>CM029523.1:63860659-66269170 GCA_017140615.1 Eucalyptus cladocalyx | reverse complement strand
ACCTTTTTCTTATATCGTAGATAGAATTGGGGATTCGAAATTTGGTAGCGGAGAGAGTTTAGGTAAAGTTAAACTTGGCCTTGAAAAGGGTGATAAATAAAACAAATTTCTTCTTATGACTTAATAATTCCATCTATTATAAATCAGTTGAATTCTGCATTGTCGCAAGCAGATTGAAATTCAACTCTTTTTGTATTTATTTTAACTCATGTTTGAGAATACAATCAAAGTTACAGTGCATGGGGCAGTTAAAGCAATAGTTCTAACTACAGAAACCTAAAGATATTATATTAAAATTAGGGAACAAATAACTGTAAAGTCCTCATGATGTAGAGTGCCAAAACTTGGCACAAATTGACACTTAAGTGCAAAAAGTTAGGAAAGTAACGCTTGAGTGCCAAAATAGGAGAAAAATGGATCAGTTAAGTACCAATGGTGAGAAAATCCGGCTAAAACGCTGACGTGACAATTTTCCAGTGAGCTTAGTGCAAAACGACGTCGGATTGCATGCTGATGTGGCTAGACAGTGCCAAAACAATATCGTTTTGGTACTGACATGATAAATAATTAATATAAAAATTAATTAAATTAAATTAAAAATAATTATATAAAAAAAGAGGCGGAGGAGGGAGGCAGCCAGCGGTTGAGGGCTCAGTGATGAGAACATGGTTTTTTGGCTCTCTGTTAGGGTGAAATGTATCACTTAGCCCCCACTGACATATATTCCTGTCATGTATACCCGTGTGGAACATGGTAAAGAACCAAACTTTCATTCGAAATGAGCGAAGTTGAGCAGGTCTTCAGGGACAATTTTGCACAAACTTTGAAAATAGCTAGAAACAATCATCGACGTCTGTTTTGGCCTCAATGCATCAGGCTGATTTTTATCCAGAAGGATTAAAATCTAAATTGAAATCATTTTATTTCATCGTGAAGTGAGTGCTTTGAGAGTTTTCCTTAAGAAGACGCTAAAAAATTCATGCTTGCTTCCTCAAATGCAAAATAAGGAGATTGCATATTCTAGTATGCTAACCTATTCTTGTAGTATATGTGGTCAATGTTTTGAAAATCAAATTTTCTTTTTCTTAATGTTAGAGATATTTATCTTAGGGTGTTAGAGATATTTATTTTCCTAATTAATTATAATTGATTTCATATCGATTATAATTGATTTGATTATGATATTGTAATTTTATTACTTTAGATAGTTGCCTAGAATAGCCTATAAATAGGCTTTTGTATCATCAGTATTACACACACTGAAATATACAGAAATTCATTCTTCCACTTTATTTTATCATGGTATTGGAGCAAGGTTTTGTCTGAGAAACTCCTCGCCATTGTCGTAGCACCTTGATCTACCATGGAGAGAAGCCACACGTCAGCTGTGCTACAGGAGTACCGACGACCACCGATGCCATCGACTGCAGGTGGAAATTTTTGAAAACCACCATAGACAAGTTCGGCATTCCCATACGAGTCCAGAACAGCAACGAACGTCACTGGAAAGTACTCCACGCGCCCTCACGCGCCGTCCAAAACCTCTGCGCGTGAGATACATGCACCATGATGCCAGGGAGTCAGCCACGCGCCCTTATGCGCCGGTCAACCCTCTGCACGCATGAGCTACACGCACCCACAGCTCGCTCGTATCAGTGACGTCAACCCACGTCATCACGTTCCAATTTATTCAAGTCAAAATCATATAACTCACAAACACCTATTATTCATACTGCTGATAACTCTCAGATGATAGTTAGTCATACAGGGAACGTTTCAATGCCCACATTGTCCTTACCTGATACTTTTATGGTTCCCAACCTCTCTTTAAACTTGATATCTGTGGGTTAGCTATGTGAGCTTGGTTTTGATATTCATTTCTCTTTGAATGGCTGTTGTGTGCAGGATCCACGGACAGGACAGACAATTGGGACAAGCCGTAAAGTGGAAAGGTTGTTTGAGCTTGTTTCCTTAAAGCTTCTCAACTCCTTCATTGGTTGTGCTACCATAGTTTCATCTGAAACTTGGCATTCTCATTTAGGTCATCTTTCTTTCTCTCATCTAAGTCATTTGCTTTCAAGTGGTCATCTAGGTTCTGTTGACAATAAAACCTTTGATTGTCTATCTTGTAAGTTAGGAAAACATCATGCTTTACCATTCAATATTAGTGAATCTGTGTCTTATGCTCCCTTTGAACTAATTCATTCAGATATTTGGGGACCATCTCCTACTCCCACTATGGGAGGCTCTCGTTATTTTGTGATTTTTGTTGATGACTATTTGCGTTATACATGGCTTTATCTCATGAAAAATTGATATGAACTTACCCATATCTATGGCAATTTTGTTGCCATGATCAAAACACAATTTTCTCGAGATATCAAGGTTTTTTGTACTGATAATGCCATGGAATATAAGGATAGAGAGTTTCTTAAAATTCTTTCTTAGAACGGTACTATTATTCATTGTTCTTGTCCAGGAACTTCCCAACAAATGGTTGAGCAGAGCGTAAACACAAGCATATCTTAGATATTGTACGCACTCTTCTAATCTCAGCATCTTGTCCAGAGTAATTTTGGGGGGAGGCCTGTCATACTGCTGTCTACACTATTAATCGTATTCCGTCACCTATTATAGGTAACACTTCTCCGTATGAGTGTTTATATGACAGTATCCCTAATTATACTCTACTTCGAGTTTTTGGTAGTGCATGTTTTGTGCATCTTCTTCCAAATGAATGCACGAAGTTAGAACCTCGTGCTCATCTATGTTGTTTCATTGGCTATGGCATTGAGCATAAAGGGTATAGATGTTGGGACCCTATATCCAATCAACTTCGTGTGTCTCGCCATGTTACCTTCTGGGAACATAAAATGTTCTCATCTTTACATTCTTTTGCATCTTCTCCCACTATTCCAAATGTTCGTTTCTTCACAAATCCTTCTGTTGAACTGTTCCCTGAAGATGTCACTCCTACATCTTCCTCTGTCAAATTGTCCTCTCCAAATCTTGATATAGGTATCTCTGGAAATCCCACTGCAGCAGCTCCCGATATGTCTGTGCCATCCATGGATCCAACTTTGGAAGTTCCTTCTTCTGTTCGTCGCTCCACCCGTGTAAGTCAACCTTCTGTTTGGCTTCGTGATTTTCATTGTTATTCCACAATTGCCTCTTTTCACGAGCCTCGCACATATAGAGAAACTCGTACTAATCCTCTTTGGCAACAAGCAATGGCAGATGAGTTGCAAGCATTAGAACACTCTCATACTTGGGATTTGGTTGATTTGCCTCCTAACAAGTTGACTATAGGTTATAAATGGGTGTACAAAATCAAAACTAAGGCAGATGGTACAGTGGAACGTTATAAAGCTCAACTAGTAGCAAAAGGCTTTACCCAAGAGTATGGCATTGATTATAATGAGACATTTGCTCCAGTTGCACGTCTTACTTCTATTCATAGCCTTCTTGATGTCGTTGCTATTAAGCGATGGCCTCTATTTCAAATGGATGTCAAAAATGCACTCCTTAATGGAGATCTCATTGAAGAAGTATATATGGAGCCACCTCCTGGATATACTCATACTCTTGGTAAAGTGTGTCTTCTACGTCGAGCATTATATGGACTAAAACAGGCTCCTTGTGCATGGTATTCCAAGTTTAGTTCTACTATGAAACGCCTTGGATTTGTATACAGTCCCTATGATAACGCTCTATTTGTTCAACGCACATTTCGTGGGAGTATTCTGCCACTATTATGTGTAGATGACATGGTTATTACTGGCGATGATCACGAAGGCATTACAAAACTACAACTGTATTTGAGTCAACAGTTTGAAATGAAAGATCTTGGACGGCTCAGTTATTTTTCAGGATTGGAAGTTGCTTCTGATTTCTCTGGCTATTATCTTTCTCAAGCGAAATATGCCACTGATCTTCTTTCTCAAGCTGAACTTACTAATAACAAGACTGCTACCACTCCCATTGAAAATAATGCCAAATTTGATGAAAAAGATGGGACTCCTCTTCCATCCCTACACTTTATCGACAGTTAGTTGGCAGTCTGGTTTATATCACTGTTACCTACCCTAACATCGCTTATGCTGTTCACATTGTGAGTCAATTCATGATTGCGCCGCGGACGACTCATTTTGCTACTGTTCTTTAGATTCTTCACTATATTAAGGGTACCTTATTTCATGGTCTTCACTTTTCTACTAACTCATCCTTGGAGTTAACAGCTTATTTTGATGCTGATTGGGCTGGTGATCCCCTTGATCGTCGCTCTACTACAGGCTATTGCTTTTTCTTAGGGAAGTCCCTTATTTCCTAGCGGAGTAAGAAACAGACTACTATTACTCGATTGAATACGGAAGCGGAATACCGTGTCCTTGTTGATACAACTTCAGAATTATTATGGTTACGGTTACTAGAAGACATGGGAGTTCATCATAACGGTGGAACGGTCATTCATTGTGATAACCGAAGTGCCATCCAAATAGCTCATAATGATGTTTTTCATGAGCGTACCAAACATATTGAAATAGGTTGTCATTTCATACACTCTCATGTGCTTCGTGGCGATGTTTGTCTTGTTCCCATCTCTTCAATTGATCAGACGGCTGATGTTTTCACGAAGGTGCATCCACCTGGGCGTTTTAAAGATCTTTTTTCCAAACTCCAGTTGACCTCTTCTATCTCACCTTGAGTTTGAGTGGGGATGCTAGAGATATTTATCTTAGGATGATAGAGATATTTATTTTCCTAATTGATTATAATTGATTTGATTATGATATTGTAATATTTTATTACTTTAGATAGTTGTCTAGAATAGCCTATAAATAGGCTCTTGTATCATCAGTAATACACACACTGAAATATACAGAAATTCATTCTTCCACTTTATTCTATCACTTAACATGCATGCTTAGCATATTTTAGAGCGCTTGTTGACACAACTCATGTTATGACGAATGATATTTATTGAGAAACGAATCGAGATAGAATGTTCCAAGTAGTGAGAATTTCCCGAGCTTTTTTTCTTTTTTAAACCTCACCACCCGTCCAAAACCTGCCCCCCTTGTATATAACGTCCGCAGAAAACTCCTCCATTGCTCCAACCTCTTCACCCACGCATTCACTCACCAATCACTCAAGGAAGAAATCCAATGCAAAGACCTCGGCCATCAATGGCATAATTATGCACGTTCCGGAGAAGGGCGGTGGCCCGGTGGTCCTCCTCCGCCGCCGCTTTCTAGAGCTCTGGTACATGTGGCCCAGTCAGATCCACCCGCCGGCCTCGCTTGGACAAAATGGATCAACGAAATGGCAAGACCCGGTAAAATGAGTCACGATGGGTTGCTTAAATGGTACTGTGTGATAGAAAAAATGGTCTTGTTTCCGGGTTTTGAAAGGGTGAACTTGGGCCCTAGTCCGGCATTTGGGCTTTTCTCGTTGGTTCTTGTGAAATGTACAGCTCGGTTGTACGGTTCACCCATCGTTTTCAACATTGGCAGTAAAGACATTTACCTATAAAATAAGAGAAAAGAAGAAGCTTTCTAATCGCAATTAGCGTAGGCAAAAATGGAACAAAGCGGATGTGAAAATAAATCTATAACAAGGGCTGTATGTGCAGACACTGAATAAACATTTTGATTAGGTATGGGGGTTAATGAAAATGAGCGATGAAAGGTCATAATTATCCGTTGGAATCTTGAATTGTCGCTAAAATTTAATCATTGTTAACTTAAAATACTAGATGACCAAGCGTGTTTGGATGAGCCTCACACGTTTGATGCAATGGATGTTTGGATGTGAATAAAAGGGACGATCGTGAGCTTGTAACTTGATTTGATGACTTCTTGATCGATATTAAATCGCTCGTTGAATAAACTCACTTATCTAAAAAATTTCAAATTTTAAGAAAAAAGCTCTACTAAAAGTTGAGAATAACAAATTCTATAATTGAATACATAGCAAAAGTTCAAAGGTTGCTTCCACTTTCCATGAAACTCTCCTGGCACTTCTAATCCTACAAACTACTAAAAATCACGCATAGGTACGTCCGCATGATATTCTCTCTTTCAGATTTCATTAAGTAATCAGCGGGCTAGCTGGGAGCCCTCTCGAAAGGTCGCACCCTCTTGAGAAAACTCATCTCGTGGGGCATTAATTAATTAAGTAAATGGCAATAAAAAATGAAAAAAAAATAATTAAAAAAATGACATTAAAATAGCACTTGTGGGCATTCTAGACCTAACCTCACTTCCCATAGTACCTACGGCCCTATACTACGTGAGTCTCCCCATCAAGGATAATTTTCAAATTTTGGATTGCGAAAGCGTGGCACGGTCATTCGATCGTCCCGAACCGTTGCTCGTTGTTCATTTCTATTATATACACAAGTAGGTCTTTATTTGTCCGATGCTGCTAGAAGTAGGACGCATGACTCCTAGGAAAGTGGCCTACGATTGAATCTCAGAGACATTCTTATTATCCGGTGGCCTATTTTGGAGTCACTCGGAGCTTTGGCACCATCATAGGAGGTATGATGTACATGCATCCATTTCAAAGTCGTATAATTAGGACCTTGATATACTTCTATTCCGTTCATCTTATCAGAGGTTATATTCCATTTTGCTTTCTTTCAGGTTTTTTCTTGTTCTCCTTTAGCACCTGTAGAAGCGATCAGAGGTATTTGGCCCCCAAAAGGGATTGAGGTTTTAGATCTTCGCGAAATACCCTTTCCTAATATCCCTATTCTCCTTTCATTTGGACTTGAGTGCCGTAAAGTATATGTTCTAAAAATCTAAAAACTTGTCACGAAAGTGTAATTGAATTCTAAAACTTTTAAAGAGTATAATCAAATCTTAAAACTTGTCAAATTGGTATAATCAAATCATTCCGCTAACACTATCAATTTAGCTAAAGAAAATGCCAACATGGCATCTTTAAATTATCTTCTCTCTTGTACTTGTCATTTTTCCATTACTTTCTTCTCTAAATCTTATTTAAATTAGATTAAAAAGGCTAATTTAAAAAAATGGAAAAAAAAGGGAAAAAATAAAATAAAGGCAGGGACCTCTCTGATGGGCACCGCCACCACCCGACACCGGAGGGGAAGGCAGAGGTTGCCAGCCCTGGGTGAGGGTGGTCAGCTGTAGGGGCAAGCCTCGCCGACCCTCACATGGAATTCAAAGTGCATGGTCGCCTTCGGTATTTCTTTTCTTCACACCTCTTTCCATTTTCATTTTGTCTACGGAGCACGAGGGAAAGTTCCTGGCAACTACGTGGAGTTCCCGGAACAATCCGTCCAGCGTATTGACTAAAGAACACTCCTGTTGCTCGGTATTCCACAGCAAGGATTGCTACTTGTAGAGCAGGTTCTGGCAAGGCATAACAAATGCTTCGATCGATCTAGAACATGTGCACACCGCAAGGCCGTGCATTCTTCCCTCGTAGATTGGAGAGAGGTAACCTGAAGCCTTGATAGGCATGTTATAAGTAAGGACACGTCACCTGCCAACGCCCTCCACGATAGAACGTCTATATTCATCATCTACCGATCAGCTCATCGAACGAGAGATGGGAGAAAATACAATGCTACCACCATGTGGTCGGGACGGTAGGACTACCTTTCTAACCACAGGACTCTTTTTTTTTTTTTTCCGAAAGAATGGTGAGACCAGGTTTGGCTTTCGAATACCCTTGATGATGTCGGAGCAATAACTACAAATTGTCTATAAGAAGCAACGTGGCATTGAGGGCTTCGTGTAAGTGATTTCCAAGTTAGCACTGCCCATCATATAGGACGATTAATGTTTATGTTAGTGATTTTCAGGCAAAATTAGTTAGAATGATTAAATTGGCAAATCGAAAAATGTTTATGACTAAATTAGCTAAATTAATAGGTTTAGGACCAAATTGGTATAAATACAATGAATATATGATTTTTTTATTTTTTTAAATTTCCCTAGTTCGTTGCGATGCTAGAGGTTTTTCAGTGAAGCAAAAGGAAGACTAGCACTATACTTGGCCTCTTCATTTTGATCATTCTAGCATTGCTCCAAGATTGGAATCTTGACCTCTCCCAATTGACCTCTCATTGTTTCTGCCAGTTTTGGATTTGAGTCGAGATTTGGATCTTGAGATGCTATTTACATGGTAAATTGCTAGCCTGTTTGTAGTCTGAAACTCTCAATTGTCTTCTCATATGTTCTTAACTGTAAGTTTCCCCAATAGAGATATATACCCCCTTAATGAATCTAAATCTGAATTACTTCTTCATGCCTATATGCTGCATAATCTTGCTCATGTGGAGTTGAATGCTATTGTTTTGATCTGGGATACTGTGGTTCAGTTCTCGCCACCCTTTAAGATTCTTGGGGAAGGATTCTTCCGCCGACTACGCTCGCGTTGGTGATGATGAGAGTCGCTATTTTGCTCGTTGCTCTCAGAGGCTTGTAGAGCTTGGATTCAGGTTAGGGGAACTTTTGAAGTTTGCAAATTTCTTTTAGCCTGCACAACCTCATATTCTCCTTGTTTACTTAGGTATGGACATACGCCCGCATATAATTTGCTTTGTAGAGTGTTAGAAATCCTCTAATGACATCGTTGCTCATTTGGGAGCGATCCACAGTGGTTCAGGTAGTCCTTTCCCTTTCAGTTTTTAAAGCATTCTCTTGCAAAGATGGGCCCAAAAGCTCTTGCTTTTCCATTTGTCTTAACACTCATTATCTCAAGTACAATCATAACATTAAGTAGACAAAAAGGCAGGCATTTGGGCTACTCACCCAAGGCCTTCATTTATTGCAAAAGCTAGCAGCAAGTACATTGGACCATTTACATAGTATGGACGGATTGTGCAATCAATCCGATAAGATGCAACAATTCCTATGTTCCAGTCTCAATTGAGTATACATTGAAACATATAGTGAAAAAAGGAACAAATAGCATACAAGATTGGAGGAGGGTTTGGACCACTATAATTTAGTTTCTCTGTAGTAACCTCATGGTCTGCTCTTTAGCTTTCATAATTTTCTGCTCACAATTACTAACAAATGTTGTCTGCTCGCTTTTATGAATACCAGTCGTGCAATATAGGGCGAAATGCTCGCAGTTATTTTTCAAGAGGTTGTAATTACCAAAAGCGTTGTCAGCGTGAAGCTGGCTAGCCATCTCGATGACCTGATTCCGTGATTTGATAAATGGTAAGGTGGTGCACGTTCCACGCCTTGCCAGCATAAATCCTAGTCATGACTGCCCATATCCATAGCGGTAAAGTGATTGGAGATTTTTGCCGTCCTGGAGGAAGCAATTGATGCAAATTTTGATGACCCCCCGCTTGTTTTTTGGTTTTCGCATTCCGGAAAATTGGGACAACTTTGTTGCTTGTAGCTGGCCTTGGACAGTGATGGGCATATAATTTTTTGATCCTCCGTTCGGGTGAAGTGAATCACGTAGCCATTACCGAAGTAAATTCCTGCCATACATACCCGCGCGGAACACGGTAAAGAAACAAAATTTCCAGTCCCAAATGCACTTTAAAACCTGTCAGAAATAATGACAAAGTCCTGTTTTTTTACTCAAAGGATCGAACTTAGGCCCAGTTCCTGCCGTTTGGGCTTTTCCTAGCTGGGTTTCGTGGAAATGTTTATAGAAAATCAATTGAACAGTTCTTTCAACCCAAAATATATGACAAATGTACTTGTGGTGAATGAACATTTTGATTAGGCAGGGGGTTAACGAAATCGAGTGCCATTAACAGTCATAATTACCCATTTAAATCTGCAATTGTTGCTAAAAAATTTGATCATTGTCAACTTAAGCAGTATTTGACAAAGCATATTTGGTTGAGCCTCCCACGTGATATAAAATGGATATGTGGATGTGAATAAGAGGGAATTGTGAACTTGTTACTCGATCTCATGACCTATAATTCAATACCATGCCAGTTTGCGAGACAAACTACCTCGCCCCCAAAAGCTTTAGATGTCGAGTAAAAAGACTCAAACAAAACTTGGGATTGTAAATCTCGCAATTGAATTATATATGTTTTCAATTCAAGAACAATATCTGAGTATATAGAATGAGAGATCTTTCTAGGTGCACCGGGAGTATATGACATCCCCAAAAAATATCAGTTGCTCATCCGTTTGAAAGGGAAAAAAAAATTAAAATACATGACTTTTGACTTTTGAAAGACATGACTTTTTCGGCATCCGACTAGGGCTTTTCAACTGGCAGAGATCGATCGACACACGTACAAAATCGATTTTTCTGCATCCGACTAGGGTTTTTCTGACAATATCTCATGCATAATTCAATCTGATTAAGTCAAGTCAAGACACTCCTTATTGAATATATCGACATAACACTTTTATTAAAGATGTCGATATCATTTAATGACCCAAAGAAGACATGTTACAATCAGAACAACAGTCCTTTCGCGTGGGGATGTAGCTAAGTATCTGACTCTATTAGTCAAAGTTTCTTGCTGCTGGGGCCGTGCTCGTTTGCGCGCAATTAATAAAACGAGCATTATTTTTTGCCACCGTATTGTACTGATAGAATGGACGTTTAGTAATCCGGCGGCCTTAGCCAAAAATAAAAATTAAAACATAAATAAAAAATAAAGAAATTCGGGTTATCGAATTTTAAAAATAAAGAATTGAGCATTATCGATTTTTGATTAAGTCCGGTAGAAAGTAGTGTGGTCGGTAAGTGACAAGCCACGACCTTAAACGACACGTCAATCGGAGTCAACCTAGGACGTAAAACAAGGTAATGATAAACCTCCGGGGGACCTAACGGTTTAACCAAAACATCCCCCGGGCTAGAGCAGGCTCTACTTCCCCAGGGTTGCCTGGGCGCGCAGCCGGTTAAACCTAACGGCGCGCAATTAATAAAACGAGCATTATTTTTTGCCACCGTATTGTACTGATAGAATGGACGTTTAGTAATCCGGCGGCCTTAGCCAAAAATAAAAATTAAAACATAAATAAAAAATAAAGAAATTCGGGTTATCGAATTTTAAAAATAAAGAATTGAGCATTATCGATTTTTGATTAAGTCCGGTAGAAAGTAGTGTGGTCGGTAAGTGACAAGCCACGACCGTATCTCAACCAAATGTTAAACTTGAACACCGCCCAGCCGGAGTTGAAAGGCAAAATTTAATTGAAATAATCTATGAACCCATATAGACGGAAGTTCGAGTCTCACAAAATTTTATAAAAGAGCATAAAATACTAATGCAACGGCGAAGGAACGAGAAACTGTACCGTGGTGCGTATAAGCGCCATGTAATCCAAATCGGAATATGTGATCTCCGGCCTCCAGGTCTTCCGGCGCCACCTTCTTCCCCATCACTTCACTCCCCATTTTGCCCTAGATTCGCACCCTTGGGCTAGTGCTTCAGAGTAAAGGTGATGCCGAAAGGTTGATGGAAGACGGATGAGGAGGAGGGAGGAGGAGGAGGATTTGGGCAGCCCTGAGAAGAGAGGGGTTCGAAAGCGAAGAGAAATGAGGTTGGGAAGGTCTGAATCGGAGGTCGGACGATGGTTTTGGTGAGGGAGGTCATTATATAGAGCGTGGGGGCAAAGCTCATTAGGGTGACCCAAGGCGATGGAGTGACGAGAGGCGGTCTCGCGATATGTATCTTTGGACTTTTTCCGATCTGTTGTTGAAAATGCGCAACTGTCAGATGGAACTACGTCAGATGAGAACAAGCATGGTTTGATTGGGCAACCCATCAATATCAATCGCTCCAAAAGACGGTCCTCCCTTTGTCTTGTTGTCGTGCGTCAAAAGTGGACTGATTAAGTCGGATAGGATAACGTCATCGTTTGGGGTCGGCGATCTAGCTTGCTCCTGTGCACGAGCGAGCTATGAAGTTTGGTTTAAGTCACGGCATATTTTTACCCTGCTCGTGCTCAACCTTGTCATGAACAGTGTACAGATGCGGCGGAAGACAAGCCACACGCCGAGGCACGCTTTAGTAGCCTGGCCTGTTTAGGATGCGCACATCCGCTCGGAGGAGCGCATCCGCACGTACCAGAGTCTCCTCAGTCGTCGCCGCGGGTTCCTTAGGAAAGAATCCCGATCACATCTCTGGGTCGCTGCACAGTTTTCATATAAATAAAGGCGTACCAACTTACGCATTTATGGGTCGAATTGACTTGTGGAGGTCGACGTATTCGTGGTAACCGAGGCTCAAGAATGTCGCACCGCGACCGACGAAAGATTCAAAGGCTACGTGCGCTCGTCCACTTTCCATGAAGCTTCCCCAGTGCCCCTCAGATTTGTGCGTTCTAGAACTTATGAAAAGAGCTTATTTCCTCATAGCGAAACCACTCGCAGAGAATATCACATTGGCTATGCGTTCTAGAATATCACATTGCCAGAGGTTGTAATTCGATCATTATGGCAATTTTGCGTCCTATTTAGATCGCTCCGCGATTTTTGTAACTTCAAATGGGGTCGAAAATTTAACATCTAATGGACTGATGCTAATGGTTAGCCACATACCGCGATAAACATGCCATCAATTCACGCTTTCTTTTCGAAGACCCATGACTCGTGGTGCATATATTTAAAAGCAACTAATCTAATATGATCTTTCTTTTTGGCTGTTTTTTAGTGGTCTCGTTTCCACTGGACACTATGCCCGACGTTGTGGGCTGTTCCGAGGTGCCTCACGTCATCTCGCGTCGTGTGGAATTTGGGACACGGAAGTCGGATGAAATCAATAATGGGCCAACCCCTCAAAGTTTTAATTGCTTGAAAAGATGCGTCTCCCCTTGTATTCTTGTCGTAGGTCAGAACTTAGAAGTGGTGTTTGAACCTGCTTCTGCTATCCGAAGGGGTCTCAAAGACTAGCGTACAAATATGTCGGAAGACAAAGTCACATGTCGATGGACACTTTAGTAGTCTCGCTTGTTATTCGGAGGCGCATATCTGCAGTTATCACAGGCTCCTCAACAGTCGCGACTTCCTTAGGACCATTGAACGCTCAATAGCGAACGAGGAATCCGATCATATTTCCGGTGAACTCAGGCTCGAGACGATCGCATCGGCGGATGAAAAATTCATAGGCTACGCCGGCTTTTCCACTTTCCACAAAGCTTCCCCGGTACCCATCCTCAAAATCACGAAAAACAGATCTATTTAAGGGAGGCCGTGGGAAGGGGGTCAAGGAGCGACTTGGTGTGGAAAAGTACTCACGTAGGCACAGCGCAGCGCGGATGATAATCTTGCGGGGCCTCAACTGATTAATTAAATTGAGGCACTCATTAAATTTGTCAAAAGTAGAACGAATCATGGAAATAATTCTGATATAAAACACGGTGCGTTCTAGAGCCATTAAATTTGGGTGCTCCGCGATTTTCATCACTGATATAAAACATGATACGTGATTTCCTGGTTTTAATCGGGCAACGTTCAATTTACAAATTAAAAATAGACAAACACAATGGAGGCCAACAACAAGAAAACACCATATGATGGAGTGGTAGCATAACGATGTTTAGGTCGATTATTCGTCCCAACCAAAATATTCATATGGTTGCGCCACTCGGTGAGAATAATTGCAATCTAGTTTATGATGGACCACAATCATGGTTCACGAAGATTGCTGAGTGTGATGAGATTATTAGGACTTGACAAATTACACCATAAAAAACAACAAAAAAAGAGCTTGTTTTCATCCACCTCAAATCGGGGCTCCGAGCCGTAGCTCGGCTCTGAACTGAGGACTTTGGTCGCCGGTCGTGGCGTATACGGTGGCAAAGTGCAGATCGTTGATGAAGTGGCGCCATCCTCTGCAGATGGACCTGAGCTTGAGAAGCAACGTCGTTGGGGGTAGGCGGGAGAGAGAAGGTCGTAGAGAAGCCGTGGAAGGGAGTGACGGCGACCTCGTTCTCGTCATCGGCATTTCACACCGAGAAGCGGAAAAAGGCAAAGAAGAGCGATGGGCGTGAAAATTGAAGAAGATGGGTTCTGGTTCATCCAACTTTGGTTTTCCTTTAAATCAAACCTACGCGGCCGACAAAAGCATCACCATCATCGTCCCAAGGGCCACTTTCTTTTTCAAATTAGTGGGGCGAGCGAACGAGAGAGAGCGACGCTGCGGTTAACGAAGGCGCTGTCCTTGATTGATGGTGGAAGACGCGGTGGGGGACACATGGAAAGGAAAACGAATCCAATTCTATAGAAGACGGCCATACGATTGATTAAAAAAGAAAATAAGGAAATTATCTCTTGATCGAACTCTGACGTGATCGTAAATAGAATTTGGTGTTCTGAAGTTGATAGCTGAGAGAGAGAGAGAGAGAGAGAGAGAGAGAGAGAGATCAGGGAGAGGCAATTGGCTTTTAAAGGGTGATGAGCAATATATATAATATTAAAGATTAGAATACATTATAACACTCGTTCATGATCGATTCCGTGTACGCACCTATCCGAGTTGTATGCACCTCGGCTAGTAAATATGGGATCTCAAATTCCGAGGTGCTAATAAAATGACCGCACTTTGTCAAGCTATTGACTCCAAATCTCCCTGGGAATCCTCAAAGTCATGCAGCATCACAAAAAAGCATTAAAAAAAAATGATTTTTTTCCTTTTTCCGTGATGAAGTTCTTTTCCTTAGCAAGCTTTCTAACAACTTCCGATGCTTTGAGCAAGATGGGGTTCTTGATGACAAAATCCTGCGGCTTTCGCGAGTGTGGCTAGGAGGGCCGTTTGGCCTATGAAATGATATCATGTGGCGGACATAAACGATGTCCAATCTTTTTCTCAATAGCCATGATTTAAATTTCTCCAATTCCATTCTCGGTTCCGTTAAAAAGCAAAAAGGAAGCGGAATTTCTCCAGCTCTTTATCCATCAGTTCCGCGTTCCACCACCTTATCTCCTACATCGTCGCCGTTACGTTACCGATCACATTATGCCGCGATTTATCTCTTTCTCTTCTCTTTTTTCGAATCGAAAGGACGACATCACAATTAGTTTCGTGAGAGAGAGGCATCACATCAAGCCATTTGGAACATGTCGGTAGGGTTTTCACCACTTTTTAAATGAGAAGTTGCTGGTTTTGTTGTGGGGGTGATGTGATTTGGTATGGACTTTTGGGGGGATGTTGGGATCTGGCGTTTCGGTCTTTTAGGGTTTTGACTGGTTGGAACGCAACTTGCATGGGAAGCCAAGGATCTAACAGGTTTCGAGAGTATATTATCAGAACCATCTTCTGGTGGTGGGATGGCACCTTTGACCCAAAGCCATGTATGAATAAGAATCTAGGATTTCGAGAGTTACCGTGACTCCGTGAGAACTATGTTCGGATGGTGGGATGGCATGTTTGACCGAAAACCGTGTAGGAATCTGTAAAATTTCGTGGGGAACACACCGGGCGGCTCTAAAAATCTAAATTGTCAGAGAATTGCGTGATGTTTTAGGAAAATCGTCCTGAAACGAAAGAAGAACAAATCACCAAAGTGCGAAAAGGCAGGATGGCCTAAACTTAACGAAAAAAATTACATAGTAATAGTACAGTATTTACTTTATAATTCTGAACTTTTTAAGTTTGCCAATTTAATTATAAGCTTTTACAGGAAATTTCAATATAGTTATTTCGGCCAATTTTTACTGAAAATTACCGATGTGGTGAAATCACTGAAATGCCAAGTAGAGTGGCCAAAGATGACTAGTATGTCATGTTAGTGAACTCCGATGAACACTAGTAGGAAGGACTACATTCAAATTTCATGCAAAAGATTAGGATTGATTGGATATTTTTATCAATTAAATCTTAAACCTTATAATTTTGCCAATTAAATTCTAAATCTTTTCAACATTCAATACATCCAATTTTAGCCAAAAATATTGACAGTAAGGACAGCCATTACATGAAGAATTTTTATGATTTTTTTTAAAATTTATGATTTTTATTTTACTTTTGTTCCTTTCCTTTCCTTTTCTTTTCTTTCTTTTTATTCCTTTTTTTTTAATTCCTAGCAAGAGTCGTCGGCCAACCCTCATCGGCCATTGGGTGAGGGTCGCGAGGCCCTTGCTAACCAAAGTCCTTGTTGGCTGCAGGCAAGGTTGCGGCTCTCACCAAATTTGGTTGAAAAAAAAAAGAAAAAGAAAGGTATAAAAAAATTATAAAAAAAAAATTGTTTGTGTTAGCATTAGCCATTCTATATAATACTAATGATAAGAAAAATTGTTTGTGTTAGCATCAGCCATTCTATATAATACTAATGACGTATATGCCAGCAATTTCCCATTAAATTTGGCCAAATTGACTTAATTAACAAAATGTGAAAAATGTTAATGACTCAATTAACAAAATTAAAATATTTATGACTGAATTGTTGAAAGTATGATAGATTGATGAGTTTTTGGATAATTTTTTCATCGTTCTTTTGTAGTAGACATATTGGTTATTTAGTTACACTTGCCGAAAATCATACTTGGGCAAGTCCCACAAGGAATTTCATGAAAACAGCATAGAGATTTGGGATTCGGCATTGGATTACTTGGTGAAGTATCATCCGCATTTTGATCATTTTGTGAAGTAATATCTTCTTCTCCTTCATATCACAGCATGCAATAGGGACAGCTCGTTGGGCATCTCCTTTGTATCGCTGCTATTCCAGACCTGCTATGGCTTCAACAAATCATTTTGATGAGATGGCAAGCCAATGACTTTTCCCAAAGGCCAATAAGGAGGTGTCTTTCAACCGATTCTAGAAATATCGAGCCTTGTCCTCATCGTCGGGTGTCCAGAATAGTGGCAATTTGCACTAGGATTGGGGAAGAAAGGATAATTAAGAAAAGGGTCACGTTCTTTATTAGATATTATCTTTAGGGGCATTCGCTTGTGCGACAGTCTGAAACGACGAACGTTCAATGGATTCATTGAAAGGAGACGCACATCAAGGGATAACAATTTTCAAAAAGGACACCTAATTCTCGATGGATCTGAGAGGCAAGATTTGTCGGCCGCCATTTGCCCTTCCAGAAAAGGAGCATAATCATCGTCCAATGGTGGTTGGGGACAGGGACCTGTGACTCTGAGGACACCTCGGAAGACCCAACTTTTGAGACACGCCCTTGGGCATCCGGCTGTCCAGAGAAAATGGATGTCATGCTCCAATCCACGTTAGCCAAAAGACCTGTTAATTTCATTAGCCTCTCACTTTGCCATAAAAGGAGCTTCAACTTTTCAGAAATTCACAACACAGGAGAATCGCCGGTCAACCCTCGCCATTGTAGGTGAGCGGCCATCAACCCTTGCTGGTCACAGGTGAGGGCAGCCCAACTCTCGCTAGCCATTGGGTGCTGCTCGCGAGGCCCTTGCCAACCATGAAGCCCTCCCTAGTCGTGGGTGAGGCTTGCCAAGTCCTCGCTAGCGATCCTAACAAAGAAAAAGAGGGAAAGAAAAATAAAAATCATTCAATTTAAAAAAAAAATACAAAAATATTGTTTACATTAGCGTCAACCGTCCTATGTGATATTACCGGTGTCCTGTTAGTGATTTTCCAGTTAAAATTGACCAAATTAACTTAATTAGCAAAACATGAAAAATATTTTAAAACTCAATTGGCAAAATCGAAAGGTTTATGATTGAATTAACAAAAGTGCAATAAGTTTAGAACTTTTTGGATAACTTTCCCATTGTCCCTTTGTAGCCAACGCATTAGTTATTTCATTATAGTTGCCCAAAATGATATCTTGGGCAAGTCCCACAAGGAATTTCAAGAAGACAACTTTAAGAGGTAAAGCAAGATTCCGCATCAGATGACTTAGTGGAGTATCATCTGCATATGATCCTTTTGTGACGTATATCTCCATATCCCAGTACGCAACAGGGATAGCTTGTTGGGCATCTCCGTCGTATCACTGCTATTCCAGACCTGCTGTGGCTTCAACAAATCATTTTGATGAGATGCCAAGCCAATGGCTTTTCCCAAAGACCAATAAGGAGGTGTCTTTCGACCGATTCCAGAATTATCGAGCCTTGCTGGCAATTTGCACTAGGATTGAGGAAGAAAGGATAATTAAGAAAAGGTTCACGTTCTTTATTAGATTTTACCTTTAGGGGCATTCGCTTGTGCGACAGTCTGAAACGACGAACGTTCAACGGATTCATTGAAAGGAGACGCACATCAAGAGATAACAATTTTCAAAAAGGACACCTAATTCTCGATGGATCTGAGAGGCAAGATTTGTCGGCCGCCATTTGCCATTCCAGAAAAGGAGCATAATCATCATCCAATGGTGGTTGGGGACAGGGACCTGTGACTCTGAGGACACCTCGGAAGACCCAACTTTTGAGACACGCCCTTGAGCATCCGGCTGTCCAGAGACAATGGATGTCACGCTCCAATCCACGTTAGCCAAAAGACCCGTCGATTTCATTAGCCTCTCACTTTGACATAAAAGGAGCTTTAACTTTTCAGAAATTCACAACACAGGGGAAACAGGGGTCGGCACATCCAATTAAAGATATACAGACCCCATAACTCAGTGTCCTGGGAAGAGTTTTGTTCTAATAGAGTCCGACAAAGTATCTGGCCGTTGAGTACATAATTCATAGAAGTGCGGATGTAGCATTTCCTCTCAAAACTCTAGTAACTACAACAATGGTCGCTATCCCTATATCAAACCACGCAGGCGAAGTGAAAGTATAAGAGTGAAATGTCTCAGAAATGCCCCAACACAGATCATTATATGGACAATGCGCAATCCGTGCTTGCATGAGTGTCTGCTAACTCAAAAATGGGGCACAAACTCTTTGCACTATGGTAAGGTACAAACAGCGGGCCTCATTTGCTCGAGAGCTTGAACGGTTATATGCTTGATCTGTCATATGATTGCATGTAAGGAAGCAAACTGGCAGGTTGAAGAGTTCTGGTCGGGTCTGTGATGGCAAGGTTTGCCTCATTGACTAAAGCAAGAAAACGATTGAAAGTATTGGCATTGCGGATGACAAAGGAAATGTAAGCCATCAGATGCTCAGTGGGACCGGCATTTGATGCACTGTCGCAAGCTGCCACAACATCATGGGAATCACATCCATCACTATAATCATCCGAACTGCCAATGGACTTCCTTTTATCCAAAAGAATGGTGAGCACTGCACAAGGTGAGGTGGGCAAAAGGGGCCGTATATTACGTCAGCACCTAAGCTGTATAAAAAGAGATTACACCTTCACTGACTGATGAAAAGAGAAAACAACCGAATATCTCACATTGATGCTCAACAGAAGCGTGTTAGTGGAGAAACTACTCACATTATATCCGGTTTCAATCCCCGAAGTACGCTCTCAGATCCACATTCCCAAGGCAGGTGTAAACATTTTACCTGGGGTGAGAAAATGATATTAATTCCAGTTCTTATTCCTCCAATTTGCATATGGTCAAACTGCATCAAGAACCACATGATCGCAAAAACGAATATACAGATGGACCTCATTCAAAGTCATGCTTTTCTTGAGAAATCAAATTTTTCAATAGAAAAGGACAACCCCACTGCTATAGAGGTAACCAAAGGACTAAAGGGGAAGTCGCGCAGCAGGACTACTCTTTTATGCTAAAGGCATTATCATAACGATGTCTACCATACAAATGAAAGAAATATCTATCATGAGATCTAAGAAGGAATACTCTTGCGTGATCACTCGCAGAATCTACACATTTTTTTTTTTTTTTTTTTGATAGGTTGCCATCACTTAATATTACCTGCATGAATAACGGTCAATATCTAAACTGCTACTCGTGTATCATCATGAAACCATGTCCAGCGTGTTCAGCCAAGTTTGTATATGTGCTGAAGGACAGATTACTCGTTTCACAACCAAATCAGCTTTTGATATCCAGGTCATAGGAACAAGAACAATTCCAAGAACCAAGTACACCAAAAGAGTTGCTTGCCAAAAACATAGCGAGCGCAACCCTAGCATATCTACATATACTGATTGATGGATTAAGAACAATGCATAAACATATGATGGTCCGAGTAAAAGAAAAAACCTAATCAGAAAGGAGCTTAGAGCTCAAGGACAGTACCTTGGAAGCTTTCACGTGGCAGAGACAGATACCAACTAAGCCAACCCCTGAGCCAACCTATGTCCAATATTCTAGTCAGTACCTGAAATCAGTTCTAGTGCATGATATACAAAATTAAAACAGATCGAACTAATCAGATAAAAGGGAAAGGGAATAGAAGGCCAAGTGATTATCTCTATGGTGTTCCATAGACTACAGGATCTGATGAATCAGATTGCTACTCAGAAAGTAAAATGACAGGGTTGGCAAAACTTTTATAACGGAATGTCTATAGAGAACCAAATCTCACGTGGAAAACTCAAGAAAATTGAACCCATAGCACCAATGTTTGTTTGCAAATTCAGATGCACTTTGGATAGCTTACTTCAAAACATGTTTTGCTGGAGAGCATATCCGGAAGGGATATGAACTCTGACAAAAATAGAATGGACCTAAAGCTAATTTCAGTCAGCACATAAATGGATGAGACAATAAACCATCTATGATTAAAACTGTCTTCATAACTGATATAAAATTGTGCTCTTGTGCCATAGAGAGAGAGAGGGAGAGAGAGAGAGAGAGAGAGAGAGAATATACATCCACGTCTACTCTAATTGAAGAACCACGACAAGCATTCAGTTCTTCAAAAATATACATGAACCAATAACATACATGCCCTGTATCTCCTTCAAGCATGTTGAGCGAAAAATGCAGTGGAACCACCATTTTCCTCACCATTGCATCCTCACAACTTGCATCTAGTAAATTATTAGCCAAAGATTTGGATAATGCATACAAAAATAAATAAATAAATAAATAACTCAAGTGAAAAAAAAAAAAACTGAAAAAAGAAAGTTACCATCTGGGAAAAGAGAAGAAATATATTTCAAAGCCCTCACATTCCCTTTGATTGTATTGTCATCCTAATGAAAAATTACTTTGTCATTGGTAACTTGAGGTTTAATAAGTAAACTAGGAGGAATGGGGCACATTATTCTGTAAGAGAAATTAACAACGAAGAGCTTTACCTTTAAAGAACTTATGAACTCGGTGTGCAGTTCACAATTCATCTAGCACATCATCACGATTAGACTCAATTTCCAATATGAGCTTCTTCAAGAAGTTTTTCAATTACGGAGCATGACACTTGCCAATCTGCAACAGCACACCAGCCTGTTCAGTGAATTTTGCAGTAACAGTCCTTCACTAAAATAATGCAGGGAAAAAAGATGGCAATGAACCTGGTACTGAAGAAATAATGCACAAGCTAGCATTATTAAGCTAGAGCAACGATTCCAAAAGTAGCAACATGAACAACCACTTCCACAGAAGCATATAATCATTTCAGCTAGTCTATATGGTGCGAACGAGTACAAGAACAATCACTTTAGCAGATATGACACGGAGGAAACACAAAAATCTTCTTCCTTTTTTTCCAGTTATTTCCGAAACCAACATCAATATGCGACCTGAAAAGACGCTTGGGTGGAGACATCTTTTTTCCTTTTTGGTTTTGGGTTCTCAAGTTTGGGAAAAGCTCTTGTCCAAAAATAAAAAAAAAGTTTGGGAAAAGCTGTCAGTCAAGACTTACGGATGCAATGATCCCAAATGAGCCTCTGAACATCCATCCTCACGGACCCACCACCGAGCGATCTGGGTTTCGTGTGGAAGAGACAACTGCGTTAAATTCAATGCACACGGGATCCAGAGAAACTATAAGGCTGCGTTTGTTTGTGTTCTTTTTTTTTTTTGTTTTTAAACACTTTTTCTATTTTTTTGTTCTTGGGAACAAAAAGGAACAGGAAACGCGTTTGGTTGCGTTTTGTTCCTTTTTTTGTTCTTTTGTTCTCGTGAACAAAAAAGCAGAAACAAGCAAAAAACACAAATTTTGTGTTTTTTTGTTTAACACAAATGAGAAATACTTTTTTTTTTTTTTTTTCTTATTTTCTTGTTCTTTCTTCTTTTGGCCGGTCGCCGGCCTCGGCCATGGCGGCGGCCGGCCCCGGCGAGGCCGAGGCTCGCCGTAGCCGGGCGAGCTCGATCTCGCCCAGATCCGGCGAGGCCGACCTCGCGCCGGCCTCGGGCGAGCTCGGCCTCGCCCGGATCCGGCGAGGCCGAGCTCGCCCGCCGGCGAGCCTCGGCCTCGCCGGCGGTGGCCGGCGAGGCCGCACCTCGCCCGGCCGGTGGGCGAGCTCGGCCTCGCCGGATCAAGGCGAGGCCGACCCTCGCCGGCCAAAAGAAGAAAAAAAAAATGAAAAAGAAAAAAGAAAAAAAGAAAAAAATAGAAAAAATAAAAGAAATAAAAAAATTATCCAAATTTACCAAACATGTTTTTGTTTATTTTTTATTAGGAACAAGTTTACCAAACACGTTTTTTTGTTCAAAAAATTGTTACCGGAACAAAAACTTTTTTTTTCTATTTCTGCTCCCCTAACAATTTTTAAACAAACACAAACAAACGCGCCTCTAAAAGACCGGGTGAAAAGGAATAATTTTTTTGGGAAAAAAAGAAAAACGAGAAACTGGTGAGCTCAGTGAAGCGCGCGCAGAGAGGGAAAGCAGAGGAAGATTTTACCTCGAGTGTGACGTCACGCAGTCGGTGGGTTCCATGGCGAGAAAAGCGGAGACCAGATGGAGGCTCGCAGTTTGCTTCTCCGTTTTGTTCAAGAAATGATTCTTGACACCTCTTTCTCTGCAACACCATCGACAGGAGTCACGAGCAGGAGGAGGAGGGAGGAGGGGAGCCGGCGAGAAGCGGAGACGGGTTTGGATCGGTTTTTCGGGTTCGGGTCGGGCTTGAATATGAAATCTCAAATCCGATTCATTAGGCACAAGAAAATCCGAAGTTCATATCAAATTCATGAATACAAGTGAAGGCTTCTGCCCATGTATCCTTCCTTTATTTTCCTTTTTAGATCTATAAAAATTAGGCAAACAAATTTATCTTTTTTTCCGAAGAGTGAGAGCATTTGCATTTAAGTGACATGCCTAAGTAAATTAAGATTAATACTTGAAAAATAAATTGAAAATGTTCTATCGGATAATGTAAATGATTGTCCTAGAAACATGTCTTTTAATCCTTCCATCTATCTACATGAAGGACAGAGACGTATGATTGTTGGACCTTTAAGTTCACTTGATACGTTGATGAAAAAGAGGAGTTCGATTCTTTAGAGTCATAGGATTGCAAAAAAAGTGGGCAACTTTTTTGGTTACTTTTATCAATTTTCAATATATTCCTTTGCCATACCAATTAAATGATTTTATTTTGACGTAAAATATCGGCCCCTTTGAGACATCATTTTATCCATGTTGTATCCAATGATAGATACTCCATAATCTTGAAAAGTAATCATTTGATATCATAGAAGGGAGCTCAAAGAATTAACTATCTTCTCTAAATCCTTTTTTTTTTGTCGACTTCTCCGAATCCTATGTGACGTACCAAAATGAGCAAAGGCAGGATTTCATGAAATGGAATGATAAGTCATATTTTATCAGGTCGATCTGGCTAAGGAGATAAAACTACCATCAACCTGATTTTCAGCATGATGTAGCTGCTCAATAGACCATAATTCATGAGAGCATATTCTACAAATAAAGCAGAAAAGGATGAGCAATGTACAAGTAGCACTTCTCGTGACTGAAGTGCTCCCCAAAGTACTCAACGAGTGATCTAGCTTGACAGTTTGCAGTGTTCATTCCATATCTGGAACAGTAAAAAAAAAGGCCGGCGATATAATATTAAGACTTGTCAATTAATGGAATGAAGGAGAGTAAGTAAACATACCTGTGACAATCAGACAGCATTTTGTATGCTAGTTTCAACTGATTTTCACTTCTTTGACTAGGCAACAGAGTTGGTGTTCTTGCTAAATTAGCAAAGAGTGCTGATTGGGGAGGAGAGAAGACATATATAAGGATACACACAATACATATTGTAGCTTACAAAATACAGAATAAATGGAGAAAGACACCGCATAGTGCATCCTTACTGCCAGGATCACTCACCAAAAACAGTACGAAGTTATCCTAATTCTAATAAATAATGTGAAACAGAACTAAAACAATTCAGCCAGGTGAAAAAATTTCTCCAACCAGAGAGCCGATAAACAAGAAACAAAGGATCAATAACACTATAGAGTGGAAATCTATTTGTTGCTAATATATTTCCATGCTCTTCTGAGGTTTAAAATAGCATAGATCTCTCCCTCCCTGCCCACCTGGGCTTCCCTTATTAAGTAGAGAATTCAATAGTTCTTTCTATGGATATACAACACTAACGGCCATTGCCTCAAACCACAATGTACAGTTTAAAGAATTTACTGCAATCTGCTAATTTTCCATCTCTTCCAACACGCCCTGCTTCTTGGTAGTATGCTTCTAAACTCTGCAAGTGAATTCAACCCAGAATCTCAAACTCATATGTAAGAAGTGCCACTTAAGCATTCTTAGCAAGGAAAAGAAGGATGACCAAGGGAAAAAAAAGGAATGGGATAAAAGGAAAACTAGAGCAGCATAAAAGACATTGAGATGCTGAATTGCAAAACACTTCCATTAAACTACTAACAAAGTTCATCCAACTGTAAATACGAAAAAGAAAACAGCTTAATTAGAGCAAATATAAATTCACCTAAAGTAAAGCCACTACAAAACAGATGTACTTTCAACCGCAATATTCCATGGCAAAAAGAGCCAGCCAATTCAACAACTAACTGCAAAATGGTTTATTGTCGAATTTCAGCCCTCTTCTTTTGTTAGAGCCTATCAATAGCACTGTCAGCATCACCCTGCAAAATAGATAATGTGTACATGAGAATGAGGACAAGACCAATTAACAAGCCTAGATCCCCAAAAATGGAGAAATTCATTACAAGAACAAAGTGCAGTGCGGTGCACATGAAAGCCGGTCATAGAGATCTAGCAAGAGTTGATCATGAGTTAATTTTTTTATTAGGCACGATAAGCCCAGTTGGGCAATCCACTTGCAAATAAGAAATTGAAGCTCCGATGACTAAAGTGCAACAAATTTGGATTTCTACTTGTTATATCCTCTTCAAGACCAAGAAAGGGAGAAAATTATAGAACATTTTATAAAGACAAGAACCAAACAATCTCAACAATTTGATTGCAAAACCAATATGCAAGAACAATGCCAAGAAGATACAAATCAACAGCAGCATAAAAACTGTCAGTGCCTTGCTTACTGCCGGCACAAAGAAGAATTGAAGACGAATTACAGTTAACAGCTCTAACAGCAGAGCGGCAAGACATACCTGTGCTCGGATGAAACCCCAGAGGGCGAATGTGGTGAATTGGTTGGTGTAGACTCCATCAGGGCCCAAGTGCCCCACTTTGATCTGCACGGAGGCATGATCCTTAGATGTAATGAGCCTATTTGTGGCAGAGCTGCGATGGAGGTGTTAAAAAGGAAAGGCGTCTATAAAAAAATTCAAAAAAAAAAAAAAAAAAAAAGATGGCCGTTGCAAATTTGGAAAGGGACTGATGGTATACCACTTCCAGGGGATGTAAAGATCCATATTTTGACCCTCCTCGTTCTGCGTCTTGAATGACTGTTTCGATACCCTTAAATCCTTTGCTCAATCACCTCATTAGACAAGTCAAAAAACTAACATCGATTGCAAACTCCATCTTGCGAAATATTGAAATTTCTAAGCCTAATGCTTTGAATGCCAAAATGAAAGGCTAATACATACCCCATACAGAGAATTTCTAAGGAAAAATGTCACAAATGGTCCATATACTATTATTTAATGTGCAATTTGATCCCTAAACTTTCGATCGGCTCAATTTGGTCCATGAACTATTGATAAATATCCGATTTAGTCATTCGTTATTGTTTTTCCTTCTTTTTTTCTTTTTTTTATGGCTTCTTCTCTCTTCCCTCCGCCGAACGGGGGAGGGAAGCCCGGCGTCGGTGAGGGTCACCCTTGTCGGCGTCAAGTGAGGGCCATCCTCGTCAAATGTAGGCGAGGGCGGCCCTCGCCAGATCTGCGAGGGAGCCCCTTGCTTGATGTCGGCGAGGGCAACCCTCGCCGGACACCGGCTTCCCCCTCGCCGGAGCCGACGGAGGGAAGAGAGAAGAAGCCAAAAAAAGAAAAAAGAAAAGGAAAAACAGTAACGAAAGACTAAATCGGATATTTATCAATAGTTCAGGGAGCAAATTAAGCCGATCAAAAGTTCAGGGACCAAATCGAACATTTATCAATAGTTCAAGGATCAAATTGAGCTAATCAAAAGTTCAGAGACTAAATTGCACATTAAGTAATAGTATATAAACCATTTGAGACATTTTCCCAATTTCTAAACAAGGGTCACGTGGAAACTCAAATTACAACATTTCCAAGCCAAAACACGAATTGCTACTCTAAAGACCAACACGAATTTATCATCACCAAGAATCAAAGCAAAAATTCCTAAAGAAACAAAAAACGGGTTCAAGCTAAATCTTAATCACTGTCACCAGCAATTCGGCAAGAACCAGGCCAATCAACTGAAGTCTTGAGCCCTGCATTTCGCCTCGATTTTTCCAAATTTTCTCAAAGCAACGATCAATTCAGAGTTCAAGACACAGGGGATACCAATCAAAAGCAGCAATCTTTCTACAAAATCGATCGTCGAATCGGTCGTGCGCAATAGGAAAAACCACACAAAAGGATCGCCAATCTCGAGTTAAACTACGTCTGCGGAGGGATGCAGAATTACCGCAATTCAGGCGGACGAGGATCGAAAACAGCAGCGGCAGGCAGCGAGAGAAGCGTCAAGGGCCGGCCCAGGCCCGAAATCGCTGCTGGACGGGAACATTGAGAATAATTCGACCCATACTGAAATAAATATATTTATGGCCCAAGCTGAAAAAACGAATTTAATCGATTTTCCATGGATTGGGTGCCAGTTATCCATCGAGGATTTCAAACTTTTATAAAACATCTCATGTAATGCTTTTTTCTTTTTTTCTTTTTCAAATATATTATAGTGACATAGTATAACAAAATGGACAACTTTGGAACATATACATATTTGAGTTATAAATCTTTAAGTATGTTACTAACATTGAATTTGTTTCTTACAATCATTTGAATTTTTTTTGTTAAATTACTTTTTTAACTCTCTCTATACATTCAAAAAAAGGAAAAATCTACACTCATGTGTGTAACCTTTTATAGTAGTGAAAGAAAAAGCAACTTACTGCATGGATTTAAAAATATAAGTATTACCGGTTTGATTCTCTATTTTCATCACGTGTATGGTAAAGTACATATCATGCACGCATGGCTGTTGTTGTTCGACCAAGCATTAGGCATGAGTAACTTGTGCCATTATCAAGTAATGAATGAATGAAGTAACCTAGTAATTTTGGTAAATTAGTCTCAAAAGCACAACGATAGTGATTGAAATTGACCTTTGTTAATCTTGTTGGTTATCACGCGCAACAATACTCTCTCACCCACATTTCCAGTCAAAAAGTCCGTCGCCACTTACATGCTTGTTATCTATCCTCAGTTGCATTCATCGAGAGAAAGATGCCGTGAGAGTGATGCTTAGTTCAGATGCTATGCCGACTCATTAGTTATTGACTCGTTTCCTTCGATACAATGTCCGATCAAGAGCCCTTGCTCTGATCGCCGAGTGCGTGAAGCATTTAAGTGGTGGATTTGCGGCAGAAATTTGTTAGTACAGGTTTGTGATTGGCCCTGTTGAACACGAGTAGAACTTGACGTGCCTAAATGTGAAGCTAGAAGAATCATCAGTACTGCTTGCGGAAAATGTCTCATAGGACAAGTTTGAATTTCCTGTCTATAGTTGCTCCAATCCTGACTTGATAATTCTTTCCTGGTTTTGTTAGAGATAGTTTACTTAATCTGATATGGAGTTTATAACCCTAGTTTGGATTCCCAATTTGAATAGAACTGGGTTACTAAGTTGATGATATGCATGGGTAATTTTATTGCATTGATGCCGTGACCAAAGGTAATCGCTCAGCTATAAAAAGAAAAAATGTTTTCCTTCATCAAGGAAACGATAGAATAGTTTCTTCCCTAACTTACCTTACATATTTTTTGGATTTAGTGAGTCGAAGCATGAATGCATTCACTAGCATAACTCTTTATCTCACCATACTATTTAATAGAAAAAAAAAAGTGAAAAATAGAATAGTATAATTTCAACATATTATCATGAATAGTATATAAACTATTTATAAGCTCTATAGGATGACTATCTATGTAACATATTTTAATAGTATCAATTGCAATCAATCAAGTGTATCATTTTGAGAGAATACAAAATCAAGAGAATATATCTCTAACACTATTTGTGACTTCCTTTTCCTTTGCCGCATTTAACTACCGAATGACCATAAGAATCCCAAGTTCTAAGCTCATGTTTGGCACTTGCCACTATTGTGCTATTTTGAAATATGATTAGGAGTAATATCAATCGGCATAGATGAATATTGACCTCCAGCTTTCCTTGCCAGGACCTAATTTGTTAAGAACTCTCTATCAACTTGTTACCTTCAAGCCAGACCTATTTGATGTGTTTAGAGCCCTTGGTGCATAGGTTCAATGCAGATTCTTTTGAATGAATAGGGTCATTGCTTATCTTTGTTCTAATTGTTAGTTTAAAGTTTATGTCAAACGGATGTTAGAGTCCTTTTAGCCTATGACTTGAAAGAGATGCGATCCTAAATGAGGCAGGCCGGTCCAGCCACAGATTCCAGAACAATTAGGTCCATACTAGAGAAAATGTAATTATGGCCTATGCTAGAAAAAGAAAATCGATTTTCCATAGACAGAGTGCCCCTTAATCTCTACTATACAGAAAACAGGTCCAATGACATAATCATGTGATGCACGTTAATGATATTAACGTCTAAATTTCTTTTTAATTAAAATTAATTTAAATCTTACAATCATTTAAATATTTTTATATTTAACACTCTCCGCACATTTAATTTTTTTCCACAAGCATTGATGTATTCTATTCAGGGTAGGGGGAAAAAAAGCCACTTCCTATGTGAATTTAAGAACCTAAATATCAATACGCCTGATCCGTCTGATGAAGTTATGCATGCATGGCCGTTGATTTTCAGCATGCACTAGGCATGAATACCTTGTGTCATCACTAAGGAATGTGTGAATGAAATTACCAAGTAACTTTCGTAAATCGGTGTAAGAAACACAACGATAGTGATCAAATTCGAGCTTCAATAATCGGGTTAGTTATCTTATCGGGCGGGCAAGCAAGTGGGTGATGAATCAAGCTTGTACTTGTCCATTTGCTCTACTTATAACTTGTGAGCTATCCAATTAGCTACCTTAGCTCAAATTGTGTTGCATAGGGATTGCCAAGTTCGTAAATGAGGAACAAGTTATAAACTGTATCAAATTTGCGATGCGTATACTAAAAACGTCTGACATACTCTGATTATTTCTTTTATACCACCCCCCTCCAAAAAAAAAAAAAAATTGCATTGTTTCTCCAATTTCATCATTTCTAAATTTCGAATCGCACCAAAAAGGATGGCCATCATCATCGTAATATATATTCTACTTTATGATGTAAAAGGTGTTTAAGGTAATAATACCCCTTGAAGTTCATATCCGAGCTAGCGTTGGAAGGGTTACAAACCAAAACCAAATCCATATAAAATACACATTATCACGTCTAGAAAATTGGAAACTATCACCCTTTGCTAATTAATTCTTTAAGTCATGATGAATGCAAATAAGATTATCAATAATAGAACCCAGGAAACGTCAATCAGCCAGGGTATTTCATCAAGCAAAATATACATCAACAGATTGCACGTGATACATCCAAGAACTAGAGCAATTAGAGTGTACACAAGTTGGAACCTTGTGTCCATATCTTGTCTTCCCATCTCGGAGAGTAAAATCATGCGGTCTTTCCTTTCCGGGAAAATCTTTTTGTTTCTGATCATTTCCCCATGTGAGTTCCATTACTTGGATGCTGTCTTGTTCGGAAATAATAGATACTCTGTTCGTCCTTCCCAATGTTGGATTCGGAAACCATCATCCATTTTTGTTTACTTTGTTAATTGATTTATGTATTTATTCTTGATCCCCATGAAGTTCATATCCGAGCTAGCGTTGGAAGGGTTACAAACCAAAACCAAATCCATATAAAATACACATTATCACATCTAGAAAATTGGAAACTATCACCCTTTGCTAATTAATTCTTTAATTCATGATGAATGCAAATAAGATTACCAATAATAGGACCCAGGGAACGTCAATCAACCAGGGTATTTCATCAAGCAAAATATACATCAACAGACTGCACGCAATACATCCAAGAACTAGAGCAATTAGAGTGTACACAAGTTGGAACCTTGTGTCCATATCTTGCCTTCCCATCTTGGAGAGTGATTTCTGTCAAATGATCTTGATCATTGCACAAATAGGCATAATGACGGGTGCACCAGTAATGTTGGTGGGACTTGAATAGCCATGCCTATCCCTAATGAGTTGAAGCAAGGCCTCCACTAGGGAATCAAGCTATTGGTTATATTCTGTAGCAATTTGAGTCACATGCTCCACTCCATTTCTTGGTATTAAAATTAGCAAACTACTAATTAGACAACCGGTCTTTCATAAAAGCTCAAATGATGAGGATCAAGAATAAATACATAAATCAATTAACAAAGTAAACAAAAATGGATGGTGGTTTCCGAATCCAAGATTGGGAAGGACGAATTCACCTGATCAATGTGGAGTATCTATTATTTCCGAACAAGACAGCATCCAAGTAATGGAACTCACATGGGGAAATGATCAGAAACAGGAAGATTTTCCCGGAAAGGAAAGACCGCATGATTATTGGAGGAGGCTAGACTACAGTATGTTGCAATGCTTACCTCCGACTACCATGATTGGCTGGATTGTTGTTTGCCATGAACCTCCAAGTCTTGAGTGATTACTCTTTTCCTTCCGTGTCTGAAGTAAAACTTGCTGCGAGGCTGCAAGTTGAGCAAACAAATTTGTAGACCAATGGGAGGTCATCTCTTTTGGGAGAGAGTCCGGCCCCTCCGTTGGAATCGTTTAAGAGGATTAAACAAATAATTGCCGCGTCATGATTGTCCCGGCAATTATTTATTTAGTCCTCTTAAACGATCCTCATTGCTAGACAACGACCTTTTAAACTATTCGTTTAATTCTCTTCCCAAAAACTCATATAAAAATACTAAACCTATTATATGATAATCAATTTAATAATAAATTATTCAATTTGGCCAATCTAATATTAAATTTGTTTGATAATTTTTCAATGTAGTTTGTCTAGATAGTTTTGACTAGAATTCACTAACGTGATGGTCTAATCAACACCGGATGTCATATGTGGCACAATCGGCAATCTGATGTTTTTAATCAAAATTGATTGGATGGGTTATATTGAAAAATTGTTAAAAGATTGAATAAAACTGATAAAATTAAAAGGTCTATGGCTAAATTGACTATCATACAATAAATTTAGGATTTTTTTTTACTAATTGTCTTGTCGGCATTTATTTTATCCTCTTGAACTATTTGTTTAATTCTCTTCCTCTCCTTGAAGGAGGACTCTCCCCTGAGGTGCTGTGAAACGGTGGAATCGAACAGTAATTAAAAAATGCCAAGAAGTTATAGGGTGGAAAAATTCTATCACATGCATGAAAGAGGCACGACTGCACATGGACTCTCTTGCTTTTTTCTGTTATGAGAAACTACATTGGTTTTTTGGCTAAGTTTTTTCATTTGTTTCTTTTGTTTAGAGAAACTCTTACATTAATAGACTAATTATTTGGAAATCTCAGTACCTTATACTCCTCTGAAATGATACGACTCGCAATGTTCAATCTTATGATACGTTTGTCCAAAGACGAGTCTTCGTTGACCTAATTGATCGGGGATTAGTAGGTGATTACACTCCTGCAAGTGCCTCGCAATCATCAGTGTGGACAAAGACCTTTATTTCACGAAAAATGCCTTCCTCATTTTCGGACATTTGAATTGCTAAAAGAGTTTCACTAATTCCAACAAATTTTCCTTTAGATGGCCGTGGAACTTGTGAAGTGATATTAAAGTAAAACCCAACCTTCCATCACCAATGCTTCTCTTGAGAGTTTAGCCCCTGCGAACTCGGGTCCAAGTGATAACAAGGTGATTACATGAATCGAGTTAACGCAATTGATCAAAGCTCGTTTCACCTTCGAAACTTTTTAACATTAGGTTAGCTTTATGAGATCCAAAACATGCAAGACTTAAAGAAAAAAGACCCTAGCAAAATTTCAAAAAGATCTATGCATGTCCCATGCGATCCTGGTTAGAGAAGCAGGTCTAATGAGCACACAGACTATTAAATCATCTCCTCATGGGTTTGAGGTGGATTACAGAAGGCTTTTCATTCACCTAATTAGTGAAGTACCATCAACAGTTGTACCTTATGGAAGTAAAGTGACCGAAAGTATATGGGAAGAAAAAATGTGAAGCAAAGAGCAGGATTCATAATTCTGTGTGCTTTCTCAGTTTGTCTTGAAGACTTTTTTGGCCCCTTTGTGGAAAAGGGTACTCCAAAAAGTAAGCTTGTTCATAAAGTGGGGAAGGGATACGAACCACACCTTAGTAATCTACCTCGCCATACATGGGGTGTTGCCACGTGTCCCTTATTAGTATATTCCCAGCATATAGAAAGCGTATAATTTTAATGCATGCCCATCAATGAATGTTTCTAGGAAGATCAGGAAGCTCTGGAAAAATGCAATGATGGACCCCATACACAACAGTTGTGGGAAAAGAATAAAAAAACAGGGTTTCTCAAACATTAATTCATGTTTCTCCTTCTTTTCGTATATAAGATGATAGATCAAAGGAAAGAAAGGTCAAAAGCCATTAATGGGCGGCAACTAGCTATTTGAAGTTTGTTGAATTCCACAGTCCCAAATTATGTGTAGCCAAACTGATTTGACCCCTGAAGGTTTGGACCAATGCTAGTAGTTTGGATGCATGACAGAGAAATTTCACTGAAGTTTTATTAGCAAAATTAGGCTTTGGAATTATTGAGCAGAAGAAAATATGCAAAGGCGGCAGGTGTATGACTTGTTCATGGGAGACAAGGCAGCAAACTCCAACACCATCCCTTGCCGAATTTTTTCCATTGATTCGGCGAAACAAAAGGAGATGGACGTGCACATGTATTAGGTTGAAAATAATTTTATCTTCGATGACCATTATGGGTTAAACGAATCCTGGAAACCCTGGTGTTTTTTATCTTAGACGTTTGCAAATATGTTCATACTTTATATATGATCAGCTAGTTTAGGTTTCTTTTCTTAGGAGCTCCAAAGCTTAAGGTATACTCGCCTTAGTTGCTATATAGGTTGCTACCCAAAAATACATCATAAGACCATCGAATTTCATTGCTTCCAAGGCAAAATTGTAAAATAACTCGTAATCAAACCTTGTTGAGGAAAAGGGCATGAAAATTTCAGACCGTGTTGTTGATACATCGACACTGATCATCTTCTTTTCTTCTTTTTAGCAGACCCACAGTGAGAACTCGAATGAAAGCTTTATTTTTGGCTTCCTTCAAGCTGATATTTCTTGATAATGACAATTCTGATGGAGAAGCATGCGAATTATTTTGATAAAGAACCCTACGATTGGGACATTACAAACGCGCATGAACTTGACTCGGCTTCAATACCACACAAACCCAACATCGATAAACTCGGATCATATTGACTTGAATTTTCATTATGATGTCAGCGTATTGGGCAATAAATAAATAAAAAGATAGGTAGGCCTTTATAACTTGAAAGAGCTTCTAAGCTACGCTCACATGCCTAAGAATAGCTAAACTTTTAAAACGTGAACATGGAACGAGATTACGAAAAATACCCTAAATCGGAAATTCCATGTACCCCGCTTGTATCTTGCGGGCAAAGACTGCACAAGGTTATCATTAAGATAGTTCGATGGGTGTGGTGTGCTCGACTAAGAAAGACAAGCCAGCACAGACCCACGTAGGCAAGAATTACAGGCCATTACCAACTCATGATAGCAAGTGATTGCGTCCTATCAACTAACAGACAGAGAAATATAACATTGGAGAAAGGTTGGATCACTCGAGTTCAGTTTCTCCGCAACAACTTCTTCATGGTCCATTCTTTGGCTTCCTTAATTTCCGCACACATTCACTGAAAAATGCTGCCTGTTCACTTGCACAGGTGTCGGTCCGGCAATATGTGGCAAAATGCTCGCAGTTGTTGTTGATGAGGTTGTAATCACCAAACGCATTATCCATGTGAAGCTCGCTGGCCTTATCAACAACTTGATGGGGTAATTTGGTATCGAGTAACGTGGTGCAAGTTCCTCGCCTTGCAAACTTAAACCTTAGTAATGGCCACCCGTATTCATACCGGTGAAGGGATCGGAGTTTTCTGCCATCCTGCCGGAAGCAATTGAGACAAGTTTTGACAACCCCACGATCGGTGCTCTCCCAATATCCACATTTGAGGCAAGGAGACGAAATCTCTTGCTTGTAGCTAGTCTTAAAAAGTGAAGAAAATATGATTTTTTTGCTTTCTGTTCGGGTGAAATGAATCATATGACCGTTGTCAACGTAAATTCCTGTAACACGCACGTGCAAATCATTGAACAATCAAATTTAGTTCAAAATGGACGACAACAACAATAACAACAAAAATCAATGAACTGAGAGAGAGAGAGAGGAGGGGACGGCGATGAGAGGAGAGAGAGGAAGGGGAGAGGAAAAAGTGGGTGAGAATGAAGTGAGCGATGGCGATGAGGTTAAATTGGACGAGGTTTTTCAAGTTTGTGGGTCTCTTCAAGCGTGTGTGAGGGAGAGATGGCGGAAAGAGAAAGGAAAGGAAGAAGAAGTGGGCGAGAGTGAACTGCAGGGAGAGTGGGCTATGGCAGATGAGGTTACCGCATGAGGCTTCTTCAAGCGTGAGAGAGAGAGAGGAAAGGGAGAAAATATGTTATTTTATGGCGGTTCTTGAGGTGTGTGTCTCTCTCTTGACCGCTTCGTGTCAACGGCGGCTTGATCGGTGGTGGCGGCAGAAAGCAAACTCACGGTGATGCTGCAAACGTCGGCCCCCTCTCTGCTCATACTCTAGCTCCTCAGTCACAGGATCATAGCACAAGAGACTCTCCAAGTATTTGAGCACCATCTTCCGGCCACAACGGCCCACACAGCCTCAAGGAACCGGTGATTGCTCACCGAAAACGGCAATCTCAGCCAGACACTGTACTCCTTCACCCACCGCCCACTCTCCTCCACCATCCCCACGCGTCCAAGCTCTCCTGGCGCGAACGGACGAGCCCCAGAACTCCTCGGATGTGCGCTAGGTGGACGCCTCGAAGCTCCGGGCACGGAGTCGGTGCGAACTCCTCATCCGACACGTCGAAGGACGAGATGAAGACGCCACCTCTGCCGGAGGCTTTCCAATGGAAAGACCCGGCGGCGAACACAGGGCTGAGGAGCCTGGGAGGGGCGCTCGTGATGTGCCTCCATGACCACAAGCCCCGATCGGGGACCTCTGCCTGACCGGGCAGTCTTTAGCGAGAGAATAGCTCACCGCCCGATCTTCTACCGGTAGGTCGTGTCGACCCAATTCCGATTCAATGCCAGCCCTGCCGCCCCCGCGATATATCCGGTCAGAGGGTTGAGGAGATAGATCACTCGGCGGAGGTCCTGGAAGCAACGCGACCCGTGACCCGAAGCTCCAGCTCCGTGGAGCCACGACCTCGCGGCCGAGTTGGGGGAACGGGGCTCCGAGATGTGGCTTGGCTCTGAGCCGGGGACTTTGGACGCCGCTCGCGGCGCGTGCATGGTGGCAGAGCGCGGATCGTCAATGATGTGGAGCCATCCTCTGTAGACGGACCTGTGCTTTGTGGAGGAGCTCTAGTAAAAGGGCGGGACAGCGATCTCGCCCTCCTCCTCGGCGCGACCTCGCCCTCCTCCTCGGCGTTTCACACCGAGAAGCAAAAAAAAAAAAAAAAAAAAAAGCAAGGAAGAACGATAGGTGTGAACATTGAAGAAGGAGAAGGAGATGGGTTCTCTGGTTCGCTCAACTTTGTTTTTCTTGAACTCAACTGTACGCGACCGACAAAAGAGCACTCATCATGATCCTACCTGCCACTTGCTTTTCAAATTAGTCGTGCGGGCGAACGAGAGAGAGAGAGAGAGGCGGTACGGTTTACGAAGGCGCTGTCCTGTCCTTGATTGGTGGTGGAAGACAAGGTTTGGGCCACAAGAAAAGGGCAAACGAATCCGATTGCATACAAGGACGGCCCTATGTATATAACGATAGTAGACTAGGTATAGGACATCAGAATTATTGGCTGATTAAAAAAGAAAAGAAGGAAATTATCCGCTGATCGAAGTCTGATGTGATCGTAAATAGAATTTGGGATTCGAAAGTTGGTAGCAGAGAGAGAAAGAGGCGGGGCGGGTAGGGAGATGCAATTGGCCATAGAAACCAATGGAAATAAATATATTCGAAATCCAAAAAAATACTAAAGATTAGAAAATACTATAAAAGTACATTTGGTGACGTTTCTACTCCTAAACCTCTCCCTTTTCCCCGACGGAAAAGAGAGATCATGACACTCGCTCTCTCTCTCCTTGGTCACGGGCGCACATGCACACGAGCACTTCCTTTTCTTATGGCTTGCTTTTGTGACCCTTTGTATTTTGTTTTCTTTCAGATAATGTCAGCTGGACCCACAAGGGCCGAACCCAGCCCCAACACTTATGGAGCCTTGGTTGCCTACTTAATGATAAAGCTTCACAGATGAAAAGTAGGAAATAAAGAAATCAAAGACATGAGGCATTATAATTTGGGATGCTGTTCACGCACGCTTTAGCGAAAGACACTACGGAATCAAAGACTCCATTTTTATTTATTATATGATGGAATCAAAGACTTGAGGCGCCATTATTTGGGATGCTGTTCACGTACACTTTAGTGAAAGACACTATGCCACTATGCAGTGATGATGGTGGCAGGGAGAGAGAGAGAGAGAGGGGGCTGCGTATGTTGGACTAGGACAAGCTAACAACTTTACTCTTGGAAAATATAATGGGAATGGAACGAGCACCAAAATACGTGTAATCTGTGAAACGAGTTGGGGGCGGAGCGGAACCAATGTCATCGGCTATGATCATATTTCCGGTCATTGAATATAACGATAAGATATATTTATAGATATATCTCCACATAAACATGTCCATATACGAATAAGCTGAGTAGGGCACATTTTCTATTTTCTAAAACAACAAACATACAGAGAAATACAACATTGGAGGAAGGTTGGATCACTCGAGTTCAATTTCTCCGCAGCAACTTCTTCATGGTCCATTCTTTGGCTTCCTTAATTTTCCCCGCACATTCACTAAAAAATGCTGCCTGTTCGCTTGCACAGTAGTCGGTCCGGCAATATGTAGCAAAATGCTCGCAGTTGTTGTTGATGAGGTTGTAATCGCCAAATGCATTATCGTTGTGAAGCTTGTTGGCCTTATCAACAACTTGCTGGGGCAATTTGGTATCGAGTAACATGGTGCAAGTTCCTCGCCTTGCAAACTTAAACCTTAGTAGTGGCCACCCATATTCATACCGGTGAAGGGATCGGAGTTTTCTACCATCCCGCCGGAAGCAATCGAGACAAGTTTTAACAACCCCATGGTCGCTACTCTCTAGGTATCCACATTCGGGGCAAGGAGACAAAATTTCTTGCTTGTAGCTAGTCTTGAAAAGTGAAGGAAATAAGGTTTTTTTGCTCTCTGTTCGGGTGAAATGAATCACATAGCCATTGCCGATGTAAATTCCTGTAATAAGTACAAGCAAATCATTTAACAATCAAATTTAGTTCGACACGGAAAATGAAAAGAAGAAATTCTAGGGAGACAATTTTGACACAAAGGGCGGAATGTACTATGAATATTCACAAACTTCTTTCTTTGACTGGATGTGTAGGCCGATTTTGGATTAGAAATCTGAATAAGTTTCTTATCTTTTGTTTGGCACGTTAGATAAAAATGAAATGTGCTACAGCTACAGCTCCAGCTTAGCTCTAGAATTTTCTCTACACAAAATTTCCACGCACTACAAGGCCAGGGCAGCACCAAAAAAAAGGAAAGAATTGCTAAAAGTAATCTCGTTGACTAGTCCAGATCTCTCGTTCTTGATCTTGATATAAAGTTGAAAAGCACTCCTTTTGTAATATCAATCTACATAAGTCAAGGTCCGAAAGAAAACTTCCTACGGTCGAAATAAATTAAGCAAGCATTATTTTCTATGTTTGCTTCTGTTCTGCATCCTTGCTATAAATAATTAATTATAGCCTGACCTGTAAAATTAATTACGGTTATTCTTTAAAGGGCAGTGCTAAGATAATGGTGCCTTTTGAACCACAAAGTCACTTTCCTTTTTAATAGGCAATCGGATATAATAAGTTGAACAATAATTATGATTTTAACATAATTTATCAAGCCTAAGTTACTGAAAAAAGTTATAAAACCAAATTTCAAAGATGGTTATCTATGTTATACATACATAGGGTTTTTGTGCAAATTAAGAAAATTGAATTTTTGTAGTTTTGGGTGTCAAACAAAAATCCGGATAAATCTCTCTCTCTCTCTCTCTCCCCCCCCCATCAAGAATCTAGGGTTTCCATTGTGTTATTAGAACCTATCATGCCTTTTTCTCTGGCGAGATGGCATGTTGGACTGAACTCAGATATTACTTGCCTTGAAATAAAAGAAAAGGAAAGGAGAGTGAAACCGGGGGGTGGCTTAAAAACTCAACGCTGAAATAGACTCAGAAAGATGACCCCAGTTTAGCTTCCGCTCGTCCCAGGACTCTTCCAGAGTGGGAATTGATTTTATCATTCATTCTGGGCTGAGGTTAAGTGTTTAAGTTTGGCTTGGCAGGAGATAGTATGAGAAAGTAGACTCACAAGCCATCCATCATGAGAGCGAGCAATTGGAGAAATCGGATTTAAATTGTTATTAGAACTTTTCACGCCTTCTTTCTGGCGACAGAAATCATGGGAAGAGGAATAGTAGTGTTGAAAGAATGACACCAAGATGAAAGGGTGACATATACTCCGATTAATGGGCATCTCATTTGGCCATACATCTTTGTAGCCATTTATTATCTGGTGGCTTCAACTACGAAGAACCATCCGCTAGAAATATTTTACTCTGTTGAGGCTTCTAGGATATGTTGGAAATGGAGTTGATCAGTGTAAACTGATCGGTTAAAGAGCAAAAAGACTGGCCAGAAAAAGGAGGAGGAAAAAAAAAGGACAAGTGCAAAGTCAGGAAGATGACGAGGACTCACCATGATGGCTGTATAATCCATACCATCCATATCTATAAACGTGATCCCCAAGTTTGAGATCCTCAGGTCTCACCACTTTCCACATTAACTGCATCAATATCGTCAAAATCTTGTTGATGATCTTCACAACCAATTTCTCTTGTGGCTCTTTTTCTCTCAATCGGACTTGTGCTTGAGCTGATTTACCAGCAAAAAATCTCCCCAAACTAAATATAATTATTGCAGTGAGAACAAGAATACTCAGGTGAGGAAGCTAAAATGATCACCTACGCTGCCAAAATGTCTATGACAGGGATGATGAACAAGGTCCACCGAAGAGAGGAAAGGAAAAGGAAGAAGTGAGTGAGAATGAAGTGGGGGAGATTGGGCAACGAGGTTATGGTATGAGGGTGCTTCAAGTGTGCGTGGGTGTGAGAGAGAGGACGTTGATGGAAGAGAGAGGAAAGGAGAAGGAAATAGTGAGTGAGAATGAACTAGAGTAGACTGGGCGATGCCGATGAGTTATTGTATGGGGGTTCTTGAAGCGTGTGTGTGAGAGAGAGAGAGAGAGAGAGAGAGAGAGAGATTGAGATAAATGGCGTCCGCAGTGGGCGATGGCGATAAGGTTATTGTATGAGGGTTCTCCAAGTGTGTGTCTCTCTCTAGGAGGGAGAGAGAGAGATGGGGGAAGAGAGAGGAAAGGAAGAGGAAGAAGTGCGTGAGGGGGAGAGTGGGCGATGAAGACGAGGTTATTTTATGAGGGTTCTTCAAGTTTCTGTGCGTCTCTTCAAGTTGAGAGAGAGAGAGAGAGGAAAGGAACAGGAAGAAGTGAGTGAGAATGAACTGGAGGAGAGTGGGCGATGGTGATGAGGTTATCGTATGAGGGTTCTTCAAGTTTGTGTTCTCTTCACGTGCGCGTGCGTGAGAGTGAGATGGCGGAAGAGAGAGGAAAGGAAGAGAGAGTGACTCAGAATGAACTGAGAGAGAGTAGGCGATGACGATGAGGTTATTGTACGAGGTTTTTTCAAGTTTGTATGTGTCAGGTGGGTGTGTGAGAGAGATGGCGGAGGATAGAGGAAAGGAAGAGGAAGAAGTGGGTGAGAATGAACATGAGGGTTCTTCAAGTTTGTGTGTCTATTCAAGCGTGCGAGATAGAGAGAGATGGCGGAAGAGAGAGGAAGAAGTGACTGAGAATGAACTGAGAGAGGGGGGACGGCAATGAGAGGAGAGATAGGAAGGGAAGAGGAATAAGTGGGTGAGAATGAAGTCAGCGATGGCGATGAGGTTAAGGTATGAGAGTTTTCAAGTTTGTGCGTCTCTTCAAGTGTGTGTGAGGGAGAGATGGCGAAAAGAGAGAGGAAACGAAGAGGAAGAAGTGAGCGAGAATGAACTGCAGGGAGAGTGGGAGATGGCAGATGAGGTTACCGTATGAGGTTATTTTGTGGGGGTTCTTCGGGTGTGTGTCTCTATTCCGGCGTGTGTAAAAGGGAGGGAGAGAGAAAGGGAGAGGAAGAGAGGGAGAGAGAGAGAGAGAGAGAGAGAGGCGGGGTGGCTGAGCACTCATGTCAACGGCGGCTTGACAGGTGGCGGCAGAAAGCAAACTACCGGCGGTGATGCTGCAAACGTCGCCCCCCTCTCTCTGCTCATCCTCTAGCTCCTCAGTCACAGGATCACATTACAAGTACTTGAGCACCATCACAACAGCCCACAGCCTCCAGGAACCAGTGACTGCTGACAGGAAACGGTGATCTCAGCCGGACACTGTACTCCTTCACCCACCGCCCACTCTCCTCCATCACCCACATGTCCAAGCTCTCCTGGCGCGAGTGGTTGGCGAGCCCCAGAAACCCCCCGGACGTGCGCCGCCGGGTGGACGTCTCCAATTCCTCCTCCGCCATGTTGAAGGACGAGATGGTGACGACGCCTCCGCCGGCGGCTTTCCATAGGACCGACCCGGCGGCGAACACGGGGTTGAGGAGCCTGGGAGGGACGCCTGCGATGTCCCCCCGTGACCACTAGCCCCGATCGAGGACCTCTGCCCCTATCGGGCGGACCGGGCAGTCTTTAGCGAGAGAATAGCTCAACGCACAATCTTCTACTGGCAGGTCAGGCGACCGACCCGATTCCGATTCTATGCTGGCGCCAGCACTCGGGCGACGGTTCGACGCTCAACAGCGAGACGATATCTCGGGTCAGGAGATAGGTCACGCCGCGGAGGTCCTCGAAGCAGCGCGACCCGTGACCCCAAGCTCCACCTCCGAGCCGAGCCATGACTTCACGGCTGAGTTGGGGGAATGGGGCTCCGAGCTGTGGCTCGGCTTCTAGCCGGGCACTTCGGACGCCGCTCGCAGACGGACCGGAGCTTCGTGGAGGAGCTCTAGAAGAAGGGAGCGGACAGCGACATCGACCTCGTCCTCGGCGTTTCACACGGAGAAGCGAAAAAAGCAAGGAGAACGACAGGTGTGAACATTGAACAAGAAAAGAAGAAGAAGATGGGTTCTCTCCAGTTCATCCAACTTTTTTTTTTTTTGGGGAGTGGGGGGCGGGGTGGGGTTGTGTATTGAAAGGGGGCCATCCAACTTGAGGGAACGTTCCGCGACCGACAAAAAAGCAGTCATCGCCATCATCATCCTTGAAGAGATGTGCCACTTTTCAAATTCAAGGAATTTTTATTTTATTTTATTTAAATTCAAGAGGAATTGATGGAGCCAGCGAGCGACCAAGTGAGAGAATGACGGTGTGGCTTACGTATCTGCTTGTACCCGAAAAGACGACCGTATGTACTATGTATGTCCCGAGAGTGAAATCGGACATAAGAATCATTCATTTATATAATAATAAATAAAAAGAAGAAGTATAGGGAGCGAGAGGGAGAGGGAGAGATGCAATTGGCTTTTCAAAGGGTGATGAACAATATAAAAAATGATGGGCTGGAGCATCCGTGTGGGGCCCCATCCGCAAAATTAGAAATTGGCTTAAATTCCCGCATTGGCGAAACACACCGGACTCAAGCGCAACCGACCGGTCATAGGCGGGAACCGAAAGCAAGCTCTTTTCTTTATGTTTCTGAATAAAATGATAAAGTTACATAGCAACATATATGACCACAAAAACATAAAGAATATCTTCGTTATCCTAAAAAATAATAAAGATTAGAAAACAATGTAAAAGTCTTGTTCCCAACCAATTCCGTGTATATACCAATCGGAGTTATATGTGTTGAGTGATCTTGAACCTCCCTGGCTCTAAAAGTTAACTCAAAATATGAGGTTTTCCCTCAAACTTATGAATCGACCATTAGTTTCTTACATAATAGATATGAGACAACTTCAATAATCTCATCCTCACATATCGGGCCTTGAATCGGAGGCTCAACAACTCATAACTCTTTCATATGACTGTTGGGTTCAGATTTGTTAGCAACCTAGGCTCTATTATCATTGTTAGGTGGTCTTGAACTTTTTTCACCCCAACCGTTAACTTAACAAATGAAAATTTTCTTATGTTTATAAATCGATCACCAGCTCCAGACAATTTCAATAGTATGCACCTCGACTAGTAATATGCCATCTCAAATTCCTGAGGTGCTAAAAGGTGGCTGCACTTTGCCAAGCTATTGATCCTGAATCTCCTTGGGAGCACACAAAAGTCATGAAGCATAAAAAAAAGAAAATCGATTTTTCTTCTTCCGTGATGAAGTTCATTTCCACAGCAAGCTTTTTAACAAATTCCGATGACAAGATCAACTTTGTTCAAAAGTGATGCGAGGATGGCAAGACCCAGCGGCTTTCGTGAGTGTGACTGGAAGGGCCGTTTGGCCTAGGGAATGATATAATGGGCCCGACATAAACGAACTCCAGTCTCTCTCCATAGCAATGATTTAAATTTTTCCCTATTCTATTCTCGTTCCGTGAATAAGCAAAATAAAAAAGGCAGAATTTCTACGGCTCTTTATCCATTAATTCCGCTTTCCACCTTATTTTACCCTAGTTCATCGCCATCACCCGTCACATTATGCCACGATTTAACTCCTCTTTTTCTTATTTTTTTCGAATTGAAAGGACAAACATCATAATTGGTTTCGCGAGAGAGTGGGATCCCATTAGGCCACTTTTTGAATGAGAAACTGCTGGTTTTGTTGCGGTGTGCTGTGGTTCGGTATGGACTTTGGGGGGTCGGTGGGATTTGGCGTTTCGCGCTTTTAGGGCTTTGACTGGTTGGAAAGCAACTTGCATGGGAAGCCAGGGATCTCAAGGGTTTCGAATGTATAATTAGAACTGCCTTTCTGGTGGTGGGATGGCGTCTTTTACCCAAAACCATGTATCAATAAGAAGAATCTACGGTGTCGAGAGTACCGTGAGAACTGTTTTCGGGTGGTGGGGTGGCATGTTTGACCGAAAACTACGAAGGAATCCGCTTCTCGGAAGACATACCCCCCATGTCCTCTAATCTTAATACCAAAAGGAAAAAAGAAGCAAAGTGAGTATTATAAATCATAAAAATTAGATATCTTTTGGCAGCCACCACCGGACCCATCCTCACCATTGAAATTTCTATTCATTATCTCTTGCTAAAATCAATTCAAATTCATTTCGAATCCGCCATGCGTAGATAAATCTCATTCTAGCCCCTAGAATGAGATTTCTCGTGTTAAAAAAAAGAAGAAGAAAAAAATAGCTCACCCACGATGAGTTTTCTCGCATGAGAAAAAGATAATAGAGAAAGCGATGATCGATGTCCCTTTCCCGGCGGACACTCATCCCAAACCGCCCCATGTCAAACCAGGTTGACATAACTTCCGATCATCTAGGTCCTATAATACCTCGATCGTGATCGCATCCCAGCCCACAAATGTATTTCGAATCCATAAAATTAAATGATCGAAAAAAAGCGTAATGTTTTAAGAAAATTATCTTGAAAAAGAAGGAGAATCACGAAAGTGCAAAAAGGAAGGATGGGTTAAGCTTCACAAAAAAAAAAAAAAAAAAAAAAAAAAAAAAAAAAAAAAAAAAAAAAAAAAAATACCCAATTAGTTATAAACCTATTATACAATTTTTACTTCCATCATAAACTTTTTAGATTTGCCAATTTAGTTATAAATCTTTGCATGAAATTTCAATACCATCATTCCAAAATCGATTCCTCTTTGGTTAATAGAAAATGTAGCTGATATTCTTGTGATCAGTATAATAGGTAATTTCTTTTATAGTTCATACTCCAAGTCGGGTTCATCTTTGTAATAATATAATAATAAGATGAAACCATTTGATTTGATTAATTCTCAATAGCCATAAGATGACATTAAGATGATTCTTTTGTCAACGAATACTCCTATTACACCCGTGGTCTTTGAAGGATGGGAACCAATTATTTGGAGTGCTAAGTAGAATGGCCGAAGATGACTAGACCGTTGTGTTAGCAACTTCTGGCAAACACTGGCCGGAAGAACTACCTTTGAATTTTGTATAAAAGATTAGAATTGATTGGACATTTTATTTATCAATTTGATATTAAACTTTGCAATTTTGCCAATTGAATTCTAAATCCTTTCGAGATTCAATCTGGCCAAGTTTAGCCAAAAATACTAGCACTACGGATGGCCTTGATCTAGAGAATTTTTATAATTTTTTTTTTTAATTCTGATTTTTATTTTGTTTTTTATTTCCTTTTCTCTTCTTTTGTTTTCTTTCTTCTTATTCCTTTTTTTTTCCTATGCCGAGCGAGAGTTTTTGGCCAACCCTCACCGGCCACTAGGTGAGGGTTGCAAGGCCCTTGTTGACCATGAAGCCCTCCCCGGTGGCGGGTGAGGTTGTAGCTAAAAAAAGAACAAAAAAATTATCCATGTTAACACCAACCATTTGACGTGACTTTACCAACGTCTACATTAACGGTTTTTTTTTTTTTATATTAAAGTTGGGCGAATTGACTCAATTAATAGAATGTGAAAGATATTTATGACTTAATTAGCAATATTGAAAGGTTCATAACTGAATTGTTGAAATCATAATAGATTTATAACTTTTTGGACAATTTTCTCATTGCTCTTTTGTAGCGGACATATTGGTTATTTAGTCACAGTTGCCGAAAATCATATCTTAGACAAGTCCCGCAAGGAATTTCACGAAGATGGCTTTGAGGTTTAGGATTCCGCACTAGATGACTTGGTGAAGTATCATCTGCATTTGATCCTTTTGTGAAGCGTGTCTCCTTCTTCATATCAAAGCATGCGACAGGGATAGCTCGTTGGTCTCCTTCGTATCGCTGCTATTCCAAAACTCCTATGGCTTCAACAGACCATTTGGATGAGATGGCAAGCCAATGGCTTTTCCCGAAGGCCAATTAAGAGGCGTCCTTCGACCGGTTCCAGAAATATCGAGCCTTGCCCTCATTGTCGGGTGTCCAAAATACTGACAATTTGCACTGGGATTGGGGAAGAAAGGATAATTAAGAAAAGGTCAGGTTCTTTATTAGATGTCATCTTTGGCGGTGGTGTCCAGAGACATGACAATAAAAGAAAATGAAAGAATACAAAAGAATAAGGTAATAAAATATGAAACATAGAATAGTAGAGTAGTTTAATACAATAGAAATGAATACATTGATTTTCTCAACTCACGAACAAGATCCAAGAATAAGATCAATTGATTGACCAAGAGGAGGAAGTCTCAGTCACGTTAGCCAAAACCCGTTGATTTCATTAGCCTCTCACTTTGACATCAAAAGGAGCTTCAACTTTTCAGAAATTCACGACACCAGAGAATCGCTGGCCAACCCTCGTCAGTTGTATGTGAGGGCCCAATAATCCTCGCTGATCACAGGCGAGGCCGCCCAACCCTCGGCCGTTGGGTGCTGGTCGCAAGGCCCTTGCCAACCATGAAGCCCTCCCCGGCCGCATGTGAGGCTCAAGAAGTCCTTGCTAGCGATCCTCACCAAACTTTGTAGGAAAAAAATGGAGTAGAAAAAAATGGAAAAGAAAGGGAAAAATAAAAATAATTCAATTCTTTTAAAAATTATAAAAAGTTGTTTACATCAGCGCTAGCCATCCTACATGACACTATCAACATCCACGTCAACCACCAGCCATGGTGGCTCCGCTGGGTAGGCTCCAGACCTCCAAACGGGAGGTCGGGAGTTCGAAGCCCCTCCAACGCAAGTTGCAGGGAGGCTGGCAGATCATTAGGCGATTTAAGCGTGGCGTCAGGACAGTGGTTCCCTGCTAGCGTCACCAGGGGGTTTACGGCGCATTGTCAGTGCAAGCTAGTTCCTCCTGTCACCAAAAAAAAAAAAAAAATCCACGTCAATGATTTTCGTGTTAAAGTTGACCGAATCTACTCAATTTATAAAACATGAAAATATTTAAAACTCAATTAGTAAAATCGAATAGATTTAGGACTTTTTTTTGACTTTTTGGACAACTTTCCCATTGTTCTTTTGTAGCCGACATATTGGTTGTTCCGCCACAGTTGCCCAAAATCATATCTTGGGTAAGTCTCACAAGGAATTCCAAGAAGACAACTTAAGAGGTAAAGAAGGATTCGGCATTAGATGACTTTGTGGAGTATCATCTGCATTCGAACCTTTCATGAAGTATATCTCCATATCCCAGCACGCAACAGGGATAGCTCGTTGGGCATCTCCTTCGTATCACTACCGTTCCAAACCTACCATGGCTTCAACAGATCGTCGATGCCAAGCATACGGGAATAAAGGATGTCCTCTGATAACTCCGGATGAGATGGCAAGCCAATGGCTTTTCCCAAAGGCCGATCAGGAGGCTGTTGGAGAAATCTTTCCAGAATATTTTGAAGCTAATAAAACGTTTCTATCAGTCTAGTCTGGATAATTGCAGACCTTATGTTTAGAGTCGAAGACTTTCAGATCACCAGACTCAAGATCAAGGCTCAAGACTCAAGACTATTCTCATTGACAGCTTTTTCTAATCCAAAGTGACGAAGGCAATCCAGAGCCAAAGTATTTGGTTGAGGATTTAGTCCTATCCTCCGGAAAAGATCTATTGGCTGGATAAATATAACGGATTCTTTTATTCGTAATCAAGATCGTTTGAAGATCCGATGGTCGACGAAATATTCTTGGAATGTTCTATTCTTGGAAACCAAGATCCCGATTGTATGGGCGAACAGGATTGATGGGCTATCATCAGGTTCCTTTAATAGCTCAAATGATCTTCTTGATTGATTCCGTCCAACGGGTAGATTGGAGGAATTCCTTTGATAAGTGCCAACGGGTATGATGGCATAAAGGAGTATAAAAGGAAGACGTTCTAGTTGCTTTAGTGCATGATCGATAGAGAAATTCCGAGTCAAGCACATTGATTATTAGTCGATACATTTTGAGCGAAATTGTATACACAAAGAGTGTCTATACTTAGTGATACCTTGAGCGAGTGTGGTAGATCATCTACACCGAGAAATCAAAGGAGAACAACGCTGTAACATCTCTTTGTTCATAGTGGAATCCAGCCAATAAGCTGTCAGTGCAGAAGAGTGGACGTAGGCTTGAAATAAGACGAACCACTATAAACCGCGTGTTCAATTCTCTCTTCCCTTCTCTCAATCTTACTTTAATTATTATTTGTCTCAAATCTATTAACTGTCTAGTATTGTGCAATTATCGAGAAAAATCTTTTATATACCTATTCACCCTTCCTCTAGGTACTTATACTAGTTATATCAGAGGCGTCCTTTGGCCAATTCTAGAAATATCGAGCCTTTCCCACATCGTCGGGAATCCAGAATACTTGCATTTCACACTATGATTGGGGAAGAAAGCATCATCAAGAACAAGGGCCAGGTTTCTTGTTAGGTGTTGGCTGGTGCGAAGTGGGAAACGACGAATGTTCAATGGACTCACTGAAAGGAGACGTACAAGAAATAATAATTTACAGAGAAGACACCTAATTCTTGATGGATCTGAGAGGCAAGACCTCTCGACGGTCAAAAGCCATACCAGAAAAGGAGCATGACCATCGTCAAACGGTGTTAGGGCCAGGGACCTGTAATTATGAGGACACCACGGACAACCCAACTTTCAAGATACGCTCTTGAGCATCGGCAATCCAGAGGTTGAAATCGACAATCGATGTCACGCTTCAATCACAGTTAGCCAAAAGGCCCGCCGATTTCATTAGCCTCTCACTTTGACATCAAAAGGAGCTTCAACTATTCACAAAATTCACAACACGGGAAACAGGGATCAGCACATCCAATTAAAGATATACAGACCCCATAACTCAGCATCCTGGGAAGAGTTTTGTTCTAATAGCGTCCGACAAAGTATCTGGCCGTTGAGTACATAATTCATAGAAGTGCAGATGTAGCATTTCCTAAGTTCACTTGATACATTGATGAAAAAGAGGAGTTTGATTTTTTTGATTACTTTTTATTAATTTTCAACAGGTTCTTTTAACATACCAATTAAATGATTTTATTTTGACGTAAAATAACGGCCAGTTTTGTACATCCATTTTATCTATGTTGTATCTAATCAAACTATAAAAATTCATGACATGGAAAAAAGAGTTAATATATTGAAAAATCTCCATTGTTTTAATATCTCCATTTCTTAATAAATATATTATAAGAAATATATACGTATACATATATATCCCCAAACTAATGGTTTTTGTTTTCCTTATACGATTGATTCTTACTTGAAAATTGGCATTAAAATTTGTACGCACATTATTTACGTCAATTTGTATTCGAAAAATGTAATGTATAAAATTGAAAAAAGGGCACACCTTTACTTAGTTATTTGAAAGGAGATTGGGATAAATCAACTACAGTCAAATTTTCTTTTCTGTTGAAATGAAAAAGTAAATACTCCATTAGGGAGGGTGTGAGGTTGGAAGAATAGAATTATAATTTAGAAGTAGTGAAAATAGTAAATGGTTGTATGAATGTTTATACTATCTAATTATTTAAATTTTTTCTAAGTTATCATGTTAGCGTATGAGATATTGATAATGAGGAAGTTTTTGAGAGAAGAGAGGAAGTTGAATTTAGGTGCGGAATCATTCCATGGAGACATCAACTGAATCTGGGTATCAATTGGTCTCTCCCCTGGAGCTTACTACAGGTAATTTTCCTTCTGCTTCTCCTCTCAGCACATTCCTCTGTTCCAATGCGTGCCTGCAAAATTTTTTACCGTTGGAGGGGAGTCTAGAGCAATTTTAACTTCAAGTATCAGTAGCTGAGAATCCGCGACGCCTCTCCTTGCATTTATTTCCTTCGAATCAGCGATGAGACGTTTGTCTCCTTTTGAATTTTGTCAGAAGCAATGGGTAACACCATTCCTATTCTGTCATCTGATGTTCATTTTTCATTGCTGCAACCTGCAGAAGTACTTCCCTCCAAGTCTCTTGAAACTAGTTCGATAGATGTTTTGATACAAATAAGGCAAGCTTATGCCAATCAGAAGAAAATGCAAAACCAAATAAGGGATATTTTGGTAGAGATATAATTGCCGGTGCGGCTGTGAGGATTGCTCCCACAGTCACTACTCCATATGCTCCAAAACGATGGCGAAGTGTGCCATGTGATCCTTCTCTTATTGAGTGCTCCTGGCCAAAGATCTGCTCTTACTTGTTTGCGCTAATCTGAAAGTTCTCTCCTCATCTTGCTGATCAGAGGTAGACGGCAAGATGGGTTCTGGAACTGTTATACAAAGAATTGGCTACATTTTAACACGTGCTGGTGTTGTCTTTGACACAACAAACTTGATATAGTCGGCTGACAGGACGATGGTGTCAGAGGACCTAATTTGCTGTCCAAATTAGTGGCTCAAGTTCAAGTTATCTCGCTCTGTTATCTTCTCGACCTCATGATCTTGGAACTAATGATATTTTGTTGAACTTGACGAAGAAATGTAAACTGCACGTATGGGTAACGATGGGAAAGAATACCACTTTGTCAGATTAATTAGCCTTCAACTTTCCTCGATACCTTGTCATTCTATTTCTCTGCGCATAAGCATGTTACTACATGGCATAAAAAACATTGCTCTAAAAGAATCTGCATGATTGGTGGAGTTTTGCGTGCACCTTTTGCTTCCTCAACCAATGCTGATGAGACTGTAACTCTGAAGGGCCATTATTTTCTTCTTCTTTTTTCACCAGTACTATTTCTAAGGCCCTTTCTGTTTCTGGGACTTGCGGTTATATTCTGTTTTATTCTTGAATGTAACTATGCTGAAAAAGAACCAAAATAATGATGATGATGGTGCCAGAAAGTCCAAAATGAAGAAGCTTATGCTATTAGGTTCCGGGTGGCTTGTATGTAAGGCTCATATGAAGCCATATTGCACTTGGTTGAGTATTGAAAATTGTGATCCTTCCATTTTCTAGACTAATCTCATGGACTTAAGCATGGAAGGTCCCGGGCTCTTGGCTTGCAGAAAAAATGTCGCAGGCTGCTGTACATTTGCAAGATGTGGAAAAAAATGTTGCGGGCCAAGTTGTTGATGCTTATACAGATCTTGACATTGCTGTTATAAAGATCGATTCCCCAAGTTCTCCCCTTTTGACAGCAGAAGTTGGCTCATCTAGTAAGCTTTGTCCTGGAGACTGGGCAACAGCCATGGGTAGTCACTTTCCCTTCAATGCAGTGTTACGCTCAGGATTATCCAGCCATTCAGCTTGTACTTACAATCTGACCAAGCAATATAGTTTTTGCCCAAGTTTTTGTTTTCCTTTGTCGATTTTATTAGCATCAAAGTGCGGATGTATAATTCTCAGTTAAAGGGTCAGTTCCTTCCCTCTTCTTGTGCTTAATATAGCTGCACTCATCGCACAAGTAGTGAGTTGGGACTTAGAGGAATGCCTGTGTAGTATCTACAGACAGATTGTGCAATCAATCCAGTAAGATGCAACCATTCCTGTGTTGGCCTGCCAGTCTGAGATCGGTTTGTGTTTCCTTCTGCTGCTGCATTCACATAATCAATGTTAACAATACTAGACAGGTCCCTATGCACTTGCTGCAATATTGAAAAACCCGTTATGTTCAAAGACCTGTATATGTGTTACATCAATGTGCAGAGAATAGGAATTACAATGGCAATCAGTTACGTAGCCACCAGCTATCATCACACAGAGGTTTATGATGCAGAATTGCAGACCTTACATAATACCAATGCTGAAAGAGCATCTGGAGTGAGCTTTGCCGTTACCAGTTGATTCTATTTCAGCAATCAACATTGTATGTGTCTTTACTAACACTTTCAAGCAATACTTCCTCCAAATCGAGAATTAGGACGACGCGCAATGCACCTATGCCAACTAAAAACTGTTGTTACTGATCAAAACAGTAAACTTGAAACAGAAAACCATAAGCTATATTTTTCAGATGAGGAAGAGAAGCACAGAAAAACAGAGCACAAATTTGCGTACATCAGTTTTCTAAAGAAACTGTCAAGTACAGCCACTAAACACAAAACAAAAACTGCTCACGTACGTGAAACACATAACTGCACACAAACGTGCTATAACTTCCTAGAAAATAACAAAAACACTAAATGCATAACTAAATGAACTTGGCTGTTTTTTAATAAAAAAACAGAGTAAAACAGAGTTAAAAAAAAAAACAGAAAACAGCAACTGAGACATTATTAATCCAACAAACTCCTCCTTGGATCAGTTGCTGCTGCATACTCCAATTTTCTTTCTTAATACTTCAAATCTTCCAGCTTGAAGTGGTTTTGTGAACATGTCTACAAGCTGATCTTCAGATCTCGCAATAGACCAACTTAACTTCGCCACTTTGTTGCACCTCACGCAGAAAGAAAAACTTGACTTTGAAATGCTTGGTTTTGCCATGGAAAACTAGATTCTGAGATATTGCTAAAGCAGCCTGATTATCCACATTAACTTCAATGCAATCACTGGAATTCAACCACAGATCCTTCATTATCTTTTTCAGCCACAAAGCTTGATTTGCAGCTGTAGTAGCTGCTATAAACTCAGCATCTGCAGTAGACTGAGCTACAATCTCTTGCTTTTTAGAACACCAGGAGAAACAAGCAGAACCCAAACTGAAATAATATCCAGACGTACTCTTCATGTCATCTATCGAACCAGCCGTACCACTATCGAAAATCTTTGCAAATTAAACTTCTGACTTTTCTTAAACTTCACACCAAAGAACAATGTTCCTTTGAGATATCTCAATACCCTTTTTGCTGCAATCAAATGTAATTGACTAGGACTACTCATAAACCTGGATAAAATACTCATAGCAAATAGAATATCTGGTCTGGTTGATGTAAGATACATGAGACACCCAATCAGACTTTTATACATAGAAGCATCTACTGCATCTGTTCCATCATTCTTCTGCAGCTTCTCTTTAGCAGCCATATGAGTGCTTACACTTCAATAATCTTCCATCTAAAACTTCTTTAGAATTTCCTTCATGTATTTTTTCTGACAGATGAAGATCTCATATGAAGCCTGTTTGACTTCCAAACCCAAAAAATAAGACATCTTTCCCAAGTTTGACATCTCAAAAACTGCAAATAGATCTTGCTTCACCTTCCCTATCAATTCCATATCATTCCCCGTCACTAATAGATCATCTACATAAAGTGACAGAATTACAACACTGTGATTCACCTTCTTGACATAAAGAGTGAACTCACTTAAGCTTTTTACAAAGCCAAAATCCGCAAATATCGATCTATCTTCCCATACCAAGCTCTTGGAGCCCGCTTCAATCCATATAGAGCTTTCTTCAACCCGTATACACTCTCTTCTTGCCCTTTGATACTAAAGCCTTCAGGTTGTTCAACAAAAATCTCCTCCTCAAGCTCTCCATTCGAAATGCAGACTTGACATCTAACTGAAATATAGGCAACCCTTCTCTCGCGCAATAGCTAACAAAGTAACCTTATTGTATCAAGTCGTGCAAATGTAGTAAATGTTTCAGAATAGTCTACTCCCCATATTTGTGCATAGCCTTTCACCACCAGTCTAGCTTTGTGTTTATTAACAGAACCATCATGATTAAGTTTTGTTCTAAACACCCACTTAACCCCAATCACCATTGAGAGAAGACTCAGACATAGGTCCACATAGATCTGTGTGGACTAATTGCAGCTTCTCACATGCTCTCCAGCCTCCTCATTTGAAAGGAAATCTGGCTTGCTTGCCAAGAAGACAAGTTTTGCACTGTGGAAATTCCTCCTCCAAACTTGGCAAGTCATTTGCTAAGCTATTTCTCTGCATAAACGACATGCTCTTCCTGTGAACATGCCCAAGTCTTTTATGCCATATCTCTGCATTTTCTTCTTTGCACTTTAAAGCCATTTGTTGCATCTCTTGTGGCTTGAACATGAAACTCTTGTCCTCCATTGGAATTCTTAGCACTTATTTGCTATCTGCATTATTAATAAGACATTCATTCCCTTCTAACTTCACTTTATAGCCCTTCTCAACTAATTGACCAACACTTAACAGATTATGGTCAATATTTGGCACAAAGAGAACATCACTGATCAGCTTCACCTCATGATTTCCTTCAATAGCCACTGTACCCTTCCCTTGCACTTCGATATACTGTCTGTTGCCAATTCTGACGCTGGACCTAACTGACCTGTCTAGACTCCTAAACAGCTTCGAATTGCCAGTCATATGATTGGTACAGCCATTATCCACCAGCCATGCATCATTCCCAATAGAAGATTCAAAAAAGAAGCTACAAACAAGTGCTCTTCCTCAATTTCATTCACTGCTACCTGTGCTTTTCCTGCTTGCTGGTAATTTTTTTCTTTGCAGATGGCTTCCATGTGACCGAACTTGATGACTCGAATTTTCATAATTTGTTTTCGATTAAATAAATCGGGCCTTTCATCAAAACGCTAATAGTGCTATTCTCTCGAGCTGATTACTCACGAGATAACCTGGACTATCTGGGAAGCAATTAGGGAATCTAAATGCAATTGCACTTGAGAATTCGACCAAGAATCGATCGTCGACCGTGTTGATCTGCAAGGGTCATTACGACCGTCGAGATCGATCGAAATTAGAGATATGTCGATTCAACCGAGATATGTGATCAAATTGTGGGTGATTCCACTTGATTAAAAAATTCTCATCGATCTAAGACTAAATTGATTTTTTGTCGTTTTGGTACCCGTGCTCATAATGAAACCTCGAGATTTTCACGACAACTGAGAGTTACTAATGTGTTGAAGATGTACTTTGTGACTCGAGATAAATCGATCACTTGGTCAATCAATGCACCAAAAATTCCTAAAAGTGACCTAAGTGAGACTAGGTCACGGTAAAAGCACACCAGATTGAAAATAACCGCGAATTTGAACCTGATTTCATAAATTGAAAGTTCTAATGTGTCACAAGCTATTTTAGGAACATCGACTCACTCTTCGAGAAAATTTCAGAGATTCCGGGATTTTTAAAACCGATTCGGACGTCGCGGAAATAAATGGAAATTCATACGGGCCGAATTTAAGAAGTTTTGATTTCCGAAATGCCTTTCGAAGTGTCGGGAATCACATAAAATTATGTAGAATTTTTCTTTAACAAAAGGCGGACCTCGAATTGGATAATCGGAGAGGAAATTGAAGCCAAATTAATCAAGAGGCTGAAATTTTGACATTTAAATTGGCTTATTTGTGGGATATTCTTATTAGAAAGTATTGGGGGGACAAGCATTAAATTGAATGGCTAAGTCTTGATTTTTTGGCCCCACCGTGACTTCTCCAACACGCCGTCCAGCTGCCCCCCATCTTCTCGCCGACTTCATCTCCTCCGGTTCCTGTTTTGTTTTCATTTTCTTCTTCATTTTACAACCACCGAAGACCACAGCCCCACGGTCTCTCTCCTCTCGCCCATCTCCACTGAGTTTTGTCGTCCCACCACCATCATCATCATCCAACATACACCACCATCTAACGCCATCACCATATTTCCTCCCCTCAGCCTTGCGTCTTCAGCTTCTTCGGTCAAAGCTTCTCCAAACTTGCTTTGATTGTTGACTCCGCTTGTTCCTTTGCTACCTCACGCTCGACGCCCTCTCCACGCGGCAAGAAATCTAGCCGCCCTTCATCCATCTTCGTTGCTGCCTCAATTTCTTCGAGCCGTTCACTCTTCCAGTGAAGCAGCTGGTGCCAGTCAACCACGCCATCCCCTCAAGCGGTTTGTTGACCGAAGCTGCATCCATCCGTGTCTTCAGCCGCGTGTCTCCTTCGGCCAATCTTGTTGTTTCCTCAGTTGGATTGTTGACCGGAGCCGCTCCTCAGTCGCGCGTCCCTCGGCAGCCAGTGAAGTCGTGATTTTGCCCCGAAGACTCCCACGCTCGAGCGATCCCACGCAACTGGCTACTCTTCGTCCGCTTCTCACTCCATCGAAATCCAGCGTCCACCGAGCAAGCCGCGAAGCTGACTCCTTCCTCCGTTACTACTTCGGTTTGCAGCAGTTCAGCCCACGAAATTTCACGGGCCCAGCATCACCGAAGCAAGCAGCCCACTTGAAGCCCAGCAACTCCTTTAAGCCCAAAAGTCCAGCAGTCCAGTCCAATTTTGAAGCCCAGCAAGTTGTCTTTTTCAGCAGTCCAAGCTCAAGCCCAAGTTCAATTGGTTTTAGCAGCCCATTTTGGGCCCGCGAAGAAGGCCCAAGCCCGCGACCAACAGCCTGCAGAAGCCCAAGACCTAAACTCAGCCTTGCTGAGTTGTGTTGGGCTAAGTTTAGGCCCGGCCCAAGTTCGTCGACGCTGCCGAAAATTTCGATTTCGGCCGCCGTCGAGTCGTTGTCGCGGTGAACCGGTTTTTCGCGATACACTGGTGAGTTTATACTCTAAACTCTGCTTAGTAGGTTAATGACGTTTAAGGGGTGTTAGATTTATTTTATTAGGAATTAGGTGGTTAGTTATATTAAATTAGAAATGTAATTATTTAATTGAGCATGTTAGGTGGTTAGTATGGTTTAGCTAATGCCTAAATAAATTGTACTATTTATCTAGAAGGGTTCGGGAATTTCTCCGAGTCCGTATTGGTTATTAATTTAATGATTCTAGCCTAGGTTAGTATTTTTAGATTTTAAATTGATTAATTTAATTAATTTAATTAATTATTTAATTATTAATTATTTTTCCGGAAATTAGGCCGGGATAGCGTGACTTAATTTCGTGCTGATTGATTGCAATGGTGTGGTTAATTTTTGCAATTGAGTGTTAAATTATGCAAATTGAGTGCTGATTTGATTTTTGGTATTTAATTCCAAAAATTGTGAATTTCCAATATTTATTCAGAAAATCCGCGTATCGGGTTTTGACACCGAAAATGATTTTTAGTACTATACGAAATAGTGGGATTTCAAAAAGGATGAATATCAATTTTTCTGGATCAAGTTAACCTTGTACCCACACACGAGTAATTTCAATTGAATTTCTAATACGAAGAAAAAGGCCAAGCTCACCATTTTAATTAAAGCATTTGAGTGCGAATGTACGCGGTCTTGCCCGGGCCGTATTTGAGTGATCGTGTGATGGTCAAGAGAAATCGTCCCGAGCTGTTGAGCTGGACGTTATCTCTATGTGAGATACCCCCTGGACAACGGGAAGCCGGTCGCAGTTGATTCTGGACCCTATGCTCCTTCGGGAAAGCCGTCTGATAAAGAGACGTCGTGCTCAATGGGGTGAGACGAAGCCTGGCAATGCCAGAAGACCGCCGAATTGAGAGTAGGCCGTGCTATATGCCGAGATCAAAACTAGGAACGCATGATTAATTGAGTGTGGCGTTTCAGTTATTGGAGCTTATTTGTTGCTCATGCTCTCATGTTGTCTGTGATATAAATTGTATTGACTTACAGGGTGGAGCTGAGACGAGGTAAGTCTCATTGATTGTGTGATTGTATGATTATGACACTTCTGGGCGTATTTCCCTCCTAATTGGAGTTTAGAGCTTAGACTCGCTGAGATGATATCTCACCCCGTTGTGGGACAACATTTTCAGGGTCGTCGAGTGGAGGACCTGGAGCTGAGAGGAGGTGATCGGAAGCGTAGGTCAGTTAGGACCGCTTCTTTTTGGAAGGCCAGTCTTTTGTAGTCTTTTGGCCATAGACCTTTGTGTATGACTCAGTGTATATATAAAAGCATGTTTGTTTGTGAATCTATTGTCCTGCTTTTCTATCCCGAGATGATTACTGTCAGGGGATTTCTTTTTGCTTCCGTATGTGCAATAAAATGGAAAGGGTCGGCGACTCATCCTGGGAAGTCGCAAATTATTATCGACCAGATAGGGATGAGCACGCGCTCGGGGTCCGGGGCGTGACAGAACTTGTGACATCTTCTGCATCTAGCATTAGGCTTTCTCCAACATCTAAAAAACTGATGATTAGTTCCACCACATTATTAACAAGACTTTTTGTTCATCTTCCATTTGCTATACCCACCGGAATTTCCTTCTTTTGCTACAAACTTGGAGTCACAAAACTGATGATTAGTTCCATCACAGTATTGACAAGGCTTTTTGTTCATCTTCCATTTGCTAGACCCACCGGAATTTCCTTCTTTTGCTACAAACTTGGAGTCACCGGCATTTTCTCTGGACTGAATCCATTTCTTCCCTTTGCCTCCATCATTTGACTTCACTCTAGCTTGCAGCGCACCCTCTACAAACTCTTCTCTTCTCATCAATCTTCTGTGCTCCTGTGCCTGTAGAGCATTTAACAATTTTGCAAGCTTTATATCAGCTAAGTCTCTTGTATTTTCCAAAGATGCTATGGTGGCTTCGAACTTCTCTGGAAGAGACACCAGAATCTTCTGAACAAGCTTTTCATCCTTCAAGTCAGTCCCTAAAACTCTGATTTTTTCAGCTATCCCAACCAACCTATCAGAGTACTCCTTCACTGACTCTGAATCTTTCATCTGCTGTCTCTCAAACTCCCTCAAGAGATTCAGCACTTTCATGCCTCTTATCTTCTCATCTCCCTCGTATTCATCCTTCAAGAAATCCCATATTGCCTTTGCAGAATCACATCTCATGATCCTTGTGAAGATAGTAGGTGAAACAGTAGCGTATAGGCATGACTTTGCCTTGGCCTTCCTTGTGATTCTCTCTTTATGGTACTTTATCTGATTCAAGGTCGGATTGTCTGGAAGTGGAGCAACCTCATAATCATCCTCCACAGCTTCCCACAGATCATGACCCTCCAAAAATGCTGTCATCTTAACAGCCCATGCTTGATAATTCTCTCCAGTAAATACTGGAGAAGCCATCGCAGAGAAACCACTCGACCCTGTCTCCATCACCCTTTAACTTCTTTACACTTCGATACTTGCTTCACTTCACAGTCCCTCAAGATCATTCACGCTCTGATACCACTGTTGTTACTGATCAAAACAGTAAACTTGAAACAGAAAACCATAAGCTATATTTTTCAGATGATGAAGAGAAGCACAGAGAAACAGAGCACAAATTTGCGTACATCAGTTTTCTAAAGAAACTGTCAAGTACAGCCACTAAACACAAAACAAAAACTGCTCACGTACGCGAAACACATAACTGCACACAAACGTGCTATTAACTTCCTAGAAAATAACAAAAACACTAAATGCATAACTAAATGAACTTGGCTGTTTTTTAATTAAAAAAAAGAGTAAAACAGAGTAAAAAAAAAAACAGAAAACAGCAACTGAGACATTATTAATCCAACAAAAATGGCCAAGCACTTCCCTTTTTTGATTAAGTAATTTGACAAGAACCAACATGACAGAAAGTGCGTAACTGTTGTTACACGTTGTTCCTTCCCTTTCTATGCTCTGTTTATTTTACTTCTCTCTACAGCTATGCACTCAACATTCCACCAAAAACATTGAGTTCCAGGCCCTCACCTCCAAACGCAACAGCAACTGTCATCCTTCCAGTGAACATGACAACTACTGTTATGCCATTGACCGTCGGCCTATGCTCGTAAGGAACACCAGTCGCCAACAAGTACTTCGTCATACTTCCATATTGAACATGATGAACATTGTTAGACACATGCCATAAGTTTACAAATATCTTCACATGAACAGGTACATACATGGATAAGCTAAGATGGGCACGGTTTTCTTTTCAAAGTTTTTTCTTGTGCACGTGTGCAGGTCTGTCGCTGCCCAGTCCAGTCCCAAATAAATATGCCTTGAAATATCAGAAAAGCAAACAGACAGAGGATACAAGATTGGAAGATTGTTGGATCACTTGAATTCAGTTTCTCTGCAGCAACCTCATGGTCCATTCTTTGGCTTGCATTATTTTCCCCTGACAAGCTCTGACAAATGCCGTTTGTTCACTTTTACGAATGCTAGCACAGCAAAATGTGGCAAAATATTCGCAATTGTTATTTATGAGGCTGTAGTTGCCAAAAGCATTGTTAGCATGAAGCTTGCTAGCCTTATCGACGACTTCATGAGGCAAGTTGGTACAAAATAATGTGGTGCAAGTTCCCAACCTCGCCAGCATGAACCCTAATAGTGGCCACTCATATTCATAATAGTGAAGGGATCGGAGTTTATTGCTGTCCTGCCGAGGGCAATATATACAAGTTTTGACGACCCCCTCGATTAATACTCTTTTGGTATTCACATTTTGGGCAAGGTGACAAAATTTCTTGCTTTTGGCGAGTCCTAAATAATGATGGGGTTATGGTCCTTTTGCTCTGTGTTCTGGTGAAATGAATCATGTAGCCCTTGCCAACGTAGATTCCTATCATACATAAAGAATCAAATTTTAATCCCAAATGAGAAAATATGAACTTTTGATTAGAGATGATTATGCGTGAACTTTGAAGCTTGCTAGAAATAATCACAAACTTATGTTTTTGACTTGGCATGTGGGCCGATTTTGCCCAAAAGGATTATAAAATCCAAATAAGTTTTTAGTGGTACACGTAATCAACGCATCTAACATATTTTCTCATGAAACATGGTTAATGAATGCTTCGAGAGCATTTGTTAACAAAACCTAATTAAAAAATGAAATTATATTCATGCTCGATTCTTGGAATGCAAAATTTAAGAGATTGCATATTTTGATACACGAGCCTTTTCTTGTAGTATATATGATCAATGATCGTAAAATCGAACTTCGTTTTCCTTAACATACATGCTTAACATATTTTAGAGGCCTTTGTTGACTTGACTTATGTTATGAAACAAATGGACTTGAAATTTTATATGTACTAGCAATTCCCCAACCACCCAAAATCGGCCCTTCAAAACCAACCCACCACCTTGTATATACCCCCATCAGAAAACTCGTCCATCGTCCCAACCTCTTCACACACAAATTCGCTCACCCATCACTCATGGAAGGAATCGAACGCAAGAACTCAGCTGTCTATGGCAAAGGGCCGGGCCCAGGGCCCCCAAGATCCATGTGCTCTCCTTGCCGGGGCAAGATGGATTAACGGCAAGACGAGGTATTGTAAAATGGATCATGATCTGTTTGCTTAAATGGTTTTGGTCACTAACAAATTGAGCTTTTGGGTGAGCATCGCATTTTGGGGGTTCGGAAAAGAGTGAAACTGGGCTATTCCTGCGTTTAGGCTTTTCTAGTTGGCTTTTGTGAAATTGATATTTGGGTTGGATTTGGATTTCTTTATGTCCAAATGGGCTTGTAACGGGGACCAAGTTCACACCTCGTTTCCGCTATAAGGCTTTTCTAATTACAATAAGAATGCGTTAAAACATGGAACAAAATGGATGTAAAAAGAATTCAATAAGAAGGGGTGTATATATAAGTAGTGACTAAAAATTTTGAACATGCATAGGGGTTAATGGAATTTAGTAATGAGCAGTCATAATTATCCATATGAATCTTGAATTGGTGCAAAAATTTAATCAGGGTTACCTTAAGCAGTAGATCACCAAATTGTGTTCTGGTGAGTCTCACATGTTATATACAGTGGATATATGGATGTGAATAGAGGGACTGTTGAGAACTCATTACTCGATCATATGACTTCTTTTAGGTATTATACTTATCCAAGAAGTTTAAGATGTCAGGAAATACATTCAAGTGCAATCTACAATTACAAGTCTCGAAATTGAATTACATATTTTTCTCAATTCAAAAACAGTCTTTAGTGCATAGGGAGAGGAAAGCTTTTTAGGTGCAATGGGAGTATAGCATTCCCATCCCCCTAAACCAATCAGGAAGTATCAAGTTTATTGATGCGGTCAAAAGAAAGGTCCTATATTAATATCATAATATAGGACTTTTGAAAACAGGTTTTGCCGGCATGACAATGTTTGAAATATTGTGAGAATAATAACTTGTTGTGAGCTATAATTTCTTGAAGGAGTGGACCCTATAACAATTTATAATTACTGATTATTTGGTTTTTTTATTCAAAACAAATTGTTATTCTCACAGTAAATTAAAGATTGTCCCTCAATCATCTCTCTTCAAAAACTGATCTAAATGGATGGTGATGTCCTATTTGAGGGTACATAAGTGTTTCTCCATAGAAAAACATTTTGTTGGCAAATGAGTAACCCGTTCTGCAAGGTTCACAAAAATGGGTTTGTGGCCTCGGACCTCTAATAACAATTAGATTAACTTCAGGGCGTGGTGGAAACAATGACAAACTCACGTTTGTCACCGAAATCAAGGCTTGGTATAGGCTAGTTGCTCCCATGCGCGCGTTCACTAGTTCTCCATTGAACTGATCAGTATATCTTACTAGGGGTGTCAACGGTTCGGTTCGGTTCAGTTTTAAAAAAAAAAAAACCGAACCAAACCGAACCGTTAGAAAAAATTTCCGAACCGAACCGAAATTTCGGTTCGGTTTTCGGTTTTTTTTTTTCGTTTTTTGGTTTCGTTTTTCTGTTCAGTTTTTTGTAGACAGACCTCTTCTTTCTCTCTTGGGGGCTTCTTCTCTTCTGGAGCAGGTGGCTTCGGCATAGGGGAGAGAAGCTCCACTATTCACAAATCCACGCAGACCAAAAAGGAATCAGCGCACTAAATCCACAAAGCAAAGCGAAGGCAGAGCTTTGAAAGCGAAGAAGAACTCTCCCATTTGGGCTGTTCTGTTTAACTCTGGTTCAGAAGAAAAGACTTGAAGAAGAAGAAGGGTACGGAGACACTTGGGGTTAGGGCGTAGATAAGATTTGAGGCGCTCTCTCTCCTGAGTGTTGCTGCAGTGGCTACCAGAAATTGCTCAGGACCATTAGATCTCGCTCGCAACTCCCACCACCATCACCAGCACCACGAACACCACCAACATCAGCATCTGAGCTCGAGAGCCAAGCTCGGCAACTGAGCTCTCTCCACCTCCTGCGAGCCCCGATCCGCCATGGAATCTCGACCCGCTCGAAGCGAATCGATCGATGGATGATGCAAGACCCGGGGTCAAATAGAATCGAATCGCTGTTCTCTCGGAGGAGACGGGAGAGAATAACCAAACCGTTTGGTTAATGGTTTATTTTATCGGTTTTCGGTTCGGTTCGGTTCGGTTAACCGATAAAAACCGAACCGATAACAAAAATTTCGGTTTTTAATGAGAACCGAACCGAACCGAAAAAACAGAATTTTTCGGTTCGGTTCTTGACACCCCTATATCTTACATCTTCAAAGCTTTCTCAATTTTTGCATCCGACAGAAGTCTTCAAAAAGTACTTAAGATAAGTCACTGTTACTTCACAAAATATGAATCCTAAATTAAAATATGAGAAACAGGAGGGATGCGAAATGAACTCTGAGTGATTTGGCGGCTTTAGCAGAAGAAAATAAAAAGGAGATAGATAATTAGTTACATAAAGAGGAAGTCTTAGCCCCTTCTTACCACCTAAGTGGCACTGGTACCAACATGCGACACGATACGACATACCGACACGTCATTTCTATAAAAAAGAAGAAGATAATTCCAACATATTATATAACACATTATATATTAAATGTATATTTTTGTATATACATAACAAACTATCATTTTTATAATTATTTCAATAAAATTAATTTGATTCAAACTCACAAATAAATAAATAATAATAAAAGTCTAAAATGAATTTATACTAAAAACATTAATCCACTATTTATTAATATTTATTATTTCAATTTGACAAATTTAACTTCATTCTAATAATCCATAAAATTCAGAGGAAAAAACAAGCAAATCACATTTTGGACTTACTTGTTAGACATGTCAGAAGAGAAGATAAAATAAAAAATAAAAACTTAAGGGATGAATTATGTATCACAAAAAGCAAGAGTTAGAAGAGAATAAAATATTAGGTTTTTCTTTTTTCCCATTTATTATTTTTATTATTATTTTATATTTTTTCATATATATACATTTTGACCCATTATTTATTGAAATTTTTTAAATTGACCTCACATGTCGAAATCACCCTCGAAAACTCACATATCAAAATTCCAACTTGAATGTTGGAGAGTGTCGGGAAAATTAATTAGGTGTCAGGTTTTTCGACATGTGTTGAGTGTTGGAGAATGTTGAATACATGTTAGAGTATCTGACACGACATACGGCTCTTGGAGAGTATCAGTCTTCCTAATTTGCCACCCATTTGCTCTTCGTGTTTTCTCTATTCAATAATGAGAGAAATTTCATGGACAAAAACCTAATTTCATATTTCCTATATGTTAGTATTCGTTATTCATCCATGCTATAAAAAATTCACTATAGTATGGACAATGAAATGATCTCCAATCTTTGACGGCACTAATGATAAAAAAATATTCCTTTTTAATCTCCGACATCATGGCCAAACCTTACGTTATGCCACGATTTATGCCCTATCTTGTTCTCATTTTTTTTTTTTTTTTTTTGTGAATTGAAAAACACCATGATTAGTTGCACGAACAATTAAACCATTTCAAGTATTTTAATTGCGACTCGTGACCGAGCATGTAGAAAAAGTTGATCGTGCTGCGGTTTGATTTTAACCCCCCATTACAGGTGGACGTTGGGGAGGCGTCAGTGTTTTTAGGATTTCATTGTTTTGCGAGGTACACCGCCAAGGATCCACGACACACCCCTGTTTAAGGCAGCTTGCATGTAAAGTCAAAGTGGGCCGTGAAAATCTCTCTCTCACTCTCTCTCCCACTAAGAATCTTGGGTTTCAAGTTTCAATGGTATTTTTAAAAGAAGGAAGGAAGGAGCGAAGGAAAGTGGGAGTCGTCGTACATGAACATTCAAAGCAATGTCGATAGCTATAAAACCCCAAAGATGGTATGTTCAAACTAGGAAATAGACAACTATAAAACCCAAATAAGACAATCCTAACCTGAGCTAAAAAATTGTAAATCAAAATAAACAAATATCTTTGAAACCCTAACGATACCAAAGACAAGAAAACAATATAAAATCTCTTTTACCATTATTAATCGGCCCAATATCATTCGCATCCACTTGGAAAAGCTTGATCCTATTGAATTGTATGCACCCCCGCTCGACGGTTAATACATATTCGATCTCAAGTATTGACGTGCTAAAAATTGATGGTATTGTATCGTGTTATCAATTTCGAATTTCCGTGATGATTCACGTGTTTCTTTATCTAGATTATCTCAAAAACTAAATTTTGTGCATGACTCTTCGAAATTTTGTGATCACTAAAAAAAATTAACTTTTTTACGATGAGTTTTTTCCTTGGGCAATCACTTTAACAAGGGCCATCGTTTTTCGCAAGATGTCTCTTTTCCAGACAGACGGTGCTCCAAAATCACGAAAAGCGATGCCTAAGGTGGGTTCTAGATGGTGACATCATCCTTGAGGTGGGTTCTCGATGGTGAGGTCGTCCTTCTTTTACAATTCACCATGTTGTTCACTCATTGGTGGGCCCATCTAGCACTGCTTTTTGTCTTTGTTCACACTTGCCCACCCCCCCGGGGCGCCAAAAAAGAAAAAAACATTCATGATGATGTCGATGGGCGCGCGATTGCCTCATGAGAGAATGCTTCCGATCAGACCATTTCATACATGTTGGGTTTCGACTGTTCTTTGGATGCAGTGCACGTACCCTTTAGTGAAAAGTACTATGCAGCGATGACGGTGAGAGAGAGAGAGAGGGAAAGAGAGCTACGTATGGAAGACAATGTAAGACAAGGACAAGCTAACAACTGTATTCTTGGAAAGTCTAATGGGAATGGAACAAGCATCAGAATACGTGTAATGTGGGAGACGCGAGAAGCTTGGACGAGAGAAAAGGGGCGGGGGGGCGACGGAACCAATGTGATTGGCTAAGATAATATTTCCAGACGTTGAACATAATGACATTAGATAAATATATATTTATATATTTACATAAACATGTCCATACACGAATAAGCTGAGTAGGGCACACTTTTATTTTCTAAAACAATAGACAGACAGAGAAATACAACATTGGCAAAAGGTTGGACCACTCGAGTTCACTTTCTCCGTAGCAACCTCTTCACGGTCCATTCTTCGGCTTCCTTAATTTTCCCCATGCATTCATAGAAAAATGCTGTCTGTTCGCTTGCACGGTAGTCGGTTTGGCAATATGTGGCAAAATGTTCACAGTTGTTGTTTATAAGATTGTAATTGCCAAACGAATTATCCACGTGAAGCTCGCTGGCTTTATTGACAACTTGATGGGGCAATTTGGTATCGAGCAACGTGGTGCAAGTTCCTCGCCTCGCGAACTTAAACCTTAGTAGTGGCCACCCATATTCATATCGGTGAAGGGATTGGAGTTTTTTGCCGTCCTGTCGAAAACAATTGAGACAAGTTTTGAGATTGATGCTCTCTTGGTATCCACATTTTGGGCAAGAAGATGAAACTTCTTGCTTGTAGCTAGTCTTGAAAAGTGAAGGAAATATGGTTTTTTGGCTCTTTCTTCGGGTGAAATGAATCACATAGCCTTCACCGATGTAAATTCCTATAATACGTACATGCAAACCATTAAAGAATCAAGTTTAGTTCAAAATGGAAAACTAAAAAAAGGAAACACTAGAGGGACAATTTTGACAAAAAGCCGGAGTGTACGATGAATATTCACCAGCTTCTTTCTTTAACTGGATGTAGGGGTGTCAAAAAAACCCGACCCGACCCGACCCGAACAAGACCCGAACACGAAACAAATATAAAACGTGTTTCGTGTTCGGGTCGTGTTCGGGTAACAAACATGAAACAAGCGGAGTACATGTTTCGGGTCGGGTTTAGGGTTGAAACATTGTTCGACCCGAAACACGTTAACACCCTTGTTCCAATTTCCAAACAAGTCACCAAACACAAACACTAAACACTAAACAGACGTGTTTTTGAGAACCCCTCCCCTTTGGCTTCTTCTCCGACGACTGCGCTTCTCGTGGATTCCGTTCCGCTGCCGCCCTCCGGTCGACGCACCTCCGCCTCGCTGTTGCCACCCCTCATCTCAACGCCGGAACCCTAGCCACCGCCGAATCAATCAATCGTCGCCGTCCAGGTCTCCATCTCTCGTCTCAACACCGGAACCCTAGCCGCCGCCGATTCCTATTGTTTTAGTGGGAAAACGTTGGAGCTGTCGATTTCGATTTTTCCTCGGAGTCGGGAGAAATTCTTCCGCGACTTCTCGCACGCGCGTTTACACGACGGCTTGATCTAGGGTCTTTAAATTCGTCGGCAGGCATCGGAGCTCTTCTCGTTCTTGGTAAGGTTTCGTTCTTCAGACGCCATCTCTGCTCCTTTTTTTTGTTTCTTGGATGCTTATCTTTAATTGGTGTTTCTTTCTTTCTTTTGGGTATATCGTGGTTTTGCGGTGTCTCGTTTGGTGCTCTGGTTCTTGGTGGGTCTCTCTGTTGATGGGTCTTTCTTGTTCGAGCTTATCTTGTTAAAATGAATGGTTGATTTGAGTGTGAATGGGATATTTTGTGGATAGGCTTCGGTGAAGCGGTTCTGGGTGACGGGGAGAGGGAAGATTGTGCTGAGGAGAGCTGGGAAGCAACATCTGCTGGCGAAGAAGAACACCAAAAGGAAGTTGCGGTTGTCGAAGTTGGTGTGTTCTTTTTTTCTTTTTTTTTTTTCTGTGCAATTCTTGCTGTCATTGTTGCTAACTTGCTATTGCTGGTTTTGTGCTGCTGTTATTAATTTGATATCTTGCTTCTTTAGCATTCTATGTGCAGAGTGATGGTTTTTGCTTTGCTGGATTGTTTGGCTGAAGGATTAAGTGCTGATGCCCTGCCTGGTGCTATTTTGAAGAAGACTCTAACTGTTTGTACTATGGTTAAATTCTTCAACGGGGTCTTTCTTTCTTCTACTAGGTTCAGATCTTTGATTGGACATCACACATATCTGGAAAGTTCGTTTGAGACACAAGAGTACAATCCGAGAATGCATCAAAAGAATTATTTGTATTCTTATTTATGATCCTCAAAAACAAATGCTAATTGTAATCGAGATAGCAAAAGCAACAGCAAGATATGCCGTGCCTTGAACTCTGTATGGGATTGTCAATCTGAGAGAAGAAAACACTGCCTATGCTATTGAAGAGACGTCAAACTCATTAAGTACACAAAAATGATTTCTCTGTCTTCGCTTTTCACCTCTTACTCTCCAGGTTACAGCTGCATGTGCACCAGCTTCCCGGCAAAAAGAGGTAGTTTGATGTTGATCAGTCCCCTCTCATTGACCCATTGACTTTGTTCCTGTTATACAAGACAGGACTCCAATCATAAAGAAGCTGCAACATTCTTTCACTTCAGGTTTGGGATTCCCATCACATGAGAAATAACCTTTCGGCCTTTGATTCTCTGAAATGCTACGTATATAACATTCTTGTCACTGATGCCTTTGAAATTGCCAAAACGGCAGGTAAAGATAACTCACATGCCAAGTATTATTAAGCTTCATCATTGCGATGCCTTTTCAATTGGCAAAACAGTGGTTATGCCAATTAACTCCATGCCAGGTAATATTCAGCTTCATATTTGTGTATTCTATGGAGACAAGCTTTCCTCATCTGAGCTGCTATTTCCTCTCGCATTATATCTGTTCAGAACAGGGAGTGAAGCAGTGGAAGAAATTCGGAAGGACCTCGCAGACCCCACCACAGTCCGATCCTGCATCCTACTGACATCCTTGCACACATGATCCAAAACCGAGAGAAAATCTCTCACAATCATTTTCTTGTCTGCAACTGCAGGATATTTCAACAGATTGTAATGGTAGGTGGCATTCTCATCCGTGGTCTAATGTGAAAAAAAAAAAAAAAAAAAAGTGAAAACCCAGAGACCCGACCCGACCCGACCCGAACCGAACCGAAACACATTCGATATTCTGATGTGTTTTGGGTCGGGTCGAGTCGAGTCATAATGCGTGACCCTTATGTTTCGGGTCGGGTCGGGTAACATCAAGACCCGACCCGACCCGACCCATTTACACCCCTAACTGGATGTGTACGCCGATTTTGGATTATAAATGTGAATGAATTCCTAATCTTTGGTTTGGCACCTTATATACGTATGAAATGTCCTCTAGAATTTTCTCGCCATTACTCAAGAAAACGACACAAAATTTCCACGCACTGAAAGAGAGGACAGCATAAAAAAAAAAAAAAAAAAAAGAGGAGGAAAAACTACTACTTTAAAGAGAGTTTGGACTTTGAGCTGCTAGCTGACCGTTTTGGTATATTAATCTCGTTGACTAGTCCAGATCTCTCGTTCTCAATCTTGACGTGAAGTTGGAAAGGACTCCTTTTGTAGTATCTATCTACATAAGTCAAGGTAGAACACATGCTACGGTCGAAATAAATTAAGTGAGCATTATTTTCTATGCTTGCTTCTGCTCTGCATCCTTGCTATAAATAATTAAATATAGTCTGACCTGCAAAATTAATTACGGTCATTCTCCAAAGGGCGATGCTAGGATATTGGCACCATTATAGTATGGCTCATTTAAATGCCAAAATCGGTGAAAAACAATCACGTAAGTGCCTCCGGTGAGAAATTTTGATTAGAAAAATTATGTGGCATTTATAATTAAAAATTATATCTAAGGTGGCATTTTTTTGGTACTAAAGTGATCACTTTTTCATTAGAATTGACACTGAAGTGATCGCTTTGAAGTAATCATTTTGTTACAACAATTAGTGATCACTTTTTAACCTATTACACAACATCATTTAAGGATTATATGCTGATTAGGCATAGCGGTAAGCCACGTAAAATCAAGAAATTAATAAAATATGACAACATCGGATTTCTGTAACTCAAATTGAAGTTGGCACTTAAATGATCATTTTTTCAAAAAAATAACACCTAAGTGATCCCTAAAAAAATTTTAGTACTAAAATAAACATCGTGTACAACTTATAGCATTTCTAGTGTCATTCTCCAGCAATATATGTTAAACAAATATAGGGTTTTTCGGTAAAAAAAAAAAAACAAATATAGGGTTTTTCTCCCAAAAAAAAAAGAAAAAGAAAAGAGAATTGACTTTTTGTAGTTTTGGGTGTCAAATCAAAATCCGGGTAAACCTATCTCTCTCCCCAGCAAGGATCTAGGGTTTCGATAGTGTTATCGGAACCTATAACGCCTTTTTCTCTGGCGAGATGGCATGTTGGACTGAATTCAGATATGAATTGCCTTGAAATAAAAGAGAAGGAAATGAGAGGAGAGTGAAACCGTGGGGGTGGATTAAACTCAACACTGATAAGACTCAGAAAGATGACCCCAGCTTAGCTGCCGCTAGTCCCAGGACTCTTCGAGAGTGGGAATTGATTTTATCATTCACTCTGGGCTGAGGGGAAGTGTTTAAGTTCGGCTTGGCAGAGATAGTATGAGAAAGTGGACTCACAAGCCATCTATCGCGGGAGCGAGCAGTCGGGGAAATCAGATTTGAATTGTTATTAGAACTTTTCACGCCTTTTCTTTGGCCACAGAAATCATAGGAAGAGGAGAAAGAGTAGGGTTGAAGAGGATGACACCAAGATGGACAGGCAGGTGACATTTACTACGATTAATTGGCATCTCATTTGGCCAAACATCTTTCTAGTCATTTATTCTCTGGTGGCTTCAATTTCGATGAACCATTCGCTAGAAATATTTTACTTTCTGCTGAGGCTTCTAGGAATGTTTGGAAATGGAGTTGATCAGTGTAAACTGATCGGCCAAAGAGCAAAAGGATTCGCCAGAAAAAGGAGGAAAGAAAAGGACTAGTGCAAAATCAGGAAGATGACGAGGACTCACCATGATGGCTGTATAATCCATACCGTCCGTATCTATAAACGTGATCCCCAAGTTCGAGATCCTCAGGTCTCACCACTTTCCACATCAACTGCATCAATATCATCAATATCTTGTTGATGATCGTCATCACCATTTTCTCTTGTGGCCCTTTTTCTCTCTATTGGGCTTGTGCTTGAGCTAAATTGCCTGCAAAATAAAAAAAAAAAAAAAAAAATACCGCAACTAAATATAATTATTGCAGCGAATAGAAGAACAAGAATACTGAGGTGATGAAGCTAAAATGATCACCTGCGCTGCCAAAGGTCGATGACAAGGATGATGAATAAGGTCCACTGAAGAGAGGAAAGGAAAAGGAAGAATTGAGTGGGAATGAAGTGGGGGAGATTGGGCAACGCCGACGAGGTTATCGTATGAAGGTGCTGTAATTGTGCGTGGGTGTGAGAGAGATGGCGTCGACGGAAACGAGAGCAAAGGAGAAGGAAATAGTGGGTTACAATGAACTAGGGTTAGAGTGGGCGATGCCGATGAGGTTATTGTATGGGGATTCTTCAAGCGTGCGAGAGAGGGACTGAGAGAGACTGCGTCTACAGAAGAGAAAGTAAGCGATGGTGATAAGGTTATCGTATGAGGGTTTTTCAAGTGTGTGTTTCTCTTTCAGAGAGAGATGGCCGAAGAGAGAGGAAAGGAATAGGAAGAAGTGCGTGAGGTGAGGGGGAGAGTGAGCGATGGCGAGGAGGTTATTGTATGAGGTTTCTTCAAGCTGTGTGAGAGAGAGAGAGATGGCGCAAGAGAGAGACAGAGGAAACGAAGAGGAAGAAGCAAGTGAGAATGAACAGCAGGGAGAGTGGGCGATGGCGATGAGGTTATTGTATGAGGTTTTTTCAAGTTTGTATGTGCCAAGTGTGTGAGATAGAGATGGCAGAAGAGAGGAAAGAAAGAGGAAGAAGTGGGTGGGAATGAACTGGGGAGTGGCGACGGGCGATGTGGTTATTATATGAGGGTTCTTCAAGTTTGTGTGCGTCTCTTCAAGTGTGAGAGAGGGAGAGAGAGAGATGACCGAAGAGAGAGGAAAGCAAGAGGAAGAAGTGAATGAGAATGAACTGAGAGAGAGAGAGAGAGGGGAACGGCGATGAGAGAAGATAGAGGAAGGGAAGAGGAAGAAGGAGGATGAAGATATTCAATTTGAAGTTCAAAGGATTTTAACTTCTAATGTTCTGCTATGTCGAAGCGCGAAATGTCCCTCTCCATTAAGTAATCTCGACACCCTTTGAGTGATGATAACTAATCTCTTGCGTAGCGTATTGATGGATTTATAAGATGGGCTTAAGGCCCATCTGCTCAATCTGGGCCTAAAAGGGCCCGGCCCACGGGAATAGGGCCCGTGGAAGGGAAAGGTATAAAAGGGAGGAGAGAGAGAGAAGACACCTCTTGGAAATAAGAACGTACGTACGTTCCTCTCCCTCTCTCCCAGAAAAGAAAAACGCTCTCTTTTTCTCCCAAACGCTCAAGGCGATGCCGTTTCCCTTTCAAGGCGAATTGACATCATCGGGGCCAGAATTTCTTCCTCTTCTTCAGCGTTGGTGTTTAATCTGTGGCTAACAAGGTACGCTCGAATCCGTGGTGTGCTTTACGATCGGTGATGCGTGTTCTCCGGGCTTCGTCTTCCGCATTGATTTAGGGGTTCGATTCGGTGTCGAATCCGGTTTTTCGAGGATCTGTTATTCCTAACATTGGTATCGAGCCCTGTTTCACGTTTTTTCCCGATCAATTCTGATGTTTTTTATTGATTTTTCGCGAAATCCCTTCGGCCGTACGGAACCGGGCGAAAATCCCGACATCGGAGCGCTTTTCGGCCTTTTTTCTGAGTTTTCGTAAGCCGAAATAAAATTCTGAAGGCACTGGGAGAAGCGCGACGTCGAGACGAGTCCGGCGACGTGTCGACCGCCGCCGGGAGCCTCCGCACGCGCCCACACGCGCGGCCGGAAGGCGCTGCGCGTGGGCGCGACGCGCCTGGAAGCGCTGGCTTCGCCAGCGCGTGCGCCACACGCGCCGGTGGCGAACCGGCACGCGCCGGTCCGCGGACCGACGCGTGCTGACGTCACCCACTGACGTCATCGTGACGTCACCAACGGTCGATAACCGTCGGGGATGACGTCATTGATGACGCGCGCCGACGACGCTGGCCGGCCGGCACCCGACCCGACGGCGACCGACCCGACCCGATCAGCTGGGCGCGTGCCGCACACGTGCGGCCGACGTCCGCGTGACGTCGCACGCTCACGCGCGAGGCACGTGGCGGGCCGACGTCTCGCGTGACGTCAGCCAACGCACGCGCGCGGCACGTGCGGTCGGTTCGTCCGACCGGCACGGCCGGTCCGACCAGTTCGACCCGCGCGCCCGTTGACCCGACCCGTTGACCGTTGACCGAAAAAAAAAAAAAAAAAAAGAGGAATTTGTTTCTTTTTTTATTCATGCATATGTGGGTTATAAGTAATCCATTTTAAATTCTGCATTTGTTGCATGAATTTTGGAAAATTATGTATTTTCTCTTATATTAATTATGGATTATAAGTGATCCATTTTTAATTTCGCATTTGTTGCGGGAACTATGATGCGTTATGCAAGGATACCTATAATCCGAGAACGGACGAGGGAAATGCAAGACTTAAGAGGCCGATGACAGAGTTAGCTGATTATCGGTGGCATGACGGTGATTTAGTATCACATGTGGTCAAGGTCGGTCGGATGATACAGAAATCATCCGGAATGGTTATCTTATGCCGGATTTTCAGAAGGTGCCGGCTTTGATGAACACTCTTCCACCCGAATGGCAAGCGGTGTTGGATCGGCTATGGGAGATCAACGTGGTCCCGGGTTATAGGAGGCTGGTGGAAGCTTTTGAGAGAGCACTATAGGATTGAGTTGACCAAAACTTCAACCCTTAGATTGAGCGCCACATGGCGCCGAGTGAATGCGCCTTGGAGGCGACATGAAAGCTCTTCAAAAGTTTTTCCATGGTTGGCAAATGTGCCTTCGGTTTTCTCAGATGTTTTGACTGATAGATTAGAAGGGTCATTCCCTATTTATTTCTTTGATTAATTGTGTAATGATTACTACCTAATTGTGTTAATTGAAAGCATTATTGTTTTTTGATTGTATGTCAATTATCTGTTGCTTTCTGTTATTGCTGGTTGCTGTGGGTAATTAGCTGTGGGTAGTAATAGAAGTTTTTGTAACTTCATAGAATTTATTTGCATAAGATAATTATATTAATAATAATTTTAAGTTAGGATTTTTGGAGGATGATTGGAAACATAGTGACATTTTGATTCTGAAGCCTTACTTGAAATTATTTATTAATATGATGGGTCTATGCAAATAGGGATGCATAAATGATATGCATTAATTATTCGTGCATGTATGTCGATGTGTTCGAACGATTGTTCAAGTAACTAAGAATGTAATTGCGATATGAACGGCAATAATTGTGAAATATTGAATATGAAGATTCAATATGTGCTGGAAAAGCAAGAAGCACTAGAAGCTCTTGACCACATTATGGAAGATATTGAGGGTGTCGTGCACCACCTTGAGCTAGTAGAGGACCGCCTAACGGTATTTGAGCCGAAAATAGATATTTGCTATCTGGTTCTAGCTCGAGAAAGGGCTTTGTGCTTTAAGCACAAGCGTATTGATTCGTTCAATATGTGGGAATACAAAGGATCAAGTCCTTATTGCAAGAAATCAAGAGTTAACCAACACAAGAGAGGAAAACGTCCTCAAGTGAAGAAAATGTCAAGGGTGTGATGTTACAATTGTGACAAGAGAGGTCACTATGCTCGCGATCGTCGTGAGCCAAAGAAGCTATACACCTCTTGTACATTTGAGAACTTTGCTTATGTGTCAAGTTCTGCATTATAGGCCGAATCCAATCCTTTGTGGAATGTAGATTCATGAGCGACAGACCATGTAGCAAAGGATAGAGGATCCTTTCGTGGAATTCCGACGATACCAATTGGAACTAAGTGGATCTATATTGGAAACAACTCTAGAGCTGATGTAAAGAAATTGGCACCTGCCAATTGAACATGCATGGTGGACGCATCTTGATGTTCTATATGCTCAAGAGATTCGTCGAAATTTAGTGTCTGTCTTAGTGTTGGTTAAGCTTGGTTTTGGTATGAACTTCCATAATAAATGTGTAGATTTGTGTTTAGATACAAACTACTATGGTTGTGGTCACTTTCTAGATGGTTTTATTGTACTAAATGTTGACTGTGATGATGTCAATATGTTATTCCCTTGTTTCACGTCTTTTACCTTATATAATAATGATGTGAATATGATGGCATGCTAGACTTGGTCATATGGGCCAACAACATATGAAAAGACTAGCCAAAAAGGGCTTGTTGGGCAATATTGAAAAAGTTGATTTGTCCATATGTGAGCATTGCCTAGTAGGGAAAATGACAAGGAGACCATTTGGAAAATGTAAAAGAGCTGAATTTCCTCGGCATTTAATCCATTTGGACGTCTGTGGTTCAATGAATGTGAGAGGAAGGCAATGGGCTGTTTGTTTCATCACTTTTATAGATGATTCTACTTGATTCGGATATGTCTATTTGATTTCTCATAAATCGAAGCATAAGTTGTTTTAGAAGGTTTATGAACTTGGTAGAAAATCAATTAGACAGGAAAATAAAGGTATTTAGATCCGATCGAGGTTGAGAATATTTATCTGATAAGTTCAGAAAATTATGTGATGAAAAAGGAATAGAAAGATAGTTGTCTATTACATATACTCCTCAACAAAATGGTGTTGCAGAGAGAAGAAACAGAACATTACTGAAATGGTTAGGTCCATGAAGGCGCATGCTAACTTACCCATCACCTTTTGGAGTGATGTGTTGTTAACTGCTGCCTATATACTTAACCGGGTGCCTTCCAAATCGGTTATTTCCACTTCATATGAGTTATGGACAGTTAAAACACCGGACTTAAGTTTTCTTAAGCCATGTGGTTATGCTGCCTATGCTCATGAGTCATCTCACAAGTTTTGGGAAATTGGGTCCCAAAGAAAATAAGAGTATTTTCATGAGATACTACGAACACTCAAAAAGGTATGTGTTCAAAGGTGAGCAGGAAAGTGGGAGTATAACTGAATTTGAATCACGGGATGTCACATCTTTAGTGGATGAATTTCCTAAGAGGGGCAAAATAAGGGAAAATTACTCCATATTTGAAACATTGGATTAAGATAATGATGTCAATGGAGTTCGTCCAAGTGGGAGTAATATGAGATGTAATGAATTGAATTCAACTCATTCTCAATTGCAACCACCGATGTGACGACATCATCATTACCTAATCCAAGTGGGAGCATGATGGGGAATGATGTGTTAAGTGTACAATCTCCCATATGGTGAAGAAGTCGCCAAAGTATTCCCGTCGATGTTTTGACATTGAAGGGGAAACTTTTATGGTTACTCCACAAGATGAGGATGAGCCAAGAAATATTAATGAGGCTCTGAACTGCCCTAATAAGGAAAAATGGATTCATGCAATGAAAGAGGAAATGGAGTCAATGAAATCAAACCAAAGTCTGGGAACTGGTTGATCTTCCAAAAGGACGTAGAGCTATAGGAACAAGTAGGTTCTCTAAATAAAGCGAAAGGATGATGGCTCAATAGAAAGGCATAAGGCTCGCCTTGTGGCGAAGGGTATAATCAACGGGGAAGAAATTGATTATGAAAATGCATTTTCTTCTGTTGTGAGATTTACCTTGATTTGCATTATTATGGTAATAATGACTAGTATGGATCTTGAGTTACATCAAATGGATGTAAAGACTGCTTTCCTCAATGGAGAATTAGATGAAGGAATATATATGGAACAACCTGCTGGTTTCATAGTGAAAGGCCAAGAAGAAAATGTATGTCGACTTTGTAGGTCGATATATGACCTTAAGCAGTCGTCGAGACAAAGGTATATACATTTTCATAATGCCATAGAGGCATATGATTTTACAATGATTGACGAGGATCATTGTGTATATATCAATAGATCCAATGATCAATTTGTGATCATATCATTATATGTTGATGATATACTAATTGCCAGAAGCAATATGGAGTTGGTTAATACTGTCACGAGATGGTTGTCTTCCAACTTTGAGTTAAAGGATATGGGATTGTAAACCCATAGACACTCCTATTACAAAATGTGAAGGATTGAGCCATAAACTGTGTCCAAGGACTCCACAAGAGAAGGAACAAATGAAACATGTTCCTTATGCTAGTGCTGTTGGGAGCTTGATGTATGCTATGATGTGTACAACACCCGACATATGCTTTGTAGTTGGAATGGTGAGTAGTTACCAATCCAATCCAAGTCAAGCACATTGGAAAGCCGTTAAGAGGATACTGAGGTATCTGAAGGGAACTGCTGATTATACGCTGAGTTATTAAAGAAAAGGATCTGCAACTCAAAGGCTATTGTGATACTGATTGGAGAGGAGATTTAGATGAAAGAAAATCTATCTCTGGGTTTGTTTTCTTACCGAATAATGGCACCATATGTTGGAGCAGTAAGAAATAGAAGTGTATAGCCTTGTCCACGATGTAAGTTGAGTTCGTGGCATTATCAGTAGCAGTATAAGAGAGTGTTTGGCTTAAGAGATTTTTTGGATCATTTAGGTGTTATTGGAAGTGCTGCAGATTTATTGTTGGTTAACTATGATAGCCAAGCAGCAAAAGTGTACACCAAAGATCCAAAATATCATGGCAAGACCAAACCTATAGATACCAAGTATAATCTTGTCAAGGATATGGTTGCACGAAAAGATGTGAACTTAGAGTACATACTACGCATGGAATGGTAGCAGATCCTATGACAAAGCCAATACCTAGAGATGTGTTTTGTGGCCATATGAAATATCTAGGATTGCGTAGAGGCTGATGTACTAAATATTGTAATTTCCCTAAATGTTCACAATTTGATGAATTTGTGTTTTCATCATTAATGCCTATGAATCTTTGTTTAATCCTTATGCATCTTAATGCTTAGTGCATTACTTTAAGTTGAGAAGTATGTCGGACAGATATAAGATTAGCCCACTCACACGGGTAATCACCTCATTTCTTGTGTGATAAATAGAGATGAGACTGTTTTTAAAGCTTATTATCTAGGTGATAATCGAGAGCTCAAGCTTAAAACACGTATGTCGCCTTAACTGAGTGTTAAGATGAGGACATAATACTTGTGATGTCCGAAAGTAAAATACCCCACACATTTTACTTTATCTGTCTAAGATGCAAGATGTGAGTTTTTGATGAATTTTGTGAATGAGTAGATACGTAAACTCAAGTTAGACATTGGGTATGTCTGAACTATCATATGTACGGTATTGAAATGTGTAGACATACGCTCCATGGGAAAGGAGTTAATACCGTAATACGTATTTCATACTACGTATGCATGAGACGACCAATAAGAGTGTCAAAAGTTTGATTTCAACTTTTATGTCGTGTGAGACTCTTGAGGAAGAGAGTTCCTCAATTTCTTAGTCCCCTCATGACTCTTACTTATTCTCAAGATTTCTATTTAGTGTTTGCTATCTTAGGATGTTGCCAATGGTCATGAGTTTGATTCGATCTAATGGGGCATTTCTAGAAAAGCAAGCTGGACTGAAATTGAGAGTTTGAAGGAAAGAGGAAGATCATTTTTGGAGAATCACATTGTAGTTTTGTATTCACCAGTTAACCAATTATGACTGTCTTTGTGATAATCATAATTGTGAATACAATATATATATCATTATTTAAAAGAGATCAAGAGAGATATAAATGTGATTGATCGATCTAGTCAGACGCATACTAAATCTACTCGGAGTGTGATGCCCATTATGAGCTGCTATATATTCCTAACGAGATGTATAAAGAACGAGCTCTCAAAGTATGCTGGTCGCACGGATTATTCACCGGTATGAATGTTGAAGAGAGGAAAAGATGATTATGTTCAGCCCACCATGTTAAGTGAGAGTCTATGCTGGATTTTTCTCTGATAGGACTGAGTAGGGCTTGTCCGCCCATGTTGGTTTTGGACCACCATGTGCGAGTGGGAGATGATGGATTTATAAGATGGGCTTAAGGCCCATCCGCTCAATCTGGGCCCAAAAGGGCCCGGCCCACGGGAATAGGGCCCGTGGAAGGGAAAGGTATAAAAGGGAGGAGAGAGAGAGAAGACACCTCTTGGAAATAAGAACGTACGTACGTTCCTCTCCCTCTCTCCCAGAAAAGAAAAACGCTCTCTTTTTCTCCCAAACACTCAAGGCGACGCCGTTTCCCTTTCAAGGCGAATTGACATCATCGGGGCCAGAATTTCTTCCTCTTCTTCAGCGTTGGTGTTTAATCTGTGGCTAACAAGGTACGCTCGAATCTGTGGTGTGCTTTACGATCGGTGATGCGTGTTCTCCCGGGCTTCGTCTTCCACATTGATTTAGGGGTTCGATTCGATGTCGAATCCGGTTTTCGGGGATCCGTTATTCCCAACATGTATGATAAACTTGATGGTGGAGTCTTCAACATGGGGGGAAAAGACTGAGAAGGAAAGAGGAGTTGCTGAGATCAACATTGACAGCCACTTGAGGAGCTTTTCTGGGGATTTGATCGCAAAGGCATGCCCGGGAGCAACTACGACCAGGGACAGGAGATTTTCTCGAAGCTTAGGGCCCTCCAAGAAGCAATCTCCAAGATAGCCTTCACCTCTGCGGTCCCTGGATTTGGGTAATTTATATTCAAATAAATTACTGGATTGGTTTTCCACCTATTAACGGAAAAATTATCCAACTTTCACCTATTAACGGAAAAATTATCCAACTAGTCTTAAATCAACATTGATATCAATTTCAATATTCTTATTCCGGTAAGTTTTTATTAAAAATCATTAACGTAGCAGAGTGTTAAGTAGAATGGCTGGAGATGATTAGACTATCACATTAGCGACTTCCGATGAACATTTGCCAGAATCACTATATTCAAATTTTGGGCAAATTTTTAGAATTGATTTGATTAAGCTTGAAAATTTAAGACTAAATTACTATATATAAAATAATTTTACGATTGATTGGACAATTTCGTTTGAACTTAACACTAATAGGGGCATCTTGGTGTTATCTGGGGCTCTGACTTGAAACTCCCGAAGATTAAAAAGCGGAAATTGGTTTTGTTGTACGTTTTGGGCTAAGGGAACCGTTTAATCAAGTTTGGCTTAGGATAAAAGAGGATGACTTTGGAAACTTGAGAACGAAGCTTGAAATGGTCAATTCACCTAACGTTGAAACGTCGGACAAGTGGCAATGTCTAAAATCAAACAATAGACGTTCTAGAATATTTAAGAAAATATTGGGTGGTTCGGAAGCGCCATGTCAGCATGGTTCCCAACCACTCACGAGGTGCCATGTGGAGAGGTGGGCCCACTTGGTGTCTTCTGCCATCTTCCCCTCTCTCTCCTCTTCCTAGCCTTCTTCCCATTCTCTCCTAGCCTGCCGACTCCCTCAAGGAAATATCGGGTGGTCCAGGAGCGCCACGTTAGCGTGGTCTCAGGCCACTCACGAGGTGCCATGTGGAGTGGTGGGCCCACTTGGTGTCTTCTGCCTTCTTCCCATTCTCTCCTAGCCTGCACGCTCTCTCTCTCTCCTATGCAGCGCATTTGTTGCTGCTTAAACTTTTTCTCTTTCCTTCTCAAACGAAGGAAAGAGAGGCCCGTTCCTATGTTCCTCTCGATTTCTTTCCTTTCGAAATTTTGAATCTCAAATTTTCTCTCTCCACGCTCGTTGCTGCTCCGCCGTGCATCAAGCGGCTGTTCCCCTGCCTTCGCCGACGAACCACATTACGGCCGCCGCTACTCCGGTGCTCACTCGTTGCTGCTCCGTCGTTCGTTCCGGCATTCCCGGGATCGCAGACGCAGCACGCAGAGGAGAAGCAGGCCTCTTCGAGCTCCCCTCAATGTCGGCGAGCATCGCCCGCCGAGCGAGACCCCCACACACGAAAGGCTCGGAGGCGAGGTTGCTGGAGAAGCTGATGCCGTACGCTGCCAGCGTGGTGCTGAGCTGCCTCGTCGTGTTCTGTACGAGGTTAGGCTCTCTGAAATTCCGTTCTTTGGGATCGTATCGCCCTGCACGGTGTTGGGGATTTGAGGTTTGGGTGGCTTGGATGGAGGGTTATGCAGTGTTTGATGTGCTTATGTGGGAGAATTTGGGAGCTTTTTGCCTTTGGTCAAGTTGTCATGAGTTTATGACTGAGATGAGATGAATCGAATTGCTCGCCACCAGCAAAATGCTTGTTCCATATTTCGTTCGGGGTTTGATAGGATTCCGTATGCCCGAGCCCTAACGGTACTTCTACTACGATTCTTTGCACGGTCAACCGTATAGAATACTTTACCCAATGAGGCAGAGCTTATGTTTTTCTAAGATACTCATTTTGCTTGATGTGAGTGAGATTTGTATTTCTTGCCATTAATGCAGGTAAGGTAGGACAGCTGTTTGTTAGTATTATGGTTTCATTTGTTATCTTGCTTTTAGGACTTTTTGATGGGATAATATGAATTTTGGAATTGACAATAATGTGAATCCCTGCTGGTAGGTTGACCGGGCAAAAGAAATATACAAATTGATGGATGAGTATAAGATCAAGGGTACTCCAGATGTTTACACTATCGCTATTAATAGTTGCAGCCAGACCGGCGATTGGGAATTTGCTCTGAGTGTGTACCATGACATGAAAAAGAAAGGCGTGGTTCCTGATGAGGTATTGTTAATCGTAATTTGAACTCATTTAACCTGGTTATCAAGGCTAGGTAAGAAAGGCGTTCTCGAGTATTTAGTCTCAATGTTGTTCCAGAGAATGCATTATGTTATTTTCCTGCTTTCTCTAGTTGCACTTAACTATAGAAAGGGAGATTCATTGATTATGCTATCTGATCCTTCTCTTATTGAGTCATCCTGGCCAAAGATCTTCTCTTACTTGTTGCGCTAATCTGAAAATTCTCTCTCATCTTGCTGATCAGAGGTAGACGGCAAGATAGGTTCTGGAACTGTTATACAAAAAAATGGCTACATTTTAACATGTGCTGGTGTTGTCTTTGACACAACAAACTTGATATAGTCGGCTGACGGGGACGGTGGTGTCAGAGGATGTAATTTGCTGTCCAAATTAGTGGCTCAAGTTCAAGTTTCTCACTCTGTTTTCTTCTCTACCTCATGATCTTGGAACTAATAATATTTTCTTGAACTTGGTATGTAGACATGTAAACTGCACGTATAGGTAAGGATGGGAAAGAAACCCGCTTTGTCAGATTAATTAGCCTTCGACTTTGCTCAATATCTTGCCATTCTACTTCCCTGCGCATAAGCATGTTACTACATGGCATGAAAAACCTTGCTCTGCCAGAATCTGCATGATTGCTGGAATTCAGCGTGCACATATTGCTTCCTCAACCCGACACTGATGTGACTGTAACTCTGAAGCGCCATTATTTTCATTTTCTTTCGCCAGTACTATTTCTGAAGGTCCTTTCTGGGACTTGGAGATTATATTCTGCTTTATTCTTGTATGTAACTATGCTGAAAAAGACCCCCCCCCCCCAAAAAAAAAAAAAAAAATAGTGGTACCAGAAAGTCCAAAATGAAGAAGCGAAGGAAAGTGGGAGTCGTCGTACATGAACATTCAAAGTAATATTAATAGCTACAAAACCCTAAAGATAGTATATTCAAACTAGGAAATAGATAACTATAAATCCCAAATAAGACAATCCTAACCTGAGCTAAAAAATTGTAAATCAAAATAAACAAATATCTTTGAAACCCTAACGATACCAAAGCCAAGAAAAGAATATAAAATCTCTTTCATCACTATTAATCGGTCCAATATCATATGCCTCCATTTGAAAAAGCTCGATCCCATTCAATTGTATAAACTCCCGCTCGACCATTAATATATATTCAATCTCAAATATTGAAGTGCTAAAAATTAATTGTATTCTATCGTGCTATCAATTTTGAATTTCCACGACGATTCATGTGTTTTTTTATCTAGAATATCTCAAAAACTAAATTTTGCGGATGATTCTTTGAAATCTCGTGATATCACTAAAAAATAACTTTTTCACGATGAGTTTTTTCCCCCAGCTGGGCAACCACTTTAACAATGGCCATCGGTTTTCGCAAGATGTCTCTTTTCCAGACAGATGGTGCTCCAAAATCATGGAAAGCGATGCTTCTTAATGGTGAGGATCATCCTTCTTCGAGATGTCTCTTTTCCATACAAATGGTGCTCCAAAATCATGGAAAGCGATGCTTCTTAATGGTGAGGATCATCCTTCTTCAAGATGTCTCTTTTCCATACAAATGGTGCTCCAAAATCATGGAAAGCGATGCTTCTTAATGGTGAGGATCATCCTTCTTCGAGATGTCTCTTTTCCAGACAGATGGTGCTCCAAAATCATGGAAAGCGATGCTTTTTATGGTGAGGATCATCCTTCTTTTACAACTGACCACGTTGTTCATTCATTGGTGGACCCATCTAGCACCGCTTCTTTTTGTCTTTGTTCACCCACCCACCCCCCAAAAAAAAAAAAAGTTCATGATGACGTCAATGCGCGCGCGATCCCCGGGGCATCGTCTATTTGCCCGAATTGATGAGAAAATGCTTCCGATCAGACCATTTCATGCACGTTGGGTTTCGACTGTTCTTTGGAATGCTGTTCACGTACCCTTTAGTGAAAAACACTATGCAGCGATGATGGTGGCACAGAGAGAGGGAAAGAGAGCTGCGTATATTAGCCAAGGACAAACTAACAACTTTATTATTGGAAAATCTAATGGGAATGGAACAAGCATCAGAATACATGTAACGTGTGAGACGCACGGGCTGGGGGGGGGACCAATGTGATTGGCTATGATCATATTTCCGGACATTGAACATAATGACATTATATAAATATATATTCATGTGTATTTACATAAGCATGTCCATACAAGAATAAGCTGAGCAGGGCACACTTTTATTTTCTAAAACAACAGACAGGCGGAGAAATACAGCATTGGCAAAAGGTTGGACCGCTCGAGTTCAATTTCTCCGCAGCAACTTCTTCATGGTCCATTCTTTGGCTTCCTTGATTTTTCCCACTCATTCACAGAAAAATGCTGCTTGTTCACTTGCACGGTAGTTGGTCCGGCAATATGTGGCAAACTGTTCACAGTTGTTGTTTATAAGGTTGTAATCACCAAACGAATTATTCGCATGAAGCTCGCTGGCTTTATTGACAACTTGATGGGGCAATTTGGTATCGAGCAATGTGGTGCAAGTTCCTCGCCTTGCAAACTTAAACCTTAGTAGTGGCCACCCATATTCATATCGGTGAAGGGATCGGAGTTTTTTGCCGTCCCGTCGAAAACAATTGAGACAAGTTTTGACAACCCCACGATCAATGCTCTCTTGGTATCCACATTCTGGGCAAGAAGATGAAACTTCTTGCTTGTAGCTAGTCTTGAGAACTGAAGGAAATATGGTTTTTTGGCTCTCTGTTCGGGTGAAATGAATCACAGAGCCTTCACCGACGTAAATTCCTGTAATACGTACATGCAAACCGTTAGAGAATCAAATTTAGTTCAAAATGGAAAGCTAAAACAAGGAAACACTAGAGGGACAATTTTGACAAAAAGCCGGAGTGTACGATGAATATTCACTAGCTTCTTTCTTTAACTAGATGTGTACGCCGACTTAGAATTAGAAATCTGAATGAATTCCTAATCTTTGGTTTGGCACGTTAGATAGAAATGAAATGTGCTGCAGCTCCAGCGCAGCTCTTGATTTTTCTCTCCACTGCTCAAGAAGAAGACACAAAATTTCCACGCGCTAAAAGCTAGGACAGGATAAAAAAGGGAAAAACTACTATTTTAAAGACAGTATGGACTTTAGAGTCGTCCAGCTGCTTGCCGACCGTTTTGCTATATTAACCTCGTTGACTAGTCCACGTCTCGTTCTAATCCTGATTTGAAGTTGGAAAGGACTCCTTTTCTATTATCTATCTACATAAGTCAAGGTCCGAAGAACACATGCTACGGTCGAAATAAATTAAGTGAGCATTATTTTATATGTTTGCTTCTGTCTGGCATCCTTGCTATATATAATTAATTATAGTCTGACCTGCATAATTAATTATGGTCATTCTCCAAAGGGTAATGCTAGGATAACGGCACCATTATTCATAGAGAATAAGGGTGCTTTTTGAACCACAGAGTCATTTTCCTTTCTAATAGGCAATCAGCTGTAATAAGTTGGACAATAATTCTGATTTTAACAGAATTTATCAAGCCTAAGTTACTGAAAAAAGTCAAAAAAACCAAATTCTAAAGATGGTTATGTATGCTATACAAACATAGGGTTTTTATCCCAAAAAAAGAAGAAGAGAGAATTGACTTTTTTGTAGTTTTGGGTATCAAATCAAAACACGGGTAAAACTCTCCCTCTCTCCCTCCCTCCCTCCCCATCAAGAATCTAGGGTTTCCATAGTGTTACCGGAACTATCATGCCTTTTTCTCTGGCGAGATGGCATGTTGGACTGAACTCAGATATGAATTGCCTTGAAATTAAAGAAAAGGGAACGAGAGGAGAGTGAAACCGAGGGGGGAAATTAAACTCAACACTGATAAGACTCAGAAAGATGACCCCAGTTTAGCTGCCGCTCGTCTCAGGACTCTTCGAGAGTAGGAATTGATTTTATCATTCATTCTGGGCTGAGGGGAAGTGTTTTAGTTCGGCTTGGCAGAGATAGTACGGGAAAGTGGACTCACAAGCCATCCGTCATGGGAGCGAGCAGTAAGAGAAATCAGATTTGAGTTGTTAATAGAACTTTTCACGCCTTTTCGCTGGCCAGAGAAATCATGGGAAGACGAGGAAGAGTAGGGTTGAAGAGGCTGACACCAAGATGAACAGGCAGGTGACATTTACTACGATTCTTTTGCATCTCATTTGGCCACACATCTTTGCAGTCATTTATTCTCTGGTGGCTTCAATTTCGACAAACCATCTGCTATAAATATTTTACTTTATGCTGAGACTTCTAGGAATTTTTGGAAATGAAGTTGATCACTGTAAACTGATCGGCTAAAGAGCAAAAAGGTTGGCCAGAAAAAGGAGGAAAGAAAAGGACGTGTGCAAAATCAGGAAGATGACGAGGACTCACCATGATGGCTGTATAATCCACAATATCCGTATCTATAAACGTGATCCCCAAGCTTGAGATCCTCAGGTCTCACCACTTTCCACATTAACTGCATCAATATCGTCAATATCTCGTTGATGATCTTCATCACCAATTTCTCTTGTGGCTCTTTTTCTCTCAGTTGGACTTGTGCTTGAGCTGATTTACCGGCAAAAAATCTCCCGAAACTAAATAAAATTATTGCAGTGAAAAGAAGAACAAGAATACTCAGGTGAGGAAGCTAAAATGATCACCTATGCTGCCAAAAGGTCTATGACCATGATGAATAAGGTCCACCGAAGAGAGGAAAGGAAAAGGAAAAGGAAGAAGTGAGTGAGAATGAAGTGGAAGGGATTAGACGACGAGGTTATGGTATGAGGGAGCTTCAAGTGTGCCCGGGTGTGAGAGAGAGGACGTCAATGGAAGAGAGAGGAAAGGAGAAGGAAATAGTGAGTGAGAATGAACTGGGGTAGAGCGAGCGATGCCGATAAGGTTATTGTATGGGGGTTCTTGAAGGGTGTGAGAGACTGAGAGATATGGCGTCCGCAAAAGAAAGTGGGCGATGACGATAAGGGTATTGGATGAGGGTTTTTCAAGTGTGTGTCTCTCTCTAAGAGGGAGGGAGAGATGGCGGAAGAGAGAGGAAAGGAAGAGGAAGTAGTGCGCGAGGGGGAGAGCGGGCAACGGCGACGAGGTTATCGTAGGAGGGTTCTTCAAGTTTCTGTGCGTCTCTTCAAGTTGTGTGGGAGAGATAGAGATGGCGCAAGAGAGAGAGGAAAGGAAGAGGAAGAAGTGAGTGAGTGAGAATGGACTGCAGGGAGAGTGGGCGATGGCGATGAGGTTATTGTACGAGGTTTTTTCAAGTTTTTATGTGTCGGGTGTGTGAGAGAGATGGCGGAAGATAGAGGGAAGGAAGAGCAAGAAGTGGGTGAGAATGAACATGAGGGTTCTTCAAGCTTGTGTGTTTCTTCAAGCGTGTGAGATAGAGAGAGATGACGGAAGAGAGAGGAAAGCAAGAGGAAGAAGTGACTCAGAATGAACTGAGAGAGAGAGAGAGAGAGAGGAGGGGACGGCGATGAGAGGAGAGAGAGGAAGGGGAGAGGAAAAAAGTGGATGAGAACGAAGTGAGCGATGACGATGAGGTTATATTGGACGAGGTTTTTCAAGTTTGTGGGTCTCTTCAAGCGTGTGTGAGGGAGAGATGGCGAAAAGAGAAAGAAAAGGAAGAAGAAGTGGGCGAGAGTGAACTGCAGGGAGAGTGGGCTATGGCAGATGAGGTTACCGCATGAGGCTTCTTCAAGCGTGAGAGAGAGAGAGGAAAGGGAGAAAAGACGTAATTTTATGGGGGTTCTTCAGGTGTGTCTCTCTCTTCCAGTATATCTGTGTGTGAGAGAGAGAGAGAGGAGGAGGGAGGGGGGCTGACCGCTTCGTGTCAACGGCGGCTTGACCGGTGGTGGCGGCAGAAAGCAAACTCACGGTGATGCTGCAAAAGTCGCGCCCCTCTCTGCTCATACTTTAGCTCCTCTGTCACAGGATCATAGCACAAGAGACTCTCCAAGTATTTGAGCACCATCTTCCCGCCACAACGGCCCACACAGCCTCAAGGAACCGGGGATTGCTCACCGGAAAACGGCAATCTCAGCCAGACACTATACTCCTTCACCGACCGCCCACTCTCCTCCACCGTCCCCACACGTCCAAGCTCTCCTGGCGCGAGCGGACGAGCCCCAGAACTCCTCGGATGTGCGCTAGGTGGACGCCTCGAAGCTCCGGAGACGGAGTCGGTGCGAACTCTTCATCCGACACGTCGAAGGACGAGATGAAGACGCCACCTCTGCAGGAGGCTTTCCAATGGAAAGACCCGGCGGCGAACCCAGGGCTGAGGAACCTGGGAGGGGCGCTCGTGATGTCCCTCCACGACCACGAGCCCCGATCGGGGACCTCTGCCTGACCGGGCAGTCATTAGCGAGAGAATAGCTCACCGCTCGATCTTCTACCGGTAGGTCGTGTCGACCCAATTCCGATTCAATGCCAGCGCCGCCGCTCGCGCGATATCTCGGGTCAGAGGGCTGAGGAGATAGGTCACGCGGTGGAGGTCCTGGAAGCAACTCGACCCGCGACCCGAAGCTCCAGCTCCGTGGAGCCACGACCTCGCGGCTGAGTTGGGGGAACGGGGCTCCGAGATGTGGCTCTGCTCTGAGCCGGGGACTTCGGACGCTGCTCGCGGCGCGTGCATGGTGGCGGATCGCGGATCGTCATTGATGTGGGGCCATCCTCTGTAGACGGAAAGGGAGGGACAGCAACCTCGTCCTCCTCCTCGGCGTTCACACCGAGAACCGAAAAAGCAAAGAAGAACGATAGGTATGGAAATTGAAGAAGAAGAAGATGGGTTTTCTGGTTCACTCAATTTTGTACGCGACCGACAAAAGAGCAGTCGTCATCACCTTCCTAACTAGAATTGTTGGGATTCCAAAGTTGGTAGCAGAGAGAGAAAGGGGGGGGGGGTGTGGAATTAGGGAGATGCAATTGGCTTTTCAATGACCACAGAAACCAATGTAAATAAATATCTTCGAGATGACACTATAAAAGTCTCGTTTGTAGCCGATCCTGTGTACGTATCAACCGAGTTGTATGCACCTCCGCTACTGAACATGCGATCTCAAATTCCGAAGTGCTAAAAAGATGACCGCACTTTGCCAAGCTACCGATTCTGAATCTCCCCAAGAATCCTCAAAAATCATGCTGCATCACAAAAAATCGATTTTTTTTTTCCTGAGATGAAGTTATTTTCCATAGCAGCTTTTTGACAACTTCCGATGCTTTGAGCAAGATGGGGCTCTTGATGATGAAATCCAGCGGCTTACACGAGTTTGACTAGGAGGACCGTTTGGCCTCGGCAGTGATATGATGTGGCCGACTAAATGAACTCCAATCTTTTTTTCTCCACATGGATTATATAAATTTTTCAATTCTATTCTCATTCCATAAAATAAGAAATTTTTACAGTTCTTTATCTACCGATTCCACGTTCCACCACCTTATCTCCCACATCATCGCCTTCATCCATCACATTATGCCACGATTTAGAAATGGTCTCGCTCTCATCTCTTTTGTGAATAGAAAAGAAAAAAAGAACCCCATACTAAGTTTCGCGAGAGTGGCGTCCCATCAGACCATTTCAAACATGTTGATTTTGACTGCCTTTTGAATGGCTAAACAGATAAAGACGCTGCTGGTTTTGTTGGGGGTGTGATGTGATGATAGAGGGACTTCGGGGGATAGTGGATTTGGCGGTTCGTTTATTTAGGGTTTTGACTGGTTGGAACCCCACTTGCGTGTAACTTGCATCGGAAGCCAAGAATCTAGGGTTTCGAGAGAACTATTATAAATATATTCTGGAGGTGGGATGGCATGTTTGATCATAAACCATGTATGAATAAGAATCTAGGGTTTCGAGAGAACTGTGACAACTATTTTTCTGTGGTGGGAGGGCATGTGTTGACCAAAAACCATGCATGAATCTGTAAAATTCAGCTGATGGCTCTAAAAACTTAAACCATTGGAAAAATGTGTTATTTAATATTTAGATATTTTAAGAAAATCGTCTTGAAATAAAAGAAGAACAAACCAAGAAAGTGCGAAAATATAAGATAGGTTATACTTAACAGGAAAATTACCTAAATAGTCTTAAACCCATATCAATACCAACTTCAATATACTCATTTTAATTGGAGGTGACTAAACTGTGCGTTAGCGATTTTCAACAAATATTAATCGAAAGAACTACATTAAAATTTCATGTAAATTTTTAAAATTTTTAAAATTGAATTGACTAAGTTATTTCAATTAAAAAATTGACTAAATTGGAAAGTTTATGATTAAAATGACATTTGTATAATAAGTTTATGAGTGATTGGATAATTTCTGTTAAACTTAACATTATTGGGGCCATCTTTGCGTAATCTAAGGCTCTAATCCAGAACTCTCGAAGATTAAAAGGTGGAGATTGGTTTTGTCGTGCATTTTGGGCTAAGGGAACCGTTCAACCAAGTTCGGCTTGGGATTAAGAGATGACTTCGGAAACTTGAGGACGAAGCTTGAAGTTGTTGATTCCCCTGACGTTGCAACATCGCACAAGAAGTGGCAGTGCCAAAAGGTCAAACGGCAGACGCTGTATATGAGTCAGAGGTTCTAGAATGCTGGGAAAGAGGGGAGGGAGAGAGACGCTGACACGAGTTATCATTATGTTCCCTACGGCAATAATATGAAATTGATGTGACAGAAAGTGCAAGCGAGACGCATATTAGATATCCTTCGAGGGCGTCTAAGATCAGCAACAATTCTTCCCCCCGAGCCAATTGCCCAAAACCGTCCGATAATTATAAATTTTATCAATTCAATTCTAAATATTTTCATATTTTGTTAATTGACCTTATTAAACTAATTTTAACTAAAAATTAATTGATGTTACAAACGGTGCTAAAATAAATAATTAATATAAATATTTAAAATTCCTTTTGATTTTTTTCCTTTCTTTCACTTTCTTTCTTTTCCTTTTTTTTTTTCCTTCCAAGCCTAGTGAGAGTCCTTGGCTAACCCTTGTTAATTGCAAACGAGGGCTCATTGACCTTCACCAATCACAAGCGTGACCCAATTGACCATAGTTAACCACTAGGTGAGGATTGCGAAGCCCTCGCTTAGTGAAGCCCTCCCTAGCCATGGGCACAGGTAAGGGTTGTGAAGCTCTCGCTAGTAACCCTCACTAGACTTAATAGAGGTAAAAAAAAAAAAAAAAAAAAGAAAGAAAGAAAAAGAAATTAATAAAAAATATATTTTTCTAAAAAATTATTAAAAATTGTCCAATGACAACTATCCTACATGGCACTATTGTCGTTCACGTTAGAGATTTCTGATTAAAAGTTGACTGAATTGACTTAATTGATCAAAAGTAAAAATATGTAAGACTCGATTGGTAAAATTGAAACATTTGTGATTGAATCAAGTAAACAAGTAATAAGTGGATGACCTTTTGTATAATTTTCTGATTGTTCTTTTGTAGCTGACATATTGGTTATTTAGTCAGTTGCCAACAATGGTATCTTGGGCAAGTCCCTCAAGGAATTTCATGAAGACAACTAAAGAGGTAATCGAGGTTCCGCATTGGATGACTTTGTGAAGTATCATCTACATTTGATCCTTTTGTGAATTATTATCTCCTTCTCCTTCTCCTTCGTAGCACAGCATGCAACAGGAATAGCTCGCCAGGCATCTCCTGTTGGAGTGTTGTTTGTCAAAACAAACTGAGTGTTTTCTTGTCCCACATAGAAAAAGTGGGAGGGAGTGGGCCGGGCATCTCTTGTTGGAGGTTTGTTTGTCAAAACAAACTGAGTGTTTTCTTGTCCCACATAGAAAAAGTGGAAATGAGTGGGTCAATTTAAAAGGGCAGGATTTTTTTTATGTACTTAAAAGAATGATTGAGTGGGGTGTCATATCAACGTGCAAGTGCGCGGATAATTGCGCGATTATTTGGCGCACTTAGCACTTTACACGCATGCACGCTCGCGGTTTAATTAGCACTAATTCCTTTGTTTTTTATTTTTGAGAATTTTCAGAAATTCGAAATTCTATTTTAAAGAAAAAAGAAAGAAAACTATTATTCCGAATATTTTTTTTTATATAACCTTTGGAAAATTACTTATTCAATTTGCAACTTTTCCCGAAGGGTTGCAATTATTCGATTCTCGACATCTTCCGAAGAGTCTCATTTGTTTATCCGAACAATTTTTCTAAAAGATATGTTTGTTCATTCTTTGGCAATTTTTCACGAAGAGTTGCAAAACTATTTTATATATATATTCGTTATTTTTCGGAAAAGAGTAAGTGATCATTTTCATCTTTTTCGAGCTTTCTGTTTGAAAAACTATGGCCATTCTTTCAATTGTTTCTTAGAGAGACTCGGAGACATACTAGAATTGCTATCTAGTATTCTCATCCGAGATTTTATTGTATCCTGGAGAATTTTTGCCGGTAACCATTAGCAACATTGTGGGGCAAATAAATTCTTAAAGAAAGTGATATCACGTCTCAAAGTCCGACTCGAGTACTCGAATATCCATCTTCATTGTTCTACCCGCCATATTTTACCAACATCTCCTTCGTATCACTGCTATTCAAGATCTGCCATGGTGTCCACGAATCATCTAATGTCACGCATAAGAAGAAAAAAGGATGTCCTCTGAGAACTTCAGATGAGATGGCAAGCCAATGGTTTTTCCCAAAGGCCGATCAGGCGGCGTCCTTCGACCGGTTCCAGAAATGTTGAGCCTTGCCCCCATCGTCGGGCATTTAGAATACTTGCATTTCAAACTGCGATTGGGGAAGAAAGGGTCGGGTGCTTTATAAGATGTTCTCTTTAGCGGCAGGTCAGGTGCTTTATTAGATTGCCCTCATAATCAAGAAAAGGGTCAGGTTCATTATTAGATGTTCTCCTTAGCAGTCTTCTTTGCTTGTGCGAACTGCGAATCGACGAATGTTCATTGGATTCACTGAAAGAGACGTGCAGCAAGGCATTCATTTGCATAGAGAACACCTAACTCTTGATGGATCTGAAAGGCAAGGCTTTTCAGCGGTCTTTTGCCATACCAGAAAAGGAGCATAATCATCATCAATGGTTGGCAGGGCCAGGGACCTATAACCGTGAGGACACCACGGACGATCCGACTTTCATGATACGCTCTTGAGCATCGCTTGTCCAGAGGTTGAAATCAATGTCGGCTGTTCAGAGATTGATATCAACATTGGATGTAACGTTAGCCAAAAGACCTGTTGATTTCATTAGCCTCTCACTTTGACATCAAAAGGAGCTTCAACTTTCCAGCAATTCACAACACCGGGGAAACAGGGGCCACTGCATCCAATTAAAGATATACAAGCCCCATAACTCCGCGTCCTGAAAAGAGTTCCGCTCAGCTGTTGTCCCACAAAGTATGTTGCCATCAAGACTAGGGGTGAGCAGCGGTCTAGGGTCGACCCTGGACCAACCCCGGACTCGGCCCAACCCCGCTGGTCTGGTCTGGTTCCCAAAGGGATCGGGTGGTCTTTGGTCCCGAAATTCGGGGACCAACACTTCACGGGTTGGTCCTCGATCCTAAGAGTTTTGAGTCGGTCCAACTCCTGGACTAACCCTATATATTATATTATATTATTTATAATTCTTTTATATATTCAAACCTAAGTAAAATATCTGTTATATTATATTATATTGACATGTTCTATCAATAGCACTAATAGTAATTTCAATTTAAAACTTTTGTTGAGTATTAATTATGTGTCGTTTGTTTTGTTTTCAAGTGTTTAGAAGTTCAAGTGAATTAATAAGATGTGAAGTTATATATTCATGGTTTATATTAAGTATTTTGAAATTTTTATGGTTTTATTGTATTTTACTAATGAATTTCACATGCACTTTGTTTTTCAATTTGTGTCCAATAGTATAAGTTTTTGAAGAGTAGAATAGTACTTTGCGGATTCTTGCTACGGTGATTTGCTAGTCAAGTGGTGTGAAGCTCATTTTTTGGTTGAGTAGACTCTACATGATCAAATGCTAGTCAAGTGGTGTGAAACTCATTTTTTTGGTTGAGTGGACTCTACATGATCAAATGCAAGAAAACGTTTTTGCATATTGTGTTATGAATATTAAAGATAGATGATTATAAGAACTTTCCATTTTGTCCCATATCTCAATGAGCGGTTAGTAGGTATGAAATTTCTATTATTGTATCATCTTAAATTTGCCAAATATGTATTGATATTTATAGTTTAGTTGCATAATGATGCATTGTTGATAGATGTGTAATTTGAATTTGTGGGTTAGCTTTTTTATGGAGTATAAAAATTAAGACGAAAAAAATTATTGATCGGTCCCAGGTTGATCCTGGAATCGGACCGAACCCATTGGGTCGGTTCGATCCTTGGTCCCAAGCTTAATAGGGTCGGTCCTCGGTCCTAAAAATTGAGGACCGACATTGTACGGGTTGGTCCTAGGGTTAGGGAGTGGCCCGGACCAACTCGGACCATGCTCACCCCTAATCAAGACCATGTGGAATGAGTGAGCACATGATCAAGTGATAGTAAGAGAGAATGAATCGGGTCTAAGAAGTCATAAACTCAGTTAACATCCATATTATTTTGGATTTTACCGTTATAAACCCCTTTATTTAATATAACTAACTCATATAACAATTCGGTTTATTAAACATGAATTGAAAAAAAATCAATTTTGTGACCCATTTTGATAGGTCTAGGTGGTGCAAATGAGAGAGAATGACAAAGTGTGGTACCTAGATTTTTTGACTGATCATTGGATTGCATGAAGGCTTTCGCTAACTAATTTCTTTAGATAGGGAAGAAAGGATTTCTCAGAGTTCAACTGAACAACATCGCATGTGTGGGAATTGGGGTTTTTTTTTTTTTTTTGTCGGTCCTATTCTACTCCTATTCAAATAAGAGTCCGAATCATTACTCATTTTCTCAAATAAATGCCTGGAATAGTCATATCAATTTCAAAGAAGGGCTTGAACTCATCGATTGGTGAGGGGTAATTTCGTCTTTCAATTTTTAAAATATTTTTCATCTTTTCTTTCTTTTTCTTTTTTTCATTTCATAAAAAAGCAAACTAAAAAAAACTAAAACTTGAAAAAAAAATGCCACCACCCCGTTGTCAATGGGGCAAAGACAATGGTCGACATGTGGTCACCGACGCTTGAGCGAGGACTAGCAACCCTCACCAACTAGTAGCGCTCTTCCAAATTTGGGCGAGGGTTGCCAGCCCTCACCTAGGGTCCCGGACCTTGCCGCCCAGTTCTAGGTATTGCATATGCTGGTTTTGTTGTTGTTTGATTTGATATGGGCTTTTAGGGAGATGGTGGGATTTGGCGTTTGGATCTTTTAGTGTTTGATTGGTTGGAACGCAACTTGCTTGTGCAGCCGAGAATCTGAAGGGTTTCAAAACCATCTTCTGGTAGTTGTGTGGCATCTTTGACCCAAAACCATGTATGGATAAGAATCTATGGTTTCCAGCGTACCGTGAGAATTACGCATGTTTGACTAAAACCATGTAGGAATCCGTAATATTCTAAGGATCATAACTCATTATTCTAAAAACTTAAACTATCGAAGAAACATGTGATTTAAGGCTTTATTCGCTTTACAAAAAAGAAATTTCAAGAAAATGTTTTTCAGATTTTTCAACATTTATTTCGTAGAAAATGAATTGGTTTGGGAAAATATTTTCCATCAACAAAAAAAAATCTTTTAAGAAAGGTGAAAATATTTTTTGTTTTTCAGAAAGAGGAAAATATTTTTTTATATCTCCTTTCACCTCACTTTCTTTCATCAAAAACCATTTCCTTTTATTTTTATTTTTATTTTTATTATTTTTATTATTTTTTTAATTCCCTTTCTTCTTCCTTGGCCAATCACTGGTTCCTTGGCCAGACATCAGCCACGATGGCAGTCGACGATCAGCCGCAGGCAAGGTCAAGCCTTGCCACAAGCGACGAGGCTCGAGATTACTAGATTTCAACGAGGCTAAGCTTCCCTAACCAGCATCGAGCAAGCCGAATCTAGCGGGGCTCAAGCTTGCTACCTCAAGTGAGCTTGGCCTCTGCCCCAGGTGACCTCGAGCCTGTGGCCGAAGAAAAAGAAAAGGAAAAGAAAGGAAAAAAAGAATTAAAAAGAATTAAAAATTGATTAAAAATATAATGATGAAAAAATTTATTGAAATGGGTGCATAGAGGAAAGGATTTTCCTTAATAAATAGTTGAAAACATTTTCTAGTTTATTTTCAAGTTCCAGCCATATACTGTAAAATATTATCATTTCCCTAAAAATGGCTTAAAGGAAAATATTTTTCAAAAACATTATATTAGCCGTGAAATGAACAGAGCCTTAATATTTAAATATATTGAGAATATCATCTTGAAATAAAAGAAGAACAAACCAAGAAAGTACAAAAACGTGGGATGGGTCACATTTAGTAGGCAAATTACAAAAACAGTTTTAAACTCATACCAATATCAATTTTAATATACTCATTCTGATCAGTTTTTACTAAAGATTATTGACATTGTGGAGTGCCAAGTAGAATTGTTGGAGATTACTAGACTGTTATTTGGCAAATATTGACCAAAAGAACCACATTTAAATTTTGGTAAATTTTTACAACCGAATTAATTAAGCTAGAAAGTGATAGTTAAATTTACATTTGTATAATGCGTTTCGGATTGATTGGATAATTTATTCTAACCTTAACACTGATGATAGGGGCATCCTAGTGTAACCCAGGGCTCGACCCGGCACTCTTGAAGGTTAAAAGGTGGAGATTGGTTTCGTCGTGCGTTTTGGGCTAAGGGAACCGTTTAATCAAAAGTTTGGTCTGGGAGAAGAGAGGACTTTGGAAAGTTGACAGCGAAGCTCGAAGTGGTCGGCTCACACGTGAGACGTTGAATCATCAGACAAGTGGCCGTGCGAAAAGGACAGACGGCGGACGCTGACACATGTTATCATTATGTCCCGTAGCATCCGTACGGCATACAATGAATTTGGACACGCACGAGAGATCCTTAGATGGTGTCTAAAATCAGCAACAATCGCTCCCCCACTAAAATTGTCCAAAATCCTAAAATTATTATATTTTCGCCAATTCAATTCAAAACATTACAACTTTATTAATTAAATTCCAATTTTTTTTCATATTTTACCAATTGAGTTCATTCAGTCAATTTTAATAAGAAATTACTGTTGTCATCATCAACCATTTTATAAAATAAGACAAAATAATTTATATATATATATATATATATATATATATATATATATATATATATATATTAAATCTCTAATTTCGTTTGTTTTCTTTATTTCTTTTCCTTTTTTTTTCTTCCAAACCCAATGAAAGTCACTAGCCAACCTTCATTGGTTGCAGGCGGTGTGTCAACCCTCGCTAGTCAAAGATGAGGGCCGCCCAACCCTCGTTGGCCACTTGATGTGGGTCGCAAGGACCTTGCCAAACATGAAGCTGTCTCCATTCGCAAGCGAGGGTTGCAAAGTCCTCACTATCAACTCTCATTAGACTTGGTAAAAAAGAAGAAGAAGCAAAAGAAAGAATAAAATATAGAAAAATCAATTTTATTTTTATATTATAAAAAATTATCTACATTAGCACTAACTGTCGTATGTGACTTACCGGCTTCCACGTCAACGATTTTCTGATTAAAGTTGACCGATGTACTCAATTGGTAAAATATGAAAATATTTATAATTTAATTAACAAAATTGAAAAGTTTAGGATTGAATTGGTAAAAGTGCGATAATTTTAGAACTTTTTGGTCAACTTTCCCATTGTTCTTTTGTAGTCGACGCCTTGGTTATTCCGTCATAGTTGCCCAAAATCATATCTTGGGCAAGTCCCACAAGAAATTTCATGAAGACAACTTAAGAGGTAAGCAATATTCCGCACTGGAAGACTTTGTGAAGTATCATCTGCATTTGATCCTTTTCTGAAGTACATCTCCTTAGCACAACATGCAACAGGGTTAGCTCGCTGGGCATCTCCTTCGTATCACTGCTATTCCAGACCTGATGTGGCTTCAACAGATCATTTGGATGCGATAGCAAGCGAATGGCTTTTCCCGAAGGCTGATGAGGAGGCATCCTTCAACTGGTTCTGGAAATATCGAGCCTTGCCCTCATCGTCGGGCATTCAGAACACGTTGCATTTCACACAAGGATTGGGGAAGAAAGCATCATCAAGAAAAAAGGGGTCAGGTTCTTTATTAGATGTTATCTGCAGCGGCGTTTGCTTGTGCGAAGTGTGAAACGACGAATGATCATTGGATTCACTGAAAGGAGATGTGCAGCAAGGGTTTTTTTTTTTTTTTTTTTTTTTTTGGTCGGTGGGCAGCAAGGGTTTAATTAGCACAAAGAACACCTAATTATTGATGGATCTGTCACTGGTCGATCGATTACGATCAATCAAACACCGTGCAACCTTAGGATTTGTGATCTCAAATCAGCTTTTTCACACACAGGCACTAAGTCAGCCTTTTCACACACACGCATTAGGATTTGTGATCCCAAGTCAGCCCTTTTCACACACATGCACTAAGTCGGCCTTTTCACACACACGCGCAAAGGAACAAGTAGAGCTGAATACAATGAGGGGGAGAAACTCCTATTTATATAAGTTGAGGTCGTATCTCGGCCGTTGATCATCCCTTCGATCCAACGGTTGTGTTTGAACGATGGCCATCATTACAAGTTTACACCGTAGGCCATCAATGGCTCTTAGCCCTTGGGAAAGCCCATGAGCGTGTGTCAAAAGCAAGATTAGAGCAATAGGACCGCAAGATTAGAGCAATAGGACCGCCTGATACAGGAGTAGGTGAAGGGCTGGCCGAACATTTCTCATGGGTCGTGCATGGGCCTTTGTCTGGATTGCGATTGGGCTGGCCGTGCACGGATCGTATTGTTCATGTATCAGTCGCGGGCTGTTCTTGATCAAGCCCTTGTGCATGACACGGCCTCATCACGGACGGTCTTGGACATACTTCGTCCGTGGGCCGTGTCACAGGGCTTGTTGGCGGTCATTTGCCATACCAAAAAGGGAGCATAATCATCATCAATGGGTGGCAGGGCCAGGGACATGTAACCGTGAGGACACCTCGGACGATCCAGCTTTCGTTATGCGCCCTTTGAGCATTGGCTGTCCAAAGGTTGAATTCGACGTCGGCTGCCCAGAGGCCGATATCGACATTGGATGTTACGTTAACCAAAAGACCCATCAATTTAATTAGCCTCTCACTTCGACATCAAAGGGACATTCAACTTTCCAGCAATTCACAACACCGGGGAAACAGGGGTCAGCGCATCCGATCAAAGATATACAAGCCCCATAACTCAGCGTTTTGAAAAGAGTTTCGTTCTGCTATTGTCCAACAAAGTATCTCGCGTCAAGTAAGCATCATTCACACCAGTGTGGATGTAGCATTTCCTCTCAAATTTCCTCTCAAAACTCAAAATTACTACAACAATGCTCGCTATCCCTACATCAAATCACATAAGCCAAGTGAAAGTTTAAGAGGAAATGTCTCAGAAATGCCCTGACATGGATCACTATGAGGACAATGCGCAATCCTTGCTTGCGTGAGTGTGCCAACTCGAAAATGGGGCACAGACTATTCGCACTATGGTAAGGTACAAACAGCGAGCATCATTTGCTTGAGAGCTTGAACAGTCGCATGCTTGATCTATCGTATGATTGCATGTAAGGAAGCAAACTGGTGGGTTGAAGAGTTCCGGTCAGGTCTGTGATGGCAAGGTTTGCCTTGTCGACTAAAGCAAGAAAGTGATCGAAAGTATTGGCATTGCGGATGACAGATGAAATGTAAGCCATCGGATGCTCAGTAGGACCAGCATTTCCTGCACTGTCGCAAGCTCCCACAACATCACGGGAACCACATCCATCACTATAATCATGTGAACTGCCAACTGCACCACCGCAGCCTACTCCTGGGAGTCGTGAAGATGACTTTGTTTTATCCAAAAGAATGGAGAGCACACGCACAAGGTGTGGCAGGCACAAGGGGTCGTATATTACATCAGCACCTAAGCTGTAGAAAAAGAGAAATTATGCCTTCACCAAATGATGAAAAGAGAAAACAACTCTCACATTAATGCTCAACAGAAGAAGTGTGTTAGTGGAGAAACTACTCACATTATATCCGGTTTCAATCCCTGAAGTATGCTCTCAGATGCACATTCCCAAGGCAGGTGTAAACAATTTACCTAGGGCGAGGAAATGATATCAATTTCAGTTCTTATTCCTCCAATCTGCGCATGATCAAACTGCATCAGGATCCACATGATCGCAAAAGATGAATATTTGGATGGACCTCATTCAAAGCCATGCTTTTCTCAAGAAAATCAAATTTTTCAATAAAAAAGGACAAACCCCCACGCTATCGAGGTAACCAAAGGACTAACAGGGAAGTCATGCAGCAGGACTACTCTTTTATGCTAAAGGCATTATCATAACGATATCTTCCATACCAATGAAATCTATCATGAGATCAAAGAAGGAAAACTCTGGGGGGTGTGTGAAATATGAAACTAAAAACTTGAAAAAATGCACGCTTAGGGTGGAATTGCAAGGACAATGACATGATCACTCACATAATCTAAACATTCCGAAGTTGCTGGCTCATCATCTTCTGTGCTCATTTGATTCATCTTCAAATTAAGCTTCATGTTGCTTAAGGTTGATAGGTCGCCATCACTTAATATTACCTGCATGAATACGGTCAATTTCTCAACCGCTACTCATGTATCATCATGAAACCATGTCCAGAGTGTTCAGCCAAGTTTGTATATGTGCTGAAGGACAGACCACTCATTTCACAACCAAGTCAGCTTTTGATATCCAGCTCACAGGAGCAAGAACAATTTCAAGAACCAAGTACAGCAAAAGAGTTGCTTGCCAAAACCATAGCGAGTGCAACCCTAGCATATCTACATATACTGATTGATGAATTAAGAACAATGCATAAACATATGAAGGTTCAGGCAAAAGCAAAAGAACCTAAGTAGAAAGGGGCTTGAAACTCAAGGACAGTACCTTGGAAGCTTTCATGTGGGAGAGACAGATACCAACTAAGCCAACCCCCGAGCCAACCTATGTCCAATATTCTAGTCAGTACCTGTAATCAGTTCTAGTGCATGATATATAAAGTGAAAACAGATAAGGGGGGAGGGAATAGAAGGCCAAGTAATTATCTCGATCTGATGAATCAGATTGCTACTACAGAAAATAAAATAATGGGGTTGGCAAAACTTTTATAACGGAATGTCTACAAGAGAACCAAATCCAACGTGGATAAAACAAGAAAACTGAACCCATAACATCAATGTTAATTTGAAAATTCCGACACACTTCTGACAGCTTACTTCAAAACATGTTTTGCTGGAGAACATATCCGGAAAGGAAAGTATGAACTCTGACAAAAATAGACTGGCTGGCCAGATCGAGCACCTGATGAGAGAATGGGCTGAAAGCTAATTTCAGTCGGCACATTAATCCACACAATGCATGAGACAATAAACCATCTGTGTAAATTGTGCTCTTTTGCCCAAAAAAAGAAGATTATATATCCACGTCTACTCTAATTGAAAAAAACGAAGCAAGCATATGACCCAGGACAAGCATTCAGTTCTTCAAAAATATACATGATTCAATCCCACATACCCTGTATCTCCTTCAAGCATGTTGAGCGAACAATGCAGAGGAACCACCATTTTCCTTACCATTGCATCCTCACAACTTGCATCTAGGAAATAATTTGCGAAAGATTTGGATGATGCATACAAAAAAACTCAAGTGAAAAAAAAATACACCTGAAAAAAAGTTACCATCTGGGAAAAGAAAAGAAATATATTTCAAAGCCCTCACATTCCCCTTGCCTGTATTGTCATCATAATGAAAAAAGATTTCGTCATAGGTAGCTTGAGGATTAATAAGTAAACAAGGAGAAATGGGACACATTATTCCGTAAGAAAAATTAACAACAATAAGCTTTACCTTTAAAGAAATCATGAACTCACTGTACAGAATTCATCTAGCACGTCATCATGGTTAGACTCAATTTCCAGTATGAGCTTCTTCAAAAAGTTTTTCAAGTATGGAGCGTGACACTTGCCAATCTGTGACGACAATTCAGAGAATTCTGCAGTAACAGTCCTTCTCTAAGATAACGCAGCAAAAGCAGATGGCAAAGAACCTGTTACTCAAGAACTAACACATGAGCACTAAGCCAGAGCAACAACTCCAAAAGTAGCAGCATGAGCTACAACTTCCGCAGAAGCATATAATCATTTGGCTAATCTATATGGTGTCAACGAGTAAAAGAGAACATTCACTTTATAGCAGATACGACACAGGAAACACAAAAGATTGTTCTTTTCTTCTTTTCTCTTTTTTCACTTATATCCTAAACCAACGTCAACATGTGACCTGAACTCAAAAGACACTTCAGTTGAGTCTCAACTTGAGACATCCTTCTCGTTTCTTGTTTTGGGTTCTTGAGTTTGGGTAGAGCCCCCAAACAAAACTTACAGCTTTACTGATGCAATGATCCCAAATGAACCTCTGAACATCCACCGTCACGGACCCACCACCAAGTGATCTGGTTTTCGTCTAGAAGACAACTGCGTCAAATGCAGTGCACACAGAATCTAAATAAACCAAAGAACAGGTGAAAATGAATAATTATTTGGCAAAAAAAACATAGAACTGCTGAGCTAAGTGAAGCGCGCGCAGAGAGGGAAAAGCAGAGGAAGATTTTACCTCGCGTGACATCACGCAGTCGGTGAGTTCCATGGCGAGAAACGCAGAGACCAGATGGAGGCTCGCAGTTTGCTTCTCCATCCGTTCAAGAAATATTTCTTCACGCCTCTTCCTCTGCAACACCCTCAACAGGACAGGAGTGATGGGCAGGAGGAGGGAGGGAGCCGGCGAGAAGCGGAGATGGGTTTGGATCGGTTTTTGGGGTTCGGGTCGGGCTTGAATATGAAATCTCAAATCCGATTATTTAGGCACAAGAAAATCCGAAGTTCATCCCAAATTCATGAATACAGGTAAAGACTTCTACCAATGTATCCCTTGTTTATCTTCATTTTTAGATCTATAAAATTACCACAAATAAACTTATCTCTTTTTTGAAGAATGAGAGCGCTTAAGTGATGTGCTTAAGTCGATTTAGATTTACAAGATACATGAAAAATGAATTGGATGTGTTCCATCAGACGATTTAAATGATTGTCCTAGAAACCTGCCTTTTTAATCCTTCCATCTATCTATGTGAAGGGCAGAGACACATGATTGTTGGATCTTTAAGTTCACTGGATACATTGATGAAAAAGAGGAGTTTGAATTTTAAGGTCATAAGATTGCGAGAAAGTGGACAACTTTTTTAGTTACTTTTATCAATTTTCAACATATTCTTTTAACATACCAATTAAATGAATTTATTTTGATGTAAAAGATCGGTCAGTTTGGTACATCCAATTTATCTCTGCCGTATCTAATCAAACTATAAAAATTCATGGTGTGGAAAAAAGAGTTAATATATTGAAAAATCTCCATTGTTTTAATATCTTCACTTTTCAATAAATATATTATAAGAAATATATACGTTTACATATATATATTCCCAGACTAATGGTTTTTGTTATGCTTATACAATTGATTCTTACTTGAAAAATGGCATTAAAATTTGTATTCGCATTATTTACGTTTGTATTCGAAAAATTTATAAACTTGAAAATAGGGCTTACTTTTACTTAGTTATTTAAAAGGAGATTGGGATAAGATCAACCACAATCAAATTTTCTTTTCTGTTGGAATGAAAAAGTAAACACTCCATTCGAGAGGGTGTGAGGTTGGAAAAATAGAATTATAATTTAGAAGTGGTGAAAATAATAAATGGTTATATGAATGTTTATACTATCTAATTATTTAAATTTTTTCTTAGTTATCGTGTTAGCATATGAGATATTGATAATGAGGACGTTTTTGAAAGAAGAGAGGAAGTTGTATTTAGCTGTGGAATCATTCCATGGAGACATCAACTGAATCTGGGTATCAATTATTCTCTGCCCAGGAGCTTCCTACAGGTAATTTTCCTTCTGCTTCTCCTCTCAGCACATTCCTCTGTTCCAAACTTCCAATGCGTGCCTGCAAATTTTTTTTAATGCTGGAGAGGAGTCTAGAGCAATCTACACTTTCAAGTGTCAGTAGCAGAGAATTCGCACCGCCTCTCCTTGCATTTATTTCCTCGAATCAGCGACGACACGGTTTTGTCTCCTTTTGAATTTTGTCAGAAACAATGGGTAACACCACTCCTTTTCTGTCATCTGATGTTTATTTTATATTGCGGCAACCTGCAGAAGTTCTTCCCTCCAAGTCTCCTGAAACTAGTTCGATAGGTGTTTTGATACAAATAAGGCAAGCTTATGCCAATCTGAAGAAAATGCAAAACCAAATGAGGGATATTTTGGCAGAGATACAATTGCCGCTGCGGCTGTGAGGACTGCTTCCGTGGTCACTATTCTATATGCTCCAAAACGATTGTGAAGTGTGCCATGTGATCCTTCTTTTATTGAGTCGTCCTGGCCAAAGATCTTCTCTTACTTGTTCCGCTAATATGAAAATTCTCTCTCATCTTGCTGATCAGAGGTAGACGGCAAGATAGGTTCTGGAACTGTTATACAAAAAAATGGCTACATTTTAACATGTGCTGGTGTTGTCTTTGACACAACAAACTTCATTTAGTCGGCTGATGGGGACAGTGGTGTCGGAGGACGTAATTTGCTGTCCAAATTAGTGGCTCAAGTTCAAGTTTCTCACTCTGTTTTCTTCTCTACCTCATGATCTTGGAACTAATAATATTTTCTTGAACTTGGTATGTAGACATGTAAACTGCACGTATAGGTAAGGATGGGAAAGAAACCCGCTTTGTCAGATTAATTAGCCTTCGACTTTGCTCAATATCTTGCCATTCTACTTCCCTATGCACAAGCATGTTACTACATGGCATGAAAAACATTGCTCTGCCAGAATCTGCATGATTGCTGGAATTCTGCGTGCACATATTGCTTCCTCACCCCAACGTTGATGAGACTGTAACTCTGAAGAGCCATTATTTTCATTTTCTTTCGCCGGTACTATTTCTGAAGGCCCTTTCTGGGACTTGGGGATTTATTCTGTTTTATTCTTGTATGTAACTATGCTGAAAAAGAACCCAAAAAAAAAATAAAAAAGTGGTACCAAAAAGTCCAAAATGAAGAAGCTTAAGCTATTAGATGGAGGATGACTTGTCTATAAGGCTCAGACAAAGCCGTGCTGCACTTGATTGAGTACTGGAAATTGTGATGCTTCCATTTTTAGACTAATCTCATGGACTTGAGCATGGAAGGTCGTGGGCTCTTGCTGACAGAAAAAATGTCGCAGGTTGCTGTATATGTGCAAGATGTGGAGAAAAATGTTGCAGGCCAAGTTGTCGATGCTTCTACAGATCTTGACATTGCCATTATAAAGATCGATTCCCCAAGTCCTCCCCTTTCAACAGCAGAAGTTGGCTAATCTAGTAAGCTTTGTCCTGGGCAATAGCCAATGTGCAGTCATTTCCCTTCAATACACTGTTACACTCGCGATTATCTGGCCATTCAGCTTGTACTTACTATTTGACCAAGCAATTAGTTTTTGCCCAAGTTTTTGTTTTCCTTAGTTGATTGTATTAGCACAAAAGTGCAGACGTATAATTATTGGTTAAAGGGTCAGTTCCTTCCCTCTTCGTGTGCTTCATATAGCTGCACTCGTCGCAGAAGGAATGAATTGGGACTTCAGAGGAATGCCCGTGGAGTATCTACACACAGATTGTGCAATCAATCCACTAACATGCAACCATTCCTGTGTTGGCCTGCCTTTCTGTGATTGGTTTGTGTTTCCTTGTGCTGCTGCATTCACATAATCAATGTTAACAATAGTACTAGACAGGTCTATGTGCACTCGCTGCAATATCAGGATACTGGTTATGGTAAAACTCCCGTATATGTGTTGCATCAATGTGGGGAGAGTATAAATTATAATGGTAATCAGTTATATGGCCACCAGCTATCATCACGTAGATGTTTATGATGCAGAATTGTAGTCCGTACATAATACCAATGTTGAAAGAGCATCTGGAGTTAGCTTTTCTGTTACCGGTTGATTCTATTTCAGCAATCGACACTGTGTCTTAATTAACACTTTTGAGCAATACTTCCTTCAAATCGAGAATTAGGACCAAACACAATGCACATATGCTAACTAAAAATGGCCAAGCGCTTCCCTATTTTGATTAAGTAATTTGACAAGAACCAACATGAAAGAAAGCACGTGACGACAGTTACTTTGTTTCTTCCATTTCGATGCTCTGTTCATTTTATTTCCTCTCTACAGCTATGCACTCGACATTCCACCAGAAACATTGAGCCCCAGGCCCTCACCCCCAAACGCAACAGCAACCGTCTTCTTTCTAGTGAACATGACAACTTCCGTCATGCTATTGACCGTCGGCCTATGCTCATAAGGAGCACCAGACGCCAACAAGGGCTTCATCATACTTCCGGACATTGAACATGATGACCATTGTTAGACACATGCGATAAGTTTACATACATCTTCACATGAACAAGTACATACATGGATAAAAATGAACAGACAGAGGACACAAGATTGTGCACGTGTGCAGGTCTCATGCCGCCCAGTCCAGTCCCAATTGAATATGCCTTAGAACATATATTAGAAAAACGAACAGACAGAGGATACAAGATTCGAGGAAGGTTGGATCACTTGAATTTAGTTTCTTTGCAGCAATCTCATGGTCCATTCTTTGGCTTGCAGGATTATCTGCTCACAAGCTTTGATAAATGCCGTCTGTTTGCTTTTACAAATGCCGGTGCAGCACAATGTGGCGAAATGCTTGCAGTTGTTATTTATGAGGCTGTAGTTGCCAAAAGTGTTGTTAGCGTGAAGCTCGCTAGCCTTATCGATGACTTCATGAGGCAAGTTGGTACAAAATAATATAGTGCAAGTTCCCAACCTTGCAAGCATGAACCCTAGTAGTGGCCACTCATACTCATAACAGTGTAGGGATCGGAGTTCATTGCCATCTGTTGGAAATGGTGATCCATTTTCTAGAATTTCTTAAAGTTGCTAAACTACAATCTAGAATTCTTTAGATGAAGTTTTGGATGGTTAAAAAATTGTGGCTGAAAATTTACAGCATATAAGAGAAATCTAGCATTCAAGAGAATTCTAGAATCTTCTAAGGCGGTGACTTACACCTATAAATAGCCTTGTAGTTCATCATTTGAGGTGTGGGGTTTAGATCTCCACCGTGTGTGGAAGAGTAGAGTTAAGATGGTTTCTATGTTATGAAATACTCATCCATTATATCAAAATATCTTGTACTATCCATTTTCATCAATTTGATCAATTATATCCCATGTTTTTTGTCCTTCAATTATCCTATCTTGTCCCTTGTCCATCCTCTACAAAATATACCATACACTTGCACACGTCACTAACCAAAAATTATAACTAATACCAAAACCATGCTTCTACACGCTCACATCCAAACTTTTTAACACCATCCTACTAGAAGCAATTGATACAAGTTTTGACAACCCCATAATTGATAATTGTTGCTCTCTTGGTAATCACATTTTGGGCAAGGTGATGAAATTTCTTGCTTCTGGCGAGTCCTGAATAATGATGGGGCTATGGTTCTTTTGCTCTATGTTTTGGTGAAATGAATCACATAGCTCTTGCTGACATAGATTCTTGTCATACATAAAGAATCAAATGTTAATCCCAAATGAACAAAGATGAACTTTTGATTAGGATGATTCTATGCGAACTTTGAAACTTGCTAAAAATAATCACAAACTTCTGTTTTTGACTCGGCATGTGGGCCCATTTGGCCCAAAAGGATTATAAATCTAAATAAGTTTTCAGTGCTACGCATAATTAAGGCATTTAGTATATTTCCTCATGAAGTATGTTTAATGAGTGCTTCGAGAGCATTTGTTAACAATACCTAATTAAAAAACGAAATTATATTCATACTCAATTCCTCAATGCGAAATTTAAGAGATACACAAGCCTTTTCTTGTAGTATATGTGATCAATGTTCGGAAAATTGAACTTTATTTTCTTTAACATACATGCTTAACATATTTTAGAGCCCTTCGTTGACTTGACTTATATTATGACGGATGCTATTTATAATGAAACAAATGGACTTAAAATTTTCTAAGTACTAGCAATTCCCCAACCACCCAACATCGGCCGTTCAAAACCAACCCACCACCTTGTATATACCCCCATCAGAAAACTCATCCATCGCCCCAACCTCTTCACACACAAATTCGCTCACCCATCACTCATGGAAGGAATCGAACACAAGACCTCAGCTGTCGATGGCAAAGGGCCCGGGCCCAGGGCCGGGCGGTCCCCCCAGATTCACGTGCTCTCCGTGCCGGGGCAAGATGGATTAACGGAAAGACAAGGTATTGTAAAATGGGTCATGATCTGTTTGCTTAAATGGTTTTTGGTCACTAACAAATTGAGCCTTTGGGTGAGCATAAAAAGAGTGAAACTGGGCTATTCCTCCGGTCAGGCTTTTCTAGTTGGCTTTTGTGAAACGGATATTTGGGTTGGATTTGGAGTTCTTGACGTGCAAATGGGCTTGTAACGGGACCAAGTTCACCCATCGTTTCCCCTATAAAAGCTTTTCTAATTGCAATGAGAATGCGTTAAAAAATGGAACAAAATGGATGTAAAAAGAAATCAATAAGAGGGGTGTATGTATATGTAGTGGATAAAAATTTTGAACAGGCATAAGGGTTAATGGGATTTAGTAATGAGCAGTCATAATTATCCATACGAATCTTGAATTGGTGCAAAAATTTAATCGGAGTTAACTTGAGCACTAGATCACCAAAGTGTCTTCAGGTGCGTCTCACTCGGTAGATATAGTGGATATATGGATGTGAATAGAGGGATTGTTGAGAACTCATTACTTGATCATATGAATGATTTTCAGCATTATGTCACTTGCATGATAAATTCACTTATCCCAGAAGTTTAATATGTCAAGGAATACATTCAAATGCAATCTACGATTACAAGTCTTGTAATTGAATTATATATTTTTCTCAATTCAAGAAAAGTCTTTAGTACATAAGAAGGAGGCTTTTTAGGTGCAATGGGAGTATAGCATTCCCATCCCCCTAAACCAATCAAGAGGTATCAAGTTCATTGATGTGGTCAAAAGAAAAGGTTTAATATCATAATATAAGACTTTCAAAAATAGATTTTGCTAGCATGATAGTTTTTGGGTTATTATGAGAATAACAACTTTATTGTAAGTTACAAATTATTGAAGGAGTGGACTCTACAATAATTCATAATTATATATTATTTAGTTTTTTTATCCAAAATAAAATGTTATTCTCACAATATATTAAATATTATCCCCCAATCATTTCTCTTTGAAGCTAATCTAAATGGATGGAGATGTCCAGTTCAAGTTTACATCGGTGTTTCTTGCCAAATGAGTCACCATTCTGCAAGGCTCACAAAATGGGTTTGTGGCCCCGGACCTCTAATAACAATTAGATCAACTTCAGGACATGGTGGAAACAATGACAAACTCATGTTTTTCAACGAAATCAAGGCTTGGTATAGGCTAGTTGTTCCCATGCGCGTTCACTAGTTCTCCATAGAACTAATCAGTATTTTCCTTTTTCAACGTTACAAACACATCCAAATCTTTGAAGCATCACATAAACCACACATACACAAAATCATTCCATTTGATATAAATGCATGTGATTACGATTGGTGCATGTTGATTTAATAAGTGATTTGCCGTTGGCTCACTAAAATTATATGATTGTTTGGGAAATAAGGCTCAAGAGCCTATCTGAATGTTTAATTCTTGCCGATGCATGTGGATTTTAGATGTATGTAGGTGTGATGCCTAATCCCGTGAGTAGATTTTGGGACTCACTTAGAAGTTGTCTTAGGGACTTATAAACATTAGTGACCATATAAGAACACCAATGGTCATTGATATTTGTGAGTCATAAAAAACGAAGTGGGATAGGTATCTAGAAGGATTTATGCATGAATTGCAAAGGCCGACCCCAAGACCCAAATTTGGTCAATTTTGGACTTTGCTTCAATTGTTTGATTGTGCTTAATTGTTCTTGTGCTTTTGACTGTTTTGTCGTGAATGATTGTTTCTTTCATGTTGTATATACCAAGTTCTAATTCTTAAATCTTATATCTTCAAAGCCTTTTTCAATTTCGCATCCGATGAAAGTCTTCAAAAGGTACTTAACTTTCTCTTCCAAAGTCCGATCTGAATGTACTTATATTCACAAGATATGAATCCTAAATCAAAAGATGAGAAACAAAGCTGCTGGACGGGTGCGAAACTTTGAAATGCTCAAATCACAATCCGTAAAATCCCACGGCTCCACAACACCCTAAATTACCATTCTTGCTACGAGTCCAAAATTTGGCAAAAATTTTAGTTGAAGAAAATAAATAGGAGGTAGAAAATTAGTTACATCAAGAGGAAGTCTTAGCCCCTTCTTACCACCCATTTGCTCTTCGTGTTTTCTCTATTCAATAATGAGCGAAATTTCATTGACACAAACTTAATTTCCAATCTCCTACTTTATATGCTAGTATTCATCATTCATCCATGTTATAAAAAAATTCATTATATTATGGACAACGAAATGATCTCCAATCTTTCTCGATAAGAACGATGAAAAATTTTCCTTTTTATTTTGTTCCATCATGATAGAGAGAGAGAGAGAGGGAGGGGGAGGGATTTCTACACCTCTTTTTCTCCCGGTTCCACCTTTTACTTTAATCTCCGATGTGATGGCCGAACCTCACTTTATGCCATGATTTATGCCCTATCTTGCTCTCATTTATTTTTGTAAATTGAAAAACACCATGATTAGTTACATGAACAGTTGAACCTTTTCAAGTATTTTGACTGTGACCCGTGACCGAGCACGTAGAAAAAGTTGATTGTGCTGCGATTTGATTTTTACTTCCTATTACAGGTGGACGTTAGGGAGGCGTCAGCGAGGCATCAGCGTTTTTAGGATTTCACTGTTTTGCAAGGTACACCGCCAAGCATCCACGACACATGCCTGGTTAAGGCAGCTTGCATGTAAAGCCAAAGTGGGCCATGAAAATCTCTCTCTCTCTCACTCTCTCTCCCACTAAGAATCTAGGGTTTCAAACTTTCAAGAGTATTTTTAAAAGAAGAACGGAGGAGCGAAGGAAAGTGGGATCGCCGTACATGAACATTTAAAGTAATATTAATAGCTACAAAACCCTATAAAGATAGTATATTCAAACTAGGAAATAGATAACTATAAAATCTAAATAAGACAATCCTAACCTAAGCTAAAAAATTGTAAATCAAAATAAACAAATATTTTTGAAACCCTAACGATACCAAAGACAAGAAAAGAATATAAAATCTCTTTCATCACTATTAATCAGTCCAATATCATATGCCTTTATTTGAAAAAGATTCAATTGTATAAACTCCCTCTCGACCACTTATATATATTCAATCTCAAATATTGAAATGCTAAAAATTAATTGTATTTTATCGTGCTACCAATTTTGAATTTCCACGACGATTCATGTGTTTTTTTTTTATCTAAGAATATCTCGAAAACTAAATTTTGCGGATGATTGTTCAAAATCTCGTGATATCACTAAAAAATAACTTTTTCACGATGAGTTTTTCCCCCCCAGCTGGGCAACCACTTTAACAACGGCCATCGGTTTTCGTGAGATGTCTCTTTTCCAGACAGATGGTGCTCCAAAATCATGGAAAGCGATGCTTAAGGGCGGGTTCTTAATGGTGAGGATCATCCTTCTTTTACAACTGACCACGTTGTTCATTCATTGGTGGACCCATCTAGCACCGCTTCTTTTTGTCTTTGTTCACCCCCCCCCCCAAAAAAAAAAAAAAAAAGAAAAGTTCACGATGACGTCGATGCGCGTGCGATCCCCGGGGCATCGGCTATTTGCCCGAATTCAAGAGAGAATGCTTCCGATCAGACCATTTCATACATGTTGAGTTTCGACTGTTCTTTGGTATGCTGTTCACGTACCCTTTAGTGAAAAACAGTATGCAGCGATGATGGTCGCAGAGAGAGAGGGAAAGAGAGCTGCGTATGTTAGACAAGGACAAGCTAACAACTTTATTATTGGAAAATCTAGAGGGAATGGAACAAGCATCAGAATACGTGTAACGTGTGAGATGCACGGGCGGGGGCCGGAACCAATGTGATTGGCTATGATCATATTTTCGGACATCAAACATAATGACATTATATAAATATATATTCATATGTATTTACATAAACATGTCCATACACAAATAAGCTAAGTAGGGCACACTTTTATTTTCTAAAACAACAGACAGACGGAGAAATACAACATTGGTAAAAGGTTGGACCGCTCGAGTTCAGTTTCTCCGCAGCAACTTCTTCATGGTCCATTCTTGGCTTCCTTAATTTTTCCCACGCATTCACAAAAAAATGCTGCCTGTTCACTTGCACGGTAGTTGGTCCGACAATATGTGGCAAAATGTTCACAGTTGTTGTTTATAAGGTTGTAATCACCAAACGAATTATTCATGTGAAGCTCGCTGGCTTCATTGACAACTTGATGGGGCAATTTGGTATCAAGCAATGTGGTGCAAGTTCCTCACCTTGCAAACTTAAACCTTAGTAGTGGCCACCCATATTCATATTGGTGAAGGGATCGGAGTTTTTTTCCGTCCTGTCGAAAACAATTGAGACAAGTTTTGACAACCCCATGATCGATGCTCTCTTGGTATCCACATTCTGGGCAAGAAGATGAAACTTCTTGCTTGTAGCTAGTCTTGAAAAGTGAAGGAAATATGGTTTTTTGGCTCTCTGTTCGGGTGAAATGAATCACAGAACCTTTGCCAACATAAATTCCTGTAATACGTACATGCAAACCATTCAAGAATCAAATTTAGTTCAAAATGGAAAACTTAAAAAAGGAAACTCTATAGGGACAATTTTGACACAAAAGCTGGAATGTACGATGAATATTCACTAGCTTCTTTCTTTAACTGGATGTGTAGGCCGATTTTGGATTAGAAATCTGAATGAATTCCTAATCTTTGGTTTGGCACGTTACATAGATATGAAATGTCTTCTAGAATTTTCTCTCCATTACTCAAGAAAAGACACAAAATTTCCACGCACAAAAAGCTAGGTCAGCATAAAAAAAAAATTAAAAAAAGAGAGAGGAAAAACTACTATTTTAAAGACAGTTTGGACTTTAGAGCTGCTTGCTGACCGTTTTGCTATATTAATCTTGTTGACTAGTCCAGATCTCTCGTTCTTAATCTTGATGTGAAGTTGAAAAGGACTCCATTCGTATTATCTATCTACAAAAGTCAAGGTCCGGTCCGAAAGAACACATGCTACGGTCGAAATAAATTAAGTGAGCATCATTTTCTATGCTTACTTATGTTCTGCATCCTTGCTATAAATAATTAATTATAGTCTGACCTGCAAAATTAATTACGGTCATCCTCCAAAGGGTAATGCTAAGATATTGGCACCATTATTCCTAGAGAATAAGAGCGCCTTTTGAACCACAGAGTCACTTTCCTTTATAATAGGCAATCGGCTGTAATAAGTTGAACAATAATTCTGATTTTAACAGAATTTATCAAGCCTAAGTTACTGAAAAAACTCATAAAACCAAATTCCAAAGATGGTTATCTATGGGAAGAATGACATTAGAAGTGTCGTATTGTGTAAGACACTCACTTTAATGTCAAAATTTTTGCCAACTTATTTAAGTGCCAAAATCGGGAAAAAAAAAACGATCGCGTAAGTGCCTCCGGTGAGAAATTTTAGTTAGAGAAAATATGTGACATTTATAATTAAAAATTTTGTCTGAGGTGGCATTTCTTTTTATACTGAAGTGATTACTTTTTCATTAAGATTGGCACTAAAGTGATTATTTTTAACAACAATTAGACTAAAGTGATTATTTGTTATAACGACTAGTACTAAAGTGATCACTTTTTAACCTGCTATATAACATCGTTTAGAGGTTATATGTTAACTAGACACATCGATGAGCAACGTAAAATTGAGAAATTAATAAAATATGGCAACATTGGATTTCCGATGACTTAGATCGAAGTTGGTAATTATATGATTTTTTTTTTCAAAAAAGTGGCATTTAGTGATTACAAAAAAAAAAATATTGATGCTAGTATATAACTTATAGCATTTTTAATATCCTTCTTAAGTTATCTTATTATATAAACATCGGGTCTTTGTCCAAAAAATAAAAAGAGAGAATTGATTTTTTTATAGTTTTGGGTGTCAAATCAAAATCCACGTAAATCTCTCTCTCCTCTAGCGGATCCGGGTTTCCATTGTGTTATCGGAACCTATCATGCCTTTTCCTCTGGCGAGATGGCATGTTGGACTGAACTCAGATATGAATTGCCTTGAAATAAAAGAAAAGGAAATGAGAGGCGAGTGAAACCGTGGGGGTGGATTAAACTCAACACTGATAAGACTCAGAAAGATGACCTCAGTTTGCTGCCCCTCGTCCGAGGACTCTTCGAGAGTGGGAATTGATTTTATCATTCATTCTGGGCTGAGGGGAAGTGTTTAAGTTTGGCTTGGCAGAGAGTCGGAGAAAATCAGATTTGAATTGTTAGTAGAACTTTTCAGGCGTTTTCTCTGGCCACAGAAATAATGGGAAGAGGAGGAAGGGAAGGGTTGAAGAGGATGACACGAAGATGAACAGGCAGATGACATGCACAACGATTAATTGGAATCTCATTTGGCCACACATCTTTAGAGTCATTTATTCTCTGCTGGCTTCAATTTCGATGAACCATCAGCTAGAAATATTTTACTCTCTGCTGAGGCTTCTGGGAATTTTTGGAAATGGAGTTGATCAGTGTAAACTGATCGGCTAAAGAGCAAAAAGATCCGCCAGAAAAAGGAGGAGGAAAGAAAAGGACTAGTGCAAAATCAGGAAGATGACGAGGACTCACCATGATGGCTGTATAATCCATACCATCCGTATCTATAAACGTGATCCCCAAGTTGGAGATCCTCAGGTCTCTCCACTTTCCACATCAACTGCATCAATATCGTCAATATCTTGTTGATGATCGTCATCACCATTTTCTCTTGTGGCCCTTTGTCTCTCTATTGGACTTGTGCTTGAGCTGATTTACCTGCAAAAAAATCTCCCAAAACTAAATATAATTATTGCAGTGAAGAGAAGAACAAGAATACTCAGGTGAGGAAGCTAAAATGATCACCTGCGCTGCCAAAAGGTCGATGACAGGGATGATGAATAAGGTCTACTCAAGAGAGGAAAGGAAAAGGAAGAAGTGAGTGGGAATGAAGTGGGGCAGATTGGGCAACAACGACGAGGTTATCGTATGAGGGTGCTGCAAGTGTTCGTGGGTGTGAGAGAGATGACGTCGACTGAAACGAGAGCAAAGAAGAAGGAAATAGTGAGATAGAATGAACTAGGGTCAGAGTGGGCGATGCCGATGAGGTTATTGTATGGGGGTTCTTCAAGCGTGGGGGAGACTAAGAGAGACGGTATCCGCAGAAGAGAGAGTTGGCGATGGCGTTAATGTTATTGTATGAGGGTTCTTCAAGGGTGTGTCTCTCTTTCAGGGAGAGGTGGCCAAAGAGAGAGGAAAGGAATCGGAAGAAGTGCGTGAGGGGGAGAGTGGGCAATGGCGACGAGGTTATTGCATGAGGTTTCTTCAAGTTGTGTGTGAGAGAGAGATGGCGCAAGAGAGGGAGAGGAAAAGAAGAGGAAGAAGCAAGTGAGAATGAACTGCGGGGAGAGTGGGCGATGGCGATGAGGTTATTTTATGAGGTTTTTTGAAGTTTGTACGTGTCAAGTGTGAGAGAGAGGGAGAGAGATGGCAGAAGAGAGAAGAAAGGAAGTGGAAGAAGTGGGTGAGAATGAACAGGGGCGAGGGTGGCGACGGGCGATGAGGTTATTGTATGAGGGTTCTTCAACTTTGTGTGCGTCTCTTCAAGTGTGGGAGAGGGAGATGACCGAAGAGAGAGGAACAGCGATGAGAGAAGATAGAGGAAGGGAAGAGGAAGAAGGAGGATGAAGTGAGCGATGGCGATGAGGGAGGGTTTTCGAGTTTGTGGGTCTCTTTTAAGTGCGTGTGAGGGAGAGATGGCGAAAATAGAGAGGAAACGAACGGGAAGAAGTGGGCGAGAATGAACTGCAGGGAGAGTGGGAGATGGCAGATGAGGTTATTGTATGAGGCTTTGTGCGTCTCTTCAAGCGTGAGAGAGAGAGAGAGAGAGAGAGAGAGAGAGAGAGAGAGAGCCGGCGGAAGAGAGAGGAAAGGGAGAAGAAGACGTGGGGGAGAATGAACTGGGGGAGAGCGGACGACGACGACGAGGTTGTTTTATTGGGCTTCTTCAGGGGTGTGTCTCTCTCTGCCGGCATGTGTAAGAGAGAGAGGCGAGGTGGCTGACCACTCCTTGCAACGGCGGCTTGACCGGTGGGGGCGGCAGAAGGCAAACTCACGGTGATGCTTCGCCCCCTCTCAGCTCGTACTCTAGCTCGTCAGTCACAGGACCATAGCACGAGTACTTGAGCACCATCTTCCGGCCACAACAGCCCACAACCTCAAGGAACCGGGGACTGCTCACTGGAGAACGGCGACCTCAGCCAGACACCGTACTCCCCCCCCACGTCCAAGCTCTCCTGGTGCGAACGGTCGACGAGCCCCAGAACTCCCCGGAAGTGCGCCAGATGGACGTCTCAAGCTCCTCCTCCGTAGTCGAAGGACGAGATGATGACGCCGCCTCTGCCGGCGGATTTCCAACGGACAGATCCAGCAGCGAACACGGGGCTGAGGAGCCTGTTAAGGGGGGGACGCTCGCGATTTCTCCCCATGAGCCCCGATCGAGGACCTCTTCCCTTATCGCACGATCTTCTACCGATTCTATGCCCGGTGCCACCACTTGTGCGATGGCTCGACGCTCGACAGCAAGAAGAAGTCTCGGGTCAGAGGGCAACGCAGAGGTCCTGGAAGCAACGCGACCCGTGAGCCGAAGCTCCAGCTCCGTGGAGCCACGACCTCCCGGCCGAGTTGGGGGAACGGGGCTCCAAGCTGTGGCTCGGGTCTGAGCCGGGGACTTTGGACGCCACTCACCGCATGTGCATGGTGGTGGAGGGTGGATCGTCAATGATGTGGGGCCATCCTCTGTAGACGGACCTGAGCTTTGAGGAAGAGCTCTAGTAGAAAGGAGCGACAGTGACCTCATCCTCCTCCTCGGCATTTCACACTGAGAAGGAAAAAAAAAGCAAGGAAGAACGATAGGTGTGAACATCGAAGAAGATGAAGAAGAAGATGGGATCTCTGGTTTACCCTACTTTGTTTTTCTTGAACTCAACAGTACGCGACCGACAAAAAAGCAGTCATCATCATCCATAGTGCCACCTCTCTTTTCAAATTAGTCGTGCGAGCGAACGAGAGTGAGAGAGAGAGAGTGGCGGTGCGGTTAACGAAGGCGCTGTCCTGTCCTTGATTGATGGTGGAAGACGAGGTGGAGGCCACAAGAAAAGGGCAACGAATCCGATTGCATACAAGGACGGCCCTATGCATATAACGATAGTAGACTAGGTATAAGACATCAGAATTATTGACTGATTAAAAAAGAAACGCAAATAATTATTTGCTGATCGAACCCTGATGTGACCGTAAATGGAATTTGGAATTCGAAAGTAGGTAGCAGAGAGGGAGAGGGACAGAGAGAGAGGCTAGGGAGATGCAGCTGGCTTTTCAGTGACCACAGAAACCAACGTAAATAAATATCTTCGAAATTCTAAACAATACTAAAGATTAGAAAACACTATAAAAGTCTCGTTTGTAGTTGATCCCGTGTATGTACCGACCGAGTTGTATTCGTCTCGGCTAGTGAATATGCGATCTCAACTTCCGAAAAGCTAAAATGATGACTGCACTTTGCCAAGCTATCGATTCTGAATCCCCCCAAGAATCCTCAAAAGTCATGCAGCATCACAAAAAATCGATTTTTCCTTTTTTGTGATGAAGTTCTTTTCCATAGCAGCTTTTTGACAACTTCCTATGCGTTGAGCAAGATGAGGCTCTTGATGATAAAATCCAGCGGCTTACACGAGTTTGACGAGGACAGTTTGGCCTAGGAACTAATATGATGTGGCCAACTAAATGAACTGCTATTTTTTTTTCCCATATGAATTATATATATTTTCCAATTCTATTCTCATTCCATAAGGAAAGAATTTTTTTTTTTTTTTTGATAATTTAGGGAATCCGTGCACTATATCAACACGGACAGCCTCGATAGGCCCGGGGTGACGGGATATAAGAAAAGAAATTTCTACAGCTCTTTATCTACCAATTCCGCGTTCCACCACGTTAGCTATCACGTCATCGCCTTCACCCATCACATTATGCCACGATTTAGAAACTGTCTCACTCTCATTTCTTTTGTGAATAGAAAAGAAAAAAGAACCCCACACTAAGTTTCGCTAGAGAGTGGCATCCCATCAGACCATTTCAAACATGTTGATTTTGACTGCCTTTTGAATAGCTAAGCAGATAAAGATGCTGCTGGTTTTGTTGGGGGTGTGATGTGATGATGGAGGGACTTTTGGAGGCTAGTGGCTTTGGCGGTTCGGTTTTTCAGGGTTTTGACTGGTTGGGACCCCCCTTGCGTGTAACTTGCATGGGAAGCCAAGGATCTAGGGTTTTAAGAGAACTGTTAGAACTATCTCCCGGTGGTGGGATGGCATCTTTGATCTTAAACCATGTATGAATAAGTATTTAGGGTTTCGAGAGAATTGTTAGAACTATCTTCTGGTGGTGGGATGGCATGTTTGATCATAAACCATATATGAATAAGAATCTAGGGTGTTGAGAGCACTATGACAACCATTTTTCTGGTGCTGGGAGGGCATGATTGACTAAAAACCACGCATGAATCTATAAAATTTTATGGAACCATAGCCGATTGCTCTTAAAACTTAAACCATCGGAGAAATGTGTTATTTAATAATTAGATATTTTAAGAAAATTGTCTTGAAATAAAAGAAGAATAAACCAAGAAAGTGCGAAAATGAGGATAGGTTATACTTAACGGGAAAATTAGCTAAATAGTCTTAAACCCATATCGATACCAACTTCAATATACTTATTTTTGTTGGAAATGATTGAACTGCCATGTTAGTGATAACCGTAATTGAATTTCATGCAAATTTTTAGAATTGAATTGACAAAATTATTTTGATTTAAAAATTAACTTTGTTGAAAAGTTTATGAGTGAAGTGACGATATATGTACAATAGGTTTATGATATAATTTCTTTTAAACTTAACATCATTGGAGGCATCTTGGTTTAATACGAGGCCCTAACCCATAACTCTCGAAGATTAAAAAGCGGACATTGGTTTTGTCGTGCATTTTGGGCTAAGGGAACTGTTTAATCAGGTTTGGCTTAGGATAAGAGAGAAGGACTTTGAAAACTTGAGGACGAAGCTTGAAGTGGTTGATATACCTGACGTTGCAACATCGGACAAATGGCAGTGCCCAAAGGTCAAACGGCACACGCTGAATTTGAGTCAGTCAGAGGTTCTAGAATGCTGGGAAAGAGGGGGAGAGAGAGACACGCTGACACAAGTTATCACTATGTCCAGTACGGCAATAATATGAATTTGATGTGACAGAAAGTGCAAGCGAGACGCATATTAGATATCCTTCCACGGCGTCCAAGACCAGCAACAATTATTGGCCAAAAAAAGAAAAGGACCAGCAACAATTGCTTCCGCATATAAAATTATCCAAAATCGCCGATTTACTACAAACTTTACCAATTTAATTCTAAATTTGATAATATTATCAATTAAATTTAAATTTTTTCATGTTTTGTTAATTAAGTTTATTTTGGCCAATTTTAATTAGAAATTAACTAATGGTATATACAATACTAAAATAAACAATTTATATATATTTAAAAATTCTGAATTTTTTTGTTCCCTTTTAATTTCTTTATTTTCCTACTTTTTCCTTCCAAGCCCAATGAGAGTTGCCGGCTAACCCTTGTTAGTCGCAAGCAAGGACTCATCGACCTTCGCTGGTCACAAGTGAGAGACCTACTCGACCATAGTTAACCACTAGGTGAGGTTGCAAAGCCCTTGCTGAGTGAAGCCCTCCCTAACCACGGGCAAGGGTTGCAAAGCTCTTGCTGGCAAACCTCATTGGCCTTAATAGATAAAAAAAAAAAAAGGAAAAGAAAGAAAGAACAAGAAAAAGAAAATAATAAAAATATATACTTTTTAAAAAAATTATTAAAAATTTTCCAACAATGACTATCTCATGTGGCACTATCGTTGTCCACGTTAGAGATTTCTTATTAAAGGTTGGCTCAATTGACTCAATTGGCAAAAAGTGAAAATATTTAAGACTCGATTGGTGAAATTAAAAGGTTTATGATCGAATTAGTAAAATTGCAATTAGTGGAGGACCTTTTAGACAATTTTCTAGTTGTTCTTTTGCAGCCGACAATATTGGTTATTTAGTCACAGTTGCCAACAATCATAACTTGGGCAAGTCTCTCAAGGAATTTCATGAAGATAACTTAAGAGGTAATCAAGATTCTGCATTAGATGACTTAGTGAAGTATCATCTACATTTGATCCCTTTGTGAAGTATTATCTCCTTCTCCTTGGTAGCACAGCATGCAACAGGGATAGCTTGCTAGGCATCTCCTTCGTACAACTGCTATTCGAGACCTACTATAGCTTCAATAGATCATCTGATGCCAAGCATAAGGAAAAAAGGATGTCCTCCAATAACTTTGGATGAGATGGCAACCTAATGGCTTTTCCCAAAAGCCGATCAGGAGGCATCCTTCCACCGGTTCCGGAAATATCGAGCCTTGCTCTCATCGTCAGGAATCCAGAATCCTTGCATTTCACACTAGGATTGCTGAAGAAAGCATCATCAAGAAAAGGGTCAGATTTTTGTTAGATGTTATCTTTAACGGTGTTCTTCGCTTATGCGTCAGCTGTCCAGAGGTTGCAATCGACATTGGATGTTACACTCCAATTACGCTAGCCAAAAGACCTGTCGATTTCATTAGCCTCTCACTTCGACATCTAGAGGAGCTTCAGCTTTTCAGAAATTCACAACACTGGGGAAACAGGGGTCAGCACATCCGATTAAAGATATACAGGCCCCATAACTCATCGTCCTGAAAAGAGTTTTGTTCTGCTATCGTCCAACAAAGTATCTGGTCGTCAAGTAACCATCATTCACACAAGTGTGGATGTAGCATTTCCTCTCAAAACTAAAATTACTACAACAATGCTTGCTACCCTACATTAAATCACATAGGTCAAGTGAAAGTATAAGAGGAAATGTCTCAGAAATGCCCTGACATGGATCACTATAAGGACAATGCGCAATCCTTGCTTGCGTGAGTGTGCTAACTTGGAAATGGGGCAACTCTTCGCACTATGGTAAGGTACAAACAGCGAGCCTCATTTGCTCGAGAGCTTGAAGAGTCATATGCTCAATCGATCGTATGATTGCATGTAAGGAAGCAAACTGGCGGGTTGAAGAGTTCTGGTCAGGTCTATGATGGCGAGGTTTGCCTCATCGACTAAAGCAAGAAAGCAATCGAAAGTATTGGCATTGCGGATGACGGATGAAATGTAAGCTATCGGATGCTCAGTGGGACTGGCATTTCCTGCACTGTCGCAAGCTGCCACAACATCATAGGAATCACATCCACGGCTATAATCACATGAACTGCTGATTGACTTCCTTTTATTTAAAAGAATGGAGAGCACACGCACAAGGCGTGGCAGGCACAATGGGTCTTATATTACGTCTGCACCTAAGCCGTAGAAAAGAGAAATTATGCCTGCACTGACCGATGAAAAGAGAAAACAACAGAATATCTCACATTGATGCTCCACAAAAGAAGTGTGTTCGTGGAGAAACTAGTCAGATTATATCGGGTTTCAATCACTGAAGTACGCTCTCAGATGCATATTCCCAAGGCAGGTGTAAACATTTTACCTGGGGCGAGGAAATGATATCAATTTCAGTTCTTATTCCTCCAATTTGCGCATGGTATTCAATCCCCGAAGTATGCTCTCAGATGCACATTCCCAAGGCAGGTGTAAACATTTTACCTGGGGTGAGGAAATGATATCAATTTCAGTTCTTATTCCTCCAATTTTGTGCATGTTCAAACTGCATCAGGATCCACATGATCGCAAAAGATGAATATTTGGATGAACCTCATTCGAAGTCATGCTTTTCTCAAGAAAATCAAATTTTTCAATAAAAAAGGACAAACCCCACCGCTATCGAGGTAACCAAAGGACTAACGGGGAAGTCACGCAGCAGGACTACTCTTTTATGCTAAAGGCATTATCATAATGATGTCTTCCATACCAATGAAAGAAATATCTATCATAAATCTAAGAAGGAAAACTCTGGGGGTGTGCGTGTGAAATATGAAACTAAAAACTTGAAAAAATGCATGCTTAGGGTGGAATGTGCAAGGACAATGACGTGACTACTCACAGAATCTAAACATTTCGAAGTTACAGGCTCATCATCTTCTGTGCTCATTTGATTCATTTTCAAATTAAGCTTCATGTTGCTTAAGGTTGATAGGTCGCCATCACTTAATATTACGTGCATGAATATGGTCAATTTCTCAACTGCTACTCATGTATCATCATGAAACCATGTCCAGAGTGTTCAGCCAAGTTTGTATATGTGCTGAAGGACAGATCACTCATTTCACAACCAAATCAGCTTTTGATATCCAGCTCACAGGAACAAGAACAATTCCAAGAACCAAGTACAGCAAAAGAGTTGCTTGCCAAAACCATAGCTAGTGCAACCCTAGCATATCTACATATACTGATTGATGAATTAAGAACAATGCATAAACATATGAAGGTACAAGCAAAAGCAAAAGAACATAAGCAAAAAGAAGCTTGAAGCTCAAGGACAGTACCTTGGAAGCTTTCACGTGGGAGAGACAGATACCAACTAAGCCAACCCCGAGCCAACCTATGTCCAATATTCTAGTCAGTACCTGAAATCAGTTCTAGTGCAGATCGAAGTAATCAGATAAAGGGGGAAAGGAATAGAAGGCCAAGTGTTTATCTCCGTGGTGTTCCATAGACTAATTGATCTGATGAATCGGATTGCTACTGAAGAAAATAAAACAATAGGGTTGGCAAAACATTTATAATGGAATGTTTATAAGAGAACCAAATCTAACGAGGATAAAACAAGAAAATTGAACCCATAACACCAGTGTTTATTTGAAAATTCTGACACTCTTCTGACAGCTTACTTCAAAACATGTTTTGCTGGAGAACATATCCGGAAATAAAAGTATGAACTCTGACAAAAATGGAATGACTGGCCAGATCGAGCACCTGATGAGAGAATGGACTGAAAGTTAATTTCCGTCGGCACATAAATCTACACAATGCATGAGACAACAAACCAACCAATGACATACATACGAAGAAGAAGAAGAAGAAGAAACCTTTATCATTGGGTAACTTGAGGATATAAACCTTTATCATTGGGTAACTTACATCTTGAGTTTGGGTAGAGCCCCCAAACAAAACTTACATCTTTACTGAACATCCACCGTCACGGACCCACCACCAAGCAATCTGGTTTTCGAATAGAGGAGACAACTGCGTCAAATGCAATGCACACAGAATCTAAAGAAACCATAGACCAGGTGAAAAGGAATATTTATTTGGCAAAAAAACATAAAACTGCTGAGCTCAGTGAAGCGCGCGCAGAGAGGGAAAGCAGCGAAAGATTTTACCTCGCGTGTGACATCACGCGGACGGTGGGTTCCATGGCGAGAAACGCAGAGACCAGATGGAGGCTCGCAGTTTGCTTCTCCATCCGTTCAAGAAATATTTCTTCACGCCTCATCCTCTGCAACACCCTCAACGGGAGATGGGTTTGGATCGGTTTTTCGGGTTCGGGTCGGGCTTGAACATGAAATCTCGAATCCGATTATTTAGGCACAGGAAAATCCGAAGTTCATCCCAAATTCATGAATACAGGTGAAGACTTCTACCAATGTATCCTTTATTTATCTTCATTTTTAGATCTATAAAATTACAACAAATAAACTAATCTCTTTTTCGAAGAATGAGATCACTTAAGTGATGTGCTTAAGACGATTTAGATTTACAAAATACACGAAAAATAAATTAGATGTGTTCCATCAAAATGATTTAAATGATTGTCCTAGAAACCTGCCTTTTTAATCCTTCCATCTATCTCCATGAAGGGTGTTGGAATTTGTGATCCAATTCTAGAAACTTCAAGATAGATTTGAGCTAGAAAATTTAAGAAAAATTCTAGAAGAATCTACAAACTATCATCTCTTGTAATTTCTAGAATACTCCATGTTATGTACCTATTGGTAGAGAAGTCTAGAGACTTCCTCCACCTACTTTGGAAGCATATATAAAGGAGCAAGTGCTCCATGTTTTGTAAGGAGCTAACCATAAAAACCACATCATGCTCCCTCACCAATAATTCCTCCAACTATTGTAAAATTATTTTGTTCAACTAATGAAACTATTTTCCCCATGTCCTATATCCTTTAGTTATCCTATCTTGTCCCTTGTCCATCCTCTATCAACGTCACTAACCAAAAACTATCATCCATAACTAAAACCATTCTTCCGCGCATATTTATATTCTAACATGGTATCAGAGCCAGGCATATCGGATGGTTATGGGCGTTTGTCCTCACCATCCTCAACTAAGAAGGCCAGAGCCCGAGTGAGAGCCAATAGAGCCAGAGCTGGAGCCAAAGCCAGAATCAAAGGCCAGAGCCCGAGCGAGAGCCAACAGAGCCAGAGCCGGAGCCGGAGCCAGGATCAAAGGCCAGAGCCCGAGCGAGAGCCAACAGAGCGAGCGGAGCGAGCCGAACTAAAGTCGGAGCCGAGCCGAGCCTACGAGAGCCGAGCAGAGCCCGAGCTTACAACTACAACTAAGAGCATTTTGATGCCCCGAGACGTATGGGACATCATTGAAGAAAAGAAATGCACATTCAAAGCAAGTGCAAGTGGTTCGACAAGAGAATGCAAGGGATCGTGGACGAAGACGGGATAAAAGACATGGGACAAACTACAATAGCCGAAGTATCCCAAAATTGGATCAAGGGGGAGTATTGGAATTTGTGATCCAATTCTAGAAACTTCAAGATAGATTTGAGCTAGAAAATTTAAGAAAAATTCTAGAAGAATCTACAAACTATCATCTCTTGTAATTTCTAGAATACTCCATGTTATGTACCTATTGGTAGAGAAGTCTAGAGACTTCCTCCACCTACTTTGGAAGCATATATAAAGGAGCAAGTGCTCCATGTTTTGTAAGGGAGCTAACCATAAAAACCACATCATGCTCCCTCACCAATAATTCCTCCAACTATTGTAAAATTATTTTGTTCAACTAATGAAACTATTTTCCCCATGTCCTATATCCTTTAGTTATCCTATCTTGTCCCTTGTCCATCCTCTATCAACGTCACTAACCAAAAACTATCATCCATAACTAAAACCATTCTTCCGCGCATATTTATATTCTAACAAAGGGCAAAGACACATGTTGTTGGATCTTTAAGTTCACTGGATACATCGATGAAAAAGAGGAGTTTGAATTTTCAAGGTCATAGGATTGTGAGAAAAGTGGACAACTTTTTTAGTTACTTTTATCAATTTTCAACATATTCTTTTAACATACCAATTAAATGATTTTATTTTGATTTAAAAGATCGGTCAGTTTGGTACATCCAATTTATCTTTGCCGTATCTAATCAAACTATAAAAATTCATGGCGTGGAAAAAAGAGTTAATATATTGAAAAATCTCCATTGTTTTAATATCTCCACTTTTCAATAAATATATTAGAAGAAATATATATATTCCCGGATTAAGGCGTGTTTGGTAATGATTCATTCGGGAACATATTCGACCAAAAATGATTATTTTTGATTTTGTTCGGCAAGAATCGATTATGAGTAAAAAAATACATTTGATAAGCTGTCCAAAATTTCTAATTCTGGAATAGAATTATGTTTGGTCTTCGTGCTCATTAATTCTGTTCCAAATCAATTTCTTTTAATTTTTCAATAAATTTTTTACTTTTTTTCCTTTTTCCTTTTTTTCTTTTTTCTTTTCTTTTTTTCTTCTTCTTTTCTCCTTTTTTTCTTTTCTTTTTTTTTTTTTTCTTTTCTTTTTCTCCTATTCTTCTTCTTGTGGCCGATCGCAAAACCGGCAACCAGCCGGACGAGGGTTGGCGACCTCACCGGAGTGTCGCCGAGGCCCTCGCGAGGCCGGCCCTCGTCGACGAAGCCTCACCGATGGCCAAGCCAACCTCGTCGGGGCTGGGCGAGGCTTGCCCGCCACCGGCGGGCCGAGCGAGCCTTGCCGGTGGCCGTGCACGCCTCGCCGGGGCCGGGCAAGGCCCGCTTGGCCACCGACGGGCCGGGTGTTGCGAGGCCAAGCCTCGCGGTGGTTGGGCTTGCCTCCGGCCGAGCTCATCGAGACCTTGCCTTGGCCTAGCGAGCCTCCGGTGAGCTCATCGGATCGGGCGGACGGCGACCAACGGCAGACGGCGGTCACGGGATGGGCGAAGGGAAGAAGAGACTTTCACTGTTTTAGTTCTTTTTTTGATTCCCAAACCAAGAATCACATTTTTTTTTTTGTTATTCCCAATTCTTGTCCAAAACCATTCCGGAGAAAAGAATTCTACCAAATGCGATTTTATTCCCAAACTGATTCTAAGAACAAAAAAATGAGAATCGGGTATTGTTTGGATGGTTACCAAACAGTGCCTAATGGTTTTGTTATGCTTATACGATTGATTCTTACTTGAAAAATGGCATTAAATTTGTATACTCATTATTTATGACAATTTTTATTCGAAAAAAATTTATAAACTTGAAAATAGGGCATACTTTTACTTAGTTATTTAAAAGGAGATTAGGATAAGATCAACCACAATCAAATTTTCTTTTCTGTTGGAATGAAAAAGTAAACACTCCATTCGAGAGGGTGTGAGGTTGGAAAAATAGAATTATTAATTTAGAAGTGGTGAAAATAGTAAATGGTTATATGAATGTTTATACTATCTAAGTATTTAACTTTTTTTCTAAGTTATCGTGTTAGCATATGACATATTGATATCAGGACGTTTTTGAAAGAAGAGAGGAAGTTGTTATTAGGTGTGGAATCATTCCATGGAGACATCAACTGAATCTGGGTATCAATTGGTCTCTTCCCAGGAGCTTCCTACAGGTAATTTTCCTTCTGCCTCTCCTCTCAGCACATTGCTCTGTTTCAAACTTCCAATGCGCGCCTGCAAAAAAAAATTTATTGCTGGAGGGGAGTCTAGAGCAATTTACACTTTCAAGTATCAGTAGCAGAGAATTCGCGCCGCCTCTCCTTGCATTTATTTCCTCGAATCAGCGACGACACGGTTTTGTCTCCTTTTGAATTTTGTCAGAAACAATGGGTAACACCACTCCTTTTCTGTCATCTGATGTTCATTTTATATTGCGGCAGCCTGCAGAAGTACTTCCCTCCAAGTCTCCCGAAACTAGTTCGATAGGTGTTTTGATACAAATAAGGCAAGCTTATGCCAATCTGAAGAAAATGCAAAACCAAATGAGGGATATTTTGGCAGAGATATAATTGCTGGTGCAGCTGTGAGGATTGCTTCCGCGGTCACTATTCTATATGCTCCAAAACAATTGCGAAGTGTGGCGTGTGATCCTTCTCTTATTGAGCCATCCTGGCCAAAGATCTTCTCTTACTTGTTTGTTTGCGCTAATCTGAAAATTCTCTCATCTTGCTGATCAGAGGTAGACGGCAAGATAGGTTCTGGAACTGTTATGGTAATAAATGGCTACATTTTAACATGTGCTGGTGTTGTCTTTGACACAACAAACTTGATAAGTTGATATAGTCGGCTGATGGGGACGATGGTGCCAGAGGATGTAATTTGCTGTCCAAATTAGTGGCTCAAGTTCGAGTTTCTCACTCTGTTTTCTTCTCTACCTCATGATCTTGGAACTAATAATATTTTCTTGAACTTGACATAGACATGTAAACTGCACGTATAGGTAAGGATGGGAAAGAAACCCGCTTTGTCAGATTAATTAGCCTTCGACTTTGCTCAATAACTTGCCATTCTACTTCCCTGCGCATAAGCATGTTACTACATGGCATGAAAAACCTTTCTCTGCCAGAATCTGCATGATTGCTGGAATTCTGCGTGCACATATTGCTCCCTCAACCCGACGTTGATGAGACTGTAACTCTGAAGCGCCATTATTTTCATTTTCTTTGGCCAATACTATTTCTGAAGGCCCTTTCTGGGACTTGGGGATTATATTCTGCTTTATTCTTGTGCCGAAAAAGACCCCCCCCAAAAAAAAATTAATGGTACCAGAAAGTCCAAAATAAAGAAGCTTAAGCCATTAGATGGAGGATGACTTGTAAATAAGGCTCAGACAAAGCTGTGCTGCACTTGATTGAGTACTGGAAATTGTCATGCTTCCATTTTTAGACTAATCTCATGGACTTGAGCATGGAAGGTCGTGGGCTCTTAGCTTACAGAGAAAATGTCGCAGGTTGCTGTATATATGCAAGATGTGGAGAAAAATGTTGCAGGACAAGTTGTTGATGCTTAAATGGATCTTGACATTGCCGTTATAAAGATCGATTCCCCAGTTCTCCCCTTTCAACAGCAGAAGTTGGCTCATCTAGTAAGCTTTGTCCTGGGCAATAGCCATGGGCAGTCACTTTCCCTTCAATACAATACACTGTTACGCTCGGGATTATCTGGTCATTCAACTTGTACTTACAATTTGACCAAGCAATTAGTTTTTGCCCAAGTTTTTGTTTTCCTTAGTTGATCGTATTAGCACAAAAGTGCAGACGTATAATTATTGGTTAAAGGGTCAGTTCCTTCCCTCTTCTTGTGCTTCATATAGCTGCACTCGTCGCAGAAGGAATGAATTGGGACTTCAGAGGAATGACCGTGGAGTATCTACACACAGATTGTGCAGTCAATCCACTAAGATGCAACCATTCCTGTGTTGGCCTGCCTGTCTGTGATTGGTTTGTGTTTCCTTGTGCTGCTGCATTCACATAATCAATGTTAATCAGTAGTACTACACAGGTCTATGTGCATTTGCTGCAATATCAGGATACTGATTATCGCAAAACTCCCGTATATGTGTTACATCAATGTGGGGAGAATATAAATTATAATGGCAATCAGTTATATGGCCACCAGCTATCATCATGTAGATGTTTATGATGCAGAATTGTAGACCTTACATAATACCAATGCTGAAAGAGCATCTGGAGTGAGCTTTGCTGTTACCGGTTGATTCTATTTCAGCAATCGACACTGTGTGTCTTAACTAACACTTTTGTGCAGCACTTCCTTCAAATCGAGAATTAGGACCAAACGCAATGCACATATGCTAACTAAAAATGGCCAAGCACTTCCCTATTTGATTAAGTAATTTGACAGGAGCCAACATGAAAGAAAGCACGTGATGACGGTTACTTTGTTTCTTCCATTTCAATGCTCTGTTTATTTTACTTCCTCTCTACAGCTATGCTCTCGACATTCCACCAAAAACATTAAGCTCCAGGCACTCACCCCTAAACGCAACAGCAACCGTCTTCCTTCTAGTGAACACGACAACTTCCGTCATGCTATTGACCGTCGGCCTATGCTCATAAGGAGCACCAGACGCCAACAAGGGCTTCATCATATTTCCGGACATTGAACATGATGACCATTGTTAGACACATGCGATAAGTTTACATACATCTTCACATGAAAAAGTACATACATGGATAAAAACGAACAGACAAAGATACAAGATTGTGCACGTGTGCAGGTCTCTTGCCGCCCAATTGAATATTCCTAAAAACAGATAATAGAAAAACGAACAGACAGAGGATACAAGATTGGAGGAAGATTGGATCACTTGAATTCAGTTTCTCTGTAGCAATCTCATGGTCCATTCTTTGGCTTGCATAATTATCTGCTCACAAGCTTTGATAAATGCCGTCTGTTCACTTTTACGAATGCCAGTGCAGCAAAATGTGGCGAAATGCTCACAGTTGTTATTTATGAGGTTGTAGTTGCCAAAAGTGTTGTTAGCGTGAAGCTCGCTAGCCTTATCGATGACTTCTTGAGGCAAGTTGGTACAGAATAACATGGTGCAAGTTCCCCACCTTGCAAGCTTGAACCCTAATAGTGGCCACTCATATTCATAACAGTGAAGGGATCGGAGTTTATTGCCGTCCTGCGGAAGCAATTGATACAAGTTTTGACAACCCCACGATTGATGCTCTTCTGGTAATCACATTTTGGGCAAGGTGACAAAATTTCTTGCTTTGGCAAGTCCTGAATAATGATGGAACTATGATTCTTTTGCTCTGTGTTCTGGTGAAATGAATCACATAGCTCTTGCCAACATAGATTCCTGTCATACATAAAGAATCAAATGTTAATCCTGAATGAACAAAGATGAACTTTTGATTAGGGATGATTCTAGGCGAACTTTGAAACTTACTAGAAATAATCACAAATTTCTGTTTTTGACTTGGCATGTGGGCCAATTTGGCCCAAAAGGATTATAAATCTAAATAATTTTTTAGCGGTGCATGTAATTGACGCATTTAGTATATTTCCTCATGAAGTATGCTTAATGAGTGCTTTGAGGGTATTTGTTAACTGGACCTAATTAAAAAATGAAATTATATTCATACTCAATTCCTCAAATGCGAAATTTAAAATATTGCATATTTCGATACACAAGCCTTTTCTTGTAGTATATATGATCAATATTCGGAAAATTGAACTTCATTTTCCTTAACATACATGCTTAACATATTTTAAAGCCCTTCGTTGAGTTGACTTATATTATGACGGATGCTATTTATAATGAAACAAATGGACTTAAAATTTTCTAAGTACTAGCAATTCCCCAACCACCCAACCATCGGCCCTTCAAAGCCAACCCACCACCTTGTATATACGCCCATCAGAAAACTCATCCATCACCCCAACCTCTTCACAGACAAATTCGTTCACCCATCACTCATGGAAGGAATCGAACACAAGACCTCAGCTGTCGATGGCAAAGGGCCGGGCGGTCCCGGGCAAGATGGATTAACGGCAGGACAAGGTCCTGTAAAATGGGTCACGATCTGTTTGCTTAAATGGTTTTTGGTCACTAACAAATTGAGCCTTTGGGTGAGCATTGCATTTTGGGGTTCAAAAAAGAGTGAAACTGGGCTATTTCCTGCATTTGGGCTTTTCTAGTTGGCTTTTGTGAAATGGATATTTGGGTTGGATTTGGAGTTCCTTATGTAGAAATGGGCTTGTAACGGGACCAAGTTCACCCATCGTTTCCCCTATAAAGCTTTTCTAATTGCAACAAGAGTGCGTTAAGAAATGGAGCAAAATGGATGTAAAAAGAAATCAACAAGAAGGGATGTATGTATATGTAGTGAATAAAAATTTTGAACAGGCATTGGGTTTATGGGATTTAGTAATGAGCAGTCATAAATTATCCATTTGAATCTTGAATAGGTGCAAAAATTTAATCATGATTAACTTAAGCACTAGATAACCAAGTGTGTTTGGGTGAGTCTCACATGTTAGATACAATTGATAAATGGATGCGAATAGAGGGACTGTTGAGAACTTGTTACTCGATCTTATGACCGACTTTTGGTATTATGTCACTTGCAAGACAAACTCATTTGTCTCACAAGTTTAAGATGTCAGGAAAAGATTCAAATAAAATCAGTGATTATGAGTTTCATAATTGAATTATATATTTTTCCTTTTTAGGTGCACCGGGATATAGCATTTCCATCCCCCTAAACCAATCAAGAAGTATCAAGTTCATCGATGTGGTCAAAAGAAAAGGTTTAATATCATAATACAAGACTTTGAAACCCAGTCTAAATGGATGTAGATGTCCTATTCAAGAGTACATTGGTGTTCCTCTATGGGAAAACGTTTTGTTGCCAAACGAGTCACCCATTCTGCAAGGTTGGCAAAATGGGTTTGTGTCGCCGGACCGCTAAGAACCATTAGATCACCTTCAGGACGTGCGGAAACAATGATAAAACTTATGTTTTTCAATGAAATCAAGGCTTGATATAAAGCTTGTTGTTTCCATGTGCGTTCACTGGTTCTCCATAGAACTGTGATCAGTATATCTTATATCTTCAAAGCACTTTTCAATTTCGCATCCCACGAAACTCTTCAAAAAGTAATTAAGAGAAGTAGCTGTTGCTTCACAAGATATGAATCCTAAATTAAAAGATGAGAAACAGGAGGTTGCGAAATGAAATTTTAGTAATCTGGTGGTTTTAGCAAAAGAAAATAAAAAGGAGATAGATAATTAATTACCTAAAGAGCAAGTCTTAGCCACTTCTCACTCGCCACCCTTTTGCTCTTCTTGTTTTCTCTATTAAATAATAAGAGAATTTTAATGGACGCAAACTTAATTTCATATCTCCTACTTTATATGTTAGTATTCATTATTCATCCATGCTATAAAAAACCATTATAATATGGACAACGAAATGATCTCCAATCTTTTTCAATAAAAATGATAAAAAAAAATTTTCCTTTTTATTCTCGTTCCATCGAGAAAGAGAAAAGAGAGAGAGAGGGGGGGGGGAGGGAGGGAGGGATTTCTACACCTCTTTTTTTCCCAGTTCCACCTTTTACTTTAATCTCCAAAGTCATGGCTAAACCTCACGTTATGCCACGATTTATACCCTATCTTGCACTCATTTTTATTTTTATTTTTGTGATTGAAAAACATCATGATTGGTTGCACGAACAATTAAACCTTTTCAAGTATTTTAATTGTGACTCGTGGCCGAGCATGTAGAAAAAGTTGATCGTGCCGCGGTTTCATTTTAACCCCCGATTACAGGTGGACGTTGGGGAGGCGTCAGCGTTTCTAGGATTTCACTGTTTTGCAAGGTACACTGCTAAGATCCTCGACACACCCCTGGTTAAGGCAGCTTGCATGTGAAGCCGAAGTGGGCCCTGAAAATCTATCTCTCTCATTCTCTCTCCCACTAAGAATCTAGGGTTTTAACTTTCGAGAATATTTTTAAAAAAGAAGGGAGAAGCGAAGGAAAGTGGGCCCTGAAAATCACTCTTTCTTTTTCGTTCCCCGTCCCCCCACCACCCCAAACCAAAGAATCTAGGGTTTCCAGAGTATAGTTAAAGATGGAAGGAACGAAGGGAAGTGATCTCTCGCTCTCTCTCCCTCTCTCTCTCTCTCTCAGAATATAAGGTTTCCAGAATATTTTTAGAGGAGGAAGAAACGAAGGAGAGCGAAAACATGGGAAGTACTAAATTTAACAGTGATGGAAAATCCAAAATTAACCTGGGGCTCGACCTGAACTCTTGAAGATTATAAGTGGGAAAATGTTAACACCGAGCCGGATTTGAAAGGCAAAAGCGGATCACCAAAATAATTAGCAACCTGATGGAGGGAGGTTTGAATACCACCTATTTATTTTTTTTCTTTTGAAACAAATAAATAATAACGCAACAGCAAGTAATGAGAACTCACCATGATGGCTATATAAGCCACATAACCCATATCTATAGATATGATCTCCGGGTTTCAGATCCTCCAGCCTCACCTCCTTCCACAACAACTGCATCAACATTATCGCTACCTTCTTGATGATCTCCGTCACTATCTTTGCCCTTCACTTCACACTCTTGGTCTACTACAGTGAAGAGATGACCCACTGACCATATTAGGGTTATGGTCTCGTACTAGTACTGTAGTGAAGAGAAGTAGAGGAAAACTTGCAGGTTGAAGAAGCTGAAATGATCAGTTACCTGACCTTGCAACGTCAGAAAATCTCGGACTGGTTGGACTGCTGAAAGGTCGATGGCAAGACGATGACAATGAAGGAGAAGAATGATTTTAGGTGAGGAGTGTGTTGAGTCAAGGGTACTTAAATTGGGGAGAGAAAGGAGGGAGCACCTGCGTGCACAGATCCCTAGGTGGACGGCCGAAGATTATTACTGGACACCGTCACTCTCAACTGTTCATACAGCCTAATCGAGGCTGAAGCTTGGTAAGAGCCATCGAAGTGGACCTACTGTCGTGATGTCCCTAATTATTTATTCCTTGTTTGTTTCTTTACAGTTGCGAAGATCGTATCTTAGGATTTTGATGAGGACAACTTGGAGGAAAGCATGACATTTTTGTCCTTTGTAAATATAGTGCGTGAGATCAAAAAATTTGAAGCGGCATTGTCTTTATTTGATCTTTTGGGAAGTATCTCCTTCGTATCAAAGCATGCAATAAGAATAGTTCATTGAGCATCTCCTTCATGTCACTGAAACCTGCATTTCTAATTGGAATCCAGGTTGTGGTTGCGACTATGGCTTTTGGAGTGACGGGATCAACTAGTAATTCTAATAAGTTAGGAATCAATTAAATTCCTACATTGACGCAGCAGAGATGGAATGAATATTGGTAATCAATCCAAAATACACACACTCAAAGCACAATCAATCTCTCACACGCCAAAATTCCAAAGCAAACTCTCCTTTCGGTAACTAACTAAAATCAAGAGTCGTCGTACATGAACATTCAAAGCAATTTTAATAGCTACAAAACCCTAGAGATAGTATATTCAAACTAGGAAATAGATAACTATAAAACACAAATAAGACAATCCTAACCTAAACTAATAAATTGTAAATCAAAACAAACTAATATCGTTGAAAACCTAACGATACCAAAGAAAGAAAACAATATAAAATCTCCTTCATCACTAATTAATTAGTCCAATATCATAAACCTCCACTTGGAAAAACTCGATCCCATGGAATTGTATGCATTCCCGCTCGACTACTAACACATTGAATCTCAAATATTGATATGCTAAAAATAAATTGTGCTCCACTGTGCTACCAATTTCGAATTTCTGTGATGATCCATGTACTTTTTTCCCTAGAACTTCTCGAAAATTAAATTTTGTGCATGATTCCTTGAAATTACGTGCTATCACTAAAAAATAACATTTTCGCAATGAGTTTTTTTTTCCTTGGGCAACCACTTTAACGACATCCATCGTTTTTCGCGAGATGTTTCTTTTCCAAACAGATGGTGATCCAAAATTAGGAAAAGCGATGCTTAAGATGGGCTCTTGATGGTGATATCAACCTTCTTTATACGACTCACCTCGTTGTTCGTTCATTGGTGGACCCATCTAGCACCGCTTCATTTTCTCTTTGTTCCCCCCTAAACATCATAATGAATACGATGCACGCGCGATCCTCGGGGCATCAGCTATTTGCCCTGCTTAAAGTATAATGTCACCCAACAAAATGAACTCCAACCCATCTTCGAAAAGAACGACACGAATTTCCATTTTATTCTCGTTCTGTCAAGGGAAAGGACATTTCCATACCTCTTTCTTTACCAGTTCCGCGTTCCACTTTATCTCCTTCATTGCAGCTGTTACCCATCGCGACTATCCGGGCGCTCATTTTTCGTGAATTGAAAAGCACCACGGTTAGTTTTGCGAGAGAATGCTTCTGATCAGACCATTTCATACATGTTGGGTTTCGACTGTCCTTGAACTGTTGAGCATATAAAAACGAAGTTGATTGTGTTGGAGTTTGATATGAGATGGACCTGCGGATAATGGATTTGGCGTGTTAAACTTGCATGTGAAGCCAAAGATCTAGGGTTGGCATGGTAATGTTAGACTATTCATGGTTTTTTTCTCTGGTGGTGGGATGGATGTTTGATTGACATCAGGTTTATAATATTTTGTGGGATCGTAACATAGAAATATACAATGGGGGAGGAAAGTAGGAATTTGAAATAACCAAAGGACTAATGGGGAAGTCATGCAGCAAACTACTCTTTTAGGCTAAAGGCATTATCTCCACCATACCAATTAAAGAAATATCTACCATGGGATCTTAGAAGGAAAACTACGGGTTGCGTGTGTGGATAATGAAACTAAAAACTTGAAGAAGCGGGCGCTTAACAGTTAAACGCGCAAGGACAACGACATGATCACTCACAGAATCTGTACATTCTGAAGACACTGGCTCATCATCTTCCGTGCTTAATTGATTCATCTTCAAATTAAGTTTCATGTTGCTTAAAGTCGATAGGTTGCTGTCACTTAATATTACCTCCATGAATACGGTCAATTTCTAAACTGCTACTCATGTAACATCCTGAAACTATGTCAAGCGTGTTCCACCAACTTTGTGTATGTGCTGAAGGACGGATCGCTAGTTTCACGACCAAATCAGCTTTTGATATCTAGCTCATAGGAACAAGAACAGTTCCAAGAACCAAATACAGCAAAAAAGTTGCTTGCAAAACCATAGTGAGCACAGCCCTAGCATATCTACATATACTGATTGATGGAATAAGAACAATCCATAAACATATGAGGGTTCGAGTAAAAGAAGAAAACCTAAGCAGAAAGGAGCTTGAAGCTCAACGACAGTACCTTGGAAGCGTTCACATGGGTGAGACAGATTCCGACTAAGCCAACTTCTGTCCCATATTCTCGCCTGTATCTGAAATCAAATCTAGTGCGTGATATATAAAATTAAAACAGATAGAACTAGTCAGATAAAGGGGGAAGGGAATAGAAGGCCAAGTGATTATGTGACAACAAACTGATCATTGCAGTGTTTCATAGACTACTGGATCTGATGTATCAGATTGTTACTACAGATAATAAAACAATAAGGATGTCAAAACTTTTCTAATGGAATGTCCATAAGAGAACCAAATCTAACGTGGATAAATCAAGAAAATTTAACTCATAACACCAATTTTTATTTGGAAATTCTGATGTACTTTGGACAGCTTACTTCAAAAACATGTTTTGCTGGAGAACATATCCGGAAAGGAAAGCATGAACTCTGACAAAAGTAGACTGGCAGGCCAGATCGAACATCTGATGAGAGAGTGGACTGAAAGCTAATTTCAGTCTTCACATAAATCCACACAATGCATGTAACAATAAACCACCTGTGATTAAAACCGTCTTCATAACTAAAATAAAATTGTGCTATTTTGCCAGAAAAAGAAAAAGAAAAAGAAATACATCTACGCCTAATATAATTGAACAGAACCAAACAAGCATGTGACCCGGGACAAGCATTCAGTTCTTCAAAAATATATATGAACGAGTACCATAGATACCCTGTATCTCCCTCAAGTACACATTTCTGAAAGATGTCCACACACTTATAAGCTGAGTAGGGCACATTTTTTTTTTCTAAAACAACAAACAGACAGAGAAACACATTGGAGGAAGGTTGGTTTACTCAAGTTCAGTTTCTTTGCAGCAACTTCTTGATCCATTTTTTGGCTTCCTCACTTTTCCGTTCACAATCACTGAAAAATGCTGCTTGTTCGCTTGCACGGTTGTCGGTCCAGCAATATGTGGCAAAATGCTCGCAGTTGTTGTTGATGAGGTTGTAATCACCAAACAAATTATCCACGTGAAGCTCACTGGCCTTATTGACGACTTGATGGGGCAATTTGGTATTGAGTAATGTGGTGCAAGTTCCTCGCCTTGCAAACTTAGACCTTAATAGTGGCCACCCGTATTCATACCGGTGAAGAGATTGGACTTTTTTGCCATCTTGTTGGAAGCAATTGAGACAAGTTTTGACAACCCCACGGTGGATGCTCTCCTGGTATCCACATTCTGAGCAAGGAGACGAAATTTCTTGCTCGTAACTAGTCTTGAAAAGTGAAGGAAATATAGTTCTTTTGCTCTGGGTTCGGGTGAAATGAATCACATATTTGTTGCCAAGATAAATTCCTGTAATTAGTACATGTAAATCATTAAAGAATCAAATTTAGTTCAAAATGGAAAACAAAGAAAGGAAATTCTAGAGGGACAATTTTTTGACATAAAGGCTGGAATGTACTATGAATATTCACAAGCTTCTTTCTTTAACTGGATTGGTAGATCGATTTTGGACTAGAAATCTGAATGAATTCCTAATTTTTGTTTGGCACGTTAGATAGAAATGAAATGTGCTGCAACACCAGCACAGCTCTAGAATTTTCTCTCGAGCGTTCGACTCAAGAAAAGACACAAAATTTCCACGCACTAAAAGTGAGGACAGCACTATTATTTTAAAGACGGTTGGACTTTAAAGTCGTCGAACTGCTTAGAACATGTTTGGTAACTTGCCAAATAGTGTTTGTTTATGTTCTTTTATTCCTAGGAATAGATTTGGAACAGAAAAGCATTTGGTAAAATTTTTGTTCCCATTAGTAGATTTGGAATAGAATCGAGAAGTAGAAAAAAAATTGATTCTTTGTTCCCTTGAACAATTCTAGAATCAAGTGAACCTATTTTTTCTTTTTTCTCTTCTTTATTCTTGTTCTTCTTCCCTCTCTCTTGTTCTTCAAGTGCTGCCGCTCCCCCCTCGCGTCCGCCACCGTCCCCGCCGTCCACCACCATCGCCGCTAATCGCCGATGCTCGCTCATGGGAGGTTCGCCAAGCTAGGGTGAGGTCACCCATGAGGCCAGCGGGCCGAGCTCACCCATCCATCGGCAAGGCTCAACCTCGCGGTAACTTGGTGAGGTGAAGCCTCGCCTAGTTGTTAGCGACACTCCAAAGTGAGTCGCGACCCTTGTTTGGCCGGATCGGCAATCATCCTAAGGCCGGTGGACCGGCCACCTTGAAGAAGAAGAAGGATGGGAGAAAGAAAGGAAAAAAAAAATAAGAAATAAAATTATTTTAAAAAAAAAAATTTTTTTTTATTTAAAGTAGGAATTGAAATTTTGCTATATATAGAATACATATTTAATTTTTATTTTAATTTATTATTTAGTATTTATATTTATAGTTTATACTATAGTTTATTATTTACTATTTAATAAAAATTGATTAGTTAATATTTTTATTACTTAGTATAAATATAATTAATCAATAGAATTTCTATGATTTGATAGAATTTTAGAATGGAATAGAATTCTAAATTTGAATTCTTTTGAAATTGAAAAAATAATAAAATATAATATGATTTCTTCACTCATAAAAAGACAATTATATTGGTGAGTGGTTCATGAGAATTCAATATCAAATATACAATCATCTAAAAAGATAATTGAAAAATAATTTGAATATAAATTTTATACGATTACAAAACGCATTTATGTTCTTTTTTTATTTACAGAATCAAAAAAAATTTGCAATTACAAAACGCGTTTTTTTGCTCATAAATTGTTTTAGGGAACAAAATAAAATAAAAAAAATCATTTCTGGTCAGAAATTGTTATCGGGAATAGAATGATTACCAAACGTGCTCTTATTAACAAAAGTCCATCTCATGTCAAAACTACAAAAATCCAATTCTCTTTATTTGCACAGCCATAATACATTAATAAACATCGACTTGTCTAAAATGGTATGATCGAAAGCACCCTCTCATGAAAATAACTATGGTGGTTTTCCATTCGCAACAAATGAGACCGTAATGATTGTACTTAGGAAAAGAGACTAAGATGGCTGCATCGAGTTAAAAGCAAAATATAAAAATAAAAATAAATTACGGATTGAGAATGAAATGGAAAACTGCATGATTGTTTTGGAGAATGACCGGAATTAATTTTGTAGGCCAGACTATAATTAATTATTTATGGCAAGGATGCAGAACAGAAGCAAACAAGGCTCACTTAATTTAATTCGACCGGAGCATGTTTTCTTTCGGACCTTGACTTATGTAGATAAATGATTTCAACTTCATAGCAAAATGGTCAGCAAGGTTGGGACACGGGTGGGGCCCAGGCCATTAAAAGCTCCTCTCTCTGTGTTCTCCCCGTGCAGTGCACGCTCTCTGTCTCATCCGTTTTGAAGCGGAGGCAGAGACCGCAGTAGTTCATCGGACAAGCCACCGTGCCCTCATCCGACCAACGAACTCCACGGCAATGGCGGAGGCAACCTTTCGAGGCGGAGGCAGAGCCGTGGAGTGGTTCGTCCTTCATCCGAGCTACAAACACCGCGGCGACGGCGGAGGCAACCTTTTGGAGGTGGAGGTGGAGCCACGCGGTGGGTCCGTCGGATGACCCACCATGCCCGACCAACGAACTTCGCAATGGCGGAGGTAATTGTGAGGCGGAGCCGCGCAGTGGTTCGTCGGACGAGCTACCGCGCCCTCGTCCGACCAACAAGCCACAGCGCCGCCCCTCCGGCTCCGCCGTCGCCGAGTCGCTGCCCTCTCCCAGCTGCTCTCTTTCTCTCCTTCTGAGTCATGACCGAACCATCGTCCGACGAACCACCACGCGCCTCTGCTTCCTCCATCGCAAAGTTCGTTGGTCGGCAACGGTGGTTCGCCGGTCAGACGAGGGGTCGGTGGGAGCGAGAGGAGGCGGGTGAGACAGAGCGTGAGATGAGAGAGGAGAGAACGTGAAGGGGAGGCATGAGAGAGAGAGGGAAGCGTGCAGAGAGAGAAAGAGGAGAGGAGCTTTGAACAGCCTCGGCTCCACATGCGACACGTGTCGTCCTCTTAATTTGAGTCTCCCAATATTTTCTCAAGCGTTTGAGATTATAGTCTTTCACCGTTGATTGGTTATTGGAAGTCAAGACAAAATCCGTGTCAAAATTCTCTCTCTTTCTTCCCCCCAACAAACCCAACACCAAATAAGAATCTACCCCACCTTCTCAGAGGAGATGGGGTGGGGGCGTCAAATCCCGGGGGGATGGGTTGGAGACGCCCACGTTTGAGAAAAGGGCGAAAGTGCGAGTGAGTGTAGAAAGTAGAAATAGAGTAAATAGAGTAAAAAAAAAAAAATCCTACCACCTCCCAAGGTTTTCCAATGTGTTATTAGAACACATCGTGATCGTGCCTTTTTTTGCATCAACAAAACTGCCCTTCCATATAGATCGTTGTGGCATGAACTTTGTCAATTGATTCCTGAATTTCCATCGATCGGACTTTGCCGGGTGTGTTTTTCTGGCATGTTTGACTGAACTCAAATATAAATTGCCTTGAAATAAAAGAAAAAATGGAAGGAGAGGAGAGTGAAACCGTGGGGGTGGATTAAACTCAACTCAGATAATCCTAGAAAGGTGACTCCAATTTAGCCGCAGCTTGTCCCAGTTCTTCGAGAGGGGGAATTGATTTTATCATTCATTCTGGGCTGAGGGCAAGTTTTTTTTTTTTTTTTTTTGTCAAGTATTTAAGTTTGACTTGGCATAGTGCAAGAAAGTGGACTCACGAGCCATCCATCATGACCGCAAGCAATCGGAGAAATCCGATTTGAATTGTCATTAGAACTTTTCACGCCTTTTCTCTGGCGACAGAAATCATATATGAATTGCCTTGAAATGAAAGAAAAACGGTGGGGAAGGATTAAACTCAATACTAATGGAGCCTCCAAAGCCAAAGGTAAACCGGGTGGAGCTGCAGCTCCACCCATGATTCTTCAAAGATGAAAAGTGGGTTTTGATAGTATCATTTGCTTCGGGCCTAGGCTGACTTCGGATAAATGGTATAAGAAAGGGAACTCTACAAGCCACAAGTGCAGTTATTAACCAGTGTATTTCACTTAACATTGAGAAGGAATTGAAAGGAAAGAATTTTGATTGCTGAAAAAAGATTAATGTGCAGTCGACCCAAATGTCCACTTGCCTGTTGATCTTGTTCCATATCGTCTTCATTAGGAGAGTGACCTTTGCCGTGAATTTACTACATTTGCTTTGTGAGAAAAAGGAGAGAAAATCATGGGGAGAGGAAGAGTAGAGATGAAGAGAATCGACACCAGGATGAACAGGCGGGTGACATTTACTACCATTAATTTGCATCTCATTTGGCTCCACAGCTTTGTAGTCATTTATCCTCCGGTGGCTTCAATTTCGATGAACCATCCACTAGAATTATGTTACTTTCTGACTGAGGCTTCTAGGTGTTGTTGGAAATGGAGTCGATCAGTGTAAATTGATCGGCTAAAGAGCAAAAAGATTGGCCAGAAAAAGAAGGAAGGAAAAAAAGAATAGGACTAGTGCAAGATCAGGAAGATGAGGAGAACTCACCATGATGGCTGTATAGTCCATACAACCCATATCTATAAACGTGATCCCCGAGTTTGAGATCCTCAGGTCTCACCACTTTCCACATCAACTGCATCAATATCGTCAATACTTTGTTGATGATCTTCATCACCATATTCGCTTGTGGCCCCTTTTCACTCTGTTGGACTTGTGCTTGAGCTGATTTACCTGCCCAAAACTCCCCAAACTGAAGATAATTTGCAGTGAAGAGAAGAACAAGGAAACTCAGGTGAGGAAACTAATATCATCACCTGCGCTGCCAAGAGGTCGATGGTAGGGATGATGAATACTGTCCACGGAAAAGAGGAAAGATTAAGGAAGTGAATGAGAATGAGGGATGCTTCAAGTGTGCGTGTGTGAGAGAGATGGCGTTGACGGAAGAGAGAGACTGTACGGGGGTGAGGTTACTGTACGGGGGGGTTCTTCAAGCGTGTGAGAGAGAGACGGAGGGAGATGGCGTCCATCAGAAGAGAGAAAAGGGAAAGGAAGAAGTGAGTGAGAATGAACTAGGATTGAGTGGGCGATGGCGATGAGGTTATTGTATTAGGGTTCTTCAAGTTTTGTGTCTCTCTTCGAGTGTGTGTGTGAGAGAGAGAGAGAGAGAGAGAGAGAGAGAGAGAGAGATGGTTGGAAAGAGAGGCGGCGATGAGGTTACCGTATTACGGTTCTTCAAGTTTGTGCGCGGCTCTTCAAGTGCTTGTGAGAGAGAGAGATGGCGGAAAGGACAAGGGAAGAAAGAGGAAGAAGTGGGTGAGAATGAACTGCGGGGAGAGCAGCGACGGCGATGAGGTTATTGTATGTGGGTATTCAAGCTTGTGGGTGTCTCTTCGACTATGCGGGTCTCTCTCCTCGTGTGTAAGAGAGATAGGGTCGGCGGCTGACCAATCGTGTCGACAGCGACTTGACCGGCGGTGGCAGAAAAGCAAACTCACGGTGGTGCTGCAAGCGTCGCCCCATCCAGCTCGTCAGTCACCGGATCATAGCACAAGAGGATCTCCAAGTACTTGAGCACCATCTTCCGGCCTCAACAGCCCACAACCTCGAGGAGCCAGTGACTGCTCACCGGAAGTGGCGATCTCAGCCGGACACCGTACTCCTTCTCCCCACAAGTCCGAGCTCTCCCTGCGCGAACGGTCGACGAGCCCCAGAACTCCCGGCATGGATCCGGCGTGGACTCCCCCTTCGCGAAGGACAAGATGATGACGCCGCCTCCGCCGGCAGCTTTCCAGTGGGCTGACCTGGCGGTGAACACGGGGTTGAGGAGGCTGGGAGGGACGCTAACAATGTCACTCCATGACCGGGAGCTTGCGAGCACCAATCGAGGACTTCTTCCCTTATCAGGCAGACCGGGCGGTAGCTCACCGCACTATCTTCTACCGGTAGTTCAGGCGGTCGACCCTATTTCTGTGCCGGCACCGCCACTTGTTACGCCCTCGAAGCAGAGCGACCCGTGAAAGGAAGCTCCGGCTCCGAGCCACGCCACGACCTCGCGGCTGAGTTGGGGAGGAAAGTCACCAGGAGCTCAGTCGTCCACAGCGAATCGGGGCTCCAAGCCACGGCTTGGCTATGAGCCGGGGACTTTCGACGCGGCTCGTGGTGTGCATGATGCCGGAAGTGCGGCTCGTCTATGACGCGGCGCCATCCTCCACGGCGTTTCAGTCCAAGAAGCCAGAGAAGAAGAACGATGGGGATGGACATTGAAGAAGACGTATTCTAGTTTATCCAACTTTTTTTTAACTTTTCGGTCCAAAAAGAAACTTTTTTTTTTTTTTTACACTTTAAATTAAACGTAAGTGACTGAAATGAGTCAACCCAAATTGATTGTTTTGATTTGTTTTGATCCATTTTCATGCAATATAAATGTAATAATCCATACTCAACCCTATCTATACTTTACATTTCGATTCATATTGCTAAAACACTTTAATATTTAATCAAATTTAGGAAAACTCATAGTCGAGGTGACCATGTGGAATGAGCGAGCACAAGATCAAGTGAGAGTAAGAGAGAATGAATAGAATGAATCAAGTCTAAGAAGTCGTAAACTCATTTAACATCCATATTATTTTGAATTTTACCGTTATAAACCCCTTTATTTAATATAACTAACTCATATAACAATTCGGTGGCCATCTTTCTACCTTAAAAGGGGGAGATGGGAAGTTCGAATCCCCATCTTCTCAAGGGGGGTTGGGATGGGGATGATTTAGTTTCAGGAGTGGGTTTCGACTCTCACGTCCTACAAGAAAGCAATGCAAAAGTCTGAGAGTGAGTATTAGAGTAGGAATAGAGTAGGACCGACAAAAAAAAAACATAAATTGAAATCAATTTTGTGACCTATTTTGATAGGTCTAGGTGGTGCAAATGAGAGAGAATGACAGTGCAATACCTAGATTTTTTTACTGATCGTTGGATCGCATGAAGGCTTTCGCTAACTAATTTCTTTAGATAGGGAAGAAAGGATTTATCCGAGCTCAATAGAACAACATTGCATGTGTGGGAATTGGGACTTGAGGAGCCCAGCATCATGTGCTAGAATGGAGTTATGGAAGGAAAAATTCCAAATAAGGGCGTGAATTTCATTTTCTTAAATAAGAGTACGAAAAATACATTATTTCAAATAAGAGTCCAAATTGTTACTCATTTTCTCAAATAAAGGCATGGAGTAGTTATATCAATTTCAAATAAAGGCTCACTCATCGACTGGTGAAGGGCAATTTCGTCTTTCAATTTTTTAAATATTTTTCATCTTTTCTTTCTTTTTCTTTTTTTCTTTTCATAAAAAAGCAAACTAAAATAAAAACTAAAACTTGAAAAAAAAAAAAAGGAGAGAGAGAGAGAGCATGCCACAGCCCTGTTGTCGATGGGGCAACAACAATGGCCGGCAAGTCACTAGCGCTTGAGCGAGGACTAGCAACCCTCATCAACTAGCAGAGCTCTTCCAAATCTAGGCGAGGGTTGCCCGCCCTCCCCTAGGGCCCTGGACCTTGCCGCCCAGTTCTAGGTATTGCAGATGCTGGTTTTGTTGTTGTTTGATATGATATGGACTTTCAGGGAGATGGTGGGATTTGGCGTTTGGGTCTTTTAGTGTTTGATTGGTTGGAACGCAACTTGCTTGTGCAGCTGAGAATCTAAAGGGTTTCAAAACCATCTTCGGTAGTAGCATCTTTGACCTAAAACCATGTATGGATAAGAAACTCCAGTGTACCGTGAGAACTACGCATGTTTGACTAAAACCATGTAGGAATCCGTAATATTCTAATAATCCTACCTCATTATTCTAAAAGCTTAAACTATCGAAGAAACATGTGATTTAAAGGCTCTATTCGTTTTACAAAAAAAAAAAAAAAAAAAAAAAAAAAATTCAAGAAAATGTTTTTTAGATTTTCCAACATTTATTTCGCAACCATTTCCTTTTATTTTAATTTTTATTTTTAAAAATAGATTTATTATTATTTTTTTCCTTTTTTTTATTCCTTTTTTCTTCCTTGGCTAGTCACTAGTTCCTTGGCCAAACATTGGCCACAGTGGCAGTCGACAATCAGTCGCAGGCAAGGTCGAGCCTTGCAACAGGCTGACAAGGCTCAAGTTTACCAAATTTCGACGAGGCTAAGCTTGCCTAACCAGCATCAAGCAAGCTGAATCTGGCGGGGCTCAAGCTTGCTGCCTCAGGTGAGCTTGGCCTTCAGCCCCAGGTGACCTCAAGTATGTGGCCAAAGAGAAAGGAAAGGAAAGAAAATGAAAAAAAGAATTAAAAATTGATTAAAAAATAATTGAAATGGGTACATGGAGGAAAGGATTTTCCTTAATAAATAGTGGAAAACATTTCTAATTTATTTTCAAGTTTCAGCCAAATACTATAAAATATTATCATTTTCCTAAAAATGGCTTAAAGGAAAATATTTTTCAAAAACATTATATTAGCCGTGAAATGAACAGAGCCTTAATATTTAAATATATTAAGAATATTGTCTTGAAATAAAAGAAGAACAAACCAAGAAAGTACAAAAACGTGGGATGGGTCACATTTAGTAGGCAAATTACAAAAATAGTTGTAAACCCATACCAATACCAATTTTAATATATTCATTCCGGTCGGTTTTCACTAAAGATTATTGACATTATGGAGTGCCAAGTAGAATTGTCGAAGATGACTAGACTTTTATTGGGTGAATATTGACCAAAAGGACCACATTTGAATTTCGGTAAATTTTATAACCAAATTAATTAAGTTAGAAAGTTATAGCTAAATTAACATTTGTACAATGCGTTTCGGATTTGATTGGATAATTTGTTCTAACCTTAACACTAATGGGGGCATCCTAGTGTAGCCCGGGGTTGGACCCGGCACTCTCGAAGATTAAAAGATGGAGATTGGTTTTGTGGTGTGTTTTGGGCCAAGGGAATCGTTTAATCAAAAGTTTGGTCTGGGAGAGAAGAGAGGACTTTGGAAAGTTGACAGCGAAGCTCGAAGTGGTGGTTGGCTCACCTGACGTTGAATCATCAAACAAGTGGCAGTTTCAAAAAGGACAGATGGTGGATTTTTTTTTTTTTTTGGTAAAAGGTAAGAATATATATTAAACTTTGGAGAAATGAACAAGAATTCGGCACCGTAACTCACACTTTAGCTGTGGGGCAGGGAGAGTGTGAGGGTGCCGAAACAAAAAGATACGAGAGAGAAGGAAACAAAGCAGCAACTACTCGGCTGAACTACAATTAAAAAAACAGACTAAAGACCCTCGTGCACCCCTCCAAAGATTGAAGAGATGGAGGAGAGCTAGGAAGAGGACGCCGAGCTGAAGATGGACGGATCGAACCCCCAACTTCTCGGGAGTCGCTTGTTTCTTGGAGTAGGCGGGACATTAGAGAACAAAAGAGCCTTATCCTTCACAACCTTGATCAAGTGATTCTTCATGGCCGGAATTGCCAAAGAATCACCTCGAAAGATGATAGAATTCCTTTTTTTCCATATGAAATGGCATAAAGCCCCAAAAGAGAAACGGGCAATACTGTGAAAAAAATCTTTGCCGGATAGGAATTTGAGAGCCCAAGAGAGGTTATCCTTCCAAACTCTATTCTTCCAAGGTAAATTACATCTAGAAGCCCAAAAGAACGCAAGAGTCGCAGATGTTGTGCATTGAAAGAACAAGTGGTCCACGGAGTCCGGAACGGAGCAGCAAAAAGCACAAACAGAGAACTCAATCCTTCCATAAGAGAGAAGGAGAGTCTAAGTTGGCAGCCTATTTTTTGCGAGCAACCACAAATGAAATTGAAATCTGGGTGCAAGGTCATTGTCCCAAATAAGAGGAGCCCAAGACACTCGATTCTTTTTGACCCTGATGTATTTCCAGGCAGAGGCAACAGAAAACGAACCTGATGGATCTTCTTGCCAGGTGAAGCGGTCAGAATCAGTAGAAAGAATGGGTATAGTAATTCCCATATTTGCGAGGGATTCTCTCAAAGAAGCACCCACGGGAGAATAAAGGTCCGCCACTACAGAATAGCTTGGAAGGCGACAGCTCTCCACAAGGTCCGGCGGGATAAGTAAGAGAAGCGGGCCACACTCCGGCCAATTGTCGTGCCATAAGGAAACGGAGGAACCGTGGCCAATCTTCCAAAAGAAAGAGAGCCTAAAGTGTCTTCGAAGTTGAAGGATTTTTTTCCACACCCATGAACACGTAGTGGGTGTGGAGGAGTTCCAAAAGTTGTCCTTCTTTAAAAAATAAGAATGGATCCAACGACACCAGAGAGATTCTCTATCGGTGAAGAGAAACCAGATGTACTTAAGCAAGGAAGCGATTGCGTCTCTCAATTTCCGAATACCCAAGCCACCTTCATTTTTTGGGAGGCAAATGTCATCCCAAGATACTTTGGCACCGCCTCGGCCAAGCGAGGTGCCCTTCCGTAAACCGTCTTAGCGGTTGTTCAATTCTATCAAGAACGAGAGATAGGCAGAGAAAACACACTAGCCCAAAAGGCTTGGATAGAATGCAGCATCGACCTTATAAGTTGGAGCCTTCCAGCAAAGGATAAAAAGCGGTGAGCCCACGATTGAATTCTTGCGGTAATACGATCAATCAACGAAGCACAATCAGCTTTCCCAAGTCTTGAAGTAATGATGGGCACCCCTAAGTATCGGATCGGGAGTCGACCTTCCGAAAGCCAAATGCAAGCCGAATATTCTCTCTCGATGGAAACGGGGCCTCCGAGAGAAACACCACGCTCTTGTTTTTGTTCGGACTCGAGTCCACTCCAAGATGAGAAAATATCAAGACTTCTCTTGAGGATCGTGGCGGAAACCCAATCAGCTTGACAAAAGAGAAAGACATCGTCGGCAAAGAAAAGATGGGTCAACTTTACCTTCTTGCACCTCCAAAAGTATTTGAAGCCTTTCACCGAAGTACGGGCATTTAAAATCCCTGAGAACACATCCATAACAAGGGTAAAGAGGTACGGCGACAAAGGGTCCCCTTGACGAAGGCCTCGACCTCCGGAAAAGAAGCCATGAAGTTCGCCATTAATAGAAACTGAAAACTTGGGTGTTCTCACACACACCATTATCAAATGGATGATCCATTCCGGGAATCTGAAAGCTTGCAAAGTGAGTTCCAAAAAATCCCAATCTACAAGTATCATACGCCTTTTGAAAGTCTACCTTAACAAGACATTTGGAAGGTAAGGATCTAAGTGAAAACCAGAGAACAATTCCTGAACAAGAAGAATGTTATCTCTAATTCTCCTTCCTTTAACAAATGCATTTTGAGATGATCTAACCAAAACATTCAAAACAGTAGCCACACGATTAGCTAGAATTTTTGTAATAACCTTGTAGATGGTATTACAACATGCGATAGGTCTAAAGTCTGTGACTGCAGTAGCATTATGAACTTTGGGAATCAACGTAAGGATAGTACTGTTTACCTCTTTTAGGAGGAAGCCCGAAGCAAAGAAATCCTGAACAGCTTCAATAATTAATGGCCCAACAAGATCCCAGTTGGTCTTGTAAAATTCAACCGAAAAGCCATCAGGACCCGGAGCTTTTCCTCTTGCTAAAGAGAAAAGAGTATCCTTGATCTCCGAATCTGTGACCGGGCAAGAGATGGAGCTGCATTGAATATCCGAGAGAGGTTGATGGATGAGCTCCTTCATCTCATGAAGAGACGGTTTTGAGAGGCACGCCTGAGGTGAGAGCAACTTTGAGAAGTAGGACACAAACACTTGAGACACAAGGGCTGGATCATTTATGAGAACACCAGATGAATCCATAACCGAGAGGATGTGGTTTCTAGTCTGTCTGTTCTTAACCGAATTGTGGAAGAATCTAGTGTTCCGATCACCCTCTTTCAGCCAAGTCACACGAGACTTTTGGCGGTAAAAAGACTCCTCATGGGCCCGCAGTTGGACAAAGGCGCGTCGCTGGTTTTTTTCCAAGTCAGCAAGAGATGAATTAGAAGGATCATCATGAAGCCCAACCTGCGTGATGCGAAGGGCTTCTCTAGCTTCAGCCGTCTTCATCGAAATGTCGGAGAAAGACTCTTTGTTGAGTAATATGAGGCGAGCTTTAACCAATTTCAGCTTGGACATGAGGCGGAACATCGACACTCCGAAGACTGGCATATTCCAAGCTTGATTGATGCAATACGAGTAATCCGGGTGTTCGGACCAAAAATGAAAATATTTAAACGGCTTCCTTCTCAACACCGGATCAAGCACTCTAACAATCATAGGAGAGTGATCAGATATACCCGGATTGAGAAAAGAGGCTTGAGAGAAGGAGAACCGATGGTTCCACATATTGTTAATAAGGACCCGAAGGAGAACAGACGGTGGACGTTGAATCTCAATCGGTCAGAGAATTTGGAGTGATTGGAGAGAGAGGGGAGGGAGAGAGATGTTGACACAAGTTATCATTATGTCCCGTAGCGGTTGTACGGCATACTATGAATTTGGACGCGTACGAGAGATCCTTAGACGGTGTCTAAAATCAGCAACAATCAACCACTGGGATTCGCCTCAGTGGCCACCCTTCCAACATGGAAGGAGGAGGTGAGGAGTTCAAATCCCCACATTTTTGGGAGATGGGATGGAGACGCGTAAGTTTCAAGAGTCGGTTTCGACTCCCACGCCCTGCAAGAGGTAGGGCAAAAGTCTAAGCGTGAGTGTAGAATAAGAATAGAGTAGAAATGACCAAAAAAAAAAAAATCAGCAACAATCGATCCCTTGATAAAATTATCCAAAATCCTAAAATTATTACATTTCTACCTATTCAATTCAAAAAACATTACAACTTTGTTAATTAAATTCTAAATTTTTTCATATTTTATTAATTGAGTTTATTCAATCAATTTTAATAAAAGATTACGATGTCAACATTAATCGTTTTATAAAATAAGACAAAATATATAATATATATTTTTTTTAAATGTCTACTTTCGTTTATTTTCTTTATTTTATTTTATTTTTTTATCTTTTTTTCCTTCCAAACCCAACAAAAGTCACTAGCCAACCTTCGTCGGTTACAAGCGAGGTCGTGTCAACCCTCGCTGGTCAAAGATGAGGGCGCCACCGGTCGCGAGGACCTTGCCAAACATGAAGCTGTCTCCATTTGCAAGCGAGGGTTGCAAAGTCCTCACTATCAACCCTCATTAGACTTGGTCAAAAAAAGAAGAGGCAAAAGAAAGAATAAAATATAAAAAAATCAATTCTATTTTTAAATTATAAAAAATTATCTACATCGTACTAACCGTCATATATGACATTACCGGTTTCCACGTCAACGATTTTCTAATTAAAGTTGACCAACGTACTCAATTGACAAAATATGAAAACATTTATAATTTAATTGACAAAATTGAAACTTTTGAAATTGAATTGGTAAAAGTTCAGTAATTTTAGAACTTTTTGGTCAACTTTCTCATTGTTCTTTTGTAGTCAATGCCTTGGTTATTTCGTCACAGTTGCCCAAAATCACATCTTGGGCAAGTCCCTCAAGAAATTTCATGAAGACAACTTAAGAGGTAAGCAATATTCCGCACTGGAAGACTTTGTGAAGTATCATCTGCATTTGATCCTTTTTTGAAGTACATCTCCTTCTTAGCACAGCATGCAACAGGGTTAGCTCGATGGGCATTTCCTTCGTATCACTGCTATTCCAGACCTGATATGGCTTCAACAGATCATTTGGATGAGATGGCAAGCCAATGGCTTTTCCAGAAGGCTGATGAGGAGGCGTCCTTCGACCGGTTCCAGATATATCGAGCCTTGCCCTCATCGTTGGGCATCCAGAATACTTTGCATTTCACACGAGGATTGGGGAAGAAAGCATCATCAAAAAAAAAAAAAAAGGTCAGGTTCTTTATTAGATGTTATATGCAGCGGTGTTTGCATGTGCGAAGTGTGAAACGACGAATGATCATTGGATTCACTGAAAGGAAACGTGCAGCAAGGGTTTTTTTTTTTTTTTTTTTTTTTTTTTTTTTTGGTCGGTGTGCAGCAAGGGTTTAATTAGCACAAAGAACACCTAATTCTTGATGGATCTGTCACGAATCGGTCGATTGCAATCAATCAAACACCGTGCGACCTTAGGATTTGTAATCTCAAATCAGCTTTTTCACACACAGGCACCAAGTCAGCCTTTTCACACACGCACTAAGTCAGCCTTTTCACACACATGCACAAACACAAGGGTCGGCAGCTTTCACTTATGAAGGAGCTGAATACAATGAGGGGGAGGAACTCCTATTTATACATCAAGTCATATCTCAGCCATTGATCATCCCTTCAATCCAACGGTTGTGTTTGGACGATGGCCATCATTACAAGTTTACACTGCAGGCCATCAATGGCTCTTAACCCCAGGTCATATCTCAGCCGTTGATCATCCCTTCAATCCAACGGTTGTGTTTGAACAATGGCCATCATTATAAGTTTACACCGCAGGCCATCAATGGCTCTTAACCCTTGGGAAAGTCCATGAGCGTGTGTCAGAAGCAAGATCAAAGCAACAGGACCACCTGATACAAGAGTAGGTGAAGGGCTGGCCGAACATTGCTCACGGATCACTCACGGATCGTGCATGAGCCTTTGTCTGGATTGCTATCATGGATCGTGGATTGTTCATGGATCAGTCGCAGGCTGTTCTTGATCAAGCCCTTGTGCGTGACACAGCCTCATCACGGACGGTCTTGGACATACTTCGTCCGTGGGCCGTGTCACAGGGCTTGTTGGCGGTCATTTGCCATACCAAAAAGGGAGCATAATCATCATCAATGGGTGGCAGGGCCAGGGACCTGTAACCGTGAGGACACCTCAGACGATCCAGCTTTCGTGATGCGCCCTTTGAGCATTGGCTGTCCAGAGGTTGAATTCGACATCGGCTGCCCAGAGGCCGATATCGGCATTGGATGTTACGTTAGCCAAAAGACCGGCATTCGATTTCATTAGCCTCTCACTTTGACATCAAAAGGACATTCAACTTTCCAGCAATTCACAACACCGGGGAAACAGGGGTCAGCGCATCCGATTACAGATATACAAGCCCCATAACTCGGCGTCCTGAAAAGAGTTTTGTTCTGCTATCATCCAACAAAGTATCCTGCTGTCGAGTAAGTATCATTCACACCAATGTGGACGTAGCATTTCCTCTCAAATTTCCTCTCAAACCTCAAAATTACTACAACAATGCTCGCTATCTCTACATCAAATCACATAGGCCAAGTGAAAGTATAAGAGGAAATGTCTCAGAAATGCTCTGACATGGATCGCTATGAGGACAATGCGCAATCCTTGCTTGCGTGAGTGTGCCAACTCGAAAATGGGGCACAAACTATTCCCATTATGGTAAGGTACAAACAGCGAGCATCATTTGCTTGAGAGCTTGAACAGTCGCATGCTTGATCTATCGTATGATTGCATGTAAGGAAGCAAACTGGCGGGTTGAAGAGTTCCGGTCAGGTCTGTGATGGCAAGGTTTGCCTCGTTGACTAAAGCAAGAAAGTGATCGAAAGTATTGGGATTGCGGATGACGGATGAAATGTAAGCCATTGGATGCTCAATGGGACCAGCATTTCCTGCACTGTCGCAAGCTGCCGCAACGTCACGGGACCCACATCCATCGCTATGACCATGTGAACTGCCAATTGCACCATCGCAGCCTACTCTTGGGAGTTGTGAAGATGACTTCGTTTTATCCAAAAGAATGGAGAGCACACGCACAAGGTGCGGCAGGCACAACGGGTCGTATATTACGTCAGCACCTAAGCTGCAGAAAAAGAGATATTACGCCTTCACCGACTGATGAAAAGAGAAAACAACTGAATATCCCACATTAATGCTCGACAGAAGAAGTGTGTTAGTGGAGAAACTACTCACATTATATCCGGTTTCAATCCCTGAAGTATGCTCTCAGATGCACATTCCCAAGGCAGGTGTAAACATTTTACCTGGGGCAAGGACATGATATCAATTTCAGTTCTTATTCCTCCAATTTGCGCACGGTCAAACTACATCAGGATCCACACGATCGCAAAAGATGAATATTTGGATGGACCTCATTCAAAGTCATGCTTTCTCGAGAAAATCAAATTTTTCAATAAAAAAGGACAAACCCCACTGCTATCAAGGTAATTAAAGGACTAACAGGGAAGTCACGCAGCAGGACTACTCTTTTATGCTAAAGGCATTACCAATGAAAGAAATATCTGTCATGAGATCTAAGAAGGAAAACGCGGGGGGGGGGGGGGGGTGTGAAATATAAAACTAAAAACTTGAAAAAATGAATGCTTAGGGTGGAATGTGCAAGGACAATGACATGATCACTCACCAAATCTAAACATTCCGAAGTTACTGGCTCATCATCTTCCGTGCTCATTTGATTCATCTTCAAATTAAGCTTCATGTTGCTTAAGGTTGATAGGTCGCCATCACTTAACATTACCTGCATGAATATGGTCAATTTCTCAACTGCTATTTATGTATCATCATGAAACCATGTCCAGAGTGTTCAGCCAAGCTTGTATATGTGCTAAAGGACAGATCACTCATTCCACAACCAAATCAGCTTTTGATATCCAGCTCACAGGAAAAAGAACAATTCCAAGAACCAAGTACATCAAAAGAGTTGCTTGCCAAAACCATAGCGAGCGCAACCCTAGCATATCTACATATACTGATTGATGAATTAAGAACAACGCATAAACATATGAAGGTTCAAGCAAAAGCAAAAAGAACCTAAGCAGAAAGGAGCTTGAAGCTCAAGGACAGTACCTTGGAAGCTTTCACGTGGGAGAGACAGATACCAACTAAGCCAACCCCCGAGCCAACCTATGTCCAATATTCTAGTCAGTACCTGAAATCAGTTCTAGCGCATGATATACAAAGTTAAAACAGATCGAACTAATCAGATAAGGGGGAAGGGAATAGAAGGCCAAGTGATTATCTCTGTGGTGTTCCATAGACTAATAGATCTGATGAATCAGATTGCTACTACAGAAAATAAAATACTGGGGTTGGCAAAACTTTTATAACAGAATGTCTATAAGAGAACCAAATCTAACGTGGATAAAACAAGAAAATTGAACCCATAACATCAATGTTTATTTGAAAATTCTGATGCACTTCTGACAGCTTACTTCAAAACATGTTTTGCTGGAGAACATATCCGGAAAGGAAAGTATGAACTCTGACATAAATAGACTGGCTGGCCAGATCGAGCACCTGATGAGAGAAAGGACTGAAAGCTAATTTCAGTCGGCACATTAATCCACACAATGCATGAGACAATAAACCATCTGTGTAAATTGTGCTCTTTTGCCCATAAAAAGAAGAGTATATGTCCATGTCCACTCTAATTGAACAAAACCAAGCAAGCATATGACCCAGGACAAGCATTAAAAAATATACATGACTCAATCCCATACATACCCTGTATCTCCTTCAAGCATGTTGAGCGAACAATGCAGAGGAACCACCATTTTCCTTACCATTGCATCCTCACAACTTGCATCTAGGAAATAATTAACAAAAGATTCAGATGATGCATACAAAAAACACTCAAGTGAAAAATAATAAACCTGAAAAAAAAAAAAAAAAAAAAAAAAAAAAAAAGGTTACCAACTGGGAAAAGAAAAGAAATATATTTCAAAGCCCTCACATTCCCTTTGACTGTATTGTCATCCTAATGAAAAAAGACTTCGTCATAGGTAGCTTGAGGATTAATAAGTAAACAAGGAGAAATGGGACACATTATTCTGTAAGAAAAATTAACGACAATAAGCTTTACCTTTAAAGAAATCATGAACTCGCTGTACAGTTCATACAATTCATCTAGCACGTCATCACGATTAGACTCAATTTCCAATATGAGCTTCTTCAAGAAGTTTTTCAAGTATGGAGCATGACATTTGCCAATCTGCATCAACACATCACCTGTTCAGAGAACTACGCAGTAACAGTCCTTCACTAAAATAATGCAGCCAAAACAGATGGCAATGAACCCGGTACTCAAGAACTAATGCATGAGCTAGTATTAGTAAGCTAGAAAAACAATTCCAAAAGTAGCAACATGAACCATAACTTCCACAGAAGCATATAATCATTTTGGCTAGTCTACATGGTGTCAACGAGTAAAAGAAAACATTCACTTTAGCAGAAATGACACAGAGGAAACACAAAAGATTGTTCTTTTTTTGTCACTTATATCCTAAACCAACGTCAACATGTGACGTGAACTCAAAAGACACTTCAGTTGAGACATCCTCTTTGTTTCCTGTTTTGGGTTCTTGAGTTTGGGAAGATCCCTCAATCAAAACTTACAGCTTTACTGATGCAGTGATCCCAAATGAACCTCTGAACATCCACCGTCACGGACCCACCACCGAGCGATCTGGGTTTCGAATAAAAGAGACAACTGCGTCAAATTCAATGCACACGGAATCTTGAGATACTAAAGACCACAAAACTGGTGAGTTCAGTGAACCGCGCGCAAAGAGGGAAAAGCAGGGGAAGATTTTACCTCGCGTATGACATCACGCAGTCGGTGGCTTCCATGGCGAGAAACGCAGAGACCAGATGGAGGCTCACGGTTTGCTTTTGCTTTTGCTTCTCCATTTTGTTCAAGAACTATTTCTTCTCGCCTCGTTCTCTGCAACGCCCTCGACAGGACAGGAAGGATGAGGAGGAGGAGGAGGAGTAGGAGGAGCAGGAGGAGGAGGGGAGGAGCCGGCGAGAAGCGGAGATGGGTTTGGATCGATTTTTCGGGTTCGGGTAGGCTTGAAAAATGAAGAAATCTCAAATCTGATTATTTAGCTATTAAGAAAATTCCGTAATTAATCCGCAACTCATAAAAAAATTGTTAAAGACTGGCCTAATAGCCCTAAAAAAAATCCCAATTTTAGATCTAGTCCCAATTTTACCCTAAACTGTTTTTCTGTTCCATAAAAAATCTCCAATTTTAAATTGTTCCAATTCTACCTCAAACTTTCTTTTGTCTTAAAAAAAAAAAGAAGAAGAAAGAAAAAACCCATGATCTATCATAATTTTTTTATTTAAAAAAACCATCAACTTTAATTTTTATTTTAAATTTGCCCCAATTATCCCTCCATTTCAACAGATGAAAAAACTCCCAAGCATGAGTTGTTCGAGCGTTTTGAGTTGGAAGACTTCTAAGCACAAGAGATTGAATATTGAGTACAAAATCAAAAAATTCTTAAGTGATATAGAATGAAAACTCTCTTGGCAAATGAAGGAGGTCAACCTTAAATTTGCATTTGGCAGTTCGAATAAATTCATAATAGAATCTCTTATAATTTTAATTTATCATATTTTAAGTAGGCACTAAATACAAAATAGGATAAATTCGAATATAAGAAGATATATACCAAATAAAATTATTCCATAGCAAATATAGGATAAAAATGGATAAAATTTCTAACATCCATAATAAAAAAATTATCTTTTTTGAATGATAATCTTTTTTTCTTTTTTCTTTTTGTAAAAGTAAGTAGTATATTAGGGAAGGACCAAACTATACAAAAGCGATTACGGCACCAAAACTTACATTCAAGATGAATATAATCATTATGAATGGAAGAATGCCGAGATGTAAAAGAGCCAAGCGGCTAGAAGGCTATGTAACTAGAAAAACTAGTCAACACTAGCACGGCATGAACAACCATCTACTAGATACAACCAACAACACAACAACCAGAGTAGTAGTGATGACAAAAAATTATCGAAATTAAAATTATATTTCAATATAAATACTAGTTGAATGCTAATATAAAAAATTCAAAGTAACAAAAAATAACAATTTAGTTATCTTTTTAACTTAATCTTATTTTTATTCATATATTCAAATTTAATTCTATTTTATAATATAAATTTAATATATAAATTATTTGCATTATTACATATTTTAGGTATTTTAAAATATATTAGTATAGTTTACTACATAATAATGTTTTATCAAAGAATGATGGAAGGAGAAAAAAAGATTAAAAAAATAATTTAAAAAGAGAGGAAAATAAAACAAAAACAAATAAATATAAAGTATGCGAGAGTGTCATGAGAGATTTTTACTATCACCGTTTGTATAATTTTGAGTTCAATTATATTAATATGCCATTTAATACCAAATTATACACATGATATGATATAAATATTCGACATTATTATTGTAATTACCAAATAATGAATAAGATATAGTAAAATCTATGGATTTCATTTCTATTCTATCAAGTCCTATCATGATTAGAAATTTGAATGATCAAATATAGCCTAATTGCTCTAATTTCTACCCAAATTTTAGATTCATTAAAACGTTGATTTGGCTGATGTGAAAATTCATCTCTCTAATAGATATCTTTTTGAATTTGAAATTTGAAAAATATTAAAGCAGTGACATGAAAATGCTTAGGAAAAGTACCAAAATAGTCATAAACGTTTTTTATTATCGGCACTAATTAATTCGCTTTAAACTTTTGATTGGACCAATTTAGTCGTAAACATTTTCACATTAGTACCAATTTAGTCCATCCGGCTAATTTAAGCGGAAATTGCTGATTTGGCCGCCAAAGCGGTCTTACGTGGCGCCATGTAGACAAACTTTATGATTTTTTATAATTTTTTTCAAAATTTTAAATTATTTTTTTCCTTTTTTCTCTTTTTTTTTTCTAAAAATATTTCTTTTCTCCTTACCCTTGGTCAGTGAGGTCGCCGCCACAGGCTGGTCGGGGCGAGGGGCCCCGCGCCCTCGCCGCCACCCGGCGAGAGCGCCACGCCCTCGCCTCGCCATAGGCGAGGGCGTCGGCCCCGCGCCTAGATCCGGGCGAGGGCCGAAACCCTTGCCCGTTGGCCGGCGAGGGCGCGGTAGCCCTCGCTCGTGGCGGCGAGGGCCCTCGTCGCGGGCGGAGTCTTCGAGTGGCGGCGACGGAGAGAGATGCTGCGAGGAGAAGCACCGAGCGCGTACATGCCCTCGCTCGGATCCGGGCGAGGGCCGCCGTGCCCTCGCCCGCCACGAGCGAGGGTTGCCGCGCCTCGCCGGCCAACGGGCGAGGGTTTCGGCCCTTGCCTCGGATCTCGGGCGGGGTCGACGCCCTTGCTCGTGGTCGGCGAGGGCGCGGCGGCCCTCGCCAGTGGCCAGCGAGGGCGTGGGGCCCTCGCCCGACCAGCTTGTGGCCGGCGACCTTGCCGACCAAGGGTAAGGAGAAAAGAAAAATAAAAATAAAAATAAAAATAAAAGAGAAAAAAAATAAAAAATAATTTAAAAATTTTGAAAAAATTATAAAAAATCATTAAAAAATTCCACGTGGCACCACGTAAGACCACCGCGACCAAATCAGCAATTTCCGGCTTAAATTAGCCGGATGGACTGAATTGGTACCAATGTGAAAATGTTTAGGATTAAATTGGTCAAATTGAAAAGTTTAGGACTGAATTGGTACCAATAAAAAAGGTTTATGACTATTTTGGTACTTTTCCCTGAAAATGCCATATTACTAAGGGCGATTAGATAGAGTGTTAACGAATGTAGACATGAGAGTTGAGTAAAAATTGATAGCATTTTATGAGACCAAAAAAGTTTTATGCTAGAATAAAAAAAGTAGGCACTCCATTCGAGAGTGTACGAGATTTGAAAAATGGAAAATGGTTAAACGAACTTTTATACAATCTAACCATTTAAATTTTTTTAATTATCATGTCTGTGCACGTGTGTCAGCACATTTTAAAATTTGATGACAAGGATGTTTTTGAAAGAAGAGAGGAAAGTGAATTTCAAAAATCAGAAAAACTGATATGAGTATAGATCATATTATACGATGTCCACCTCCTTATCTTTGATAGTTTTCCCCTATTCATTTTCTTCTTGTCCCGGAACATTCCAAGTAATTTTAAATATTTTCCTTGATTTTTCCTTATTCTATTTTCTATCTTAAATTATTTTTGCTGCCCTTGCAAGGAAACTTCAACATCTTGCTTGCAGAATGGCGTCCACCTTGCTTACTCAAATTCTCAAATGCTTTTGCACAATTTCAGTTTTGCCTTTTGCCCTTGATTGCTAGGATTGCTAACAGGCTAACAGCAGTTCTTTTCCATTTCTCTCTTACAGAAAAAGGTCCCAAGCTTCGAAATTTCAAAATGTTAGAGAGTTAACTTTGGTAGTTTTGGTGGATACTTAGGAAGTTGGACATCATTAAATATGGATAGGTGCGTCACTTATAACGGTAGTTGAGTGTAGTTGGTATACACAGTATATCTTTATGGCCTACCCGTTTTGAAAATAAAGTGAATGGTACATTGAATTTTTCTAAGTACAAGAAAATAATTTCATCAATCAAGTTTCTCAGCTTTACACAGGGCAAAGATAAATATGCTGCGAGTGCGATGACCACGAGCATATTCAACCACAGTAAAATTACAACCAACCCGTGGAGTTTTCCTGAGGTGCTTATGGCTGAATTGCATCCACCAGGGGCAGGCAGAATCGTAATTTAGAGGGAAAAAAGGATAAATCTTTTGCTTAGGGCATTCGTGTTGCCACATCCATTGGCTTAAAGCAATCTCTCACTGTTCACATAAATACCCACCCAAAAGGCCCCCCAAAACTCTCTAGTTTTGGAAACTTGCAAAAGTCATCACACACACAACACCAACACAAGACCTTCCCAAAGGAGCCATGCCCACCAAAATCCTCCCTCTGTTTCATGTTCTCTTCTCATTTTCCATCTTCTTACCTCTTGCGACCTCCACCGACTTCAATTTCCCAGCTGTTTTCAACTTTGGGGACTCGAACTCCGACACCGGCGAACTCGTCGCGGCACTCGGCATCCGCTTGAACCCTCCCAATGGCCAGACTTACTTCAAGGCCCCGGCGGGGAGATTCTGCGACGGCCGCCTCATCGTCGATTTTCTCAGTAAACTAGTTACCTATCATTGTCTTGGAAAAATGCAGATTGTGCAGATTGCTCATGCCATCTATGTGCTTGTACTGTTAGAGATGCTTTGTTTTCAGCCATATTTGTGTAGTTTGTGGTCTAGGAGCTCAAACTAGCAAAGAAGGATTGAGTCACGTGTCTACCTTGAAAAGTGAACAACTATTTAACATGTGAAAGAACAGTGAATTGTCTCCTGCTAGGGTTGTCCTACAAAAGATGTGATGAAAAAGTTCTGCAGCATTAAAGAAATTATTCTAATACACCAACATTATCAATCTAGTTTTGTAGAGCGCATGGGAAATAAGATAAGATATTGTGGAATTCCACCCTCTAGTTGGTGAACAAAGAAAACTGGAGAGACCCTTGCTTCTTAAATATCTTATTATATGGGTTTCCTTCATAGAAAGCAACCTAGACCCATTAAAAAAATATGACATCTCCTTTTTAATCATGAGAGGGGACCATGAACTACATGTTGATGGTAACTAACCTCCAAGAGAAAAACACAAGCTTCCTGCAACATCATCCATGGCCTCCAAGACCTGCATTGCCATCTTGGCTTTGCTCTGTTTGTTCCCTCTTGGCAACTCGATCGATTTCTTCAACTTCCCTGCTGTTTTCAACTTTGGCGACTCCAATTCCGACACGGGCAATCTTATCTCGGCCGGGATCGAGAGCCTCAACCCTCCTAATGGCCAGAGCTACTTCCAGCTGCCATCTGGGCGATACTGTGATGGCCGTCTCATCATCGATTTCCTGAGTAAATTACCAATCAATGCAAGAACAACGGTTTTGATGTTGCTTGGATTCTCTCTGTTTCAATTTGTTGGTGTCGTGTCATTGTTTGTTCTGTTCCTTCATTCTGCTCATGCTTTGCTGCTGTTGCTGCTGCTATTTATCGTCTTTCTTTTTCTTTAAAATATAGATGGACTTTGCTTTTGAGAATAGAAATTGAACGCCTCTTGTTTGATGCTACAGTGGATGCAATGGACCTTCCATTCCTAAATGCCTATCTAGATTCAATCGGCATACCAAATTTCCGGAGAGGTTGCAACTTTGCAATGGCGGCATCGACGATACTTCCGGCAACTGCAACATCACTGAGCCCATTTTCATTTGGGGTTCAGGTGTCTCAGTTTCTCCGTTTTAAAGCCCGTGTGCTTGAGTTGCTGGCCAAAGGTTTTTAATATTTTCCTTTTCTTTTTTCTTTTGCCCTCAACCTCGCAAAAAGCTTTGCTGTCGATAGCCATCGACAATTTCATGCCTCTCTGGAAATTCTGTTCCAGGTAAGAAGCTTGTCAAGTATCTACCAGCAGAAGAGTACTTTGCACAGGGCCTTTACATGTTTGATATAGGACAGAATGACCTTGCTGGCCCATTTTACTCCAAGTCGTTGGATCAGATACTCGCCTTGATTCCAACAATTCTTGTAGAATTCGAAAATGGATTCAAGGTACGTTTCATCCTGATGACAGCATGTTAATTATTCTTTTTACTTCGCACGCGCCTGTTTCATAGTTTTGACATATACAGGAATTCTATCTAAGGATGTACATAATCAGGAAAGAACCTAGCATAGAAGATAAAAATGGAATTTGCATCTATTTACTTTGCTGTCTTGCCGCAGACATTGTATGATCAAGGGGGTAGAAATTTTTGGATACACAACACAGGTCCCCTTGGATGCATAACTCAGAATATTGCAAAGTTCGGGACCGATCCATCAAAGCTTGATGAGATCGGATGCATCAGCGGACACAACCAAGCGGCTAAGCTTTTCAACTTGCAGCTCAATGCTCAATGCACAAAATTGCGGGGCCAGTACACTGATGCAAATATCACATATGTTGATATCTTCTCCATAAAGTCCAACCTCATCGCCAATTATTCTCGCTATGGTAAGTCGCCACCTGCAATTGTCTTTTCCTCAATTTCATCCATGGCGTATTTCATCCTGCCAGTTCCTAGATTTAAGATTGCACAAAAGAAGAATTAAGGTCTCATGGTTGATTGGGAAATTACTATGTCAGCTTGGAACATCAATTGCTGGTTTGTGACAACAAGATTCTTCATCTTGAACTTGGATGATGATTAATTTATAGAAGATTGAATCTGGGAAGAAAGATTAATTATTCTGTAATGTGTTTTACAGGATTTGAACAACCGTTTATGGCGTGTTGTGGCTATGGGGGCGCACCCCTGAACTATGACAGCAGGGTTTCTTGTGGGCAAACAAAGGTTCTTAACGGTACCACAGTCACGGCCAAAGCATGTGATGACAGCACCGAGTACGTCAATTGGGATGGGATTCATTACACTGAGGCTGCCAACCAGTTCATTTCCTCTCAAATACTAACAGGAAAATACTCAGATCCTCCTTTTGCAGACAAAATGCCTTTTGCAATGAAGCTCAAGTTCTGAAGGATGATCATCCTCTACAGCTATAAAAATTTGACTGTTTCTCGGCATCTGTTGGACACAAAAATCCTAAAAGCCATCCATGATAGTCAAATGACAACTCATTTATTTGAGTGATTACTGATTTGCTATATGCTAACAGAGTATGCACTTGACAATTTGTTGTAATCATTCGACTCAAAGCAATTCAATCTAGTGGATGCCATCTATGGTTTATACAAATAGCGCTCTACAGGGCTGGAAAGTGCTTCTACTCATAGATCCGCTTTTGGAAGTTTCATGTATGTATATTTTCCCATTGTATACTGCAAAAATGTAACTGGACAAACAAGACCGTTTCAGTTAGAAAACACAAAATAAAATACTTATGATACTGCTCAGATGCCAAAATCATATTATCCTTTGATGTGCAAACTTCTCAAACATTTGTCTATAGTATCATCATGCTCACAACCGTCGTGCTCACAACCGTCGTTGTTGAACATGCTCTTTCTTAATCAGTGCAGGAGAAATTCGGAGAAGTATCTAGCAGACAAAGATATACATTTCCTCATTTTTTGGAGACATAAGCATAATATTGTGCCATTGGAACGACAAATGCAATTACCAATAAACCCCCAACTACAAGACTAAATTGCCCCCTTTTCTCCTCAGTCTCTTCCCTGGTCTTGAAATTGGATTCTCTCTTATAGTCCTTTGACTGAGGCCCCCCGGGATCCGGGAGCCCATCAATGGCAGCGACTAGCCGTTTGGCACTGCTATAAACTGCTTCATTGTACTTCTCTTCTGTTGCCAATACTGCAATGAATAAACCAATAGCCTGATCATCAGCATCATGAAGCAGAACCCAGCTTCCTCTTTAAGTGAGGAATGTATATATTTTCATGAAAATCTTTGCATAGTCTGATATGGACTCCAATAACTTAAAACATCATGGCACCTCATTAAACACCATTTTTTTTTTTCCTTTTGGTAAATACATACCAATTTGTACTAATGGAAGTGTAGCCTAGAATGTGGTGAAAGAAACTGCCAAGATTCTTTAATAACTCTTGACATTTGGACAGAACAATGCAACTTTGGCCTTGAAATGTAGGCATATTTGATGTACGTCACCAACTTTATTGCATGCACGGGAAGGGTTGATTCAGATGCTTATTGAAAAAAAGAAAGGATTATTAAGAGGTTCATCCTTATTGAAAAATTTATTTTTCACAAGTGGCTGTCAACAAAGGACAAGGACAGCACCTAGTGGACAAGAATTTCTCAGATTCAATAATCAAACACAAACTTGAATTTTCTGATCCATTAACCATTAGACAAAGCAGCCACGGACTGTAGATCACATAGGAGAGAATGCAATCTTACCTGGAAGATTTTCTGAGATGGTTGCATCGAGGATACTATCTCCGACAGACTTGACGAACTCAGGGCCTCCTGTGATTGCTCCTTCCTTTTGACTTGTGATAAGAACAACAATGCCCTTGTTGTTGCCCTCTTCCACTGTTGGATACCACTTCTCCAAAACTTGATCAGCATACTCGAAAGCATCAGCTTTACTCTGCAGCAAAATTAAGAATTACATCGCCACTTAATCTCATCATGAACTATCATCCTCTTGCTGGTCAACCATCCAAATGAGTTTTTAGTATTTTAAAGGAAAAATCCTAGGTGTAAATGGTATACAAAATCGCTATACTGTGGCAAACTCTAACCAGGAGTTGAATATGTCCGCCTTGGTTGAATACCCACCGGTATTTTGCCACGCCAGTTGGAATACCAAGGCGCTATACTACTTTCAAGTGGTTCATACGTCAGATCAAGTCATGAACACCCTGTCGTGAAGCTTCCATCTCAATGATGAGATCGGTTGAAATGCAAATAAAGGTAAGTCTATAATTTTCTAAGTCAATGTCATCAGGATATAAAATAGAAGGGAGTATTTTTGCAAATAAGAATCTGCACTCATCAGACACAAAATGGCTTCCGACAGAAGAAATTAACAAAATGTAATGCCACCGAACTTACTGTCAGCTTTCGGACGGTGACGAAATTGATTCTGAGGTTCTTCCTGGACTCCAAATCAGACAACAACCGTTTCAAGTCAGACTTTGTGACTCGGCTGAGAACTCCCGCATCATCAACAACATAAGACTCCTTCGGTGGCCCCTCACTGATCACATCAAACTCAGAAGCCAATGCAGGACTGTCCAGCGATAGAGGGCAAAAGTTGAGTGCCAGAGTGAGAGCTAGAGCTGCTAGTCCTTGTTGGGCATGAGAGAGCCAGCTCCTGGTCTCACTGAAAGATTCGTTTTTTGACTCAAGATGGTGTCTTTTGAGGATGCAAGAGATGGGTTTGGTGTAAAAGAGAGTGCTTGATCTTGGCTGTGGAGATTTCGAAGAAGAGCATGGCTTGGGAGCGATGAGTGGAGAGAGTGAACGAGCAGAGAGAATGGTCTCCATAACTTAGAGATCAAACGGGTCTTCAAAATCTGTGAATCATGAGAAGGTGATGCCAATACATAGCAAATTCTTTCTCGGATTTCTCGCTGTGCTCGCTGTGCGTTCCTGGCTTGTGTTGGTTTCAGATTTGGGTGGATGACATTTGTTTCTAGTGCGGATTTTTGGCTGATATTTGTTGAAGGATAATGCCTGCGTCAGCCACGGAAAGAGTCAAGGGCTTTTCGGTCCACTTTGCAAAACACATCGATGCCATTTTGTGGTATTGGATAATTGCTCTGTTTAAATGAGCAGACAGACGCTTCTTCTTATTCCAACGACAGAAACCGAAATCTTGACCTCCACATAAAACATGGTTTTTCCGATTCTTTGCAAAATTCGATCCATCTTATGCTATTCTTTCACAAATTTTACCTTAGTGATGGACAAATATCCCTAAATTTGTTTGTTTTGGTACCGTGAATGGACTCACTATTGTTGGTATCGTATATGTCAATTTCTATGCCAGAAATACCCCTCGCTTTTTCCGCAAATCTTCTCACTACCGATCACCAGTGGGGCACGCATCAAAGTCTCAGCTCTTACCCCACATTATCTCCCTCCAAATTTTTTTCTGCAACCATGAATATTACTACCCTCAGTCTCCAAAATGGCAATTCCCATTTGCCTGTCCCTCTCTCCCCACGCACCAAACATCCCCTCCATCTCCTCCTCCTCCTCCTCCTCCAAAGATAATGACCCTCATCTCATTCGATTCTCAAAGAGAGAATTCATCTCCAAGACAGCTAAATTCTTGATCTTTTCACTCGCCCCCGCGTCGACATTCTCTCAGTGCTCGGCTGAACCGTCGCCACCTCCAAAGGCAGCTCCTTTGGGAATCGCCAACACCAAGTCGTGGTTCCAGTTTTATGGCGCTGGGTTCGCAATTCGTGTGCCTCCTCAGTTTGAGGACATTACGGAGCCCGAGGTATTGCTCTCTCTTGTCATGTTGGACTACGTTTTCGTCTGTTCAGTAGGAATTGCATGTTTTCGCAAAAGAAAAAGTTTCTGTTGTCTTTTTTGGCCAGTGTTTGTACGTATGCTGGAAGAAATTAAGTGGGAATTGCTTATAGGGTGGGTGGATTGTTACAAAGACGGTTCTTTTTATTGAGCAATCAATCTTGGAGGGCTTTTATATTCTTCTTTTTTCGTGTGGAAAAATTTGATTTTTATGGTCCAACGGTGAAAAGGAAGTCTCGGGTGATTTTACAATCTTTGAATAATCATTTGAGAGAGTAAAACCGCTGGCTATCGTTTCTCATCATATTCTCTCTTGTTGATTGTGGTCTAAAAGGTTTGGTGATCTCAGGATTTTAATGCTGGTATGTCTCTTTATGGAGATAAGGCGAAGCCAAAAAAATTTGCAGCTCGGTTTGCATTGCCTGATGGGTATGTTACTCATGTTGTGTGCTGTTCATTTATCTTTGCATCTCTGATAATTGTAGCTGAAGTCTCTTGGCTAGACAGTAGACCCCAATTGTTTGAAAGACATTTATATTAACAATTACTTACAGTGCTAATATGATGCAGTTCTGAAGTCGTAAGTGTTGTGATTCGCCCGACCAACCAACTCAAGATCACATTTTTGGAGGTTAGTGTATTTACAATAGCAAATTCCGAATTCTTATGATATGCTATTAGTATTCTTGAAAGAGCATTTTGCTATCGAGATAGCTGTCATGATGTGACTGTAGTGGGACTCCATTTATTTCATTTACTATGTGTTGTGTCTATTATGGGAGTTTGCTTTGCAATTAGTCAAGAAAATTGAAGAATGAGGCTGCTGATCTGTGTCTTTCTGGATTAAGGGTAAACAATGCTCCTCGTTTCTGCTTCTATTGGGAGGATAAGGTTCATTTTGCTGGCCTAAAGATATCCAAGCAAAAAACTATGAGCATAGAAGCAGGATTCATACTGTAGAGAAGTGAAGGATTACCCTTCAGTAGCTGAATGGATACCCATGAAGATGTATAAGCTTTCCTTACAAAGATATTAAGCCCCATCTTACCTAGCGCCCACAAAAAAAAAAAAAGGATACAGAAATTATGTGATCCTCCATTCTGACTTATGCTTTGCTGCGCCTAGAGTATTAACTTCCTTGCAAATTCATCTTTAAGAAAATGCCAAATTGGTAGTGCTGGTGCTACATTTCAATGGGTCTGGATCCTTTTTATTACATGTTTGATCAACTGTTGGGTCTTCTATTTTTTGGGATTGTGATTGACTAGAAACCTTTACAGGCCCAAGATATTACTGACTTGGGTTCCTTAAAGGAGGCTGCCAAAATTTTTGTTCCAGGTAGGATTCTGCCACCGAGTGGTTTTTCACAAATGCATCTTCAGTGTTTTCGAGCAGTTTCATCTCCTCGTTTGTGATTTCACCGTAGATGGATTCTTTTTTTTTTTTTTCCAGCTGTTTTACTTTTCATGGTTCTCTTATTATTTTGTGTGTACTGCATTGTGATGGCAGTTGGCGCAACAATATACTCTGCCCGAAATATCAAAATAAAGGAAGAGGAAGGTTTCAAGTGAGTTTATTCTTCACTTTGCTAAAAATGTTTGAGTTCCAATCTTGGTGGCCGTTGTTATTGTGGCAGCATTTCTTATCAGCAGATGAACTATGCAAATTTACCACTTGATAACTAACATGTAAAATTTTGTCACACAGATTCAGTGTTTGAAAAAGATTCTTGTCATGCGACTCTTCAATCCATACTGATCTAATGCTTTATTGATACAGGACTTATTACTTTTATGAATTCTCTAGAGACCAGCAACATGTTGCGCTGGTTGCTGCTGTAGACAGTGGAAAGGTTAGTTGATGCCCTTCAACTGCTAAAAATTCTTTGTCATATAGAGATGACACTTCAAGAAATTTGCTGGGGAACTTTGCTGGTAGAAGGTCTTAACTGCATTCATTGAACTATAAAAGCGTTGAAACTTTGAGTAATGCCAACTTGCTTGCTCCCTCCAAGAATTACTGTGCCATTTTTATGCCCAAAATTTAGGATATCTTTAGTTGCACTCCGCCAAACAAATGATATGTTAATTGTGTGTGGTTTTTCCAATTAATGACGTGGGAGCTTGGAACATATATATTCTTAGATGTACATGGTGATGGTGTTATAGCATCGGAACTGACACCCATAAGAAGTAAAAAGCTCACAATTTTTCATGCAAAGAAGGTTGGAGAGAAGATTCTTTTCCTCTTACGTTTCTTATAAATGCATGGTTTTTCCATCTACAGGTATTTATTGCTGGAGCAACGGCGCCACAGTCCAAATGGGAGGATGATGGAGTGCGCCTCCGCTCTGCTGCTATATCCCTCACACTTCTCTAACCATGCTACTGGACTTGGAAGGTTACTGCAATAACCTTGTTTTGCACATGTTTAGTTTTAGTTTTATCAAGTAGATCGACATCCTAACTTCTGAAGACCTTCATAATTGCCATTCCACACTTACCGTTTGTTCTTTTCCAGATCATTTTGTACACGTTCTTTGCTGCAACTTCTGTTGGGCTTTATGCTAACGGATCCATCTACGTGCGAGAAGTTTCTAAATGAGACAATACCTACATTCATTTGTAATTGCTTCAGTACCTGGAGACCTGGCTTCATGCAGGAGCTAATTATGTTCTGATCTCGGAGAACCTGGTGGATAATTCTTGAATGAGGGAAATTCTGAACCTTGTTTATCCCCGAGCCATCTGCATGGGTATATTTAAACTTCTTCGGAGATTGGTCATGTTGAAGTGTGAGATCTGATTCTTTTGGTAAATAGCATCTAAATTTGAAGCAAGGAGATGCTTCGATATTCTCCGTCTCCGGAGAGCTATGAAAAGAAGGGCTAAAAGCTCGTTCTCTTATTTCCATCTGCCGTAGTTTGTGTATGGTTCTTTTCATTCCGGTTTTTCTCCTGCGCTTTCTGAGGATCATCCAAAGTAGTTTCACTCTCTAAGAATGCAAATAACTGTTCTTTATAAGTGATAGCAGGTTACCAGATAATCCACTTTCTAATCAAATTAAGATTTAAGTGGAGCATTTTGTGATCTCAAAGACAGCAACATGGATTTACTCGACCAACCGCTAAGCATTCGTATTTTCTGTGTCACGCATATAGTATTCCTTTTTTTATGCCACAATTCATATTTACTTCATGGAATCATTCAAAGTGACCCTATGTTTTCTCTCTCCAAGCATCTGTGCTTTTGTTTTCTTTTCCCCCCGTTTTCTTTACTATATAAATAAGTTGGCGTCTCCTTCTAGACTTCATCAATTTCCGAATGAAGAAGTCAATAGCTCTTGCATTTACCTCAAGTAACAAACTCCCATTTCCCTCTAGACTTCATCAATTTCCTAGTGAAGAAGTCAATGGCTCTTGCATTTCCGTCAAGTAACAAAATCTCATTTGAGCATACTTGTTCAAGACAAGCTACCACTTTAGCAAGACTTTTGGTTATCGGTATGATTACCTTTTTATTTTGGTTTAAGAAAAGAACTTCTGCCAGCTGTAGATGCAACTCACCAAACCTACGCTGATCCCATTAACCAATTGGCATGTCAACAGCAAGCATTCATTTGTGTACTCTCATGAAAGAGACACTTGTCTCGTTGCAGGGGATATTTTTCATGGTACTATCCTGCGGCTTGTCCTATCCTCCCATGGATCACAGGTTACGCCGATGATTAGGACAGAACATGATATATCCTATGGTCCTCGTAAAAAAAGAAAAGCACTGCAACTTATCATCATGACGGAGGACACAGATACTCATCATCACGAAAAAGGACGGTGATCATTGGTCTTTGATCAGTAGGTTGAGATCTCAAAAAGGCGCAACTACTCAGCGATAAGAAAAGGGTTTCAACAGCAAGAACTTTAGGTATACTTGTATATGGTCTGCCCATTCATGTTCATAGATGCCGCCTTTGAAGGGTATCAACTCTGTTTATTAGCCGATCTGTAAGCAGGACTATCTCAGAATCAGGGCTAAATGCAGGGTCTCTCTCTGTGCATCGGGACAATTAAAACTCATCAACACTGAAATCTTTCTCGGACCCAAGAATCCTCGATTTCAGCACCCGCGTCCCAGGATGTTCTTTTGTTTGACCTACTGTGTTGGCCCAATTGCACTACAGAGATCTGACTTCTGCGCTCCAGTTTTTCTACGTCACCAAGCAGTAGATCTGGAATTTTCCTCATTATTCTATCCCACCTCATAGTCTCTCTGATATTGTACTTATCAAAATACTCATTCATTAACAAGGTCCCCGTAGGAGCCGGCTCAGGATCTGCCCTCATCCCGACAGCCTTTACAGTCTTATGCACGTCTCTTGATCTAAATGGCAACAGCTATAAAATGACCGAAATAAGTCTACGAACATATTTCTAGCGCCACCTAACGGCCAAAGGACCTGCTGCTCTCATCATCCCGTACAGACCGTCCATCGCACGCTCCCTGCTCCTCCAACGAGCAAAGGGCTCCCGTCATTTGACAGATCTAAGAAAGCTGAGAAAATTGTCTGAAATATAAATTTTCTGGGTCCGGATAGGTGGGCTTAATTAGTCTGTTGTATTTAATATTTTCCCAGTTGATGTGGAACTTTAGCTGGGATTTGTCAAGGGGTTGACAGCCGCATAAACAAGATGACGAGCACGAGAGGATCGACGTAAACTTGTGGAGATGACATGCACGAATAGAGCGGCGACACCTTTCGGTCGCAGCAACTGGTATGAATCTGGGCCCACACTTGATGCCAACCCCTGGCTCAACTGCCAGTCTTCACTCCACTTTGAATCTCGAAGCACCCAAGAAGACGGTCGATCCCGAAACGGACGCGCACGCACGCAACAGAAGGACATAACGCAGCCTCTCTCCACCCCGCTGTCTTGTCGCACCTCAATCTCAGAAGGAATCCTGAAGTGCTGATCATTTTAAAAGGCCTGGCGGAATCCTCTGGAGCTGTCTGTCTCTCTCTCACCCTCAAGGCACACAAGCTGTAAATGCCAAATTCAGATCAAGAAGGTCAGACATGGAGGCTCTCGAGACCACGGTGTCGCAGTTGCCTGCTCCAGTCAAGGGCTCGTCATTCTTCAACTTGACAACCGTGATTGCTCTTTGCGTGTTCTTTGCTCTCCTGTGTGCTTGCATCATCATTGGCCACCTCCTACATGGGAACCGGTGGGCCAACGAATCCATCACAGCCCTTTTGTTGGTATGCGATATTATGGTGTAAATGAATCGTTTTAGTGATCTCTGATGACTTGTTGTGATGATTCATGTTCGATTATGGTAAAAATGGTTATGTGGGTACACAGGGATTGGGCTCAGGAGGTGTGGTTTTGCTGGTTAGTAAAGGGGAGAATTCTAAGTTACTCGATTTTAGCGAGAATCTCTTCTTCCTCTACTTGCTTCCACCCATCATCTTCAATGCTGGGTATGCTCTCTCTCTCTCTCTCTCTCTCTCATGTGTGTGTGTGATTGCAACAGCACACTTGATGTGTTAGAGCTCATACTTGTGAGAGTTTATAATGGAATCTAAATCGAAATAGATGATTGATTGAGGAACTGTAGAGTAAATGTGTCGGCAATTTCATTTCTTCTGTCATTTGACCATTGCATTTCTTCATCTGATTGCAGGTTCCAGGTAAAAAAAAAGCAATTCTTCAAGAATATTTCAATGATATTGTTGTTTGGAGTGCTTGGCACTGTCATTTCCTTCTGCATCATATCGCTTGGTAAAATATCAAACTTTTAGCTGGTTATGCTATTTTGGTTTTCGGTCTTTCTGGAAGCTATTAGTCCAGAAGCACTATCATAAACTGCTGTTCGGACCAAAGTCTCCGCAGCTTATTCCTCAGTCACTGATTCTATGTTTATCCACACATTAATTTAGTCTTGTTGGCTCCCCTTGTCAATTTGTAGGGGTATTTTTGGTGTTCAACAGAATCGGGGTGACATCTCTTAGTGTTCAGGATTACCTAGGTAAATCATCATATTTTCTTATATTCAAAATCTACACATTCTTACACTGATACGGAGGGCTTTATGTGTGCACAGCTGTGGGTGCAATACTCTCTGCCACCGATTCAGTTTGCACACTACAGGTACATGTTGGAGAGTCGGTTTTGACAGGGCTTTATTACACTAATAAAATATTTACTAATATGAAGATAATCTGATATTATAGGTTCTCAATCAAGATGAGACACCCTTCCTTTACAGTATTGTGTTTGGGGAAGGAGTTGTGAATGATGCAACATCCATCGTGCTCTATAATGCTGTACAGTCAATTGACTTAAAAAAGATTAGTGGCCTTACGGCTTTAAAGCTGCTTGGAACCTTCCTCTACCTATTCTTCACTAGTACAGCTCTCGGTATTGCGGTAAGTTACGGTTGGTTTCCATGTTAGTTATTTGCACGATCATTCAGAGAATCATCAAGAGCAATGTATTTTTTCAGACAAGTTCCAAATGTTCGATGCATTGAGATATCAGCTTGTACTTGTATAAGACACCAGACAACCGTTCCCAGTTTTGCCCTCATGGAATTGAATTGGAATGTGACTCTAAAGGCTTCACTAGAAAACTTCCCCAATGAATTATCTTGTCAAGATCATACCGTCTGATTTACTATCAAGCTGGCATTAGACTGGGAATGGAAAATTACCAAAAGTGTTCAATTAGCTAGCTCATATTGTTTGAGTCTCCTAATAAATGCATTATCCTGGCTCAAATTTTGTAATTATTTCAGGCCGGACTTTTGAGTGCTTTCATCATAAAGACACTTTACTTTGGAAGGTAAACTAAATTTTCATGACTTATTTCTGACTCCAGCATCAAGGTTATAATTCTCTGTACTCTAGATTTCTTGCACTGAAGTTTCTAGACATCACAAACATATTGCTGTTTTGCTTCAATTCTGGGTATTTCTGTGAGTTCTCTAGTCCATGTATTGGCCAGGTCTTAACAGGATCATCTAGTTTTGTGAAAGAGGTTCCGATTGTAGACTAATGACATTACTGGTATTTGACCAACAGGCATTCCACAGATCGGGAAGTCGCGTTGATGATGCTAATGGCTTATTTGTCATACATGTTGGCTGAGGTAAATATATCCTTTTAAATCTGACAACTTTCTATTATGTAAATCAAACTGTTAAGAAAAACTTGAAGCCTTACTAGCTTTGAGCCTATCTTTGGCTTCTCAACTCTATGATTCTGATGCTTTCATTTCAAGAAGATCTCAAGTCTAGCTTCTCAGTTGCATTCCATCCTCCTTGCCTGATTTATCCAGAAACCTGCTAACTCCATACTTCAGTAATTGTCATGAGCATGTGATATTTCTTACTGGGGAAATTGTCAGTCAATTCAGAAACCAATAGATGACTGGCCTTAGCAAAATTGAATTGATATTGTGGTGTATTGCTTCTGGTACTTGTCCATACTGATTGTTGCTCTGCAGCTTATGGATCTCAGTGGGATATTAACAGTTTTCTTCTGTGGAATCGTCATGTCCCACTACACATGGCATAATGTCACAGAAAGTTCACGGATAACAACCAAGTATGCATCACCTTTGATTCACCTTTTTTTTCCTATTGAGGTTTAGCAACTCACGTGTCTGATTAGATGAGCAATGAGTTCTGACTGGATCCTTATTGTTCATATGGCTCGATGATTTCAGGCATGCATTTGCAACAATCTCATTCATTTCTGAAACTTTCATATTCTTATACGTTGGGATGGATGCCTTGGACATTGATAAATGGAGAAGCAGCGGGGCAAGGTACCTTCCTCCTTCATATAAGTATGCAGATCCATGGTTGAAAACCTGGACATGGGTCTTTAAAGAGAGAGTGCTGGGTGGCTTGATCATACATGGTAGTAGAAGAAAAATAGAGAATAAATGTATATTTTCTCTTTTGCATATATTTTAATCATACTTAGTGCAAGATAACCCTAGTTGAGTGAGTTCCTTCTGGTAGGCTGCATATACTAATGTGTGTTTTTCAAGAGAATCTGCAAATGCAAGCTATCATGAATCGCTCTAGTAGACCAAGCCAATAACATTTCAAGAACACACAACTGACCCTGTTAAAGAAAATAAACCCCATACATGTCCTCCCTATGCTGTGATTGGTTCTGTTTACCATGTGGGCTGTAGACTGAATCTTTACTAATATTTCTCCTGACAATGATTTTGAGACTGCTCCAACAGTGTATGATTTGAACAATATGTCGGTTCTGCAATTCAATGACAAGAGATCTGTTGATGTTGTAATGTGCGAAGTGCTGTCCTAACTTGCTTCATGTGCTTTTGATTCAGTGCAGGAACTTCGATTGCCGTCAGTTCAACTTTGTTTGCACTTGTATTGGTTGGAAGGGCTGCATTTGTGTTTCCCATTTCAAACATCAGGAATTGCTTTAAAAAAAGAGATGGAACAAAAATTGAGTTTCGCCAACAGGTGATAACTGCTATCTTCTGGCATTTGAGATCAATCCCATCCTCTTGCTCAGGTTTTATCACATTATTAACCATTCAAATTTTTAGTTCATTATATGGTGGGCAGGTGTGATGCGAGGTGCGGTTACGATTGCGTTGTCTTACAGTGAGGTAACTAGCTTTTCCTACCATGAGTTACGATTCTCTTCTTGCAGCCATTGTCAATTTGCTGATCAATTCAACCTATGCAATTTTCACACAGTTTGCATCGTCATCGGATTCAACATCACAAGATAGTTTGATGATCACTAGCACCATAATAGTTGTTCTATTTAGTACAGTGGTAAGTTGCCTCTTCACTGATCTCCATAGTTTTCCTTCATGCATATTGAACCAAGATTGTCATGTTGCTCACAAAACGGTATGGCAAAGCTATTAATCCTTTGACATTGGATGAAGAAAGTACAATGCAACGAGGATGATCCATCTTCTTCTAAGATTTTCTCCGTATCATGAATCACTTGTATTTGGCGGCTCTATTGATTGCATTTCCTTGTGGAGATTATGGACACTTCAACTTTTTGGACAGGTGTTCGGTTCCATAACAAAGCCTCTAATAGAAGCACTGTTGTTACGGCACTCAAGACCGATGATTTCTGACGCCTCTGATCTCCCGAGCCTAGAGGACTTGAGATTCCTGTTCATTGAAAACGGTGACCAGAGCGAACAGGGAAGCAGTCAGAGAAAGAGAAGCTTGAGGTTGCTTATGACGAACCCAGGCATTAGCGTTCATTACCTGTGGAGGAAATTTGATGACAGGTTCATGAGGCCAGTCTTTGGTGGAAGGGGTTTTGTTCCATTCGTTCCTGGATCACCAACTGGCGAGGCAGAAGAGAGTCAAGAGAACTCCTAAATTAGATGGTGAGTATAATTGGTTTTCCTTTTATTTTGTCCATGGAATCATTAATATTATTTATAGAGGATCAATAAATGTAAAAGGAAGCTCGAGCTTGGCTGTAAAGAGAAGGGAATACACTTTATCCCAATTTTGTATGTTTTCTACACCTTATTTTTCAATTTCCTGAAAAGGATTAAGTGACAAATTAGAGGGAAGAAGGTTATCGTTGTAAAAATTCACTGTGGAGTTCTTTATGAGTTCCTTTCGCTGTCTGCTTAAGTAGTAAGTTTTGGGCTAAGATTGTCCCCAAGTAAAGAAAAGAATATGTCCCACAAGCAGAATAATTTTCACCTTGAAACTCAACTTCAAACGTTTCACATGTCTTTTTTCCGCCGTTTCAAACTCTTATATCAAACACCAAACTCGACGTCTTTGAAGAAAAGTACACGAGATGGATCGTAGAGAGGACCAATTCCAATTGCTGACCATATGCCAAAAGCTATTCAATGTCATCATGAATTGGCTAGCATCGCAGACTCGCAAGACTATCACATTAGGCGATCCTAGGCTCAGCAATGGATTAGCCGAAACACCCAACTCTGTCGAATTGCAGGGCAGTTCCAATGCTGCTGCAGAACGAAAGTTGGATCTTTCATCTCAAAATCTTTCAGATCAAGGTTTGAGTTTCAGAAAGGCAAACTTTGATGGCACGGTGGCTCCAAATGAGCATGACGAGCCTCCGCCTGTAAACAGCATCAGCGACATCGTTAACAATGAGGAGCAAGTACATTCATGCTATGACGATCCTGGCAAACAAGAGCAGCAAAATCCAATCCCCGAAGTTCAGTCTCAGGAAAAGGTTATGAGGAAGACCGTTAGCTTTGATCACAAGGTAGAGATAATTGAATTGAGGAAGAGAAAATTGAAAAAGATCAGATCAACAGAGAGGACGAACTCAGTGGAGCGCAACGAGGATGAGATAACCAAGCCGATTCTGAAGATGGGTTCTGGCCTGGATGCAACATCGGATCCCAGTACCCAACAGCCAGATGAAGCCAAGACATCATGAGTATTTAGGGTAAGAGGAAAAACGGATTCATACACAGCAAGTTTCTCTTTCTTCTCTTTCTATTGGCTCCAACACAAGCTGTATTTAACAAGTTTATTTAGGATATATTACAACCATAGCATAAGGATCGGCCTTTGCATGTACATTTCAACTCAGATTGTCTCAGTGATGTGGTCCATTGGCGAAATGAAAAAGAACTTTTACGATGTTATTCTTGAAGGGATAGTTTATTGGTAGGATACAGTTAAGCTGAACCAATCAAAAGTTTGGTACAAGTAGAAATTCAAGAACTTCCTGTGCAAACTGATAGGTCTGATAGTGGTGATTGTTTGTCAGCTAATGTTCACAAATGATGTCCAACTCAGGAAACTGCTGTCCTCTCACAACATATTCATTGACGTGGGCACAAAGACAAATTACATTATGCTTTGGGAGAATATATTATAAGTTGGTCGTGCTAAGGAATTTAGCCTTCCATGTTGGACACAAGCAAGCATTTGCCCTCTCTGGGACTTATTCCATTGATATAGATGAAGCACTAAGTTAAAGTAAGCAAGGATTTTCTTTCTCATCAAGCATTCACTTTTTCCTATTGAAGAACCTAAATAAAATAGAAAATTGAACAGATCAAATAAAGAAGATACGTTAGTATAGCCGCCAACCTCCTATTCTTTCCCTCTCTCCCTTCACACAACTTTATTTTTCAACCTTTATGGAGGGGAGGGTTTGAACAAGATCACTCACTCCCCTTCCTTTTTCTTTGGCTGATTCGGTTCCCCATTTTATTTTTCTTGCTTTCCTCCCGTTTCTCTTTCGATCTAGCATAGATCAAGGAGCTTCTCTCTTGTTTCGGGGAGGAATCTATCTTGATCTAGTCTAGATTTTGGGGATTTTTTGCACGTATGTTTTTGGGGTTTTGCTTCCCTCGGGTTTTGTTGATATACAAATCCAGTTTTAATCAACCATTAAATTTGTGCGCTTTGACCTTTTACTCTAGACAGCAATGGTATTGGGGATGCCAAACCTAAGCGAGGGCAAAGCCACACCAACATATGTAATTTTTGGTGTGCACTCATTACTAAAGATAGATTCAGTGATTAGTTGCTGATTTTGGTTTGAAAAAGTCACGGATATACTTTTTCAACGTATGGATCCCTAATCTTGTTCCAATGAGTTATCTTGTTATTTAGAACTTGTTTTGCTTCGAAACTGTGTGGGATTTGTCTTGATTTTCAGTTGAAATGCATCGCTTCTTTATGGTATTTTTGCAAAAACGAATGAAGTGTTGCTTTTATTAAAAAAAAAAAAAAAGAAATTAGAGAAGATATGTTGCAAAAGAAAATAAAATTGTAAAGAAGATATGATCTGTGTGGGGGTGGCTGGTGAAGACCCATAAAAACACGTCCAGATTCAATGCATTTTTCAAAATATTCTCCCTGATAAAATATGGAAAGCATGTGGAATCAGTACCGAAGAAAGACTGATCAGAATGAACCCACTTTTGCTTAAAAAAACATAAAACCAACTTTCATGGAACCTTTCGGTGAAGCTGATGGTTCTTCCGAAACCTGAAACTTGAAGATGTCTCTGTAGAGATCCGGTTTGGAGAACAAATTCCGCTCCTGTCTGGTAGGAAAGGAAAACAGAGAATGGCGAATCCTATACTGTATCGCGTGAGGAGCCCCTTGCCGTGGAATATCTAAAAACGAAACCAACTTGTGCATGTACTTTTTTTCCTTTTCCGTTGAAAATTTCACGTGAGGCATCGACAACAAATTAATTCTCAATTGATGTAGCGACCTGTTGTGCAAGTTTGTAACTATAATGGTCCTTATCTAGCTAGAGTGTCTTTGCATCGCTCAACTAGGCAGTGTTAGAAGGAGAGTAATTTCAGGATTTCATAAATTAAGACCAGTATATTAGGCATGTCTACCCCACGGAAAAAAGAATAATGATTAGGGAATCATTTTTGCATATATTTCCTTTCACTTTTGTAAACAGTACAAATAGAAAATAATCTCCAAAAAACCAATCATTTATGGCAGGTTATAAGTGAGACGTACTCGATGTATTCTAATAAGCCGTGAGTACTAATTTCCGTGGCAATATAAATGAGAAAATGGGCTCAAATAGACTATTGAGATTGACAGAGAATATACAAATGTTTACACCAAAGCTGCCCATGGAACAAAGAAGAAAAATGCAGAATCAAACGGATGCTGCTAAATCCTGATCAAAGCAAAATCAGATTTGTATTTTGCCTTATTGCCTAAGGGCCAATCCCTTCATTTTGCCCAAGAAGATTCCTTTCCAGGCGACTTGAAAAATCCTAAGAAAGCCAAGTCAAAAGGGAAGAGAAGTGATGGGAGCCGTTCAGTCATCTCCACTAGCTCTCACCACGGCTGACGCATGCTTTATCCCCGTGGCGTCCGCTCTTCTTCCTCCTCGCGCATCGTCCCACGTAGCCAAACCCAGATCGAACTCTTCCCTTTCCGGACGGATTCGGAGAGTTGACGAGATCCTAGAGCCGCCCGTTTCGAAATTCACGAGCCCCGCCGCCCAAAATCCGATCTTTCCGCGGTGTCTGCCGTTGAAGTGCGTGAGGTCTGAGATGGAGGCCAAGAACGATGAGGCCGCGGGAAAACCCACGTTGGGTTTCGTCGAAACTGATCAGGGTTTGATTGATCAGATGGTTTATGATGCTCTGGTTTGGAGTTCTCTTCATGGGCTCGTCGTTGGCGACAGGAATGTTAACGTATGTGCCCCCGTAAATATGAGAAGTTCGCATTTTTTTGAAGCGCTTGTGATGAAGGCAGTTTTGGAGTTCTCTTCTGGTATAAAATTGTTGAATTGTTTCGCAAAGTTGATAAATTTTAGCATCTGGGATACTAAAGCTGTTAGCTTTATCGGAAAAGTGGATGTTTCCGGGTTGATGATTGTAAAGATGCTTTTTTTCCCTCTGCTGAAATAAAAGAGAATATGCGACTTTCTGATGTGCTGTTTATGGAGTTTCCTGTTGAATTTGATCTGGGTTGTTTAATTCTACAGTTTGATTGATAATGGTATGTATGCATATGTGTTGCAGAGATCAGGAAAAGTACCTGGTGTCGGTCTGACGCATGCTCCGTTTGCTTTGTTGCCCATCTCATTCCCGGAGAGTCAGTTTAGAGAGGCTTGCGAATTAGCTCCTATTTTCAATGAGCTTGTCGATCGTGTGAGTTTGGATGGAAAGTTTTTACAAGATTCATTATCCAGGTATTTATTCTGCTTTATCTATATGTCTGCAGCACGTAGTTTTTTTTTTCTTTTGGTCGAATACGGGATGTAGTTTATGCTATAAGTATATAGTGTCCAATTCAACAAGATTAAGACCATTGTTTCATGTGATTTTTTAGGTCTGATTCAATTCTCACTCTGCTTTGGCTTGTATCATATGCTCTTGGTTGTTTCTTAGCTTATGACAAATTCAACTCCTTTTAGCTCTTCTATTTTTCTCATAACCTAGTATTTTGGATATTATGAGCCCTTCTACCTTCCTTGCGATCAGTGGTTATTTTGTAGTCCAGCTTTTAGTTGTGGCATTGGTGAAGCAAGTCCGAACTTACTGTTGAATTACATGATGTAACTTCTTCTCATTGCAGAACAAAAAAGGTGGATGCTTTCACCTCTCGACTCATAGATATCCATTCCAAGATGATGGAAATTAATAAAAAAGATGTAAGCTCATAAATTTAGAATTTTGTGAAAGCTTTACCTTAAGTTTGGTTGCAATAGTGTATTAAAATTGGCTTTTCAAGTTCATGTCACTTTGATTGGCTGCTTTCCTTGTCTGAAAGAAAAATATGCTGATTGCTGACTATTATTAGTGTGCTAAACCCCATAATTTTGCTCTCTCAATTCTCCACAGGAGATACGACTGGGTTTGCATCGATCAGATTATATGCTTGATGAACAAACGAAGTTACTGCTTCAGATAGAACTAAACACCATATCATCCTCATTTTCGGGTCTTGGCTGTCTTGTTAGTGAGCTCCACAGGTTAGGTTGGTCATATGTACTGACTCTTACATTCCCTATGATTTCTCTAAGCCCATACGCACCTGTTCACAAGCACAGTCAAAGATGGTCACAGAAAACCAAAAGCTTGATCTTAACATCAGGTGGCAATGACACAGGTCCTTGCTCAGCCATTATGGTGAAACTCTTGGGTTAGATCCCAGGAGGATCCCTGCCAATGCTGCTGTGAGTCATTATGCAGAGGCCTTGGCCAAAGCTTGGATCGAGTTCAATAACCCGAAGTAAGAATTGCAAAATAATTATGGTCGTCTTCTTTTCCTTCTTTTATTCATAGGTCTGCATATGTGGAGTATAGTTCATTAAGACCTGATTACAACTGATTACTTTTAACAGGGCCACTGTTCTGGTTGTGGTTCAGACAGAGGAACGAAATATGTACGACCAGCACTGGCTTAGCTCTGTTTTGAGGGAAAGATATCCTTCTAAATACTAGTGATTGTTTTGAGATATCAGAAGGGTAGGTTATATCTGTGATTATCTCTCTTTGTCTCTCTTAGATCATTTCTTGGATTCTACATCTACCTGCTATGATGCTCTGTGTCCAAAAATCTGCTTTCCAAACTATAAAATTCTCTATTTCTGTCCATCAGTCTCTTCATGTCCATAATTTGCTTTGGGTGCTTCCTTAATTATATAACACACATAATGTGAGGTCTGTTCGGAAGACCTTAGCAGAAATTGATGCAGAGGGGGAACTTCAGCCTGATGGGACGTTACTTGTGTATGTAGTTGCTCACATCTCTAGTTTGTCTTGTTGAACTTTGGCTTTACATGCACGTTTCACTTAAGTAATGAAGCTTTGCTATTGCAGAGGTGGAGTCCCTGTAGCAGTTATTTATTTTAGAGCTGGGTATACCCCAAATGATTATCCTTCAGAATCGGTACCTCCTTAAGCCTTATCCTAATAATTAGCTAATAGCAACTAAGAGAAGATTGTCTTCCTAGAAATATTGACTGTAGTTGTGATTAATTTTCAGAAAATTTCTCCTTCCATTTTAGCTTTACCAGATACTTGTTTTATAGATATGTTTTATTACCATACTAGTGAAAATCCCGCGTTTGAGGCGGCTTATATTCTTCTTATAAAATATTTCTGTGTCAGCATTTCTTACAATGTTATAATGACTGCATCCTTACTCTATTTTTCATAAACATTTACTTTTATATGTCTTGATGATTGAATAGAACAATTATTAGTATCATCATGATGAATTATGCAAGTCGATTATTTCTGTTAGATTCATGATTATAATATACTTCTCTATTTCCTGCAAATTATGATTGTTAGGATTCCCTCATTACTATATCATAATTCTATGAGACTGGCCACAATGAACAATACTTGATAATGTACATATGAACATTAGTAAGCCAAGCTTGGCTAAACAATTACTTCATGTTCAAAATATGTAGCATTATGCAATGTAAAAGAATACTGAACAATGTAATCATGACATTTCCTCCAACTAACCAAGTTTGTCCAATTGGTTATGGCAAAAGTGGACTTTGTTCCAGAAAATATCATCAACTTAAAAAATTTCTTGGGTGGAATGCAAATAAATAATTATCCACAAAATAAGTAAACAAAGGGAATGGAAAGAAACCAATAAAAGGAAATACAAAATCCGTTCTTCACACAACCTCAAGAAGTTGACAGGTGTCAAATTAGTGCCACTTGAAAACCCTATATTATAAAATAGCAAGAAGTGCGGAAATCTTAAGCCCTGGGTCAATGCTTGAAAGGTGTGATTTAAGTTTTGTTTCTTGCTGTATTGTAGGAATGGAGAGCAAGGCTACTTATGGAAGAGTCATCTGCAATTAAGTGCCCATCAATATCTTATCATTTAGCCGGCACGAAAAAGATTCAGCAAGAACTTGCAAAACCTAATGTACTTGAAAGGTGATATATTTTGTTCAACAGATCACATTTCTTTATCCTCTGTGCTTTATATGGAATCATATCGTTCCTGGAAAAACTCCTGAAGCACACATGTATATAGATGTGCGCTATGCATACAACAATAGCTAATATGATGATATTTAGTTGAATTTGAAGCTTAGATGTAATCAATGGCACCCAGGACTGCAAATTAAGGACTACTTTTAATACCAAATGGCCATTTTAGCTCCTTTCGTATGTCTTACCAAACAGTCTCGATAACATATCAATGGGAACATTAGAAGTCAATTTAATTACAGGAGAAGATGCACTGTTGAATAGACTCTTATCTCCTACGTGTTTGATCACTTACGAGACTCCATTGGTGCATATATCAGATTCCTTGAGAACAAAGAAGACATTGCCAAGATCCGGAAATGCTTTGCAGGTTTATGGAGCTTAGAAGACCCTCATATTGTTGGTAAAGCAATTGAAAGTCCTGAGCTATTTGTCATGAAGCCCCAGAGGGAAGGGGGAGGTAATTATCTCTCACCTTGATTATATTATTCAAGGATTGCTTTGTTATAAGCTGTGCTATCTTCTTTCTAAAATGAAGTCATTTCTCTCTTTAGGGAACAACATCTATGGCGACGATGTGAGAGAAACCCTATTAAGGCTGCAACGTGAAGGGAGTGAGGAGGATGCTGCCTATATCCTTATGCAAAGAATTTTTCCATCCATTTCTCCCACAACTCTCGTTCGTGATGGCATTTGTTATAAAGATCACGCCATGTCAGAACTTGGGGTATATGGTGCTTATTTGAGGTAATTTTTAGATGTCACTCCCATCTCTCATTAGTTTGATGGATGTGATCTCTGATTAATTAAAATCAATGACATGGAATTTAATCTTTGCAGTTGGAGTTGGATGGCAAAATCTTATAACTAAAGCTTCTTCTTTTTTTTTTTTTTCCATGCCTTCTATAGCACTGTTGTTTGCATGTTTTAGCACTAGTGAATTCAGTGACAATGTTTCTAAATGCATTTGATGTGCTCATGGTAATCTGAGATTCATCTTACCAGGAACAAAGAGAATGTCATCGTAAATGAACAGTGTGGTTATTTAATGAGAACAAAGATATCATCATCAAATGAAGGTGGAGTCGCTGCTGGATTTGCAGTTCTGGATAGCTTATATTTGACTTGAGAATTGAGGCGCTTGGATTTCAGCTGTATTCTCTTGTTGGACTCATTCTGATATCTAACGGGGATCGATGCATGCTCACAAGACCTCTGAACAAGTTCCGACACCCCACTGGATTTGGAAACTTTGCAAATAGATAAAGTTAAATTCCAATTGAAGATTTGTGAATCGAGGAAGAAATCGAGGGGATTAAGGGGATTAAACGTCTTCCAATCTGTTGGCAAAAGTCGGTGCAGGTCAGTGAAGACACTACGTTACATCTGATCTAATGTATTTTCAGTTGACATTACATAATGATCTGAAAAGTTCTCAGTGGGATGTTGATTTTTTAACTTTGAGTGGTGGCAATTCCAAGTTCTTTTGAATTTTCTCTGAACTGTTTGAACCCGATTATGGGTAGATTCTGAGCTAAATTGGCCCGTTCTGGAACCGGGAACTCAACCAGACGGGCTGGGTCCTAGTTTGTGAAATTGGGAACCAATCTACTTGGCTTTGGAATCGGATTTGCTCCGATCCGATTCCCGGGGTCCCATGGAACTGGCTGCATGTCCCTTTTTTTTTTGTTCAGAGGAAAGGGAAAATAAATTATAATTGATGAAGAGAAAGAGGAAGCAAGATTCAGTTCTGCTTGAATCGATCATTTTCTCTTTGCAGCTAAAACCAGTAAGCACCGAGACTTTGTGCGCTAATCTCATTCTCGGAGGAGAGTAAAGACGGTGGCGTCGAGGCGTGAGAGTGAGCGATTGAGCATTGTGACTTTGACCATGAGAGAGCTCATGACTAAGGATTTGTGAAGAATGGGATTAGAGTTTTCGAGGTTTTAAAGAATCAAAAAATAAAAATAAAAATCGGTCCAATCCGGATGGGCAAGGCTATCTTTGGAACGGGAAGAGAACGATGTTCACCGGTTCCAATTTTATGGAAACCGAGAATTGGATTAGTCTCTATGGAAACTGCCCAGGATCGGGCTATTCTTTTTACTCACTCCTAATATACATGACCAGGAGCAATACGTAGTTGCTCGACTTACAAAATATGCACTAAGTTCTTCACAGCCTGCAATGATAGGCAAGTCTTGTAAGTTCTTTTGTCATTCTCTTAGGAAAAAAGGCTACAGGAAGAGTGACAATGAACTTAGAGAGTTGTCATATATGGACATCCACTCAATGTATGCCGAGGCCGAGAACAGTTTACGTACAAGCTCGTTCACGGAATAAGAAGGCAAGCAATTTGAGAACGAGCCGCGTTCTTCATCCTTGCTAGGACGATCACGAGTATACTCCTGCTAGCGTTCCATCTTCCTGTGCGGGCTCGTATTTCTCCGGTCCCGGCAAGTCATTACAGCCCTCTTTTTCTTTCCTATTTCGCGATTTCCGACTCGTGATTTCCGACTCAGACATCGTAATTTTCTGCTTCTTTTGCGCATGCTCGAAGACATGCATCATGGTGCTAGCTTCCGCGTTCAACCTGTAAAGCGGCGTTGAAGTAGCAATTAAAATGGCCGCTTGTAAGCAGCGAAAGAGGAAAGAAAAGGATAGTTGATGATATTTCTCAACCACTGCCAGTTAAATGAATGCATCGCGTTAATCTCCCTCTTCTATCATATTTACCATGATCACAAACCCGAAAATACAAAGGAGAGCGGTCACACATGGCTTTTATGCTAACAATATTGAATTTTTCATAATAAAAAACTTATTAAATCGGATTACAATCGGCCAGATCAAATTGGATACAACCCAATTGTTAGCAGCAATCATCCTCTTCTGCATTATCATCCGAGTCAGCGAATCCATCGAAAAAAGCATCGAGGTACCATGGGCAACGTTCATTCCATTCGCCCCTACTTGCATGAGCTCGCCATTTCTGATCTTCGATCATCTCCGATGAAAGGCCCCACTCGCGTAATTCTTCCTCGGTGTGATGGATTGCAAGGCTGTACTCTCCGCCTTCCCCCAACTGCATCACGCGGAACTCACAATTCCCTGGATTGTTGAGCTGCTCGAATTGCTCGACCGTCCACTTAAACCATTTCATGAGGAAGACACGCGATGTCAATCCATGAGATACGATGATGAGATTCAGATCATGAGAAGGATTAGTGTGGAGCCTGTTCATATCGATGTCTCTCCATAATGATTCCATAAAACCTGCACAATTGACATACTTCTTAAGAGCAGTTCTGCAGTATTATAAGCACGGTAAAAGGACCACAACTTTATGCAAACAAGACTTCATGGAGCTCATCTGGCTGGCTGTCCCTCTTGGGGCAGAACATCTTCTAAAGGGCACTCTACATCACACTAAAAAAAAAAAAAAAATGAAAGCTGCATATTCACATGTCAACTTACCTTACCTGTCTGATAATCATAGAACAACCAATGACCGCAACCTAATGTTAGAATACTAGCTGGGTGAAGATGCTTTAGCCATCTTATCACCTTAGCAGTCGATGTTACTCTTCTTTCTCATCTTCTATAGTGATTAAATTCAAATTTCTGTTAAACATTTATATCACCATACCATACATTGTGTTGGTAAAGCACACCGTCAACATAAAAGCATAGATACGGTTATGAGGTAACCGAGAAATCTGAAGGCCAGTCACCAAGATACTTTCGCCCTAAAAATTCTACTTCAGCTTTACTCATGAACCATAATACTTGGTATGGCCTGAAAGACATGAAGCGAGACGGGTTCCATGCTATGTGCAGAGATTTTGCATCGATGATAAGCTATATCCTCAACTGCAGTAATCCCAAAGCTGGGTGACCATATGTTTGCATTCTCTTTCTGCACACTCAGGAAGCTATTCGAGCTCTTGGAATTGCAAATTACACCATCCAGAGGATCAGACAAAAAACAGAACTTTGTAGATTGGCAGGTGAAACCAGCAGCAAACAGAGCATAAGCATATCTCTCTCTCTCAAAAAACATCTGGCCAGACACCATTTAGGCAAGATCAAGAGGAGCCCTCACTGGGAACAGTTGCAGAGCATCGACTCCGAAAAATTTGCGAGTCCCATCAAAAGTCAGGCTTTCAACAATCCAAACTCCGCCCGTCATGAAATTCTAATCCCTCATTTTCTCTTCCCAATATTGAGCTCGCTCAGTCGGCTAATTCAGCAAATTGAGCAAGAGCATACTCAATCAAACACGACAAACAGCAAACTTCTCTGACCAATAACAAGAACAAATGATCAAGCAGGCAAGATATCGGTACGCCATCCACACAAAAGTTCATTCCTTGAGTTCATTTCTCGTGTGAACACTCTCAGACCAGCAACGAAGCAAAGCCGACATCGATGACCGACTCAACACGCAGCGTTCACATGAAATTGCATTGATCGAAAACGTAAGGATGAAAAGATAAAAAAAACTCACTCGAAACGCGATCGAACACATCGGCCGCCGATTCCCCTTCCGGGAACCGGTAGAAGAACCGGCCGAACCGCTCCCTGGTCTCCTTCACCACCTTCATCCTCTCCACCACCTGGAAGTTCCCGAAGTCCTGCTCCCTGATCCGGCACTCCTCCCGCGCCCCGATCACCCGCCCCCGCCCGAACGACCGCCCGATCTCCCGCAGCGTCGACCGCGTCCGCTCGTACGGCGACGCGTAGAAGTAGACCCGCCACTCCCCCCGCCGCCGCCGGCGACCAGGGCCCGGAGCCGGTCGCCGGCGTCGCGGGCCTGCGCGGCCCCGAGCGGGGTGAGGGGGATCTTGTGGTCCGGGGTGGTGGCGTACGCCGACGGCGAGAGGTTCCCCTCCGACTCGCCGTGGCGGACGAGGATGATGCGCTTCGGGAGCAGCGCGCCGTGCTGCTGCGGGTGCCCCATTTTCCGGCGCCCTCCTCTTCTCCTCCCTTCCTTTCTTCTTCTTCTTCTTCGATCTCTTCTGCGTGTCGAACTTTTTGCGTGCGAATCTGTGCTGCGCTCGTTGGCTTCTTGTCGTGTCGTTTTTGACTTGGTGTTTTGTCCACCTCGCATTTACCAATATATAGACAATGGAGAGATTCCGGTTTCTTCTGCCTTCACATTGCGTCGACAGGCTACGTAGATTTGAGATTTTCATCGGTCGTGGTGGTGGCTTCCCTTTTTGGAACACATCCGGTCGCCTGAATTATATATTCAGCCATGAAATTCAGGATGATTTGCCAAATCCGTGTTGACTAGGATAAGCACCAGAGGCCACCAACACGTGACTCTGACGTGCTATTGGATAAACTTGTTAAAAACGGCGAAGGGGGATTTTGGTTTCGTGTGCTAGTGCCCCTTTCCGAATTTGGTTACCTTTGCTTTTCTTAGATCATTTGAGTTCGAATAGAAAACACTTTACATAAGATATAAACCCTCGGTCCTGTCCCACACATTAAATTAATGTTTCAAGCCTAGGACTGGTCCATCCAACTGCCGTGTCCATCATACGAAACCAATGCAGTCTAATGCCAGGATTTCCTGCCGCCATCCTAGAATCAACAGCCGCCCTGGACTGGTCCATCCTGTCACATGATAATTTGAGCTAAGATTTCATATTCTGATGAATATCGGCATGCATCTTTATATATTAGGGCTGATACGGACAAAACTGACTACATGATCATCTCATAACACGAGCATGCGTTATTGGGCATCGACGATGCACTGTCACAGCACTTGACAAACGATGTGTGCACATATTAACAAGAACAGAAAAGTGTGCACGCTGCGTGTGGAGTCCAGGAAATCCAAAACTATAGTTAGGCCACCCTCGAAGTCGCGTCCGGTCTCGAGGGTCGGACCACTTCTCTGCCTAAGCTCCTTGCTTGCTCTTTTGCTCTTCAAACTTATCGATTGCCGTCTGGAGCTCATCTGAACCGCCAACAGCTCTCATTGTGTAGAAATACACTCCAAACACAAATGCTGTCAGACCGCCCGCGACGACCAGGTTCTTCGTCTTGGGAGCAAGGCTCCTGTATGCAGATGGCCCTGTCATCTGCACGCCATGATCATAATTACCTCATCTTAAATTTGGCTTAGACATGTGTACAAAACAAACATCAAATTCTTGCATATATCAGATCCCATACATCGTTATATCCAGGAATCACAAACATGCATGTAACAACATCTATTGGTATAAAAAGAATTAGTCTTGAGGGAATTACAGTATAGAATAACAATGAATCCCCATGGGAATAGGATGTAAGTGAGCTGAGTTGAACCAATTTAGATTTAAGCTTTAAGCTGTCAATTCAGATACTCAGCATGCAAAAATCAATCAGAACTGAATCGACTATATACTCGAACTCAATTGCACCACTGTTATGTTCCAATAGAAGCACCATAAAATTCAAACGACCCAATGAAATATAGGTAACTGACCTGATGCCATCAAGCCCAAAAAAGAGAGAAATGGTCCAATGATCATGTATTAAGATTTCAGTAGAAGAAGCAGCAGAACATAGAAAACCAGTTCTGAGATCCACCAAAATAACTAGAAAATATCAATTTAAAGTTTGAAATCCAGACTCAGACTATGAAATCCAGGAATGGTGAACCATCTTCCGCAAGATAACCAAGAAAAGAAGATGAAAATTAGTCTAAAACTTCACATTAAACGATTTAAAAAATACTTCAACAGGCTCTCCCTTTAGAAATTACAGAACAAAAAAGAGCAATTATTATCTCATGTTAACTAAGGCATCAAAGTTCATACCCAAGGAGGAAAACTTTATATCTCAGCTGATTCTTTTTGCATCTGAAGCAGACAAACATACAAGTGCAGTCATAATGATAATATCATACTTCCTTCAGATGCGCAAGATAATCAAGCTCGCAAGCCACTGGGTACTCTGAGATCGAGTCCAGAGGCTCATGTTTTGATGATTGATTAACGAGTAGAGCCCAAACAGCCCCTAAGCGGCTCAACTCAGTCATGACTCTGCCCCTCCCCACCCACCTAAAACAGGCACCCGAAAAGGCCGCATCAGGAAGCATTCTAAAATGCCAACATCATCCTGCGACTACTCCTATCATGATTAAACTCTTCCAGGTCCAAATAGACTAGTATTGATGGCTTGCTTTGCTTACAATAGTGAGAATTCACAAGGCACTGCCCGTGCCATGATCCTAGATGACAAGAGCTATAACCAACCGACTTCATGACACACGACACGTCCCAATTGCCTATGTAATCAACCATACCAACAATCTCCAGTCAAATCAAACTGATCAATCAAATAAAGGTTCACACCCAGCATTTCTTGTCAAGCATGTCACAATAAAAATGCAACATAAAAGAATAAAAGGAAAAGGGGCAGCCTCTTCAGCATAAATATAATCAATGTGCAGATCACCCTATGCCAGCAAACGAACAAAGTTCTATCCTGTGTTCTGCAAACCTTTTACATTTATGAGGAGATAAAGAGAACAAAGTGTCACTGTTACTCGGAATTTTTAAAACAACTATTGCATCCTATTATGAATGCCTAAAATCCTCAAGAAATAACAGTAAAATGATAAGGGAAGCTTAAATTTAGGAGAGGAGACAGAAATAAATATAAGAAATGAAAAAGTAGCCACTGGAAACCCTCATGTCATATCTGATATTTTGTTAAACAGAGAAGATAATAAAGAAATAGAATCAAGTTAGCCGGTAAATCTGTGCTCAACTACATTGCTGAAAATGCATTACCATCAATATGCAATTAAAGTTCCATATGCAGTATGGGAGTACACCGAGAAAATTTCATCACAGGAAAAGATCATACAATCGCAAGAAAACAAACACTTCGCACATTAGCAGAAGCAAAAAAAAATTGACTTTGGATAGACAAATCCTTCTACCAGACCCACGAAAAAATATACATAAGTACTCGCTCACCATAGTAATCTACATTCAATATGCCGTTTCTTTTCCCTGTCGTAGTAAATCAAAGGCTAACACCCCATGATTTAATAAGAACATGCTGAATTTTTTCATAAATTTTCACCCTGAACTGATTCTACTTCTGTTTTAAAGTGGCTCCGTCAAGCTAAAGAAAAATGCCATCGACATGGAAACAGAACCGAGCACAAGCGCAGAACAACCAAGAAAGAGGCGAAATCCACCAGAAACTATTCCGGAAGAGGGACAAATGCAAGACAAAACACCGAGAAGATAAAATCCCCCATCCCTCTTCAACAAGCAACAGGGAAATCGAAATCGAATCTGCGAAACGAAAGCCGAAACATGATAAAGAGAGGCGAGAAGGGAAGGATCGGTCGAACCTCGTGAGGAATCGCGGGGGGAAGTTCCAGAGAAGGCCGCGAACGAACGCGGACGCGAGCGGATTGAATAACGACGGAGATGGGCGACGGCGACCGGAGTTGCGGGATCGAGAACGGAAAGGGGACGCGGACGGAGGAGGCGGGTCCGACGGGACGACCGGAGCAAATTGGACGGCCTGAGGACGGCGACGGCGAGATGAGCGACGATCTGACCGGCAAGAGGACGGCGACGGCGCTAGGGTTTTTGGTTGAAGCGTTGAGGAGAAGGAGAAGTGAACGCCCAAATAGAAAAGGCCGTATGGTGAACGAAGAAGGATGCCCAAATTGGAGAAAAGAAGAAATAATTTTTATTTTTATTTCTGAAAAGTTAAAAATTTTAAATTTTAATTTCTTCTTCAAATTTGTTTATGTAATAAAAATCTATTTTAAAAATAAAAAAAAAATCAAATTATGTTATCAAATGAATTTTTATTTCCAAAAAATAAATAAATAGAGAAATCGAAAAGTAAAAAACGCCCTTACTAACACTAAAATCGGCTAAACAAGTTCACAAATTACTGAATATTCAATGAAAAGGACTGTTATGTATTAAATTTTTCTCATCATGGACGATAAGACCTTAGCTTGTCTTATTGACCACTAAAATTTTCTACGGAGTCTTACCATACGTTTATGATGTGCCCAACACAACAAAATCAAGTCATGGACGATAAGACCCTGGCTTGTCTTATGGATCATTGAAATTTTGTACGGGGTCTTACCGTACGTTTATGATGCACCCAATACAACAAAATCAAGACCTCCAGCACTAGGATTATAGTGAAAACGACATACTTTGAAGGTCTCGAAATTGGACTTCCAGTAGTGAGGTTTGAGGAAAATAATATTATAAGTATCGTAACTTTTATATAGTGCTAATTTTGATGCAAAAACTTTTACCTAGATCGCTTCAAGTGTTAACTTCGATTTGAATAGTTGAAAATTCAAAATAGTAATATTTTATCATTTTTTTTCAATCTGACTTGGCTCGTCAATGCTCTAACTCCGCATACATAGCATAAACGACATCGCGAAACATGTTTTTCCCCGATTTGGAACCCTAATTGGTGAAATAGAAAACCCTAATTATTGTGCTTAGGGTTTGGGCTAGACCTGGCTAGAGCTAGATGGTGGTTGTCGGCCATGAATGATCACTCGTCCACATCAATGCCTTCGTCCACATGCTGCAGCTTCGTCATTCGAGCGAGCCTCAATGAGCATGAGGGGGACTCGACGATCACTCTTTTCTTTTTGCGACCCACGCTCTCGGACGCTCTCGACGCTCACGAAGGTCTCCGCCTTTCGTATCACCCAGCCAGCTACTTCCACCGTCCGGCAAACGGCGATGGTAACTATGTATAGATAAGAGTATTGACCGCATCTTGGATAAGATGACCTTGATCATCACCCATGCGCTGGCCGAAGTCATCGATTTTATAGGCAGTTAAAATTTGTATCCTTTGTTCATCAATCAAATAATTATCCCACCAACCTTTTAGTTGTCCAATAAATCCGGCTACTAAAAGATTAGCAATAACATTATCAGAAACATCTTGCTGGGTTTTGTAAGCATTGGCAAGCATTACCATGTTATTTAAAATATTCATGATATTGCTTTCAGCAACACTATCTATATTCCATTCATAAATGGCGTCGGGAGAGTATTTATTCTGTATTTTACGTGATGATTCTTCTTGGGTAATGTCGGTGGAGTAGCTCTACGTAATAAAGTTTCGAGGTTGTCTCCAACTAAGTCTATTAATTTCGGTGACTGATTCATTATCAGAGTCACCAGATTGTTTGGTCAATGTACTAATAGTATGTTGGTCAGGGGTGTCTTTAATGATAAGATTCTGGAATTTAGGGGTGTCTATAATAGGAGTAGGTTCTAGCTTTGCTTTTTCTAGGAGTTTTTTCTTTTGTTCTATGGCTTTGGCAAACTCTGGGCTAAGGGTTTTTTGGGAATTCAAAGGCTTTGAAAATGGGTTTTTTGAAGGTGTCAACTTGTGGTGTGATGAGTTGAGTAGGATTATGAATGGTGGATTCTATCCTATTTAACTGTTTCCCTATGGTTGCCAAATGTTGATTAGTGTAATTGTTTTGTTCAATGACTTTGTGAGTATAAAGAGAGTCTCCTTGATCTGGAAGCCTAAAAGGAGTAGCAGTTCCTCACTTTCTCCATGTTGTATTTGTATTCTTCTAAGGGGTGGATGATTGGATTCTATGGTTTCACCATTATCAAGTTTCCACTTATAATGATGATCTAAAAAAAGTATTTCTTTTGGTTCAAGGAATTGTTCTTCTAACCAATCAAAGAAGAATATAAGGACTTCATATTCGTATATGTAGTCGTAATATTTTTGTTTGACGTCTTTGCTTTGTTAGCAAAGGTTTTGAAGAACTATTCTCTGATTTGTTTGTTGTCTTCAGAATTAAATTATTCATTAAGAAAAGCTTTGTTTGGTTCAAAATGTTTTTCTAAAACATTAAGCTCAGCATCTATCATTTGAGAATAAGTAGGAGAATGATGAGGGGAATCTGTATTTTCTAGGACTGGTTCAGGCTGGTTTTGTTGATAAACTGGCCTGGAAATTCCTGATCTATTATCTAAACCACTAATTTCTGGTTCAGGAGGTGTCTCTTGATTACTTCTACTGGTGGAATGAGGTAAATGTGTTGTATCTTGTGTGGGAATATCTCTATGTATACTAGGAGGAGTAGTGTTTCTGTGTGTACTATGAGGAATGGTGATTATAGGAGGAAGATTAGGATTAAGATCTATGGACCTCGTATTGCCAACGAATGGCTCTCGATCTATGGGTATGTTCTTACAAAGACTATCTATACTTTCTCACTGGCTTTGATACCATAAAGGGCTTAGGATCGGAGTACTATATGAGAGAACAAGGAAGTATAAGAGATTAACAGATCTATGATCTATATGAAAGCAGGGAAGGATGTATTTAAAAGGAAATGATGTATAAGAACAAGAAAGTAAATGACTTAAATAAAATCGCGAGAATTAAAAATAATGTAAAGACAAAAGATCAAATGTCTTACAAAACATCTTTTTTTTTAGTAAAAAATATGAGGCAACAGGTAATTCTTGGAACACCTTTCATACAATTAATACAACCTTTTACAGTTACCAACGAAGGTATTGAAACCCATGCTCTAAACAGAAAAATCACCTTTAACTTCATAACAAAACCACAGAAGAGAAGCCTAAATATTTTACAAGAACATTCAATTTCAGAAATAAATTGCCTTATAAAAGACAAAGAAAATCAGCTGAACCTACTCCTATTATAGACACCCCTAAATTCCAGAATCTTATCATTAAAGACACCCCTGACCAACCTACTATCAGTACATTGACCAAAAAATCTGGTGACTTTAATAATGAATCAGTCACCGAAATTAATAGACTTAGTTGGAGACAACCTCAGAAACTTTATTATAGTAGAGCTACTCCACCTGACATTGTCCAAGAAGAATCATCACAGAAAATACAGAATAAATACTCTCCCGACGCCATTTATGAATGGAATATAGATGGTGTTGCCGAAAGCAATATCATGAATATTTTAAATAACATGGTAATGCTTGCCAATGCCTACAAAACCCAGCAAGATGTTTCTGATCATGTTGTTGCTAATCTTTTAGTAGCCGATTTCTGGACAACTAAAAGGTTGGTGGGATAATTATTTGATCGATGAACAAAGAATACAAATTTTAACTGCCTATAAAATCGATGACTTCGGCCAACACATGGGTGATGATCAAGGTCATCTTATCCAAGATGCGGTCAATACTCTTATCTATTCTATTTCACAACACTTCATAGGAGACCCTTTCACATATTAGAGATAGGAACCAAGATCTCTTATCCAACATGCGTTGCAAATCCTTAGGAAAATTTAGAGAATACATGGAACTCTTCCTTCAAAGGGTTCTTATCGACTCGATTGCAATCAACCCTTTTGGAAAGAAAAATTCTTAACAGGTTTACCCCAAATTATAGGTGACCAAGTTAGAGATAGAATTAGAGAAGAATACAATGGCCAAATACCTTATGATCTTCTTTCTTATGGAGAAATAGTCTCTTATGTTTACAGACAAGGTACCCAAATGTGTAATATTATCAAATTACAAGGACAACTTAAGGAAGAACAATCTCTTACCAACAGAAGTCTAGGAGATTTTTGTGCTCAATACGACCCCTCTTATAATGAAAAAACAAAACCAAAATGTAAGGGAACTTGTCCTTCTGAGAAAGAAACAAAGAAACATCACAACAAACCTCCACCTAGTAGGAATAAACAAAGACACCAGAATAACCGAAATACACCACATAATGATAGGAAAAATTTTAAAGACATCAAATGCTATTCTTGTGGTAAAAAATGTCATATTTCAAAATATTGTAGGATTAATAAAAAATTGAATGAACTCTCTCTTGATGACGCTACTCTTAATCAATTAAACAACATCTTCATAGAAAATGGTGATACTTCTCCGACGAACTTCTTGAGGAAGAAGGTCTTCGCATCAATGAAATATATTCCTCTTCCGATTTCGATTATGAAGACGCCTCTCCCGAAAAACCTGTTCTTGAAATAAATATGTTAACAAAAGAAGAAGAATTTCTCCTTAGTACCTTTGCTGATAAAATTACCGACTTAAAACCAAGAAAGAATACCTAGATAGATTACATTCTTCATTAAATATTACCTCCAAACCCAATACTTCATACAATTTAAAAGACATTTTAAATAGAAACAAAAAATCCGATCCAGCACCGTTAATATTAATAACCTCCAAAATGAAATCAAACAACAAAAACTTGAAATTCAAGCCTTGAAAGCAACACAAGTTAGAAATGAAAAAAGAGATTTCGACATAAAATCTCTTGTCATAAAAGGAAAGACAGATTTAGAAGACCAAAATGAAATCACCAATACTTCAGACAATCCAGACCTAGCCTTCCTTATGTTATTAACAGAAATAACATCTAGAAAATGGATAATAAATATTATGATAAAAATTAACAATGAGTTTTATCGATAGTCTTTGTAAGAACATACCCATAGATCGAGAGCCATTCGTTGGCATCCTTCTTGTTTCTACGCAGTGGTCCAGGCGGTAAGTCCTTGAGTGGTGTTAGACCGTTGGTTTAGCTCGTAACGGTTCGAAGAAAGAATAGTTCTGATCTTAAGTATGAGCTTACATAGAAGATCTACATCTTCCTCTAGTTCTCTATCACAAATGGACTCAGATCCAAGTCCTATACATAGAGAAGAAGTAAGGATAGAAGATTTCAACAAATCTATAGAAAATTGGGAAATTCCTAAAATACAGCTTAAAGAAATATACAAACAATCAAAGTTGAAGTTTTTCAAAAAATCAGACTATGTCATATCCACCAAAGAAAGAGATGTTCCTCTTTCTAATTCCTATGAAAAAATACATCTTTTAAACAAAGAGTCTATCCAAAAACACAAACAAAAATACAATTACATTCATATAGGACTAGTCCAAGTAGGAGTCAAACCTCTTACTAAAGAAGATCTTAATACTTCCATTATGTTAGTGTTAAGGGATTTGCGTCTTTTAAACTATGATGAATCCATTCTTGGTACTATAGAGACAAGTCTCTGCAAAGGACCCATACATTTTGATTGTTATCCCAATTTTTCTATATCTCTCAAAGATAAGAACATTCTTAGAGCCCTAACACTCCAAATCAAAACCCATAATTACAAAGTGGCAGATGGTTCTATTCCTTTAGCCCTTGTTTATAGAATTCATTATAAAGCCATGTCCTCCGCCTTTGGAGAAAATGCTTTCAAACATAGTCCTCGAGGAGAAACACTTCTCCTCCAAACTGACATTTCTAGAGCTAATACAACAATTCATAGGTCTATTAATTGGAACCAAGTTACTTTACCAGAACAATGGGAATTAGAAAAACAAATTCCTCAACAAGTTGTTCAAAATACAGATCCGACTAATGTCATTCAACATCCGGAATGGTGGTGTATTGGAGGGTTCGGCAGTGGCTTTGCCTTTGCCTTTATCTTTGTCTTTTTTGGATCTTGGCATATTGGTATCCCCGTAAAAATTCTCTTGTGAGAAAATCAGGTAATGAATTTGAAGAACCATTTATAAATTCAATGTCAAAATCAAATACGAAAGTATGGCTTGCCATCTGGCAAAAATCTGTTTTGATGCAATGTTTAAAACGTCTTTTTGTAAAATGTCTTTGGCTGATTTGCAATCAATTCATAAGAAAATTTTTTGATTTAATAAATCTCCTTGGAATTTTGATATAGATAAAACTATAGCAAGTATTTCTTTTTTGATTGTCGAATAATTTTGTTGAGTGGAATTCCAATGTTTTGATATAAACTGAACAACTTGTTCTTTATTGTTTTTGACTTGTTTGAGAATGCCACCATATCCTAATTCTAAAGCATCTGTTTCAACTATTTTGAAAGCAGAAGGGTGGAGTATATATATATATGGGTTAATACCTTAAAGAACCCCAAAGTGGTACATTTGTGACAAATTCACCCCAAACTATTTTTTTGACCATGAAAAACCCCAAACCGGTACACCTATGAAAAATTTACCTTGACTAACTATAAAAAAACCCTAAACTGGTAAATTTATGACAAATTTACTCCAAACTAATTTATTCGACCACAAAAAATCCCAAACTAGTAAATTTGTGACTAATATATCCTCTGAAAAATTAGATTAATACCACAAAAAAAAATCAAAAAAATTATAAACTGTGACAAATAGTGTAAAATTCCAAATTGATATACCGGTCAATTGTCACGTGTTATTTAACTTTATAATTTAACAAGAAAATTTAACTAAAACTAACATATGATAAATTTGTCACAAGTGTACTGGTTTATGGTAAATTTGTCAAAGGTATACCAGTTTGGGATTTTTGATGGTCAAAAAAATAATTTATGGTAAATTTGTCATAAGTGTGTATATATATAAGACATGGCCACCTACTAAGACCAAAACCGGCTAAACAGTTCACCAATCACTGAATATTCAATGAAAAGGACTATCATGCATTTAATTTTTCTCATCATGGACGATAAGACCCTGGTTTGTCTTATGGATCACTGAAATTTTCTACGGGGTCTTGCCGTACGTCTATGATGCGCCCAACACAACAAAATCAAGACCTCAGCACTAGGATTATAGTGAGAACGGCATATTTTGAAGGTCTCGAAATTGGACCTCCGGCAGTGAGGCTTGAGGAAAATATTAATTATAAGTGTCGTAACTTCTGCATAGTGCTAATTTTGATGCAAAAATTTTTATTTAGATCACTTCAAGTGTTAACTTCGATTTGAATAGTTGAAAATTCAAAATAGTAATCTTTTATCATTTTTTCAATCTGACTTGGCTCGCCAACGCTCTAACTCCGCATACATAGCCTAAACGACATCGCGAAACATGTTTTTCCCCAATTTAGAACCCTAATTGGTGAAATAGAAAACCCTAATCATTGTGCTTAGGGTTTGGGCCAGACCTGGACTGCGATCGCCAGCCGCTAGAGCTAGATGGTGGTCGTCGGCCATGAATGATCACTCGTCCACGCCAGTACCTTCGTTCACAACAGTGCCCTCGTCCACAGAAGCTTCGACAATGCTTTCGACGGAATGGGACATGGAGCAACGTTGAGATTAGAAAGGAAAGGATGATTATAGTAAAGAGGCTCGGGAAGAGAGAAGAGATATAACACTGACTCCTTGCCATTTTATGTACCCAGCTGCAGCTTCGTCATTCGAGCGAGCCTCAATGAGCATGAGGGGGACTCGACGGTCACTCTTTTCTTTCGAGACCCACGCTCTGGGACGCTCACGAACGTCCCCGCCTTTCGTATCACCCAGCCAGCTACTTCCACCGTTCGCCGGACGGCGATGGTAATGGTACTCGTCCATTCGTGGAGCTTCGAGGTTTAAAAGGTGCTTGATGACGAATTATGTTATTCTTGGTTTAAAAGATGAGATCACAGTGGTGCTATTGTTAAATTTATTTTATTCTGAAATTGATATTGGATGTTGAAGTCTCTGGGTAGGTGTTGTTAACTTGTTACTCGAAAGAAACCCCCACTTGGGCTGAGAGAGAAAATGGAGTCGGGCTGGAAATTGAGCGGGCTGTTTTAAAATTTCCGTGAGTCAATTGAGATTAATTCAAAGTGGGCCTAAGCATAGCCCCTTTTTTAGTCCGACCTGGACCGATAGGGTCTAGGTCGGTTGAGTCGGGGCGGGTCTCTTGACCCGGTCCGATTTTCTTTTCTCTCTTTTTTTTTTTTTAAATTATAATAATAATAAACTTCATACAAAATATTAATTAAAAAAATCACAGAAAAAATAAAAATTTCATAAAATTTAGAAAATTCCAAAAAAATTTAAAATTTAAAATAAAAATGTAATTCCTTGAAAATTTTCAAAAATAGATCTTTAGTTTCTTTTTTAAAAAAAGAAAGCCTCTTGACTTTAAAATTATGTTAAAAAATTGAACAAGCCCTCAGGGCTCTACCTTAGAATTTCAATTGTTCTTAAAGATAATCCCCATTGATTGCGCAGATTTTGATCTTTGCTGTCCTATGCAATTTATTCAATACTCTTTTTAAAATCCCTTGGGGCTCTACTTTAGGATTTCAATTGTTGTTAAAAGACATTGGTGCGCCGTCCATACAAAAGTTCATTCCTTGGGTTCATTTCTCTCGTGTGAACACTCTCAGACCAGCAACGAAGCAAAGCCGACGCCGATGACCGACTCAACACGCAGCGTTCACATGAAATTGCATTGATCGAAAACGTAAGGATGAAGAAAAAAAACTCACTCGAAACGCGATCGAACACGTCGGTCGCCGATTCCCCTTCCGGGAACCGGTAGAAGAACCGGCCGAACCGCTCCCTGGCCTCCTTCACCACCTTCATCCTCTCCACCACCTGGGAGTTCCTGAAGTCCTGTTCCCTGATCCGGCACTCCTCCCGCGCCCCAATCACCCGGCCCCGCCTGAACGACCGCCCGATCTCCCGCAGCATCGACTGCGTCTGCTTGTACGGCGACGCGTAGAAGTAGACCCGCCACTCCCCCCCGCCGCCGGCGACCAGGGTGTGGAGCCGGTCCCCGGCGGCGCGGGCCTGCGCGACCCCGAGCGGGGTGAGGGGGATCTTGTGGTCCGGGGTGGTGGCTTGCCCCGATGGCGAGAGGTTCCCCTCCGACTCGCCGTGGCGGACGAGGATGATGCGCTTCGGGAGCAGCGCGCCGTGCTGCTGCGGGTGCCCCATTTTCCGGCGGCTTGCCTCTTCTCCTTCCCCTTCCTTCCTTCCTTCCTCCCTCCCTCCCTCCTTCTTCTTCTTCTTCTTCTTCTTCTTCGATCTCTTCTGCGTGTGAACTTTTTGCATGCGAATCTGTTCTGCGCTCGTTGGCTTCTTGTCGTGTCGTTTTTGACTTTTCTCGAGTGTTTTGTCTACGTCGCATTTACCAATATATAGACAATGGAGAGATTCCAGTTTCTTCTACCTTCACATTGCGTCGACAAGTTACGTAGATTGAGATTTCCATCGGTCGTGGCGGTGGTGGCTTCCGTATTTGGTACACATTCGGTCGCCTGAATTAAAAATATCCAGCCATGAAATTCGGGATGATTTACCAAATTCGTATCGAAAGTGTACACCATATCCGTGTTGACTAGGATAAGCACCAGAGGCCACCGACACGTGACTCTGACGGGCTATTGGATAAACTTGTTAAAAACGGCGAGGGGGGATTTTGGTTTCGTGTGCTAGTGCCTCTTTCCGAATTTGGTAACCTTTGCTTTTCTTAGATTATTTGAGTTCGAATAGAAAATGCTTTACATAAACTACAAACGCTCGGTCCTGTCCCACGCATTAAATTAATGTTTCAAGCCTAGGACTGGTCCATCCAACTGCCGTGTCCATCATATGAAACCAATGCGGTGCCCTAAGCCCCTAATGCCAGGATTTCGTGCCGCCATCCTAGAATCAACAGCCACCCTGGACTGGTCCATCCTATCACATGATAATTTGAGCTAAGACTTCGCATTCATTGATGCGAACACAAGTCCGATTGGCTTGGTATATTCGTTGATGCTATCGCAAGCCCAATCTCTGATGAATATCGGCATGCATCTTTATATATTAGGGCCGATACGGACAAAATTGACTACAACATCATCTCATAACACAAGCATGCGTTACTCGGCATCGACCATGCACCGTCACAGCACTTGACAAACGACGTGTGCACATATTAACAAAAACAGAAAAGTGTGCACGCTGCGTGTGGAGTCTAGGAAATCCAAAACTATAGTTAGGCCACCGTCGAAGTCGCATCCGGTATCGAGCATCGGACCACTTCTCTGCCTAAGCTCCTTGGTTGCTCTTTTGCTCTTCAAACTTATCAATTGCCGTCTGAAGCTCATCTGAACCACCGACAGCTCTCATTGTGTAGAAATACACTCCAAACACAAATGCTATCTGACCGCCCGCGACAACCAGGTTCTTCGTCTTGGGAGCAAGGCTCCTGTATGCAGATGGCCCTGCCATCTACACGTCATAATCAAAATTACCTCATCTTTAATTTGGCTTAGACATGTGTACAAACACAAACATAAAATTCTTGCATATATAAGATCCTGTACATCGTTATATCCAAGAATCAGGGCGAGAGACAAACATACATGTAACAACATATTTTGGTATAAAAAGAATTAGTCTTGAGGGAATTGCTGTACAGAATAACAGTAAATCCCCACGGGAATATGATGTAAGTGAACTGAGTTGTGTTGCAACCTACCATCGGGGGAAGGTAACATGTTTAGGGGTATTGCCTAAAAGACGGGTCTATAGCCCATGATTAGGCGATGGCTCTTCCAAGCCCATACCCCGCGTGACGTGAGGATGTTATTAAGAATTTTGCAAAAAGGAATCGCCACTACCCTATTGGGAGTGTACCTCACTACCTAGCAACCAGAGAATGTAGGATCGGAGATTTGTTGACACCTAAATTTTTGGGATTGAATTTTAAAAAATAAAAAATAAAAAACACATGGCATATAATTTAGAAACATTTTATTTTCATTTTGTTTTACTTTATTTTAGGGCCGATGAAGGGAAGATTTCTCACATATTCCATTTAGATTTTTTATATTTTTTAGTAATATACACTAGGGGTGTATTTTGTGCAAAGAGGGAATTTTTCTGGATAGAATATGTGAGAAATACGAAAGGGAATATTGCGCAGGGTATGTATATTTAGGGGTGAGAAATAGCGTGTAGGTTGACCTTGGGGACTGATCCGGGACGCCCAACCTTGCTTGGCCCGGGTCCGGTTCTGTGGACTGGCCTGGGTCCTTGGTCTTGAAAATCTGTGACCAACACCATGGCATGGCCCTCTGGCCCTAAGAGTTTTTGGCCTGGCCCAACCCCTGACCAACTCTATATATTATATTATATTATTTATAATTCTTTTATATATTCAAACCTAAGTAAAATGTATGCTATATTATATTATATTGAGATGTTCTATCAATAGCACTAATAGTAATTTCAATTTAAAACTTTTTTGAGTATCAATTATGTGTCGTTTGTTTTGTTTTTAGGTTTTTAGAAGTTCAAGTGAATTAACAAGATGTGAATTTATATATTCATGGTTTATATTAAGTATTTTGAACTTTTTATGGTTTAATTGTATTTTACTAATGAATTTCAGCTGCACTTTACTTTTCAATTTGTATCAAATGGTAGAAGTTTTTCAATAGTAGAGTAGTACTGTAGTTACTATGGTGATTTGCTAGTCAAGTGGTGTGAAGCTCATTTTTTGGTTGAGTGGACTTTACATAATCAAACGCAGGAAAACACTATTGCATATGGTGTTATGAATATTAAAGATAGATGATTATAAGAACTTTCCATCTTGTCCCATATCTCGATAAGTGGTAAGACGTAATTTAAATTTATATTATCAGGTCATCTTAAATTTGCTAAATATGTATTGGTATTTATAGTTTAGTTACAACACAACGTCGATTGTCGATGGATGTGTAATTTGAATTTGTAGGTTTTTGCTTTTATAGGAAAGTATAAAAAATAAGAAAAAAAAATTATCGACGGCTTGGGTTGATCTTAACGGATCAACCCATCGGGCCGGTCGGCCTCTTTGGCCGAAAGTTTCAATAGGCTTGGCCTCTGGTCCAAAATCGGCGACCAACATCAGACGGGTTGGTCACAAGGTTAGGGGCACTGACCTAACCCGACCATGCTCACCCCTATGTATATTCAACGACATATTTATGATATCACGCGCAAGCAAAAAAGGAAAAGATATATGTCGTGAGGATATATTTTTGAACCTATAAAATAAACCGAGCGCAAAGTAAAAGGGGGCTCTTTCTTTCGGGTGAAAAAAAGTACACAAAAAGTGAAAAGATGAAAAAGTAACGTGAGAGAGAGAGAGACCAAACCAAAAAAAAAAAAAAAAGAAAAAGGAAAGCCCCCCACGCGACTGTTCATCTTCCTCGTGGGGGTGTCCCTGCCGGCACCGGCGCCCGCCTGCTCGCACCGTCGCCGTCTCGCCCGCTGCCGCTGCCGCGACTCAGCCGCACCCGCGACGCCAGACCGCCGCTCCGAACCTCCACCCGCGAGCCCGCGTCGATCCGAAGCCCCCTGCTCCGTCGCGCTCCGCCTGCAACCTCATCCCGACCTCCGATCGGTGACCCGACGCCATGGATCCAGTGACCTGACGACCCGGGGTTGATCTCCGCCCTGCTGGTGACCGACGCCAGGAGATCCGAACCTCCTGCTTCGCCCGCGACGCTCCCTGCTGCCTCGCCGCCCCGACGCCGTCTCTGCCTTGCTTCTGCCCGCGCTCGGAGTCCCTCGCCCGCGACGCTCCCTGTTGCCTCGCCGCCGTCGCGCCGCCTCCGGTGTCCTCGCCGGAAACCCTCGCCGGCGATTTCCCCCAAAACCAGCGGCTCAACTCGGTCACGACTCTGCCCCTCCCCACCCACCCAAAACGGGCCAAACCCAAAAAGGCCGCATCAGGAAGCATTCTAAAATGCCGACATTGTCCTGCGACTACTCCCGTTTCGATTAAACTCTTCCAGGTCCAAATAGAACAGAAATCTAAAAATACTTCCCTAAAATCAAGATTTGAAGGAATATCAAAATTAATTATGACTCATGAGTTTAGCTTCCTATATAAATTATTGTATACACAATATGTTCTATCAAGTGTTTATTTATACTTTTAATAATTTAGTTATGGATTCTGATGAAAAGTTAAGAGTATGATGTGGGATTGCATCAAAGCAAATACTATGTCACGGTAGTTATTACCTAATGTCGATCACGAGTGTAGTACTCTATATATATCATCAAAAAATCGCTATTCGGTATGTAAAATTAAATAAATAATTTAAGGTAATAAGCTGTACTTAATCATATAATATGCTATTAAATTTATTTTTATTACATAATTAACAGCATAGTTGAAATAGTAATTGCATTTGAAATTCGAGCATTGATTGATATAATTTGAAATCAAGATTATAGCACATCACGAGTTGTATAATATGAGATTATGAAAATTTAGATCACTGTCCCAAAATAGCGGGTGCATATTGCCGACTATTATATTGCGTATTAGACTACCGACATAATATAATCATCATTCCTTCAATGATTTACCAATAATTTGAGATTTCGTTCATTAAACTATATATGACTAGATACCAACAGTAAGGGAAGCATCTGTATTACATACCGATACCAACAGTGCAAGAAAACACACGAGACAAATGGCAAAAGAATAATTAAAAAAGAAACATATGACAAAAACGACCCATAAGGGATTCAGTTCAGGTGGAATGTATGGGATGCCTCCTATGATGGACAGATATGGCTGGGGCTTCCGATGGGTTCGGTGGCATGATCTATGTGAAATTTCTCTGTCTTTGGATGTTGCTGCTTTTTCCTTTTCACTATTTCAGATATTCTGCATGTCATTGTTTTGGCATTTATTCTCCCAGGGACCACGGCCGGGATTTTTCCCCGGTGATAAACTTCAAAAGAAGGGGGCAGGTTGCTATTCCATGTGCTGGCGGTTGCTTTTAGAATTAACAATAAGAATACCGGTTCATCTCCAACTGACATTAGATTTCCTTGAAATACGTTGTAGATGCAACACGCGATAATGATCGGACGTGCCCGGATTGTGGAAATGTTCACTTCTCTTTTAGAACGGTGTGAAGAGTGCAATGCTCCAAAGCCTGAATCATGGGTCGGTGTTGCTTTGGCAAACAATTTAGCAGCTTGAGGAGATTAAACTTTGTGGCTTTCTTTCATGTGTTTATCGTATTCCCGAGCTATAATTTTGCTCTAGCCAATTTGTTTCAGCTGAAGAGTGCTTATTGGTTTAAATTAACAGATTTTTATGCTCTTCAACTGCAGGTTTCAAACTCTGAAAAGAACTATAGTAAGTTATCACTACTGGCCGTGTTGCTTGCCTCGTATTTGTCTATATTGGCACTCATTTGTAAAGTGACTTTCAAAACAAAAATGCCAGAGAGTAGTTGGAAGTGTGAGCAATGCAGTAACGTAAATTATTCATTCCGGACAAAGTGTAACAAACATGATTGTGGCGTCGACAAACCATCTGAGGCTAAGAAATCTCCCCCCTCCAGCAGAGGATGAAAATGATCAGGTCCATTGTGTAATGTGCTCCCCGATACACCCGCTACCTGAATTTGTTGTTGTTTCTCTCAACAATCTTGACAGTTATCAATAAAATCGGTGGAAAAATAATAAACGGCCATGTTGAGCCAGTAAATGTTCATGAAGTTTTTGTCCTCGATTTGTTTTACAGTATCACTTCTTTCGTGCATTCATTGATGGGCAATTGTCTACTCCAGGGAGTGCTAGGACATATTTGAGGGCTGAGAAGGTCCATGGTTGTCGCCCAGCTTTGCTAAAAGGTGGTTGTCTGAAAGTCAGTGTTGTCGTCCTCGTGCTGCAGAGGCTGTCAAGCCACTCTACCCTCCCATAATTTGTGTCAAGGCGGTTGTATCGAATGATGGTTTATAAGTCGACAATCCTAGTCTTTTAGGTGTCGCGAGTTGGTGTTAGGTATTCTATTGAGAGTGTTTCGTGCTGAATGAGTTGGGTTCAATTTATACGGACATAAAACAATACTAGGGATACAAAGTATTTACTATAATATTCTTTTTGTAAACGATTTATGAATTGCCAAGTGTTTAAAGAGTAGGGCCCGATGAACTTATTTCATCCGACAATGATGAGTAATCATATCATTTAAGAAACCAAATTTCAGCACACGTTCTTAGTACATGTCTCGCATTTCTCACGAGCATATGCTCTTAGATGAGGACTTCCCTGCGCCACCATCATGTATGTCCATCATATTAACTTCCTCACTGCTAATGTCATGAAACATTAAGTATATTACCACGAGAATTAGAAGGCCCTGCCACTGAGTTCAGTTCATAAGAGCAGTATGACATATGCTGAACTTGGATTCGAACACGAATCCAATACATATTCACAAAAGTACTGAAACAAAACATTGAAAATAAAACAAGAGTCTAGAACATTGAAAATAAAACAGTCTTATCATCAGGTCTCTGTAGAGGCGGAGGAAGTTTCATCATGGGTATTCGGATTCGAAATGCTGAGGCGTTCGAAATGCGGAGGCGTACTCGGTGCCGTGGCAGCCGACGTCGGCGGGTATGCCGAGGATAGGATTTGAAATAACGAGGCATACATGGGCGTTCCCGGGGCGGGAAGTTTCGGTACCCAGGTGGACATACGCCCGGTCCGAGGCTTCTTGAGATCAAGGAACATCCCAGATTGTTGAGCTATGTAAAAGCTTCCTTGTCGTGCTGGCACCAGATCGAAGCCCTGAAGGTTAAGAATCAGAGCCAGCCAGAGCGTTAGACAAGGAGCTTGAGATGTACTCTCGGTATTTATGCGCGATGCGATTGATTAATGGATTGATCGATAAGAGAAATTGCAAAGCGTTGACAAGAAATAATAACTTAGAGAGAACGAGAGAGACCTGCTGTATAAGGGCGGCGTCCGCCTCCTCCTTCTTGCCGCCTAACCACGTCCCGCCGCGGACCAGGACGCGCACGGCGACCGATGCCGATGCGGGTGCCAAGCGATAGGTGCAGCAACTGATCTCGGGGAATTCGTGGTGGCACGGCTGCGGAAGGGAGATGAGTTTGGCGAGGATAGCCTCCTTGCCCTGGATCTTCCGGCCCTCGATTTTCAGCACCGATCGTTGCCGGTACAGGTTCACCAAGCCCTCCCTGTTCGCGTCGAACGTGCTGTAGTAGTTCTCCACGAACCGCTTGGCCTCCGCTATCATCGCATCCCTGTCTTCTTCCGGACCCCTCATCGACATCTCTCCTCCTCCTCCTCCTCCTCCTTCCGCTTCTGTCACTTCTTCTGGACCCATCGTCGACATCTCTCCTGGATCTGTGTGAACTGGAGACAATTTCTCTAGGGCTTCCAGGGTTTTTTATTTTTATTCTGGAATCATCGGGTCCGGATCCACCGACCTACCCGAAACCGGTTCTCTGTCGGCTGAAAAGACTAGAAAGCCCCCCCCCCCCCCCCCCCCCCCCCCTGTTTTTTCTTTTTCCAGTTCAGCCCCTTCTTCGCCTGAATTTGGAGAAAATTGAGGAGCGGTCGGAAGTGAAAGGGCACGAGTATTGGAATTGCACGAAGAGATTGCTGGAGAAGGTTTCGGTGGTTCTCAGATGTATGGATGTGATTAGGAGAGGGGAGGGGCAATTGCAGGAGGAGACAATGCGGGCGGGGTACGTACGAGGAGGTGTGGGAATTGAAGAGAGAGAAAGAGGGGTTCGTTAAGAGGTCAGAGGAGATTGTTGATGAGGCGATGAGAGTGAAGAGGGAGAATGAGAAGATGGCTGCAAAAGCGGGTGAATTTGAGGAGACGTTGAGCGAATTGGAGGACGAGTGTGGTATGGTTTGGGAGAGAGTTGGGGACGTTGAGGGTAGTAGAACGAGGAGGGAGATGGTTGCAATGAGTATTGGAGCGAGAGATTTATTTCACAAGAGAGAATGTGAAGCTCTAGTGGAGCGGTCAAGAGGGAAATTTGGCGAAAGAGTACCCCGAATAGGTAAAATTTCTACGGCCCCTCATTTGTTATGAGTCCTGATACTGCAAATACAGTTGAATTGGTGCTAAGTAAAGAGTTGAGAAGGTACAGAGTCGTCGCCCAACTTTGCAACAAGGTGGCTGTCTGAAAGTCAATCTTGTCGTCCTCATGTTACAGAGGTTGTCAAGCCACTCTACACTCTCATAATTCGTGTCAAGGTGGTTGTATAGAATGATGGGCTATATGGCCTTCATGGATCCTTCAGATGCATTATTTGTCAGCTAGCTTGACAGGCAAGGATTATTTGATTTGATTTTTCTCTTTTTAATACTTTCTTAGTACATATCTTGCATTTCTCATGAGCATATGCTCTCACATGAGGACTTCCCTGCGCTTATGTCCATCTGGCTTTTAAATATGGTGGAAGTCGCGCGATAGTAATTTCTTATATAGTCATATTCTTAAATATTAAACTTTCTCACTCTCAATGTCATGAATATCCATGGGTTGCCCGATCAGCAAACTCGTCTTGGACCACATGCCAAGCGTAAAATTAGTCCACGAGCCCAGAGAAGCCAATCGAGCAGCGGATTGGGTTGCAGCGCCCACCGAGCAGAAGTACTTCCCTTGAACTGGATTACTTGTCCCCCCCCCCCCCCCTCCCCCCCTTCTCTTTGGTTAATTTTATGCTTAGATGTTGAGACTTTGTGGTATTCTAATGTTGGTTAAGTAATGAAAGCTATATTTCTAACCAAAAAAACAAGAAGTAAGAGTTTGGAAAAGAAATTTAGGGGGAATAACATTCTCGTGAAAGAGTAAACTAGGAGTAGAGAAAGTAGTCTTATAAGTAGCTTAAGACTAAAGGTTGGATGACAAATTCAAGCGATTTTAATCAGAAAGGGACCAAAACTAATGGCAAAAAAAATAAGTTCTAAGAACATTATAAGTCACTTATAATGGCAGTGAGCAGATCAGAAACTAGGCTATTGCGTAGTTCTTGTAGCAGGCATTCTAAAGTTGGTAGCAAAGCAAATGAGAAATGATTCAATCAACATAAACTAAAGGAAAACCAGCAGTGACGGCTACGTTAATCCTCTTCTAAATCACTTCCCATACAAAATTTTCTTCATCTCAGTCATGTGTAAGCACAGATTCTTTCTCCTCTTCCAGTTTCTCCAAGTTTTTCATAGTTACTTCTTTCATATCTTTGATTCGGCTCTACAATTAATCCTTCAGCATGTGAGCGAAAACTTCTTTTATCTGGAAGCGCACCACCTCCTCATTAGTAAGAATTAGCTCATTGCTTGCATCCTCAAGACTGTCGTTTGTTTCCTGAAAGGATTGAATATTGAGGGGAGATAAGCAGGTTATATGGACTAAGATGGAGACAGGTTGAGAAGAATGAGTTTTGACTTCTTCAATCCTTTTAGCATAAGGTTGGATCTGAATCAGCTCACATAAAAGATAACTGATAAGACATTTTCCCAAAACGGGTGTCCTGAAGAAGCTAAGTAAATACTAGAGAGCAAGAAAATTAAATACTTGTGAGAGGTCAAAAACCGAAGCACCACAAGTTCACTAGAAAGTACCATCACAAAAATATCCAATGGATGGTTAGAGACGATATATTGATATGCTTCCACGATTGTAGCATGATTTTGACGAATAATCCAAGTTGTTAACTATGTCAAGTATCTATTTGTATTGTAAGTTCAAAAACATCAAATCAGAGACTCCCGTTCATTCAGTAATGCCATTGAATGCGTACATACTACCAAGATTCTCCTAATAAGAAATCATCCATCTCTCAGATTTGCTAGTTAATTTATTTGCCAAAGTAAAATACCAAGTCATTCACAAACGGCAAAATCAGTTCACTAACCCCAGAGCATGAAAGGTCAGATGCCAAATATGTTCACTCACTCAACCTTCTACCAAATGTAGATATAGACGAAGAAGGAGCTCGAGAATTTGATTCCCAAAATTTTTGGAAGGTTTCAAACATAAGGATTTGCCAATTCCATTTTCCAGAGTCTATCGGAAAACCACTTACTGCACATCGCTCTAAACAGGTAGAGGTTGAGCATAACTCACACAGAAATCATCAAACCAGCTTCTTGCTCAAGCATTTTCATCATACTAACAAAAGATTCATGAAAAATGCTCTCCCGTGAATTACCCAATCCCATGAGTAACGGGTTTAATCTTGTCCAAAATCCCGAAAAGGATATTTCACGCTCTCTCTCTACTTCAAGAAAGCTGCTTTTCAAACCCTGTCTTCAGCAATATAACAATTTTAAACGCCGGATTTTGCTTTAGAGTGGAACAATCTCACTATCTGAACAATCTGAAGCTGACAAAAAGCTAATCAAGAAACAAAGAACACAGACTTAAGCCGGGAACCTGACGCTCGTCAGGAAGCTGCTGGTAAACAAAGACATCCGTAGTTTGTTTCTTTTTCTCCATTTCGTGCGGTTTCCACTCCATAGCTTAGCTCTCTCGTTTTGCTCGATTGATAAGTTCTTTGCATATCGGTCATACTCTCGAGAACTATTTTCATTTATTTAACGCTCCTTGTTTTATCAAATTTTTATTTATTTATTCATGCAATTCATTGTTTTTAATTGCGATTTATTGCTGTCGCCGTTGTTATCACGTGCACGCACTTGCCACAGAAACCATTTCAAGAATTTCCTTTTCGCCGTCAATTAACGTCCGGCCGGGGAATCAGAGATTTAAACCCAAGTATAGGCCTGGGTCGACTCATACAGACATTGGTGGTTCGATTCCTGAGTTGAACCAGAAATTTCATGGGTTTGGCTCGTTCCAACTTTCTGAATCAAGAATTGGACCCATTTTCTTTGAAAGCGGACCCACCAATCAGGTCGATTTTGACTTATTATGAGCTCGAGTCAAGATCTATTACTTGATGCATCGATGTCACGTAAGCTTGTGCACCACAGTTGAATTTATAATGGATATTTTCCAACCCATTTGATTTGTGGTAATGAAATAAGGCTGTAATTGAATAACAACTACATTAATGTAATCAAGCTATAATACTCATTACACTGCTTGGGTCAAGTACCGTGATTCCCGTTTTAAATTACGGATCGAATAAGAAATCTCAAAATACTTCCCTACAATCAAGATTTGAAGGAATATCAAAATTAATTATGACTCATGAGTTTAGTTTCCTATATAAATTATTGTATACACAATATGTTCTATCAAATGTTTATTTATACTTTTAATAATTTAGTTATTGATTATGATTAAAAGTTAAGCGTATGACATTGGATTGCATCAAAGTAAATACTATGTCACGGTAGTTATTACCTAATATCAATCGCGAGTGTAATACTCTATAGATATAATCAAGAAATTGCTATTTAATATATAAAATTAATAAATAATTTAAGGTAATAAGTTGTACTTAATCATATAATATGCTATTAAATTTATATTTATTACATAATTAACAGCATAGTTGAAATAGTAATTACATTTGAAATTCGAGCACTGATTGAATTAATTTGAAATCAAAATTATAGCATATTATGAGTTATATAATATGAGATTATGGAATTTTAGATCATTGTCCCAAATAGTGGGTGCATATTGCCGACTATTATATCGCGTATTATATTACCGAGATAACATAATCATCATTCCTTCAACGATTTACCAATTATTTGAGATTTCGTTCATTAAACTAAATATGACTAGATACCAACAGTAAGGGAAGCATCTGTATTACATACCTATAAAAAAAGTGCAAGAAAACATATGAGACAAATGGCCAAAGAATAATTAAAAAATAAAAATATGACAAAAACGACCCTAAGGGATTCAGTTCGGGTGGAATGTATGGGATGCCTCCTATGATGGACAGGTACGGCTGGGGCTTCCGATGGGTTCGGTGGCATGATCTATGTGAAATTTCTTTCTGTCTTTGGATGTTGCTGCTTTTTCCTTTTCACTATTTCAGATATTCTGCATGTCATTGTTTTGGCATTTATTCTCCCAGGGACCACGGCCAGGATTTTTCCCCGGTGAGAAACTTCAAAAGAAGGGGGCAGGTCGGTATTCCGTGTGCTGGTTACTGCTTTTAGAATTAACAATAAGAATACTGGTTCATCTCCAACTGACATTAGATTTCCTTGAAATACGTTGTAGATGCAACACGCGATAATGATCGGACGAGCCCGGATTGTGGAAATGTTGACTTCTCTTTTAGAACGGTGTGAAGAGTGCAATGCTCCAAAGCCTGAATCACGGGTCGGTGTTGCTTTGGCAAACAATTTAGCAGCTCGAGGAGATTAAACTTTGTGGCTTTCTTTCATGTGTTTATTGTATCCCTGAGCTATCATTTTGCTCTAGCCAATTTGTTTTAGCTGAAGAGTGCTAATTGGTTTAAATTAACAAATTTTTATGCTCTTCAACTGCAGGTTTCAAACTCTGATAAGAACTATAGTAAGTTATCACTACTGGCCATGTTGCTTGCCTCGTATTTGTCTATATTGGTACTCATTTGTAAAGTGGCTTTCAAAGCAAAAATGCCAGAGAGTAGTTGGAAGTGTGAGCAATGCAGTAACGTAAATTATTCATTCCGGACAAAGTGTAACGAACAGAATTGTGGCGTCGACAAACCATCCGAGGCTAAGAAATCTCCCCCTCCAGCAGAGGATGGAAATGATCAGGTCCATTATGTAATGTGCTCCCCGATACACCCGCTACCTGAATTTGTTGTTGTTTCTCTCAACAATCTGGACCATTATCAATAAAATCGGTGGAAAAATAATAAACACCCATGTTGAGCCAGTAAATGTTCATGAAGCTTTTGTCCTCGATTTGTTTTACAGTATCACTTCTTTCGTGCATTCATTGATGGGCAATTGTCTACTCCAGGGAGTGCTAGGACATATTTGAGGGCTGAGAAGGTCCATGGTTGTCGCCCAGCTTTGCTAAAAGGTGGTTGTCTGAAAGTCAGTCTTGTCGTCCTCGTGCTGCAGAGGCTGTCAAGCCACTCTACCCTCCCATAATTTGTGTCAAGGCGGTTGTATCGAATGATGGTTTATAAGTCGACAATCCTAGTCTTTTAGGTGTCGCGAGTTGGTGTTAGGTATTCTATTGAGAGTGTTTCGTGCTGAATGAGTTGGGTTCAATTTATACGGGCATAAAACAATACTAGGGATACAAAGTATTTACTATAATATTCTTTTTGTAAACGATTTATGAATTGCCAAGTGTTTAAAGAGTAGGGCCCGATGAACTTATTTCATCCGACAATGATGAGTAATCATATCATTTAAGAAACCAAATTTCAGCACACGTTCTTAGTACATGTCTCGCATTTCTCACGAGCATATGCTCTTAGATGAGGACTTCCCTGCGCCACCATCATGTATGTCCATCATATTAACTTCCTCACTGCTAATGTCATGAAACATTAAGTATATTACCACGAGAATTAGAAGGCCCTGCCACTGAGTTCAGTTCATAAGAGCAGTATGACATATGCTGAACTTGGATTCGAACACGAATCCAATACATATTCACAAAAGTACTGAAACAAAACATTGAAAATAAAACAAGAGTCTAGAACATTGAAAATAAAACAGTCTTATCATCAGGTCTCTGTAGAGACGGAGGAAGTTTCATCATGGGTATTCGGATTCGAAATGCTGAGGCGTTCCAAATGCGGAGGCGTACTCGGTGCCGTGGCAGCCGACGTCGGCGGGTATGCCGAGGATAGGATTTGAAATAACGAGGCATACATGGGCGTTCCCGGGGCGGGAAGTTTCGGTACCCAGGTGGACATACGCCCGGTCCGAGGCTTCTTGAGATCAAGGAACATCCCAGATTGTTGAGCTATGTAAAAGCTTCCTTGTCGTGCTGGCACCAGATCGAAGCCCTGAAGGTTAAGAATCAGAGCCAGCCAGAGCGTTAGACAAGGAGCTCGGAGCTTGAGATGTACTCTCGGTATTTATGCGCGATGCGATTGATTAATGGATTGATCGATAAGAGAAATTGCAAAGCGTTGACAAGAAATAATAACTTAGAGAGAAAGAGAGAGACCTGCTCTATAAGGGCGGCGTCCGCCTCCTCCTTCTTGCCGCCTACCCACGTCCCGCCGCGGACCCCGACGAACACGGCGACCGATGCCGATGCGGGTGCCAAGCGATAGGTCCTGCACTGGAACTCGGCGATTTCGTGGTGGCACGGCTGCGGAAGGGAGGTGAGTTTGGCGAGGATAGCCTCCTTGCCCTGGATCTTCCGGCCGCCGAAAATCAGCACCGATCGTTGCCGGTACAGGTTCACCAAGCCCTCCCTGTTCGCGTCGAACGTGCTGTAGTAGTTCTCCACGAACCGCTCGGCCTCCGCTATCATCGGATCCCTGTCTTCTTCCGGACCCACCATCGACATCTCTCCTCCTCCTCCTCCTTCCGCTTCCGTCACGTCTTCTGGACCGATCGTCGACATCTCCTCCTGCTGGATCTGTGTGAACTGGAGACAATTTCTCTAGGGCTTCCAGGGTTTTCTTTTTTATTTTGGAATCATCGGGTCCGGATCCACCGACCGACCCGAAACCGGATCCGTCTTCGGAATGGAGGAAACAAAAGGAGGAATTGGGGAATCCGATCTTTAGGTCATAAAGATCGATCGAAACTCTAATTATATGCACGACTCCAGAAAGGAAATTGCCTAATCCGTAAACGCCTAGAATTCACACCAAATCAAGATTAAAATCGTAATGATCCAAGTTAGGCAATTAAATATTTAAATTGGGTATGGATCAAGAAGTTACCTAATTTGGTATACAGATAACAACATAGGAAATTCTCAAATATAAAATAATAGCCGAAATAATACTAAAATAATATAGAAAATATACAAAAAATAACGAAATAATACATTAGAAAAGGGCTAATTTGTTTCTGGTTCCACGTGTGTTTAATTTGTCATCATTAATCAAATAAGTCTAATGATAGCCATGATTATAATAGTCTAATCTCCTAAAAAAATCCTAACTTGGAATTAATTCATTTTAATATTTGGGGTCCCTCTCCTATTATTTGATTAGACGACAATAAATACTATATTTTTTTCATTGATGATTTCTCTCGTTTTACTTGGTTCTATTCATTCTCATCTCGCAGTCAATTTTGTTCCATTTTTAAAGTCTTTCACAAACTTGTTGAAAATCAAGTTAAATCTATATAGTGCGACGGAGCACCTGAATTTGTCACATCCACTAAATTTGTCCAATACATTAGAGACCATGACAATCAGCAACAAGTCTTTCACAAACTTTTTTTGTCTATATACGACGGAGCACTGAATTTGTCACATCCACTAAATTTGTCCAATACATTAGAGACCATGACAATCTAATTTAAATTAAGTTTTTTAGAAATTAAAAATAAAGCATTTGGTTTTGGAGGGAAATTTTTTAATATTCTTTTGAATAATAAAACATTTGATTGTTAAACAAATCTCCTCATTTTGAATTTAAAAAAAAAAATTTGAAAAATTGAATTCAAAAACTCAACAGCCAAATGTTTTGGAGCCACTTTGTTGTTGAAGAAGTTGAGTGAATATCGCCGGATCTTCAACAATTTCAAGTCTTTCCTCATTGTTCGTCCAAGAAAAAATAGAAACTGAAGAGAAAAAGAGAAGAAGTTGACGTGAGTAGGGAAAAGAGAGAAAAAGAAGAGTGGAAGAAAGAGAGAAAGGGGGCTCGTTCTTGAAGGAAAAAGGGAAAAGTCAGAGGAAGCTTTTGCTTCTGCAGAAAGAGACAGGGACAGGTGAGAGAAAGAGGGTGACGTGAGAGCAGGAGAGAAAAGAAAACCCCCAAAAAAAAAAAAAAAAAAAAAAACAAAGGGAAAGCAGTCTTCCCCTTCGGCCGCTCGATCTCCTGCGAGCAACGAATTCCCTCCACACTCGCCGCTAGCTTCTGCTCTCCCTTTGCCGACCCGTTTCTGCTCGACGATGCTGCCCCCGGCGCCGGTAAATCCTAAGCCAGTCGACGTGCCCCGCCTGTGAGCCCCTGCCACGCTTGCTGCAACGATCACCGCTGCAGCAACTGCTCAACCCGCGCCATCTCTACCGCTTTCCCTGCTCCGATCGTCGCTGTGTCTGCCTCACTTCCTTCGGGCGAGCCCACAGCAACACCTCTATGCCTCTGTTCCGCCGCGTGACCTAACGCCAGCAGCTGCGACCCCGGCCCTCCACGATTCTGCCCGGAGACCGACGCCACCGCCTTTGCTCACCTGTCACCGGTGCCACTGTTGCTGACCGCGCCCAACGATCGAGCGCTGGCGCCACTGTCTTCGAGTTCCAGATTCCACCGACGACCCACGAGCGTCGACGCCGTAGCAGCCCACCGCCGCACCGAAGCCCTGCTGCCACGCCTGCACCAGCATTCGAAGCCTGCTTCACCGTGATCAACCCTCTGCTCGCGCATCCGCAGCACCGCCGCCGCTACCACAGCTCGCGTCCCCGCCGTCGCCGAGTTCAGCCCGTCGCTCACCACCGCGTTGGAGCCTCTTCCTCAGTCGAAGCCGCATCCCCACCTCTGCAAGCAACCGACGCCGGCTCCACGCCCGAACAGAACCATCTGCTGCCTCCTCTGTTTTGCTGCAGGTCTGGTTACTGCTGAACCTCGCCGGAGCTCCGACGGACAGCCCTTGTTCCGAACGGCGACCCATCACCGAACCACCAGCTGCTCCTCGCCATTCCTCAAGCCAACCGTGAGTTAGACCAGGTGAATTTTTAGATATTTGATTTCATGTTTTGTTTTTATTCTAACTTGATTTATTTTGATTTATTTTGATTATCCGATTATGAAATTTGTCATATTAAGTCATCATAATCAAAAATATTGAACCGCGAGACAGCGGGTTAGATTTTTGATTATTTCAACTTTTTATGATAAATTTATGGTTTGCTTTGCATAATTGATTCGCGTTAAAATATGTCATTGATATACATTGATGGATTATATTTTGGTGCGTTATCATTATTTGCTCCTCACATATTATGCATATTTAGAATTTAAGTACTTAGGTCCATATGCATTTCATATTTAAAGCTTTGCATTTTTAAGATTCATATAGAATTAGGATGATTTTCCTTTAACAAAACCAAAAATAAAAAAAGAGAATAAAAAATGTTATTTAGGTCATATAAATCACACCACATGTTGCACTATAGTTAGTGGGTCATAGATTAATGTTTTAATATTCCCATCATGTAGTTTTTTTTTTTATTTAATAAAAGGCCTAAGATTAACATTGCATCATTATGTCGCTTTCTTTAATAAGAATTATTGTCATTTTAAAAAAAAAAAAGAAAGAAAGAAAACACAAAAGCCGTTTAGTTAGCTAATAAGTTAGTTCATAATTAATCTCATATCATCATTATTTAGCATAGGTCGCATATATGCATTAAAAAACAAATCATCATTAAAATAAAATCATAAAAGAGCATGCATGTAGAAATACCATGTCATTCATCCCATATCACGTAGCACATGCATATTTATGATTATATAAATTAGATTGCATACATATAGTGATAAGTTTAAGTCATACCATATGAATTGCATCTCACATATCATTAAAGTAAAATCCATGCATATTAAATTTAGATTAAGATTGCATATAATTAACATGTTTTTTTTTAAAAAAAGAAAAAAAGAAAAATTAGGTGTCATGTCATTTAGAAATCATGTTTAGGACATGCAATTTTATTAGCATTTTTTATTTGAATGTTATTTTATTGATTGTGCACTCGCATGACCACCATTTGCATGTTAGTAGCTTAGGTTTAAATTAATCAACATTGCCTGCAAAATATTTTTGAAATAAAAGGTACCGAAAGGGCGTTAGATTAATCTAGCGTAACCATGTCCCCGGACCTATTGAATCTCTGGTTCGCAAAAATAAAGTATTCTCCCATATTTTACTTGGGTTTCTAATCAACCCTAATTGGTTAGTGGCGGCTCCAAATTGAGTATAATTGCATGTTTAAATTTCTTAACATCAAGTCGCGATTGGTAGGACTTGGGAGGGTCCGTGCCAAGTCTTCAGACTTGGTAATCCATTAGCCTTCTTTAGGTAATTGCCCTCGAAAATTTAGGTTGCGACACGCACCCTATCAAAACGGGACTTCAGAATGGAAACATCGACATATAGTTAAAATTAGATTAACTCTTCTTCATCAAGGTTCTGGTCCACCAATGTTTCCGGAGTTTGCTTTTGAAATTGCGGTTTACTTGATTAACCGCATTGCCAACACAAGTCATTGATAATATTTCACCTTGGGAGGCTTTATTTCACACTAAACCCAATATTACGCATTTACATGTTTTTGGTTGTGCAATATATCCATTTCTTCGCCCTTACTTGCCCCATAAGCTTGCACCAAGATCCAAGGCTTGCATCTTTTTGGGCTATCCTTCGGGATATAAAGGATATCGCTGCTATTGCCCTAAAGATAATCATTTTTATGTTGTTGCGGAAGTCACTTTTGATGAGGCCACCTATCCTCTTGCTGCCTTGCCAAACTCCTCTCAAAATGCCTCAACACCAACACATGTGGAATTATTTTTGCCTGCTGATTTGTCCCTATCATCCTTGACACCTACTGGACCACCTGAGTTTCCATAGGTTTCTCCACCAAATCTGGATATTCCACTTGCTGACATCATTGAAACTACAATTGAACCTGTAGGGGTACCACAAGAAACTTCTACCATGGTACCATCATCATCTTCACATCCTAATGACGACTCGTCTTTGGATGGGACCATAGCTCATTAAACTTTTATAAAAAAAAAAAATCACACCTCGGCTTTTGTGGGTTAGTCTAGGATTACTGAAAAACTCACTTGTTTTTCCAAGGTAGCAAAGGATGAGAAATGGCAGCTCGCAATATAGTCTGAATACAAAGCACTAATGGAGAATTGCACATGGGATCTTGTTCCGCTTCCTGTTCATGCTCAACCCATCGGATACAAATGGGTGTATAAGATCAAACCCCACTCCGACGGAACTATTAAACGATATAAAGCAAGATTGATCACCAAGGGTTTTCATCAACAAGGGTATTGATTACATTCACAGTCTTGTCTTTGGCATATTCCCGACATTGGTCCATTTGACAATTGGATGTCTCTAATGCGTTCCTACACAGATTATTTGAGGAGGAAGTCTATATGACTCAATCGCAGAATTTTGTTGATGCAAGTAAGCTCGACTACGTTTGTCGCCTTCGATAGTTGTTATATGGTCTTAAACAATCGCCTTGCACTTGGTACACCCACTTGAGTTCCTACTTGTGCGACTTGGGATTTGTCATATCCAAGGCCGACACCACCTTGTTTGTCAAACACACGGTTGATTTCACCATTTTCTTATTGTTTCATGTTGACGACATTATTTTAATCGGTTCCTCGAATGCTCCATTACACAATCTCAGGCAATCCCTTCAGTCGGAATTTGCTATCAAGGATTTAGGGGACATTCATTATTTTTTGGGGATTGAAGTGCTTCATACCAAACGATGGATTACATCTTCACCAAAGTTAATTTGTGAGGGAAATACTAAAAAATGCTAATATGCAATCTGCCAAACCCACTGCTACTCCTGCAAATTCCGTGGAATCGGACATGATTGCTTCTATGAGCCACTTATAGACCCATTTCAGTTTCGAAGCATTGTGGGAGCACTTCAATATCTCCCTCTCACGCAGCCCGATATTTCATATGCGGTGAATTCGGTTTGTCAACATCTTCACGCCCCTACTATGGCCAATTGGCAAGCAGTGAAACGCCTTCTGCATTGCTTAGCCGATATGATCTCGCATGGTCATCATTTTTACTCGACCAGCAACCACTCGGCTCCATGCATTTTCTGATGCCAGTTTAGAGAGCGACAGGACGGACCGTCACTCCGTTGGTGGGTTTTGTGTCTATCACGGACCAAACCTCATCTCTCGGTCATCTTGCAGGCAACGAACCATGGCTCGTTGTAGCACTGAAGCAGAATACATATGTCTTGCAGATACAACGGCAGAGTTAATGTGGCTTGAATATCTCCTTCAGGATCTTCACGTGCAACCACCCGAGCCACCTACTCTTTCGTGCAATAACTTATCTGCCATCTACTTATCCACAAATCTTGTGCTTCATGCTCAAACCAAACATGTGAAAATTGATTACCATTTCATTCGGGAATTCATTACTTGGAAACAATTGGTAGTCCGTTACATTTCTACCGAAGAACAAACTGCAAATATCTTCACTAAAGGCTTGCCTTCCTGCTGGTTCCTTCAATTGCGATCTGAGTTAATGTTGCACCCTCACCATTAGCTTGCTGGGATGTTAAGGGAAGAAAATATTTAGCAAACATTTAAAAAATATTTGTTATTATGTTATCTTTATATCTGATCTTTTAGAGTCAGCATATATTTAGGAAATATTCATTATTCTTTTATCTTTTGTATCTTACCTCTTAGAGTTCATAATATACATTGTATTTGCAATACAATTATGTACGGAAAAAAGGAATAAATTTCTTTTAATTCTCTCAAATGATCATTTTTCTTCCGATTTAACATTTAAGTTATTCGACAAAAAATTTTAATATATAAAAGTTATGACACTTTTAATGTCATTTTTTCTCCATCACTCAAACTACACCCAATTGCCACGAACTTTTACGAGCACCTTTGCTTTAATTGATTCCTAGTCCTTAGCTTTTCCTTTTGTCTCGTCGATTCAAAAGAAGTCTCTCTCCGTTCCTTTTCATCAACTTTGTCACCGTGTCTCAATTTCTCTCATTTTCTTCATCTGTCCAGAGATCATGAAGATGTACTCCCCCCAGATTTCTGCTGATATGGAGACAAAGATAGGACCATATGTGGGGAAGAAAGGGGCAGTTCCTTGCAAGACCGAATATACCATGTAGCACCAGCTCACAATCTTAACGCGTGGTTTCCTTCAAAACCTCAAGAAAGGAAAAGGATAGATGAAGTTATGATATGACAAGAACTTGAGGGTGTGTGTGTTGCAGGCAGAGTCTGGAGGCTGGATGCTTCTGGGATTTCATAATTTCCTTTCTTTGTTTAAATACACGATGCCATTTATATTTCACAAGATGATGGCGCGTGTTGCCAAGTTCTTGTAACTAAAGAACAACTATATTTGGTAAAAACATAACTAATATTTTCACATCTCTCTCCAACCTCCAGATGCAGACCGCACTGCCGACATTTCCCATTTCCAAGATTCCACCTTTATCCGCATCAACCGCTTGTGCCCGAAAACTTTGGTTGATTTTGAGACACATCATCACCCTTTCTCTCTCTCTCTCAAAATTCAGCAGATATTATGCACAACCCAATGACAACAAAAAAGGAAAACACATTAATCCTCGACACAAAATAAATGGCCGTCTCCTTTCCCATCCCAAGTCCTTTTCGCACAACCGCGGGGGGAACATGTGCTAACTTCACCTTGTGGTCACAAAAGGCTGCCTCCACACATGTAAGTCATTGTGGTGATGGAGGTGGTGGTGGTGGTGGTGGGGGTGGTGGGGGTGGTGGTCGCGGTGGTTCACCAATTCGTGGCATCTCCCAAACCCTTCATTACTCACTTGATGATGATGATGATGGTGGTGGCGAAACCTCCACTCGCCCGTCCTTTCCTCTTCTTCAAACTCAGATGTCTCCCCGTCGTGATGACCGTCCTCCTCGTCGCTTATCCAGCACTCCGTTGAATCGCCGGGATCCTGCACCTCGCGGTGGTTGCCGTCATCCTGCTCCTCCTCTTCTTCTATTGTTTGCTCCTCCTCATCTTCTAGTTCCTCTAGTTCTTCTTGTTCTTGTTCTTCTTCTTCATCCTCCTCGTCTACAATGAACTCCAACCGCAGCCGCCCATCCTGCCGTGAGGAGCGGAGGATCTCGGGCCGATCGATCCTCACCTCGGTCAGCTCCAACCTCCCATCCCTCCTCACAGACCTGAGGAAGAAGCTAGGTTGGCCCTTGTGGTTCAAGGAGGACAATGGAGGTGGGAACTTCTTCTCTCTCCTCCTCTCGCTCTCTTCCCTCCACCTTGTCCTCCCCACGTGATGCCACTCGTCATCGCCGTTCTTGTTGCTCATGCTCCCTATGTCCTCCATCATCGTGTGGTCGTCGACCCTCCGCTCATCGGAGCTCTCGAACCCTAGGCTCTCGGTGCACGACATCAACCCGTCGACCACCTCCCCTACGTCATCCAAGAACATTCCCACGCTACCATTCCCATCCGGGTCCTTCTTTGCCGCCGCAGCCGGCAGTGATTTGATGGCGGAAGATTCCAACACGTTCGGCTGGCGGCACATTTCCCCCGTGGCCGTCATGAGACCCACTCCTCTAGCCAAGTTGGCGTCGGCGGCAGCAGGAGGCGACGTTTTAGTGGCGGGGCAGGCGACCGCGATGGCGGCGGTATTGCTATCAATGAAGTAAGTGAGGCCCAGAAATGAGTGGAGACCCTTTTTGCAAAAGCTCATGATCATAATTTGGAGAAAGGCGGGGACAAAAAGGGTGCGAGCATCAACACACACTTTTTTTCCTGGAGTGGAAGATTTGAGGGAGGAAATGGCTTATATAGGGGGAGAAACAGAGGGCAAAGACTAGAAATTAAAGACGATAATCAAACAGATAAAATGAAATATCCAATAATACACGAAAAATTCAAGAAAAAGAGGGATGGGGGCGTTAATAATATCCGCATGCCAAAGATAGGGGAAGAGAGAGAGAGAGAGAGTACTGGTGTGGAATGGCTAGAAGAGCGCCAACGAGACGAAAGGTGTTAAAAAGGATTAGCTGTACCGATAGAACGAAACGGTGCCCGGGTCCCACGTCAGATGCGCCTTGGCCCTCGCCAGATCCGCCCTCGCCTTCCACTCCTTTTGCTCCCTTCCTTCTTTTTATAGTTTCCTCTCATTTTCCCTTGAAAATTACTCTTTTTCTGTGAGGGTGATCGGTTCTCCGGCGGCTCGATTCCCGTCTAGGAACTGAGAACCGTACCCGTGGGATCGATTTCCGGTTCCGTGGAATCGGGAATCGGATCATATGGTCTTGGGATCAGTTTCCAAGTGGGTAAATAGAACTGGTGGTTCTGAGTCGAAGTTCCTCGTAATTCACGGTTCTGCTGATACAAAGATCTCCACCCGACAGGAAGCACTTCCTAATTTACAAAGGCCTGTCTACAGATCAGCAACGGAATATACTTTGCAGTAGAAAGGCAACACGATCTATCCCCTCACAAGGACAATCACAAAAAATTTCTCAGATTCTTAAGATAAGGCTATCGGGTCGAGCGAGAGAGTCTAGCGATTAAGGCTTGAGTCGAGCAAAATCAAGAGTGAGCAACTAAGGATTCGAATAATAATCATTCTATTCTTGAAAAAATTTGTGACCATAAATAGATATTTCTATTTCTATTCCTTAAATAAGTTTCGGAGAAAAGATACACGTTTAATAACGACACAAAAATTCTATTCCTAAAACAAAAATTTCATTTGATAGGCTTTCTTAAATATCTCCTTTCTAGGGCAAGCAAAGAGAGTGAGCGATGAAAAGAATTTTTATTTCTGTTTTTGTTCCAGAATTAGAAAAATAGAAACTTGTAACTTCTTAGTTCTGTTCTAAACCTATTTTCGAGCTAAAACTTTATCCCAAAAATAAAAAAATTAAATTAAATTACTAAACTGATTTCTACTTTAAACTTGTTCCCGAAAATGGAAAATTAGAAAAACAGAGAAATATAATGGTTATCATTTGTGTTTGGAGTGACTGAAATTTTCATGTTCAATAAAAATATTTTTTACCGATTGATTTTTGTAGATGATATAAGCAATTACTTTTAAGAAAACAATTTCCAAATCACCCATTTGCCATGAAAGAAATGCATCCTAAGCATGATTTTGTGGGTATTCCCAAAACATCTCCATCGAATTTGCAACAGGGAATTTGATAATTTTCAAACTTTTAGGTAGTTTGCTTGCTAGTGTCCAGTCTTAAAAGTCGAAGACAACATGAAGCTGAGTTATTTTTTGTGTGGGTGATTTGTCATTTCTTCCTCTTTCTTTATACTATTTTAAAGTCATCTTCATTGGGATTGACAATCGGTGTTATTTCGTGTTAATCATATCGTGTAGAGACAGAAGTATAATAAGAATTTTGTTGACTTGAAGATGACAAAACTGCTTCAACGCACCTAATAAAGCAGTTCACACAACACGATATGTTAACTTGCTTACAAATTAATTTTAACATGTAATTGTATACACGATTAAGAAAAAACACATTAATAAATAATAACTTCTGTAATGAGTTTCGACATATTTCAACATATATGAATAATTTTGCTTCATATAAAGTCTAAAATATGAGCCTTTTCTTTTGACATTCTATGACTTCTGCATCCCTATTACTGTTTTTGTTTGACCTTTCACTCATTTTAACATGGGTTTATTTGTATAAACTATTTAGGATTAGAAAAAAAAAAAAACTCTTTAGATGCGAATATTAAATGTGCTCAAACCTGTTTAATCATGTCATGCTAAACATATGACACGTTCATACATTAACTTTAACGTGTCCATTCGTGTTTAATTTGGTTAAGCATAATAACTCATGTAACATACAATTTTTGTTGTGTCATAACTAGGTCAACTCACTTATGACACATGAACTCATACATGCTAAGTACGGACCTATTTAGTTGGGTCGTGTCGGATTGTGCAAATGGGCTGTGTCAAAAAATTGTTGGCACTAAGTGTTGGATTATGCAAATGGACTGGATCGGGTATGGATCGCTAAAATTGTATTGCATATAAATAGCTCAAAACGAGTTAAATTAGTCAATATAAGTGGAATCATTTTCAATCCAACCCAATCCAATTCCATCCATTTGAGAGGTCTACTAACAACCCAACCTCATCCCATCCGCGACCAATGACTGTTGGGCCAAATTAATGCTCTAAAATGCTGTGAACTTGACTCGTCATATCTATTTAGCGTGTTCATGATAGATATCACGTTGCTATCGAAATGCGATGGTTTTTGTGAAGAAAATGAGATATCGCGTCGTCTTCGTCGGAGGAATTAAGCGACAAAGGCGGCCGATTGTCATGTATTGCAAGTTGCGAAAAGAAAGGCAAGAATTTCGGTTGAAGACCCATACAGCAAGCACTGCAGTCGGCCAGTCCATGGAGGGAGTGGAGACTTTTTGACTTTTCTTCATGCATCATTGAAGCACAAAGAGAATTTGACAAGGACAAGACAAAGAATCAACTAGTATTTAGTAGAAATCTCGATGGATACACAATGTGTTGTTCTATTTTTACAAATTTTATTGGAATGGTTTTATGAAATGGCATTCAAGAATGAAAATTTTGGCTTTTCGAATTTAAATTGATGGTAATTAATGGAATGGTTACGTGCCTAGATGGGCAAAGACCTTGGCATATTCCCTCACGGGGAACAAAAATGTGGTGTGTGTGTTTTGTCTTAGTCCATTGGGATTCGAGATAAATTTCAAGCATCGACAACTTTTTGCAGATAGCGACCCTAAGTTGGAACAATTATTGCAATTTCATACTATGCTCCAAATTGACCATAGTCTTTTAGGATCGGTCCAAAAGAGCTAAAAGCACACCACATCTACCTTATCATTCGCTTCCATTACTTGAAAAGGCCACGTGCAATAGCGTGGGTGGAGCCACATGGCTAAAGGAAAGACGCTTGATTCCTGAGGTTTGCTCCTTCTGTTGATCCTCACATGTCATATGGATCGATCTTGTCCGTTTACAAAAACATGGGAATTGATCAGATTTAGACATTTGAGACAATTAAGAAAGTATTTGGCTGAAAGTTGAAAATGAAATTAAAAATATTTTCCATAGAAAAACTGATTTGATTCTACCTAACAAAATAAATGCTCAAATTCAATAATGAGAAAAGCCCCAAACCTATGCTCAAGTTGAGACCCTTATATTCTTTCTTTAGAGATAATCTTCTATTCTTTCTTTAGGAATAATTTGCCTGAATCTGATCCAAAACAGATGATCGTTTTGCAACAGGTAGAAAAAGAAGATGATGAAAATGAGGCACTGCAAAAGAAGACGATGAAAATGAGGCACAAGTTCGAGAAAGAGTCTTTGATGTGAAGGGTCTCTAATTTCCCGAAGCTCTGGGGCAGGAGTGATAGTGGAGGAGGAGGAAGAGAAAAAAATTGTTTATTGAAGCTCGATAAATTAGGCCTAGCTGAAGAGGTCCCAAAAGGGGGAACAAGGTCGATGGACCCCAGGAAACTTGAGAATTTGAAACAGGAATGGCGCTTTTTATTTTATTGAAGCAGCTGGACTCGCAGTAGATGAAGGCAAACTTAATCATGGAGTCTTATGGACGGACCATGTCAGCAAAATAGAAATAGGCATGTTCGAGTTTTTGATTTGATCAGAGTGGTTTGAGTTACTTAAATGATTTTTCTGCCGGTATTATCACTTGTTTTCTTCTTGAGGCTTTGCGACCGTATGAAAATTGGGGTGAACGTTCATGCAGCTTCGTCAGAATGTAAAGTGTTTTAATCTTGTTTTGCAAATGCTTTGTTGTCTTCTCGTTATTTGGTACGTTACATTATCGGCGTATCTGGTGTTGCCTAATTTGAGAGTGTTTGATAGTGTGATCGAACCGTTGTGAATTTGCCATGCATCTGCCCAATAATTTAAGGATTTACTGCCCATTCATGTGATGTGGTCTGCTAATTGATTTAGCATGCATGATTCCAGCGAATTCCGGTTAAGCTGCATCTACTTTGCACCGGGGCTTCAGGTTCGGCCTTAATGGACCCAAGTGTGAGCATCAGCATTGGGGGTCTAAGCACGGGCAACAAGATCGTGGGCTCTACCTTGATGGACTTGACCGAGGGCACAAGGGATTTGGACGTGAGCACCGGAGATTTGGTCCTGGACGCTAAGGACCCAGGAAATAGTGTTAGGGTCTATATGCCCAAGTGTAGAGTTTTAGGCCAAATGTTAATATCTAGTCATATTTTAGAGAATGATTTCAGGTTTTTAAAGAGAAAATTATTTTCCTAAATATAAGCATGGATTTTCCATTGACTCATTTTCCTAAATAAATCAAATACCAAAAAATAAGAAAATTGTTTTTCACATAATAAATGGAACGTAAATCTCATAAGTAAAGAGATTCCTATTAAACATCATTATTGTTTTTGGAGCGGAGAGGTCCTGCTGTGGAGACCAGCCTCCTCCTGCCCAATCGAGACTCGTTTTACAAAGACACCAAATATCTCCCTTCTGCTTTGGCTGGATTCTAGTTTGTATTGATGTGACTTGGTCTGGCTTCTTATTGACCCATCAAAAGAAATGTATTAAAAGACTCGAACTCGTGACATCTACTATGATGTATCTCTGTATATAATAAAACAAACTCAAATGCACTATTAACTTCAAACTTTTGCCCCTATGAAAACTATGCATATGTCTCTATGTCATAAGAAGACTGGATCGAAGAGCTTTCTCTGATTGTATCAAATGTGAAAATCTTGTCATTCTCAACTGTTTACCATAAATGGACATCATTGATCGATGTGACATGTGAGGGCCATGGTAAAGGAGCAAATTTTTGGCGTATAAGTCAACAACTTGTTGGTCTCGAGACATTTTACAAGGAATGGAGCAAACTTCCGTTTTCAAGTGTCTTCCTTTCAGCCATGTGGCTCCCCTTGTACTATTAGATGTGCCCTTTTCAAGTTATGGAAGGAAATTATATGATAGATGTGTGTGTTTGCAACTCTTTTGACATGTTCTAGAGAAGGAATATTGTCCAAAAAGTTCTAAATCTATTATATTTTTGTCAATTCAATTCCTTTATAATGCCTCTCTTATGCTTTACTTAATTGAATATTAAATAATTTTCACATTTTGTCAATTTATACCATCCTACCAATTTTAACCAAAAATTGCTGACGTAAACGCCAACCGTCTTACATGGCATAAATGGCTGAACAAATTTTATAATTTTTTTAAAATTAAATTTTCGAATTTTTTATTTCTTTCTTTACCTTTTTGGCCGACCCTCATTCAACTCTAATAATTGCAGCTTTCGCGTTTTGTGCATACGAAATGGTAGAAGAATGAAATTGCAATTTTTTTGATAATTTTGGCGAAATATTTTTAAAATATGTTGTATGTGTCATGTATACATATTCAAGTTTGGTTCAGATTTAAATGATTTATAAGTCTTTCTTTCATTTCATTTTTTTGGGTCTCTGGAATGAGTCAAGCCGCACTTCTTTCTAATCCATTGGCCATTCTACTACGGGCGATCACCGCGCTAATCGTTTTTTTTTTTTTTTTGGGGTTTATCATCGTTATTTAACACGATACGCATCACCTTAACATCAAAATGTGATGATTTAAAATATATATATATATATATATATATATATACGGTGTCGTATTCATCTGTGAAATTGGGCGACAAAAGCGGTTAATTCTCATGAATTGCATGTTGCGAAAAAAGGCAACTTTCAGTTGAAGACCCATCCGCATGTATTGGCAGTCGGCCAACGCATAGAGGGAGTGTTGACATTTTGACTTTTCTTCATGCATCATTAGAGCACAAGAGAATTTGACGTAGACAAGAAAAACAAATAATTAGTGTTCAGTAGATATTTCAATTGATGTACGACAAGCTGTTATGTTATGTCGAAATGCTATTATAAATTGTATCAAGAATAAAAACTTGAATTTTTCGAATTTAAATTAATGATAATAGATGGAATAACGCGTGGCTGGATGGGCAAAGACTATTGGGATTATTCCTAATGGGGAATAAATATGTGAAGCGTGTCTTTTCTTCTTCTGTTATAATTCAAGATAAACTTCGAACGTCAATGACTTTTTGCGGATTGTGACCCTTAGCTTGTAACAATTATTGCAATTGCTTGAAACTAAATTTCAAATTGTCTGGTCTTTAGCATAGGTACAAAAGAGTCGAAAAGACACATGATTTGTCTTGTCATTCCCTACCGAAGAGCCACGTGGCTAGAAGGGAAGATGCTCGGAATAGGAGCAATTGTCTCAAATATCTTATGAATCAATCATGTGCATTTATGTAAAATTGGAAATTGATAAGATTTTGACATATGAAACAATCGGAGAAAGCTCATATTCAGTCTTTTTATTATATATAGACCATAAGCATAATTTGCTCGAACTTATTTTTGTGTGGAGGGTACTCTAGATGTGATTACAGTTAATGGATTGCGATAGCTTCTTCTTATTTTATCTAATGGCAATAACTTAATTAGGTATGACCAAACAATAGTCTCAACATTTGAGAAAATATAAAAAGAATTAATTATAAAATGGTGTAGCTAACATATCTATGACTTGAGAAAATGTTTCTTGAGCCGTAGACGTGTTAGTTGCATCATTCAATGAGCCAACATTTTCTTGAGCCGTAGACATGTTTGTTGCACCATTTTATGAGACAATTCTTCTTAATATGATTTGTTTCGAAGGGATTTCTTTTTTTTTCATTTTATCATATGAATAGATGTTTCAAAATGATATGAATTTTCACTAATTTTCATCATAGGAACTTAAGTCTGAATGTGTTGACGGGATCACTATCGTTGCAGATTAACAATCACTACGATTTCTTTATGCAGGCAGTCGCTTGAGATTCCTTGCCCCTTCTCTAAATCTGAGTGTTAATCCCAAATTGACGCCACCTTAATCTCCTAGTTTGCTACCAGCATAGGGATTGCTCAACCTCTTTTCTTTGTTTTCCGTCACGGTCAATCACTTGAATTTCATTGCGCTAGACCTTCGCGACAATGGCCATGCAAAAATTATCTATGCTAAACACTTGATAAATGTGGATATGTCCACATTTACAATTTGAATTTTTTTTTCCTTACTTTATCCTGTCTTACTCCAATCCTCCATTATCACTTTTGTTCAGATTCTTTGCCTGTATAGAGTAGCGTACTCTGTTGAACTATCTGCATTTTAACAGCTCACTAGTATCTGATATGGACCGTCGAAAGTCCTTCCCATTCCCATCAATGGCGCCACCGCTCCCTCCACCATGCCTCAGCATCTTCCCGTCACCTCTGTATCGCTCCCATCGAACACTTGACTCACGGACGAGCCCTCCTTCAAGACAAAACAGTACGCACTCACGAAATCGGTGTTAAACCAATTTTAGGAAAATGTTTTCATATTTCTCATCTGTTTAGACACTAGGAAAATGAATCGGTCGGCAAAAAATGTTTTCTATTGATCAAAATTGGCATTATAGAACTTTGCAAAATGAATTTCCCTCCCAAGAAAGGAGCTATATATTTTTTTTTCCCAAAGAGACACCATTATGGTGCTGCCAATGCCATACGGTGGGCACCAAACACGCCCTAGATTCTCAGGACAAGGTGAGTCAACAAACGATGAAGTAGACATTAAAATTGAAGTATCCGAATTTCCTTTTAAGTAGCTGGAGAATTTTCAACTTGAAGATGTGTTTTCACTTAAGGATTTCGTTCTTTTTTCCACCTAAAATAGAAATGCTTTTCGAAAATCATTCATATCAAATTGAACTAGATTTCATACCCATCATAGATAATTTTGTTGAAGTTGAGTAGCAACTTAAATATTGAGAGATTTAAAGAGAACAGAACGCGCTCTGTTATTAAATGTCGGGAGAGACTGAGAGCTACGCAAATCATGTTGACAGAAGCCCATTTTGTCATCCCACTGAGTTTTGAAGAAGCATTGAAGATGTTTGATCTGGATTGGTTCACTGAAGAAAATGGTGAATCGTCATGAAGGGTCAATCGAAAGATCAATTGCGGCAAGGACGAGTTGGGTTTATAAACCAAAGTTTTAGAAATTAGAGGTTAAACTTGTACCAGATAGAGATCGTACAACTCCTCCGAGGGGAGTTTTTTTTCCTGGTGGAGGAGAATGACAAGGAGCCAAATAATTCCAAAATTTTGGAGTAAAACTAATCATTGTTCATAGATGAGCTATTCAAGTACAAAGTGAGCCACTTCAAATAAGTTGATTACTCTTTTGACAAAAACAAAAAACAATAGGTTGATTACTTAGGCAAGAAGTACAATTAATCTATAGGGTCTACTTGGGCCCCCAATAGTTTACTTGATAAATTGATAAGTGATGCATTCCCGACCCCTGAAAGTGAAACCGATGATTTTAATGATCACAACTAGCTAAAGTTAAAGTTCTATTACAAACCGCTATCTACTAGACAAAACCACCTCAAGGAATATAAGATTTTCATGAGACCCATCTTGAGCCACCAAATTACCTGAGGCCCTATGCATTTTTGAAGTTAATTATAGATTTTATGATAGTAATATATCTTCTATTTTTTCTCTTAGCCATTGTTTTCCATGAGATGTTTGATACCATCCTAGACAAGATATATTTGATAAAAAAAATTTCTCATAATGTTGACTACAAAATGTAATGTGGGAAGAACTACGTTATGAGATCATCACAACGGTGAAGTAGACAGCTACACAATCGTCTAGGTGCTGAGAATTTGAAGCCTAGGCAGCTTTATGTTGCTATATATATGAGGACGTTGGGTAAGTAATTAATCTCTTGGATCTCCATATGATGCTTTTCTCTCGTGAAATCATTTCCATTTATTGGAAGTGCTGCCTATCCTGTTTTTTACATTTTCTTGATGTGCCACGCCTATAATTAAACGGGATGGTACTTCTACAGTAACTTTTATTAGGCAGGTGCAATGGAGGTGGACTGCTAACCGAAATGTGGGGCACAAATTTTTCTGGACATAAATTCACCCTGACCGAGATACTCGGAAGTAGCATGTACTGTCATGCCTGTGTCTCTGATCAATCATTAAAAGGTATGGAACCGCTGGCTTCCAGGAGCGCAATGTTTTTGCAGGTTCCGAGGATTGCATGAACCTTCTTTTCTCCTTGGTTAGGGAACTTTCCCTTTCAAGTACTAGGCAAATTCGGTTATACATCGTTGAAACTCTTCGTGGACCTACCGGCCTTCCCAATCTATTTTTGTTCATCTCGTGATGAAGGCAACATTCGCATAATGTCCATATCTTTCCTTAAAAAAAGGAAATATGGTTATTATATTGCATCATGTACTTTTTTTCGGTAGTATACTCTTGTTTATCCTCGATCAATTATTATGTGAGCGCGACATGAAGAACTATGGGAAAAGAATAAGACAAGTATGGCTCTAACTTTTAAGGTAAATAATGCATATTTCATGTTTATGTTTGTCATTCGGTAAGGCAATTTAAGAATGATATTTATGAGGATGCTCTTCTACAGTTCCTCCAATTATGAGATTCATTTCCTTCGAAGCGACCCAATGTAATTAAAGAAATTTACATGAATAAACAACTTCTTGTGATTAAGGCTAGACCCGACAAACTAGCCAAGAATCAATTTTAATATGGGACATACACTTGCACTATTGGGTTCAAATTTATTCAAGTCATATTGCATTTGAATGCATATAATTTTTTATAGATAATTTAGGGGCACAAGCATAAAGACCTGGGTCCCTAAAGGCCCATAAACATCTTGTAAGTCTCATGAATCAGTTTAGGCCAAACTTTTACTTTGTTGAAGTAATCTCGACTTAAAGCAATTTACACACAAAAGGTAAGTTTGAACTGATGAACTTGTTCATGAGCTGGAAAAAATCCCAAAGCCACAATCAATTGTTTCAACCCTGGGAGTTAATTTTCTTTAATTGTGAGAGGCCTTTGAAAAGGAAGAGATTGAAAGATATGTTGAGAATGAGGGGAAGGGTGCAAAGGATATGCTTCGGTACAAGTTGCTGAGTTATATTTTTATGAGAAGAAAAAAATGGATATAGTTTTGCATTTTAGCTGTGCAATGTTATTATGTCTTATCTAAGAAGTTGTTGACAACATGTACTCAGACTGTGTAAATTGTACTTGTTTTTTTTTCCTCAATGAATGTGTTAGCAATTAATGGTAATTAAAAAATTGTATTTGAAAAAAAGATTACATTAGAGTGTAGGTTCCAGGAATACGTGAAATTGACTAGTTCATGTAGGATAGGTTGCAAGAGCCTATGAGAAGGTTTTAGGTTAAAGTAAGAACGGGTGCCTTTTTAGGAACTTATATATCTTTGGTCCAAGATGAGTTGACTTTGAAAAATAAAATTTCCACAATAAATTTGGATCATTATATTAATAGTCTTTACTTTTTGGAGCATATTAATTAGAGGAAATCCGATTTATCTCTACCATTTGTGCATGAGCCGTTTCCTTTAACTTCTTCGCGATGTTGGAACTTGTATACCTTAGGAGGAAAATGAGTTGACTTTGAAAAATGATGTTTTTACAATAAATGCGGATCATTCTATTAATTGTCTCTATTTTTGGGAGTATATTAATTAGCGGAAATCTGATTTTATTACCAGACCAAACCCCCAAAAAAAAGCCTTCTTCGAAACACAATTTATTAGCAGTGAGAAAAAGAAGAATAATAACACTATATGAGGATTCAGCACTTGCGAACACAACCAGAAAATTCGCGAAAACTAGGACAATATCACTTCTTACTCTAGTTGCTCTCTTCATTTGCTTTCCCATCACCACCAAGTCTTTTGAAATCCATGGTTTTAGTATTAAACTTATCCCTATAGACCGATTTGACACAACGTTCTATCCCTAGAAGAAAGATATCAAAAAATCTTTAAGATATCTAAAGCTCATGTGTGCCAACTCAAATCCATGGTTTCGTCGAGTTCAATACTCCAGAAGGAGTCAATAAATAGAGCCCCAGTGCACTACAACCTCCGGTTGCTAGGGGCTAATCTCAATTATTATATAATCACCCTGTCAGTTGGCACTGGTCAATATGCAAACTTAGTGGTGGATACAAGTAGTGTGGATATATGGATGCAATGTAAAGGCTGTAGCCATTGCTTCTTCATAAGGCAAGGTAACTTCAATAAAAGCCAATCATCATCATATTGACCTTTGCCTTGTGATCTTCCCCTTTGTGTTCCCTGTTTATGTAAAAACAACATTTATATGTACGACCATGTCTACTTTAGATATGGAAGTGGTGAGACCTATAGCAGAGGTTAGCTTGGATCTCATAACAAGGGATATTCCATAAGATTTCCTAATACCGTGCTTGGTTGTGGCCTAAACAATTACAACATGGCCTGGGATGAGAGTGGACAAAAAGCATCATAGTAGGGATATTGGGCTTAGGATTGAGAAAGCAATCTATTTTTATGTAATATTTCAAAGAAACTAAAAAATTTAAAACTAAGTTGGCATCGATATAAAAGGTTTAGGACTTTTTTTATACTTTTTTCTAAATCATTGACCACAGATACTAACAGCATTTCACATTGACAATTATAACTCGTGGTATATATTGGTGCTAGTAAAGACATCTTTTTGAATAGTCATACTCGAGAAACTCCTTTGTTTTTTCTTCCTTGAAAAAAGCTTTTAGTCCTAATATTTGTACTTTAGTAAAATAGAAAAGTAAAGGCTGTTGGGATATTAAAAACTGAAGTATATAGAGTTCACGCTTTTTCAACTGATAAAATTAAATTCATAAAAGCCTGACTCCACATGGATCTCTATGGGTATGCACCATACCGATATATATCACGTGACCGTAAACCTATAGGACTCACACGTGGATAATGACTCTTTTCTGCCATTACGTTGTGGAAAACAAATAACCAATCTATTAAGAAAATACAATGAGGAAATAAATCGAACACTGGATTTCCATAGTTCAAGTGGCAAGACCTACTCCATGGGGAAACTAGCATAGGATTTTAGTATTGAATAAGCAATAAGATGGAAAATATAACCACACTTGAGTTATTCAAACACTTTTGGTGTTTACTAGCTTTCAATAATACCCAGTAATCTCATACACTCGTCCATTATTTAGCCCTCGCAATATCTCTACCAATATTTCTACCTGAACATACGAATGACAAGCCTCCCATATTAGCTGCTTTCTATCTTCTTTGTAGGCCATCTCAAATTCAAACAGTTCAAAGAGCAAGCTAACACCATTTTCGGGATCATAGAGATCGAGTGGACATAATATGCTTCGTTGAGGACCTTGTTTCCAGGGTGACCTATGAGGTCATCGATGCCTCGATTTCCTCAAGTGTGCGCCCCTTGGTTTCCGGCACCATCTTCGCTATGAAGAGTACTGCAGAACAGCAGATGACCGAGAACGCAAAAAACACTCCTGGCACATTCGGCAGACTGATGAATATATTAATTTGGCACTAGAAAAAGCAACGAGGATGAGGAGTGAAGAAGCATCACCTGCTGAGCTCCATTCAAAGAAATAGTTGAATGTGTAGGCCACAAGCCAGGAACCGAACCAGCTGACCAAATTCACGAGGGTCCCTGCCGATCCCTTCACGTTTATTGGGAAAATCTGGCACAGCAGAAACTGTCTTAATAAGATGAGACATTAGCGATCATGTCAAGCCCTGTGAACTCAATGAGCATACAGGACTCGAGAAAAGTAGTTAGAGCACCAGATTTCTCACTGACTTCAGCCATTATGATCCACGGTATCCCTACTAAGCCAATTGAAGAAAACCCGCTAAAAACCTGAAGTTGTATAATGCGCACCTCATTAATCCATCTAAGAGGAGCAAAGTTCATAACAATGCTGCTGCTGCATTTTTTCTTTGCATTTTGAAGCAACAAACAGAGCATTTAACATATCAAGGGGAAAAAAATCACCACAATCCCAACGAAGGTCAAGCTGGATACAACATCGGTTGATTGATGATAGTCCTGCACGTTGAGTCTTAGACAGTTTTCCATCAAGAGCATACCGTACTAAATTCATATGAGGATAAACAGGAAGCATGTGTAGCAAGGAACCTGTAGGAGAAATGATAATCCAACAAGGAAGCCAGCCAAGCAAGCTCCGCATGCTGAAACCTGCATATTAGCTAGTTGGTTTCAGGAACAGTAAAGTTTCGACTACATTCAGAAGCATTTTATCTATCGGCCATTTTGAAGCAATATTTGTGTTGGGTGAATAAGATGAGCACAAGAATGATCCGCATTGCTTCGGCTTAGTTACTACCAGCAGTAACGGTCGTCTTCCGAATTTATCCATCAAGAACACGGCTACAATATTTGCTGCCAACTGCGTGTCAAGAATACGAAAGAATTATTCACAGGCTAAGAGAGGAGAAGAGAGGAAAGGCTTACTATTTACACAGGAATACAAACCTGGACAATGGCCGTGGTGATGGACCCGGCGGTACTCGAGGCACCTGTCTCAGAAGCCAATTGTTGTCAGTATATTATTCATCTTGAGATGGAAAGTTTTCATTGAATGATGATTCAGCGTAGGTAAAGTTACCGGCTCTTTCGAGAATTGAAATCATATAAAATCCATATGCATTTAATCCTCCCAATTGTTGAAAAACCATTAGGCCAAGTCCAACCTAGATCAAAGTCACATGCTTGATTTCATCGATAAAATGAAATTGGTAAAGATCGAGATAAATAGTAAGAATTCAGCTATGGGGCTTACAGTTAGTGCTCGTGCGTATTTTCGCTGAAATATGTGGAATATCCCATGTTCTGATACTTGTTGAAGAGTTTCAATGTAACCCTGCAGTAAACGAAGCGCTACCTTATGCTAAACCACGCTACCAAATTAAAGCCATTTGGACATAATTAAGCCATGAGTTTAAAATGAAAACATTCTGATGCAGTGAGATTTTATACTTCGATTTCAGATGTTTCTTTGGAGATATCTGCATTCTTTCCCCTGAGACGCTGCAACGCAGCTTTCATGTCTTTTTCTCTACCAACCTTGGCCTGTGCACGGCAATCATCATTGTCTATATCAGTCCCGACTGATGCTTCTGCCAGTCTTACTCATGCAAGCAACAAGGCGGGGGCAAAAATTGCATGAAAGGTTCTAGATTCTATTTAACATGTCATCTACTTTCCAGCAGCAGTATCTTGAATTTCCCTTCAAGAAACTCACCAGCCATCTAGGAGATTCTGGAATAAGGAAAAGACCCACCAGCTGCAATAGACATGGAATAATTCCTGAAATCCGTTACATGAGAAAGCGTAAGAATCATATTCAAAGCATATGAACAGATAATTACTTATAGTTCATTGGGGAGTACCTAAACAAGCCAAGAGACGCCAATTTACCAGCAAACCAATGACGTACGTCATTGACACGCCACCGGCTATCACCAACTGTATATCATCCACCAGGTGAAAAAAGGGAAGTTATTTTCAATATACAAAGGATGGCCACAAGATCTTCCAGTGAGATAATGTGATTTGTATTACGGAAGAACGAGTCAGGAAAGATATGTGGGATGCCTAAAATGACATCGATAAAAGCTGTAAAGAAGCGGCCTGAGCTTGTGGATCATACAGAGGATCAATGTAATTTGACTTCAGGTAGAGACTGAAGCCAAAGCAACAATTTATGAGGCTTTTAATTACCATACAGAGCGAAACAAATCCTCCCCTTAAATTCTTCGGTGTTACCTCTGCAACATACACTGGTACCTGCATGATTAAATGCATAATCAATCGACATTGAATCGTTGGACTTACAATGCTATATGATCTGAAGAAACTGCATTTGTTACCACGTATGAGGCAAGACCAACTCCAAATCCCAGTAATAATCTTCCAAGATCAAGAGACCAAGCACTCTTCAAGAAGTTAAAGTTCGTTAGTATTATCAAGAGTGGATAGTAAACTATGCCCACAAGAGAACCAGGTCCTCCGTTCGACATTAATGTCTATTTGCTCGGTAAAACTTGAGGCTAGACATCAACTTTTGCAGAACTTTGCCAGCGGAGCAAGTAAGCTAGCCAAGGGATAAGTAAAATGGTTAATGAAAACTAATAATGGACCAATCGGCACATAAACATGGTACCTCTGAAAGAAATATTGCACACCATCCGATGATGCCCGATACATCAGTAACCCACATAGCCTGTTCAACATTATCAGCAAAAGTTGAATTATAAGTTTCAAACAATTTGTGACGCTCAAATTTGAGATAATGTAGTGGTGAAACAACATTTAAAACGTATTGGCCAGAACACTTACCCCTCTCCGGCCGATTAGGTCAGCTACTTTACCACTGCATAGGGCACCTAGAAGTCCTCCAACCGTCAATATTGAACCGAAAACCGAATACTGCATCTCACCAGCACTTCAGTTCAGTCGATCAAAAAAAATTTTGGTGTACAGAACAACATGTGCAAAAATATACACCCAGTTGGGTAAAATTTTCCCATGTCTTTTAGATTTTAATCACAGGAAATTGTCAAAATATGGAGAGTTTTTTTTGTAACAAATTAGATATTCAACGTAAATACCACAGACATGATCGGAAGAACCAAATGAGTTCTCACTCACACTGCAAAACGTTTTAGTCTATTTAAGCAATGCTTCCATTCACTTAGTTTATACTTTTAGATGGATTACTGTTAAAATGTGATTTATTTTTGGAAAGTACTAGAACACACTAGACTATTCATGTTTAATGGAGAAGGAAAAGGTTGGCGGCAACAACTCTAAGTCGGCAACAACAGTGCACATGCATGCAAGAAAAGGCAAGTCTTGAAAACTATCAAATGTTTGAAGAAGTTTCTGGTACGATGGGCAGCAAGACCACGTGGTCACGTGGGCAGCAAAAAGGCAAAAGAAAAGTAAAAGTCAACAAAAGCTGTGGAGCTGCAGAATAGAAAAATGCAGAAAAATGGAGAAGCCACCAGAAGATCCGGAAGAAGCCGCATAAGCAGGAGACAAAGAAGCAAGCTTGTAATTTTATATTAATTTTTGTACTCTGTCGGTGGAGGAAGGCGGTAACTTACGCTTATAAATAGAAGTTGAGAATGTATGTTCCTTGTAGCGAAAAAAAAAAAATTGAAACACCCATTTCTTTGTAATACAAACCTTCATAATAAAAGTTTTTTTTTACGCATACTCCCTTGCGTTGTAGTCCACTTTTATTTACACATACACACTTGCATCCACACACGCTTCCGCAAAAATCCAACAATTACACAAAACATTAAAAACGGTGAAAGAGCAAATAGTGATGGTCACTGACCTCTGCCGAAGAAAGGCTCAGTTCATCCATAATACCTGATTCAGCAGGAGACGAGTAAGACACCTGAAAAAATCATATCTTTAAGCCAATTAGACGGTAACTAGGAGCGAGAACTACACTGTGCTCACAGTCTTCAAAATATTTATTTTGAGTCAACACGAGGAGATACGCCAAGTCTTGTTCTACCTAATCAAGGCAATATTGCATATCTAGAAACTGTTGCACACTGATCGAAGGCAAAGGCAAGTTTGACAAGTCATCCAGAAGATTAGTTGGTCAGCGTTATATTCTTTTCCAGATCAGCGTTTGCTATTCCAGATGACAGAAACAGAATAAAAAAGCATGCGTGACTAGAGATTAAAAAAAAAAAAAGCATATAGAGGACAGACAATTCCTGCTAGTAGCCAAGCTTTAAGATAAGGAAAGTTCTTACGGCATTTCCGAAGACGTAGGAGCCGCAGACAGCGAAAAATGCACTGAGAACAAGCACGTGTGTGATTCTGCCAGGAACCACTTCTTCTTGTTCTTCAAGAAGAGGGATCCCCATTTCTCTTCCTGGTGTCCCCATGTCTTCCTTTTTTGATTCTTCCTCTTGAAACGCTCGTTCACTCGTTAACTCACCACTCACACGCAGAGAGTGAGAAAGAGAGACATTTGAGACCTCAACATTTCATACGAGGAAAGCTGAAGAAATCTAGGAAGCATCCTTTTCGTTCAAGTCAATCCTTTTCGCGTGGGTACTAATAGCGGAACTAGCCAATGAGGCATGCGCAGTGAATTCAGGGACAACATGACTTCATTGGTTGATGTATTCTCCATATTTAACTCTCATCTTTCAACTGATTTGAACTGGAAAATAGAGCTTGGCCCAGGGAGATCATGTGAAGGAATTTTAAATCCGAGCTAGTTAGACCCATCTTCGTTCAAAAGCATAACGGAAAAGTTATGAACTTATCAGGACATACTATTGCTGCACTTTAGACCACATCCCCCTTTCGGAAATTATAATTCACAACAAATGTTTAGTCACACCCCTCTCTTAATTGAGATATAGTACCGCACCAACATTATTTCATCTCAAATCTCTACCTTAACTTAGCCAATCGGCAAGAGCACAACACTGCCTTGACTCCTCCTCAATAGCCTTAGTCCAGCCAAGCTTTAGCAAGATTGCACTATCTACCACGTCATGGAGTCACGTCCAAGATTCCTTTTCTTGAGATGCTTAGCATTCATATTAGTGATTTCCAACCAAAATTGATCAGATGGAATATATTGACAAATCATCAAAAGGTTTAGAAATTAATTGACATAATTGAAAGGTTTAAGACTCAATTAGTACAAATATGTAATATGTTAAGGATTTTATTGTTACCTTTCTCGCTGAAATTCATTGATTCTCTATAGACCAAGCTCCATCTACGAAGACAACCATATCAAACAGGCAACCTTGCGTAGACTAATAACGACACCAAAGGTTAAAATCTGAACTCGGAGCTCGAACTATTGAAGAGCGGGTTTACAGGTGCAACGAGAACATTCCTTTAACATTCAGACATGGTGTCGATGACTTGTAGCTGGGAGGAGAAGCTGAAACATCACAAGCGTTGAAGACCAGTTCCAACGTTAGTCCGCATTCGGGGATCATTCATTGCCAATCCTCATTATCTTGGGGACAAGGAGAAGACATTCTGGCCCTGTAGCAAAGGCATAAATGGACCACCCTATCTATTCAATTGCATAAAATATAATTAGTTAGGACAAAGAAAGTGTATGGTCCTGCAGTCACCACATGGCACATACGATCGCCCCGCGGTAAGCAATTTGGCACGATCATGCCACATGGCCATGTTCATTATATTAGCATTAGTTCGGTGGTTTGTCATCCTCAAGCATTCATCACTTATTAAATTTAAATAGTTCAAGAATTGATGAAGACATTCCGGCCTTGTAGCAAAGGAGAAGACATTCTGGCCCTATAGCAAAGGCATAAATGGACCACCCTATCTATTCAATTGCATAAAATATAATTAGTTAGGACAAAGAAAGTGTATGGTCCTGCAGTCGCCACATGGCACATACGATCGCCCCGCAGTAAGCAATTTGGCACGATCATGCCACGTGGCCATGTTCATTATATTAGCATTAGTTCGGTGGTTTGTCATCCTCAAGCATTCATCACTTATTAAATTTAAATAGTTCAAGAATTGATGAAGACATTCCGGCCTTGTAGCAAAGGAGAAGACATTCTAGCCCTGTAGCAAAGGCATAAATGGACCACCCTATCTATTCAATTGCATAAAATATAATTAGTTACGGCAAAGAAAGTGTATGGTCCTACAGTCGGCACATGGCACATATGATTGCCCCGCGGTAAGCAATTTGGCACAATCATGCCATATGTCCATGTTCATTAAATTGACATTAGTTTGGTGGTTTGTCATCCTCAAGCATTCATCACTTATTAAATTTAAATAGTTCAAGAATTGATGAAGAGAAAGTCTCTTATTTTTAAATGTATCCAGCCGACAAAATAGATAACAATAAAGATATCTCGAAATATATTTATATTATACTTCCAGACACATATATTAGAAGTTAGTGGAATGGCTTATTTTTTTATTTTATTTTTTTGCCTTTTTGGAGACTACATCTGAATGCAAAGCAAGGCCAACCAATTTTGACTTCAGAGATAAGTTGTCGAGGCCTTCCATTTTAACGAAAGGGACGAGAAGTTTCTGAGCTTTAATTTTGAGATTAAGCCTTGTCCCGAAGTCACATCCAATTCGTGAAGAGGATCTAAGACTCGTTATAATCATAGAAACTAAAATCATGCAGCTGTTTCAATTTGTCTATGATTCGGATTAATGTTAAGCCAGATAATGCTTAGAGCAAAGGGATGAAAATAGTCCGTATAGATTTTACAGAAGATTACAGCTCTCCTTTTTTATTTACGCTCCTTAATTCAACCACGTCTCTCTCAAGTTTTATCTACTGTAATGTCTAAAAGCTTATCCTTTGATTCGCTTCTCCAACTCAGGGATATTCTCATCGAAACTTTCCGGCATGCTCTGTACTTGGATACAATTACACAAAGTATACCCCACACGAAGCTCCTACATCCATGACAAATTGTTGTCATTCTTATTGGTGATGGAGGCGTGTATTTCTTCCAGCATCCGCCCCTTAGTCTCAGGTACAAGTTTTGCGATAAATATAACACCGACCGCACAAATGCCCGCATATATAAAGAATGTCCCTGAAGCAATAGCAGAGTAGACTGAATTTAAAGTAACGGAGGAGCATAAAAAGAAATGTCCCGAGAGAGATTTTGAAGAGATGCACCTGCTGAGCTCCATTCAAACGAGTAGCTGAAAGTATATGAGATAAACCCAGATCCTACCCGGCTGACCAAGTAAACTAAGCTTCCAGCTGAACCTTTTAAATTTATTGGAAATATCTGCCAATGAGGAACCACGCCGTGTATACCGTTTGCATTGTTGAATGAAAAAATATTAGTCAAAAGAAATCAATTGCAAGTCTGAGGACTATAGCTCCAGCATTACAATCCAAGGAATTCCTCCCATGCTGAGTTCGAACGAGCCTAGAAATACCTGAGTGGAGCAAGAGAGAAATGAGCAGTTGATGCATTTTATTAAATTTGGGGAGAAAAGGAAGGACTGAGAACGAAAAAGCATGTTAAGTGGCGTTACCAAAACTCCAGAAAGCACCAAACTGGAAACCAGCTCCGCTCCGCTAGAAGAGTACCGAGGGAATACACAATGCTACACAAAATTCACTTTACCAGTAGCTAAAAAGTGGGATATTAAAACTAACACTGTCTGTGAAACTTTTTAATAACAGGCCCAATAAAAGCCCAGCCAGCCCATGTCTCTTAAAAGTTAAGCCCAAGCCCAACCCTCCTTTTCTCTCTTATTATTTGAGCTCGTGCTTTTGAAGCACAAACGGAAAAGAAGAAGCTGAAGCAGAAAACGAGGAGGGAAAGAGGAAAAGAAGAAAAAGGAAAAAAAAAAAAAAATTTGTCCCAAGTAACCGATCTGGACAGCCCGACTAGCTGAATCAACTTCTAATTGTAACACCCGGTAAGTATTCAAGTTGATTATTTGTCTAATTAGAGTAATTTTGGAAGTTAGTGTACAAACTTTAAGTTATATGATCTTGAACTTTGAGGTTCGAATGAGGAGATTTTGAACTGCGATTTCCATGGAAAAGGTAGTCTAAGGCATTGCGGAGCTTTGGGGTTTCACAAAATTCGATTTTGAGGTACCGTTTGATCTTAAAAAATTTCTAAGTTTCAAGTTCAAGTTACACATAGCTGACAACTTGCGTTATAGAGAAAGATAAACTTTTGCTATAAACGAGTTTCTTTGATAACACATAGGTGTCGTTTTATCAAAGAATAAGCATAGTTTAGTCAAATCATTGATTAGAGTAGCATATTAAATGGTTTTGATATCGTTTTCGATTAATTGATACAAATACAACTACCTTGGCTAGAGTAACCACTAAATTGTTATCTAAGAGTTTGTAAACTCATGTCTTCAAAAAGATCAAGACTTGATATATTGTGAGTTATGAATAAGCATATTTGTTACATAAAATTTGAATCAAACATTTAATACATTTTGATATTTTATGAATGATGTGAGTACTGTTTGGTGGAAATATATACTTTGTTTGATGAATCAAGTTGAGAAATATTATATATTTTGGGTTTACAAAACCTTTTTATAAAAAGCTCTTGACTTTGAGTAAGGTTTATAGAATGATAACATGCATTTGATTTGATTCAATTTGTCAACCCAAAATATATAACATTTCTCAACTTGAGTTTTTTCAAGGATTAGTTGGATTTATAAACCATAGTTTTAGAAATTAGAGGTAACTTTTACCAGATAGAGATCGTATAGCTCCTCAAAGGGGAGTTTTTTCGTGGTGGAGGAGAATGACAAGGAGCCAAATAATTCCAAAATTTTGGAGTAAAACTAATCATTGTTCATAAATGAGCTATTCCAGTTCAAAGTGAGCCACTTCAAATAAGTTGATTACTCTTTTGACAAAAACAAAAAAAACAATAAGTTGATTACTTAGGCAAGAAGTACCATTAATCAGTATGGTTTACTTGAGCCCCCAATAGTTTACTTGATAAATTGATAAGTGATGCATTCCCAATCTCCCAAGCAAAACCGATGGTTTTAATGATCACAACCAGCTGAAGTTAAAGTTCCATTACAAACTTTTTTATTTTTTTTTTTTTTTGGTATTGGAGGAACCGGCTTGTAGTCGACAGCCACGCCGTAAATCCCCAAGTGACACTTAAGCAGGAGGACCCACCACCCCTGAGTCACACTTAATACACCTAGCGCCTCCCCTGGGTTTTGAACCCTTCACATCTTCGTTGAGGATCAGTAGAGTCTTATCCAGTGGAGCCACCGCGGCCGGTGGTTCCATTACAAACTATTATTCACTAGACAGAACCACCTCAAGGAATATAAGATTTTCATGAGACCCATCTTGAGCCGCCAAATTACCTAAGGCCTATGCTTTTATGAAGTTAATTATAAATTTTATGACAGTAATATATCCTCTCTTTTTTCTCTTAACCGTTGTTTTCCATGAGATCTCTGATACCATTCTAGACATGATATATTCGATAAAAAAAAAAAAAAGTTCTTATAATGTTGACTACAAAATGTAACGTTGGAAGAACTGCATTATAAGATCATCACAATGGTTAAGTAGTCAGCTACACAATCGTCCAAATGCCGAGAATTTGAAGCCCATGTAGCTTTATGTTGCTAAATATACGAGGACATTGGGTAAGTAATTAATTTCTTGGATCTCCATCTGATGCTTTTCTCTCGTGAAATCATTTCCATTGATTGGAAGTGCTGCCTATCCTGTTTTGCACATTTTCTTGATGTGCCACGCCTATAATTGATGGTACTTCTACAGTAACTTTTATTAGGCATGTGCAATGGAGGTGGACTGCTAACCGAAATGTGGGGCACAATTTTTTCTGGACACAACTTCACCCTAACTGAGATACTTGGAAGTAGCATGTACTGTCATGCACTGTGTCTCTGATCAACCATTAGAAGGTGTGGTACCACTTGTGCGCTGGCTTCCAGGAGGGCAGCGTTTTTGCAGGTTCCGAGGACTGCATGGATCTTCTTTTCTCCTTGGTTAGGGAACTTTCCCTTTCAAGTACTAGGCAAATTCGGTTATACATCGTTGAAACTCTTCTTGGACCTACCGGCCTTACCAATCTATTTTTGTTCATCTCGTGATGAAGGCAACATTCGCATAATGTCCATATCTTTCCTTAAAAAAGGAAAAATGGTTATTATCTTGCATCATGTACTTTTTTTCGGTAGTCTACTCTTGTCTATCCTTCGACCAATTATTATGTGAGCGTGACATGGAGAACTATGGAAAAAGGATAAGAGTATAGCTCTGAATTTTAAGGTAGATAATGCATATTTCATGTTTATGTTTGTCATTTGGTAAGGCAATTTAAGAATGATATTTATGAGGATGCTCTTCTACAGTTCCTCCAATTATGAGATTCATCTCCCTTAAAGCAACCCAATGTAATTAAAGAAATTTGCATGAATAAACAACTTCTTGTGATTAAGGCTATACCTGAAAAACTAGCCAAGAATCAATTTTAATATGGGACATACACATGCACTATTGGGTTCAATTTTATTCAAGTCATATCGCCTTTGAATGCATATAATTTTTTATAGATAATTCAGGGGCACAAGCATAAAGACCCGAGTCCCTAAAGGCCCATAAATATCTTGTAAGTCTCATGAATCAGTTTAGGCCAAACTTTTATTTTGTTCAAGTAATCTCGACTTAAAGCAATTTACACACAAATGGTAAGTTTGAATTGATGAACTTGTTCATGAGCTGGAAAAACCCCAAAGCCACAATCAATTGTTTCAACCCTGGGAGTTAATTTTCTTTAATTGTGAGAGGCCTTTGAAAAGGAAGAGATTGAAAGATATGTTGAGAATGAGGGGAAGGGTGCAAAGGATATGCTTCGGTACAAGTTGCTGAGTTATATTTTTATGAGAAAAAAAAATGGATGTAGTTTTGCATTATAGCTGTGCAATGTTATTATGTCTTATCTAAGAAGTTGTTGACAACATGTACTTCGACTGTGTAAATTGTAATTATTATTTTTTTCCTCAATGAATGCGTTAGCAATTAATGGTAATTAAAAAATTGTATTTGAAAAAAGATTACATTGGAGTGTAGGTTTCAGGAATGCGTGAAATTGACCAGTTCATGTAGGATAGGTTGCAAGAGCCTATGGACCAGGAGTAGGTTTTAGGTTAAAGTAAGAACGGGTGCCCTTTTAGAAACTTATATATCTTTGGTCCAAGATGAGTTGACTTTGAAAAATAAATTTGGATCATTATAGTAATAGTCTCTACTTTTTGGAGCATATTAATTAGAGGAAAACCGATTTATCTCTACCATTTGTGCATGAGCCGTTTCCTTTAACTTCTTCGCAATGTTGGAACTTGTATACCTTAGGAGGAAGATGAGTTGACTTTGAAAAATGAAATTTTTACAATAAATGCGGATCATTATATTAATTGTCTCTACTTTTGGGAGTATATTAATTAGCGGAAATCTGATTTTATTACCAGACCAAACCCCAAAAAAAAAAAGCCTTCTTCGAAACACAATTTATTAGCAGTGAGAAAAAGAAGAATAATAACACTATATGAGGATTCAGCACTTGCGAACACAACCAGAAAATTCGCGAAAACTAGGACAATATCACTTCTTACTCTAGTTGCTCTCTTCATTTGCTTTCCCATCACCACCAAGTCTTTTGAAATCCATGGTTTTAGTATTAAACTTATCCCTATAGACCGATTTGACACAACGTTCTATCCCTAGAAGAAAGATATCAAAAAATCTTTAAGATATCTAAAGCTCATGTGTGCCAACTCAAATCCATGGTTTCGTCGAGTTCAATACTCCAGAAGGAGTCAATAAATAGAGCCCCAGTGCACTACAACCTCCGGTTACTAGGGGCTAATCTCAATTATTATATAATCACCCTGTCAGTTGGCATTGGTCAATATGCAAACTTGGTGGTGGATACAAGTAGTGTGGATATATGGATGCAATGTAAAGGCTGTAGCCATTGCTTCTTCATAAGGCAAGGTAACTTCAATAAAAGCTAATCATCATCATATCGACCTTTGCCTTGTGATCTTCCCCTTTGTTCCCTTTCTATATAAAAACGACATTTATATGTACGACCAGGTCTACCTTAGTTATGGAAGTGGTGAGTCCTATAGCAGAGGTCGGCTTGGATCTCACATCTTCACTGTGACATCCTGAAATTCGACCCCGTTTTGATTAAGTGAAATGGGCAATGTCATCGACGTGCTAATGATCCTTTTTCTCTGAGCTGATCACTCACAAGTTAACTAATCTATTTGGTGAAACCGTTAAGGGATGTATCTGCAGTAAAATCCCTAAAAGCTATTCAATTGGTTGGATTTGACTAAAATCGCGTCTGATCGATTCTAACCCTGAAATTTAAATTAGTTTCGGGAATCGAATATTCGAGCGTGTCACAATTCATTTTTTTTTGGATCCTGTCTCATCGTCCGTCAAATTATTTACAAGCCTGAAATTTCATGAAAGAAATTATCGGAAGAAAAATTGAAGATCGAAAAAAAATAGAAAGGAAAAGAAAAAGAAAAAAATAAGAATAATGATATTATTTTTGTTATTTCTTTTTCTTCCTCTCTCTCTCTTTTCTCTCTCCTCTCCCCTTCCCCTCGTGCGGACACCCTCCCCACCGACTGCCTAACCCTTGTCAATTTCAAATTGGCCTCTTTCTCTCTCCCTTTGACTTTTCAAACATCCCTATCTCTTCTCTCCCCTCCGGGGCCTCCCCCTCGTGACCGAACTCTCTTCTTCCCTTCTTCTTCGTGCAAACCAGCGAACCAGAAGCGGGAGAAGCCGAGACAGCAACCAGCCGCCGTCGCCGCCCACGCAACGCCGCAGCTCGCCGCCAGGCCGTCGTCCCGTCGTCCACGCACGCCCTCGCGTCCGTCGCTCGCTGCCGCCCCTCCCCCGTGCGATTCCAGCCTCTGCCCAGCCCGACTAGCCGCCTCCGGCCACCGCCCAGCCTCGTCCGACCACCGCCCGGCGTCCCCGGCGTCCCCCTTGCCCTCCGCCGGCCTCCCCTCGCCGCCCTAGCCGCCGGACCAGCCTCGGCCAGCCTTGAACAGCAAGTGGCCGAGTGGGTTTTCAGTCCCCTTCGGGCTCGTTTTGGGCCGTTTCTGGGCCCCGAACCTGAGACCCGCTTTGGAGTTTATCATTCTTCGCCTCGTACCCGTCCGATTGGTCCGATTTGCATGTGATTCCGGAGAGTAATCTCACTAATCCCTGACTAGTTGGCTAATTATGTTTAAGGGTTGTTTAGTTTTAATTAATTAGGTTTAGGTGGTTAGATTAGTATGGATTAGTGTTTATTAGTCAATTGTGATGCGAATTAGACAAATTGAGTGTGCATTTAGCAAGTAGACATGGTCTACTATTTATTGAAAGTATCTCGGAATTTTTCCCGACCCTTAGTGAGCTTCAATTAGGCTTTTCGGGACTAAGTGGAATTTTTGGTATTTAAATATTGTTTTTCGGAATTAAATTAAATAATTATTTATTTTCTGAAAATTTAACTGGGATGGCCCGTGACCGGAATATTATGCTGATGACCATGGTGAAGTCCGTTTATTTAATCAGGCTTTATTTCGAGCTAAATTGAATTTTTAATATTAATTATTTAATTTTCGAAATTTATTATTTAATTATTTATTTTCCGGAAATTCAACTGAGAAGGCCGGTGATCAGAATTTTATGCTAATGATCGTGGTGAAGTCTAATTATTTAATTGACCTCCAATTTGAGCTAAATTGGATTTATTGTAATTAATTATTAATTTTCGAAATTAATTAAATAATTAATTATTTTTCGAAATTAAGATTGAGATGGCCGACAACCGAAATCTCGTGCTAATCGTCGTGACGTAGTCCGTTTATTTAATTGAGCTTTAATTTGTGTTGAATTGATTTAATTGTGGATTTTTTAAGGATATGTTCCTAAATTGATTATTTGGGTAATTTGAGTACGAATTAAGGTTGTGGATAATTACTTTAGAAATGGGATGAATCATCATGAAAGGCACGTGGCTCGATGAATAGTACATCATCTCGGAGAATGCACGTGGCTCGGTGATTTGGTATATCGCTTCAGAGAATGCACGTGGCTCGATGATTAGTACGTCGCCTTGGAGAATGCATGGGGCTTGATGATTAGATATGTCACCTTAGAGAATGCACATGGCTCGGTGACAAAGTATGTCGCCTTGGAGAATACATGTGGCTCGGTGACTAGATATATATATCACCTCGGAGAATGCACGTGGCTCGGTGACAAAGTATGTCTCCTTGGAGAATGCACGTGGCTCGGTGATTGGTTCTATCAATTATGACTGAATAGTAATAGCTTAAATGACCGGGAAATTGTCAAGCTGACATGTAATCGACTAGGTCGATTGATCATTACTTTGATTTGATGTCGTGAATTGATTGACTGATTGGAAATGACCGTGAGTGGTCTTGTTGGCATGTAATCGACTAAATCGATTTGATCGATGCTTCGATCTGTGATATGATTGCTTGGGTGTTTATTTGACATGTGCTAACATGTAGGTGGGATCTGAGGCCAAGGTAAGTTCTTTGACTTGTGCGTATTTAGGCAACCTATAGTATAAATGTTTACTAATCGGGCCTTAGTGGGGTAGAACTCGCTGAGATATAGTCTCATCCCGGTTTGGGAAAACATTTCAAGACCCCGCTGAGGAGTTGAGGAGGAAGAGTTTGAGAAGGAGAACTCTGGGATGAAACCTGAGGAGAAGAATTTTAGAAGAAGAAGATAATCCCGAGATAGATACAAAAACAAGAGGATGTTATTTATCAAAAATTAGGATTAGGCTAGAGAGATCGATGGTTTCATTTGTGGAAGCAGTTCAAAGGGGAAAATCGATGGTGCATGATGAGAAGCACATGAATGTTTTTTTTTTTTTATAGGAATTATGTTTTAAATCTATTCATTTGTAGTTCTTTGACGGTGACTAACGGAAGACTATAGCGTATTTAGGCAACCTATAGTATAATGTTTACTAATCGGGCCTTAGTGGGGGTAGAACTTGAGATATAGTCTCATCCATATTGTTAGATGAATTTAGTATATTTTGGTTTAAAAACATTTCAAGACCCGACCTCTTATTAAGATAATGGAGAGGAGTTGAGGAGGAAGAGTTTGAGAATGAGAAAAATAGGGATCTTGAAGATAATCCCGAGAGGGATCAGTTTCATACCGTTTAGAAATTGGATGGACGAGATGATCCATCTGGAAGGTCTTGTGTTGACATTTTTTTTAGCACATTGATCTCCATAGTCCTATAATGAGGTTATATAGGATTGGATTGATATTGAGATGCCATTATTGGAATTTTTTTTTTTTTTTTTTTTTTGGCCACATAAAACAAAATTTAGTTATTTGAGATTCCATCTTCTTTTGATTAATTAATTACATCTTCTTTTGAGAACTCCATTTTGATGTGAATAGAGTAAAGTAAAAAGTTGTGAAGAGCTGTGAAGTGCTCTGGTTTGTGTTTTGTATAAAAATTTGGTTATAAGTTTCAATATGAAAAATATGGCCCTGCAACGCAAGTTGCAGGAGGCAAGCGGGTCATTGGCGACATACCCGGGTCCGTGGGTGGTGGTTTCCTACGTGCCTCCCCAGGGTTTACTTTCCAGCTGTCGACTGTGCGGAGGTTCCCTGGATCACAAAAAAAAATATATATATATATATATAGCCCTGCTTTTCTATCACATCGTATTTATTGTCTGGGGATTATAACTGCTTCCGCATGTGCTTAATAAATGAAAGAGTTGACGATACATAGTTCTGAGATATCGCATTATAAAATCGATCAAGAGAAGGATGTGTGCGTGCCCGAGGATCGGGGCGTGACATTCACCTTTCATCACAAGGGATATTCCAAAAGATTTCCTAATCCGTGCTTGGTTGTGGCCTAAACAACTACAACATGGCCTGGGATGAGAGTGGACAAAATAGCATCATAGCAGAAATATTTGGCTTGGGATTGGGAAAGCGATCTATCTTTATGTAATATTTCAATGACACTAAAAAATTAGGACTAAATTGGCATCGATACTAAAGGATTATGACTTTTTTATACTTTTCACCAAATCGTTGACCGTAGATACTAGCGGCATTTCACATTGACGACTATAACTCATCTAGTATCTATCGGTGCTAGTAAAGACATCTTTTTGAATAGTCATAATATTTGTACTTTAGTAAAATAGAGAAAAGTAAAGGCTGTTCGGATATTTAAAACGGAAGTATATAGAGTTCGAGTTCGCATTTTTTCAACCGATAAAATTATTTTTAAATTCATAAAAGCTCAACTTTACATAGATCTTTATGGGTATGCACCATACCCATATATACCGTGTGACCGTAAACCTATAGGACTTGCATGTAATGACTCTTTTCTACCATTACGTTGTGGAAAACAAATTACTAATCTATTAAGTAAATACAACAAAAGCTGGATTTCCATAGTTCAAGTGGCAAGACCTACTCCGTGGGGAGACTAGCATAGGATTTTAGTATTGAATAAGCAATAAGATGGAAAATATAACCACATTTGAGTTATTCAAACACTTTTGGTGTTCACTAGCTTTCAATAATACCCAGTAGTCTCATACACTCATCCATTATTTAGCCCTCGCAATATTTCTACCTGAACATATGAATGACAAGCTTCCCATATTAGCTGCTTTCTATCTTCTTTGCAGGCCATCTCAAATTCAAACAGTTCAAAGAATTGGCATCAGTTCGCATTCAATTCCACACCAGAGATAAGCATTTTACGCTACTCAATCCACACTCGGCTCAACATAAGAGCAAGCTAACACCATTTTTGCGATCATAGAGATCGAGTAGACAAAATATGCTTCGTTGAGGACCTTGTTTCCGGGGTGACCTATGAGGTCATCGATGCCTCTATTTCCTCAAGTGTGCGCCCCTTGGTTTCCGGCACCATCTTCGCTATGAAGAGTACTGCAGAACAGCAGATGCCCGAGAACGCAAAAAACACGCCTGGCACATTCGGCAGACTGATGAATATATTAATTTGTACCTGAATTTGGCACTAGAAAAAGCAGCGAGGATGAGAAGTGAAGAAGCATCACCTGCTGAGCTCCATTCAAAGAAATAGTTGAATGTGTAGGCCACAAGCCAGGAACCGGACCAGCTGACCAAATTCACGAGGCTCCCTGCCGATCCCTTCACGTTCATTGGGAAAATCTGGCACAGCAGAAACCGTCATAATAAGATGAGACATCAAGACGATTGGTGATCACGTCAAGCCCTGTGAACTCAATGAGCATACAGGACTCGAGAAAAGTAGTTAGAGCACCAGATTTCTCACTGACTTCAGCCATTATGATCCAGGGTATCCCTCCTAAGCCCATCGCAAAAAACCCGCTAAAAACCTGAAGAAGTATAGTGCGCACCTCATTAATCCATCTAAGAGGAGCAAAGTTCATAACAATGCTGCTGCTGCATTTTCTTTGCATTTGAAGCAACAAATAGAGCATTTAACATGTCAAGGGGACAAAAATCACCACAATCCCCACGAAGGTCAAGGTGGATACAACATCGGTTGATTGATGATAGTCCTGCAAATTGAATCTTAGACAGTTTTCCATTAAGAGCATACCGTACTAAATTCATATGAGGATAAACAGGAAGCATGTGTAGAAAGGAACCTGTAGGAGAAATGATAATCCAATAAGGAAGCCAGCCAAGCAAGCTCCGCATGCCGAAACCTGCATATTAGCTAGTTGGTTTCAGGAACAGTAAAGTTTCGACTACATTCAGAAGCAATATTTGTGTTGGGTGAATATGATGAGCACAAGAATGATCCACAGTGCTTCGGCTCAGTTACTACCAGCAGTAACGGTCGTCTTCCGAATTTATCCATCAAGAACACAGCTACAATATTTGCTGCCAACTGCGTGTCATGGATACGAAAGAATTATTCATAGGCTAAGGGAGGAGAGGAGAAAAAAGGCTCACTATTTACACAGGAATCCAAACCTTGACAATGGCCGTGGTGATGGACCCGGCAGTACTTGAAGCACCTGTCTCAGAAGCCAATTGTTGTCAATGTATTATTCATCTTGAAATGGAAAGTTTTCATTGAATGATGATTCAGCGTAGATGAAGTTACCGGCTTTTTCGAGAATTGAACTCATATAAAATCCATATGCATTTAATCCTCCCAACTGTTGAAAAACCATTAGGCCAAGTCCAACCTAGATCGAAGTCACGTGCTTGATTTCATCGATAACATGAAATTGGTAAAGATCGAGATAAATAGTAAGAATTCAGCTACAGGGCTTACAGTTAGTGCTCGTGCGTATTTTCGCTGAAATATGTGGAATATCCCATGTTCTGATACTTGTTGAAGAGTTTCAATGTAACCCTGCAGGAAACGAAGCGCTACCTTATGCTAAACCACGCTACCAAAGTAAAGCCATTTGGACATAATTAAGCCATGAGTTTAAAATTAAAACATTCTGATGCAGTGAGATTTTATACTTCGATTTCAGATGTTTCTTTGGAGATATCTGCATTCTTTCCCCTGAGACGCTGCAACGCAGCTTTCATGTCTTTTTCTCTACCAACCTTGGCCTGTGCACGGCAATCATCATTGTCTATATCAGTCCCGACTGATGCTTCTGCCAGTCTTACTCATGCAAGCAACAAGGCGGGGGCAAAAATTGCATGAAAGGTTCTAGATTCTATTTAACATGTCATCTACTTTCCAGCAGCAGTATCTTGAATTTCCCTTCAAGAAACTCACCAGCCATCTAGGAGATTCTGGAATAAGGAAAAGACCCACCAGCTGCAATAGACATGGAATAATTCCTGAAACACGTTGCATGAGAAAGCTTAAAAATCATATTCGAAGCATACAAACCAATAATTATTTATATTCTAATGGGGAGTACCTAAACAAGCCAAGAGACGCCAATTTACCACCGAACCAATGATGTACGTCATTGACATGCCACCGGCTATCACCAACTGTATATCATCCACCAGGTAAAAAAGGGAAGTTATTTTCGATATACGAAGGATGGCCACAAGATCCTCCAGTGAGATAATGTGACTTGTATGATGCAAGAACAAGTCAGGAAAGATATGTGGAATGCGTAAAATGACATCAATAAAAGCTGTAAAGAAGTGGCCTGAGCTTGTGGATCATACAGAGGATCAATGTAATTTGACTTCAGGTAGAGACTGAAGCCAAAGCAACAATTTATGAGGCTTTTAATTACCATACAGAGCGAAACAAATCCTCCCCTTAAATTCTTCGGTGTTACCTCTGCAACATACACTGGTACCTGCTCGATCAAATGCATAATCAATCGACTTTGAATCGTTGGACTTACAATGCTATATGATCTGAATAAACTGCATTTGTTACCACGTATGAGGCAAGACCAACTCCAAATCCCAGTAATAATCTTCCAAGGTCAAGAGACCAAGCACTCTTCAAGAAGTTAAAGTTCGTTAGTATTATGAAGAGTAGATAGTAAACTATGCCCACAAAAGAACCAGGTTCTCCATTCGACATTAATGTCTATTTGCTCGGTAAAACTTGAGGCTAGACATCAACTTTTGAAGAACTTTGCCAGCGGAGAAAGTAAGCAAGCCAAGGGATAAGTAAAATGGTTAATGAAAACTAATAATGGACCAATTGACACATAAACATGGTACCTCTGAAAGAAATATTGCACACCATCCGATGATGCCGGATACGTCAGTAACCCACATAGCCTGTGCAACATTATCAGCAGAAGTTGAATTATAAGTTTCAAACAATTTGTGACGCTCAAATTTGAGATAATGCAGTGGTAAAACAACATTCAAAAGGTATTGGCCAGAACACTTACCCCTCTCCGGCCGATTAGGTCAGCTACTTTACCACTGCATAGGGCACCTAGAAGTCCTCCAACCGTCAATAGTGAACCGAAAACCGAATACTGCATCTCACCAGCACTTCAGTTCAGTCGACCAAAGAAAATTTTGGTGTACAGACCAATAGACGCAAAAATATACACCCAGTTGGGTAAAATTTTCTCGTGTCTTTTAGATTTCTGTCACAAGAAATTGACAGAATATGTAAAGCTTTCTTTGTAAGAAATTAAACATTCAAAGTAAACACCACAGACATGATCGGAAGAACCAACTAGTGAATTCTCACTCACACTACAAAATGTTTTAGTCTATTTGAGCAATGCTTCCATTCACTTACTTTATACTTTTAGATGGATTACACAAAACATTAAAAACAGTGAAAGAGCAAATAGTGATGGTCACTGACCTCTGCCAAAGAAAGGCTCAGTTCATCCATAATACCTGATTCAGCAGGAGATGAGTAAGACACCTGAAAAAATCATATCTTTAAGCCAATTAGATGGTAACTAGGAGCGAGAACTACACTCTGCTCACAGTCTTCAAAATATTTATTTTGAATCAACACGAGGAGATACGCCAAGTCTTGTTCTACCTAATCAAGGCAATATTGCATATCCAGAAACTGTTGCATACTGATCGAAGGCAAAGGCAAGTTTGATAAGTCATCCAGAAAATTAGTTGGTCAGCCTTATATTCTTTTCCAGATCAGAGTTTGCTATTCCAGATGACAGTAACAGAACGAAGAAACATGCGTGACTAGAGATGAAAAAAAGAAAAAAAAGCACATAAAAGGAAAGACAATTCCTGCTAGTAGCCAAGCTTTAAGATAAGCAAAGTTCTTACAGCATTTCCGAAGACGTAGGAGCCGCAGACAGCGAAAAATGCACTGAGAACAAGCATGTGTGTGATTCTGTCAGGAAGTACTTCTTCTTGTTCTTCAAGAAGAGGGATCCCCATTTCTCCTCCTGGTGTCCCCATGTCTTCCTTTTTTGATTCTTCCTCTTGAAACGCTCGCTCACTCGTTAACTCACCACTCGCGCAGAGAGTGAGAAAGACAGACAAATGAGACCTCAACAGTTCATACGAGGAAAGCTGAAGAAAACTAGGAAGCATACTTTTCGTTCAAGTCAACCTTTTTTTTGCGTGGGCACTAATAGCGGAACTAGCCAATGAGGCATGAGCGGTGAAATTCAGGGACAACATGATGCATGATATCATTGGTTGGTGTATTCTCCATATTTAACTCTCATCTTTCAACTGATTTGAACTGGAAAATAGAGCTTCACCGGAGATCATCTGAAGGAATTTTAAATCCAAGCTAGTTAGATCCATCTTCATTCAAAAGCATAACGGAAGATTTATGAACTTATTAGAATATACTATTACTGCACTTTACACCACATCCCCCTTTTGGAAATTATAATTCACAACAAATGTTTAGTCCCACTCCTCTTAATTGAGATATCGTACCGCACCAACATTATTTCATCTCAAATGTCTACCTTAGCTTAGCCAATCGGCTAGAGCACAATACTGCCTTGACTCCTCCTCAATTGCCCTAGTCCAGCCAAGCTTGGCAAGATTGCACTATCTACCAAGTCATGGAGAGTCACATCCAAGATTCCTTTTCTTGAGATACTCATAAATTCCCGATCCACATATCTTTGGGCCTAACCCATCCAAATCATCATCTCTAATACACTTGTTGGGTTGATATAGTAAAAACCCAATACCTTCACTTCAAGATCATCAAAGGGGAGTCCATATATCTAATCCGACTCATATTCACTCAAAAAGCTTACACAAATGAGTTATAAACCCACTAGTATATACGAATGGCTTCACTTTACACCACATCAAACTTCTTTCGCATATCACCCTCACCTCAATATTTTTTACGATGTGCATCTATATTTACCTACTTTTCTTTCTTGAAGAGGAGATACTTTTGCTGTTGCACCGAGCAGGGTTTGACTGTTAGTTCTGACCTGTAACATTTGTTGCCCACGCGTGTTTGAGAGAGGGATAGGCTAATGTTAGAGTTCTCAGCCAGAAGTTGGAATATGACACCCTCTGATTATCTCATTTCACCTACATGCGTCAGGCTTCAGCTCTTGGGCAAGTTCTTTTGATTTCTATAGTGGTTGAAAGCAGTCATGAAGCAGCTTTGGCGACCTACACGATGAAGCAAATCGATGTTTTGCATCATTAGTTCCTTATAAAACAGAACAATTCGGATATATCAAATTTATTGCTAGCGGGATCTTCAACCTTCGATGATCTGTCTTCTGTTGTAACATGCATTCTTAGTGTAAAATTATAATAGGCAAAAGTACGCTTCAAGTGCCAAAAGTTGGCACAAATGGACACTTCACATACCCTCGCTAGGAAAGAGATTCCATCGGCTCTTCTCTCGTATGAAGACCAAGAACAGCAACTTCTTACCCCCCACACGGTCACAAGACTGCCAAAAGTTACGAAAGTGACACTTAAGTACAAAAATCGAAGCAAAATGGATCATAAGTGCCAATCTGGTCAAAATCCGGCCAAAATGCTGACATGCGCAATTTCCAGCGAAGTAAGTGCAAAACAGCGTCATTTTGCACGCTAACGTGGCTAGACAATGTAAAAACAACGTCGTTTTGGTGCTGACATGATAAAAAATTCATTAAATTTAATTTAAAACTAAATTTATTTAAAATATTTAAAAATAAAAATGCAAATATTAAAAAAAAAAAAAAAAGGGAGGCGGGCGAGGGCTAGCCCGACGACCCCGACGACCCTCCCCCTTCGTTCGCCGGCCCTTCCCGGTGGCGGCGGGGAGGCGGTGGCAGCGAGGGCTCATCCTCGCCGCCTCCCTTTTTTTTTAATTTTTTTAAATTTTTAAATTTTTTGTATTTTTAAATGTTTCAAATAAATTTAAATTTAATTTAACTTAATTAATTTTTTACCACGTTGACACTAAAACGACGTCGTTTTGCACTTGCTTCACCGGAAAATCGTCACGTCAACATTTTGGCCGGATTTTGATTGGATTGGCATTTAAGTGTCATTTTCGTAACTTTTGACACTTAAGTGTCCATTTGTGCTGACTTTTGGCACTCCAGGGGTCCCAGTGTCAATTATAATACGAGACCAAAACAGATTTTTATGAGCTGTCCCGGATTTTCCTGAAACTAAAGTCCCGCTGTTGTTTCAATTGGTCTCTAATTATTGAAGTTGCTCTGTGTTTTACAAGATGCAGAGGAGGTGTGTATGAGGCACATGATATTAGTCTTGGAGCAATCTGGTTGGGTCCTTTGAGGCACTTGAGTCTTTGGGACATCTTGGGATGGTGCCCGGGGTTATGAGGTTGTGATGTATGCTTTGGCACATCATGTTGCTTCAGGTTCAGAGCGTTTCTTTGGACACAGCTGTAGGGTTCATATGAAAAACGTGAGCTTGTACTGGACATAGTTCATTTACACTGATTATGTGCTTAACGCAGAGACTTACCAAACCACAATAAAACTCGTCTTCAGAGGAATGCTATTGGAGAAAATGCTTACAGATAATGGATGAATAAAGCCTGAATAGATTTTACAAATAATTATAATTTTTCTTCTTTTGTTTGCATTTCTTGATTGAACCACCTTTTTCCCATGTTATATCTACCTTACAAAGAAAGCTCGTCATGTTTCATCTGCATTATAAGAAAGCTCATCTGATTGAGAGTGGGGTTTGACTTTCAGTTGTTGCCTGTAAAAGTGGTTGTAGTGGTTGGCCGCGCGCGTTTGAGAGGATTTAGAGAGATAGGCTAATGTTAGAGTTCTCAGCTAAAAGTGGGAATATGACACCCCCTGATTATCTCATTTCACCTACATGCTTCACGCTTCAGCTCTTGGGCGAGTTCTTTTGATTTCTTTAGTGGTTGAAGGCAGTCATAAAGCAGCTTTGGCGACCTACACGATGAAGCAAATCGATGTTTTGGATCATCAGTTCCTTACAAAACAGAAAAATTTCGGATTTATCAAATTTATTGCTAACGGGATCTTCAACCTTCAATGATCTGTCTTCTGCTGTAACATGCATTCTCAGCATAAAATTATAATGCGAGACTGAAACAGATTTTTATGAGCTGTCCCGGATTTTCCTGAAACTAAAGTCCCGCTGTTGTTTCAATTGGTCTCTGATTATTGAAGTTGCTCTGTGTTTTACAAGATGCAAAGGAGGTGTGTATGAGGCACATGATACTGGTTTTGGAGCAATCCAGTTGGATCCTTTGAGGCACTTGAGTCTTTGGGACATCTTGGGACAGTGCCCGAGGTTATGAGGTTGTGATGTATGCTTTGGCAAGTCATGTTGCTTCAGGTTCAGAGCGTTTCTTTAGACACAGCTGTAGGGTTCATATGAAAAACGTGAGCTTGTACTGGACATAATTCATTTACACTAATTATGTGCTTAATGCAGAGACTTACCAAACCACAATAAAACTCGTCTCTGATTCAGAGGAACGCTATTGGAGAAAATGCTTACAAATAATGGATGAATAAAAGCCTAAATAGATTTTACAAATAATTATAATCTTTCTTCTTTTGTTTGCATTTCTTGATTGAACCACCTTTTTCCCATGTTATATCTACCTTACAAAGAAAGCTCGTCATGTTTCATCTGCATTATAAGAAAGCTCATCTGATTGAGAGTGGGGTTTTCGCACGAATCTATTGAATTGTATTAAATACTCAATATAGTGATAAAACCCCTCATAATGAGTTGTGTGCATCATGTGGTAAGCTCACTTCAACAATGTCAAAATGAAAATTCAAAGCTGATCAGAACAGCGGACCTAAGATGCCAAGCTCGGTTCACAACACTTCGCACCAAAAAGTGGACCTACAATAAAAATTAGGAAAGGGACATTTGGTCACGATAATGAACATTTCAATTTTAATTATGCATTGTCATAAGTTGTATAAGAAATATTACTGATGAGGTATATGGTTTTATATTATCAAATGCGAGCGACTAACTCGAGTTTAAACTCACGCTTACCTAATCCATAAGGTCGGTTGATATTCGGTAAGGGAACTTGGTAAAGCCAACACAATCTTTGAGCCTTTATAACTATCCTGATGATGAATCTTCTGTGTTCCTATAGATTATGACAAGAAGTGTTCTCAAACCAAGTGAGGGACGGCCGTTGACTTCACTGGCCTATAGTTGAGGAAAAAAAAAGGAAAGAAAAGAAGAAAACGAAATAGAAAAAAAAAAGTAATAAAAATTTCAAAAAAAAAGTCTCTACATTATTGCCGGTCATGCCATATAGGATACTTAGCATTCATATTAGTGATTTCCAACCAAAATTGATCAGATGGAATATATTGACAAATCATCAAAAGGTTTAAAAATTAATTGACACTATTGAAATGTTTAAGACTCAATTAGCACAAATATAATAGGTTAAGGATTTTGTTGGTACCTTTCTCGCTGAAATTCATTGATTCTCTATAGACCGAGCTCCATCTACGAACACAACCATATCAAACAGGCAACCTTGCGTAGACTAATAACGAGACCAAAGGTTAAAATCCGAACTCGGAGCTCGAACTATTGAAGAGCGGGTTTACAGGTGCATAACGAGAACATTCCCTTAACTTTCAGACACGGTGTCGATGACTTGTAGCTGGGAGGAGAAGCTGAAACATCACAAGCGTTGAAGACCAGTTCCAACGTTCGTCGTCCGCATTCCGGGTTCATTCATTGCCAATCCTCATTATCTTGCGTACAAGGAGAAGACATTCTGGACAAGACATTCTGGCCCCATAGCAAAGGCAAAAATGGACAGCTCTATCTTTTCAATTGCATAAAATATAATTAGTTAGGGTAAAGAAAGTGTACGGTCCTGCAGTCACCACGTGGTGCATACGATAGCCCTGCGGTAAGCAATTTGGCATGATCATGCCACATGGCCATGTTCATTAAATTAACATTAGTTCGGCGATTTGTCATCCTCAAGCGTTCATCACTTATTAAATTTTGTTGGGAATAACGGATCCCCGAAAATGCAGATTCGACACCGAATCGAACCCCTAAATCAATGCGGAAGACGAAGCCTAGGAAAACACGCATGACCGATCGTAAAGCACACCACGGATTCGAGCGTACCTTGTTAGCCACAGATTAAGCACCGACGCCGACAAGAGGAAGAGAAACGGTCCTGTTCGATCCGATGAAGCCTTGAAGGGAAGGAAAGCGCGCCGTATGCTTACTGTTCTTCCTTTTTGGGAGAGAGAGCGTGAGGAGAGAAAAGACGTATGTTGTTTTTGCAAAACAGGTGCAATCTTTCTCTCTCTCCTCCCTTTTATACCTTCCCCCATCCACGAGCCATATTCCCGTGGGCCGGGCTTTTTGGGCCCAACATGGGCGGACGGGCCTTAAGCCCATCTAATAAAGCTTTCATCTCCCACTCGCACATGGTGGGCCGAACACGATTCTCTTTACCTCTCTTCAACATTCATACTGGTGAATAATCCGTGCGACCAAAGATACTTTGAGAGCTCGTTGCTATACATCTCGTTAGGAATATATAGCAGCTCATAATGGGCGTCTCACTGCGAGTAGATTTAGTATGCAAGTACCCTAGATCGATCGATCACATTTATATCTCTCTTGATCTCTTTTAAACAATGATATATATATATTGTATTCACAATTATGATTATCACAAAGACAGTCATAATTGGTCGACCAGTGAACACAAAACTATAATGTGATTCTCCAAAATCGATCTTCCTCTTTCCTTCAAACTCTCAATTTCAATCAAACTTGCTTTTTTAGAAATGCCCCATTAGATTGAATTATCTCATGACCATTGGCAACACCCTAAGATAGCAAACACTAAATAAAAATCTTGAGAATAAGTAAGAGTCCTGAGGGGACTAAAAATTGAGGAACTCTTTTCCTCAAGAGTCTCACACGTCATAAAAGTTGAGATCAAACTTTTTGCCACTCTTATTGGTCGTCGTATGCATACGTAGTATGAAATACGTATTACGGTATTAACTCCTTTCCCATGGAGCGTATGTCTACACCTTTCAATACCGTACAGATGATAGTTCGGACATACCCAATGTCTAACTTGAGTTCACGTATCTACTCATTCACAAAATTCATCAGAACTCACATCTGGCATCTTAGACAGATAAAGTAAAATATGTGGGATATTTTACTTTCGGACATAGTAAGTATTATATCCTCATCTTAACATCTAGTTAAGGCGACATACGTGTTTTAAGCTTAAGCTCTCGATTATCACCTAGATAATAAGCTTAAAAACAGTCACATCTCTATTTATCACACAGTAAATAGAGGCGATTACCCGTGTGAGTGGGCTAATCTTATATCTGTCCGACATACTTCTCAACTTAAAGCAATGCACTGAGCATTAAGATGCATAAAGATCAAAACAAAGATTCATAGACATTAATGATGAAAACATAAATTCATCAAATGTGAACACTTAGGGAAATAACAATATTCAGTACATTAGCCTTTACGCAATCCTTGAGATTTCATATGGTCACAAAAACACATCTCTAGGTATTAGCTTTGTCATAGGATCTGCTACCATTCTATGCGTAGTATGTACTTTAAGTTCACGTCTTTTCGTGCAACCATATTCTTGACAAGATTATACTTGATATCTACATGTTTGGTCTTGCCATGATATTTTGGATTTTTGGTGTACGCTTTTGCTGCTTGGCTATCACAGTTAACCAACAATGAATTTACAGCACTTCCAATAACACCTAAATGATCCAAAAAATCTCTTAAGCCAAACACATTCTTATACTGCTGCTGATAATGTCACGAACTCAACTTCCATCGTGGACAAGGCTATACACTTTTGTTTCTTATTGCTCCAACATATGGTGCCATTATTCGGTAAGAAAACAAACCTAGAGGTAGATTTTCTTTCATCTAAATCTCATCTCCAATCATCATCAAAATAGCCTTAGAGTCGCAGATCCTTTCCATAATGACTCAGCGTAAAATCAGCAGTCCCCTTTAGATACCTCAGTATTCTTTTAACGGCTTTCCAACGTGCTTGACCTGGATTGGATTGGTATCTACTCACCATTCCAACTGCAAAACATATGTCAGGTCTTGTACACATCATAGCGTACATCAAGCTTCTAACAGCACTAGCATAAGGAACATGTTTCATTTGTTCCTTCTCTTGTGGAGTCCTTGGACACAGTCTATGGCTCAATCCTTCACCTTTTGTAATAGGAGTGTCTATGGGTTTACAATCTTGAAATCTTAATTCCAAAAATGTATGCAACATCACCCATGTCTTTCATCTCAAAGTTGGAAGATAACCAACTCTTGATATTATTAACAAACTTCATATTACTTCCGACAATTAGTATATCATCAACATATAATGATATGATCACAAATTGATCCTTGGATCTTTTGATATATGCACAATGATCCTCATCTATCATTGTAAAATCATATGCCATTATGGCATTATGAAAACACATATACCATTTTCTCGACGACTGCTTAAGGCCATATATCGACCCCCAAAGTTGACATACCTTTCCTTCTTGGCCTTTCACTATGAAACCAGCATGTTGTTCCATATATGTTCCTTCCTATAATTCTCCATTGAGGAAAGCAGTCTTTACATCCATTTGATGTAACTCAAGATCCATACTAACCACTATTGCCAGAATTATGCGAATCGAGGTAAATCTCACTACAGGAGAAAACGTATCTTCATAATCAATTCCTTCCTGTTGATTATACCCATTCGCCACAAGGCGAGCCTTATGCCTTTCTATCGAGCCATCAGCCTTTCGCTTTATTTTGAGAACCCACTTGTTCCCAATAACTCTGCGTCCTTTTGGAAGAGCAACCAGTTCTCAGACTTGGTTTGACTTCATTGACTCTATTTCCTCTTTCATTGCATAAATCCATTTTTCCTTACTAGGGCAATTCAGAGCCTCATTATTATTTCTTGGCTCATCCTTATCTTGTGGAGCAATCATAAAATTTCCCTTTCAATGTCAAAACGTCGACGGGAAATACTTTGGCGACTTGTTCGCCGTATGGGAGATTGTACACTTAGCACATCATTCCCCATTATGCTCCCACTCGGATTAGATAATGACGATATCATCTCATCATGTGGTTGTAATTGAGAATGTATTGAATTCAATTCATCATTTCTCATATTACTCCCACTTGGACAAACTCCACTAATATCATTATCTTGATCCAAGGTTTCAAATAGGGAGTAATCTTCCCCTATTTCGCCCTTCTTAGGAAATTCATCCACTAAGAATGTGACATCCCGTGATTCAAATTCAGTTATACTCCCACTTTCCTGCTCACCTATGAACACATACCATTTCGAGTGTTCGGAGTATCTCATTAAAATACTCTTCTTTTCTTTGGGACCCAATTTCCCAAACTTGTGAGATGACTCATGAGTATAGGTAGCACAACCCCATAGCTTAAGAAAACTTAAGTCCGGTTTTCTACCTTGTCCATAACTCATATGAAGTGGAAATAACTGATTTGGAAGGCACCCGGTTAAGTATATAAGCAGCAGTTAACAACACATCACTCCAAAAAGTGATAGGTAAGTTAGCATGCGCCATCTTGGACCTAACCATCCCAGTAGGGTTCTGTTTCTTCTCTCCGCAACACCATTTTGTTGAGGAATTTATGGAATAGACAACTGTCTTTCTATTCCTCTTTTATCACACAATTTTCTGAACTCATCAGATAAATATTCTCGTCCTCGATCGGATCTCAATGCTTTTATTTTATTGTCTAATTGATTTTCTACCAAGTTCATAAACCTTCTGAAACAACATAATGCTTCAGATTTATGAGAAATCAAATAGACATATCCGAATCGAGTATAATCATCTATAAAAGTGATGAAACAAACAGCCCCATGCCTTCCTCTCATATTCATTGGACCACAGACGTCAGAATGGATTAAATGCAGAGGAAATTCAGCTCTTTTACCTTTTCCAAATGGTTTCTTTGTCGTTTTCCCTACTAGGCAATGCTCACATACAAGCAAATCGACTTTTTCAATGTTGCCCAACAAGCCCTCTTTGGCTAGTCTATTCATGCGTTGTTGGCCCATATGACCAAGTCTAGCATGCCACACACTCACATCATTATCATATGAAGTAGAAGACGTGAAAAGGGAATAACAAATATTGACATCACCACAGTCAACATTTAGTACAATAAAACCATTCAGAAAATGACCACAATCATAGTAGTTTGTATCCAAATACAAATCTACACCACTATTATTGAAGTTCACATTAAAACCAAGCTTAACCAACACCTAAACAGACACAAAATTTCGACGAATCTCTGGAGCATTTAGAACATCGAGGTGCGTCCACCATGCATGTTCAATTGGCAGGTGCCAATCTCTTTAACTTCAGCTCTGGAGTTATTTCCCACATAGATCCACTTAGTTCTAGTTAGTATCGTCGGAATTCCACGAAGGATTCTCTATCCTTCGGTACATGATCTATCAATCCTGAATCTACAGTCCACAAAGGATTGGATTCGGCCAATAATGCAGAACTTGACATATAAGCAAAGTTCTCAAATGTACAAGAGGTGTTGACCTTTTCCGGCTCACAACAGTTGCGAGTATAGTGACCTTTCTTGTCACAATTGTAACACCTCACCCTTGACATTTTCTTCACTTGAGGACGTTTTCCTCTCTTGTGTTTGGTAACTCTTGATTTCTTGTAATAAGGACTTGATCCTTTGCAATCCCACATATTGAACGAATCAATACGCTTGCGCTTAGAGCTCAAAGCCCTTTCTGAGCTAGGACCAGCATAGCCAATATCTATTTTCAGCTCAAATGCCAATAGGCAGTCCTCTACTAGCTCAAGGTGGCGCATGGCATCCTCAAGATCTTCCATAACATGGTCAAGAGCTTCTAGTGCTTCTTGTTTTTCCAGCACATATTGAATCTTCATATTCAATATTTCACAATTGTCGCGTTCATATCAGCAATTACATTCTTAGTTGTGAACCATCGTTCGAACACATCGACATACATGCACGAATAATTAATGCCTATCATTTATGCATCCCTATTTGCATAGACCCATCATATTAATGAATAATTTCAAGTAAGGCTTCAGAATCAAAAGGTCACTATGTTTCCAATCATCCTCCAAAATCCTAACTCAAAATTATTATTAATATAATTGTCTTATGCAAATAAATTCTATGAAGTTACAAAAAACTTCTATTAACTACCCATGACTAACTACCAACAGAATCGCCAGTAAAAGAAAGCAAATATTATCTAACATCCAATAGAATAACAGTGCTTTCACATAATACAACTAACATATCGGTTGCTACATCAACAACAATCAGGTAGTAAACATTACATAATTAATCAAAGAAATAAATAGGGAATGTCCCTTCTAATCTATCAGTCAAAACATCTGAGAAAACTGAAGGCACATTTGCCAACCATGGAAAAACTTTTGGAGAGCATTCATGTCGCCACCAAGGCGCATTTACTCTACGCCATGTGGTGCTCAATCTAAGGGTTGAAGTTTTAGCCAACTCAATCCTATAGTGCTCTCTTACAAAAGCTTCCACAAGCCTCCTATAACCCGGGACCACGTTGACCTCCCATAGCCGATCCAACACTGCTTGCCATTCAGGTGGAAGAGTGTTCATCAAAGCCGGCACCTTCTCAAAATCCTGCATTAGATAACCATTCCGATGATTTCCGTATCATCTCGATTGACCCCGACCACATGTGATACTAAATCACCATCATGCCACCGATAATTAGCTAATTTCGACATCAGCCTTTTAAGTCTTGCATTTCCCTCGTCCGTTCTCGGATTGCGGTATCCTTGCATAACGCATCATAGTTCCCGCAACAAATGCGGTAACTAAAAATGGATCACTTATAGTTCATAATAAATATAAGGGAAAATACATAATTTTCCAAAATTCATGCAACAAATGCAGAATTAAAAATGGATTACTTATAACCCACATAGGCATGACTGAAAAAGAAACAAATTCCTTTTCTTTTTTTTTTTTTTTGGGTCAACGGTCAACGGTCAAAGTCAACGGGCGCGCGGGTCGAGGACCGGTCGGACCGGTCGGGCCGGTCGAACCGCTCGCGCGGACCGACCGCACGTGCCTCGCGCGTGCGGGGGATGACGTCACACAGACGTCATCCGGCACATGCCGGGCGCGTGCCTACGTCCGCAAGTCGGGTCGGGTCGCCGGTCGGGTCGGGTCGCCGGCCAGTGACCGCCCGGCGAAACGCTGGCCAGCGATGACGTCATCGGTGACGTCATCCGAGCGACCGACCGTTGGATGATGTCACGATGACGTCATCGAGTGACGTCAGCACGCTGCGGTCCGCGGACCGGGCGTGCGTCTTTGTTTGGGCTGTCGCCGGCTAAGGCGCGCACGTGCGGTTCGTCACCGGCGCGTGGCGCACGCTGGCCGCCATTGCCGCTTCGGTGCGTGCGTCGTCGACGGCGGCGTGTGACATGTCTCCGGACTCGTCTTGTTGTCGCATTTCTTCCTATGTCATCAAAATTTGATTTCGACTTACGAAAACTCGGAAAAATGGCCGAAGAGCGCTCGGGTGTCGGGATTTTTGCCCCGATCCGTACGGCCGAAGTTCCTTTTGCGAAAAATCAATCAAAAATCATCAAACAAGTCGGGAAAACGTGAACTAGGGCTCTGATACCAATGTTGGGAATAACGGATCCCCGAAAACGCGGATTCGACACCGAATCGAACCCCTAAATCAATGCGGAAGACGAAGCCCAGGAAAACACGCATCACCGATCTTAAAGCACACCACGTATTCGAGCGTACCTTGTTAGCCACAGATTAAGCACCGACGCCGACAAGAGGAAGAGAAACGGTCATGTTCGATCCGATGAAGCCTTGAAGGGAAGGAAAGCGCGCCGTATGCTTACTGTTCTTCCTTTTTGGGAGAGAGAGCGTGAGGAGAGAAAAGACGTACGTTGTTTTTGCAAAACAGGTGCAATCTTTCTCTCTCTCCTCCCTTTTATACCTTCCCCCATCCACGGGCCCTATTCCCGTGGGCCGGGCTTTTTGGGCCCAACATGGGCGGACGGGCCTTAAGCCCATCTAATAAAGCTTTCAAATTTAAATAGTTCAAGAAGAGAAAGTCTCTTATTTTTAAATGTGTCCAACTGAAAAAATAGATAACAATAAAGATTAAATATCTCGAAATATATTTATATTATACTTCCAGACACAAATATATTAGAAGTTTGTGGAATGGCTTTTTTATTTTTATATTTTTCCTTTTTGGAGACCGCATCTGAATGCGAAGCAAGGCTAGCCAACTTCGACTTCAGAGATAAGCTGTCGAGGCCTTCTAGTTTAACGAAAAGGACGAGAAGTTCGTGACGTTTAATTTTGAGATTAAGCCATGTCCCGAAGTCAGATCCAATTCACGAAGAGGATCCAAGACTCGTTATGAATCATAGAAACTAAAATCGTGCAGCTGTTTCGATTTGTCTATGATTCAGATTAATGTTAAACCAGATAATGCTTAGAGCAAAGGGATGAAAATAGTCTGTATAGATTTTACAGAAGATGACAGCTCTCCTTTTTTATCTATGCTCCTTAATTCAACCACGTCTCTCTCATCTTTTATCTACTGTAATGTCTAAAAGCTTATTCTTTGATTCGCTCCTCCAACTCAGGGATCTTCTCATCAAAACTTTCCGGCATGCTCTGTACAATTACCCAAAGTATACCCCACACGAAGCTCCTACATCCATGACAAATTATTGTCATTCTTATTGGTGATGGAGGCATGTATTTCTTCCAGCATCCGCCCCTTAGTCTCAGGTTCAAGTTTTGCGATAAATATAACACCGACTGCACAAATGCCCGCATACATAAAGAATGTCCCTGAAGCAATAGCAGAATAGACTGAATTTAAGCAACAGAGGAGCATAAAAAGAAATGTCCCGAGAGAGATTTTGAAGAGATGCACCTGCTGAGCTCCATTCAAACGAGTAGCTGAAGGTATATGAGATAAACTTAGATCCTACCCAGCTGACCAACTAAACTAAGCTTTCAGCTGAACCCTTTACATTTACTGGAAATATCTGCCAATGAGGAACCACACCGTGTATACCATTTGCATTGTTGAATGAAAAAATATTAGTCAAAAGAAATCAATTGCAAGTCTGAGGACTATAACTCCAACATTACAATCCAAGGAATTCCTCCCATCCTGAGTTCGAACGAGCCTAGAAATACCCGAGGGAAGAGCAAGAGAGAAATAAGCAGTTGATGCATTTTATTAGATTTGGGGAGAAAAGGAAGGACTGAGAACAAAAAAGCATGTTAAGTGGCGTTACCAAAACTCCAGAAAGCACCAAACTAGAAACCAGCTCGGCTCCGCTAGGAGGGTCCCGAGGGAATACACAATGCTACACAAAAATTCACTTTACCAGTGGCTAAAAAGTGGGATATAAAAACTAACACTGTCTGTGAAACTTTTTAATAACAGGCCTAATAAAAGCCCAGCCAGCCCATGTCTCTTAAAAGTTAAGCCCAAGCCCAACCCTCCTTTTCTCTCTTATTATTTGAGCTCGTGCTTTTGAAGCACAAAAGGAAAAGAAGAAGCTGAAGCAGAAAACGAGGAGGGAAAGAGGAAAAGAAGAAATAGGGAAAAAAAAAAATTATCCCAAGTAACCAATCTGGACACCCCGACTAGCTAAATCAACTTCTATTGTAACACCCAGTAAGTATTCAAGTTGATTATTTGTCTAATTAGAGTAATTTTGGAAGTTAGGGTACAAACTTTAAGTTATATGATCCACAAGTTAGTGTGGATATGGGGATGCAATGTAAAGGCTGTAGTCATTGCTTCTTCATAAGGCAAGGTAACTTCAATAAAAACCAATTATCATCATATCGACCTTCGCTTTGTGATCTTCCCCTCTGTGTTCCCCGTCTATGTAAAAATGACATTTATATGTACGACCAAGTCTACCTTAGATATGGAAGTGGTGAAACCTATGGCAGAGGCCAACTTGGATCTAACATCTTCACCTTGTCGCGACCTACCCCTCATTGGGAGGGAATAGGTTTAGGAGCATTGTCTAAAGGATGGGTCTATGGCCCATGATTAGGCACGGGCTTTCCCAAGCCCATACCTCGCGTAACATTAGGGTGTTCTTAAGAATTTCGTAAAAATGAGTCGTCACTAGTTTATTAAGGTCGACTAGAAACCAAGTGAGACATAGAAGCGTACCTTACTTACTACGCAACCAAAGAATCTAGAGCCGGGGACTTGATTACACTAATTAACCAATTAGTGCCTTTTCGATACCTAATTTTGTTCATTTTCAAAAAAGGCTTTTGTCAAGCAGTGTGGATTAACTTTAGACCAATCCGTTAACATGTGAAGTGATCATATAAGTGCACAATCATTAGAATGACAATTGGCAACCAAGGATCACGTTAAATAAATTGCATGGGAGAGCAAAGAATTAATACTATAGAGAAAAAAATGCTAATCCTAACTAGACTAAAGAGAAGCCAAACTCAATGTATCAATATTGGACATTCAAGGGCATTTGTCCCTAAGGACAATTGAAACCCTAAGGTAAAGCCCTAAAGGCCTAGTCAAACTTGGGCATAATTCCAAATTGAAAAGGTTTTATATTTTTAAGGAGAAAAATACTCCAAAGATTAATTTTAACCTTTTCGAGAAAAAAATTTTAAAAATTAGAATTTTTTTTTTTTTGGATTTTTCGATTTTTTAAATGAATTTTCGAATTTCCCAAAAAAAAAAGTGGATTTTTCCAATTTTTTAATTTTTTAATTTATATATATATGTATGTATAAGAAAAAAAAAGAGGTCGAATTTGTTAATCCTTTCAGAGTTTTTGAATTTTTGGAAAAAAAAAATTTCAAACTTTTTTTTTAAAAAAAAATTTCCGACGAGAGATTTCCAACGCGATCGAGGCTCAAACACGGCCCTAAGTTCCTATAGAAACATACCAAAATGCACGACAAAATCAACAAAGGACCAGGGGTCCGAACTAGCTCCGGTCCGATGCCTCCTAAAACGGGGCACCTACAGTTTGGAAGACTTACCGGTTCAGATGATGAGCAACGGGCGGATCTCAAGAAATGCCGAAAGGCCCTTTTTCTTATTCTCTTTTTTTTTTCTTTTCCTTTTGATAGCACATTTTTTGGAAAAAAATTAGAAATTATCATTACTTATGCAAATATTCCTAATGCTAAAACGCGATGCAATTTAGTGAAAATTGTTGTTATTTTTTTTCTTTTTCTCTCTTTTTTTTCTAGGGTTTGAAAATAAATCCCTAATTTTTTACTCGATTAAATATTAAATAAAATGATAAAATTTAGATGTCAACACACATTTCATAACAATGGATATTCCAAAAGATTTCCTAATATCGTGCTTGGTTGTGGCCTAAACAATTACAACATGGCCTGGGATGAGAGTGGACAAAATAGCATCATAACAGGGATATTTGGCTTGGGATTGAGAAAGCAATCTATCTTTATGTAATATTTCAATGAAACTAAAACATTTAGCACTAAATTGGTATCAATGCCAAAAGTTTAGTTATTATTTTATACTTTTCACCAAATCGTTGACCGCAAATACTAGCAGCATTTCTCATTGACAACTATAACTCATGTGGTATCTATTGGTGCTAGTAAAGACATCTTTTTGAATAGTCATACTCGAGAAACTCTTTCGTTTTTTCTTCCTTGAAAGAAGCTTTTAGTCCTAATATTTGTACTTTAGTAAAATAGAAAAATAAAGGCTATTCGGATATTAAAAACGGAAGTATATAGAGTTCACGCTTTTTCAACCATAAAAATATTTTTAAATTCATAAAAGCTCAACTTTACATAGATCTTTATGGGTATGCACCATACCCATATATACCGTGTGACCGTAAACCTATAGGACTCACATGTAGAAAATGACTCTTTTTTGCCATTACATTGTGGAAAATAAATAACTAATCTATTAAGTAAATACAGCGAGAAAATAAATTGAACACTTGGATTTCCATAGTTCAAGTTGCAAGACCTACTTCATGGGGAGACTAGCATAGGATTTTAGTATTGAATAAGCAATCAGATGGAAAATATAACCATATTTGAGTTATTCAAACACTTTTGGTGTTTACTAGCTTTCAATAATACCCAGTAGTCTCATACACTCATCCATTATTTAGCCCTCGCAATATCTCTACCAATATTTCTACCTGAACATAGGAATGGCAAGCTTCCCATATTAGCTGCTTTCTATCTTCTTTGCAGGCCATCTCAAATTCAAACAGTTCAAAGAATTGGCATCAGTTCGCATTCAATTCCACACCTGAGTTAAGCATTTTACGCTACTCGATCCACGCTCGGCTCAGCTTAAGAGCAAGCTAACACCATTTTTGCGATCATAGAGATCGAGTAGACCAAATATGCTTCGTTGAGGACCTTGTTTCCGGGGTGACCTATGAGGTCATCGATGCCTCTATTTCCTCAAGTGTGCGCCCCTTGGTTTCCGGCACCATCTTCGCTATGAAGAGTACTGCAGAACAGCAGATGCCCGAGAACGCAAAAAACACGCCTGGCACATTCGGCAGACTGATGAATATATTAATTTGTACCTGAATTTGGCACTAGAAAAAGCAGCGAGGATGAGAAGTGAAGAAGCATCACCTGCTGAGCTCCATTCAAAGAAATAGTTGAATGTGTAGGCCACAAGCCAGGAACCGGACCAGCTGACCAAATTCACGAGGCTCCCTGCCGATCCCTTCACGTTCATTGGGAAAATCTGGCACAGCAGAAACCGTCATAATAAGATGAGACATCAAGACGATTGGTGATCACGTCAAGCCCTGTGAACTCAATGAGCATACAGGACTCGAGAAAAGTAGTTAGAGCACCAGATTTCTCACTGACTTCAGCCATTATGATCCACGGTATCCCTCCTAAGCCAATCGAAAAAAACCCGCAAAAAACCTGAAGTTGTAGAATGCGCACCTCATTAATCCATCTAAGGGAGCAAAGTTCATAACAATGCTGCTGCTACATTTTTCTTTACATTTTGAAGCAACAAATAGAGCATTTAACATATCAAGGGGAAAAAAATCACCACAATCCCGACGAAGGTCAAGGTGGATACGACATCGGTTGATTGATGATAATCCTGCACGTTGAATCTTAGACAGTTTTCCACCAAGAGCATACCGTACTAAATTCATATGAGGATAAACAGGAAGCATGTGTAGTAAGGTACCTGTAGGAGAAATGATAATCCAATAAGGAAGCTAGCCAAGCAAGCTCCGGATGCTGAAACCTGCATATTAGCTAGTTGGTTTGAGGAACAGTAAAGTTTCGACTACACTCAGAAGCATTTTATCTATCAGCCATTTTGAAGCAATATTTGTGTTGGGTGAATATGATGAGCACAAGAATGATCCACAATGCTTCGGCTCAGTTACTACCAGCAGTAACGGTCGTCTTCCGAATTTATCCATCAAGAACACAGCTACAATATTTGCTGCCAACTGCGTGTCATGGATACAAAAGAATTATTCACAGGCTAAGAGAGGAGATGAGAGGAAAGGATTACTATTTACACAGGAATACAAACCTGGACAATGGCCGTGGTGATGGACCCGGCGGTACTCGAGGCACCTGTCTCAGAAGCCAATTGTTGTCAGTATATTATTCATCTTGAGATGGAAAGTTTTCATTGAATGATGATTCAGCGTAGGTAAAGTTACCGGCTCTTTCGAGAATTGAACTCATATAAAATCCATATGCATTTAATCCTCCCAATTGTTGAAAAACCATTAGGCCAAGTCCAACCTAGATCAAAGTCACATGCTTGATTTCATCGATAAAATGAAATTGGTAAAGATCGAGATAAATAGTAAGAATTCAGCTATGGGGCTTACAGTTAGTGCTCGTGCGTATTTTTGCTGAAACATGTGGAATATCCCATGTTCTGATACTTGTTGAAGAGTTTCAATGTAACCCTGCAGAAAACGAAGCGCTACCTCATGCTAAACCACGCTACCTTTCTCGAAAGTAAAGCCATTTGGACATAATTAAGCCATGAGTTTAAATTGAAAACATTTTGCTGCAGTGAGATTTATACTTCGATTTCAGATGTTTCTTTGGAGATATCTGCATTCTTTCCCCTGAGACGCTGCAACGCAGCTTTCATGTCTTTTTCTCTACCAACCTTGGCCTGTGCACGGCAATCATCATTGTCTATATCAGTCCCGACTGATGCTTCTGCCAGTCTTACTCGTGCAAACAACAAGGCGGGGGCAAAAATTGCATGAAAGGTTCTAGATTCTATTTAACAAGTCATCTACTTTCCAGCAACAGTATCTTGAATTTCCCTTCAAGAAACTCACCAGCCATCTAGGAGACTCTGGAATAAGGAAAAGACCCACCAGCTGCAATAGACATGGAATAATTCCTGAAACACGTTGCATGAGAAAGCTTAAAAATCATATTCGAAGCATACGAAACAATAATTATTTAAAGTCTAATGGGGAGTACCTAAACAAGCCAAGAGACGCCAATTTAGCACCGAACCAATGATATACGTCATTGACATGCCACCGGCTATCACCAACTGTATATCATCCACCAGGTTAAAAAAGGGAAGTTATTTTCGATATACAAAGGATGGCCACAAGATCCTATAGTGAGATAATGTGATTTGTATGATGCAAGAACAAGTCAGGAAAGATATGTGAAATGCCTAAAATGACATCGATAAAAGCTGTAAAGAAGCAGCCTGAGCTTGTGGATCATACAGAGGATCAATGTAATTTGACTTCAGGTAGAGACTGAAGCCAAAGCAACAATTTATGAGGCTTCTAATTACCATACAAAGCGAAACAAATCCTCCCCTTAAATTCTTCGGTGTTACCTCTGCAACATACACCGGTACCTGCTCGATCAAATGCATAATCAATCGACTTTGAATTGTTGGACTTACAATGCTATATGATCTAAAGAAACTGCATTTGTTACCACATATGAGGCAAGACCAACTCCAAATCCCAGTAATAATCTTCCAAGGTCAAGAGACCAAGCACTCTTCAAGAAGTTAAAGTTCATTAGTATTATCAAGAGTGGATAGTAAACTATGCCCACAAGAGAACCAGGTCCTCCATTCGACATTAATGTCTATTTGCTCGGTAAAACTTGAGGCTAGACATCAACTTTTGGAGAACTTTGCCAGCGGAGCAAGTAAGCTAGCCAAGGGATAAGTAAAATGGTTAATGAAAACTAATAATGGACCAATTGACACGTAAACATGGTACCTCTGAAAGAAATATTGCACACCATCCGATGATGCCTGATACATCAGTAACCCACATAGCCTGTTCAACATTATCAGCAAAAGTTGAATTATAAGTTTCAAACAATTTGTGACGCTCAAATTTGAGATAATGCAGTGGTAATTTAAAAGGTATTGGCCAGAACACTTACCCCTCTCCGGCCGATTAGGTCAGCTACTTTACCACTGCATAGGGCACCTAGAAGTCCTCCAACCGTCAATATTGATCCAAAAACCGAATACTGCATCTCACCAACACTTCAGTTCAGTCGACCAAAGAAATTTTTGGTGTACAGACTAATAGGTACAAAAATATACACCCAGTTGGGTAAAATTTTCTCGTGTCTTTTAGATTTCAGTCACAGGAAATTGACAGAATATGGAGAGCTTTCTTTGTAAGAAATTAAACATTCAAAGTAAACACCACAGACATGATCGGAAGAACCAACAAGTGAATTCTCACTCACACTGCAAAATGTTTTAGTCTATTCAAGCAATGCTTCCATTCACTTACTTTATACTTTTAGATGGATTACACAAAACGTTAAAAACAGTAAAAGAGCAAATAGTGATGGTCACTGACCTCTGCCAAAGAAAGGCTCAGTTCATCCATAATACCTGATTCAGCAGGAGATGAGTAAGACACCTGAAAAAATCATATCTTTAAGCCAATTAGACGGTAACTAGGAGTGAAAACTGCACCCTGCTCACAGTCTTCAAAATATTTATTTTGAATCAACACGAGGAGATACGCCAAGTCTTGTTCTGCCTAATCAAGGCAATGTTGCATATCTAGAAACTGTTGCACACTGATCGAAGGCAAAGGCAAGTTTGATAAGTCATCCAGAAAATTAGTTGGTCAGCCTTATATTCTTTTCCAGATCAGAGTTTGCTATTCCAGATGACAGTAACAGAACGAAGAAACATGCGTGACTAGAGATGAAAAAAAGAAAAAAAAAGCACATAAAAGGACAGACAATTCCTGCTAGTAGCCAAGCTTTAAGATAAGCAAAGTCCTTACCGCATTTCCAAAGATGTAGGAGCCGCAGACAGCGAAAAATGCACTGAGAACAAGCATGTGTGTGATTCTGTCAGGAACCACTTCTTCTTGTTCTTCAAGAAGAGGGATACCCATTTCTCCTCCTTGTGTCCCCATGTCTTCCTTTTTTTATTCTTCCTCTTGAAACGCTCGCTCACTCGTTAACTCACCACTCACACACGCTGAGAGTGAGAAAGACAGACAAACGAGACCTCAACAGTTTTTATTTTTGGTAAGGGACGAGACCTCAACAGTTTATATGAGGAAAGCTGAAGAAAACTAGGAAGCATCCTTTTCGTTCAAGTCAACCCTTTTTGAATGGGCACTAATAGCGGAATTAGCCGATGAGGCATGAGCAGTGAAATTCAGGGACAACATGACCTCATTGGGTGATGTATTCTCCATATTTAACTCTCATCTTTCAACTGATTTGAACTGGAAAATAGAGCTTGGCCCAGGGAGATCATCTGAAGGAATTTTAAATCCAAGCTAGTTAGACCCATCTTCGTTCAAAAAGCATAACGGAAGATTTATGAACTTATTAGAATATACTATTGCTGCACTTTACACCACATCCTTCTTTTGGAAATTATAATTTACAACAAACGTTTAGTCTCACTCCTCTTAATTGAGATATCGTAGCGCACCAACATTATTTCATCTCAAATCTCTACCTTAGCTTACCCAATCGGCAAGAGCACAACACTGCCTTGACTCCTCAATCGCCCTAGTCCAGCCAAGCTTAGCAAGATTGCACCATCTACCACGTCATGGAGAGTCACATCCAAGATTCCTTTTCTTGAGATGCTCATAAATTCCCAATCCACATATCTTGGGCCTAACCCATCCAAATCATGGTCTCTAATACACTTGTTGGGTTGACATAGTAAAAACCAAATACCTTCACTCCGAGATCATCAAAGGAGAGTTCATATATCTAATCTGACTCATATTCACTCAAAAAACTTACACAAACGAATTATAAACCAACTACTATATACTAATGGCTTCACTTTACACTGCATCAAACTTCTTTCGCATATCGCCATCACCTCAATATTTTTCACAATGTGCATCTATATTTACCTACTTTTCCTTCTTGAAAAGGAGATACTTTTGCCGTTGCACTGAGCAAGGTTTGACTGTTAGTTTAGACTTGTAATAGTTGTTGCCACACATGTTTGAGAGAGAGATAGGCTAATGTTAGAATTCCCAGCCAAAAGTTGGAATATGACACCCTCTGATTATCTCATTTCACCTACATGTTGTTGGTAAAATATGGTTTCGAATTGGGTAGAACAATGAAGTCGGATCTTTAGAGTAGTCAAGTCGGACTTTAAGACGTGATATCACTTTTTTTAAAAATTTATTTGCCCCACAACATTGCTAATGGTCACCGACAAATATCCTCCAAGATACAATAAAATCTCAAATGAGAATACTAGATAGCAATTCTAGTATTTCTCCAAGATCTCTCATGGGAAACAATTGGAAACAGTGGTTGTAGTTTCCTTCTAAAGAAAAGAAAAAAACAAATGAAAGAAGATATGTTTGATCTCAAAACAAACGTACTTATCTTTTTATTTCGAATAGAGGCAACCCTTCAAAAGATTGCAAAAGAACAAATGCAACTTTTCGTGAACAAGTACGTCTTTTATGTTGAAAAGACATAAAAATTCGAAATTAAATAAATAAATAATAAAAAATAATTGTAACTTTTTGTAAACAGTTGCACTGTTTCAATAAGACTTTATAGTTAATTTTTTTATAGAAATAATCCGAATTTTCAATAAATAAAAATAATGATCATTGGTTAGTGTCAAATCTCGTCCATGTGCGCACTCACATCTTTCCAACGTGGGACAAGGCACCTCTTCATTTGTTTTATAAACAAACTACCAACAATCCCCCACTTTTGTTTATAAAACAAAAACAAAAAATAAAATGTTAGAAATATACAGCCAAAATTTCCGTAAGATTAATATACATATATAAATGTCTCTTTCGAGTTAAACCTTTACTTAGTGCAAGTATATCAAAGCTCTATCAAAGTGACAAGTAGCTCAGCTTTAAACTTGTACTTTTATGTAATAGAACCGGACATATCGCACATACATTAACCTCTTGTTTAAGCGAGAAGTTCTATATTACTCCACACTATTATGGCCCTGTGCTTGATCCTGTTTCATGAACTCTCTAGAAAGCAACCCTAACTTTCGTAAGAAGCGGTACCACTCCTAAGCTCATATAGGTGAAGTATCTACTATGTGTTTCTGTTACTATTAACACATTACAAATTTGTATCATACTTCATTAAGAATTCAATTCAGCCTACAAAACGTAACAGACGATACTGACTTCTCATATCAGGGCTACGTCAGTATCAAACAATCACATTCAATAACTTGTTCTTACCCATTAAACCTTGTAACTAGTGATGTTCTAGAAAAAGGTCGGGTTACCATTATTGGTGATTTCAATTAAAGGGTTTCAGCCCCATTTCTTGTAAGGTCATTATTACCATATCTTTTGGTAAAGCCTTTGTCAATGGATCATCTAGATTATTACTTGACCTCACGTAGACAATTGTTATGGTACCATCTTTAATCAATTGTCTCACATATTCATGTCTTAGATTAATATGTCTAGACTTACCATTATAGGTGCTATTATAGGCTCTTACCAAAGTAGCCTAACTATCACAGTGGATAGAAATAAGAGGCATATGACTAGGCTATAATTTGATATCCAATAACAAATTCCTAATCCATCAACCTCTTTCCCACTTGCTACTAAGTAATGATTCAAATTTCATTGTTGAGTAAATTATGCACATTTGTTTCTTGCTTGCCCAAGAAACAACACATTCACGTAATGTGAAAATGCATGCAGAATTTTCATCTCCCACATTTGTAATCCAAGTAGCATTGGCGTATCCTTCTAATATAGCCAGATTATTATAGAACAATAAGATAACTCTCACATGTTCTATATTTGGATAATTAGTATTTACTCAACTTGCATATACAAAAAGTAATATCAAGTCTAGTATAATGTATCGCATACATTAAAGACCCATAGCGCTCACATTAAAAACTCTCCACCGGGAATCAAATGGAGTACTTATATATTTGAAAATAAGATGTTTAAATCTATACAACATCTTCTCCATGTAATCACTTTAGCTCAAAGAATAACCCCCACTATTTTTTAATTTTAATACTTAAGATAGGATTTGTTTCACCCAAATCTTTCATTTTGAAAATGAAAGTTAGATACTTCTTAATCTCAATGATTCCAGTCATATTAGTTCCAAAGTCCCCTTTGCACATAACCCCACTTCAAGAATATTCCAAGAGGTAATTAATCGAAATTATGCATCATCAAATTTTCATCGTCGATGAAATACATACATCAAAATAGTAAATCAATGCAATTCTACTCTCTTGGCTCATTTATGTATTCCATAGAAAATCAAATCTATGAGGCAAGGACAGCAAATAAAACACATTAGAACCAAACAAGGGACACCTGAAAACCCATTCAATATCTCTATATCGCCTCCATAAATAGAGCACTACATATTAGCCCATGCATGTAATGACATTCTCTAACAATCCAATAAATGCAAGCAAATCAGGTATGGAGGTATCAAAAGCACGTAAACTAGGATTGAAAGGGGAAAAAACAATTCTTGGAACAGAATCAACAACATCATATAAGCCGAAACCTTCCGAAATATACAATAAGATCCATACCTTGCGCTTGATCTTGTGGATTGGAGTCTCAGCTTCCTCAATGTCAGGCACGAAGGTCGTGGACTGCTTGGGCAATATCAGGGCTATGCTACAGAATGTTGAACAGAACCTTGGCACTGATCAGCATCGAGACCAACGTCATCAAACACAAATCCAATAGACCTGCATGTGTCACGGACAATTTTCTCATAGTCTTCATTGGCCTTGGTGGTAATTTCTCTGAACACCATGACCATGTTGGTCTTGGTGCATGTTTCACAAGCAACCTTGCTGTCGGGGCTCGGTTTTGTAGAGTTTAATGTCTCCATCCCTGGCAAGGCTCTTATCAACAAGATCAGTCTTATTCCCAAGTAAAAGCCACCGTGGATATCGAACAAAGGAAGAGCATGCCCACTTTCTTCCTGCCGGTGAATTTGCAATCCAGTGAACGAGCCTCCCCAAGTAATTTGGCATCTTGCTCGGCTTTTGGAGCGGCAACGGAGGAGGCGGGGTCGTTTGGATTTGCAACCCACCATTTTGGAGGAGCAGCTTTTGCTGTTTTAGAGATCCATAGCTACCAAAGCGTATTCCCAATGACCCTCTAGTCATTGTTCCTCCGAACCCATATTTGGCGTTATCATCTCTCTCCTCATTTTGCCAAACAAATCAAAAATAGATTCCATCAATTCAATGAAATCTGAGCAAAAAGAATCAACGTCCTCGTCACTTAATCAAGCCAAAGCCTCAAAGGGTGCCTCCAGTCCATCTGCTAAACGGTATCTTTCCCCCGGTAAGTGTACACGTCACATGGCAATTTTGCTAGACACGCACCACCGACAAATTTTCGTGTCTACCTCATCGACCTATGCCATGCGTGTAATAATCATCATTTAGGACTTGGATCCAGCAGCATCATATCACCCATAACCACCATTAGTAACCACGGGGCATAAAACATAAGACAAAGAAAATAATGAATTAGAAAACGCATTTGATCATTGAAATGACTGAGAAAATAACTAACATGACTTAATTCAAGTCAAAAACAAAACCAACTAGCATTAGAGATATCGTGACAAAAAGTATTAGCAAATGGCAAACATCATCAGCGCATGATCAAACACAGAACTTGGTGATAGTGTTCGACCACACTTGAACTACTCACACAGAATAATCATCAAGAAAAGTTTCTTTTCTATTAGAAGAATGATCGAACACACCATGAGTATGAATGATTTCTATAATCACAAAAGAACAATTGCAATTGTATGGAAGTGGAGGCGCTGACCAATTGGCGAGCAGCCTTGGCAAGAAATAGTTCCAATCCTCTGGTCATGGATAGAAGCAATCTTCTCCGCCGTCATTGCTCACCCAGGAGGAACCCGCATGGGATGAACCGGCACCTTTGTTCCCGTTACCATGTTTGTCCCTTAAACATGTGCCAAACGGTGGGATCATCAAATGGGTTCGGGTTCCGAATCCCATTGTCAGACCAAGGAGTGTTGTCATTGGACTTCTCAATGAATTCCGGATCGAGGAGCAACAGATCATCCTCGAGACTGTGGTTGGGGTTTAGGAGGAGATACTCAAGATAGTCATCGCCCTTCATGATCCTTGCCTTCTCGTTCAAACATCGGAGCTTCGGATCTTTCCATCTCCGCGTCTGCGTACGCTGTTGTAATTATGGTTATAATTATGGTTAATGGATCAACGAATTAAGATACGTTTTTTCTGTTCACGTATCTCTTTTTGGATTCATGAATTTCCTATAGTTTTATGTTCACGTATCTATTGAATTCATGAATTTCCTAGATTCATGTATCTTTTAGTTCATGCATTTATTGAGTTCATGAATCTCTTGAATTCATGTATCTTTGGATACATGAATCTCTTGGATTCACGTATCTCTTTATTCATGAATATCGTGGATACACGCATCTATTTAATTCATATATCTCTGTAGTACATGAACTAAAATTCTCTATAAATAGATATGAGCATAGAGCTTCATGTGGGTGTTGGTTTTTGGTCTTTCGACTCGATTCCAAAAAGCTTTGATATACTTTTATACTCTTCCGTTTTTTCTGGGTGTGCTAGTTCAATTGAACGGTTCGACAGAGTCCTGTTTGCATAGTGCTAATCCAAACAAGTTCGAGGTGTTGTATCTTGGGAGGCATAGTTCGTGAATCTGCGGAGCACCATTGGCAGGAACTAATCGCCTTAAGGAGATTCGGTTATCCGTACCTCACCTCCAATTTTATGTTATATCTTATTTTCTTCTTCTCCAAGAGTTGTAAGTGTACATAAAAAGAAGAATATTATATAGCTGGTATCGTCTTCTCTACTTTCATGTTCTGATTTCAACAAACAGTGTGCTTTCTCTGGATATAATTTCCAACAATCTTAAGGCGATTATTCACTCACTGTTTGTTGTTCTTGTCAGATTATTGAGATGGCTGGAAACAACCAAGTGCCCTTCAATGTCCCGAATGTTTCTGGAGACGTTCCTATGGTCGATTCAACCGATGCTATGGAAGATGTTCAACTCTCAGGGTCTGAATTTGTAGCAGCCAATGCTACGGGCCGTTGGGCCAACACCAATTTTGGTGGTGCGGGTACAAGTCATATGACTAGTATGTCCGGACTGTTTTTCAAAACAGTGTAGGCCAAATGGCTTTTGGCTCTGTTTATGGAGGGATGGTTCAACGAACCTTGCCTACCATGATGGCAACACCTCCAGTTACAACTAATGAGAAACCGGAGAAATTTACCGGAGTGGGCTTTAAACAGTGGCAGCAGAAGATATACTTCTATCTGACCATGCTCAATACGACGAAATATTTATCGGAGGTGTGCCTGATAATTAGTCCAAACGAGCAAGATGTCACGACGCTCGGTGCATTGGAGGCTTGGAAGCATGGGGACTTCTTATGCCAAAATTATATCCTTAACTATTTAGTGAATTCTCTTTATAATGTTTATTGTAATATTGAATCGCTAAACAGTTATGGGAGTCCTTAGAGAAAAAATACAAAAGCGAGGATGCGGCACCAAGAAATTTGTGGTTGCCAAATTCTTGGACTACAAGATGGTGGATTCTAAATCTGTCATAAGTCAGGTTTAAGAATTGCAATTAATTCTGAGTGACATCTCAGCTGAGGGAATGATACTTAGTGAATCATTCCAAGTGGCAGCCATGATTGAGAAACTACCTCCGGGCTAGTCAGACTTCAAAAATTATTTGAAGCACAAACGGAAGGAGATGAGCCTTGAAGATCTCATTCTACGCCTCAGAATCGAGGAGGACAATAGAAGGAGTGCAAACCCTTCTTCTGAGCCAAAGGCCAACATTGTGGAATCTTTCAAATCCAAGCAAGATAGAAAAAGGAAGATGTCTTTTCAAGGAAAAGGCAAGCAAAAGGAGCAGTTCCAGAAATTTCAAGGGACGTGTTTTATATGCAACAAGCCTGGCCATCGTGCTAAGGATTGCAAGAAGCGCCCGAAAAAAAAAAGGCAAGAACGAAGGTGCAGCCCAGCAATTGAATTTGATAGAGCATGACAATATTGAGAGAATGTCTGCTGTGGTAATGTCTGAAGCATCTCTGGTGTCGAACACTAATGGCTGGTGGCTAGACACGGGTGCCACAAATCACATATGTGCAGATAAACGCATGTTCTCATCTTATGAGAAGGCTGAAGAAGATGAGAAGCTTTATATGGCTAACTTTGCATCAGCAAAGATCGCCGGAAGAGGAAAGGTGATCCTGAAGTTTACATCTGGCAAGGAGGTCGCCTTGCTAAATGTGCTGCATGTACCAGATATTCGGAAAAATCTAATTTCTAGCCCTATACTTGTCAAGAAGGGTTTCAAAGTTGTATTTGAATCTGACAAGTTTGTACTTTCAAAAGGAGGGATGTATGTAGGGAAAGGGTACTTGTGTAATGACCTGTTTAAGGCCAATGTGGCTGTCATTGATGTAAACTCAAAGTATGTGTACCCAAAGACTATTAATAAAGAAAAGTCTTCAGTTTACACTGTTGTGTCTCATTATCTATGACATGGTAGATTAGGACATGTAAACTATGGTACAATGAAGAGAATAGCAAACTTGGGGTTAATTCCAAGATTTGAGTTGGATGCCCGTTACAAGTGTGAGACTTGTGTTGAGGCCAAGTTTGCCAAGAAACCTTTCAAATCCATTGAAAGAACAAGTGAACCTCTACAATTAATCCATAGTGATCTATGTGATTTAAATTTTGTAGAAAGTAGAGGTGGAAAGAAGTACTTCATCACATTTGTAGATGATTGTACTAGATTTTGCTATGTTTATTTACTAACTAGCAAAGATGAGACTATGAGCATGTTTGTCAAGTATAAAACTAAAGTTGAAAACCAACTTGATAAACGAATCAAAGTGCTTAGGTCTGATAGAGGAGGAGAATACAATTCAATCAATTTGAAAGAGTTTTGTGCTAGTCATGGAATAATTCTCCAATCGACTGCACCTTATACTCCACAACAAAATGGAGTTGCTGAACGATTGAACAGGACACTAAAGGAGATGGCTAATGCCATGCTTTTGAGTTCAGGTTTACCTCAAAACTTGTGGGGGGAGGCAGTTTTAACTGCAAATTATATTCTTAATAAAATACCCCACAAAAAGACAGGTAAAGCTCCATACGAGTTATGGAATGGAAAGTTGCCATCCTACAATTTTCTAAAAGTGTGGGGGTGCTTGACCAAGGTGGCGATTCCTCCTCCAAAACAAACTCGGTTGGGACCTAAAACGGTGGATTGCATATTCATCGGGTATGCTCAAAATAGTAGCGCATATAGAGTTTTGGTTCATAAATCTGAAAATGCGGAAATTCATGTCAATACAATCCTAGAATCAAGGGATGCTGAATTTTTTGAGGATATATATCCTGCAAAAAGAAATCAAGGAGAACTTTCTCAGAAAAGGCTTAGAGAATCAGAATCTGAGAATGATGAAGTTGTGGCCAAAGAAGCCGAACTTCGAAGGAGTAAAAGGTCTCGAATCGAAAAATCTTTCGGACCTGATTTTCTAACATACATGTTAGAAGGTGAGCCCCAAACATATAAAGAGGCAATGTCATATCCAGATGCTCCTTTCTGGAAAGAAGCTGTTGACAATGAAATTCATTCTATCCTAAGTAACCATACTTGGGAATTGGTTGATCTTCCACCTGGAAATAAACCAATTGGATGTAAATGGATTTTCAAGAAAAAACTAAAAGCTGATGGTTCCATTGATAAGTACAAAGCTCGGCTTGTAGCCAAAGGATTTAGACAAAAAGAGGGTCCGACTACTTTGATACTTATTCACTGTCACAAGAATAACATCAGTAAGGATGTTGATTGCTATAGCTTCGCTATACAATTTGCAAATACATCAAATAGATGTGAAAACTGCATTCTTAAATGGTGATCTCGACGAGGAGATTTATATGGAACAACCTGAAGGGTTCAAGGTCAAAGGACAAGAACACAAAGTGTGTAGACTTGTCAAATCATTGTATGGACTTAAACAAGCTCCTAAGCAATGGCATGAGAAATTTGACCGGGTAATGATTCAAAATGGGTATAGAATCAATGAGTGTGACAAATATGTGTACACTAAATCCACTACAGTTGGATATGTACTTATTTGTCTATATGTTGATGACTTATTAATTCTTGGAGATAACATTGAAGTCATCAAAATCACCAAGAACATTCTCAAGAAGAACTTTGAGATGAAAGATTTAGGTGTCACAGATGTTATACTCGGCATCAAAATTCTAAGGAATTCTGATGGCTTAGGTTTAACACAATCTCATTACATTGAAAAGGTATTTGAGAGATATAAAGGATTCGGCATTAAAGATGCAAACAATCATTTTCTTCCACACTTAACTTTAAGAAAGAACACTGGAAATAGTGTTAGACAGCTAGAATACTCTCAAGTAATCAGCAGCATCATGAATATCATGAATTGCACTAGACCTGATATTGCGTACTTAGTAAGCAAACTAAGTAGATATACCAGTAACCCAGGTCACGAGCATTGGAATGCTTTGATGGGAGTATTAGGATATTTGAAAAGGACAAAAGACTATGTTCTACAATATGGCAAATATCCAGCTGTTTTGGAAGGTTATTGTGATGCAAACTGGATTTCAAATTCTGATGAATCGAAATCGACTAGCGGATATGTGTTCACGCTAGGAGGTGCTGCAGTGTCATGGAAATCCTCTAAACAAACTCTAATAACACGCTCTACAATGGAATCAGAGTTTGTTGCTTTGGATAAAGCTGCTGAAGAAGCAGAATGGCTTCGACATTTTTAGAAGATGTTCCAATGTGGCCAAAACCTATGCCTGCAATTTGCATACACTGTGACAATCAAGCGGCAATTGCAATGGCACATAATGTGATTTATAACGGTAAATCTAGACATATTCGTCGTAGACATAACACCGTAAGGCAGTTGCTCTCAAATGGAATAATTTCTTTAGACTTTGTAAAGTCAAAGGAAAATATTGCGGATCCGCTGACAAAAGGTTTGTCAAAAGAGCAGATAAACTGCGCATCGACGGGAATGGGTTTAAGAGCCTTATCCCAATAAAGAGATTCCAGGGTGGAAACCTAACCTATGCGATTGGAGATCCCATGGTCTAGGTTCAATAGGACAACGCAAATTTTGGAAACTCTAGTGTAAGCACTGTCTCCCATTCCTATGATGCAACAGTGCTTTCCTACAGCGTTATTAAGGATACGTTATGCGTTTAATGATTCCTATAACTTGGAATATAACATCCAAGTAAGATAAGGTAGGATATCTTTAATAGGAATGCACCTATATGCGTGGAGCTGGTCGACTCTATGAAAATCTTTAAAAGCTAGATTTTCTAAAGCACGCATGAATCCCGAGAGGTTCAGGGCCGAAAGAACGAACACAACCGAGAACCAATCTTGAATTGGAAATACTCCGTGTGAGGTTTATTGTCTAGGCTTACACAATCAACTGGCGATTCAAGGCTTAGTCCATCGACTAGTTAAGTAAGTCCGATAAGCTTTCACTAAAGAAGGTTCAAAGCGAAAGCTACCTATCTTGATGCGATTTATTTCAATAGGCATGCTCAGATTCCTTCGAGTCAAAAATGTTTTGTTGATCCATTAATGTGGGTGATTGTTGTAATTATGGTTATAATTATGGTTAATGGATCAACGAATTAAGATACGTTTTTTCTGTTCACGTATCTCTTTTTGGATTCATGAATTTCCTATAGTTTTATTATGTTCACGTATCTATTGAATTCATGAATTTCCTAGATTCATGTATCTTTTAGTTCATGCATTTATTGAGTTCATGAATCTCTTGAATTCATGTATCTTTGGATACATGAATCTCTTGGATTCATGTATCTCTTTATTCATGAATATCGTGGATACACGCATCTATTTAATTCATATATCTCTGTAGTACATGAACTAAAATTCTCTATAAATAGATATGAGCATATAGCTTCATGTGGGTGTTGGTTTTTGGTCTTTCGACTCAATTCCAAAAAGCTTTGATATACTTTTATACTCTTCCGTTTTTTCTGGGTGTGCTGGTTCAATTGAACGGTTCGACAGAGTCCTGTTTGCATAGTGCTAATCCAAACAGGTTCGAGGTGTTGTATCTTGGAAGGCATAGTTCGTGAATCTGCGGAACACCATTGGCAGGAACTAATCGCCTTAAGGAGATTCGGTTATCCGTACCTCACCTCCAATTTTATGTTATATCTTATTTTCTTCTTCTCCAAGAGTTGTAAGTGTACATAAAAAGAAGAATATTATATAGCTGTTATCGTCTTCTCTACTTTCATGTTCTGATTTCAACAAACAGTGTGCTTTCTTTGGATATAATTTCCAACATACGCTTGATATAAAAACGATGGCTTTCACGTGCTCCGCCCAGAGAAAGGCGATTCGCAGATTTTTCCTTGCTGGTCTACGACCGTAGGGTCGACATCGAGCAGTGCCTCATATTACTCTGGACCGAAGGATCGCTGAATCTCCTCCCGAACAACCAATTTGCATCAGAGACGGAGTTGGTGGGATTCATGGCGACCTGGTTCTTGGCGGCGTCACCGATCAATTTCTCTCATTTTTTGGCCATCGATTCCTTTGTATGCACATCCACACCCCTCGGACATCTCTCTTGGACGATCACCATGGACGGATGTGGGAATACTCCAAGATACAGAGAGACAAAGAATGACAAAAAAAAAAAAAAATGTGCTCAGATTTTCGATCTTAACGATAAAGAAACGTAGGCAAAATTAAGTCTACGCAATAATGAGATTATTAAACCACATCCCATTCTTAGATTTACACAAAAATTGCAAATTACTTCACAGGGATGTCTAAAGGGCATTTTAACAAACCGTTCTATGCGCTTCATCCACTTGACTCCATTGTTGGTAAAATATGGCTTCGAATTGGATAAAACAATGAAGTCGGATCTTTAGAGTAGTCAAGTCGGACTTTGAGACGTGATATCACTTTCTTTAAGGATTTATTTGCCCCACAACGTTACTAATGGTCACCGGCAAATATCCTCCAGGATACAACAAAGTCTCAAATGAGAATACTAGATAGCAATTGCAAATACCCTCCAAGATACAACAAAGTCTCAAATGAGAATACTAAATAGCAATTCTAGTATTTCTCCAAGGTCTCTCATGAGAAACAATTGGAAACAATGGTTGTAGTTTCCTTCTAAAGAAAATAAAAAAACAAATGAAAGAAGATATGTTTGATCTCAAAACAAACGTACTTATCTTCTTCTTTTTTCGAATAGATACAACCCTTCAAAAGGTTGGAAAAGAACAAATGCAACTTTTCGTGAACAAGTGCGTCTTTTATGTTGAAAAGACATAAAAATTCGAAATTAAATAAATAAATAAATAAATAATAATTGTAACTTTTTGTAAACAATTGCACTGTTTCAATAAGACTTTATAGTTAATTTTTTTATAAAAATAATCCGAATTTTCAATAAATAAAAATAATTATCATTGGTTAGTGCCAAATCTCGTCCACGTGCACACTCACATCTTTCCGATGTGGGACAAGGCACCTCTTCATTTGTTTTATAAACAAACTACCAACACATGCGCCAAGCTTCAGCTCTTGGGCGAGTTCTTTCGATTTCTATAGTGGTTGAAAGCAATCATGAAGCAGCTTTGGCGACCTACACGATGAAGCAAATCGATGTTCTGGATCATCAGTTCCTTATAAAACAGAACAATTCGGATATATCAAATTCATTGCTAGCGGGATCTTCAACCTTCGATGATCTGTCTTCTGTTGTAACATGCATTCTTAGCATCAAATTATGATACGAGACCGAAACAGATTTTTATGAGCTGTCCCGGATTTTCTTGAAACTAAAGTCCCATTGTTGTTTCAATTGGTCTCTGATTATTGAAGTTGCTCTGTTTTATACAAGATGCAGAGGAGGTGTGTAAGAGGCACATGATAATGGTCTTGGAGCAATCCGGTTGGATCCTTTGAGGCACTTGAGTCTTTGGGACATCTTGGGACGGTGCCCGTGGTTGTGAGGTTGTAATGTATGCTTTGGCACATCACGTTGCTTCAGGTTCAAAGTGTTTCTTTAAACACAGCTGTAGGGTTGATATGAAAAACGTAAGCTTGTACTGGACGGAGTTCATTCGCATTGATTTTGTGCTCAATGCGGAGACTTACTGCACCAAAAATAAAAAATAAAAAATAAAGAAAGAAAGAACTAGGATGAATGCTATTGGAGAAACTGCTTAGAGCAAATAGATTATAGATTTTACAAATAATTATGGTTTTTCCTTTTTTGTTTGCATTTCTTGATTGAACCACCTCATTCCCATGTTTTATCTACCATGTAAAGAAAACTCGTCATGTCTCATCTGCATTATAAGAAAGCTCATCTGATTGAGAGTTCGGTTTTCATATGAATCTATGGCACTGTATTAAACGCTCAACACAGTGATAAAACCTTCGTAGTGAGTTGCGTGCATCATGCAGTAAGCTCAGTTCACAACAATGTGAAAATGAACAGACAGCTGACCTAAGATGCCAAGCCCGGTTCACAACACTTCGCACCAAAAAGTGGACCTACAATAAAAATTAGGAAAGGGACATTTGGCCACAAGAATGAACCTTTCAATTTTAATTATGCATTGTTATCAATTGTGTAAAAAATACTAATGATGATGTATATGGTATGGATTCGATTTATATTATCAAATGCGAGTAACCAGCTCGAGTTTCATTATAAGGTTGCGATGTATGCTTTGGCACATCATGTTGCTTCAAGTTCAAAGCGTTTCTTTGGACACAGCTGTAGGATCGATATGAAAAACGTGAGCTTGTACTGGACATAGTTCATTTACATTGATTCTGTGCTTAATGCAGAGACTTACCAAACCACAATAAAACTAGTCTCTGATTCAGATGAATGCTATTGGAGAAAATGCTTACAAATAATGGATGAATAAAGCCTGAATAGATTTTACAAATAATTATAATTTTTCTTCTTTTGTTTGCATTTCTTGATTGAACCACCTTTTTCCCATGTTATATCTACCTTACAAAGAAAACTCGTCATGTTTCATCTGCATTATAAGAAAACTCGTCTGATTGAGAATGGGGTTTTCGTACGAATCTATTGAATTGTATTAAAGGCTCAATACAGTGATAAAACCCTCATAATGAGTTGTGTGCATCACCTGGTAAGTTCAGTTCAACAATGTCAAAATGAAAATTTAAAGATGATCAAGACAGTGGACCTAAGATGCCAAGCTCGATTCACAACACTTCGCACCAAAAAGTGGACTTACAATAAAAATTAGGAAAGGGACATTTGGCCACGATAATGAAACTTTCAATTTTAATTATGCATTGTCATAAGTTGTATAAGAAATATTATTGATGAGATATATGGTTTTATATTATCAAATGCAAGCAACTGGCTCGAGTTTAAACTCACACTTAATTAATCCATAAAGTCAGTTGATATTCGGTAAGGGAACTTGGTAAAGCTAAACCCAATCTTTGGGCCTTTATAACTATCCTGATGATGAATCTTCTATGTGCTCCAATAGATTATGACAAGAAGTGTTCTCAAACCGAGTAAGGGATGGCCGTTGACTTCACCGGCCCATAGTTGAGGGAAAAAAAACAGGGAAAGAAAAGAAGAAAAAGAAATAGAAAAAAAAAAGTAACAAAAATTTGAAAAAAATTCTCTACATTGTCGCTGGTCATACCACGTAGGATACTCAGTATTTATATTAGCGATTTCCAGTCAAAATTAATCATATGGAATATATATTAACAAATTATCATAAGGCTTAGAAATTAATTGACACAATTGAAAAGTTTTAAGACTCAATTAGTACAAATATAATTGGTTAAGGATTTTGTTAGTACCTTTCTCGCTGAAATTCATTGGTTCTCTATAGACCAAGCTCCATCTACGAACACAATCATATCAAATAGGCAACCTTGCGTAGACTAATAACGAGACCAAAGGTTAAAATCTGAACTCGGAGCTCGAACTATTGAAGAGCGGGTTTACAGGTGCAACGAGAACATTCCTTTGACTTTCAGACACTGTGTCGATGACTTGTAGCTGGGAGGAAAAGCTGAAATATCACAAGCGTTGAAGACCAGTTCCAACGTTCGTCGTCCGCATTCGGGGTTCATTCATTGCCAATCCTCCTTATCTTGGGTATGAGGAGAAGACATTCTAGCCCTGTAGCAAAGGCATAAATGGACCACCCTATCTATTCAATTGCATAAAATATAATTAGTTAGGGCAAAGAAAGTGTATGGTCCTGCAGTCGCCACATGGCACATACGATCGCCCCGCGGTAAGCAATTTGGCACAATCATGCCACATGTCCATGTTCATTAAATTGGCATTAGTTTGGTGGTTTGTCATCCTCAAGCGTTCATCACTTATTAAATTTAAATAGTTCAAGAATTGATGAAGAGAAAGTCTCTTATTTTTAAATGTATCCAGCCGACAAAATAGATAACAATAAAGATTAAATATCTCGAAATATATTTATATTATACTTCCAGACACATATATTAGAAGTTTGTGGAATGGCTTCTTTTTTTTTTCTTCTTTTTTTTTTTTTTGCCTTTTTGGAGACTACATCTGAATGCAAAGCAAGGCCAACCAATTTTGACTTCAGAGATAAGTTGTCGAGGCCTTCCATTTTAACGAAAAAGACGAGAAGTTTCTGAGCTTTAATTTTGAGATTAAGCCTTGTCCCGAAGTCACATCCAATTCGTGAAGAGGATCTAAGACTCATTATGAATCATAGAAACTAAAATCATGCAGCTGTTTCAATTTGTCTATGATTCAGATTAATGTTAAGCCAGATAATGCTTAGAGCAAAGGGATGAAAATAGTCCGTATAGATTTTACAGAAGATTACAGCTCTCCTTTTTTATTTACGCTCCTTAATTCAACCACGTCTCTCTCAAGTTTTATCTACTGTAATGTCTAAAAGCTTATCCTTTGATTCGCTTCTCCAACTCAGGGATATTCTCATCAAAACTTTCCGGCATGATCTGTACTTGGATACAATTACACAAAGTATACCCCACACGAAGCTCCTATATCCTTGATAAATTATTGTCATTCTTATTGGTGATGGAGGCGTGTATTTCTTCCAGCATCCGCCCCTTAGTCTCAGGTACAAGTTTTGCGATAAATATAACACCGACCGCACAAATGCCCGCATATATAAAGAATGTCCCTGAAGAAATAGCAAAGTAGACTGAATTTAAGTAACAGAGGAGCATAAAAAGAAATGTCCCGAGAGAGATTTTGAAGAGATGCACCTGCTGAGCTCCATTCAAACGAGTAGCTGAAAGTATATGAGATAAACCCAGATCCTACCTGGCTGACCAAGTAAACTAAGAGGCGACAGATATTAACAATTGCTTGAAATAGTTTAACGTAAAAAATTTTTATTTCTATTTTTTTAACGAAAAAAAAATCTATTTCTATTTTTAACGATAAAAAATTTATGTTTTAGAAATAGAAATTCGTTTGATAACAATATAAAATTTCTATTTCTTAAAACAATTTTTTCTTTTTTTGGAGCAAATGAGATGTCCATTCTTACAAATTTCATATGCTTATGAACCCATTGACCCAAATACAAAGTAAGAGTTTTTTTTTTATAGTAAATTCTCCCTTTTTTGAAAAAAAAATACAAAATAAGAGTTGTTATATCAAATTTTCTAAATTTTCACACAAAATTCTTTAGCATCCACCTAGATAGGCAATTACGGTCAAATAATATACTTATCAATAGTCTCCATACAATAGAAAAAAGAAATCAATATGCATTACTTTTGAGCATGAGTAGTAGAATGAAGGTGGGCAACCATATTCTAATCCCATTCATGCTAGTGTGTCATGTCGATCACCGCCACGGTTTACGATATCGAGCAATCGTTTTAAAAAGAAACACAAAGAAGTGTATTGGGCAATTTGCGGCAAATTTTACAAAATCAGCGAATTTTACGAAATGTAATAGAGCTTGTCATAAATAACCATTACAAATAAGGGAAATCCTCAAGTAGAATATCACATTACAAGAATTAAATACATTATCACATTACAGAAGCAAAGATTGGGAATCCCCAAATATAAAATAATAGAAATACATTACAAAAGTTGAAAACACGATCTCATGGAATCTCCGGCATATTATGATCTCTTGCCATCTTATTGGCAATACTTTTTCTAAGCATATTCATCTTAGTAGAAAATTTCATGGAGAAATTATTTCGATTTTATTCAAGAAATAGAGAAGTAGAAAATTTCTACTTCGATTTCGATCAAAATCTATTTCGGAATATAAATCTATTCCAGAAATAGAAAACGGAATAGGTTTATCAAACGAATTTCTATTCTGTAAACAGTCGGAATAGAAAAATTGTTTCTGGAACAGAAATTCTGGTTTGTCATGCACCCCCTAAGCTTCCAGCTGAACCCTTTACATTTATTGGAAATATCTGCCAATGAGGAACCACGCCGTGTATACCGTTTGCATTGTTGAATGAAAAAATATTAGTCAAAATAAATCAATTGCAAGTCTGAGGACTATAGCTCCAGCATTACAATCCAAGGAATTCCTCCCATGCTGAGTTCGAACGAGCCTAGAAATACCTGAGTGGAGCAATCTATCTTTATGTAATATTTTAACGATATTGAAAAATTTAGGACTAAATTGGCATCAATACTAAAAATTTAATTAATATTTTATACTTTTCGCCAAATTGTTGACTGCAGATACTAGCAGCATTTCACATTGACAACTATAACTCATCTAGTATCTATTTATTTTTTTTTGGTAAAAATAATTCATCTAGTATCTATTGGTGCTAATAAAGACATCTTTTTGAATAGTCATACTCGAGAAACTCTTTCGTTTTTTCTTCCTTGAAAGAAGCTATTAGTCCTAATATTTGTACTTTAGTACAATAGAAAAGTAAAGGCTGTTCGGATATTAAAAACGGAAGTATATAGAGTTCGCGCATTTTCAACTGATAAAATTATTTTTAAATTCATAAAAGGTCAACTTTACATAGATCTTTATGGGTATGCACCATACCCATATATACCATGTGATCGTAAACCTATAGGACTCACATGTGGACTATGACTTTTTTCTGCCATTACGTTGTAGAAAACAAATAACCAATCTATTAAGTAAATACAACGAGAAAATAAATCGAACACTGGATTTCCATAGTTCAAGAGGCAAGACCTACTCCATGGGGAGATTAGCGTAGGATTTTAGTATTGAATAAGCGATATGATGGAAAATATAACCGCACTTGAGTTATTCAAACACTTTAGGTGTTTATCAGCTTTCGATAATGCCCAATAATCTCATACACTCATCCATTATTTAGCCCTCGCAAGATCTCTACCAATATTTCTACCTGAAGATATGAATGACAAGCTTCCCATATTAGCTGCTTTCTATCTTCTTTCCAGGCCATCTCAAATTCAAACAGTTCAAAGAATTGGCATCAGCTCGCATTCAATTCCTACACCAGAGTAAAGCATTTTACGCTACTCGATCCACACTCGGCTCAGCATAAGAGCAAGCTAACACCATTTTCGTGATCATAGAGATCGCGTAGACAAAATATGCTTCGTTGAGGACCTTGTTTCCAGAGTGACCTATGAGGTCATCAATGCCTCTATTTCCTCAAGTGTGCGCCCCTTGGTTTCCGGCACCATCTTCGCTATGAAGAGTACTGCAGAACAGCAGATGCCCGAGAACGCAAAAAACACGCCTGGCACATTCGGCAGACTGATGAATATATTAATTTGGCACTAGAAAAAGCAGCGAGGATGAGAAGTGAAGAAGCATCACCTGCTGAGCTCCATTCAAAGAAATAGTTGAATGTGTAGGCCACAAGCCAGCAACCGAACCAGCTGACCAAATTCACAAGGCTCCCTGCCAATCCCTTCACGTTTATTGGGAAAATCTGGCACAGCAGAAACCGTCATAATAAGATGAAACATTGAGACGATTAGCAATCACGTCAAGCCCTGTGAACTCAATGAGCATACAGGACTTGAGAAAAGTAGTTAGAGCACCAGATTTCTCACTGATTTCAGCCATTATGATCCAGGGTATCCCTCCTAAGCCAATCGAAAAAAACCCGCTAAAAACCTGAAGTTGTATAATGCGCACCTCATTAATCCATCTAAGAGGAGCAAAGTTCATAACGATGCTGCTGCTGCATTTTTCTTTGCATTTTGAAGCAACAAATAGAGCATTTAACATATCAAGGGGGAAAAAATCACCACAATCCCCACGAAGGTCAAGGTGGATACAACATCGGTTGATTGATGATAGTCCTGCACGTTGAATCTTAGACAGTTTTGCATCAAGAGCATACCGTACTAAATTCATATGAGAATAAACAGGAAGCACGTGTAGTAAGGAACCTGCAGGAGAAATGATAATCCAATAAGGAAGCCAGCCAAGCAAGCTCCGGATGCTGAAACCTGCATATTAGCTAGTTGGTTTGAGGAACAGCAAAGTTTCAACTACACTTAGAAGCATTTTATCTATCAGCCATTTTGAAGCAATATTTGTTTTGGGTAAATATGATGAGCATAAGAATGATCCGCAATGCTTTGGCTCAGTAACTACCAGCAGTAACGGTCGTCTTCCGAATTTATCCATCAAGAACACGGCTACAATATTTGCTGCCAACTGCGTGTCATGGATACGAAAGAATTATTCATAGGCTAAGGGAGGAGAAGAGAAAAAAGGCTCACTATTTACACAGGAATACAAACCTTGACAATGGCCGTGGTGATGGACCCGGCAGTACTTGAAGCACCTGTCTCAGAAGCCAATTGTTGTCAGTGTATTATTCATCTTGAGTTGGAAAGTTCTCATTGAATGATGATTCAGCATAGATAAAGTTACTGGCTTTTTCGAGAACTGAACTCATATAAAATCCATATGCACTTAATCCTCCCAACTGTTGAAAAACCATTAGGCCAAGTCCAACCTAGATTGAATTCACATGCTTGATTCATCAATAACATGAGATGGGCTAAACTCGAGATGAATAGTAAGAATTCATTTACGGGGCTCACAGTGAGTGCTTGGGCATATTTTCGCTGAAACATGTGGAATATACTATGTTCTGATACTTGCTGAAGAGTTTCAATGTAACCCTGCAGAAAACGAAGCGCTACCTCATGCTAAACCACACTACCTTTCTCGAAAGTAAAGCCATTTGGACATAATTAAGCCATGAGTCTAAAATGAGAACATTCTGCTGCAGTGAGATTTTATACTTCGATTTCAGATGTTTCTTTGGAGATATCTGCATTCTTTCCCCTGAGACGCTGCAGCGCAGCTTTCATGTCTTTTTCTTGACCAACCTTGGCCTGCGCAAGGCGATCATCATTTTATATATCAGTCGCGACTGATGCTTCTGCCAGTCTTACTCATGCAAGCAACAAGGTGTGGGCAAAATTGCATGAAAAGTTCTAGATTCTAATTAACATGGCATCTACTTTCCAGCATCAGCATCTTGAATTTCCCTTCAAGAAACTCACCAGCCATCTAGGTGATTCTGGAATAAGGAAAAGACCCACCAGCTGCAGTAGACATGGAATAATTCCTGAAACACGTTGCATGAGAAAGCTTAAAAATCATTATCAAGGCATACGAACCAATAATTATTTATAGTCTAATGGGGAGTACCTAAACAAGCCAAGATTCGCCAGTTTAGTACCGAACCGATGATGTATGTCATTGACATGCCACAGGCTATCATCAACTGTACATCGTCCACCATGTAAAAAAAGGAAGTTAAATTCAAAATACGAAAGGATGACCATGAGATCCTCCAGTGAGAAGATGTGATTTGTATGATGCGAGAACAAGTCGGGAAAGATATGTGGAATGCCTAAAATTACATCGATAAAAGCTGTAAAGATTCAGCCTGAGCTTGTGGATCATACAGAGAATCAATGTAATTCGACCTCAGGTAAAGACTAAAGCCAAAGCAACAACTTATGAAACTTCTAATTACCATACAGAGTGAAACAAATCCTCCCCTTAAATTCTTAGGCGTTATCTCTGCAACGTACACCGGAACCTGTACAATTAAATGCATAATCAATCCACATTGAATTGTTGGACTTACAATGCTGTATGATCTGAAGAAATTGCATTTGTTACCATGTATGAGGCAAGACCAACTCCAAATCCCAGTAATAATCTTCCAAGGTCAAGAGACCAAGCACTCTTCAAGAAGTTAAAGTGTGTAAGTATTATCAAGAGCAGATAGTAAACTATGCTCACAAAAAAGAACCAGGTTCTCCCTTGGACATTAATTTCTATTTTCTTGATAAAACCCAGGGCCAGAAATCAAATTTTTGAAGCATTTTGCCAGCGGAGCAAGTCGAGCAAGCCAAGGCAATAAGTAAAATGGTTAATGAAAACTAACGATGGACCAATCGGCACATAAAGATGGTACCTCTGAAAGGAATATGGCGCACCATCCGATGATGCCTGATACATCGGTAACCCACATAGCCTGTGCAGCATTATCAGCAAAAGTTGAATTAAAAGTCTCAAACAATTTGTGACCCTCAAATTTGAGATAATGCAGCGGTAAAACAACATTTAAAAGGTATCAGCTAGAAACTTACGCCTCTCCGGCCGATTAGGTCAGCTATTTTACCACTGCATAGTGCACCTAGAAGTCCTCCAACCGTCAATATTGAGCCAAAAACCGAATACTACATCTCACCAGCACTTCAATTCAGTTAACCAAAGAGAATTTTGGTGTACAGACTAATTGGCGCAACAAATTCACACATTTGGGTAACATTTTCTTGCGTCTTTTAGATTTTGGTCAAAGGAAATGCAAGAAAATGACATTAGAAGTGCCAAAAGTTGTTTACAACGCTTATTTTAGTATCAAAAGTTTTTTCCGAGTTACTTAAATGCCACATTTTTAAGAAACGATCACTTAAGTACCAACTTCAATTTGGGTCGTCGGAAATCCGACATTGCCATGTTTTATAATTTTATAATCCCTAAACGAAGTCGTCTAAAAGTTGCAAATAGTGATCGTTTAAGTGCCAAATTTTGTTTGAAGTGATCACTTCAGTATTAGTCGTAGTTAAAAATCAATCACTTCAGTGCTACACACCACATGGACTAGATTTTTTCAAATAATATGCCAAGTCATAATCAATTTTACACGTATTATTTTTTGCCATAATTTTTTGCTATTGGCATTTAAGTTATCGTTTTTTCTCCTAATTGATACTTAAGTAACCCGCTAAAAAACTTTTGACATTAAAATAAGCGCTTATATAACTTTTAGCACTTCTAGTGTTCTTATAACTAGGAAATTGACACAATATGTAGAGCTTGTTTAGTAAGAAATGAAACATTCAAAGTAAACACCATAGACATAATCGGTAGAACCAACATGAAATCTCACTCACACTGCAAAATGTTTTAAGTCAATTTAAGCGAAGCTTCCATTCACTTTGTTTATAATTTTAGATGGATTACACAAAACGGTGAAAGAGTAGATAGTGATGGTCACTGACCTCTGCCAAAGAAAGGCCTAGTTCATCCATAATTCCTGATTCAGCAGGAGATGAGTAAGACGCCTGAAAAATCATCTTTCAGCCAATTAGACAGTAACTAGGAGTGAGAACTACACTGTGCTCACAGTCTTCAAAATATTTATTTTGAATCAACACGGGGAGATACGCCAAGTCTTGTTCTACCTAATCAAGCCAATATCGCAAATCAAGAAACCGGTGTCACGCTGACTCCAAGACAAAAGGCAAGTTTGATAAGTCATTCAGAGTTTGTTTTTTCAGATGACAGAAACCGAACAAAGAAACATGCATGAGTAGGGATGAAAAAATAAGCATATAAAAGGACAGACAATTCCTGCTAGTAGCGAAGCTTTAAGATAAGCAAAGTTATTACAGCATTTCCGAAGACGTAGGAGCCGCAGACAGCGAAAAATGCACTGAGAACGAGCACGAATGTGATTCTGTCAGGTACCACCTCTTCTTGTTCTTCAATAAGAGGGATCCTCATTTCTCCTCCTGGTGTCCCCATGTCTTCCTCGTTAAATTCTTCCTCCTGAAACGCTCGCTCACTCATTCACTCACACGCGCAGAGAGTGAGGAAGAGAGACATCTGAGAACTCAACAGTTCATATGAGTAAAGCTGAAGAAAAGTAGAAAGCATCTTTATCTTTCAAACAGTGTCATCATTTTTGCGTGGGCACTAATAGCAGATCTAGTCAATGAGGCAAGAGTAATGAAATTCAGGGATAACATGATATCATAGGGTGATGTATTCTCCATATTTGATTGTCACCTTTCAACTGGTTTGAACTGGAAAATGGAGCTTCGGCCAGGGAGATCATCTAAAGGACTTCCGGATCCAAGCTAGTTAGACCCACCTTCGCTCAAAAGCATAACGGAAGAGTTATGGACTAATCAGGATACATTATTGCTCCACTTTACACCACATCCCTGTTCTTCAAATTATATTTCACAACAAATGTTTAGTCCCACTCCCCGTAGTCTAGATATCCTATCGCACCAACATCATTTCAACTCAAATCTCTACCTTAGCCCAGCCAAGTTCAGCAAGAGCACAACGCTGCCTTGGCGACTCCTCAATCACCTTAGTCCGGCCAAGCTTAGCAAGATCGCACAATCTACCACATCATCAAGGATCACATCCGAGATTCCTTTTCTTGAGATACCCATAAATTACCAAACCTCATATGTTGGGCCTAACCCATCCAAATCATTATCCCTAATACACTTGTTGGGTTGATGCAGTAAAAGCCCAATACCTTCACTCTAAGATCATTAAAAAGGGAGTCCAAGTCTGACTCCCTCTATATATCCAATTTGACTTATATTCACTCAAAAAGTTTACACAAATGAATTATAAACCAATTAGAATATACTAATGGCTTCACTTTACACCACATCAAACTTATTTCGCATATCACCATCATTCGATGCATCACTATATTTTTACAATGTGCATCTATGTCTACCTACTTTTCTTTCTTGCAAAGGGGATACTTTTGCTGTTGCACTAATCAGGGTTTGACTTTCAGTTGTTGCCTGTAAAAGTGGTTGTAGTGGTTGGCCCCGCGCGTTTGAGAGGATTTAGAGAGATAGGCTAATGTTAGAGTTCTCAGCTAAAAGTGGGAATATGACACCCCCTGATTATCTCATTTCACCTACATGCTTCACGCTTCAGCTCTTGGGCGAGTTCTTTTGATTTCTTTAGTGGTTGAAAGCAGTCATGAAGCAGCTTTGGCGACCTACACGATGAAGCAAATCGATGTTTTGGATCATCAGTTCCTTACAAAACAGAACAATTTCGGATTTATCAAATTTATTGCTAGCGGGATCTTCAACCTTCAATGATCTGTCTTCTGCTGTAACATGCATTCTCAGCATAAAATTATAATACGAGAGCAAAACAGATTTTTTCCAAGGTGTCCCGAATTTTCCTGAAACTAAAGTCCCGCTGTTGTTTCTATTGGTCTCTGACTATTGAAGTTGCTCTGTTTTTTACAAGATGCAGAGGCTGTGCGTATTAGGCACATGATACTGGTCTTGGAGCAATCCGGTTGGATCCTTTGAGGCACTTGAGTCTTTGGGACATCTTGGGAAGGTGCCCGTGGTTGTGAGGTTGTGATGTATGCTTTGGCACATCACGTTGCTTCAGGTTCAGAGTGTTTCTTTAAACACAGCTGTAGGGTTGATATGAAAAACGTAAGCTTGTACTGGATGGAGTTCATTCGCATTGATTTTGTGCTCAATGCGGAGACTTACTGCACCAAAAATAAAAAATAAAAAATAAATAAAGAAAGAACTAGGATGAATGCTATTGGAGAAACTGCTTAGAGCAAATAGATTATAGATTTTACAAATAATTATGGTTTTTCCTTTTTTGTTTGCATTTCTTGATTGAACCACCTCATTCCCATGTTTTATCTACCTTGTAAAGAAAACTCGTCATGTCTCATCTGCATTATAAGAAAGCTCATCTGATTGAGAGTTCGGTTTTCATATGAATCTATGGCACTGTATTAAACGCTCAACACAGTGATAAAACCTTCGTAGTGAGTTGCGTGCATCATGTTGTAAGCTCAGTTCACAACAATGTGAAAATGAACAGACAGCTGACCTAGGATGCCAAGCCCGGTTCACAACACTTCGCACCAAAAAGTGGACCTACAATAAAAATTAGGAAAGGGACATTTGGCCACAAGAATGAACCTTATGCATTGTTATCAATTGTGTAAAAAATACTAATGATGATGTATATGGTATGGGTTCAATTTATATTATCAAATGCGAGTAACCAGCTCGAGTTTAAACTCGCAGTTACCTAATCAATAAGATCAATCGATATTCAGTAAGGAAACTTGGTAAAGACAACCCCATTCTTTGAGCCTTTATAACTATCCTGATTATGAATCTTCTATGAGCCCCTATAATTTATGACAAGATGTGTTTTCTGGGAAAGAATATCACTCACCTTGTCATTGAAGGTTTCCGATTGAGTTACACTGAGTTTTTGCAATTTATAGAATTCTTCATTGAGTCTTGATGGCTCAGAATTCAGACTGCAGGTTCTTCTCCTCTTATTTTTCTATGGAAGTCTTGAGGGTCAGTAGGCAATGGGACTTCTCATGCTGAGATTGGTCATTTGGTCATCTTGTGTGGAGTCTTGAAGAATGATTTATTTATGCCTTTCCCTGCTGCCATTGTAGTTCTATCTGCATTCGTTGTCATTGTCATTGACAATGTCCAGATGAACTGCTTTGGACTCGCTAAGAAGTTTACAATAAGTTCGTAAATCATGTGTTGATCGTGAATTGGTTCAAATTTTGCCCTTCCTTTAGTTACCATCAGATAGGCCAGTATTTAAGTTGTCCAGGATTCTTCAGAAACTAAAATCATGCAGCTGTTTCGATTTGTCTATGATTCAGATTAATGCCAAACCAGATAATGCTTAAAGAAAAGGGATGAAATAGTCTGTATAGATTTTACAGACAATTACAGCTCTCCTTTTGTATTTACACTCCTTGATTCAACCATGTCTCTCTCATATTTTATCTTCTGTACTCTCTAAAAGCTCATCCTTTGATTCACTCCCCCAGCTAAGGGATCTTCTCATCAAAACTTGGCAGGATGTTCTGTATTTGGATATGATTACACAAAGTATACCCCACACAAAGCTCCTATTTTCATGACAAATTATTGTCATTCTTATTGGTAATGGAGGCATGTATTTCTTCCAGCATCCGCCCCTTAGTCTCAGGCACAAGTTTTGCAATGAATATAACACCGGCCGCGCAAATGCCCGCATATATAAAGAACGTCCCTGAAGCAATAGCAGAGAAGTCTGAATTTAAGCAACAAAGGAGCATAAAAAGAAACGTTTTGAGAGAGATTTTGAAAAGACGCACCTGCTGAGCTCCATTCAAACAAGTAATTGAAAGTATATGAGATAAACCAAGATCCTACCCAGCTGACCAAGTTAACAAAGCTTCCAGCTGAGCCCTTTACATTTATCGGGAATATCTGCCGATGAGGAACCACATTGTGTATACCGTTTGCATTGTTGAAAGAAAATTTCAGTCACAATAAATCAATTGCAAGTCTGAGGACTATACCTCCGACATTATAATCCAAGGAATTCCTCCCATCCCAAGTTCAAAAGAGCCTAGAAATACCTGAGTGAAGAACAAGAGAGAAATGAGCAGTTGATGCATTTTATTCAATTTGGAGAGATAAGGAAGGACTAAGAACAAAAGAGGTTGTTACGTGGCGTTACCAAAACTCCAACAAGCACCAAACTGGAAACGAGCTCCGCTCCACTGTGAAGGTCCTGAGGGAATACACAATGCTTCAGAAAAATCTACTTACCATTAGCTAAAGCGTGATATTAAAACTAACCCTGTCTGTGAAACTTCTTTCATGTCAATTGCCAGTGGATAAACTTAAAACTCCATTTAGATACGAAGAATGAACCTGCAAGAAGAACGACAATCCTGTGAAGACACATCCCAAGCACCCTCCAGCTGCAGATACCTACAAAGATAAGTAGCTATTCAGTACGCCAATTTATGAAACGCAAATGGTGGGGAAAAAGGAGGAAAAACAACATGGGTCTTTGACTTATGCTAACCAGTAGAAGTGGGCGTCTTCCAGACTTGTCTATCAGTAGTACTCCCAATGTTGTACTTAGAATCTGCATACAAGTCTTAGGAATGTAACAACAATAAAATTGGCACTTAATTTAAAATCCAAGATCAGAGTCAAGACCTGCACAACAGCTGCTATTATGGTTCCTATTGTTGTTGAAAAACCTATAAAGGGAGTTAATTTTAATAAAAGTGTTCCTTCTTTTCAATTTGAAATGAAATTAGCCACTTATAGGTATAATTACCAGCTGCTTCAAAGATGACACTTGTATAGAACACAAAACCATTCAGGCCTCCACATTGCTGAAATATCATCAGCCCAACTCCAACCTAGAGGAATCTTCAGTCAGGGATAGACATAAAAAGGGCATAATTTTGTCATGAAGCGGGTGGCTTGCGCAGAAATAGGGATTCTCACAATTAATGGATAAGCATATTTCGCCTGGAGAAGTTCTGTAATTCCATCCTCAGACATGCGACGGAGGTGTTCCATATAGTCCTAAAGTGCAAACAGAAAAACATGCAATACTCATTTAAGTGGTCATCAATCTTCTCATTTCAACTGATGCACGGTTAATAAATAACTTAGCATCAGATTCATACTTTAATATCCGATGCCTCTTGAGAGATATTTGTATTCTTGCCTCTCAGACGCTGGAGAGCTGCTTCAAATTCTTTTTCTCTACCAACTTTTGCCTGTAGACCATTAGGAATAGTAGTTCAGTGCTCCGCTAGATCTGTGCAAGCTTAAATAACTTTCTCTAATTGTGAACAGCCAAAATAAGATTCAGAGAGCATGCCAGACTCAATATGTACACTCACCAGCCACCTAGGAGATTCAGGAATGAAAAATAAACCAAGAAGCTGTAGCAGACATGGAAGAGTTCCTGTGATGAATCACATCATAGTAGATTTCATGAAACTGTGCCATACACACTTAAGTAATTGCAACATGGGAGACTGAAAAATTACCTATCAAAGCTAGAACGCGCCAGCTGACAAGAGAACCAATGAAAAACATGAATGCTTTCCCAAGACCTATCATCAACTGTTGAAATGGATTAAGCAAAATCATATGGACTTCAGATGATCCTGATATGCAAGATAAGCATATCAAAGGTACCTGATTAAGAGATGTGTATACTCCTCTAACATTCTTGGGGGCTATTTCTGCAACATATACAGGTACCTGTGCAGATGAGGATCATTAGATTGGTGGATCAATTAGGTTAATATGCTAAATAGATATAGTTTGCAATGATTGTTACCACATAAGAGAGAAGCCCAATTCCACAGCCCAAAAGTAGTCTTCCCGCGTCAAGCCACCAGGCACCCTTTTAATAATATGGCACCTCATTTAGTACAGATACTCTGAATCGAATTGAACAAATAACTATGCATAGCTAGTTGAGCTAACTAAACTGTCAACACAGATGTCTTGGCTAAGCATTAAATATCTAAAACACCCATCATTTTGGAGCACCATTTCAAGAGATTTCTCTTGGATGTAAATGGGTGACAGCTTCGAGATGTCACTTGCACATAGCATTTCAATATGCTTAGGAGATGGTATAGTCTGTCAGTAAATTTCTTTTCTGGGATAGATTAAGGATCTTATCAATAAGTTTCGTCCTGGACCTTGTGAAGATGGGGCAAGGGTAGTAGAAAACCCTCCTAATGGCATGTTAACACACTTCAACATTCATTTTCTTCAGACTTTGCTTGGGATAAAATGGCTCGTAATGATTGAAATTACTGCTAAGTTATACAGGTGCCATGGAATATGCTTCAAAGAGGAGGAAAATACAAGAAACCTTCGCAAACAATATCGCAAGCCACCCCGTGATGCAGAACAGTTCTGATAACCACATAGCCTGCTTTGCCAGATTCAACAGTGTAAGTACTCAAAAAGGTCGTTCACCATCAAGACACGCAGTGGTGAGAAAAATACAAAAAATACTTACACCCCTTCGACCCAGTAGATCTGCAACCCTCCCACTCGGTACTGCTCCAACCATTGCTCCAATTGTCAATGTTGACCCAAAAACAGAATACTATGTAATCAAAGACATGGCATGGTTAGAACCTATATGAATAGGATTCCTCAGACAAGTTTCTGAAATGTTGACGATATTGATTAGAGAACATAATAAGAAGAAGAAAATTGACTGATTTAGTTCTATGCCCTTGATTACCAAATTAGCAGCCTTTTCCTGGATTAAGTTCAGTTTATTCAGGAGCTTTCATTGAGACTTTTAAATGCTTCAGCATGATCTAGATGATGCCAGAACGAGGAAACTGCTGTGAACCTTTGAGGTCCTCGGCAAACGATCCCAGGCCATCTCTCTAAGTCATGATCCTAACAGAGTGGGCAGACCTTATCGACACAAGCAATCAACAAAGATTCACTTCCTCAATCCATAGACAACTCAGCATTCGAGGCTTCTGCTTGCATATTTGCTGTATCTTTCCAAATAAAACTGCAAATATGTTTCTGAATATAGAATGGACACAGATAATCATAGTCCAAGAAGATTTCTTGATGTGAACAAGTCAGCACGGCCAAATTCAAGGATTCTAGCTGGTTTTATGATGTAGGCCCACCATACTATTGAGGTATCATAAAGCAGGTAGCCATCTGATTCGTACATTAAATACGACCAAACAAGATTCTGAAAATGAAAACCGAAGGGGACCCTCAAATTAGGTCCCATCAGTCCCATTCAGCATGCTCTAAATCTTGATTTGGCGACACACTGGGAGAGACTAGCTGACTTACTGATCCAGATACCCCTATCTTTCCTATTTGGCCAGAAGCAAAGAAAAGGAGCAGTAGCCCCGTTGAACTCAACTATTTCAAGTTGATTTCCGGCCAAAGGGAAAATGACGATGGAGGGCAAGAAACCAAAGCTGACAATTTACTGAAGCGGCACGAACTTTCCGACATCCTGTGACCCTTGTGACGTGAATTCCTGGGAGGGTTTGAACTTCCCACTATTGCGGATTCTTTTCCTCCTTCCACTGGGAGAGATGGCTGAGTCTCAACCCCCCAAATGTGAAGAGGGGTACTTCGCAAATGGGGGGTAATTGCTTCGCACCCGACAGCGATAAGCAAATTTAGAAACGTTACAGTCATCAATCTATCACGACTCGTCTTTTTTAGAGGCATTTCACCTCGAGAGGAGTATTTGACACTAAGTATCAAGAAGTTCTGGGTGAACCTTTCAGAGAGGCTGAAAGAATCAACATTACAGGTAGGTAGTCAGAAACCCAATCCCATCTCCATAAGGAACGACACTGAGGAGAAAGATGGAGTCGAGAAGAAGAACCGGCATGGGAAAGATGCGGTGGAGTTCATCTCTGAACCCAGAAACCTCCGGCTAGAGAAAGGATTGGGCTCTTATTGAAGCTATGAAAAAGAATTCAAGTTTTCTTAGTTTAGGCCTCGTTTAACAAAGCCTGAAAGGACAGAAGCTTCGTACTTGGATGAGAGGTAGCAGGAGTGCTGCTCCGAACAGGAAGATTTTTTTCTATTTTTTATTATTTTATTTTTTATGATTTAGAGTAGATTATTACTTTCGTAATAAATTAAATACTGTCATTTCCTTAACCTATCGAATCAAATTGAAGAGAAAGAAAAAAAAAATAAGAGAGAAAAGATACTACAGTCCCCTATCGTTTGGTCAAATGTCGACCATGACTTTTGTAGGTCCTTGATTTGACCTTCCGTAGGGGTCCTTTTCACAAAGTGGGAGCTGGGCGGTACTTGCTAAGTGTGCTCCCCTTGAGTTTCCGGGCTAGGATTTCTTGGTAGCAGGGGCAGGGGCAGACAGCAACACCTCGCCATTTTCCCGCGCCTATGCATGGTGATGCCCGACTGTCCGATCCCCGCAAATCGCCCGACTTGCAGATGGTCTGGATGTTAGGTAAAAGCATATTTCCCATTAATCCTGGTCCACCAGGGTAATCTATTAACCATTGAATTACAGGAGCGTACTTGGCTCCTGACTTCCTGAGCCACATAAAAATCTTCACCGTAATTATGTCACATAATTACGGTGAAGATTTTTATGTATATTGCTCAAGTATCAATGTCTGCTATGAATTACTCATAGCAGAAGAAATGCATCTCCGCGTCTATCTTGGGCGACAAAATCTTTCAACTTAACTTGGATTAGACATGGCAACGTTGAGAGCAAAGAGTTCTATGTTGGTCTATTGACGTCATATTCTGCCTTGTAAAATGATCTGACCGATAAATTTGGGCTTACTTGTGCTAATGAAAGGCCTAGATCGTCCATGATTCCTGTCTCGGCAGGTGATGAATATCCAACCTACAAAAGAAATAAGAAAAACACCTCATCAAACTCAGCTCAGTGGTGCCGTGAGAATTAAATGGACTCGGATGCAAGGTGCGAGGACAGCAGTACGCAAACTTCCATAGTACAAAGTCTTAAGGATGCGAAAAAACACTGCTGAATGACAGATCAGGAAAACTACTGATCGCGATATAAAAGTAAACAGATATTTGAGGAGGTTATGAGAATAAGAAACTAAAAGATGTTCTTCATGCCACCCGAATTTGGATTTTCTTTTAGAAAAAAAGATCCCTTCAAATGCAGGCCCTTGAAGTGGCATATGACATATTAAACCTGTCATCATGCACCATCTGGAATCTCTAATATCCTCAGTCAAAAGGGGCTGTCCTGAACTTGATTGTTCATATTCATTTGTATACTGCACATCGTTTTCATGTATAATAGAAGCCCAAAAAGCTGATTATATAAAACACGACTGCATAGCACGCCCATGGATTCAAACAAAAAAGAAAACAGGAGCAGTCAAAGCTTCAAACAAATAATAGAATCAGGCCTGCAAATTCCAAAAGAATCTTCTCGAGATGATAATATACTAATGGCATTCGCCTTTACAATATACTTCTAGGTGAAGGAAAAGGGGTTCATTGAATGTTAGGTAAATCAGTAAAGACCTATGGGTATTGCAACGATCGTCCTAAAAATCTAATGATAAGAAATGTCTAGCCCCGTAAACACCAAGATAGCAGTTGGGTACTTTAATAATTAACCACACTTTCAGTTTACCAGCTTAAGCTCTGAATGAGTTGTAAATGATAAATCATGCTTCTATCTTCCGCCTAAAGCTTTTTACGATGATTAGCAGTGGTTTTCCCTAATTTCTTCCCTGAAGAAACAAGGATCTTGTAATCAAACCCCAATGCCAAAACCGAAACACGAATGATAGAAGACGAAATGAAATCAGTAGTCCATGTTTCTATTTTCTCGAAAGCATGTTGAGCATACGAAAATGAGAATTCTCTTTCGAAATGGAGTTGGCAAAAAAATGCCCGGTTACGCCATTTTCATGAGAGAGAGAGAGAGAGAGAGAGAGAGAGAGAGAGAGAGAGAGAGATCTTCCAGAATGAAAACAGAGGAAAATAAAACAGGGGAAACACCGACATAGCATTTTTATTCTTCAAGCTGGGAAGTTCAAGAAAAAAAAGAGAGACTAGCAATCGCATGAGGATTCTAATTTATGTTCCCCTTTAACACGGGACAGCCCAGTTAATCATAACTTTCTGCAGAGTCCTGGAACAGCAAGAAAGAAATGCCCAAGCTTTTCATCTCCTTTGATAGGAAAATCACTATACTGATTGGTACTACATTCAGCGAAAAAGAAAGAATGAAAAGTGAAGCAACTTTTCTTGAACCGACAGCACAGAAACAAGAAGAAAACGATCGAGACTCACCGCATTTCCAAAGACATAGGAGCCGCAGACAGCGACCAAGGAGCTGAAAAGAACCACCGAATTCCCTGAAGAACATGAAGAAGAAGAAGAAGAGGAAGAGGAAGGAACAATCGCAGCGACTGATCCGCCATCATGGCAAGCCCCCGACTCTTCATCTTCATCGGGCCTCGATGCTCTCGAAAGCAGCGGCTGGTTTGCTGATCCCGCCCCTTCCATGGACGTCTCTGCAAAATGGGTTTTTGTCTTCCACTTCTCTTTCAGCTCACGTACGCAGTTTTCCAGAGCGAGACAGGAGTGTGAAACAGAGTCCACGGTACGTGCACAGACAACCAGAAAGAACTATGGCTTCTTTCTCTGCTGTGGGGTATTCCATCTTATATGCCCCACTCTATCCCATCAAATTCAAATCATTTACGTCAGGTACCAAGAAAATCAAATTCGTGAGGAATTATTGTTTTGTGATTTGTCTTCACTGATTTGGTCGAGCATTGGAACTGAGACTTTACATTTCGTGTTAAATGTCGCTCTCGAAAATATAAAATAAAAATAAAAAATCAGTTCAAAACATTGAATTTTATAACTTTTTTGAACTTTTTTTCTTTCAATGCACTTTAAAAAACTAAAAGTGAAGTAGACATAAAATTGAAAATATACCCAAAAAAAAAAAAGTCATAAATCTATTTACGGATGTTAGTTCAATTTTGAACTTCTCAATCCGGCCAATTTGATTCTAAAACTTTTGATGATTTATTAATGCAATTCTTTTAAACAATTTGGGTCGGAAATTGTTAATGTTAACAATTTGGACAATGACATAAATAATTTTTATAATTTTTCTTAATTTTTCATTTTTATTTTTACTTTTTCTATTTTTTTAGTTTCCGTCCACTAGTCCATGGCCTCTACGATGACAGGCAAAGGGCGTCCTAGCCCTTGGCCCCAGAGATCTCGAGAGAAACAATGAGCACTTGATGTAGCCAATGTAGACTTCATGAGAAAGGCGCAACACCGGCAACTGAGAAAAAAAGAAAGAAAGAAAAGAAAAATTATAAATAAAAAAAATTATGATTAACACCATGAAAAATCCTAAATCGGTACATGTATCATAGGTGTACCAATTTGAGTTTTTTGATAATCCAAAACTTGATTTAAAATAAATTTGTCATAAATGCACCGATTTGAGGTTTTTGGTGATCCAAAAATTAACTTGGAATAAATTTGTCATAATTATACTAGTTTGAGATTTTTCATAATATCAACCCTAAAATATATATAAACATATATATATATTAGAAAAAATTGCAAAAATTGTCCACGTCAGTATTGGTCTTGTCGCGATACGATTAATATCTACGTTAATGATTTCCAGCCAAAAGTAGCCAGAATGATTATATTGGAAAATCATTAAAAAAAGTTATGATTAAATTGGCCAAATTAAAAGTTTTAAAACTGAATTAGCCACCATATAATAAGTTTATGAGTTTTTTGATAATTTTTTACATAAAATGCTAATTTTACAAGACTTGTAAAAAGCAAGTAAAAAACACAAGTTAATCTAAATAAACTTAGATTTAGTTTTATTGAATAACCCCGTATCTCGAAAGATGTAGGCGTATCTATTAAAGTAGTAAGGTGATGAATAGCAATATGATGATTTGGTATGCTTGGAAATATCGTTTGATTTCATTTAATAGTTAGTTGGAGTTGTTGGTTCCTCAAAAACTCCATTCTTTTTGTATTAATGGTTTGATAATCAGTCAGAATTATTATAAAAAATAATAATAAAAGCCAAGTCTCGCTCTTCTCTTGATTCATGAAGTTCAAAAGCAAATTTAATTACTTTTAATCTCGAAATTCATTATTGAAAAGATCAATTCGACGCCTATAATTCATCCGTTTGACAAAAAGTCCCAAAAAAAAAAAGTTAACATGTGGCCAGCTTTTTCGTTTGTGACATTATTATCTTCATGGATAAGAAGAACAAAGATGTCTCGATGACAAGCAAAGTCTCATTTATTTCACGAAAAATGTATAATTTAATAAATGCCTTCTAAAAACGATCGTTTATATTATTTACAAAAATAAATCAACGAAAAATATTTTTATCGTCTACGATAATATTCAAATATAAATTATTATCGATGATAAAAATAACTTTCCTTAGCTAATTATTTTAAAGGATACGGGTAATCGATTTCTGAACAATCAAAGTCTCGAGAGTTGAAAGTACTCTTTGTGGGTCGAGAAGTGAATATTGCCAAATCCTTGAATTTTCTGGTCAACCGTCCAATATGTAATGCTAGGACAGGACTGTTCAGCCATTTCTGACTCACCTATTCTGCCCCCTTCTTGATCTTCGGTCCGGCACACCATTTTGACTTTACAGAAAGCTCGGGACGCCATTGAAGCTCACCTAGCATTCTTGGACAGCGAGAGGAAAGAAAGATTCCCGAGCTCTTGAAGGGCCAGATTTTACGTTCGAGCTTGTTGATCTTCTGGTGGAAAGAAGGATGACTGCAAGGTGGAGATGAGATGGAGAGTAAATCCCAAGGATATTACGTGCGGATAGATGTGCTTGCACACCTATAAAATTTGCTGATCTGAATTTATATCCGACGGTGTGCTTTAAATTGTGCAAATGCGGTGAGTACGTTCTCTTATTATGATATTAAATTTACAAAACTCTGTAACCCTTTCTTCCATGGACGATTCGAGGGCCTCGATGACTTCTCAAATTGGAGATAACGAGTCTTGAAGGCCTCGACGGCTTGCTCTGTCCAGTCAAAGATGGTCGGCCTTGCTTCGCATTCAGATGCGGTCCACAAAAAGAAAAATAACAAAAATAAAAAAGCAATTCTACAATCTTCTGATATATCTCTATATGGAAGTATAATATAAATATATTTCGAGATATTTTATCTTTATCGTTATCTATTTTGTTAGTCAAGTAAGATATTTTCTTTTCGTCGATTCCTAAACTTAAACTATTTAAATTTAATAAGCGATAAATGCGTGAGAATAACAAATCACTGTGCTAATTGAATGAACATGGCCACGTGGCACAATCATGCCCTATTCTTTGCCCCAACTAATTATATTTTATGCAATTGAATAAATTGGGCGGTCCATTTATGGCTTCGCTATGGGCCATGATCTGTTTTTGCAGTCCGCCAGGGTACATTAAAAGTCAAGTCAGACTGTCTTCTTGTACCCAGGATAATGCGCACTGGCAATGACTAAACCTCAGATACGCCCGGATGCGGAGGACGAACGTTGGAACTGGTCTTCAACGCTTCGCGATGTTTGATTGAGCTTCTCCTCCCAGCTACAAGTCATCGACACCCGCGTCTGAAAGTTAAAGGAATATTCTGGTTATGCACCTGTAAACCCGTTCTTCAATAGTTCGAGATCCGAGTTCAGATTTTTAACCTTTGGTCTCATTATTACCCTACGCGAGGTTGCCTATTCGATATGGTCGCATTCGAAGATGGAGCTCAGTCAATCGAGAACTCATAAATATTCACGATAAAAGTACCAACAAAATTCCCAACCTATTGCACTTATGCCAATTAAGTTTTAAACATTTCGATTATGCCAACTAAGTTCTAAACCTTTAATGATTTGTTAATATATACCATCTGGCCAATTTTGACTTAAAATCACTAATATGAACACTGAACATCTTACATGGCAGGACTAGCACTAACGTGAAACTTTTTTTATGAATTTTTTATTACTTTTGTTGTCTATTTCTTTTTCTTCTTTTCCTTCCTCTCTCTTTTTTTCCCCTCAATTGTGGGCTGATGAAGTCATTGGCCAACCCTCACCCAATTTGGGCAAGGGTGTCGCAACCCTCATTGGCCATGGGTGAGGGCCCAATGCCCTTGCCTAGACCTAGCCCTTGTCGAGCGGAAGTTTTAAGAGAAAATATATATAAATTATAAATTATAAAATTATAAAAAATTTCCATGTCAACGTTGGTTGCATCACATAAAAAGTCATACATTCATATCAACAATTTTCAGTCAAGGCTAATAATTTATATTGTCAAATCATCAAAATGTTTGGACTTAATTGATATAGCTGAAAATTTTAAGATTAAATTAGTACAAATATATTAAATTTAAAACTTTTTAAATAATTTTCTCGAATTTCAGTCCCACACTTTCGCTCATGAGTGGATTTAGTTCATTGTCCTCGTTTGGGCCGAACGCGGTTCACGGGCTTTGCACTTGGCATTTACGTGCAAGATCAATTTATAGCCAGGAATGCTTGACACGTTGCAAGTTTGACATCCCATAGCTTTTGGACAAACGAAATGACGTCGGTCTCAAATGAGTTGTGCAATATTAATTTTCTCGTAATTTACTGTATGAAATAATATGTCTTCTTGTACTCTTCATGTTATTTTTCTACCATCTTGTTCCCACGTTGTACCCGTGTGATGTTTTGTGTGTGGTTGAACTTGAGCTTGGACTCGCTGTACATATTTTAAATAACAGAACAATGAAAAAAGAAGACGGAAATATTGAATTATTCAATTCTAGAGCTGACAAATGTGGACTCGTTTTACTATTATATAAAGTGGGGTTTTAAAGTAATACTATTTTGACACCTGTCTGCTTCAGTTAGGTTTGGTGAAGAATGGAATTCTTACTTCCTTATTCATTTTTCTTTTTTTTTTTGTATCTTTTATTTCATTTTGTTTTACTTAATCTTTGGATTTAGGTCCCACTTTGCCATAAACGATTAGACAAACTTCGTCACTTGGAGGAAATATCATGATTATGTTGTTTAATATTCTTTTATATTGCTTAATAACATACATGAAATCAATTCTCTAGCTAAGTCGGGCTTATTCATGTTCATATGTATCTTATCTAGTCATGGCATAGTAATGAGGTCATCGTAATGATTCAAAGTATAAGAAAAAGAGAAATAAATCATAATCTTAAATCTAGTAGAACTGATTGAAAAATTCATCATGAGAGTACTGTTAACTGTCTTTTTGAATCGTCAACACATATAAAGCATATACTTATGAACTATACAATAAGGTTGTGATCATTATAATGCATCAAGAAATGTCAATATAGAATGTCTTACAGGAAAAATAAAACCCACCACAAGGCGTAGGCTTTTCATCAATATTAATGATAAAAAGGCATTGCAGATGCTTGAATCACAGACATAACATCTAATCTAATAAATCTTCAAGCTTTTCATATAATAGATTATCTATTTTTTGAAAAGCAAAAATTAAATCATTTAAACCATTTTAAATTGATATGATCATACAGCATTCGATCTTTTTCTTGATCTTGATTCGCAAGATCAATCTTCTTGAAGTGCATTCTTCTTTGTCTCTTCTTTTTAGGCAAACACAAAAATTTATATTCAAATTGCCAAACGGAGAATCGTGTTTGGTTTTATGAAGTGTGTTCACATTAAGCAACTCCTCCGAGAAAAAAAAAAGAAGGACAAATTGCATGACAATTTGATTCATACAATAACTCCATTTGTTTTCCTAACCGCATATCAAATTGAATACATAAAATGATTAAATCATTGTCATTTATATATCTTATTCGATCAATTACATTCTTTTATTGATGAATAATTCGTATTGCAAGTTTTCTTCCCTTGCTTGACACGGCAATAAGCCTAGTTAAGGATGAATACAAAACCTCGTGGAGTCCTTTCAAGACAACAGGCAACAAATCCGGATAATCATTTACACATCATCTTTACATGATTTTAATTGAAAGAATCAACCTAATCCCAGAACATTGTTTGTTCTCACATCTACGTTCTGCAAAAACACCAGAAGAGAATGAGCAATTTGCTGTAAAATTGAGCCTAAGTTTCCTGCCATCAGACGAGACATTCATTGTTCAGGATCTCAGCCTGTATCAGAATTCAATGAGTAACCTTCGGACGTAAATGGCCGGCACTCGCTGGGGCTCGTCATGAAGCCGTATGAGCCACCTGAGCTTGCTGATTGCTCCACGTTCTCAATCTCTGCTACTATGGAGATAGGGCGGTCGGGTATTGGAGGCACCGGCGAATCGCTTTCCAGGATCTTCACGACATGCTCCATGGTTGGCCTAGCATACACCACTGGATGAGAGCAAAGCACTGCCAACAGAACATGCTTCTCCATCTCCTCCGGCGCACCCAAATTCGGTATCCCCTCGTCGATGACGTCCAAAGGGCTGTTTCCCCTCACTAGGGACCAAGCCCAATCCGCCAGGAGCGAGGCCTCGCCGTTTTCGACTGAAATAACCGCCTTCTTCCCGCTCAGTAGCTCTAGGAGCACGACTCCGAAGCTGTACACGTCGCTCCTTTCCGACAACTGGCCGTACAAAGCGTACTCAGGGGCCACATACCCGAGGGTGCCGGCCACTTTGGTGCTCACGTGTGACTGGCCCTCAGGAGTAAATTTGGCGAGGCCAAAATCGGCGAGCTTCGCGTCAAAAGCCTCATCCAGGAGTATGTTGCTCGCTTTCACATCCCGGTGGATTATAATGGGCTGCGCACCATAGTGCAAGTAAGCCAACCCGCGTGCTGTCCCAAGGGCAATCTTCCGACGGGCAGGCCAACTCAGAGGCTTCTGTTCCTGCCCGAAGAGGTGATCGAAGAGGCTCCCACTGCGCACCATTTCGCACACAAGGATCCGTTGGTGGCCTTCCATGGGCCCGGTCTCAGTGCAGTAGCCCTTCAGTTCCACAAGATTGACATGCCGGACGCTGGCGATGACCTCCACCTCATGTGCGAACGCCCTGTCGCCAGCAGCCGCGCAGTTCTTGAACCTCTTGAGGGCAACCTCTGACCCATCCGTCAAAATTCCTCTGTACACATTCCCATATCCACCCCTCCCAATCATGTTGTCCCTAGAGAAGTTGTTTGTGGCCTTCCTGATTTCCTCGAGGGTGAACCTGATGGCTCTGGCACTTGCAGTCATCATCTGATTCATCTCCATTCCTGAACCAGCATTGCCTGATTCCATCTGGGGCAAACTCTTTCTCATCCATTTCTTCCTCCAATGCCATGTCCAACACAGCCAAATCACAATCACCGCGCCGAAGAAGCCATTGCTGCAACCCGTGACGATTCCCCAGAAAACGACCCCATACTTCTTTTTCTTCTTCTTGTCTGCGCTGAAATTGAGCGAAAACAAGCACTTGAGGTCCCCTTCATCGGTCGGTCTGAACTGATCGGCATATGCAGCCGCGTAGATGAATGGATACCCATTGCAGTCTGACTCGTTCCCGTTGTTAGGAACCCCAAAATACAACCCTTGCACGCGGGCCAAGACGTCCGTACACGACGCGCAGGCATACTCATCATCCAGGGACTGATTGCAGAACTTCTGGACATCGCTCAGCTCGGTTCCTGACACGAGCCTCTCGAAATCCGATCGCGTCGTGACATTTGCGCACGTCTCAGACATGAGGCTGGTCTTGAACCCACAGGTGGACTGGACATTGAACCCGACAATCTTGGAACTGACTATGCTCTGGTACACGTCCCAACAGGCCTCGGATGAGTTGGGAGGCGGGAAGAAGCGCCCGGTGGTGTGGAGATACTCCGAGCGGACCAGCCGGAGCGCCTGGAGCATGTAGCCACACTCAGTCGGGACATCTAGCAGCAGGAGCCGCTGGGAGCTCCCATTAATGAGCCCGCTGAGATAATCAAAGTTCAGCGGACAGGAAGGAGAAGCAGAAGAATCAGCAGCTTCCAATTCTCTCCTTGAGACTTCATAATCTGTGTGTCCTGAAGAATCGACAGAGGACAGACTCGAGCTCAGCACCAGAACAAAAAAGAGAAAGATGAGCATTTGAGAGAGAGCATTTGAGAGCTTGGTTTCCTGATTAAAGGATAGAGAGTGAACGCAAAGTTATGAGTACCCACCAAGTCGGATTGACATCGATTATATCAGACTCCTAACTGATTGTTAAATATTTAAGAGGAGTATTTGTTGACCTTTTGCTAGGTCAATACTCAAAGAAGATGGTTTCAGCAAAATACTCGGGGAGGGTCCGCAATAAATGCCGTCTTTTAGCTTCCAGTTAGCGTATATTAATCAAAGCCCTCATCTGATTAGTCAGTGAATGTACCTCGTAAATAATTTTTTGCCTCGGTGTAAGCTCATACACTGTTAGGACATACTGGTAAATTTTATTTCCAGGGTTAGAAGAGCACCAGAGGGATGAGGTCAAAGAATGCAGTTGAGCCATGTTCCCCAAGTCGACTCATAAACCTGCCCTTTCGTTCCCCTAGAACCGATATGGACTGTACAGAAACGAGACCAAGTTGGAGCAAAGTTTTACGTGCTTGAACGATTCAAACTTCTCCATTATATTTCAAAGGTCAGATTATTTGCCTCTAGCAAGAGACGTCGCAACACGACACCAGGGAGTTGAAAGACAAATCGCCAACCTAAATTGAAACGAGCCTTGAAGATTAGAACCTTCCATAACTTTAGGGACGACACCTTGCGTCCCATTCTCAACCACACGCCCCCTTGGATCACGGAAGTTCGAGCGAGTTCCCTGCCTGGTAAGCAAAGATTGACAATTCTTTTGTGTCCGAACGGTCCTCGTCGGCCATGATCTCGAAAGCTAAACGTCCGGAAACTAGAATGCATGCGGCCAGTCCGGCTATAATACAAACACCATCCTCCATAATGGAAGTGGCCGAAAAAGTCAAGCCGGATTAGGGAGACCGCAACTCTCTCCAAATCACCAGCAGCGATTTCCCCGGTATAAATTATTGCTCCTGTCGCCATCGGGGAAAGCAATAGCCACGGCAGATCGATCATTAAGTCCACAAAATGAAGAGGGGTCGCTGTCAGTTGACATTCTAGGAACTTTCTCTCGGGTCATCGTTGAATCGAACCGAAGACCCTGGCGCATATTCATTCGACATTATACCAAGTCAAGACAAATCGCTCGGCTGCGTCCGTCGACTTCCATCTCCGAAATATCTTTGATCTGTTTGTTTTATCGAATTTTGACAGGCTAATTGCTTTGCTGGCGGGGTTGGTGCGTCCATTTCGGGGGGAAAGCTCTCGACGTTCCTGGCATCGACTTCTCTTTGCCTTCGCTTGGAACTTTGGACGCAAAGATGACGTGATAAAAGCTTGTTTTCCCTTCGCTCTTTTTCATAGCTTGGGGATCTCCGACATTAGCCGACAACCGACTGATTTCCCGTCAGGCGTGTAAGGTAATCCCTCCATCCCCGATCGGGCCGAATAATCATGAAATGCTCACATCTGTAGCTTTTTGGGTTTGCCTGAGGAATTGGTAATTTAGGGCATATTAGGCAACCATCCTATTCTTTCTTCTTCTTTTTTGGTTCTTTTGTTCTCCAAAACAATAAAAGAATAGAAAATTCGTTTGGTAATGTCAACTAATTTTTCAATTTCCCCAAATAGAAAAGTGGCCAAAGAATAAATTTGAAATAGAAATAAGAAGTAAAAAAAAAAAAAACTACTTCTTTGTTTTTAGAAACATTATTGAAAAATAACCTGTTTCTGAATAGAAATTGTTCTTGAGAACAAAAACTTTATCCAACACATCCTTAGCATAATCAATCAATAGAATTGGCCAATGAGGGGTATGATAACTAGGCCTAAACATCTTTGTGCTCTTGTCGAATGATTTAAGGATAACTACACAAATAATCCTTGAACTTTGCGCCAATATGCAATTCGGTTCTTAAACTTTTAATTTGTTTAACATTGTCCTAAATATTCGATATAGTTTTTAAATTATTTTATCTTTGGACTAAATAATCAAGTGACTAAATTAAACCCGTATTAAAAGTTTAAGTACCATGTTGAATAAATTAAAAGTTTATGGATCATACTACACGTTGAGATAAAATTCAAAGACTATCTATGTCATTTTCTCAATGACAGGGCCTGACCATGCTCGGCGCAAGTGGGTGAAGTCACGCCAAAATGGAAACATTAAAATTCAAGATCTGTCGCGTAACAAATATGGCCAAGATGACTTGTCACCGTGTCAACGGACCGGAGGTTAAGATGAGACGTGAGTTGGTTATAAATATTCGTTCTTCTTTCATTTTTTCCAAATTTTTTACGGCAAAATGACATCTTTCGATCTTTATTTTTTTATCTTTCGTTGTACTTGAGAGACTAATTCAAGGCCTACAAGTGGAAAAATCTTTGTGACTCAAAGAAACAAAAAAAAAAAAATAGTCTGCTTAAGAACTAAGGCCGCCCAATTTATCAAATACAAAAAGAAAGATCGAAAGACGTCATTTTGCTGCCAAAAATTTGGGGTGCTGAACTAGAAAGATCCTTTCAAAGAAAAATTAACACCGTGATTTTCTTTTTCCCTTTTTTAATTGGGTTTCAGCAAAATTAAAAGAATATTTGATTCTGACCAGTCAAATGTTCAAGAGCTTGATCGGGTCTTTATCAGGAAAAATCAATGGTACTAGACAAATATAACCAAAACAATGAGCATTACATTTCTCATAAAATATACCTATTGCTTCTCGATTTAACATTTCTTTTTTCATTTAAGATTGTGTAACTCAATTTCAAAATCATAACACGATGCAACAACGTCATAGAATGAAATATCTTACGCATATTTATTTTAATTTCTTTTCGGACAAGTCAGCAATTTCATTTCATCAGTTTCATTTATGCATTCCTTTATCAGGAAAAAAAAAAGATTGAATGAGTATGTTTTCCTATTCATTATTGTAAAAATCTCCTTTGTGGGAAAAACAGATGAAGAATAAAATACTTGCTTGGCCCATCAAGCTGGATTGGGTCAGATCCATAACAAACATGAATTGGGTGGGCCTGAGAATGAGCCGAAAGGGAAATTCAGATATGAAACCTCAACTCAACCCAACCCCGCTTATCAATAAGAAAATAACATAAAAGAAAGGGAAAATTCCAAAATAGGGCCCGAAGTCATCTTTTTTTCGAATAAGGGTCGAAGTGAACATTGTTTTGAATAGAGGACTGAAGTGTCATCACTTTCTCAAATAAGGGCGAAGTGGATGTTGTTTCAAATGAAAAGCACAAAGTGATTATGTTTGTTTCAAATAAAGACCCACTTTTCAAAGAATCAAGGGTACTTTTGTCTTTTGCCATTTTCCGCTTTTTTTTCTTTCCTCTTTTATTTTTGGTTCTTCTTCTTCCTCTTCGCCAGTGGCTGGTCGACAACCGGTGAGGTGGGGTCCATATTTTGAAACAACCAAAGTCACTTTAGGTTCTTATTTGAAACAAAGTCCACTTCATGTCCTTTTTTGAAATTTTCACAAAAAAAAAAAAAGAAAGAAAAAAATGTAGAAAAAGGAAAAAGACAAAAATACCCTTGATCGCCAAAAAGTCAGGTCCTTATTTGAAACAAACATAATCACTTTAGGTCCTTATTTGAAACAACATCAACTTCGACCTTATTTGAGAAAGTGATAAGACTTTGGGTCCCTATTTGAAATAATGTTTATTTCGGACCTTTATTTGAGAAAAAGAGAGTACTTCGGGTCCCATTTTGAAATTTTCCCTAAAAGAAATCAATAAAGCAGAAGCAAAACCAAAATTCCAATTTAATTGATCACCTTGGGGGGAAAAAAAGAAGAGAAGATTTTCCTCTCTAATTGACTTAAATCATATTGAGAAATACCTTAATTTTTAAATCTGAAGATTGAAATTTCGCTTCGATCTATATAAACTATAAATTGAGTAGACCTTTACCAAAAAAAAAAAAAAAACTATAAATTGAGTAGACATGATAACGGGGCTAAAAAAAGAACTACCCTAATCACTCACTAAGTAGACACGAATCAAAAATCCAATTTGTAAACTATATGCACGTATATTTCTCACAAGAAATCCTAATGTAACTAAGTTAATTCATAAAACATACAACTTATTAATTTTATGAATCGGTTTAAAAGTCAGCCTCACCGTTCATGAAATCACTTACGCTCGAAAATATGGAGGGTCGAGCATTTACTGCGCAATGCGAGCTGTCTAAACGAGGCGTTTCTATGATTCTCAGGAAGTACCGTGCCCGACATTGTGGAAAAAGGTTGAATGGGGAATAGAAATGTTCAGCTGCCTTCTTGCTCATGACCTGTTCACATCAACAAAATGACAAATGAAAAGAAAGATAGATCAACAAGACCAACCGGCAAGTTGGGCCCATAAAAAGTTATAAACATCCTGACTCTGATTTTCGCAGGACGGTGACGGTTCACATACCTAACTTGCATAATTTTTGCTGCTGCGCATGCTTCTCGCTCAGTCCCATTACATGGGCAACCCAAACTCAGCCAGCAACCAAAAATATATCATATAAATGTAAATATAAATGTTCTCAACATAATTTTTATTCCCTATGTAACACTACTATCATTACAAATCCTACAATTATAACGTCAATTGCTATTGGCGATATGTCATATATAATTTTTTGTATTTTCATTGAAATGAATCGTCAATATCAATCACTTGACCATAAATGCCTCCTATGATGTTGTGCTTCACACAATTTAATAAAAATGCATTTTCATCGACGATGGACGGAGTATGTTTGTTCCAGTATCGTTATCAGCTCTTAACTTTAAACAGTGAATGAATATCGTTATCAGTTCTTAACTTTAAACAGTGAATTAAGCAAAAACTAGCACGCCTCCTTCGCCATTATATATGTCGGCAATGCGAATGCAATGCACAATACTCACTCTCGCACATCAGACGCGACACGACATAATTTTTGTGTACTTGGTCGGGACCAATTCATGTGTTGAATCGGTCATACACTAACGTGGGCTTTGCACTGCACTTGCACGTGTTTGTGCCACGTGCGTGTGTATGTATACGCAATGTTGATCGCAAAATTAAAGAAATTTATAAGTGGGCACGGCTTTTTCCATGAATTATTCTATCGCGAATGAACCGGCAAAAGAGAGAGAGCACGTGTATAAACTATATGAGAAAGTAGAATCGCCACAGGATGATCACGCGTACTTAGATAGAAATTGAGAAAAATACCTGATGAATCCTGAATTTATTATACGAGGATCAATTCAGTCATTAAGTTTTCCTTTTTTGCCAATTTATTTGTGCGGAATTCCAATATAGTCATTTCGGTTAATATTAATCGGAAATCGCTGACGTGACAATCCTGTTATCGCCAACTGTTTTGCGTGGCATACTACCACATCAAGGATTTTTTGTGAAAATTGACTAGAATGATTACATTGAAATTTCACACGTAACATTAAATTAAATTGGCAAAATTTGAAATTTTAATATTAAATTGACATTCATATAATAAGTTTAGAATTGATTAGATAATCTTCCCAACAAAATCTACGTTGTTTAGGTTGACCTTTATTTTCCTAAGTTTACTAACACTGGCATAAACTTTTTTTATTTTTTTATTGTTCGTTGGTTACATATCAGTTTGACCTATCCGTTGAACCTAAATTGTCATGTACGTTTCACTTATTAAACATATAAAAATAAACTTGGCATTGTGGATTACTATAACTACACAGCAAAAATTGCTAGCATGACTGTGAGAATAAAACAGTCTATTATGAGTTATAAATTTTTGAATAAGTGGGTCTCAGAATAATTTATAATTATTTACGATTTGATTTTTTTGTGATTTAAAATAAACTGTTATTCTCACAATATATTAAAAACCGTTACGCAATCATTTCTCTTTTTAATTTCCTTTCCCCCCTTCTTAGCCACCATTTCCTCAAAATATGCTGAAGAGATATTGGAGAAGAATCTCCATGCACACACCTTGCATATACTACTATAATATCTACAGATTCAAAACAAAAGAAATTTCATGTTGCAGATTGGCTGAGTTGTGACAGAACAGGAGCCCTTAAACTCCGGGCGTGCAAGACAAAGGACCAAACCCTAATCTAAAGTCATAACATTGCTTGCTGTCCAGCACTTGATCCCTTGATCCACTTGCTAGCACAACCGAATGACATTCTTCTCTATTTCTTGAACTTTACACTCGATCCCTTGTTTCTTGCCATCGTGTCCTTAATTTAATGACAGACCTATATACATACTATATGTTCAGCGGGTTGAGTGTCTCATGTCACCATTGTAGTTGAATGCTTGCAGGCTTTTAAAGTAAAGGATCGGCCGGAGGATATTCTTCATTTACTGCTCTCATCCATCTTCACGGCATGCGTTCGGTCCGTGCAAGAATTTTTCCATAGGATATGTCGATTCCCACTTTCGACCATTTCGATACTCAATCTGTTGAATGTTAAAGAAAGACTAAAGAGGAGTCCAAGATGAGTGATCAATCTATATGAAATTGACTGACCTTTAGAAACCAGTGAACTCTTCCGTCCAACCTGCATGATTCAAGAAAAAGAAGAGATCGATATCTGTAATCGATCAGGCACTTTAATTCCAGAAATCAAAAAGTTTGCAAGAAGGGTCCAAAATTGAGGAACTTCAAAAAAAATTGAAGTACATTTAATATGGCAGTTAAGAAAGGCTGTCCATATGGTACTGGCCATTTAAAGTGATTTTTTTGGGCAAAACCACATAGGATTCTCAAATTCATAGCTAATAGCTATTACTATATATGTAAAATTATGTCTCAAGTTTAACAACAAACAAAGCTTGATCCAAAACTTAGCGATATAAATTAGGAAAGTCTTAATTAGACTTGTGGTTGACCAAACATATAAAGCAAAAGCAAATGCTTGTTTGAGTTGGATACTTAGGCTGCACATGACAACGTTTCTTGGCTGGGGAAGAGTTTTTTTTTTTTTTTCAGAAATAGTTATTTTCTATTTTTATTCCAGGGAACAATTTCTGAGTAAATAAGGTGTTTGGTAACTATACAAAATTTTTATTCTTAAAATAGAAAAAGAATATAAATGCGTTTGGTACGAAACGGTTTCTCTTTTGTATTTATTTATTTTTATTCTTGCTCACGGATCGCTTGATTGCCGCCGCCTTTGCCGCACGACCGCTTGATCGCGGTGGCGGTCGTGCGGCGGCGGCCGGCGGTGATGAGCGGTGGAGGCGGCGGCGGCGATGGCAGAGGCCGGTGGCCAATAGCCGACGGTGGGGGTCGATGGTGGCTCCAGGTGGTTGGAAGTGACCTCGACAAGAGAGAGGAACAAAATAAAAATAAAAAATAAAATTGGCTTATTTCTAGAAACTGTTCTCGGGAACAAGAAGCTATTTTTTTTTTTTTTGTTTCTTGTTTCTATTCCAAGGGAACAAAAAAAATAGAGAAATTGTTCCCAGGAACAAAAGTTTTACCAAACGGATTTCTATTCTTTTATTATTTCGGGGAACAAAAGAACAGAAATTATGAGAAACAGAAATGTTGCCATGCAAACCCTTAATTTGAGTTGGTTAAAAGGGGTTTTCTATATTACACACATATATTATATATAAGAAGGTTTTCTCTTTGAGTTTTTTTAGTGAGTTCTTCATGAGAGATGTTGAAATAATAATTGAGGGTTTTGTTTTGGGTGTAATTTAGGTCCATAGAGACTTGAGCGATCGACTATGACTTTACATTCTCCGAATTCATAGTGGATTTTTTGGTGCTGACTCTTTCCATCAAATAGATATTGATGCTCAGACGATACTGATGCTCAGACTGAACCACGTAAATCCTTAAAAAAAATTGTCAAAAAAAAAATCCTTAATCTATTACATATTTATCAAATTAGTCTTAAACATTTTCAATTGCGCCAATTGAGTCCTACACTTTTTCGCACTTTACCAATTAAGTCAATCTAACTAATCTTAACCAAAAGTCACCGACATGGACGTCAAGCAATGCCAAATAAGGACAAGCAGCCTTTGAGACGTGAACAAATTTCTTAAAATTTTGTTAAAAAGGGAAAGAGTAAAAAGAAAATAAAACAATAAAGAAAAGGTTTGGAAATTTATTAAAAAATTATAAAAATTATCTACGTCAATACCGATCATATCACGTAAGACAATCAATATCCATGCCAGCGAAATGACACCTGCTATGCGAAATGACACATTGCTATCCACTTCGACTTTCAATTAAATGAGACAGATTACGCTGCAACTCTAGACAAGCGATAACTAGGTAAATATGGAAATTAATAACTTTACTTCAATGTTTACTTTATTCCATTATCTTGGCAATTACTTATTTGACAGTGGTATCCAAGATTATTGACTCCAATTTTTTGTTAATTTCTTCAAGCTATCGATTAATCAAATTGTCAATAATTCTGTTTATGAATGACCAAACTCTATTTTTATCGACAAAGTCTATCACATGTTGACAACAAATAGAAGTTGGTCATTTTTTGGTTGCAAACAATTCTTCTCTATATTTTCCCTTTATCCGTCGGTTTCTCGCCTTGCGTCCTTGATTGAATAAAGCGCCTATAGATGTGATATATGTTCAGTGGTTCATGTGTCACATGTCACCGTTGTAGTTTAATGCTTGCAGGCTTAAAAAAAAGGGACTTGGAAGGAGGATACTCCCTTGATTCTTCTCATCTACTCGAGTGTCACTGTCCCGATCTACCCTGTCAAAAGAGACGGGCGCATGCATTCGGTCCATGCAAGAGTTCTCGTATACGCAGACGCGGACGCTCTTCGGCTATGCGAATACTCAATGTGTTGAACTTGGGAAAGAAAGGTCCAAGATGAGTGATCAATCTATATGAAATTGACCTTTAGAAACCAGTGGACTTTTCCATCCTACTTGCATGATTCAAGAAAGAGGAGAGATGGATTTCTGTAGTCCATAATGTACTTAAATTCCAGTGAGGAACTTAAAAAACTTTTGAAGTCTATTTCATATAGCAGTTAGGAAAGGCTGTCCATTTGGTACTGGCCATTTAAGGTGATTTCTTGGGTGTAGGAGAGAATTTAGTATTTCTTTATTTAATTTGACACATGGGAAACTATAGATATCTTTAAATAGTGGTCCATTATTTTAGGCAGAATTAGACATTATGGTTAGGTAATATATACTTGAAAGACTCTCGCCACGCCTATTGTTTACTTGGTATATATCATATACGGCACATGTACTTTTCAGGACATAATTATCGATATATCTTGTTTCAATATTGATTTTATTCATGACATCAGCACTGGGGCGATAATGATCTTTGCCATAGAAAGCCCTTTTTTTTCTGAAGTTGTTTCTGAGAAGTTTTAAGCACTTATCCCGGAAAAGGGAGATTTGTTTTGATATACGGGTTGCTGCCAAATTTAATGCACATTTAACCTTCTTACCTAACATGGCAAAGGAAAAATCCGAAGCAAGAAGAGGAAACACGGTTCTTGGACTTGGCGATTGATTTCGGTTACTGCTTATCACCAAGAGACCTTCGTTGCCTTAAATGATTTAGCTAACGATGTTTAATGGGACAGCCAAGGAACAGCAAGAGCTTCGACATCTATCACAGTCCTATTCAATTTGTAGGTGTTCCAAAGGAAGATGGAGAGCGCTGGCTGACCCATTTATTTTCTCTATTCCTTCACTGCTTCCATACGTTCATAATTTTCTTTCCTAAGTTGTTGCTGAGTTAAGATCTCATATATGGCAAGAGATAACTTTGCTTGAAGTGGAAAAAGCTAAAGATGAGAAGGCTACAGATTCGATTGTTCAAGACATGACATCTCCTTGCCAATAAAAAAATTGCAGATTCTGCATTAATATCCTCAGATTCTGGTGTCTCTGCATAAGATTTATTTGTTCTTCGACCGTCCGGGTAAAAACAGCTCACGAGGGAACTCGCACATTCAACAACCACCTTCTGGTCATCAAACCATAAGAATTACCATCCTTCTTTTTCCTGGAAAATTATTTGATTTTAATTTTAGGTAGTGAGAGAACTCAGAGAATGTAAAATGATAAATGTTGATGACTACCACTAAAAGGAAAGAAGCAGCGGCTCAATCTGAGGAGGAAATTTATGGCATACCAAAAGAGCAGAGAGTGAGGTCAGTCAAAGCTCAAAACTTGGGAAAGTACAGATAAAACACTCAAAAAGAACTGCAGGGATTTTGTCTGAAAGAGACCCGAAAGTTTTGATTTTGATGATTACCCTCCAAAAGGGACGACACGTTCCCACGCTTAAACGGTCGCCCGTCTCCTTCTTTCGACGTTCTCTCTTCGAAATCGAAACCCAAAAACTGAAGGACACAGAGAAGGCAAAAAGAGAAAAAAATTAAATAAAGGAAAAGAAAGACAAAACAGACAAGAAAGAGAAGAGAACCGGTACGTTCTTTCATTGCGTTTGGAAGCGGTTTTAAAGGTGGAGAGCAGAAGTCGCAGCGAAGCATTCACCACCTGTCAACAACCAGCAGAGCGAGAGCGAGAGAGAGAGAGAGAGAGACCGTCTTCTATAAGAGTTAACGATAGTGAATTCTCTGCCGTAGGTAGAGCTTAGTGAGTGTGGATGTGTGTGTGCGCTTGTGTGTTTTAATAATATCCATGTCTCTGTTTGTGGGTTGATATGTCCCGGTTTTTCAGCTCAGGATGATTGGCTTCAGAGGCTCAGAGCTTCACATTGGTCTATCTATGGTAAACGCTGCTATATCTCTTGCTATCTCTGTTCTTATTCTTCTTCTTCTTTTTTGGGTTAATTTTATCTTAATTTCTGTTTTGGGCTTTCGATCTTCTTTTTTTCCCTTCCTTTTTTCCGTTTTATCCCTTCTTTCTCTGACGAGTTGCGTGTTTGTTAATGGCGGAAATTGCAACAAGAATGGCACCTCCTACTTTCTTTTTTTCTGGTCATCGATGGTATGCTTTGCCTTCTTCTTCTTCTTCTTCTTCCTGTTCGATCATTTGGATTATGCCTTGTCTGCTTCTGGGTTCACCATTTTTTTGTTGCTCTTTTAGATGATCCCTTGATGAGGAAGCATGAGTTCGTCGTTTCTCTTTTCTGAATAACCGATCCTTCTCTATACCGAGCTATAGTATTTTCTTGGATTTTAGCTGCTGCATTTCGTGTTTTATATTTTTGTTTTCCCTTTTATGGCTAATTCAACCTCGGTTGCCCCCCCCCCCAAAAAAAAAAAAAAAAAAAAAAAAAAAAAAAAACTCGGTTGTTGGGTTGATGCTACTTGTTATGAGGTTTAGAAGTTGGGACCCAGAAAGAAATGTGACATTGTGAGGCTCAGGAAGGTTTTTTGGTCGGGGGATAATTTTTTATCATTTGTCGTTTTTTTTCTTAAATCCCATTTTATGGAATCAGTTTTCTGATTGTTGGATATCGATGCTTTAGAAATTTCCTTTGGATTATCCCCAGTTACAATGTGGATGATAGTCATCTGACTCTTGTTCTCTTTGTGATTATCCTCTCAGATTTAGTTTTTGAATGTAGGACTGTCTATGCGTATAAAAGGACATATTGCATCTGCATTTTGAATTTAGGAACTCCTTTTCATATGGATGCAGTATAATCTATGTCTCTGTATTATATTCTCGAAAAGGGAAGCTCCTTATTTATACTATCCATCTGCTTTAGGCATATGTTGTCAAATTTTTGCTTGTGGTTGTTCATTCCAATAGCAGCTTTATGTTGCTTTTAATTCTTCAAGCTTTCATAAAGATCTGCTGCGGGTAACCATTAACAGGCTACTGGTTCTTTCAATGTGCATCCGAGATTAATTTTGCAGCATTTTTCAATCAATATGAACTTCAACTGTAAAAATGCACAATTGTTCAAAGGAAATGATGTCTTTTGTTGCTAGTTGGCGCACACCCGCCTCCATCCCCCTCTCACACATGCATTTCAGAGAAACAAATTAGCAGATTCTATTTTCCCCAAGTTTTTATATTTTTCCAGCTCTTCGGTTGATCTTGCAATTGTAATATTGTTAGGCATCATGATGTGGATAATGGCACAGGGCCCGTGAAGATACTGATAGATCCATTAAAGCATAAAAAGCGAGGTGCTGTACTATCTTCCTCTGCTTCTGCACAAGGTATCAGAAATTGTAAAGCTTGTCCTTGCTTGATTATTGCTTCATCAGCATCTCTGCATTTTCTCTGTCTCGGTGTCATGCTTCTGCTATTTGTTTGTTAGATTTGAGACTTTTAGACATGGAAAAGAAAAAACACGATGAGTCATCCCCAAGAGGAGTAATAGAAGCCTGCATCAAGCTTCTGGAACCAGAAGCGGAATCTCCCGAGGACAAGCGCGATGAGCAGGAAACAAACTGCTCAAATTCAGGGGCACTTTCTCATTGGAGAAAATTTTTCACTTCATGGAAGAGAAAATCAATCAAACGGTTGGCCTCTTTTCCTCCCCTTGCCATGCCAAAACTATCCAAGAGAAAGAGCAGAAGCGCTAGAGAGAACATAACTCCCGTGTTGAGTGATATATACAACTTCAAGGCCTCATTGGTGCATTTCACCTTTTCTGAACTACAGATGGCAACCAACAACTTTAGCCCTGGTATGTAGTTTAAATCAATGAACTCAATGCATTTTTCTCTATAAGATCATTAAATCTATGAGGTGCCTAACTTACGTGCAGATAACTTAATTGGCAAGGGTGGATATGCTGAAGTATACAAGGGGTGTCTGCAGAATGGACGGTTGGTTGCGGTGAAGCGGCTGAACAAAGGAACAGCAGATGAAAGGATCGCAAGTTTTCTCTCTGAATTGGGCACCATTGCCCATGTAAATCACCCTAACATCGCTAAGTTGATTGGGTGTGGAGTTGAGGGAGGAATGCACATCGTTTTTCAATTATCTGCGCTAGGAAGTTTAGGATCTGTTCTTCATGGTCAGTTCATGCCTGATGCAATGAAGCTCTCAAGTTTTCTTCCATTTTTGCATACAGTTTCGTAAATTTTTCTTTGCCCCTGTATTATGCTTTCCAGGATCAAAGGCTAATCTAGGATGGGATAAAAGGTATAAAATTGCTCTAGGGACGGCAGATGGTCTTCTTTATCTTCATGAAAGTTGTCACAGGCGAATCATCCATAGAGATATCAAGGCTGATAACATCCTTCTTGCTGAGGATTTCGAACCTCAGGTATATATTGAATGGCGTGGACAATATGGTGTCAATGTTTTGGCCGACATAGGCATTGTTTTGATGGCCTATATTGTCAGGTTCATAGGCTGCATTCATTTTCAAAAAGCACATACTTGGTGGTGCATCGATAATTTATTTAGTCCTGAAAGATGTTTCTCAGTGTAAATTCTTTCTTATAAGCAATTGACAACTTGGAGGCAATAAATTTTCACATCTGCACATATGCATGCATGTATTCATTCATGTATATATGTGTCTATACTACATGCATGCGTGTACATGTACGCAAATTAAATAGCTGGAAGAGGACTGCCAGCTGCATCAGTGTCTTAATGTATGATAAATGGTCCATCATAAGGAATCCACCGGGGAAGATAGCCACGTGAAGTTACCATAATTAGCTGAACTTGAGCTCTTCAGAATTAGCAATTTTGCTTACAAAGCTAATTTTTGGACTGGTCTCACTCTTGGTTTCTTAATGATATTCAAATTGATTAGCAAACATGCATGCAGATAAATACTACTAATTGACAAAGTATTCAAACTTAGATTATACAATGTGTACTTTTCTTGATAATTAAAGCAAATTAGATCCTATAACCTTGGGTCTGTGACTTCAAAAATGAACTAGTCTGCTAGAGTTGTCATGCTCGCTGTTTTAAATGCCATGTACTTATCAGAAAATAAGCTTACATTATATATACTATCTCATTCTGCCTCCATAGTTTTACGTATTACTTAGAGGAAAAATTTTAGGAAGCATTTGACCAACTTTGCAGTGCAAAGCCTTTACTCTGTAGGTGGCAAAAAGCTGCATTTCAGCTTAAGCATGTAGGAACAGTTAACTAGCTTTTTCTTTAGTAAGCCAATTGCATATCTCAATGATTTATGCCGTTAATTTGATGAGGTACCAACAAATTCACATCCGAGATAGATATCAACGACCCTTGTGTGTAACGCTTCTGCTGTCGATCTTCAGTTTCATTCTTGTCTTTTAAATGCTTTTGGCATTTGAAATGGATAAAACAAAAATAGGTTAATGTCACTTTCATAATCATTTGCAAATTGGCCATGAGTTGCAACGGCAGATTGACTTTCTTTTTTTGGGCCATCCACACAGATGACTTTGTCTATTTCTATCCCTTATAAAAACCCATGTTGCTCTTTTGCAAGTCTAATTTATATTGTTCTTTTGTCTATGTGAAGTTGTTTTGCACTCATCCTATTCTCTTGGTCATTGATTTACTAATTACTGTTACTGTTTACAGATATGTGACTTTGGGCTTGCTAAATGGCTTCCAAAACAGTGGACTCACCACAATGTGTCCAAATTTGAAGGAACATTTGGGTCTGTAAGCCTTAAGCTTGTTATTTTCAACTAGTGTCGCCATTGGATCCTCATTCAGATATATTCTGACAGCTACTTCGCCCCCGAGTACTTCATGCACGGGATAGTGGATGAGAAGACTGATGTATATGCCTTTGGGGTTCTGCTTTTGGAGCTCATTACTGGGCAAAAAGCATTGGATCATTTAGGCAGAAGCCTAGTTCTTTGGGTAAATCCATTTTCTGTCAGGTGGTCACATTTGATGATGTCCTTATAAGGTTAGTATAATTGCGTTCATTATTGCAGGCAAAACCTCTTTTGAATGACAACGTTATTAAAGATCTCGTTGATCCTTCTCTTGGTGATGATTACAATGCCGATGAAATGGATTGTGTGATAATGACTGCTTCGTTGTGCATCGAGCAGTCTCCTATTCTACGTCCTCGAATGAATCAGGCAAGCCTATCTCCTGAGACTCTGAGACTCTCACATCTCAAATGTATCTTTAAACTGGCAAAAGTAATCAGCAACCATCTGCTTAGAATCTTTATGCATATGAGTACCTTTTCCATTTGTTAGATGCATGGTACTCAATACTTTTTTCAACTGCAGATAGATGAAGTACAGAAGTGGGAAAAGATTAATGACATATGAATTACCCTATAAACTTTAAATGTATAAAGAATGCTTCTAGGATTTATCTAATGTACTCAATAAGGAAAGTGTATCATCTTTATGGTCCCTATCAAACATGATTACTCAAATTCTATGATTATCTCCTGAGAAGGAAAGATCATTATCCGAACATGTTGGTGATAGTTTTGTGGGTTAGAGGATAGGGTTTTCAATTATTTCTATGATCTTCACACTATGGTGAATTTCTGCACTTCATTTGCCCATGAACGCAGGCCAAAGGATGAGCCATAGATTAGTTGTGTTGCACATTTTCTTTCTTTCCTTGTGATTCATTGTTGTTGGTTGCTTTTCTTTCAAAGGGTATCTTGGGTGTTTCAGCCAGAGTAATAAGCTCAGAGATTTGTTATTTGTCAATGTCTCTGTCATTAAAAAGGATGAGAAAGATTTTCCAGTTCAATATCTAGTCCTCTGATGCATCCTTTCTCACGGTTTGGGCATGTTTCGACGGATGACAGCATTTATATCATTACTTACTAGAGAGATGTTAACTTTCAAGATTTCAGTTCTCAATGAAGCCGTTGCTCTCTCTCTCTTTCTTTCTCTCTCTCTCTCTGTGATCGCATGTGGTAACTTCATGTGTCATTCTGCTGGAATGCAGGTGGCCATATTGCTGAGAGGAGAAAGTTTCATCTCGGAGTGTACAGAAGAAGGTCAGAGGCGTTCCCTCCAGAGAACCTACTCCGAAGAGCTCCTGGACGCACAAGAATACAACTCGACAAGGTACTTGAGCGATCTCAAACGCCACAAGGAGGTGGCTTTGAGCTCTTGACACCAGCCGTCCCCACCACATTACATGTTCCGCCAGTTAGCATTAGTTAGATAGAGCCTTTTTTCTGAGCCGGAGAGAGTTTAGGAGTCCCCTGGTAGTGCGATGGATTATGTGCTGTTATTTCATGGCATATGAGCCCACAAATGATCTCCAAGACACAATCCCTGGATGAGACCCCAGATTATAGTGAATCCAAATTCGTCATTCAGTTCTTATGCGGCGACATGATTCTCTCCTGTCAAATCCCTGAATATACATGGGATGAAACTATTTCTTGTGGACACTTTAAAACTCTCCCTAGGCTCTTACAGACTTTTTTGCCTCCTGTATATATATGTCTGAATCAGTACATGCGGGATATTGTAATGTGATGCTGTGGTGGAACTCATTAGAACATCGGATTTTGAGCTTCCTTTGTTTTCTTTATGGTAAGTCCTTGCCTTATCCTTTTTCTGCACTGCACTTGCAGGAGCTAAAATTTGAAAATTTGGCAATTTCTATATAGCATTGGTGACTAACGTGTGTCGTGAACTTACTACGGAAAGCTGCATATGTCAGGAGAAAAAAAAGTTATTATCGGCACCACGCCGCAATTGCAGCAGAAACTTGTGCTAGCCGCTACTGTTGCTGCTGCTCTGTTTATCCTTCCTTTGGATACTCTCTGTGAGCTATAAATGCTGATGAATCTGGGAATCCAATACCGGACCCAATTGAAATGTTGTCCTATACAAACAAAGAACCAAACAAGACTTTATTCCCAGCATGTTCATCCAATAGCAATCTCAATAATGAGTACTGGAAAACGTAAGAAAGCTGTGACCATACCAGAGAACATGTCTGCTCAATTATTCGGAAGAGCAGTCCTACTCCAAAAGTGGTCCTTGTGTCGATATTGTTAGGTGCATCCTTTACCGAACCATCACGCGCGAGGTTAAATTCACTTCTCTGGTCGGGTCGCAGGCGAGTTTTCGGATCGGAGAGCCTGCGAGAGAGCAGGAATTTAACTTCTCACATGGGCTCGAACCGCCATGGACCATGTACCGCAACCTCGGATGATGTGACGCTTGGATCGGATCGGATCGAGACAATATATTCCCTTACAAATTTCCAAACACGCGGGTACTGCATGGGGTCTAAGGCGTGCCCGAGCAGTCCTGTCTGGCTACAACACTGGAGACTTTTCAAAGATCGCGTTGGGCCTGAGGATCACGAATTTAAGAGTGCGTGTGTGGAGGGGAGGGAGGGAGGGAGGACAGATGGCAAAGGCCTTTGTCGTTTAACAGCCTAAAGTGTCGTGTTCCGAAGCAGGGTTTTGATGGTTTTGAGGTCCCCCCAACATCAGCCCGAGGTGTGCCAGCAAACGACAAGCCCTCATGCTAGCGTTTGCCAGGCATGCTTCCATTTGCTGAGGAATATCCCCCGCCACAGATGGATAAACGAGCTTTTTGAGCACTCGATTAATCTAGTTATTCTTTAGATGTGCGGAACAGTGGTTCTCGATGTATACAGCCTGACCAGCCCGTGCTCCTGCAAGCCGATATCGTGGCGATGCACGAGTTGAGGAATTCGAGTTGACGTCTTGAACGAGAAGAACGTGCTTTGCGCTCGAGCAGTCTCGTGTAGGTTATCGTCAATGGGAGAAATTCAACGTAGGAACTTGTAGAGAAAACCGTCCTTGAGATAACTTTTATCCATCTATCTTTCGTTCGAGAAACGTTTCGAAAATTTGTATTATGAAAACTCAATTGATTCTGATATTTTATGATGTAATTTCCTAAAAAAATAATACCCCAACTTTAGGTCCACCTCCCAAGTCTACCTCGAGTTTTAAAAGATTCCTCAACTTTTACTTTAACCTAAATATGCTCACACGTTAGAAAATCACCATTAATTTCTTCAAAATTATCAATATTAGAGCTGATTAGATATTTGTCATCAGAACTTGCATCTTCATCAATATCATTACTTTCGTATGAAAGAACAGCAACTTCCAGAGATTGATAATCTTAAGGAAATCAATGACGATTTCTAGATGTGTTAACAGAGTAAAAAATTTTAGATATTTTTTTTCATACAAAAAAATTATCACGAAATGATGATTAAACTCAAAGTTGGGACATTTTTTTTTTCAAGAGGAATTAGCCCTGCAAAATAATAATGTTGATTATGTTATGGATAGTCTTTAAGAACATGGGATTTCAATGCTTCGAGTTTCGGAGTATTAATGAAGATTAGCACGAGGGAAATAGTAACAACAAATATTACCTATCTTCTGTTGCTTTGTCCGATTTGGTTAATTTGAAAAGATTTTGGGAAAGGTTGACGACAGGAGTCATTTCTTGATGCAACAAAAGAACCAGCCCTAGAGCTCTAGCACCTAGGTGTCGTACCACAACGGATCTTATTTACAGAATTATTGGTGCCATCTTTTCGCTAGATAATGCGTTTCGGTGGCCTCGAAATCGACTACCGCTGTTTCTTGGAAAATGACGTAAAAAGAATAAAGTGCAAACAAGAGTTTTAAATTCTCTCCCCTTTTCTTATACAAAAATACAATAAAATTTCAAAGTAAAAACATGGAGTACCTCAACCTCAATTTTCTTAAATAAGGGTCATAATGCGTGAAATAAACATTTGAAATGATCATATCAATTTCAAATAAGAGGCCTAATTGTTATGCTTATTCGCTTCTTGGCCATTCTCGTAGCTTGACTTCACTGATCACCGATCACCGACTAGCTAGATATTCCGACCAATCAATAACACTTTTCGTCCAAAAAAATTAATTTAAATATTCTTTTTATTTTCGCTTTTCGCTTTCTGACAAGTGCCAACGAGAGCCCGACAACCATCGCCAATCATTGGGCAAGCGCCCGCAAGCCTTCACTGGTAGTTGGTGAGGGTCACCTTACCCAAGCCCTCGCCAATCGCTAGCGATGCAACCCCAAGTCCTATGGTCAACGAGGGCGGTCTCCCTTGAGGTGAGGGTGGCTCTTGCAAGATCGAGTGAGGGAGACTCTTGCCCAGCCCTCTCTTGCTATCGCTTAAGACCGTCCATCAGTGGAGAAGAAAGAGAAAATCGGAGGAAAGAAAGGAAAAAGGAAAGAAAAAATTCCAAAAAAGATAAATGATGAAAATGCCCTTGACCAAGTTGAAAATGAGACCCTTATTTGAAATTGATATAATCATTTCATGTCTTTATTTGAAATAAAATCTACTTCAAACTTTTATTTGAGAAAATGAGAACACTACATGCCATTATTTTAAATAAAATCTACGTCAAACATTTATTTGAGAAAATAAAGGCACTTCATATTATTATTTGGAATTTTCCCTAAAAATATTAAATTTTACAAAAACGAATTTCAACTAAAATTTCTTTTCCTTAAATTTTGTTTTCATAAAAATGATTGCTTTTATCTCATACAAAAATAAATGAATAAATTTTTTATTGTCCGTAAAAATATTTAAACATAAATTATTATCGATAATAAATAATTTATTGGCCAATTACTTCAATTAAGACCAATGATTATTTTTTTTTGGAAGATATTTAAAATCATTTATTTTTTTGAAATAAACAGAGCTTTAACTTTTCCAATTTTTCACGCGGGTATAGGACCATACTTCCTGATGGAAAAAAGTTTATATGTCAAATAGCGCACATTTTTTCTAACAAAAAACGTGAAAAGGCAAAGGGAAATACAAAGAGTACAATTGGAAAATAAGCTTTTTTTTTTTTAATGAGAAAGATAAGATAAAAACACAGGTAAAAAATGAGCATAAGAACCGCAATTCCGTTCAAGTCCATTCTCGACTTACGAGTATTAAACGCGCCCTTAAAATGAACGAGTTAAGCCTAAGTATAAAATGACCACGACCTTACGTCTCTATATGTTTACTAAATTTCAAGATCAATATCTGCTCAAAATGGGTCTATTGAGATTTAATGTTTCAAGAAAGTAATTCTTCGTCACGCTAGAGAGGTTCATTTTTTTTTTTTTTTTTCTGGTGCAAGATGGCACGTTACAGAGTTCTTTCAGAAATGTAATAATGTCGAAGTGGAACCGAATCAGATGCCCAATATAAAGGTCCCTCCTTTCAACACCTGTTGCAATGCTGGTTCCGCCCATAAAACTGCAGCAAAAGAGCCCCCTCTCACATGATGTCCTCACCTCGCGACAGGTGGCTACACATAAAAAAATCCCGATGCCTTTGGGCTCCATCTCATTTAATCGCGAGGCTTTTCTGGATGGAGATGACGAGGAGATCGCCAATACCAATTCTTTAATTTAGGATATTTTTAACACAGCATCAAGCATCAGATCGCTAAAAGGAAATCTGAGCTCGAATCAGTCGATTTATTTACTTGGATTTATATCGCTAGATAATTTAATCTAATGAATTTATATGTCAATTAAGATATATTAATTTTTTAACGTGAGACTTTTCCAATACTATTCACAACACCAAGGGCTTGTTTGGTAATTGATTAATTCTTAACTACTTTTTCCTTTTATTATTTAATCCGTTTAAACGTTAACTAATTTTTCTACTCCTCATAGTGGATTTGTTCTCGAGAATAAATTTGGACCATAATATAAAAATAAAAATAAAAATTATTTCTTTGTTTTCGAAATAATTATAGAATCAAATTATTTTTTTCTCTTTTCTTTTTTTCTTCCTCCTCTAGCTAGTTCCAGCTACTAGCTAGAGGAGGAGAATAAGAAGAGAAGAAAGAGAAAAGGAAAAAATCTCCTAAGATTATTTAAAAAATTAAAAGAAATTCTTAGTAAGAAAATTAAGAATTATATTAAACACATTTATATTATTTTTATTTAAAAAATATAAATTTTGAGTAATTATCAAACGCTTTTAAATGCTTAAAAATATATTCAGGGAATAGAATCAAAAAAATTATTTCTAAATGAAAATTGTTCTCAAAAGTATAATGATTATCAAATGGGCCTAAATATAAGCAGCGCCTTTGGAATCTACAGGAAACTAATGAAGCCGTTTCGCTTCCAATTTTTTTCCTCAGTGGTTTTCAAACTGTGGGGAAACTTTAGCCACTTAATGCTCCGTAAAAATTTCATGTTTCTGGTCAAAACAAAAGCAGCCCCCCCATTCCCGGGCAAATGAAACCTATTTAAATTCCTTCTTGACTGCATGGAGATCAAGAAAATTCAAGATTTTTTTGTATTTCCCTAAGCTCATTGACTGCACCATCTCCTTCCGATAAGACAACACCGGCGCCACAAAACGACAGGAGATCCGGAAAAGATAAGGAAAAGAAAAGAAAGAAGGCAGCAATTTTGATGAGAGAGAATCTCGAAATGACTGAAAGCATAGGCGTGAAATCAAGGGATAAGGGGGAGCAAAAAGCTAAGGGAGAGTAGGAGGTAGATTCTGAAAACGATACGTGCTTTGCCCATCTCCAACTGCAGGTCCAAATGCTTTTTATTTCTTCCTCACTGGGAGAAGATGTCAGAGTTCACAGTTTGTTGTTGTTTGCTGTAGGATTTTCTTTCCTCCATTCTTTTCCCCCGATGAAGAAACGCAAACCTCCAAAAGAATTCTCACATGCATAGTGAAAGGTGACAGATGGCAATTTTAACTTCTTTGTCATGTTTAAAGATGCCACTTTGTTCTCTCTTTGCCTCAAGGGAAGCATTTGGTTTCTGATTTCTTGCCACTTGGACAATTTTTAGTTCAGTCCATAAGTTGATCACCACATGTTCTAAACTCATAAAAAAAGTATGTTAGTCTAATATTTTTTGGGCACATTAGTAATTGTCTCTTCTTTTGGCATCAGTAACTGTGTAATGCATTTGACGGCTGAAAAGACTCGAACCAATCCAAATAGAGAGAACAAGAAATAAAGCAGAATAAACAGAGAGGGAGAGAGATTCATCATAATTACTGAAAGAGAGAGAGAGTCTATCATAATTACTGAAAGAGAAAGACGATAAGGTGAATGACTGGATGGTCATGGTATCGAGCTTTGGATCTTCTGATGGCTCTTGTTTTGGACTGTTTCTATAAGAATTGGTGTTATTATGAGTGTGAGATAGTTAAAAAAAAAAACAAAAGCAGACACTGCCAGACAAGAGTGACTGCATACACTGTATGAGACAAGCCATTCCTTTGGAATCTTTACTTACATGCACACCCAACCTCAAACTTTCAGTTCAGTGCCATTATAAAACCAACGCGAAAAAACCTTTTTCTGGGTGTCCACAGCTTTTGAATGAATGAAGAATCTCTGAAACTATAACGATGGATGTAGCTCAGTTGAAGCGGCAGTTATTTGAGTACACCGCTCTACTATTTCACGAGGTGATAACTGCAAATTTTTTCTCTTTTTTCTTTTTCTTCTTGTTCTTTTTCTCAAAGAGTACCCTCAAAGAATGAGTTTCTCTCCTTCTTTATTTTGCTGGTGAGAAGGGATTTCTAGATGAGCAGTTCACTCAGCTTCAGCAACTGCAAGATGAGAACAACCCAGACTTTGTTGCGGAGGTGGTGTCACTGTTCTTTGGTGACTCTGAGAGGCTTCTCAATGAGCTGGCCAAAGCACTGTGAGATTTTTTTCTTCATCCAAATGTGTTTTAATTTTCCAATACCTTTTTTAACATGGTATCTCCCCGAATAAATCGGAAGAACTAATGCATTTCTTATTTATTCCTTTTTGGTGTTTTTAGTGATCAGCAGAATATCGATTTCAAGAAGGTGGATGCTCATGTGCATCAGCTGAAAGGAAGCAGCTCCAGGTACTTGCCATTTTCAAAGGATTGTTCCTTTCTTTTAGCATATTAAACTATTTGCTTATAACAGCAAAATCATAAGCAGTTTGAGCAACGGTCGCCCTTTCCCATTAGTCCTCGACGCAATTCTTGTATAATGAACATGTTCCATTGAATGTTTGTTCAAGGCCTTCTCTGGTCCAAACAGAAGATCACACTCCCTTGGAAAAAGAATGAACAGAAAAAAAAATTAGTAAAAGTAGAAACTTGTGGTCATGCATACAAGCCGAGCAATGTTCAGGAATGATGGCTCTTTCAATTTCCAAATCCTGAGCAAGATGAATTGTTGTTTGGAATTACAGCATCGGCGCACAGAGAGTTCAAAGAGTCTGCATTGCCTTCCGCAACTACTGCCAGGACAAGAATGTCGAAGGGTGAGTGAGTACCTCCCCATCTCCAACATGATTTTTGTGGGGGAAAATCAAAGAAAAGAATTTACTTCACAATCTCACCAGGCAACAGAGTTTAAGTTTTTGATAATGATGATCCATTTTAAAACGGTCTTACTTGAGGTGGCCGCTTATTTTTCCTTGTTGTGTAGGTGCCTGAAATGTCTGCAACAAGTAAAGCAAGAGTATTCCCTGCTTAAGAATAAGCTTGAGACTCTGTTCAATGTAAGCATCAAGCAGAAGATCCTACTAGTCCAAATTATTTCTGTTATTTCTTTAATTACTCAGAAGTCCTAATGTTCTGTTTGGTTAATCAGCTTGAGAAGCAGATTCTGGCAGCTGGTGGGTCAGCTCCTATGTAATGAAGTACGAGTGGATTTAGCAGATTTTACAAGATTGAAGAAATGTGACTATGAGTCCATTTATTTTTGCTTTTATTTGAGGAGAGATGGTCCCTTATTTGTTTTTCCTCTTAACCCATTTTCAGCAAGAGCCTGGGTGGTTGCATCAGCTTTTGGTCTTCTCTTGTGGCAAAATCCAAATCAATGAACAGTCAGAAAAGATCAATGTGAATAAACTCTTCATCAGCTTGTCTATGTATTGTTTTGGCAATAAAATTTACCCCATCTTGTTTCCTACTTGTTTCGGTTGCACAAGGTAACATTTTGCGTATTACCCGTCACCAAAAGCCTACGTGAAAGTGAAGTTTGTATGTTTACAAAGAGGAAGGGGAAAAGGAGCTGTCTCTAGAAGATGATTTCATGGTTTCTAGGACAGCAATCTAATGTTTTGACCTCCTTCTAGACAATGGCCATGATTATCCTTTCTTAATATGCGGAGTCTTTTAAGTCTTTTTTTAAGTCTTTCTTCCAGTTCTATCAGACCCTCTTACCAGATTGATCATATACAAGTGAGGTGAACGTCCACCTATACTCGAGAAATAATATTCGAAATATCGATTTTCTTTGTCTTGCACCGAGGGACACGCGTTATTCTTCTATTGGCCCAACAAACAGAAAAATGTGAAGCGACCAACCAGTATAGTTGGCCAGCCAAAACCTGGCAATATAAATTTTATAGGGAGCTGAAGCTGAACATTGGTTGGCAATATTATTTAACTTTGACGATGCTGTCCACATTTTTGTAAAATATCTTCTATATATATATATATATATATATATTTTTTTTTTTTTTTTTGTGGAATAAGTTCAGAGGTTCCTGTTTCAATAGCATTATCTTTTTTGTTTCTTTGATCACCAAATCTTGATGTCAATTGCACATGAATTGAACTGATGGACTTTTCTGAGGTCAACTGTTGTCACCCATGGTTGGCGGATGTCTCCTTGTCTGAAGATTAAGTGCGAATAAGACCGAAAGACCTTTAATTTAACGTCACAAGGCCGCTCAAGAGGCCGAAAGGACTCTTGTAGTGGCCGAAAGGGTTCGATATATTATATCTTGTTGTACAACTTCCAAGAAGATCAAATTGCTGTGCCAACCTTCAATCAAATTAGCTCCATCGTTTTCCTCTCTCTACTTTTCTTATTTCTCTTCTTCGGCTTATTGTGGCCGAACGAATCATCACTCTTCAAGAACGAGTAATTCTCGTCCTTGAAAAAGCACTTGCACCAACACATTCGATTCTTCATCAGCTCCATCCATCACATGTCTGAACGAGCATATGGATATTTTGTTTGTTTTCCTCTTTATTCCGCTCTCTGTCTAAGGTCACTTTTGATAACAACTGACAATTGTCATTCCCATCATTTGACAGAGTAGCTTCAAATTGTTTATCACTGTTTTGTGAATAGTGCGAGCCACACCCGGTGATGAGTATCGAGACACGTGAAATGCATAAAGAACTGCAACTAGCAACAAAAAAATAGTAGTGCTTCCACTGAGATAGGACAAACCTTAAAAGGGTTAAAAAGAGGTTGTTTTGGAGGTCCTAAACTGATTCCCTTCCATGCTTCTAGTATTTTAACGCGGTCAAACTATGCCAAAAACAAGAAGATAGATGCTCTTATGTCCTTTTCGCTGTGTCACAAGCTCTACTATCATTTTCTGGTGCTGATGCACGCATGTAGAGATCTGGAGGGAACATATACCTCTTGAAGGACTTTGTATCATCCTATGTTGATAATTTTATAATTAAAGCTTCCATATCTCCAAGATCTAAACTAATCTTCACCACATGGCTTTTCGCCGAGCAAGTGCAACAACTCTTAAAATTCTCGCTCCTTCTTATTAGTCGATAGCGGCCCACACGCCGTCCATGTTTTCTACTGTTTTCTAGTTTTTATGCAGACCATCAAGTGTAAACAAAGCAAAAACAGAATCAGTCCGAATTCTAAGGGCCAGAGATTACTGGTTTCCCTCATGACTACTGTCACTCCGGCATGAAGTTCTGTATTTACTCTTTGTGGCTCACCGTAGGTCACCAATACGGCGGACTGTCTTTCATTACCCAGTACTTCCGCAAAATGCTCGTAGTAGGCCTCCTCATTAATGCTTCTCAAAATCTTCACCGGTTTTCCTCGCTTTTCATCAATGATAATTTGTCCGATTTTCGATTCATCTCCATCTGCCAAGATTTTGAGAGGCTTGAACTGGAAAGTCTTGTTTGAGTGAGAAATATTGCTGGCCAATATCACTGCTCCCAGAATTTCCCCCAAAAATAAATCCTGCATAGTGATATATTGTAAAGTAGATCTTGTAGATGTGTCAATTCTCAAAACAGAAACATGTGCAATCATTGCCATATGTCATCAGAGTTTTCTTCCCTAAATACTTGGATTAATGCAGTACTACTGCTCTGTGATCAATCATCTTTGACAAAGTAAATTGCTTTAACTGTGGCATTATTCAGAGAGTAAAAATTCATATGTGCACGACCTTCTGCTAATCCAAGGATGTGATGATTAAGCTCTCTTACCATGTGACGATATCTGTTATGTTTCCGCTGCAAGTTCCACAGAGTCGTAAGCAAATGATGGGCCAACGAAGCTTCAGGAGTCCTGTTTGCAATTTGTAATTTGTTTAATATCATCGGGAAGGAACTGACCCTCCTTTGCATACCGAGAGGAATGAGTGTTATGTTAAGTCCCGAGGCAAAAACGGCCTTTGCAGCTAGAGGATCAAGAAACATGTTGAATTCTGCGAATTTGTTGCAGGGTACAGTAAAGAGATTTCCTCTTTCATTGCCATCGCCAACATGTCCCCCAACAACATATATATCCTGCAAAATTGAATTGAGATAATGGAAAATTTCATCATATCGGCCCTTTTTTTTTTTTTTGCAAGGAAGCAGATAAAATTGAATTGTCACGACATTCATAATGTGATTTCAAACATGTGCAAAATGACCTAAAAAAGAAATTCTCAGTTTCTAACACTCTAAAACTAATAACTCTGAAATTCAAGCGCAATCACTGATATTAACAGATGATTTATACTTAAACCTGTGTTGACAAATTTATCCTTCTCACTGGATTTACCTGGATCATTGAGCTTGAGTTTGTCAAATGAATGATTGAGGCCAAGTTTGTTAAGGGTCCATTGCTCAATATGGTAATTTTGTCTGCTGGGTCTAGTGATTTTGTGACAGATTTCCAGACATCAACTGCAAGAGGCTGTCTAAATTCAGGGTGATCAGTATTTCGAGGAGCTCCATACCTCATGGAATTTTCTGCCGTGTATCTGCCACAGAAGTTAAGAGCCGAGATCAGCATGTTCTGAAAGACACAAATGCATTAGTTATTTTTCCTCCCACAAGTTACAGAAACGAATCACTAAATATGCTAAGCAAGTGTCGAGTGAATAAAAAGCAAGACGGCCTATCATACGTGCAACCATAAGCTATCTGATGTTTCTTATTGAGGCAGACAACATGCATAATGGGACAGAAGAATAATCAACTTGTGCAAAAGAGAGAAGTAACAATAAGAGGTGCAAAACCTTCTAGGACTACTAGGCAAATCGCGAGATAATCCATAGAGTGTGTCGGAATCTATGAAGCCGCCGCCACCATGAGGAATGGCCTTTCTGTACTTGCAGTCCCCTATAGCAGGAAAAGTTGGATCCGTCTGTTCATGTGCAAATGCATCTCCAAGACCAACCAGAATATCATCCCGACCCATCATGTGTAACACATCATAAACAATGTCAACTGTTGCAGCGGTAGCCCAGCCAGTTGAACCTGCTATTATGCCCTATTTGTCCATAAGCACATTAGCGGCAGTTCTTAGAAATGGTTTAGGGAGAATTTGAGCTACACATCATAAAGTGTAAAAAGGCTCCGACAATTATCAATTGTTTCCTGAGTCTGATTATTTGTCAATGAGTGGTGCAGAGTTGCAATTCCTACCTTAAGTTCGATTATTTCCCTCGGTACTTTCAAAAGATACAAAAGAGACAGAAAATCTCCAGCACTCATATCCATGTCGAAGACAACTGGTTTTCCGGTGGACTTAATATCACTGTCTGGCTCAAGCACAATTTCCTTGTGCTGAGGAAACTGTGTCGTGATGTTGAACCTTCCACTTTGTTCAGGATTGTTTAAAACCTGAAACATCACCAAGAATCTCGTTCATTGTGCTAAGGTAAATAACATCAGCTTAAACAATGGACTACGAAGCTATCTATCCGCATGGCATTATTCTTCCTAGTGCCGTCAAGCCACTCAAAATTCGTCTTCATAGACATATAAAAGAAAGATAACCTTCTTTATTTCAATTAGTGAAAACAGAACATATTGCGCTTCGGACAAAAGATCTCACGATAGTTTACATTCAAGAAGCTTTCATAGAACTCTTTGGTCAGTGAGCTTTTGAAGTTTTGACTTGGCTTGGCTTTTGTTGCGACAAGAACACGCACTGCTTCTGGACCAGTTACCTCCTCTGTGTAACCATCCTACAATAAAGCTTAATTGATGACATCAGCATAGCTTATAATATATAATCATTCGCTTCATCTTTATGGGTAGTAAATGAAAATAGCGATGGCCTAATCAACCATTAAATGCAGCAGTACAAGATATTGCTCGCGAAACATTCATACCCTGGAAGTGGAAGATGGGTTTACTTATAGGGTTTGTAAGCACTTTCTCAAGCATGTAGCAGGTCTTGCTCACCTGAGTTTTGCTGTGAATAAAATACTAACTCATAGAAAGTAGAAATATCGATGCGCAAGGCACGGATATTATCACCACAAAGTCATATAATTCTTTTTTTTGGTCGAAAAATTCATATAATTCTAATGGTAAAGTAAAAGTAACTTATCGACTAATACTGACTTATCGGAAAGAATGAAACATTAATGGCCTAGGCACATGTATTATTACCACAAAGTCTTATAATTCTACTGGGACAGGTAAAAGTAAATACCTGACACGTCCCTTTATCCTCTGCTTCGCAAAATGGATCTCGCATTCCCATCTGAATATGACCACTATGCACTCCATTGTTCCTCAGTCTGAACTTTGGGACAGGAAGCCCATCAAAGAAGGGATTGGAGCCATCTGAAACTCCATAAGGTTTGTTCGAAGTAACAACTGTGATGTTCATGTACTCCATCTCAGCAAATGCATTTTCCTCTTCCAAGTTTTGCTGATTTCGCATTTTAGATATTGCCACTCCAGCCATAAACGAGTCCCACATGCAATAGTTCTGGGAAGTGATCATTTCATGAATGACCAATCTTGTCTAGGCAACTACAGCACTATTCTCAATAGTTCTGGAAAATAGAAATGTGTCAGGACGTACCTCATGAAAACCATCATTCAACCAAGTATCGTGAACCATTTTCAATGATTGGAAACAGTATTGTGCCTCATATGTATCCTGCCTCCTTTCGAATGCCTGGAAGAAGTTCTTATCAACAGGAATGGTTCTCGTTGCATCCAGAGGAACAAGTGTGACTGGGATTCCTGAATGAAGTACCTGCTGCAAAACACTATTAGGATAGACAAGACCTTGAATGCTTATGACTTTCTTATCCTAATGCAATGTATCATCAATTACAAACTAAGAGAGCATCAAGATTACAAATTTACCTCATATGCAGCAAAAGGATCTCCAAAAAAGTTGAACTCCGCATACGGGTTGCTATCTTGAGGAAACAAGTTGCCAATGTTAGCACAGACAGCTGGTTGAGAAGGGTCACTGGCTTTCGAGCAAGTGGACCTAATAGCACCACCCATGGCATATATGTGCTCGACATTTCTCTTCAGATGAGGATTGGTCATGAGAAAAAGCGCAAAATTGGTATGTGTTCCCATCAGAAATACCGTGATAGGACCTGAAGCTATCGCATCTTTCATCACTTGCTGCGCACTAGCTTGCTTGAGAGGAATATATTTCCTGTGACCCTGATAATATCAAGTTGCTAGAGCCAGATCTAGAATATAAATATTTAATTCAGAGGAAAAATAACACGTCGCAGTGGCAAACCAAACTCAACACTTGAGAACAGAAGATGAAGGCAACAGCTATCCCATATGGTAAAAGTCTAAATATATTTGGCTTAGAATTAAGTAACATCGTGAAGCCGTTTCTGTCTACGAAAAATGAGCATGAAACAATCTGTAGCAACTAACTAAATGCATCATGGCAAATATGGCCTTTGACCGTCCAGCACAACAACATATTACTCCTATCTGAAAAAAAAAATGAAGTTGTAAGAGGCATACATCAAGCACTAGACCATAGTAAACACAGACAATCTGCATTAATGACAGTACATGGGGATGCTCGATGTGATTGACCGCATTAAATTTGGCTACCTTCGGAAGAAACCCCTTTCTTAAGCCGTAGTTTGTGTTGATATCCAACCGTCCCCTTAGACCCAGCGGGATCGCTTGTCTATACCGGCACCCTCCCTCTGTTGACATTCCCTGTGAGAGAATGATGCGATTAATAAATAGAAACTAGAATTTAAGCATTGAAATGAGCTTTATAGAAACACCTGGTCAATAATAGGAAGATAACCGCCAACTTCTGGCATGATAACCCCATCTGGCGAAATACCACCTTCACCACCCACCCCAACTGGAATATCGTCGCGATTCATCATGAAAAGGATATCATATAAATGATTGACTGCATGCCCAGCATCACTCCATCCATTTGCATTAATAGTAATCGCCTGCAGTGATTTGTTAGCATCATTCAGGCTTATATGCAAGTTTCTACCCTGGTTGAATTTAAAAGAGCTGCTCAAACTTCAAAGAAAAGAAATGACCTGTAAGTCAAATTCACTCCTGTTCTGTTTCAACAGATAAAAGAGAGCGAAAATGTCATCAATGTCGAGATCAGTATCGACAAGAATCTGGCGAGGCCTAGCGTCCAAAATGTTCATCATAAATCCGCCACATCCGATCAACACCATCATTCGAAGAATTCCAGTCGACACCATGGTTCTGTGGTCCAATCCCAGATGGAAAGAAAATTTCATCCAATCATGAAAACCAAAATGTCATGGAGAAAATGCGAAGCATGTATACGGTACTGGTTGACTGAGGTACAGTTTTCAACACTCTTCTCATAGCTTGCCAATGAATCATTTTTGAAATTAAAGAGAAAAAAAGAAGGAACTTTTCACTTCAAAGTGATTTATACAATAATGACATGCACATCAGCTGGAAATTCTTTTCCATGCAAAAGCAAGACAATTTTTCTGCTATGGCCTACATACTTTCTGGCAAGTAAACAATCTGATATCATCTAGAGAAATTCTCCATAAGAGAACCGTAAACAAAGCAACAAAAGAAAACTCAACGATTACCTGATAATAAAGAGCTCCTAGAGAATCCTTATTTGTTGGAAAACTCTATTCAGACTCTCATAAATTTTCTTTCGAATGGACAAACATTTCTTCCTTTCATCTTATCATGGAACTCATGGAAATATGAATCAACATCAATCCACCTTCAAAAGGTGAGCTCTTTATTAGGGATGCCAAACCAGGGAGGTGGTTTTGGATGATAGTGCTGATCATGGAAAATCTGTCAGCTCTGAAGGAGAAAGAGGGGACAGGTTCCATGTGTGTCCATGAGAGACATGGAAGAAGGTCAATATAGATTGGTAGGATAGTGGGGAAAATCTGGGAATGAGATGATGAGTACTTTTGGAAAGGCCAATGAATGAATGGAGCACAAAAGGCAAATGTGGGTCTAAAGCCTATCTCGATTTACCATGTAAAGTTGGTGTAGAAATGAAAGTGGACCATTTGTCTCCCACTTTTATCTCTACTTTTCTGGGCGAATGTTCAAGGGTTTTGGTCAATTGGTGGAGACGACTCTTTTTCAGGCACAACACGAGTGCCCTTTCGTTGTCGTGGCTCAAGCGTTCCTAGAACTCCTTGTCGTTTAGTCATTCGGCCGCGGCTGAGAGTGAGAGTTTGTTGGGTTAAATTTGTGCAGTCCAATGTTCCGAGAATGGCCCCTCATCTTTCCTCATGTGGGAATGGCCTTGTTTTTGTGTCCTTTTTTTCCAGTGCAGAGGGTTTGTAAGGTCAATTACGTGTGATTTATGATGTGCATGGTAAGTAATTTGGCTTAAAGCATTTTTGTATTTTTGCCCAAAACGCCAAGAAGGACGGTCTAAAAACACATGGAATCCATACTTTTATCGGGGAGCAAATCAAGGACATGCTCCTCTCTCTTTTTTTTTTTTTTTTTTTTTTTTTATCTCTCCAAAGCGAAGCAGCTTCATTTAAATAGCAAAACTCGAATTACAACGGAAGTTAACATCCAAACGTAACAAGTCCCAAAGGGGTTTGGGGGCTCAGAAAGCCAATTAGAAGAAGGAAGCCTAGCCTATTCGATGGGGAATTCAGCAATCTACTCTACTATTGATACTTATAATTGGTTTGGTTGGCACATGCTTGTAAAGGGGGTAAGAAATATATAATAGGAAAAAAGCCATGAAAAACCTCGAATTTTACCTAAAGTGACACATTTACCCAAAAAAAAAATTTGACGTGAAAGACCTCAAACTTTTCAAACCGTGACACATTTACCCCATCAATGACATTTTTGTCTTTTTATTCTGTTTTTTCCTTTTTCTTTTTTTTTTCTTCTTCCCTCCCCCGGTCATGGCGGAGGGAAGCCGGCATCCGGCGAGGGTCGCCCTCGCCGACGTCGGGTGAGGACGGCCCTCGTCAAATTGGCAAGGGCAGGGACACCTTGCCGACACAGGCGAGGGCGGCCCTCGCTAGCGTTGGGTGAGGACAGCCCTCACTAGATCTGGCGAGGGCAAGGACCCTCACGCCCGATGCAAGCGAGGGTAGCCCTCGCCGGCGACGAGTGAGGACAGCCCTCGCCAAACTCACCAGATCTAGCAAGGGCAGGGACACCTCGCTCAATGCAGGCGAGGGCGGTCCTCGCCCGACACCGGCAAGGGCCGCCCTAGCCCGACGCCAACGAGGGTGACCCTCGCCCGATGTCAGCAAGGGCAACCCTCACTGAACGCTGGCCAACCGGCGAAGGGAAGAGAGAAGGAAAAAAAATGAAAAGAAAATTAAAAAATGAAAAGACCAAAATGCCCTATAATTTCGGGGTAAATGTGTCACATAACAAAAGTTTAGGGTTTTTTGTGTCACAAAAAAAAGTTTAGGAAAAATGTGTCACTTTGGACAAAGTTTAGGATTTTTCGTAGCTTTTTCCCTGTATAATATTTATATAGAAATAAGCTACACTCATGCTCATAAAGCATAGGTGATATCTAATGCATGTCGGACTCTATTGACGGACATTAGGGCATATACGGTGAGTGACAATGAAATAAAGGAATACAACGTGTCCAATTGTTGAAACACGACGACGAACAGTTGGTAGCCACCCTATTATGAACCTTGGTGGCAACTTTTCCAATAGAGACTTTGAATAGTACTCGAGGCGCCAAGATAGTCAACATCGAAGACGCAAGTTGTAAAATGAGCAATCGCTATTTGGAGATCTAGTCACGGAAGAGCCATTTTTAACTGTACAATCGTCAAAACATGACTAGGACGTTTATGTGAAATATGGACAACATGATCTACAAGAATAAAGGAACATGGATAAGGCCAGTGGCAATTACTAGAGAATTTGCAAATGCTAAATGATTATCATATCTTCATTATAAATACCACCAATCATTTAGCAAGAACCCTTGATAAATCAATCAAAATGTTATTTTTTTATCTTTACTTTTCCTGTATTACACTTCCTTTGTTATAGCTTTTAGATTCTCGTTGTTGATTGGATTCTGGTGTGTTTCTCTATCCTGGTGCATCGTCGTTGATTAAATTCTAGCATTACATCTTACTATCGTCGATTAAATTCCGGCGTTGTATCTTATTATCCTCAACTCATGTTATTGATTAAATTTTGGCATAAGTCGAGACTGGTTTTGTAATTTTTGGGCATTGTCGTTGACTAAATTCTAGGGGTGGCAAGTGGGTGGGTTAGGTCGAAAATGGGTCAACCCATATTTGACCCATTTAACCCATATTCTTGTAGTATAAATCTAGTAACCCATACTTGACCCGACCTATATATTGCTAAAACATACTTATTGTTAAAATATTTTTATGTAATTCAAATTTTTTAACAATTTTTATGCAATACAAATTTAATGGAAAATTTTTATAATTAATTTTAAAAATTATTTTTAAAAAAAATTTTTTTTTTTAAAATTTTTTAAAAAATCGAAAATAAATTTTTAATTATTTTATTTTTAAAATATCATTTTAAATTTTAATAATTATTTTTCTTTTTTTCTCTCTCTTTTTTTTTTTCTTTCTTCGGCCGATCGTTGGCCACGACGACAATCGGTGAGTGGCCACAAGCAAGATTGAGCTCACTAGTTTTGGGCGGGGCTCGATTTCACCGATCCGGTGAGGCCAAGGCCCCATTCGATGCCGGCAAGCTTGAGTCTCACTAGATCTAGCAAGTCTCAAGCCTCACTAGTCATTGGCAAGGTCGAGCCTCACCGGATCTAGGGAGACTCGAGCTCGTCGGCGTTGTGCGAGGCTCGATCTCGCCAACGACTGGCGAGGCTCAAGCACGCTAATCTTACAAGGCTGAGGCCCCGCTTGATGCCAGCGAGCTCGAGCCTCGCCAGTCGTTGGTGAAGTCGAGAAATTCAGCGAGGCTTAGTCGTCGGCAACCTTCGAGGGAGCGGTGGAGGTGAGCCTTAGAGGTGGGCGGCGGAGGCGACTCGGAGGCGAGCCACGGTGGCGAGTGGTGAAGGCGGCTTGGAGGAGAGTGGCGAAGGTGAAGGTCGAAGGGCCATCCATGTTTTTTAGGTTTTAAAAATGAGTTAAAAATAGGTCAAAACGTGTGACCCATTTTTGACCCATATAAAACTGAGCTTAAAATGGGTTGAGTGTGAGTTATGGTCAATTACAACTTTATAACTCACATTCGACCCATTTGTGAAAAATATGAGTGCAAAATGGGTCCATGACCCATTTTGCCACCTCTACAAAATTCTGACTCCTCCTCAGATTGTATTGTGTTGATTAGACCAAAGAAATTCAATTCCTTATTGCATGAGATGTCCTCTGTTCGGAGTTGGCACAGAATCCCCGTCCCCTCTAGAAAAATCGAAGAACGACTTTTGATAAAAAGACATTTTGTCGCGGGGGCAATTCCGATTAAGCATCTGCACGATAGTTTTCTTCTCGTGGACGATGGACTACCACACCACGCTATCCATCTAGGCCAAGAAATTTCTGCAATCCTCAATTAAGTGTTGAATGGCCCATGGGCTGGAAACGTTGTCCAAGAGGATCTTTCTCCACGATTGAGGGCCCGTTTGATTCAACTTTACGAAAATGACTTTAAAAAATTCAAATATCTTTGAGATAAAAGGGTTTTAGAAATCTTCTGTTTTGTTTAGTAAATTGCAATCTCAAATAGTATTAAAAAATAACTTTAGCATAAACACCGTTTGGCAAAACTTACATTTGTAATTGGTTTTTGCTATTTTTATTTTTTTTAAGTTTGAAAATCAAACCTGGCGGTGGCTAACTGTCGGCCAACTACCGAATGGCTAGATCTGGCCGCCGAACCGCCAAATTGGGTGGGTTGAGGTTGCGACCTCAAGCCACATCGCCTAGTCGCGTGAGCCAAGCGACGTGAACCCAGGCAGTGTCGCTTGGTTTGAGTGTGCCAGGCAACACTGCTTGGGTCGTGGGTCGCGCCACTCTAGGCGGTGGCGGCTGCTGGAGAAGCCCGACTCTTAGGTAGGGAAGATGAAGACGAACGGGGAAGAAGATGAACAATAAACTTGCATTTCCAAAATTTCTAATGCTCAAAGCTGGTCCGGAATTGCATTGGGCTTTCAGCATTGGGAATGCTGATATTTGGCCAATAATGCTATGGCTCCCCTTTGAGTGGTATTTCTCTCGGTACATTGGCTCTCCAAGCATTCCGGCATTTGGTCCTGCCCGATTTAAAAAATAAAATAAAAATATAGTGTCGGGTAGTTGTTAACATAGATTCAGGTTGGGCCGCAACTCATCCTTCCTCGCATGAGTTCCAGTCATCTCGTGAACCGGGAATTCTACACTCGACAAATAAGAAAGCCGAGGAATATTTTTTGGACTCTTTGTTGCTTGAGCCGCCGACGACCGCCACAAACTGGACAGTACCTCCGCCACGACCACCCTTGGGGCGTGGTTTCCGCCACTAACCTCCCCCATCATTTTCTTTAGCCCACCCATAAATCCAAAAAAAACTGGGCCGAACACCCGAGCCCAGAACACCCCCAATCCAGCAAGCCGGCCCATGGGCCACGCTCGCACCGGGGGGGGCCCACGCGGCCGGCGCCCCGAATTACACGGCGCGCGCGAAAGAAGCATCGAGTCGAAGAAGTTCGCGAAAAAGCCCCCCTCGAAAGAGCTCGCGCTCGCTTCCGTTTCCCGCGAGAATCAGATCCGACGGCCCTCGCCCCCGCCACGCTGGCGATCCGCGCGACGCCCGATCAGACCAATCGCCTCGGCATCTCGCGCCCTATAAATATTCTTCCGCACCCACCGTCTCCCCTCACCGATCTTTCTCTCCATCTCGAACGGCGCTTCCGATCTCCGTTAGCGATCGCGCCTCCAAATCGTACGGCGTTTTTCTAGGGTTTCGTGGTTGTCGTCCAGTTCTTCTGTTCGAATCGGAGAAGATGAGCTCGAAGGAAGGCGGCGGCGGCGGCAAGGGAGGAGGGCAAGCCCAAGTCCTCCAAGTCGGTGTCCCGGTCGCAGAAGGCCGGCCTGCAGTTCCCCGTCGGCAGGATCGCCCGGTTCCTCAAGGCCGGAAAGTACGCCGAGCGGGTCGGCGCCGGAGCCCCGGTCTACCTCTCCGCCGTCCTGGAGTACCTCGCCGCTGAGGTTCGATTTTAGTTTTTTGTTTCGGCTCGATTGGTGTTGGGTTGCCTTTTGAGGTTCCTTGAATGGGTGGGTGAGGTCTAGCGTCTGATGTAGTCGTCGCTCGACTCTGGAAGGGGCTCTTGTGATGGGTTGGTTTTCATAAGTTGGTTGTCGTGGATAGAAAGTTTTCGACCTTTTCGTTCTTGATTATCTTTGCAAATTATCGTTCGGGCTTTGCTCTTCGTCGCTTGATTGTCAATGTCCATTTGCGTGCGATAAGAATCGATTCTCCAGCATATGGAAAACATAAATTCTCTTTTTATTTATTTATTTATTTATTTTGGGTCGTTCTGTCGTCTGGGATTTTGTGGATTGTTTTGATTTTGTTTGTGGACGCTCCTTCAAGCCCTTGAACTTGTTTGTTAAGTCTGGTTTCGTGCTTTATTCTAAAGAAGCCTTTTTTGGGTGGGTTTCAGGTGTTGGAACTTGCTGGGAATGCTGCCAGAGACAACAAGAAGAACAGGATCGTCCCGAGGCACATCCAGCTCGCGGTGAGGAACGATGAGGAGTTGAGCAAGCTCCTGGGTTCCGTGACCATTGCTAATGGAGGAGTGTTGCCCAACATTCACCAGACCCTGTTGCCGAAGAAGATGGGCAAAGGGAAGGGGGACATTGGATCTGCTTCTCAGGAGTTTTAGGGAGTTTTTCTCGTTTGTAGCTTGGGATCTTGTATCAGAGATTTTGTCATGGGATGATTTCTAGTGTATATGTTTGAATATGGGTCTTTCGGGGTTCTCTGGCTGGGGATATTCTGATATCATATTAGGATCATGTTTGAATCAAATCAAAAGGGTTTTTCTTTGTTCACGTTTTCAGATGAATGGATCTATTGATATTGAAATTGGACAAGTGGTATCTTCACTGCTTGATGTGAATGTACACTAAATTGAGACCAAAAGAGGGTCAATATCTTGAGTTTGAGACAGTGCAATTTGTTGCTCCAGGTAGTGATTACGAATGCCCAAATTCAGTCTAGTTGGAGAGAGGGTAGAGAGCTCTCTGGACTGTCTGGATAGACCTTGAAACATTCTATGGCTGTGTATTTTCTCATTCTTCAAACACTGAAGCAGCCTTTCAAGAAGAATCGCTTCTCTTTCCTTAGTACTCGCAAAGCCATTGAACCTTTTTATCATCAACATCATCACTTTTCAAACTTGTACAGGGGTAAGAAAAAGGATGAGTTACCTGGTTTTATTTCTGATGTAGAGAGTTCTCTATTATATTGATGCAGGATCCTATTGATTTTCCTGAACCCATGGCCCTGGCTAATTGTAGCCGAGTCTCGTGATGGTGGTGCAGGATGAAGGCAGTGTTCAGAGATGCCCATTTAACATGAGGTTTCACTGCAGATTCTGTTAAGCCCAGCCATCTCATCACTCTCTCCAGCTGTTGAATTGCATCGGATCAAAATGTTAGGCATTTAGAACAACTTAAGTGAATATTCTTCGAAACTCAGGATGCAAGTGTTGAGACGACCTTATCAACATCTGAATGCAATCCTTCAGAGTAGCCAAAAGAAAGAAGCTCTGCCACTAAGCCTCCCAGAATGACACAGGAAAAATTGTTGAAAGTCTGCAGGTTTAGAGCAATTAATAAGTAGTGGAGCGCTTTGAAGGAGTAGTTTTTCACAAATTCGGACTACGCAACCCCCATCGTACCAGGAGAGACCACACTCAGGCTTGCGAATATTAGCAGGACAAAAAACCATGTTCCGTTTTCTTTCATCCAACAGTAAGCATGATCATAAGTAGAATCGAGTAAGAAAACCCTACCTTGGAGGAGATGCATCTCTTATTAACCTGCATTTGTGGGATATGAGAATTAGCATAAATCTGAGTAGAAGCAAATCAGAAGTGAAACACGGCTCTTGGATTTCATCCAAAGATATAGCAAGTGACTGCAGTCAATTTCCTTCTCATTGTCCGCTAACAGCAGATTTTCAAAACATAGGGACTCAGCCTCATGAACGTCTTTAAAAGCCTCTGGACAAGTCTTATTGTGCTTAAATTAACTGTGCCTTGCCCCTGCAAAGCTAAGTGAGTCACCGTGACACACAGGGGGATTGGGGAAGGTCCTGTGAGAAGTGGATTGGGGTGTTGCGATGGTTTCAAATACTGAAGTGACACTATCAAGACATACAGAGGAGAAGAAAATAATCTCACTCTATAACTTGACCCTGTGCTGCCAATGGATTCATTTAATGTATCCAAGTCAGGAACCTGTGTTTCAAGACAATCAGGAAAGGACATATATCAAGAGAGGAATTGGCATATAAGGTGCAAAAGCTCACACCGTTGCAGAGTAAGGTTCAAAAGCGTAAACAATCTTGATCTTATTGATCGACCTACTGAACAGCCTAATCCTCGATTTACTGGTTGAAGTTTCAATCACAAGAAAACCATGACCAGGTCAAACTAATGCGTTAAACAGTCAGACCCTTCCTTACCTCTCTAAGAAATTCAAAGCCCACAAACTTCACAGTCCCTCCGGCAAATTGATCCTGGCTCGAATTCCCTCTCTTCAGCACTTTATATTCTTTCGGGAGGACCCCGAGTAGATAAGCAACTAGGAAATGACCTGCTTCGTGCTGCAAAAATACATTTCATATTGTTCAAACAAATCCCCGATGCAAAGGAGAAAGGAATGTCGAGATCGGCACAGGAATCATAGGGATGACCAAATCAAGCTCAGTCGTGTTCAACTACCAAGCTACAAATGAGCAAAAGGTTGATCCTTGAATGATGTTCCACGCCTCAACTGAACAATGCATCACGGGTTTTGCATTCGAAAAACAGAAGCTAAAATCTTCCAATGTCAACTGCTTCTTTGCTCGATGAAGCGTCAGAGCTCAGTGCTGAAGCGCTCAAGTCACTAACTAGAGAGCCAACAGGATAGCTCTTACCTGTGTACACATGAAGATGTCTTCTTCCCCGAGAGGCTCATCATTTCCTTCTTCAAGCACTACTCTTTGCCTTCCACTTCCTACCACCTGCAACAGAAGACAGCACCCTAGATGAAGCGAACAGATTTGATTGCAGATTTTATTCTTCACTACAAACCCAATTCGCACAATCTCTCCATATGGTGGCAGCAGTTCTCAAAAAAGAAAGAGCTGGTAAACGTGCATACAGAGTCTTCCGTTCGAGCAAACTCAAGGCAACTCTGTATGGAATCCAGAATTGAGTCCACCAGTGGACTAAGATATGACAAGTCCATCCCATTCAGCTTCAAATCATCAGGCAACCATACCCTTTTCGGAACCTGCAGGTCCCATACAACAACGAGAATATCGCATCACAGTGACAAGCGATAGAGAGAGAGAGAGAGAGAGAGAGAGAGAGAGAGGGTACCTGCTTGGCGGAGCCGAAGCCGGCGAGACCACCGGGCTTACCCTGCAGCTGCCTCGCGATGGCCAAGGCGTTGCGGTAATTACGCTTCCCGAGCTCCCGGTCCAGCCGCAGGAGAGATCGGCGGCGTCGTTCGGAAGGGTCGGAGCGTCGACCGCGGTCCGCCGCGGAGACGCACCGCCGGTGGCCGGAGACGCCGGCGGAGTCGTGGCCCGCCAACGCATGCATTTTCCTCAGCTGAGCTCCCGCAGCCAGCAAAATTGCCACAGAATCTGCATCATCATCATCATCACGATCCCACTTCAGTAAATTTTTATAATAAATAAATTTCATATTTTTATGTCTTTTTATATCACAAAAATGTTTTTTTATATGTTTAAATTTTTGGGTTCTTGCTTAACTTCGTTAGGCCACCTTAATCCTTATTCCGGCTGTCAGTTTTGTGTGGTCGGAAATGAACGAAACGGGAATTGCTCCGAGCAACACCACCACCACCAAGAGCTGCACTGAACTCATGCAGAAGAAGCTGCTCGCAGCGCTGGCCTCTGCCGCAGCAAATTCTTCCAAAGATGGGGAGTTTCGGCTTCTACGGGAGCTTATCGCGCGACCCTCGATTGAAAGTTCCGATCTTGAGGACGATCATCGTCAGAGCGTCGTCGTCGCCGCCGCGAGTCGAATTTTCGAGAAGGCAAGTTCTTGAGCGAGTGGACGAGGAGCTGGCTAAAGGGAACGAGAGGGCAGCGCTGGGTCTCATGAAGGACTCGCAGGGGAAGCCCGGCGGTCTCCGTTGCTTCGGTTCCGCGAGGCAGGTTCGTCGGTTGCGTTACTTCTTCTTCGTAGGCGTACGATGCTGTGTTTGAATCAGAGCGCTCCGTTCATTTCTCGAGTTTCTGTTTGGGAGGAGTGTATGTTACTCTGATATGAATGGACGCCTTCACATTGTTGGAGGAAACGCAAAATTTGGACCTGGTTTCCATCTCTCTGTCGCTATGTTGGCAGTGCAGAGTTGGGTTGTGCAATGATTCTTATTATCTATCTCCTATTCTTTCTCCATTGATGGGTTATTGTAGCAAATATATGGAGGAAAGTCCTGTGTTTTTGTGGGCAATGATGATTTGATGACGTAGGTTTTTCAGTGATTCTAGTTATCTTTCCCATCTTCATTTTTCGTTGATTGTTATAAAGCACACGCCTGATTGAAAGTTTTGGGATGACTTAAGAAGATGGCTCGTGGGACAGACAAGGAATGGAGATGTGTACTGTTTTGCGACTGAATGATGTGTAATCCTGAATAAGAATCTTGCCAGTTTTGTATTCAATTCTTTAATATCACCAAGCTGTTGACATATATGGAGTTGTTCTTGGAAGGAAATGTCTCAAAGTCGTGAATTGACTGTGCCATGTACTCATTAATTAGGCTCCAATTGCAGGTACCGCAGCGGCTTTACACTTTAGATGAACTGAAGTTGAATGGAATCGAGGCAGCATTGCTCCTGTCTCCGGTAGATGCAACTCTTGGTGCTATAGAGAGAAACCTGCAGCTTGCTGCTGTCGCTGGAGGGCTCTCCGCTTGGAACTTGTTGGGTCTCAGTCCCCAGCAAATCTTCTATATTTCTTTGGGCCTTTTGTTTCTGTGGACTTTTGACTCGGTAATTCGCTTGAACTATGTATTGAAACTTGAAAGCTGATCATTCTGGTTCTGATTAGATGACGGAAATAGATATTGTTTTGGGACAGCATTAGACTCTTGAAAAAGTCTGTTACTTCTGTCTTGTTCCTTTTTCTTTTATTTGTGTGTGACATCTAGGTTGAAGTTTGACGTTGGTCAGAAACATCCCCCACTGCTTTTCCCCTACACAAAAGAGGCAAAAAATTGTAATTAGAAGACTAAGATGACGTAAAGTAATGGTGACGACCTGGATTGTCACGAAGTCTGCTACACAAGCAGTAGAGGAGTGCAGCAGTTTTTGTAGATTTGCTTCACTTCTTACACTTGTTTTGGTCTTTTGAGTCATTTGTATGTCTTTTCAAGCAAATGTGCAAATCTTACTGTCTTTAAAATGCAACCATTCGCTTGTTCAAGTAGGTATCTTTCAATGGAGGAGTTGGCAGCTTGGTTCTTGATACAATTGGCCATACTTTTAGTCAGAAGTATCACAATAGGGTTCTTCAAGTGAGACCAATCTCTCTCTCTCTCTCTCATGCTCATTCACTACCCTACTGAGATATTTGTTGTCCCTCTCTATTCATGGCATCCTGAAAGTTGTCTATTTTCATTTATATTCGACAATTAAATTATGGCTGCATCTTAATGCCCCGATACGAATTTCTCACTATGGTCTTTTTAAACTTTGGAAATGACTTCTTCTGTCTGAGAGCATTTTCCTAGTGACAAGAGCTTCCCTGTATTGACTGAAAGGCTGAAATGTTGCGCAGCATGAAGCTGGACATTTCTTGATTGCTTACCTCATTGGAATCCTTCCTAGGGGATATACCATCTCCAGTTTGGATGCTTTAAAGAAGGAAGGCTCTCTTAATGTCCAAGCGGGGACTTCTTTCGTGGATTTTGAATTTCTTGAAGAAGTAAATTTCTGAAACTCTGCCTCTTCGGTACTTATCTATTACTTTACTTTCTTTGTCGGTTGATGTGTGTTGCAAATTGTTGTGCCTTATCACCTTTAATACGCAATCCAACTGCTCATCGGTCATGAAGAGACTTGTCATGCCTTCATTAAGATATCCTGTCTACAATAGCTGCATTCTTCAATCCTGCTACTCCTACTCCTGAGCAAACTGTTAAGGGCAAAGCGAGCCATGAAAGAACCAAGATGTGAATCTGTCAGTTCATAGATTGGAATATGTATAATAAACGTTTAACTTATGGCAGCATCGATTACCTGTTGCCTAGTAGGCCCAGGAAAAAGAGAAACAAGTTTTGCAATGTTGATATAATAGTTGTAGACTGGTGTTCTGAAACATAAGTGTTTATTAAGTGGAATCTCTTCAACATGCAGGTAAATGCAGGAAAAGTATCAGCAATGGTACGTGTTCTCCAACATGCCCATGATCATAACCATTTACATGCATATGTGACATTGCCGCACTAAGGGACTTGAGCTATTTCTTTTAGACGCTCAACAAATTCTCCTGCATAGCACTTGCCGGCGTGGCGACTGAATATCTTCTCTTTGGATGCGCTGAGGGAGGTCTCGCAGACATAAACCAGGTAAGCCACTGTGCTTTTGGTCCCACAATTTTGCTGAATCAAGCCTTGATCATTTGCAAGCGAAAATGATGCGAACTTTTAACGCCCTGGAGTGAAATTCTCGCATTGGTCGAACAGTTGGATTCATTGCTCAGGGGCTTGGGATTCACCCAGAAGAAGGTGGATTCTCAAGTCAGATGGGCGGTGCTGAATACGGTCCTGCTACTGCGCCGCCACGAAGCTGCACGGGGGAAGTTAGCAGAGGCAATGTCTGAGGGGAAGTCCGTCGGAGTTTGCATGGATGTCATAGAAGGCGCCATCGGCAATGCGGACATCCAGATCTGATGGCAAATCATCATCCATTCTTTTCTCTTAAGTCCTGTCATGTACATATCAGAGTCGTGATAATCCTGAGTGACTTGATCAACTTGTATGAATTTTGAATCCTTAATTCGATACATGTAATATAGTCAGATTAAACATGTGGTTGCTTCAAGTTCTAGAGCAGTTCTTTGGAATTTCATTTCCGTTGTGGATATTTGTAAAAGCTTCTCAGTTATCCTCATCTTTTTCCCCTGCAATCTCTTGCTACATTTTTTTTTTTTAACTGCTGTCCTATTTGTTTTTGGATAGGTTATTTTAGATGATTTCCTACAATAACAAAATTCTTTTCTTTTAACATCGCGTATTTTTCAAATTTTTAAATGCACTTTTTAATTTATCTCGAAACCATGTCTAACAGTCTAAGACGACATTTTCATCCAGCAAGACAGACACTGTTGTTGCACTTCATGAACTATAGATTTTATGTTAATTCCTCATCCTAATCACACTGTCCCACATAAATATCATCTTACCAAGAACTCATTCTCGTAATTTCAAGTCTTCACTATTTATTTCCTGTAGATTCTTCATTCGGATTGAAAGAAATAAGATATATATGTATATATTTATATCAAGAGAATTATAAAAAAAAAATTTTAAACCTATTATCATTATGTCAATTCAGTCATATATATTTTTTTTTTGGTTAATTCGATTTTAAACATTTTATATTTATGTCAATTTAATTGATTTGGCTAATTTTGACCCACCGCCATTGATAGGAACACTAGCCTAATTGACAATAACATGAGCAATTTTTTAAATAATATATTATATTTTATTGACTTTTTTCTCTTTATTTTTCACTTATTTCTTCCATCGGCTCTCGCCTCCCGTGACCAGAGGAAGAAGGAAGGAGGAAAAAGAAGAAAAAGAAAAGAAAAAATCCAAAATTCAAAAAAATAAAACACTATTAAAATTGTCAACATTAGTTTCGGTTACTAGTGAGTTAAAATTGATCAAATGGTCTAAATTAGTACAAATCTGAAAATGTTTAACTGAATTGATAAAAAAAATTAAATATGACCGAATTTGTATAATTGCAATGCGTTTAAAACTTTTTTTTGGTAATTTTCCGATATAAATTTATAAAGTATATTTGTTTACGTACAATACCTATATTCCCTTGATCATCATAAGACACACCAACAAACGAGCGAGAAATTAATTCAACTAAATAAACTTTAGAATAGAAATGACAAAACTAAATATTACATACCTAAAGTGAAAAATCAAGGAATCGCGGGATTGGCATGAAATAAAAATCGAAGTGGTAATTAATGTCATTAATGAAAAGAAAATTTATAGAAGTTAAAAATTCAAAAGCAAATTTACACATTTTTCTTGTACCTTAACCTTGTAAAATTGATACCTTTTCTAGTATTTGGGTAAATTTTCAATAAGGATTTGAAGTGCTATGATGTCCTGATTTCTTCCCATTAACAAATTCTTCATGGCATTTCGATGATAAAATAAAGAGAGCGTTCTTTCTAGTGCTTCCGCTCTCTTCTCTTCCGGTCTCTGCTTGGGAACGACGGCGGGGGACTCAAAGTGGGGGAAGCCGGCGTCTCGCCGGAGCTTCGTTCATCGGAATTCCTTCGATCGCCGAAAGTGAGTCCGACTCGCTCCTCCTTCTCCGGCGATCTCGCGAGCTCGAGGGTACCCTTCAATTCGCCTACCGTTTTTCTCCCCACGTTGTTCTGCGTTTGCGCTTTGTTTTTGGTCCGATATTCCTCGGTAGTTCGCGTGTCGCTAGTCGTTGATGGGTTCCGGCTCGGCGGGCGGTGCTTGTGCTTGTCGGGCGCCGATTTGGGAGCGGAAAGTTTCGATCTTGGCGCGTTCTGATGTGGTGGGTTGTGAAATGGGGGCGCAATTTGGGGCCTCCGCGTGTGGATTGAGATTGACCCGGTGGAGCGCTGATGGGGTTGAACGGTTGCGGTGATGTGGAATTGGGTTTCGATAGACTCTGGTGATTTGATGTTCTTGTTGAGCGAGCTAGGCGACGGCGACCGGGAAGTGAAATCGAGAAAGCAAGAAAAAGGGCTCTTGGTTCTTGGTTATTCTTCCTGGGCAGCTCACTTTTCGCGAGCTTTCTCTATGTGCGCAGGCGCGTGCGTTGGGTTGGACTCGGGGGGTCTCTGGAAGTGTTCAGTTCTGCTCCTTTGGTATAAAATGTGGAGTGAGTGGGGTGGTGCCGTGAATCTGCCCTAGTCTCTGACTGAGATTTGAATTTATATTTGCAATTAAGGACCGTCGTATGTTTAAATTTCAAAAGCCTATCTATGCAGATTCGCTGATATTTGAGGCTAGATGTGCGAACCGTGTGAATTGCGCAGTTTAGCTTGATTCACGTGAGGCATCTGCGACTTGTGCTACGTGAATAAGGCAACGAAAGCTTATAGCATTGAGAGAACGTTGGGATGTTTAAACTGGTTTGTAGTAGAGTCGTGGTTGAATTAGTGTATAAAGATTATACTTTCATGCTTGATTTTGTTAACATTCAAATTTTGAAGCCTTGCATGGCTTGCATGGCTTCTGGAGTGCACCCTTGCGAAGCCTTGCCTTGCCTCCTCTTCTCCTCGGCACCCTTCCACTCTTGAAGCCTTGCATGGCTTCTGGAGTGCAAGTTTTTTGGTACCGAGTCTCTGCTGTATAGCTCTTGGTTTTAAGTCAATACATATTACCTTTACCAAAAAAAAAAAAAAACATTTTAATTTTGAGATAACTTGTTTTCTTTTTGGATGCCAAATATGCCCGATATTAAATATCTTGATCATTGCAGCTCTTCAGTCAGCAATGATTTACACTGCAATCGACAACTTCTACCTGACGGATGAGCAGTTGAAGAACTCGCCTTCCAGGAAAGATGGAATTGATGAAGCAACAGAAACAACTCTAAGAATTTATGGCTGTGACTTGATTCAAGAAAGTGGCATACTACTAAAACTGTATCCTCATCTGATGTCTAGATGATTCGAGGCCTTAGTATTAATGCGTAAATCATTTGAACTGCATTCTGTTGTTCGGATCATTTCCTTAATCTGCAACGCAGACCACAAGCTGTGATGGCCACGGGCCAGGTTCTCTTTCATCGTTTTTATTGCAAGAAGTCATTCACCCGTTTTCATGTTAAGGTTAACTTCTCTACACCAGCTTTTGTTTTATTTCCATCTCATCCTCTGTGATTGCACGAAAGGAAACTTTGAAACTGTGACATTGGTGCAGAAGTTCAATATTCTTGTTCCACTGTAGCCTGGTTAATTTCCTATTGCAGTCCATTCTTTTATCTTTTGTCATGCATCTCTTGGGACAAAGTTTTGAGCAATCTTTTTTGCCTTGACTTGAGATGAAATTTTTATTCTTTATCTTCTTCTTGCAAAATGCTTATCCAGGAGTTGATTTGGTCATAATAACCTTGCAGAAAGTTGCCGCAAGCTGTGTTTGGCTAGCATCAAAACTTGAGGAAAGCCCTAGGAAGGCTAGGCAAGTCCTCATTGTTTTCCATCGCATGGAATGTAGGAGGGAAAACTTGCCAATAGAGCATCTGGAACTGGGTTCAAAGGTCAGAATTGAATTCTTAATTTAATAATTTGCTATTCTGATCATCACTATAGGCATTTGATTTTGCATATTTTAAAAAGTAGTATGCAGAGCTGAAGATAGAGTTAAGCAGAACAGAAAGGCATATTTTGAAAGAGATGGGTTTCATCTGTCATGTCGAGCATCCCCACAAATTTATTTCAAACTACCTTGCAACATTGGGAACACCTCCAGAATTGAGACAGGAAGCCTGGAATCTGGCAAATGATAGGTAATTATATGTACAATGTCTCAATTTTGATTAGTGGATCAATTTATGCACTTCAATCTTGGTGTCACTAGTAATTTTCTGAGTTAGGTGTGGAGAGAGAAGCATGTGTCAGGCCCTTTTTTTGGGGGGGGGGGGTGGGGGTGGGGGTGCATTTTCATGTTGGCAGGTGGAAGCAAATTGACTGGACTCTTTATCTATGAATACTTTAATTTGTTCAGTCTCAAATTTGCATTCTATCATGGTGCGATATGGTCTTATACATTAAGTTTCTTTGCTTGCCGAGCAGTTTGCGTACTACTTTTTGGGGGGGGGGTGGGGGTGGGGGTGCATTTTCATGTTGGCAGGTGGAAGCAAATTGACTGGACTCTTTATCTATGTATACTTTAATTTGTTCAGTCTCAAATTTGCATTCTATCATGGTGCGATATGGTCTTATACATTAAGTTTCTTTGCTTGCCGAGCAGTTTGCGTACTACTTTGTGTGTTCGTTTCAAGAGTGAGGTTGTGGCATGTGGAGTTGTATATGCTGCTGCTCGGAGGTTCCAAGTGTCGCTTCCTGAAAATCCGCCATGGTGGAAGGTGTTTGATGCGGACAAAGATGGAATCGATGAAGTTTGTAGGGTTTTGGCTCATTTATACAGCCTGCCCAAAGCAGAATATATTCCAGTATGTAAGGATGGAGACTCCTTTTCTTTCTCCATGAAGTCCTTGGATCTACAATCTAAGCCAGCTTCGAAGGTAATTGTTTTATTTTTTATTTTTCTCCGTTTGCTGCTCTGTCCCTTTGGAAATTGGGAGATAGTAGTGTTTGCTGCCTTTTTTGGGCAAATAGAATAGCTATGCTGCCATTACGGGTCATGCTTACCATATTCAGGACTACCAATTCAAAGTTTCTGCGCATATAGCTGAAAAGGAATTGTCTTAAGTGTGCGCCAACAAACTTCTGAACTGGCAATGTTTCTTGATTAATTTCAGGAGGTTCCACCGAGTAGCCCCCTGGTTAATACTGACTCTAATGCTGCCAAGACTGCCCCATTATCCGGCAATCTGGAATCCGGTGGATCCAAGGGCGAATTAGTAGATTCAAATGGGAAGGAATCTAGAAAGAGTGATGATGAATCCACTATTGTGCCAACTGAGGGCGGAGTAAAAGATGATTCTTTCCCTAAGCCAAAGTCTGAGCACAGAAATGAGGTTAGTGGGGAAAGGAACAAGGAGAGAGAGAAGGACAGAGAGAGGGAGAGGGATAGGGACAGAGAGAGGGATAGGGATAGGGATAGGGATAGGGAGAGGGAGAGGGAGAGAATTAAGTCCAGAGATCGTGATAGGGGAAGGGACTCCGACAGGGAAAGAGAACGGGAAGACTCTGACAGAGATAAGACTAGAGAAAGACGTCACCGCTCAAAAGACGGGGGCAAGGATTCAGGTTTGTTTGTGAATCTATTATCTCAGTCATACATTTGGTTTGAATCAATCAATTGAAACATTCTATCTGTGGCAACATATACTATCCTTGAGTTTTAACTGCTGCTTCTTTGACTCGGGTATTTTACACTTTGAAATGCAGGACATTCGGATAAATCAAGACACCACTCTTCACGAGGCAAGCTGTCCATTTAACCTAATGTTTATCAGGTCTCTGTGTGTCTTTCTTTGTTCAATACTTATTTACATTGAACAATTGTCTTGCTTTTCAGATCGGGAATACCGCAGTTCCTCATATTCTTCCAGGGACAAGGAAAGGCACAGACATCATTAATATGCTTGAAGCAGTTGCCACCTGCCACAATGCAGTAGGATATTCCAGTGGCTCAATCCAGATCTTGTAACATAAGAGAAATTTCGTGCTTTCAGTTTTGTGCAACTGGCTTACCAAACTGTCTATACAGGGGGCATGTTTCCTGTGAATTTAGTTGCCTTCGTGAGTTAATCTTGAGTTTATCTCTGCTGTTAGGATGACGATATATGAACATTAGTTACTAAAATACTTCAGCATTTTTTTCATCTTCCCGGGCAATGTAATGTTTCTCGTTTCCCTTTGCATGGCCACAGCGCAATCCAGTCATCCGCTTGGATGTCTGTGTCTTACCTTTGGTGGCCTCTCTTTGGTGACCTGTCCGGTGATTGAATCCAAGATTCATTCTGTACATACAATCGAGAATCTCGGGATCTTAGCTTATGTGTAGGAGTTTCAACAGGGCAGAGCTCTCCAACGTGAAGTCCTGATACCGTTCAACAGAAATGCAATCGTTTGCTTCGGGGCCTCAAAAGCATCGAATGCCTTGTTAAAAGGCTAGAGCATGAATTTCTTTTTCAACATGAAAGACATAGGATTCCAATTGGTTTTCTTTTGCTCCACAGGTTCACATGTGATTACTACGGTAAAGAAAAATAACCGGCACATGTCTCATTAATTAATTTATGGAATTTCGACCAAAAACAAAATTATGGAACGACGTCTGTCATGCAATAATTAAGCCAATTCATATTCTTTCTTACAATTGTAGGCTGTAACGAAAGAAACCAAGTCTATCACACCCTGAACTCATTCTAAAACGAAATGGTCCAGCCTCCAAAAAAATAAAATCTCGAGCTAAATGAGAATCCAGCAGCTCCCTTTGAAGGAAATCACTATGCACATAATCTGTGAACTATGGAAAGCATGTGCCCGTTATTTACCAAACTCCGTTGACACTCTTGCGGACCCAAAGTTATCCAACGATGCAGGGGAATGGCACTGGGACACAAAAGTGCAGTCTCTTAAGTGAGGGTGTGCAGCTCAGAGACATGTAATAGGAAGATACAAATTGGAACAAGTCAAGCCGCAGATAAACCCTCATATGCAAGAAAATGAGGGGAAAAAGTTGCTGATTTCAGATCCTCGGACCTGCGAAAGAGTATCGAGATGAAACTGGCAAGCTAGCATCATTTTTCTCATTAATCCTGTAATGGTGTGCTCGATCACGTCCCATTAGATCATCAGTATACCTTGGACGTGCTTCATCCCGATTGACTCCTCTCCTTCGTGGACGGTCCTTCTCACTAAAGTAACTTTCCCGCCTACTACCAAAAGGGCCCGAGGGTACATCCTCCCTTCTTGAAGAATGTGGATATGAGTCCCCAGATGCAGCACCATGCCGATATGCATCATAAGGATCCTCGCGGTAGGAATCAAAAGTAGCAGCAGCAGAAGTACCTGCCCTAGAAGGAGGAACTTGGTAGTGCAATTCCTGCCTCGGATGAAGAGAATAAGTTCTGAATTCCCTGTCACTCCCATGGCTACGTCCAACAGCATATTCTCTCGATGCCGGAGCAGCTTCCCTATGTCTCTCTTCCGGCAGTCTTCGAAGGCGCTCTCTCTCGTGATCATCCCGGTATGGTCTTAAGGTAGGAGAAACATGTCTTGGGAGACCTGAGTTTCTCCTCTCTCCTCGAAGACCAAATGATCGATACTCCTGCTCCGTAAGATACATTTCTCGAGGTTCTGCTCTAGGCCTAGGTGCCAACTCACGGTCCACAACTAGCCGGTCCCTTTCATGAGCTAATACCGGAAGTCTTCGAGATCGATGATCAGCATAAGGATCCCTCGCCGATGTTTCCCCACGTGATAGATGTCGTGATTCTCCAGCTCTGACATGAGAATCCCCCATTCTGCTTTCAGTCAATCTCGGGGAATAAGCAGGCAATTCTTTTGGATGGAGCTCTATTGGTCGAAAAAGTTCTGCAAGCCTACTTACCTGAAAGAAATTCAAGTGTTATCGTCTCCAAGAATTCTTCAGGAAAAATACTGCTGAAACTTCACAAACAACTAGCATGCATCCTCACCTGTTTAATAGAAAGTTCCGTTTTGAATTTGTGTTTAGTCGTAAAATTTTCTTTCATGCCCAATTTGAAGATACTCTCCGGTAGTGGATAACAGTCGAGATGAACTTTAAATCGCACCTAGAATTTCAAACCTGATCAGCCTTAGCAAACAAAATCATCGACTAGTAAGAAAACCCAGCTAATAAAAAACTGACCTGAACTGGAAAAGCCCCATCAAAAGCTCTAGGCTCAAGTCTCATGCCCCCGGGAGAAGTGGCCTTGTAAATTCCATGCATAAGCTTAAGATCATAATCGTACAGAAAAAGCTTGAGACCAGGTCTGACACCCAACACGAGATCCTTTTTATTCAAGGGGATGCCCATGACACCATACCTTAAACAATCTGGTTTGGTCTTTGAGTTACACATAAAAATCAAACCACCAAGTTTTTCTTTATTTTCTTTTCTCTGTTTGATTTCCAAATTGTCAAGTTTCTCAATGTCCTTAAAATTGTTCAAACTCTTGTTCGACTTTTGTCTTACTGTTTCCTTCAATTTCCTTTTGCTATTTCCAAGCACTTCAGCTCTTCTTTCCTCACTATGATCTGCAGCTAGTTCCTTTGAAATCTTCTCTACATGACTGCAGCTAGTTTTACCTTTCAAGTTGCCATCACCCTTTTCTTCACTCCTGAAGTCATCTGCATTTCGTTGCATCTTATCACCAGAAGTAGATTGTTTCAAGGAGTCTTCTTTGCTGTCATTTCCATTCTTAACTGACAACACATCTTTCTCCTTCGTTGCTTTTTTCACCTCAACTTTTGGTATGGTAGCTTCGACTTTTTTCTTCATCGATGAAGTAATGGCAGGAGATTTCTTGACAATTTTTGATCTGGCTTTCGAAACTTGAATAGTTCTCTTTTTAGAGCCCTGCACCTTTTCAGAGGCCCACGCAGGTTCACTCTTATTTTTCAGCTCCACAGAGTGTGGCTCAGTGGAGACAACTGGAGCTGCTTGAATTTTCTCCCCATTTTTAGGCTGAGCTGGCAACTCCTTGGACGTTTCCGCTACTTTGTTCTTATTTTCCATCTCCATAGAATGTGGCTCGGTGGAGACATCTGCAGCTGATTTAGTTCCCTCATTTTCGTGCTCCATACATAGGGCCTCTGTGGTGTCCTCTTCTTTGCTGCCATTTCCACTATTAATCAGCAATACTCCTTTCTTCTTTATTTCTTCTTCCCCCTCAGGTTCTGCCAGAGTTACTTTGGCCTTTTTCTTATTCAAGGAATTACTGGCAGGAGATTTCTTGACAATTTTTGATCTGGGTTTCAAAACCGTCCTAGTTTTCTTTTCAGGAGCCTGCAACTCATTGGAAATCTCTGCAGCTTTTCTCTTGCCTTCCAGCTCTGTTGAGTGTGGCTCAGAGGCATCTGCAGGAGCTCCATTTTCCTCCTTTCTTTTGTGCACCTTCTGAGTTGTGTGCACAATTGTTTTAGCTTTCTTGTTTTCCTCTTTCACACGACGCAACTTAGTGGAGAAATCTGCAGGTGTTTCAACTTCCTCGGTTTCCTGCTCCAATGTGTGTGATTCCACGGACACATCTGGAGGTGCTTCAGCTTCCATTTTTCTATCTTGCTATATAATTCCACCCAGTGTTCCAAGCCAACTTTAGTCCCAAAACAACAATTACCTAGCAAAATTCAGCTGCAAACATCTACAGAACATCAGATCTCAGTAGGGAAATGGTACTTAATGCGATTCAGACTGCTTCCACAGCATTCCTAACATATGCATGCACATGTCTTCTCACTTCACAGCTAAACAGAATAATAGAATTACTACTTTTCCACATGTAAGTTTTAACAAATTTCTACTAATATGATTTCTTCAACTGAAGACATCTTTATAATAGTATCACAAAATCTCTTATAACCAAAGCATTCCCAAGAGCATGATACACATATAGACCATTCCAATCCAAAGAAAACGAAATGGTCTATAAAATATATTAAAAGACACCCAAGAATTTACTAAAGTGCTCATATGCTGAAAAACTTAAATCAACAAGAACATGCTGTAAGACAAAACCATTACTTCAAACATGAGGTCCTTATATTGTGTATTTCGAAACAATGCATAATGTAGGAGATAGGGATTGCATATCTTTTTTAATGTAAGATAATAAATACTAAGTATTTCATATCTAAACAATTTGTATTTGTGAAATGGTACAAAAGCCTTATTAGCATCAAACTTCACCTTCTTGTCATTACTCACATGACCTGTGATTCTGAATGCATTTGTGGCACTTCTTTTCCAATTCCAGTTCAACCTATCTGATTTCTATTGCTTGTTCTTTTATTTTCCCTTCTACCCAACCTTTTTGTTTCCAACCTCAAATCTACCACACTCGACCTACATCAAATCGATCATCTAGGCACAATAATCAATGTCACTAGGACAGATCAAGATTCATATCAATGGTTCAACTCAGTTCATATAGAAAAAGATTCAACTTCAAGGTGAGAATCTAGGTTGAAATTCCTGACAACATTTGTTTATAATTCAATTAAACTCATAGTTCCGACATGATTTACAGATTCATTTAGTCTGATAAAAGGTCTCGAGTAATTTTAGGATAGATGGGTAGTTGAATGTCTAATGTTCTCAAGCGACTGAGAATTACATTGGTTAATCTCCCAGGGTATTCAGCAATCAAAGCGGCCAGAATAACTTGGTTAATGCCAAAAATGCATTCATAGAGTTGCCGAATAGCGTAATCTTATAACATAGTTATTATTAAAGGAATTCTCAGACATCTCATTCCTCATATCCTCTCAATTAAGAGCTTAAAAGAATGAAATAACAACTCCAAATATTTACAATAACATTGTAAGAGATCCAAGTAATAAAACTCTCAGCATCCTCAACCTTGCCTACTAAACTAAAAGGAGATATGAATTTGTATTGCCACTTCTGCAAAAGTACTCTTCTAGCGTCACTAATATCATATTTGGGAATCTTGTGTCATTTGTGACGTAAAATAGATTGCTTAAACAAAATACCCATGTTCCTTGTTATAGTGACCTTAGCAATTATACTGTAATTATTACACATGCAAAATGTCCTTAGTTTTTTACAATATCGGGTCTTTCAGAAACTAATTGATACATCACCCGTGTTTTTCTGAAGCTGCTTAATAAATGTTACAGTTCAATAAATGCTATCCACGATTCTAATAAGATTCTCCTAATTTGCGATTCAAACAATAAGCCTGACCACCAAGGCTAGTGACCATAAACTATGTAAGGGCATGACGAAAGACTTTGACTAACAAAGTACAACCCGTCGTAAAGACTAGGAACTTTGCACTGCTGTGTCAGATACAAAAGACAGATGAGATTGGTTGAAGTTGGATGATCAATTATTTGTTTACAATATACTTATCCTGTTTCTTTTCCCCTGTAGCGTTTTCCTCTAGGAACTTCAAACAAAGGTGCTATACTCTAACCTAAAAAGACCACCTGGTCCTACCCGAAGCACTGAAGATAAAGATGAAATTCTATCTGTTTCAAGAGCACCATGTCCAGCTACATCAGATAAAAGAAATAGCATCACTTCTAGGCTTTTTCCCGGCGCAGTTCAGCAGAAACCCACACATGTAAGTTGAGAGAGAGAGAGTTAAAAATCAGTACTTTCATGAATATGCGCTCAATAACTCAATATGGTGAACTAAAAAGACCACAGTCAACGAGAAACCATTCAAGATTACGGAAAGAAGCATCAACTCTGCAAAAAAATCACCGCCCTTACACTTCACCAAAAAAAAGAAAAAAACCCAACCCAAGACTGCAAACAACCTATGCATCGGAGGGCACGAAGGAACAATCGCTCCAAAAATTCCGAAACCTGAAATCCCGACGGCGCAAGGCGGCACCTTGCCCACCTAAATCGGTATCATCAACACTCAAACAGCTACTGAGAGGCTCTTAAGACTTGCACAACAGATCTTCCAAGCAATCTAACAAGAACCAGCACGCCAGATTGACCCAGACGAGCCCGGACGGCTCCGTCGCGCGATCGCACCCGCCGATCGATCCGCACAATGAAAGAACAATCATCACAGACAGACAGAGAGAGAGAGAGAGAGAGAGAGAGAGAGGACGAGACCGCGACATTACCAGGATGGAATTAGGGATTCTGGAGTCGAGGAGCAGCCCGTAGCTCGACGGCGACGGAGTGCTTCATAGAGAGAGAGAAAGAAGAGAGAGAGAGAGAGAGAGAGAGAGAGAGAGAGAGAGAGCACTGTTTTGGTGCTTGCAGTTGCAGATAGGGAAGGTTTTGTTCGATATTGGAGAGGACGACGACGACGAGGAGTTAACAATATTCGTGGGATTTTTACCAATTTTATTTTTTCCCATCAAATTTCATTTCCTAATTCATTCTTTTTTCCCCACTTGAAAAAGAAAAAAAAGATGGGTTTTTGTTATAAGCCCTGCAGAAGAGAAATTTTTGTATAAACAAAAAAAAAAAGTTGTTGGGATTTTATTTTTTTTGGTAACTGTCAAATCAGATAAAAGATCAGTCGGTTGGATACTAACCGAAGGAGTGAACGGACGGACCGTGAGTCGTGAGTTTTAGTTTCGATAGAGAGCCCGGAACCAACACTAACTTTGGCACTTTGGATGCTTTTTGGTCGGGATCTAATGAGAATCTTTTGGGCATTTAAAAGGCAGCACTTTTAACAAATTTTTTTCTTCTTTTTGGCTAAATTCCAAATGATAGTACCCTTTTTGGGCATTTCCCTGACTAGAGAAATGCCCAGTCTCACATTAAAGGAATGAGTTAAATTTGATTGCCATAAATCCAGCTATAGTACATGTCAATCTCTACTGGCCATGCATATGTACTTCCTGCCTGCTTGATATCCTCTATATATGGAAAAATCGGTATCGGTTTGCGTCTCAAATTTTAACCGTTAAGCTTGCAAAATCCGTGATACTTTACTTTCGTCATTTAAGATCGAAGGGCGGACTCTTTTATCCAAAAAAAAAGAAAATCAATTCTTTTCTTGAATATTCAAAAATTTCTTGTTTGGACCACACATATCCTCCCCTCTTTTAAGTCCTCACATCTCCCACATTGATAGTTTTAGTATTTTCATCTTCTTTAAACCTTCATTTGCTGCCAAATTAGAGGCGAACATAGCTACATTATTTTTCACCGGTCTAATCCTGAAGTAGAAACCTAAGTGGTTTCATGGACACTCATTGAACTCAAGCCTGAGTGGTATATTAGTAATTGATGCCCCCGACCTTGAGCATGAATTAGAACTTCTCCCCTCTCTCTCTCTCTTCTTCTTGATGTGGAATTTCGCCTCGATTCAATGAACTTCAAGATCGTGAATCACCCTACTAATTCCACGGACCGAGTATGGTGCGACTCGAGTCAATTATAGTGTTTCAGTTATGGCCGGAACAAAGTATACCGTATCATTCGACTCTGGATGCCCACTAGTATTAGCACCTATGTATTGCAACTTGGTCTGTACAATCTCACAGATATGGCATAACGATAATAGCACGTTTACTACCGGTTTCGCTTGGTCTTTTTCCTGTAAAATGATGCGAGGAATGGTTTTACTCTGGAACCAGACAACTGTCGTTACGCCCACTTTTTCTTTCTTTTCTTTCTAGACGATGTGCATTATCCAAGTACAGGACAGGCCTTGCCGGTCGGTTCAGGAATCAAGACGTGCAAAGCAGAAGACAAAGATCCGTTTCACTCGATTCCACGTTCGCCAGAACCAAACTTGACTATGCGCGGATCCAAAATCTGTGATGTTACCAACTGATAGTGAATCTTTAGTGCAAGTTCAATGCCTGGTATATCTTTCTGGAGTATCCAGACTGACCCAAGCTAAGTCATGCTACGTAGCCATATCAAATATTAACATTAAAGGATATCTTGACAAAGCAATTTCTCCAGGACACTGAACTTCTATTCCCTGATAGGCATAAAATGACGCACTCTCTCTTTTTACCAATCTGATGCTTCATACCGATTTTCTCTGATGCTAATAAAGTATCTAGCTAGGAACTTTTGACAAGTCCTTGCTCCAACAAAGGGGGGAAATTTTTATTATTACAACAAAATAGATTGACAGATGATAGCACAATCCAGAACTCGAAAGGAATTTGTCCCAGAAGATGGGCTCGGATTTGGCTGCAACTAGAGCTTGACCAGATTAAACTTTTCAACTGTTCTTCACCAATGTATCCCTAATCAGTTGCTTTGGTGCTGCAGGGAAAAAAGGAAAGTTCATGTTTAGTAAAGGCAAATGTGTCGGGCTGGGCTGCAAATACGATGCCAGCTTGACGAGCAGAAATCTATAATTCATCGAGGCTTTAGAAGTCATCTTACCAGGATACCCTGTGAACCTTTCAAACTGTACAAAGGCCTGATTGATGAACATCTCTGTTCCATAGACAGGGATAGCTCCAACCTCTTGAGCTTCTCGGAGAAGTCTAGTCAATTTTGGCGTGTAGATGGCATCGAAAACCAGACAATAGCGACTCAAAGCATTCTGCCATGAAAAAAGTGATTTCATGTTAGCTTGTCATTCATCAAGATCAATAGGTCCAGTGTTGAGTATTATGCAAGGATCCTATTAAATTAATGACATCACGAATGGGTCCTACAGAGGATGAGTGTCAAGATACCAGACCTTAGGTAAGGGTGTCAGGTCAACGTTTGGCTTCATCCCAACTGATGTGGTATTTGCAAGAACCATTCCATCTTCAGGATGAAAATTCTCCAGTTCAGCCAGAGTAATCGCTTGCCCTCCAACTTTACTGGCTAGTTCTTTTGCTTTTTCTACAAGTCAGGAGAAACATCATGTCGAGTTTGTCGTCATGAAAACTATATTGAAACAAGAGATGCCCATAGGAAGAAAATCTTACCATAAGTCCTGTTGGCAACTACAACTCTTGCTCCCTTCTCCATAGCACCATATGCAAGTGCTTTACCAGCACCACCAGCTCCAATGACAACAAATAGCTTTCCAGCCAAGGGGGAAGTGGTAGTGGGGCTTGCTCCATTTGAAGCTGCATCAGAGAGAAACCATGTAAGATCCTCAGAGGGGTTCAAAGTTGAGAGTAGCAAACAGCAAGTTACTAAGTGCATTTAAAACCTCGGAGTGCCTCCTCAATAGCAGCAATAGCTCCAAGATAGTCAACATTGTATCCAATCATCTTCCCGTCGGTTGGTCTTCTAATCATCTGACTGATAGCTCCTATGGCCTGTAATAATCACCATCCAGACATCAAAACAGGCATGCTTAATGATGCAGAAGCTTGTCAAGAGCCTAGACAGTAACTCTATCAGCAAAAACGCCTACTTATTTAGACATCATCCCATCAACAGAAGAAGCTAAGAAGTAAGGAACAACATTTTACCTTGGCTATTGGGTCGACCTCATCACAGCATCTAAGTCCATCCTCCTTGTGAGGAATTGTATAACTGCATTTGAAGTTGAAAATTTGGATTTTCATTTTGTGAATAAGAGGAATTAAATAAAGCCCATCGAGTCGCTCTGCTGAGGTGAACCCAGCAAAGGACCTGTAAAATCAACAAAAAGAAAACGAAGTAAATCTGCACTACTTGGAGGAGGATATTTTACCTGTATCCAACAAAGTCTGGAGATGAGTAGGCGTTGATGAAATTTGCCACATTGTCAACCAACAGAGGAAGATAAATTCCATTGAAATTGACTGATTAAATGCTGCATTGTACAGATGAGGACTCTTGCTGTGACCAATGGGCTTTCCAATAACACCATGTACTTTGGTATCAGGCCCCAATTGTCTTAGATTATATAAATCCAACAGATCTTTTATGGATGGCTGTCCGGGAGCTGAAACTACTCCGGCTTCAATTGCACCGAATGTGAGATATCCACCAAACTTTGCAGCAAGTATCCGTGAAATCAAACCCCTCTCGCCCATAGCAATTGCAATGGTTGGAACCTGCAGTGGCATATCATGCTCTATTGAAACTTTGTAGAGAGGTAAATGGCCTATAAAAAGTGAATAAGCATAGAGAATGATGTCTTCCTATTTCTGTGGGCAGGACACCTTTGGAACTTGAAATATCTACCAGATGTTAGAATTCTTTTTCGGCCTAAAAAATCAAGTTGGTATTCATTTTCAATGAAGCATGCTGTCATCATCATCACTCTTACTGACTATCATTGTCAAAGCTTGAGAGAGCTACTACTTAAGCCTCTTATTTGATTTTTTAAAATAGCCACGAAACATATCAACCCAGAATTTCAAAAGCCCTGCCCTAACATTTTCTTTTGGTGCCTCAAAGTACTCACTTGAGAATGTGCTAGAACTTGAAAGATACGTGGGCAGTCACTAATATCAAGGGCAGTAGTTGCAATCTTGACAATGTCAGCGCCAGTAGCCTGGATTCTTGCTACAAGGTTGCCCAGTTCCTCGGATGATGGCGTATTCTGATAGTTGTGAGAAGAAACTATGATTTTGGCCTTTTCAGGCTTCTTCCCTTGAATGGAACCGAAGAACTCTTGCGCAACCTTCAATCAGATGAGCAAAACTCTCAGTGGTATAAATATGACCCTTCCACAGAATCAAAGACTTGGAAAAGAGCAAATTGTTGATAGTAAGCACTATACGGTAAATAGAAGCTGAAGAACATCTATCGGCATAAATTAGGTGACAGATGCAATTGGTAATTCACTAGAAACTCATCATAAGAAGCTTCAGACTTCACAAACAAATCCATATTTTCAAGAATTTTGGAGGAAGAAATGTGATCATCACTATTATTCAGTTCAAATAGTCGACCGTCATTCTGCGGCCGGCTACCAAGCACTACTGGCAGAAGCTCTTTTCATATGCACTTTACTCATCAAGTCTATCCTAAATCAAACATGGATTTAAAAGACAATTGTGGCATTTTCTGCATTTTAAAAACCAAGCTTATGGAAACATAAACTGGCAAGGATAAGATCTCATTATAACTCTAACACTAAGTCTGGTTCTCATTTGCTGCAGATGATAAGTATATCCAAAACAAACAAATAGGATAGAGATAAAATCCGACCTGAAGCTCGACGTCTACATAGTCAGCTCCCAATTCCAGCGCCAATCGCAATGCATCCAATCTCTGGCTATCATCACCCTCATACTGACCACCTTCCCATTTGGGTCTGATAGAGGAACAGCAGAAGATTCATAACCATGAGAGAAACTCAAACGAAGGAAGACATGCCACCAGAACTCGACATCATTCAGTAAACTAAACAGTATCGGCGGAGATGCACATAAAATCAATAATTTTCACGCAAAGCTGCATCCCTCAATAAAAAGTTCTCCCTATATCTCAACTTCTTGGCTATTCTGCTCAGGACCAAGCAGCAAAATCACTCATCGACATCTTATACCGCATAAATAAAAAACCAGATGGTGGATAACTAAATCACCTGTAAGTCACTAGAGTGGGCAAGGCGCTCTGTTTGAGAAGGATCTCGAGATCCTGCTTCGGGCTGAAGCTCTTCAAGAAATCCAAGCGAACTTCGACGAGGTCGGCGCCCTGCTCCTTCGCCGCCCTTATCTGGCCCAGCATCTGATCGACCGACTCCCCCATCACCGGCGCGCACAGCAGCGTGGAGTTCCTCCTTCCTCCGGCGGGAATTTGGAGGTCCGCGGCAGTCAACTGTCCACACAGTTTTCAACAAACAAACGGCAGACTCGATCAGAACACGAGGCGTTTTCGACTCCGCACCGTTTCCGCATTCAGACTAGTTCGGACAGAGTATCACCGACTCGATCATGTTCTACCACAATTCAGCCAATCATCACACAGTTTTTCACTCAACAACGACATCAATTCCGGACAAGACAGACCCCGGAATTTTCCGCGGGTCGATCCAAACTCCGGTGGCTGAACGAGGCACAATTCGAGAGGAAAAGGGTGACCACGAAACATCGAACCCGGCACGGGGAGAGGGAGAGAGGGAGGGAGAGGGATGTTACCGGGATGCTGCTGAGAGTCATGGCGGCGGCGGCGGCGGCGGTGGCGGCTGTTGAGGGTGTAGAGAGAGAGAGAGAGAGAGAGGGAGTGATGATGTTCAGTTGTAGAGAGAGAGACCCAGTAGCGAGGTAGGTGTGTATATATATATATATATAGAACAGAGCAGAGGAGAAGGAAAGAGCAGGTGGCGGTGGGTTCGCTCGCTTGCCTTTCGAAGAAGTCGAAGAAGAAGAAGAAGAAGAAGAAGAAGAAGAAGAACGTTAGATGACGTTGGTTCGAAAATCTCTTTCTCTCTCTTATTTCCATTTTTATTTTTTTTATTTTTTTGGTTTGCATTTTGATTCCAAAAAAAATTTCTGAAAAATACCACCAAAAAAAAAAAAAAAAAAAAATACGTGGCCGGTTGGTCAAAGACGGAGAGGTGCATTTTGCGTTGACCATGTCTGCATTTCAGCTCCATCATGAACAAAATTTAGTTGGCTGACGGAAAGCAGTCTTGCGCCGCCGCCGCCGATCAGAGTTCAAAGCCTTCATCATCGCGGAGATTTCTGTTCTTTGAACATCGCGATGCCTCGTCGCTTCGTTGCCAAATGGTGGAAATTTTTGGTTTTTTTGCATCATAATTTACAACATATTGTAAGCCGAGGGTCGAGGTGACCTCACTCCTCGCTCTTAGTGCTGATTTAGCCAACAATTATTTCGATCGTCCTTTATCTTAAGGAGTCATTGGAATTATTCTAAACGTCGATGATTTCACTCAATTAAATCTTGAATATGTGATTAATAATACAATGTGTCAATTTTTCTAGTTCTTGTCAAGGTAACATTTTAATCATTTCTACATAAATGTAAGAGAGAGAGAAAACACAGTCCAAAAGATAGAATCCCAATCAACTTTGAAATTAAACAAGTTTCAGATAACAATATAAATCCTCAGTATAAGATTAGAGATCACATGCTTAAAGAGTATATATGTAACTTATTCGAATCAAAATTGACAGCCGATCACCGTCTTTGGCAATGAGCATATATCGAGATCTCCAACTATTGTTACGGTTTTATCGGTTTTATCTTTGGGTAGTGCGGGCCTAATTTCAATGTAAATTCAAAAAGCCAACTAACTTTCCAATATATAAGTAATATGCACCAGCCAAAAAGGGTTTACTCCCAAGTGATTTCCCTTCATGATGATGGGCTGGCCTAGTCCGCTTTTCTAAAGACCAATCCGCGTCTCCGGTGCATCGCTGGTCCGGCGGGAGGATTGGCTAGGATGATGCGACGATGGACAGGACGGACCCGGAAGTGTTTGTCATTATTGGAACTCTATAAGCCACGAGGGTTAAGTGTAAACACATGCTCCTACATCTCAGCGTCCTCGTACAATTCTTGAGATACAAATATTAGAGTAACCAAATTAATTTACATGACATATGATCTTCGAAAGCGAATTTCCACATATTATTCCCGATATTATTTTATTTTCCTCCGGGCCATTGAAAGTGAAGAGAAAGTGCCCGACGTGCCACGCGTTGGGACATATCGGAGGAGGGTCATCAATATTTGCCAAATCTGTTCCTACCTAACGAGAGGTAAATCAGCTTTCTCCATCAGATACTTCTAATGGCATATCGCAATTTGAGAGCATCCTAATCAAGTCTGGAGCGGTATTTTTCAGGGCACCTAATGATGGGCGCATTATGAGGAGGAATAAATCTATCCTCCATTCATTTAGATGGGGTGGAAGGAGGAGGTGCATATAAGAAAATCCAGAAGTGTAGTACCAAAGTTTGACCCTCCCTTTCACTTGCTAGAACAACTAACTTTAGAGGATCTCAAACTGACGTTTCTTTATTCATTCAGTCAGTCAGTCATTCAACTTTCTTTTTGTTTTTGCTAAATGCTTTCTTCGGATTTGATGAGATCGGCGGTTCATCGGGGTGGGGGCCCTGGGGGGGAGGAGGGTTAGGTATAACGTGGGAAGACGACCGCCAAGTCATGGAACCAAGTCATGGAACCAGAAGACCCTCCTCAGATCCTGTCTGTCTCCTAATTACTTAGGTAAGGAGGTACCCTCCCTCTCTTCCTCTCCTCTTTCCTCCTCTTCTTCTTCTTCTTCTTCTTCTTCTACTGTCTGTCTCGCTGACTCGTCTCGGGTAGGTGTCAGCAACCTCTCCACCAAACTCTCTCTCTCTCTATCTAGAGGTTGGTTGAGCTTTGAGAGAGAGAGAGAGAGAGAGGGAGAGTCCTAGTCGGTCTTGAGTTCGCGGGGGAGTTGCCGTTCGTCGTCCCCTAAATCTAATCAGGAGAGAATCTCCTGTCCTCCGTTACACACTGGACCATCAGGACCTACGGGTGGTACTGTAAAGCCCTGGTTTGGTCCGTTTGTGCTTTTCAGTTTAGCAGGTCTCTTGAGTTTCAAAATTCAATCACCAGATCTTTTGCTAATCCATTCTTAATCATGGGGTATGTGTTGTGGGTTAGTGCCGGGTTACTATAAATCTTTTTGGACCATGTGTGTCGAGTCCCCGCACATCAAGTTATGGTCCTTCAAATCGGCCTCAGGAAGATAGTAATAGAATATTTAAATATTAAATCTCATTTTAATCTAATAGTTTAAAATTTTAGAACAATTGGTGATCTCACAAAATTTCATATAATATCAAAGTAAGAAGTCCAAATTTCAAATTTTTCTAGAAACCTCTATTTGTCTCCCCAATTAAATATTTTTTACACTAAGTATTAGCAAAAAAGAACAATATCATCAAACAAGTTAGGCTTTGTTCTCACGAAATGTCATACATACAAAACATGGTATTCAATTGGTTTTAATTTTTGTCACAAATGATTATGACTTCTAGTTATTTGAATGGTTTTCATGATTGATAAGATTAACTCTCTTAGTAACATCAAAAAGTGATTAGAGCCATGACATAAGCTCCTCAAAATGTGAGCAAACTTTTTTTTTCACATATGATTATGACATCTAATTATTTGAATGGTCTTCATGATTGATCAGATTACCTCTTTAGTAACATTGAAAAGTGGTTAGAGGCATGACATAAGCTCCTCAAAATGTGAACAAAACCAAAAAAAAAAAGTCACAACGTTGATTCTTGCCAGCTTCAAGTGTTTGTATCGACTAGTTTCAAAAAGGGTCCTTTCTTTTTCCAGTTTCATTATTGAAAAAAAATGTGGCAATGTCAATTCTTGCCCCCTTCAAATGTTTCGTATCGAGTACAATTTCAAATAGGGTCCTTTCTTTTTCGAGGATCACTGTCGAAACGGGACCCGTGATGTTATTCATCGGTGAGGCTCCCCCCGTAAGTAATCAACGGCTGAATATTCTTCCTCCTAGCGACTTGGGCCCACGAGGAACGAGGCGAAAGGCCATTGTACAGGAAGGATTCCGCACAACACAAGGACGCACGATATTTTTCGACCGCATCTGACGTTCGGACACACATTGAATTCCATCGTTGTCCCATGGTGGACCTTAATGTCTTAAACCGGGTCCAGAAACTATGCCTTTCTCTGTCGTCTTCTTGAATAGAGCCAAGCGTTCGAGACCAGCAACTTCTCTGTCGAGAAAGCCGGATGCGGGAACTGCCATCCGACTGCCTACCAAGAGGGAAGCTGCTGAACGGCGGGCGCAACCAGATTTCCAAGATCCCACGATTTGTTCTTCTGCGCACGTGTTGCTTCGGTCAATGTGGATTGGATTCGGTGCATTAGATTCTGCCACGAGAACTGCAAAAAAATTATAGTACTTTCAAGGAGGAGGGTATCCCAGCTTGGGGATGTAGCTCACATGGTAGAGCGCTCGCTTTGCATGCGAGAGGTACGGGGTTCGATACCCCGCATCTCCATATCCTTTCTCTCTCCATTCGTTTTCACTTTTTTTATTTTAATTTCTTTAACCCATGACTGCTATCGATAAAACATCTTTTTTAAAAAAATTAAGTAGTGAAGACCCATCAAGCTGATCTTGAAATTGTCGGGCTGGAAACAAGAGTGATCAGGCTGCGACTAATGCGCATTAGGGTTTATCTGCATCAGTGCAACGCAAGCATAACTCTTATTGGAGTCCTCCTCCATGTGGTTTTTATTGACAACGTGTCTAAACATCACCTTTGGAAGGAAAGATGTTTTCACTGTGTATGACGAGTTCGATGAGAAAAAGGGACAATCTGTAGCTGAATATTGTCGAGGCTTGTGGGGTCTGCATGCTTCTGTTCTTTGCATTGTTGTTGTTTACCATGGATAAAATTAATCGATGTTGCGCAGCAGTTAGTGGTGAGGCAATGGAAACCGTACGCAATGATGTGTTCTGAGGAGATCATCTGATGGCTTTTCGGTGATCTGATGGAACGACATTTGTTGTCGGCACGGATCGAGCTGGCTCGAGTAAACATAGGCACGACGCACAAAGGATGGAAATACGAAATATTTCAAAATCCAGAATCAGGGTTTACACCGTGATGGCTGAGAAGAAATTCTGTAGAAATTATTGGTGACAACTTCATTGGCTGATGATGAATTCGGTACACAGCACTCAAAACAACTTATCGGAATATGCAAAAATTCGAACCCAAGGCCTTAACAAAGAGAGATGATTTTTCCGGTCGGGGATGTTCGGTTCAGCTGAAAATCGGAAATTCTTCGGATGGACGCTGCCCGTCTACGCGTGTTTCTCCATGAGTGTCCTGAACAATTCCTCCGGGGCTGAAATAGGACAACGAAAACGAGTCGCTTAGAATTTGGGGTTATGAATAGATGACAATAAGCTGAGGTGCAAGAGCTTGGCGTGGATTATCTTACCAGGCAAGCCGGTGAAATTTTTGTACTGCTCGAAGCCTTGACGGATCAACATTTCCGTTCCGTACACAATAACAGCTCCGGTCTCTCTCGCTTCGCGCAAGAGTCGGGTGTCCTTTGGTGTGTAAATGGCGTCGAACACCAGGCAATAATGTTTCAAAGCGTGCTGCAAGGAAAAAAATAACGCAATGCATCAGTGTCCAGAAAGCCGCTTCATGCACTTCTATCATTTCCACCCCGGTAAATTTTGTTTCATTTCGTAGTCTGTTTAGTCCTGTTAATTCATGTACTATTCAAGCGCTTGAATTTGCAGGAGATCGCCCGGGACTTTTCAAGCTTTCTTGGTAGAAGTAGATTCACTCTGCCTTGTAAAAGTCTTATCCTCGCAAATACATATTTAGAGAGAGAGAGGAAGCGGAAAGCGAACCTTGGCCAAGGGGGTGTCATCAATCTTAGGCTTCATGCCGACGGATGTCGTGTTTGCCAGAACCATGCCTTCTTCGGGGTGGAAGTTCTCGACCTCAGCAAGAGTCATAGCTTGTCCTCCAACCTTGTCAGCAAGCTCTTTGGCCCGTTCTGCAGTACAAAGAATGTGCACTGTCATTACTTAGGAACCGGCATTTCGTTGCTCTATAGAGACAGATGTTGAATGGCGTGTCTATTTAGATGGTCGTTTGCTTTGCAATCTGTACAATTTTAGCTGATGATGAAGATTGTGAAGTGATCATCACAAACGATAGGCAGCGCAATGATGTCTCACTAGCTTTCTATCAAAAATGGAAGCTCCTATATTTCTCCTAGGATCATCAACTCCTACAGGACCCGATAAGGTCCTACAAGTCGCTCTGAAGTCCATAATCTCAATTCTCTCTGTTTTTGACAGTGAAAGAACGGTGAAGGTGTGTTACCGAATGTCCTATTGGCCACCACGACTCGAGCTCCCTTCTGTGCAGCTCCATAAGCGAGCGACTTGCCAGCACCACCAGCTCCGAGGACGACAAACAGTTTACCAGCTAATGGTGAGGCTCCTGGGCTCACCCCGTTTAACTCTGTATTAACGGAAACACGATGTCAATGCACCATCTTGAATCTGATTAACAATCGCATTTCGCTTGTTGAATAGATAACAAACCTCTCAATCCATCCTCGATGGCAGAAATGGCACCGATATAATCAGTATTAAAAGCAGTCAATGTCCCATCAGGCCTTCTCACAATGTTGTTGATTGCCCCAATTTTCTGATGAAATTGACAGACGGAATTAGTACTGCAATTTGTCACGGATCGATTTTGTGAATGTTTCTCAAAGATTTTGGGGTACCTTCGCAATCGGGTCGATTTCGTTCATGCACTTCAGTGCAGCTTCCTTGTGAGGAATTGTGCAGCTGTATTTTGGACAAAGCAATTACAGACTCTTGGTCAGTAGTTGTTAAACATAAGAATCCAAAATTTGTTCCTCCAATTGAACTGCAAAGCTCGTAAATAAAAAGATCTAGTCCTGTACCTGCATCCAGAAGCAAAGTCGACAGCTGAATAGGTGTTGAAGAACTTCTCGACATCGTCTACCAGAAAATGCAAGTAGACTGCATTGAGGCCGACAGACTTGTATGAGGCATTGAACAGGAGAGGACTCTTGCTGTGTCCGACTGGCTTGCCGATGATACCATACACCTTGGTGTCGGGCCTGATGAGCCTAAAGTTGTATAAATCCAACAAGTCCTTAGCCGTTGGTTGCCCTGGAGCGGATATGGCACCGGCCTCAAGCGCACCATAAGTGAGATATCCACCGAATTTGGGGCTAAGTATTCTTGAAATCAAACCCCTCTCACCCATAACAATTCCTATTATCGGAATCTGCAAAATAGCAGTTACTCATTAGAAGAGAAGCAACATCGTTAAATCATGAAGCAATCCGCAAGGAAGGAGAGGGAATGTTTCTTACTTGAGAATGGACGGTTATCTGGAAAATCCTTGCACAATCTGTAATGTCTAGTGCGGTTGTCGCAATTTTGGCTATGTCAGCACCGGTAGCTTGGATTCTGGCCACCAGATTGCCAATGGCCTCGGCCGATGGAGTGTTGTGAAAGTTGTGCGAAGACACGATGATCTTAAAGTTGTCGGGCTTCTTTCCAAGAATGGAATTGTTGAAGTCATGAGCAACCTGCAGGAGGAGTTTTTTACAGTATTGTCAGTTTACATACTTCTTTGGAGATGTTAAAGATAGTAGACTTTCCTAAAGTACTTGGTAACCAGCGTGGCAATGATTGGAATCCAACTGTGACAACATACAGTTTTTACAGGTATTTCGAGTTACTTCGGGGAAAAGCAGTTGGTTAGTAATTACCTCAAGCTCAACATCTATGTAATGAGCTCCGAGCTGCATTGCCAACCGAAGAGCATCCTGTCTCTTGCCTTCATCACCTTCGTACTGGCCGCCTTCCCAGACCGGCCTATAATGGTACACCAGAGCAGACACGTGAAGAAGAATCTCATGCAACAGAGGTTGCTAATAAACAAGTCATTAACACACCCAGTGCCGTAAAAAGGGGAAACTTTTATTACCAACGAGCCTATCTCCAGCGGAATTAGTCAAAAACCGACATATCATCTTATTGTAACGACGATTTGGTTTTTCTTTTTCAATCAAACTGCTGTTTAAAAAAAGTTTCACTTCAGAATCAGCAAGAACCTGAAGCTACACGATGATCGATAGCGTCACGAACTGCCAGGATGCAACGGGCCAAAATGAACCTGGAAAAGACGCTCATGAGCTCTGATTGACCATGTCTTCTTCTCTAATCTGAGCTACCATTCCAACGACCCTCCTAAGGAATAAGACCAATCCTAGGATACAATAGCGTCTACAGAACTAGGTTACCGGCAAACCATCAATGCTCCTTCAGACAACCAACTGCTCATCTCCCTCACTCCACCTAACTAGCAAATGCCCTTGTTCTAGCTTCCTTCTGCAGAGAACTTGCACACATCCTAGAGGACTCCGACGAAGAAAAGACACGTGGCTTTACCACTGCGCTAAAGCGACTGTTGGAAATGGTGATCCATTTTCTAGAATTTCCTAGAGTTGCTAAACTTCTAGAATTCCCTAGATGAAGTTTTTGGAAGAAAGAGAAAAATGTAGAAGCACATGTATAGATCTCTCTAGAAGAAGAGAGGATAAACTACAATCTAGAACTCTTTAGATTAAGCCTAAGTAGAGTAGACAACATTCTACACAAATCTAGAATGTTGGTAGAGCACCCTATAAATAGAAAAGAGGGGAGAGCATAGAAGTAAAGGTGTGTGAGGAAAACCCTCCACCTGGTGGGAAAACCCTCCACCAATCTCCATCAAACTATTTCTTCAACTAATGAAACTATTTTCCCCCACATCTCATGTCCTATATCCTTCAATTATCATATCATGTCTCTTGTCCATCTTCTACAAAATATACCATACACTTGCACAACATCACTAACTAAAAACTATAACTAATACCAAACCCATCTACCAACAGCGATGAAAAAAAAAACACGACAGAATTTCTGAGAGATTCGAAAGCTTTCAGGAGTCACCTGTAAGTGACGAGAGTGGGGAGAGGGGACTGCTTGATGAGGATCCCGAGGTCCTGCTGGGGGTTGAAGTTCCTCAGGCAGTCGAGGCGGATCTCCACGAGGTCGGCTTCAATCTCCTTGGCCTTCCTCATCTCGATCAGCATCTGGTCGACCGTGGTGCCCATCAGCGGCGTGCACAGCAGCGTGGGGCTGCTCCGGAATCCGCTCGTGCTCGTTTGGAGATCCGAAGTAGTGAACTGCATCACCATCACCCGCCATAAGAAACACGCGCACTCGCACGCACACACACAGACACACACGACATAAAAAAGAAGCAAGAACCCGGAATTTAGAATCAGGAAAACGAACTCGACAAACTAACGTATTCGGCCGGACAGAACGGAAACCGAGAGGAAAGGAAACGTACCGGAACGCTGCCCATTGTTGGAGATCAAAGGCTGGAGCGTGGTGAGATTTGTTCAGGTGATCGAGGTTGTTTATGTTATGCAAGGGAAAGTGAGTGAAGGGCTTGATTCTAAGAGCTTATATAGTTGCATACTTAAATGGTACACGTACTGAGTTCATTGATGTCAAGTGCATTTGTGCAAAATATTGATTTCTTTTTCTTTTTCTTTTTGTGGGAATTCTGCATGAAGAAAGGTAGGAGCAGCAGTCTGAGAGTTTGAAAGTTGGGTGGCAGAGAAAGTCTTGTGACCAGAGGCATCGGCCGAATTAGGTAACAGCTTCTCTTCATGGTTCATTAGAACTTTAGGTGTAACTGGTCTCTCTTTCTCTCTGCATATATGTTGACGAAATTTAATAAGAGACCGGTGTGCAGCTTCATGATAAAAAAAAAAAAATAAGGGTGGAAGCCCTAAAATTCGTCAACAAACAACGTTTGATTAAAACAAAACAGTTAAATATTATAATTGTCAAACTGATACAATCAGATCATTTTATTAATTCAATCCAACTTAATAAATGAAAAATACTAATAATTTTTACAACTTGATTGTATTTGCAATTAAGCCGAACATGCAAATATTACCCGAGACTCGTTTTACTGAATTGAGCCAATTATATGTAGAAAAAAAAAAGAGAACGAGTGACCTAAGCCCCCTAAAAAGAACAATGTAATCCATCAACTTCTCGTATGGTTCGAGCATTAATATTAGCTCTACCCACCATATTAATTTATGGAATGAGTGTGTATGACATTCTTTCAAATCAAATCATCCATTCGGTACAACCGATTTCGACCGATTTTGAGCTTGAAAGGCTCCCAACTAATTCAAGATGAATTGAATGTGGTATCATGCAACATGAGGAAATACCAATTGACTTTTTTTTTAATATATTTATTTATTTATTTTGGGATGAGGGGAGGACATTGATAGTTGAAACCTAGAAAATGAAAGTGACTCGTTTTATAAAATTGGGGGAAATGATACGTAGTTGTGGGGCCCACGGGGTGTCTTGCTGCGCCCACCTAAATTTCTGGGTTCCTCCAAATTAGTCGTCGATGAATTGAAATGCCGCCACGAAACGCGGCTGCCATCACCTCATATATATATAATTAGGTGACAAATATAGTAAAAGTCCTTAATCTTATCGTGAATATACAATTGAATTTTAAAATTTTTTAAAAGATAATTAAGTCTAAATTGTGTTATGAAAATATGATTAAATCCCAAAATTTTCAAAAAATATAATCAAACTCTAAAACTTGTCAAGTTAATTCAATCAAATATTTCCATTAATTACACTTTTTGAAAATTTCAAAACTTAATTACATTTTTGCGATAATTTTTTTTTAAACTTGATTGCACTTTTTGAACGTTTTAGAACTTGATTACATTTTTATAATAAGTTTTAGGAATTAATTATACTTCTTGACAGTTTTAGAACTCAATTGTATTTTCATAACAAGTTTAAGGACTTTTAATGCACTTATTCCTATAATTATATAATCAAAACTGAGAATACCATAAGAAACTCCAAATTTTGTATTATATCATGTATGACCTAAACCCCCACGCTTGTATCGGTACGATGAGAGTACCCTTCCTCCTTCTATTACAAAAAAATCTTAACCTTTGCCTATTCCCAATATTTCAACCATCCGATTAAGAAAAAATCAATTACATACTTTGAACTTTTTTCTTTTTATGTCGCCGATACTCTAAACTTGTGCCGAAATTGAGGGTTAGTGTCACAATGGGCATACTTTAGGGGTTTTAGAGACTGAAAGAAAGAAATATTCATACGTAAGCATCGAGATAATTATAATTTAGGATTTTCAACCGTATAAAAGAAAAAGGCTCAGCGATACTGCTGCCGGCGGGCGTGATTTATTAAAAGATTTTTACTTCTTTTATTGCATTAACTTTATTTCATTCTTTTTCCTCGAAAAAAATGGAAAAAACTTAACCCACATGATGAGTCCACAAGTTTTTAGTAACGCAGCCAGAAGCCCAGGATGCATGAATTGTTAGTAAGTGGGCCACGAGCGGTTGGTAAGCACGTGGGCTAGTGATCCTCTCTCTCTCCCTCTCTCTCTCTCTTTTTTGCAACCTTTTATTGTTTACAATTCTGCCACACGTGCGGAACCCTCACGTTTGTACTGTGTTCTAGGGCGTGCGCATAACTCGTAAACCAATTTTTTTTTTAGGATTAATATTATACAAAATCCAAAACTGATAAGCTCATGATAAATTTATCCCAAATTGATTAAATTTATCGTCAAATTACTAAGTTAGGTAATACGTAGCAGTTGATAGGTGTATCAATTTAGAGTTTTTACCAATGTTTGTCACAAGTGTATCAATTGCTGATTTCTTGTAAGCTCAATCAAATTTAATGAAAAATAACATTAGGTAAATTGATCACAAATATACTAATTTTGAAATTTTAGTACTTAAAAAATTAATTTGAAATAAATTTATCATAAATATAATAATTTGAAGTTTTTCGTAATAATAATTCTTTTTTTTTATAGAGGTGTAAATCATACGATCCAATTGATAATTAAGAGGGAGATGAGCTTTTGATACGTTGAAAGTATGATTAAATTGCGCATCTAAGCGCCTAGTATTCCACTAGAAAATCCATACACGGACCTTGCTATGCGCCACATTTCTCGAGAATAACTTGGTCACGCTTATGCCAAGTTGAGGGTCGGAGTTGATTCGATACGACGGCCTGGCCTCGTGGGCCGTGCTCGCGCGCGACCACGTTCACGGCAGCTGTCCTCGCACCCAACGACTTGGCAATCGTGGCAACCTGGCCACGCAAGTCACTCGCGCGCCGGGGCGTTGTGCTTGCCCCGCCCTCGACGGCTCTGCCCTCGCTTGAGCCCGGAGCATCAAATCTTTCGGACACGATGCCCTAATCCCTCTGAAATGGCAATATTCCATGATTGCGAATCTGCGATGCCCCACTTGCCCAAATCAGAATCGGCCATGGGCGATCAAGCAAAGATTACTTGCTGTACCAGACAAGAAATAGGCCCAATCCATAGAACTGGCAAAATGATCCTGTTTAGCTCCTACAAAGGGTCACTCGCATCACGTTCCGGCCAGATTCGATGCTTACCATCAGCGACAAATTATCGGCCTCCTCCGGCAAAGCTCCTTCTAGAAGCTTTTTTCCCCAACTCCATTCTAATTCCATTCGAATTCATCCTTCCAGAAGCTAACCTAATTCCATTCGAATTCATCATCCACTGACGGTAAGTGGACGATAAATGCTCGCACAAAGCTCGTCCTAGAATTAAGCTCAACTTGGGTTTTCTTCCCAATGATCTCCTGCGTGCAAATTGAAGATTCCAAAACACGGTCTGCATACATACAGGCGCTTCATAAGACACCCGATGGTATGAACATAAGCTTGGTGGTCTATACGAGTAAAAATCACATGCTCGCAACATGGCTTTCATAATCGTGGGTGTTAAATTTTCCTAGCAGTTTTTCACCTGTCGGCATGCTTGAGAAAAAAAAGAACCTGAGATTGTGTAGTGAACTCAGAAAATTATCCAGTCGATCGTATGCCAAATCACTTATTAGATGCAAGCACCCATGCATCGCGTATATGGAAACTCGCCGGGCCTGGGTGCTTGGGCACCAATGGGAGCTCCTTTATGGTTTCCTACAGAACAATCAAGTGATATGTGCCCGGCCTTATAGAACATGAACAATGAAGCCATCAGCCCATAATGGAAGAGCTAGAGACGAAAAATTTGCTAGAGAAGCCATGTTAAAATAGCAGATGACCGAAATAAAGACAAACCCAAATCCAGGTGACATCATAGTTGATAGCCTCTACAGGTTCGCAGTATCAGAGATAACAGCCAATACCAAAAAGTACATCAACTGCAAGAGTTTTAACCAAAAACAGACACTCCGAAAATATGCTTTTACTCAAGATTCCAACCCCCAACAAGCTCCTCACGCATAGCATGCGTTAGATACTTATGTGGTCGATTGAGGCAGCTCATCCCTGAAGACCGATGATACCTGCAATTGAGAGAAATAAATCACATAAGAATACTTATCTTATGAGTCTGGTTATAAAATACATAATAATTTATAAGGACAGATCCTACGGCTACGAATCTACTCATTATGTCCGATGAGTAAAATATACTTAATCTTATGAGTTGGTTATAAAACACACATCATTATGTCAGGTGATCAAACAAATCTACTCACCGCAAGCAACTCTGCCACCAGCATTTCCAGTTGTTTTGCTAAGCTCATGTCCACCTGCAAAAACAAAACAACGCTCATTAAAGCATCAAACACAACGGTCAATTGTTTCTTAGTTCCAATTTTCAAATATCGGCATAACAAGCATTAGTTTGAACTAACCACAACAGAGGCAAACAAAAATCGTCAAATCAACAACCAATCGGTTTGCCACAAACACAAATTAATCCTCTGTTTAAGTTCCTCAAGATTCCACCTAGATCTCCTATCAGGCTTTCAATCAAGTAACCAGATCAGATAACGTACATAAAGAATAGTACGTAGAAAGTTCATATTTCTCATGTAAGAAGATTATCTAGTCAGCATAAAGATTTTACAGAGAAAATTTCAAAAATTACCCTTGCCAAGATCATCAGGATCTGAATGGACAACCACAGCCCTTCCAACAATTGAATTAGGTCCAGTGAGAGGAATCTGAAGAAGCAGACATGTCCATTAGGAAACTGTACGACACTCAAGCCAGATGCACCCGAAATTAAGAATGAGAAGATGAAAACAGAGAAGGAAGATAAGGAAATGATGCAGGGGCAAAGACAGACCTGCTTGTCAGTAATGGTGAAAGTAGCAGTACCTGGAAAAGAAGGCAAAAATATATCAACCCTTACATAGCACCACAAACTAAAACAGTAATCAGATACAGGTCAATCCTGATTTTCAAAAGCCTTTTATGAGGACATGTAGCAATAATAAACCAATCAAGAGCCAACACAGATATACAATGTAGGGATGTCATTATGACAATCTGTGAAACCACTCGTGCTGCAACAACTATTGCCACAACAAATGGAGTAATTAGATATTAATAGACATACCATTATCACCAACAGTCACATTTCCCAAATCACCAGCATGACGATTCTCGTCTTCAGGGGCACCATGCTCCTTACCAACAGGATTGAAATGTGGTCCTGAAACAAAGTAATCACAGAGAATTATGGTTAAAATGTATCCTTTATCTTGCACTATGTATGGAAAAAAGAATGCTTAAACGTGCACAAACATCAGAAATGCAGAAACAATTCTTTTTCCCTTTTTTCTCAAAAACCAAAATGAGAATTTTCTTCCAATCAGTACCAGTTGACATGCAGCCATTTGTGGTGTCCCCAAGGGCATGAACATGGAAACCATGAAGCCCGGGCTTCAGGCCAGAAAGACTTCCAGTCACCGTGGTCGGCCCTGCACATCATCGCAACCGATAAACCAAGATGATCACGGTTAACCGCATCAATAAGCAAAAGACCAAGACCGTTCAGCAGATCACGCTAAGCTTACCATCTCCTTCTTGGACGAAGTGGACGGTGCCAGTGACACCCTCGCTGCTTCCGAGTACGGCAACGGCCTTCACCATTTTTTTTTTTTTTTTTGTGATCTAAAGCCGATAATAGCACTTCAGATCATTAATCAAATCAAGGAACACAATATCAGCCAGAGATTGCGAAACAAGACTTTGCACAAACACAGCCACAAAAGGCGACGAACGAGAAACTAAGTCCGCGGTCGGCGTCGGCGACGCTCTCGCCGGCTGAGTCGCACTTCGAAAAACGCCCGACGAGATCCATACAGTAGTAAACGAAACACATCGAGCACGAGCGTAACTCGATCGCCCCTCGCGGTGACGGTTTCCGTCACGTGTTTTACCGCGTTCGCTTTGGAAAACACGAAAGAATCATGAACAAGCTGCACGACAGAGATCATCTTGCACAGAGCTCTCTCTCTCACTCATTCTCTCTCTCTCTCACTCTCTCTCTCTCTCTCTCTCTCTCTAGAGGATCGACTAAACAGGAAAGGTCCGAAAGAACGAACGATCCGACGATCGCGTTCGCGTCGGCAACCCAGCTCCGGCGGGAGATCAACGGCTCAATCTCCGATGGAGCGGCTTCAGATCACACGAAAACGACAGAACAGCAACGGGCTAGTCTCGCATTGCGAACGAGGATTCTTGCACAGTTTCGAAGCATCGAGAAGAGGAAAGAGGAGAGATTCGACCTACCTCAGAGCACCCCTTGGGAGATAGAGAGAGAGGAAGCAAGAGAGAGAGACTGGCAGGCGGAGGGAGTCGATGAATGCGAGCTGAAGCGTTTCAGTTCACTCTTCAAGTAGAGAGAGAGGGGGGGCGCAAGGTTCTAGAGTTTTCTCCCACCAACCGCGCACTTCCACTTGTCGCCTCCTCATCCACAAGGGGAACTTTTTATCTGGTGAAACAGTAAAAGGCAAAGTAACAAAAGAAAATCATGAACTTAAGGTGCATCCGATAAAGTTTCTATTTAAAAATTATTTCTGAGGGCAAAAATAAAAAAAAATGTTCATGTTATAGAGAACAATTTTTGAATAAAAAACGCATTTGATAAATCTGTTCCAAAAAATATAAAAAGAATAAAAATACGTTTGGTAAATTTATATAATATTTTATTTCTTTTAATGTTTTTATTTTATTTTTTATATTTTATTTTTCTTATTTTTATTTTTTATTTTTTTTTTTTTAGGTCGTCGGCCTCGGCAATGGCCGATGACCAGTCGACGAGGGCTGGCGGCCTCGCCCAGCCATGACGAGGCTCGTCGGCCCCTAACGAGGCCGAGCCTCGCCGGATCTGGGCGAGGCTCGGCGTTGTCGGGCCAGGCGAGAGGTCGGCCTCACCACGCCAAGCTGGGCAAGCTTGATCTCACCTAGATCTGGCGAGCCTCGCCGTGGCCGGGCGAGGCCGCCGGCCCTCACCGACCATGGCCAAAGCCGCCGACCGACCAAAGAAAAAAAGAAAGAAAAAAAGAAGAAAAAGAGAGAAGTGTTTAGATTTTGTTTTAGTAAAACGAAAACAACTTTTTTTGTTTATTCCAAATGTGTTTAGGAATAAAAAAATAATTTTGGAACAAAAATGTCTGTACACAAACGCGTTTAAATTCGCTTTTTTTGTTAAAAACAAAAAATAGAAATTTTGTTCCTAGAAACATAAACAATTTTTAACAAACGCAGTCTTAGTCAATTATAACACATCTAATCTTGATTTTTTTTATATAAAAAATCTCAAACTTATATTCATATGGTATATTTATCTCAATTTTTTTTATAACACTTAAAAATCTAAATTTATACTTGTACAACACCAAAAGCTCCAAACTTTTATTTTATAACACCACTAACCTACGTGACATATTTATACAAAAAATTTAATGTCATAAAGAAAATCTTGAGATTTTTTACATCACAAAAGAAAATTTTGAAATTTTTGGTGTCGCAAAATATGTCACATTACACAAATTTGAGATAGATATGTCATTGAGGTAAAAATTTAGAGTCCTGGTATCATAATTTTTTTTTTTTGAGATAAAAATATGACAATGAGCAAAATTTAAAATTTTTGATAATTAAAAATGGGATCTTGCAACCGTTTGATTGGCTCGAGTTAGATAAGCCCCTGCCCCACGAGTTTAGATAAGCCCCTTGCCCCTCCTAACTTTTTCCTCCGTTTTATAGCAACGCGACAGATCTCAACCATCGGACAGAGCACTGGGGCCGTTGTGTTTTTTCGCTTTTTCGATCCGATGAGAAAGAGGTTCGAAAGACACGCGATACCCCCTCGAGACCATACCGGAACCCCGGCTGCTCTATTATTGGAGGCAAGTGGGACCGATACTTGGCAATTCCTCCGGTTCCTCTGAAAGGGACCGAACGCGAATCGACAGCTTGTTCGAACTTTTTGCGACACCGGGATCGAAAATTCCGACTCGGACGTGATCGCACAAGCTTTCGAGATGACTCCATCCATCCGAGGTAAAACGCGCACCGGGGGAAATTGAAAAAGACATATTGGAAATGCACGTCTAGCTTCGACGCACGGCAATTGAGTAGCAAGGTTAAATAGCCCAAAATAGCGCCTCTAACATCTAATGTGTTGTTCCATAAATTTATGGTAAGCTCGCTTGGGATTTGTCCTTGATACATGGCGCGAATCTACACAAGGGAAAAGGAGGAGATCCGGGGATTCTTTCTCGAGAATCGATGTGGTTTGATCGATGGCTTTCCTTGGATATCTTTGATGGGGGATGCGATTGAAAAGAGTTGTCAGGTGTCATTTTCTGCTCTGACATTGCCGTTGTCCAGCGCGGATCCTTTGCGCGGATCTTCCCACAGCTGGTCCTCGATGCCGAGCTTCCTTAGCTCGGTGAGACCTCGCTCGACTGAGTATTAAAGCAAAATGGAGATGAATCAGTGTATAACATAAAGAAATGAGAGAGCAAGCAAACACAAGGAGCAAATCAAGTCCAGCATGACGGTAACATAAAGTCTCCCACAACTTCATATGTGCAGCTGATATTGTTTCATCAGTACCCTGACCGGTAAAAGCTAGCCCGACCCAGAACAACCTAGGCATTGGTTTCTATTTCAAAGCTTGTTCAGGAGGGTTAGTAGAAATTGAAAGAAAACGCTCATCCGCAAGACAATCTTCCGACATCAGCTTTAATCTAATGAATGACATTCTCCAATCTGGAGCATTGACAGAATAATGTCAGCATAGCAGCAAAAAGGCGAAGCTGTGAAGAAACCGAAGGGATGCTTTCCCGAAAGATTAAAATGCAACTTAAATTCAAGGTGGATCGAACACAATGGCAATTCATTGGTGCGAGACTAAACCTTAAAAGGGGAATTGCCACGATGCAATTCATTAAGCTAAAACCAGACTCTTTTCATTTCTTGACCTTCTTTCGGTGGGATTCTCATGGAAAGAGGGAGTAAGAGGAAGTACCATCGACCGCATCTTGCGATGTAGGTGACCGAGTGCTTTGGTTGATAAGGAATTGCAGGCGGTCATCTGCTACATCTATTTCCAGCCCATGGTTTTTTGCTCGTCTCCAGAAGTATGTCAGCCATGCCTGCCACAGGCCCGCCACACGGTCAGACATATAAGAAGCGTTGCAGTGGGTGCAACTTTGGTATAGCGATGTTAAAAGCATATAGACTACAATAGTAATGCTCAAAATGCTGATGAATGATCTTACTTTTGCTCTCTAAGTTTGTGTACGAAGTTCGGATGGTGAACATGCATCCACCTATTAAGGCAACTCCTTATGTTTTTCATTTTATGATGTTTGAGCATTGATATGACCAAATAAACTATTTAGAACTCCAGTTCTAGTATTCATCGAATAAGCAGTACAGATTGATCTTTAACAATTAATGATCATATCATCCTACAAGCATATTTGGTCCCTACAGTTCATTCCTTTCCATCAGCACACTTGTACACACAAAGCACTAGGAGGGCCCTCAAGAAATGCCAAGTGTCTCTTCCAATATAGTCATAGACGGCCAAACAGCCAGAGAAAGAAATAGAAAAGAAGTCTGTCCATTATCTTCATCCATGGAGAAGGGAATGCCTATTTATCGATTAGCTTCTAAGCTTACCGCAAAAACAATGCTGAACCTACCTGCTTGAAAAGCACATCTTCAGATTCCTCTTTGCTCAGTTCTGCATGTATGGTTGCTTCATTAGAAATTTGCCCACACGTCAGAGAGTGCTATAAATCCAAGAACTTACAAACAACACATATCATCCGGAAAGAAGAGAAATTAGGAAAATAAGATAAACTAAATATGGAAAAATGGAACTGATGATAATGGAAATATAATCGTCAAATATTCCCACTGCATGGATGAGACAACTGATGCATTTTTTACATTTCAATCAAGCATATTCCACCAAACCTATAGTTAGAAATTCATTTCCATAAACATTTTTATGCTGCGAAAAAGAAACAACAAACAACCTATTACCCACAATGTGAAGTGGGAAGTGAAGGAGAGAGACGTAGACAAAATTTAAAGAGGAAGATCTTGATCTTGAGTATTTGAACTTTAGCAAACAAGTGATACCCAAAGTTTAAGGATTAAGATGAAACAACATATTGAGCATTGGGACAAAATTTCATGCCAAGTGAGCATAAAATTCCAGAGGCTATTTAAATCTGCAAAGTACTGTGCCTTAGTGTTTTTCTCTTCTGGAATTAATCTATATCATGATCAAACATTTATTCTGAAACAAGATATAAAACCATCCAAGGAAAAGAGAGTTGTAGCGAACTTTCATAAGGTCAATTGCTTTTCCATAAGAAGGAAAAGGAATTAGGTGAAGTATTACCCAAAGTTGTACTGAATTGGTTTGACCACAAATAGGAAAAAAAAAGGATATATATGTTCACTGGATTATTTAGTTGTTTAAGCATTCATTACAAGTCAACGCAAAAGCTCCAACTTTCACTTGCATTTTAACTTTTACTCAAGACACCTATCCTATCTATCTTCCATCTATTCTCAGAAACCAAGCATATAGCACAGTGGTAAATCTTACAACAAATTGAAATCCTTTCACATTCACATGGCTGTTAGTATGCTGAGAAGCAATGTCATATTTAAGATTTTGTAGGATACAATACTTACCAAATACTTCTGTCTGTCCTTCAATTGGCAACTTCAAGTCATATACACCTAATTAGAGAAAGAAAGGATATATGAATAGCCATAACCTAAACATTTAGCAACAAGGAAAGACAAGAAAGAACAAAAATTGCTTTCATAGCTCAAAAGGAATGATTTCAGTCCAAGAATATGACCCCCGGCTTATTGGGACTCCAAGCAAATTAACTCATGAACTAAGTGCATTGGTAAATACACAAAAGTCTATGAGCAAGATGGAAATCTGGGTAATTGAACTGTAACCTCATACCTGCATCGCCAGCTCTGAGAATGTTTTTACGTCGGTGCTGAGCCATTGCAAGCAAAATTGCATCCTCCACCTTTTGAAAGAATAGCTTTAGCTCCAATGCATAGTGGAAGGATTAAATTTTACGTGAATTTATAGAATGAAACAAAGATCTGAAAGGTCATGTTCCTTGCTGAAACATATCAACATGCGGAATACATTCCTTTTGAAACTTATGAAAGAGCAAATCCAAACTGATGATCTTGCATACAGCCATGATGAAAAATAACAATCGAGATGTCATCTAGATATACGGATCATTATACTCGTATGCTATCAAGAACAAAGAAACTCAATTCGATGTTTGAATCCTGTTACCTTGAGGCTATAGATCATAGATAGATTGTCTTCTCTTAATTAGAACTTTGACAAACATTTACTTGTCAGTGAAGCTTTGTTGCTATTTGCTTGTGCATCTTTAGGAACAACTCCACGAAGTCTCATGGAAGGTCCATTGAGGGATCAATTGCCTATTTGCAAGACATAAAATATGGGCTACATGCACAATAACCAACCTATAAAGCTAGTTGAAAGTTGGAAAAATATTCTTTTCTTCCTTCTTTTCTCCAAATACTGATTTTCCATTTAGAGTCACTAAACAAGAAACAAGAGCTTATCCGTCAACAACTTTTAACAACAATTCCATTTGTCGTAATTAGAATACTTCCTTCATTTTCCTTAGAAAATGTCCACATGTGGCTGCAAATCTTTCATTTCTTTTAAATTTTAACAGTAATATGAAGGAACTGAGGAGAAATTTTAAAAGGGATTTTGCCTTGTCATCAATAACTAGCCTGTTAATCACTAAAAAGTTTAGTCCATAACTAACAGCATATCCATCTTAATTCCCAACAATTTTGAAAAGGAACTCGGCCTACGCCCATAACTATCACCTCTATGCAAACCAATAGAAGTAGCACTGATGAAACTTTTTTATTTTTTTAATGTGAGGACCTCAACATCCTCTATGTGCATCTTACAAGCCAAGAACATCATTAGCAGCAGTTCCAACTCATTCACCTTTTCTTGAGATCATAAAATAATATAGTTGGACTTTTAGTGTCCTTTGTCTTGGGTGCTGCGTGTAAAATCTCATTAGCATCATTTAACCATGGTTGAAGCTTAAATTGTGTCCTGTGTTACAACAGTAACCCATGAAAAAGTTTCAGCCCGCAGGTATTCACATATCACTTGTTACTTCATAAGTAAGAAAGTGAATCGCTTTTGATTTTTATGTTCATTATTCAAAGATAGCATATTCACCTTAGGTGAAGTTATCCGATAGAACTGCAGTGATACTATACTCCAACATATGCATGCAGATGTGCATTAAAAAATGTTCCAACAGAGAGAACAATTCATGCCATCCAGTTGAATGCGTGACTTCACTGTTCATTTAAAAGAAATTGGATGACATGAAGAGGATATAATAGAAACCTTCAATGAAGCTAGTTCCCGCAAACCTTTCTCAACTAAAAGCATGCTCTCAATATTCAGCTCTCCAGAGTGCTCGTTTTTATCTCGTGGAAATCTGTCTCTTTCATTCATATTGTCATAAACTGCTCAATTAAAAGCACAAGTTGATACCATGTCAGCAAGAAAGTCAATCCATTATATGTGACTTTCTCAGTATAGTGAGGGGTAAAAAGAACTAGTACTGAGGAAAAAAGGGTTTACTATATGAATTCTTTTCTTTAGCTTTTTGCCCTGCAGCTAGTACAACTTCCATGGGAGAAGGGGCGAGGGATGACCAGTGTTCGTGCTTTGCTTCAGCAATTTCTGCATGAATACCTGCCATAAGATTTTAAGGAGACATTGAAGCTTTGAGGAATTTCTGCCGTCTTTCTAGGGCAAGTCTGTGAAAGCCATGCGAAGGCAACTATAATTATGTTATAGACACACTTTAACAAACAATCAGACTTTTGCAGTGTCAATCTTTTCTTTGGTCATTAATAAGATCGTCAGAGAATATTTCTATCTGCACAAAAATATAGACAGTCCGTAAAAAATTTATTCTCAAACTCTCACTGTTGGACATCAAAGAACTCTAATCAGATAATAAGATCATGTTCTCTACTAGAAAGAACAATGGAAGCAACAGCTTCCATCGGATGTAGGCACTAACTGAAATATATTGATAGCTCCCAGTTCAATGATATGGATAGCAAAGTACTTTGCACACCTACGAGGAATGCAAAAGCAGTATCCTCTCCTCATGTACTTGTCACATTTTTGGTGTTTCTATGTGCCTTCTCCATGGAAGGCATGAGATAATCAGACTGATAAGCTCTCTTTTATTTTATGAGTAGTATTTGTGTTCCCTTTTAGCAGAGTTGCCTCTGGCATGCTCACAGAGAGTGTCATAGACTCATAGCTTCATCAATCATCCTAGCAGGATGAAGCGGTTTAAAACACACACACACACATGCAAGGAGTCCAGAAATTCCATTTAACAGAGTGTTTTACATGACTTGACAAATATGAGCAGTTGCACCTCTGCTACAAATAAGTATAAATGATTCAAATTATCCAATTATAATGTAAAAAGTGGTATGTTCTCAGTTACGAGAATGACTTACCATATTTAATAGATAGACTCCAGTACCGAGCAAGCCAACATCTCTTTAGGACCACTTCCTCCTAAGATGACAATTAGCAGGAAAGGTTAGTTGGATGAATAAAATAAAACACATGAAAAATGCTTGATTTAACAACCATTTCTTCTCGGGTCAGTATGGTCCTCTGAGAAATTGTCTGAACTTCGTGAAGCTTCTCCCATGCAGATGTTGCCTCATCCCTTGCTATCTACTCAAGATTCAGCACATAACAACATCAATAAGTTCATCAGCCTACTCCAAGAACTAGAAGTAACTAACATGTAGCATGTATATTGGAAGTTGAGAATACCTCAGCTTCAATTTGAAGATTAGCAATCTCTTCTGTTTTCCCTCCTTGAGTCTGTCCCGCATCTCTTAGAGCAGCCTACAAAAATTTCAGTACTGGTTAATGAAGGCTCTGGTCCTCCCCGTACCCCTCCAAAAAAAAGGAAAGAAGCCCCCTCATGTACGAACTGAATGATTCATTACTGAGATAATATTTTGCAAGATTTAAAACTGAACAAAAGTAATGAGTGCTGCATCCGCATTCATCCACATGCCAGGCCATAACATTCTAAATGTTGTTGATCAAGCAAAGGATTGGCATGTAATTTCTAGTTCTAGCATTGAGTAAACAAATGCCTATGTCTGACTATTACGATCTAATCCCTACAATTGCTCTTCCTCTATTTACCTGGCGGAGAGTACACACAGCAGAGTTAGAACATTCTATACAGGGTTACCCAACATATCGCCAGAGTTCCTCTTAATGTTCCATAAGTAGAGCTTTTTGTCCTTGCAGCCCCTGCCCCCCGGCCTAGATTTCTTCATGGCAAAGTGACACTTGGTAAAAAATCAGGCAAAATTGAAGATTCAATTATCTTAGTAATCTTGGTCTAGAATATCTCTCCATCTTCTTAGCTTCCTTTCACTTGCTTCGTTTACGTTTCTGCATTGATATTATTCGTGTGTATGTCCTTACATGTCTTCCCCACAGACAAAGAGTCTCTTAAATAATGAGATGGCACAAACTCTGCTTTAGGAAGCATAATCATGCCGGGGACAATCTATATTGATCCATGCGGTAACATGCAATATTATCCATCTTCAGGGGTGGTGCCCCTAAAACAAAGAAAAGGTCCCAAATATAAGGGCTTGAAAAGCTAAGCAAGGTAGAAAACAGACCTCCCTTTGCCGCAAGGCTGCTTCCTTTCTGAAGAGCTATCAAGAATAAAATGTTAGAGAGCATAAAAGTTGGCATCATCAAGAAACAACTCCGAAGACAATGACAGGCTTGCCTGCTCAAAAGACGAGCTTCCAAATTTACACCTTCACCTAGAGAAGAAATCTGAGAAAAGAGATCCCATAAGATATATACAAGAGGTCATTGACAATACACAAAATAGAGTGAACAAAGTACCACACCTGCTTCTCAAGCTGCCAAGCTTTAGCCTCTGCTTCGTCGCACCTCTCTTCTGCAAGTTGAAGCTGGCAAGAGCAAGTATCTACCATCAAGATGGAGCTAGTAGAAATAAATAAAGAATAGAACTACAACCCCATGGATATTTATTGTAGTCCTAAAGTACTTATAACTTGATGATGACTGAAATTGTACTTAAAGATACTGCATGAATAGAACTCCCATTTTAATATTTCAAACTTAATGGCACTGCAGCATCTTGAAATAATGCCTGATAACTAGTATTATTTCCATTCACTTTACTCTCAAAATTACCTTAATTGACTCGGTCCTAAAAAGATAAGTTGATAGGGGGGAAAAGGAACAAGCAACATTACCTTTTCAAGTAAGCTGTCATTCTCTTCTTGTAGCATATCAAGCTGAAGAAACAAACCAGATAAGCATATTGATGTTCAGTATAGCCTGGATGTGTTAAACAATTGCATTCTGCCTTGATTTATGTGCAACCCATAATACATCCATACCTCATCTTGTAAAGCAGAAGCAGATCGGTGATTGCTAATCTCTTTTGTGCTCATGTTATCCCAATCCATAGACAATCTGCTGATAGAATGAAATCAAAAGGAATCAGTCATTTGGCTTATGAACTATATCAAACAATATAAACAATTAAGAACAAATATCTTCTTAATAGTCCCTAAAACCTACTAATAAAAGTACCACAAGAACTTTCAATTAATAAAAGCTCAAACATAGAGCAACAGTATTACAGCAACACAGCAAATTGGGCAACAAGTAGTTAAGGGTATTCTTTTTGTTGACATTTCAAAAATTGTTCTCGGTTGACAGTGAGAAATATCTCAACGGGCAGTTGTTTCTAGTTCCCCAATGTGCAGTTGCTTACATTACAATGCCTGTGCTTCCAAAAGCCAAACAAGAGTACCCCGAACAAATAAAAGTTCTTTTGTTAATGAAACATTTGAGAAAACTCCTGTTGACCTCAACTTTGATCTCTGATTAATGAGGAAGGAAGTGGTAACAAAGCTTTCTAAGTGGCTAAATTTGCTAGCAAGGATTTTGGAGTAATACCTTTTGTCTCTGCGATGTTCAACTGGAGTCTCAGTTGGAATGACAGAGTAGGATGGCTTTAAAGATATCGGGACACTAGCAGGCACCATAGTCATTGTTTTAACTCCTAAAAATGGACGGCTACCTGATGTTGAACGAGCGGATGGAGGTTGTTCTGGGTTAGTTGACTGAGATGGCCTGCTCGTTACCACCACCGAACGAGCAGGAAGAGATTGTTCGGCGGCAGCAGAGTGAAATGATTGAGTGGGAGTCGATATATGAGCCAATGATGGTTGTTCTGTGTTAGCTGACTGGGGCAACCTGCCCGGCACCATGGAACGAGTAGGTTGAGATTGTTCGGCGGCGGCAGAATGAAATGATTGAGTTGGAGTTGATATATGAGGCAGTGATGGTTGCTCTGCGATAGCGGACTGCGGTGACCTGCCAACAACCACTGTGCGGCTCGGTTGAGATTGTTCAGCAGCAGCAGATTGAGCCGACCGAGTAGAAGTCGACATCCGAGCCAATGACGGTTGATCGATGGAGTTCACGGGCGGTGACGGTCGCCCAATTGCTGATGAACGTGCCGAATGTGGTTGCTCTCCATGGGGACGAACTGACTGACACCAATCACAAACGGTCGAAAGTGAGCATCGACACTGAAAATACGCAACACAAACTGTGCTAATTCAATGCACCTTCACTTTCTCTTATGAACTCATCCGATATACTAACCGACCTATAAGTCGACTCCTTCGAAGATTAATTTCATGATCTAAGTACCACTTGAAGAAAAGTTAAGAACTGCGCTCATACAGCTGGAAAACTACAACGAATATCGAATTCCAATCGACATAAATAGTCCAGCCAAGTGAATACCATCGGCGAGCGACCCCGTGGAGCACGTCCGCCGGCCAGCCCGATGCTTCCTGCACTGCTGGCCGGAGTGTACTCATACGAGAGGTCGTCGTCCTCGTCGTCCTCATCGTCGCCGAGCTGATGCGCCATCACCTGGGCGAGCCTCTGGGCGGCGGCTTTCGTCTGCGCCTTCTTCATGTACCCCGTGGAGCCCGACCGCGCGTGCCGGTGAAGCGGCGACCGGTGGAGAGGCGACCTGGTCGGGGACGCCGACCCTCCCGGCGTCCCGGGGTTGCTCTGCTGCCTGACGTACAGAGGCCTCATCCGGTCCATCTAGATCAAACGAATCGGTCACACGGAAGCAAACAGCGGCTCATGCACGCAATTCTCGCTCGCGAACGTCGCGAAATAGCAAGAAATCGTCAGGAAACGCTCGGAACCGACGGCTAAAGCAGAGCGGGAAGCCACCTTCTCGCTCACGCAATCCGCGAACGCGGCGGCGCGAATGCCGATTTCGACGAGGACGCGATCGACGGAACGACGATCCTAATCATCTCGACGAACATTACTTTTTCGAAAGGAGAAGCAACGACCGATGCGAACGCACGGGGGGATTCGTGCGTCGTTCACCATTTTCGATCGATCGTCTGAGAATCCGTCGGGTTTCGCCCGGCTAAAGCGGGATCGGAAAACGCGAAGATCCTATTGTCGAGGGGGGGAAAAAAGCTGAACCGAAATGGAAGACGAAGAAGGCCGTGGCGACGAGCTGTTTTAACGGGCGAAAAGATGGGGCCCAGCGATTTCCCTCCCGCCCTGCCGCGGATGGCGCCATTTGTGCTGGAGGAGAAAATTTGGCGGAGCGATGCGGTGCCACGTCAGCCCCCGACGCATCAGGGCCCTTGATATTGGCGGGTCCCGCATGGGACATCCGTGATTTCGAGGGCCCGGGATGTATTTGACTGACGTGTGTCCCACGCTTTTCCATATTAAGGATGCTGACACAAAGTTAAAGGTGACCCGTTAATTTTAATTCTGTATCAAATATCATCCTTAAATTTTTAATTATTTAATATAATTTTTAGATTTTTGATATGTATTTAATTTTTTATGTGAAAATATTGAATATTCTTAAACGTTTTCATGCAATCCAACAACTAAATTGAATACCTACCAGAAGTTTAAGGACTATATTAAATAAATTATTAGTTCAAGAACAGCATTACACATCAATCTAAATTTCAAGGACTATATTGAATAAATTTTCACGGACCATTTATGTCATTTATCCTCCATATTACAATAAGAACATGGCAGAAATATCATATACCACATCATATTCTTTTTCCAAAAAGAAAAATTGCGCCAAATACCAATGTCCATCACGTATCAATTTTTCTTTTGTCACGGCGAGTGTCAACAAAAATGAAAAACATCATATGAGTACCTTTTTTTAGTTGGGGGCATGGTTAGATGGAAAAAATGTGCCAATTTCGTACGTGACTACTATACTCTCACGTCGTAATTATGTGCTCGATTCTAGGGATCAAGCATACAACACAGATTCGATGTTTACCTCCATCGGATACAAAAAAAAAAAATTGGATGGCTATGCTGAATCATTGTAAAAATCATCTCTAGTGATGAAGTCGACGGGAGCCAGCACGTCATAGCCGGTTTGATTGGGCCGCTGGCCCACTATCGATGAGCGGGCCTTGGGAGTACGTGCGCCCACGAGCAGCCGGCCATTCCATTTCATGGGCTGCAAAAAGCCCATGAAGAAATAACTAAAAACCGACGTCGCGGGCCTACACATGCAGTGCAAAGGAAATGGAGCTCATCGCAGAAGTGTTCTTCAGCGCACTTAAGGACATCCTAGGTCAATTTCGACGCGGCACCGATGATGCACGCTGTCGCCGAGTCAATCAAGTCTCGCTTTGTTCTCTTCTTTCCGGAATCGAAAGGCATCGCAGCAATCACGTCGGGAAAACCGAACAATTACTGTCGATCCCGTCGCATCACTTCATCCCGATCGATGAATTGTAACGTGCATGGAAAAACCTTATTGGTCGAGGAGGGCACGAGGGAATGTCGACAGACCCGTTCATTTTACTCCAGACGTGCTTCCTAGACAAGTCCATCGAACACGAGTGTCGTCGTGCTGAAGGGTGTTGAGCAATGAACCGGGGTAGGTCACTAACTTACTTGCAACCATGAATATGCATGCATCCGCATCTCGAGCATACATTTAAATTTCCAACCAACATTTCGTTACCGAAAGTAAGAGCGAGTATGATCTCGGACCTCTATTCCTCAGCAGCCGACACCGAGATTTGCCCCGAGCAGCTTCCTCAAGCCGCGTCAAGGCCGAGTCCGAGGTCGAGGTCGAGATCGAGATAGAGGGAGGTGCCCCTTTCGGATGGCACGTCGCTTTCGAGTGGGAAAGATTTGTGGCCAGAGAAGGCCTAAACCATGCCGCCATTGATTAGGCGAGAACGGCAGTTGAACTTGGGATGATGATAGCTTGAGAAGGTGGGTTTTTTCCCGGAACGGATGGCCCATTTCTCTTCGATTTTGCTTGCTTCCTCCTGCCTCCCTCCAACTCATAGGCATTAACAAATGGTTGGTTTCACGTCCTTTTCGTGAATTCCACACGTTATGTCTTCTTTGTATTTTTTTGGGACGTGCCTTGATCTCGCATCAAAATTGGGATCGCACTAATTTATTAATCGACACGCATGCCTTAAACTCGTCACAATCGGTATTGCACTAAAAAAAAATAAATGAAAACAACTGTATAATATTGCAGTAATGAGTGATCCACATAATACGTTAGACTCATCAAAATCGGTATTGCATTATATTATTAACTAAAACAATCATATGATACGTGGCAGTTACCAATCTACATTATCCATTAGACTCTCTCCCTTATAATTATATATATCCATTGAAATCGCAATGTATTTTCTCTTAATATGCATGTAATTGTTCTTTAATGATATATTCGAAGCGTGGATTTTACACTATAGAATATAATAAGTTATTCTCTTTTAGAAAACGGCCAAAAGTTATCCTATTTGATGTAACAAAGTGAATAAATACTTTAAATTGGTATCGTTCATCCGATCTCACTTTTTTCGAGAGAAGGAAAATTCCGAAATCGAAACAAAAGGGTCTTTCCATCGTCCTCATCGTGGGAAAAGAAAAGTCGATCTTCGTGACATTGTTTAAGAAAAGGAGTCACACCAAAAAGGTGATTTCAAAGCGCAAGAGAACAAAAAATTAAAAAAGTTGGGGGCCACATTCATAAAAAGTGACATTTCCAGGGGACAACGCACGGCCTAAAAGATTTCAAATAAATGGGACATGTCTATAATCAATAAAATAAATAAAAACTATATTATTATTCTTTTTAACGTTATTAATGTCCCGCGGGAAATGTAGTAGCACGGCACTGTGCACGTGTTCCTAATTATTTTTCCAATAATTGATAATCATCCAAAATGGGCTTCGAGCTCTAAAGTACCGTCACGTTCCATTTGTTTTAGGAATAATAAATATTTAGAAAAAAAATATTTTTTTAAATTAATCACTTTTGTTGTGTGAAAGAATTAGTCAATAAAAATATATTTATTACCAATAATAATTTATATCTAAATATTTTTGCCAACAATGAAAGTATCATTCAATTATCTATAAACGATGCAAGTGATCACTCTTTAAAAAATGCTTTTCATGTTATTCAATTTTCACGAAATAAATGGAAATTTCATGAATGCAATCGAGTTGTTATCTCATTTAATTAAATCCACCAAAATAAATAAATAAATAAATATTTATATATAGGTGGGCACCTTCATGCATAAAGGGAAGCTTCCATTCTTCCATGGTCCAATGCTCTTTTGACCTTCAACTCGATTGCAGTCCCTTTACGGGTCTATCAAAAGATCGATCAATTCCCATTAATTGCAGTCACTTTAAGCAAAAAGAGTCAAGTCCCAGTTATTCTTAATCATGTCTATTGTGGTCACATTTTATATTCCATATGAAAATAGGAATTCTATCAAAACTCGTTAACCCTTCATGTCATTATGATCCAAAAAGTCTATATATAAATGAAGTCTCTCGCATTTTGTTTATTCAGCACATATAATATGGTTCTCTATTGCATAGTGACCTAAAACGAGAGGTGATTTTCTGCCTAATGACATGAATTAGAGTCATGCAATGACCTCCCAATGGGCTTTAAATATTTTTAATTATCGAGATCAAGCTCGAGATTAGATGCAATAATTATTTTCCGAATTAATACCATTAAAATCCCAAATCAATGCCTACGACACATTTACCTTAGTCTCGCAAAAAAACCAAAGCTGGCGCTCTTGATCTAAATCCACCATTCTTTAGCATTCCCCCCAGTACTCTGATAAAACGCATACACATTGACATGGAGTGGCAAAGAGTCCATTGCAAAGAACAACATATCCGACGCTTGAAAATCCATGTACGTCGACGCGTATACATTTTAGCAAAAGGACAGATCTTGTTTTGGGTTACTAGCGTGAGATTTTTTACAAGATGAAAATTAATTTTTTTATAAATGCACCACGGGGTATTGATTCAAGATATCTTTAACGGTATTATAATCATTCACATATTATCATATATATTGACTAGTCAACTGATTGGTTATAAGACACTATGCAAAGCACACAAATATCGAAGTCACATTCTACATGTGAAAGGTTATTATACTTGTTTACTCAACGATAACCACTTTCAAAAAAGTGAGAGGAGTCTACATCCTCTCGATGGTTCATCTAGTTCCCAAATAAATGTTTTTATTCTCTATTCAAGTGGAAATACTCTCGAAATTTTATGTCCCAGAATTCGGATTAAATTTGAGATAACTTTAATGGTATCATAATCTTTTCTTTTAAAACGAAAGAAAAAAAAAACTTACAGCTATCCAAAAGCGAGACTCCACCGATGCGACGCGCGCCTTGACAAAACGAAGAATGTGGGAGAGGGGAAATGGTCAAATTCGGGCGGTTTCCAGAAGAGAACGAAAATTCCATTTCTCTCGTGCACATTCATGTTCATCGCGTCCGGTCTATTCATCTTCCGAAAACGAGCCTCGTTATGTTCTGCGACAGGCCAAGAGACTTTAAATTCAAAGAAGATTATCTCGGAAAAAATTGCCAAGAAAAATCCCTCCCTCCCTCCTCCCTCCTCCCTCCTATTCAAATATTTTTTTTCTTCCCTCCTATTCAATTTTCGGCAAGCCCCACAATTGCGAATTCTAGAAGCGAAGGTCCCGCTCACGACCAAAACGTCGCATCCAATTTTGGTCCCCAGAAAAAACAAAAGAGAACGTGTGTCGTCTTGCCTTGAAACAAATTAACATCAAAGAAAAATATATAACTGAAATAAACGGAAACGATATGCATTATTGAGTCTCCGCTTGGCACATGTTTCGCGTGACAACGAACGTAGAGTTACGATGGAGGATGGCGTTTCGAATTTTGCTCTCTCTTACTATAAATCATGCATCCTAACTTGACTCCCGATCACAACATCGTTCATGAACTTTTAATCTGTTTAATACGGTTCTCGAACTCTTATCTTAATATGTAATATGATCTTTGAACTTTTGATTTATTAAATGTAATTCAAGAACCTTTGGTAAGTTATTTGAATGATATTGAACTCGATTTAATGCAATGACAAGTTCGTGCATTTTCATGCCGTCCAGCTACAACATCAAACACATACAAAGAATTTTAGGACCACGTCGTGCAAATCAAAAGTTTAAGAACAGCGTCGCACGTCGGACTTAAAGTTTGAGAATCATATTGAACATAATAAAATGCGATATTGTATATTAGCTCAGAGTATGCGAGTCATTTATGTGGATTCGCCCCCCTCGAAAAATCCAATAAATGAGAATATTTATTGGTTTCTTATTGGTCAAACACAACATAAATCGGATCCAAACCCACCGACCGACCGGCGACCGGTACAACCGCCCTCACAGCAAATCGGACCGGGGAAAAAAAAAAAAATCTCCCCCGTCTTCATTAACTTGCCTTCCACTCCCATTTCCCCAGTCTCCTCTCTCTCTCTCTCTCCTCCACTTCAACGTCAGCGATCACCAACTTCTCTCTCTTTCTCTTTCTCTTTCTCTCTCTTTCCCTCTCTGCAACTGTGGATTTTCTCGGTGTCCTCGCTCCGTGCGCAGCAGCTCGCGCACCAACCGAAGCCTGACGTCATCCTCCTCCTCCTCCTCCCCCCACCACCCCCGCGGCGGAAGAAGAGAAAACGGCAAGCTCACGCTAATCCTAATCCTCCCTCTCGCCTTAAATCCCCACGCCCTCCCTCCCTCTCTCTCTCGTCCGCTCCCCCGCCCGCGTCGTTTCTCGAGCCCTTCTTCCGCCTCCTCGTCGCCGCCGCAACGCCTCCGTCCGTCGGCCGGCCGCCTCGGAAACCGCGTCGTCTTTCCCGCGCCTCGCGGCGAGTTCGAGCCGGGTGGCCCCGTAATCCGCCGGGTTTCCGTTTGGAATTTTTTTGTTTCTCCCGGCTCGTGATAGGGGATCGGGAGCTCTGTCGAGCGGGCTGAGTTCGAGGCGAGTCGGAATCCGAGATGGACGCGGCTTGATCCGAGATTCGTGCGGCGATTCCGTCTCGGCTCGGTTTTCGAAGCGGTCGACTTCGAGTTCGGGCTGTTGCGATTCTTCTCGCTGGTGAACGCGCTTTCTTCGCCTTTTAGTCGTTGTACGGAGTCTTCTTCGTTAAACGTTGACTGCCGAGTGCTTTTTTTGAGCTCGCTTTATTAGCTTCGCGGTTTGTCGGTACCGGTGCTCGTCGTCCTCCGATTGTGCTTTTCGAATTCGCATGGAGACGTTGCATTTTGTTTGTTGAGTTTTCCTGGATTGTTGATAGTTAACCGTGGAAGTTGACGACAGCGTTGATGGCGTGATCGGGACGGTTGTTCTGAGTTAGGATCGATTTGCTACTAAGCTCGCGAACTCTTTATTGTATAGCATTTCGTTGCGTCCATGGTGATCTCCGTTCCGTCGTCATGGTTGGAAATGATCGAGGAATAACGGAGCTCCTTTTTTGTTCCTACGGATTAGGCAGTCGAAAAGAGATGAATCAGTCCTCTATCTGCGCTGTTCTGATCTTGGTTCTTTTGTGTGATTATCTGATGTTTTCATTTGTCGATGGCCTTTTTGAGTTTTCCATTGTTTAATCAATTGCAGGATCTTATTCGCAATTTTAAATTCTCGATTTGCAGAGGAGGAGATCGGGGGAATCCATTGGTGGCTCTTGATGCTAAGAAGAGCTGTTGTGAATCTGGATTCTCTGAGAGCACATGGAGAGACAGCTTCTGGAGATTCAGCCTCGTGAACTCAAATTTATATGTAAGGCTCTGGGAATTAGATACACAACGCTAGCTTCTTCCTATAAATCTCCTTAGGGAGGAATATACAGTGGGAACAGTACTTGTAATATTGAAGGATTTCGCCAAAAGTAGCAAACCTTTTATTCCACATGTATGCTTCTGAAATTGTCAATGTTTGGTATCCTCTATCATGAACTTTGCATCGAGATTATTTGGTCACTGCTTTGCCTCTTCTTTTTCTTCTCGTGCTTTTTGAAGTTAACCCGCACAAAGTTGAGGAATGTGAACTGATTACTGCTTATCTATTTCTCTCGTTGCTAGTTGAGCTGAAGAAGCAAAGCTCGTGTACCATCCGACTCGTGAATCGTTCTCGCCAATATGTCGCTTTTAAGGTAAAATAACCTATCATCTGACAGTGTTTTGGTAGCTTAATATTGCCAGGATTCAAAATCTGAATATGAAGTAATCCGAAACTGGAAACTACTACTGCGGCAGGTCAAAACTACATCTCCAAAGAAATACTGTGTTCAACCAAATGCTGGAGTTATTGCCCCAGAATCTTCATGCAATTTCAATGGTATGCCATCTTATCAACATTTACTGTGAAACCAGTGTATATGTCTGGTCATCTTGTTGAAATGCCTGAGTTTTAGGTAAGGATGGGTATATTGGTCTCTGAGTCAAGCACACACAAGAAGTTATTAGGAGTTTCCAAGTTTACGATTTTAATTGTTGAAATGCCATGATTGTGGAGAACGAATAATCAAATGTTTATTATTTGAAACATTTGATCTATGATTAAAGATGTGGGGTTCTCTCCTCCTATAGAAATTGTGAGTTGGACATTAGAGAGGATTGAGTATTAAAATCACAGATATATCAACAGGATTTTCATGAATGCTAATTTTCATTTCACCTGTTTCTTTTCACATTGCTTAGAAATTCAAATCATACATACAATTTTGCATTCTCGTGGAACAGAAATGAGCGGAATAAGTTAGTGATATAGCATATCGGACATGTTCAGTTCTTTGGCTTCTTTTTGTTTTGGTGATGATTATCATGCCGTGCTGGTCAGTAAATAAATCCAAGACCATATTAGACCACTAAGATTGATATTTGGCATTTCAGTGGTAATGCTGAGTTTCTTACCGTGTATGTCATGTCAATTGTAGTTAAAATGCAAGCTCCACGTACTGCTCCCGTGGATATGATATGCAAAGACAAGTTCTTAGTCCAAGGAACCACTGTTCCTTCTGGTACAACAAATGAGGACATCACATCTGCCATGGTACGGGTTATTCTTTCCACAGAGCCCGAATTTTATTCTTTTGTTACTTTCTCATTTGTGTGTCTATCAGTTTGCAAAGGATGAAGGCAGGTACGTAGAAGAGAACAAACTCCGGGTGTCCCTCATCAGTCCGCCTCATTCACCAGACTTGTCACCAATCAATGGGACATTTACGCTGGGTCTAAATGAAGCTTCAGTTAAAAAAGAGGAAGAACTGAGTGGAGTTGACTTCTTCTATTCAGAGCCCATGGTAAGATTGGGAAGAAAAGCCGTCATTATTTTTCTCCTTATTTTCCATCATTAAACATGAAGAAGCTGGTTTACTGGGTTTGGGTCTTCCCCTCCTCCTTTTTGAGGTAGACCATTTGAACTGCTATTGAGGTTAAATTTTCATCAGGTGGCTAAGCCTGTTGACTTCATCAAGATATTAAACAATGGGGACTTGTATGTGGAAAAGGATGTAAAGTCAGAGGAGAAAAGGAACCTAGCAGAGGTGATTGTTATGAAAGCGGCAAAAGATGTAAAGTCAGAGGAGAAAAAGAACTTAGAGGAGGAAAAGAACTTACCAGAGGAGACTGTGATGAAAGCAGCCAGGGAAGTGAAATCAGAAGAGAGAGAAAGCTTGGCAGAGGAGATTGTGATGAAGGCAGCAAAGGATGTGAAGTCAGACGATAAAAACAACTTGGCAGAGGAGATTGTGGTGGAGAAGGCAAAGGATGTAGCATCGCAGCCATTTGTGACCACAAATATGGAGGAAGTGAGTTTATCCAGAGATGTGGTGGAGCTAAAGTCAAAACAAAATGAATTTGAATCAAGACTCAGCGAGGTTAGTCTAGAAATTCGGGTTTCATTCGTCTTGTTTGGTGGAGTTTACTTCTCCATGATTGAATGAATATGTTCATGGCAGTGTTTACTCATGTCTGCATCAGCACGGAGTTGTCCATGTATGTTTGTGTGTTCCTGTACTTACCATTTGACTACTGCATGGAATAGAGTCGCTATAACTTTAAATTGGCTGATTTGGTTTTTTTTAATATGACCATGCCCTACTGCTAATTTGATTTTGGCAATTCGTTAATCATTTTAATAGAATGTCGTCGCTCGTTGTCAATATTGAACCATGGGCATTGCTATTTTGATTTTGGCAATTCGGTAATCATTTTAATAGAATGTTGTCGCTTGTTGTCGATATTGAACCACAGGCGTTTGGTATACTTTCATTGCCTAAATTCCAGGGACAGATTAATAAAGTTTTCATGTGGATCCTTTGTAGGCTCAAGCTACCATTGCAAAGCTTATGGAAGACAGGAGATCGAACGCTCAAGACATAGTATTTTTGAAAGAGGGACTAGTAAGTTTCTCAATTGCAGATTCCCATTCTTTTTTTTTTTCCTTCTTTCTTAATTCGTCTCACTTTCACGAACTGCCACTACCATAATGACAACTCTACCTTTTGTTGTCGTCTCGCATTTTTGCAGGCAACTTTGAGTAGGAAAATCAAACAAAGAGTACAAGGAGAATATCCGCTTCTGTTTGTCGTTATGGTGGCTATGATCAGTGCCACTCTCGGATACCTTTTACGTTCTTGAATCGGCACCCCTCTTATACAAAGTGAGGCAGGCTCATACTTAGTGTGATAGGAGATAAAAAGGTAGGTCGTCACTTGTCAGATTGCTTTACTCTGGTCTTCAATTGGTTGTCGAAGGCACAGAGAGGTAGTGGTAGCATCAACACTTCTTATCCGGTATAGTTTGCTGCTTCTTGTAGTCGCTGTGGCTGTAAATGTGAATTTTATACGAACAGAATTGCTTGGAAGCTAAATTTATTCTGGCAGACAGAGATTCTGGATAGCTATTCGATGACTGTAAGAATGATAATCGTGCAATTGATAGGGGTAGAAATTCATATACCGGCCTTCGGCGCATCTTCTCGTGCTTCCAGCACGGCATATTCGTAAGTGCCCTCTACGCTGGAGAAGCATTGGCTCACGAGTGCAATGTTGGGAGTGGTCTCATTCTGAGGCTGCTTGATGGACAGTTAGCGGTGGTGATGGATCCTGAGAACGGAATGGTAGCAAGTCAAATGTATTCGCTACGAACTCGGGTTTTCTTCCGTGATCTGCGAATCGATGACAAGCTTTCTGTGATTGGTAACAGCTGTAAACAGACGTAATACATTGAGTTTCTACGCGACTCGATTCAATGAACATCAAAGACCTTGGACTTTGAGTCGAACATAGCTTTACAGTCGCTGTCGTTTAGTACTTTGGATGACTAAGGGCGAATGGTACCGGAAGAATCAAAACAAAAGAACTCTCTTTCAACGTCGAGATATTTAACTTTAGCGCTTTAACTTTGGTCAAATGTAATGACTTTTAATTATGTAATATGATTCTAGAATTTTAGTTCGATATGTAGTATAGTCTTTGAACGTTTGATCTATTTAATGTGGTCCTAGAATTTTTTTGTATATATTTAATTTAATCTTTAGACAAAATAAAAATATTCAATATTATCTAGAATTTAAATTAATAGAATGATAACGATAGATATTTTCGTATAGTCTAGGAATCGAATTGAACATTTACTAAAAGATTGGGGATTATATTGAACAAATTAAAAGTTTAAAAATCATATTGCATATCGGGATAAAGTTTATGAACTATACTAAATAAATTAAAAATTTATAAATCACATTATATATCTTGCCAAAGTTTATGAATTATTTGTATAATTATATCGGTTGCAAAGAGCTACTAGACTAACTTTTTTCTTTCGCCTCTTGAAATCGCACATGGGTCCGTGTTGGCATGCTTGTGGTTGAAGGCCTCATGGGCGATTGTTAGAGGGGTGAGCATCGGGTCTAGTTCGGACAAAAATGAGACTACACTCGAGTTTGCACAATCACAACAAAACTAATGATAACAATAGCAACGGCATCTCTCGTGGGTTAAGATGTTATTATTATTATTATTTTTTTGTTGAATGAGGAGAAATTTTGTGTTTTATTTTTATTTTTTGGGTCCAAGAGGAGAAACTTTGTTGACCGGGTTAAAAATGAGCTTCACTCGGATCCGTTCTCATTCGGGCTAACCGGCGAACCCGAACATTTTTCTTTTTCGGTGCACCGCCGGCGGACGGCCAAACATAAGAGCAGGAAAAAACTCCCACTCATCGAGCTTGCTACTCTCTCTCTCTCTCTCTCTTATCGAGGCGGCGGCGGAAGGAAGAAGGAAGAAGGAAGACATGGGCGCGCCGAAGAAGGCCCCGGCCAGGGCGGTCTCCGACGATCCCGATGACCTGGCGAGCGTGCCGCTCCAGGCGGTGCTGCTGGCCGACAGCTTCGCCACCAGGTTCCGCCCCATCACCCTCGAGCGCCCCAAGGTACCGCCGCCGCCGCCTCTGCCGTCCGTTCGTTCTCGTTCTTGTTCTCGTTCTCGTTCTCCTTCTCCCCCGCCGCCCTCTTCTCTTCCCGCTTCGGTTGCGCGCGGAGGGAGGTTCCGCGCTGGATTCTGCGTAGCGTGTGTGTATTCGCGTAACGCGCGGGGCGGGGCGGGGGCGATATCGCGTGTGCGATTTAGGAGCGAGCGAGCTTGGTGTGTGGTTCGTCTGAGTAGTGCCGAATTGATTGTAGCGGTGAATTGCGGGGGGATTGATTGGTGATGATGTCGGGCGGAGTTTTCGCTTGCTTAATTTTTGGCAGAACTCTAGCGCACTTGGAAATGCGTTTGTCTAAGTCTTTGGCTCGCTACTTGTGAAAGAGTTCAGAAATATGATTTACCGACCGATCGAACTTACGGCAGTTAAGGAATGGAGGTGATTGATGGCCTTTCTGAGCACGAGCGATGGCTCGTCAGGGCATTTACCGGGCGTTGTTTAGGGAAGGGAGAGGATATATGTTGTTGCGGATATTGGTGTATCTTGGGATTTCCAAAGAACTAGTTCGGCAGGGTCGAATGAGGATTCGGTTGTTCTTGAACTGTGGATGTTTATTCTGTGGATTGCGTTTTGTTTAGACTTGTACCCGGCTCGATGCTGTTTCTGTTGTTGCTGTTAATGAATTAATGATATCCCCCTGAAAAAGTTGAACATCAATTCTAACATGTGGAAGCATGTCCGCTGCTATTTTTTATATTTTTTAGCTGGGTTTACCTTTTGGTTGTTTTACTGGAATACTCTTAACTGTTGGATCCTTCAAATTGCTCCTAAATTATCAGATCAATTATGTGCATTTTTATTTTTTGGTGTAACTAAGCCTTTTGTTATTGAAGGTGCTGCTGCCATTGGTAAATCTCCCGATGATAGAGTATACACTAGCATGGCTTGAATCTGCTGGCGTTGAAGAAGTTTTTTTATTCTGCTGTGCTCACGCCAAGCAAGTGATAAGCTACTTGGAGAATTCTCAGTGGTATGCGCAACCAAAGTTTAAAGTCACAACAATTGAGTCGCACAATTCTGTTAGTGCAGGAGATGCTCTTCGATTGATTTACGAGCGTAATGTGGTAAACTTTCTTTGCACTGTTTGTCCTTTTCATTTTCAATTGTAGTTCTTTTTTCTGCACTTCTAGACAAAAGTGCATTGCTTGATCCAATAAAAGTCTCCCTTCTCAGAGTCAAAGCAGCAGTTCACACCCTTACTGCATTGACTTTGAAGAGTGCTATTTCTTTCACATTCAAATATATAACATGTCCCCATATTGATATCTTTCATTCATGTATTGAGGGGAAAACAACCAAATTTTATCAGTAAATGAAGGGTACTAACGTGCATGTGCAACTTTGGCAGTTGTCTGCTTCTCCTTGGAACTTCTTGCAGTGATTTACAGCATGTCTGAGTGCTTTTATAGGATGCTGCGTGATTTGTGTTGTTGCCATATGAGAGTTGATGAAGTCTTATTTAAAGTGATAGTGGAAACCTAAGATTTGTGTTTTTGGCTGCATTTAGATGGATGAAGACTTTCCCATAGAAAGGTGGGATTTTTGTAAATTGGCTTTATAATCTATGAGCCTTTTTGTGATTGTTTCATCATTTTGGAGCCTTTTTAATTGCTGCCACTGGTAAATTCCTTCTTCTGTATTTCAAATATGTAGCGACTCTGATCTACGCCACTTTTGCCTCTTAAGATACATGGGGATTTTGTCCTTATCAGTGGAGATACACTAAGCAATATGTCATTGATGAGGGCACTCCAAGAACATAAGGAGAGAAAGAAAAAGGATAGTAATGCTGTAATGACCATGGTCATTCAACGATCAAAACCGTCTCCAATCACTCAACAATCTCGTCTTGGAACAGATGGGCTGTTTATGGCTATAGATCCTACTACAAAGCAGCTGCTCTATTATGAGGAGAACACAAACCATTTAAAAGGGACTTTGTCTATTGATAAGATGCTGCTGGTGGATAATAGCTCAATCACTCTTCGTAATGATATCCAGGTTTCTCCTGTGAAAATTGCCTCTTCTATGTTCCCCTTGCACACTTTTGCTTTTCTGAGTCAATGGCATAGTTGATTAATATATATTAATATGTGATGGTCTTCTTTGCAGGATTGCTATATAGACATCTGCTCTCCTGAAGTACTCAGTCTCTTCACTGATAATTTTGACTATCAACATCTTCGTCGGCATTTCGTGAAAGGACTGCTTGTTGATGATGTACTTATTTCTCATAACCTATGCACTACTAAATTTCTTTCCCTATGAGAATGTGTTCTAATCTGTGCTCTTGACCTCTATCTTATGCAAATATGCTCGATTTTGTTTCATAGAACTTTGTGGTCACATGCAATGGTGGATATATGTACTAGTGCATTCTTGTGTATCCCCATTTTATAAGCAAAAGAGACTCCTGTTTTAGTTATTCCTTTTTGCTATGATTGCATTTTCACAGAGCTAAGTGCTTATGGTTTCAGATTATGGGTTACAAAATTTTCACTCATGAAATTTACTCAAGCTATGCGGCTAGAGTTGACAATTACCGAGGTTATGACACCATCAGTAAGGACATAATTCAGAGGTGGACATACCCACTGGTTCCTGATGTGCTGTCTTTGGGGAATTCTGCTACTAATCTTGAAAGACAGGGAATGTATCGAGCATTTGGTATGGGTCTTTTGTTTAATTTTTGTAGGTACTTTACTTTCAGTTGAGAATACCACGCTAGATGAAAGTAGCAAAGTAGCATCTATTCCCTCCCCCCCTCCCCCCGACCCAAAAAAAAAAAAAAAAAAAAAAAAATTGTAGTATCTTGTTCTGCATGTCGATGACCCTTTCGAATGACCTGCAATTTGAGCAATGCATCTTAAAAATTGACCACTGAACTTACAAGGCCTTGAAGCTATACCTCTGTGATTTTTCCTGCAATTTGAGCAATGCATCTTAAAAATTGTCCTGTGGAATAATATACTTTTGGTGATTTTCAATCTTACAAGGCCTTGTCTTATTTACTTCCTATCATGTGGCTATACCTCTGTCCATAGATTTTGAAAGAACAAGGGATGCTGAAATTGCATGGCAGAGTACGATAATGCAATTTAAGTACTAAATCTCGCTATATTTAGGATTGATACATCATAAGGTCATTGTTGGATAAGTTGTTGGTATTGACATGCTTCTTCACTGAAGTAAAACTTTTAGATGTGATTCATTTTCTGCTATGGTTGTATTTTTCTTTATCCCTTGCTTTTCCTATTAAAAATCTGTCTTCATGGTGAATAGTGAGGAGGGCCGAACTGTGATGACATGATTAATTACCATATCTTTGTTTTCTCCTTTATATGGGTGGGATGTTGTAGGCACTTTATGCATGAAGTGCTTGAATTTGGAGCAAGGTGCCATTGCTCAATTTTACTTTGGGATGTAAATTCTCACTTGGTCTGATGGATTCTGTTTACTCAGAAATAGGGCAATCCAGGTCTGCACAAATTGGGCCACATACAGTTATTGGTACTAACACCACAATTGGAAGCAACACCAAGATTACAAATTCAGTAGTTGGAAAGAATTGTGCAATTGGATCAAATGTCTTAATAGAAGGTTCTTACGTATGGGACAATGTCACTATTGAAGATGGATGTGAGCTAAGGCATGCAATAGTGTGCGATGGAGTAATAATGAAGTCGGGGTCAGTTTTGAAACCTGGCGTAGTATTGTCTTTTAAGGTACTTATCACTTAGCTCAGTTAAGAAACTTGCTTAAATTGTTGTTCTGCTTTTTCTTTAGATCATTTCAGATGGTTTTAGTAGAATGATACTACTGAATTTCATGAGACTCAAGATATTATTTTCTTTTTTGAAGATTAAAGTCCTCTTATACAAGGAGAACACATCCAGATAAGCTAAGGAGATAATAATTTCTGATAAACTTGCTATATATCCTAGCCTGTCTTAGTGTGACCAGCTTTTACACTGCTTAATCCCATTTTATACATTTGGAAAATCCTTATAGACCTTTATATTGTCAATTTATCTTACTTCTCAGGTTGTCATTGGACAAAATTTTGTTGTTCCACCATATTCAAAGGTATCTTTACTTAAGCAACCAACCAAGCAAGATAGTGATGAAGAACTGGAATATGCTGACAACGACAGTGACACTCTGGATCCCGGTTTGTCCTACTAACTTACATATTTCTTTCATTGACTTTTGGTGTATCTAGCAATCATCGTGCATCTGGGCTGGCTTCTTTGATGCTTGTTTTGATTTGAAAGGACTGTTGAGCTGGAGCAGTTTTATCTTGTAAGACTGCTGCCTATAAGGCCAGTGAACTTCTTGTGGCAGCATGCCATGTAAAAGTATGGAATCTTCGGAAAGCTTTGGAAGTGCTTTACCCTGAAGCTTTTGTTGAGATCTCTTGCTAAATTTCAACTATTTCTTCTTGGAGTAAATAACTAGATATAGAAGCTCGTCAAACAAAGAAACATCTAATCGCTAAACAGAATACAAGCTTTTGACTAATGCTTGTGTTTGTCTTCCATCTATAAGTGACAAGGATGGCAAATATCTCTCCACCAAGCAGGAAAGTTAGAGCTATAGTTATTTTTTTTTTGATAGTTAAGAGTCCTCATACTGAATTCAAAAGACCTATACCACTTTTCAAAAGTGGATCAGTGGGATTCACTGGCTATTTGCCTAGCAAAGTTAGAGCTTCAGTAGCAGAGACTCTAACTTCCCAACGAGCTCGAAATAGTTTAGTGGGTCACATATCTGGGCTAATGAATGTCAGACTGAGACTTTAAGATCGGTGGTCTCATTTGGACTCTTTTTACTCTATTCCTCGTAGAGACTATGTGATTACAAATTTCTAACTGCCTTGAGTTTGTTTTCTTTCTCCGAAATTTTAGTTGCCATATGGTTTATGACTTGAAGATTTTGAAGTGCAGCAGCTACTGGTACGATGGACAAGCTAAATGGAGATTCATCGTTGGAATTTTCTGAGATGCAAGACCATGTTTCGTCAGAGGTTAGCTATTTTTGGTTAGCTGATGATTCTTGCTGAAATTTATTACTTAAAGATATACCATGTTACATGTCTCAGCACAGAATTATTCTGTGCAAATTGTGGTTTAATTCAACTAACAGATTGCCATGTTTGCTCTTTGCCACCAAAATTAATTTAGGCTCAAAGTTACAAAATGATGTTTTCAGATGTTTGGCTTTTTCTACATATCTAGACTTCACATACATCAAAGCTGATGGAAGAATTAATTGAAAATGTTATGATCACTTTTATCATTATAAGATTTTGTTGGCCTCGTGATCCTCTCTTGATTTGTGAATTTCATGTTGTTACTCTTGTATTGTATTGGCAATTCGAACTAAAAGAGTTAGTTTCATTTATATGTGCAGATTGTATTACTTTGCTAAGCTCATGTCTCCATTTAATTTAAAAGAAATGTTATAGTGCAATTTAAGCCTGAAACAGTTTGCCTGACAGTCACTGCTTTGATTTTTTATTTTATTTTATCTGGCAAAGGAAAAAGTCAACGCTTGAATGAGAAGTGAATTTTTGGTGCAATTGGTTGCGAAAGGTTATTTTCCAGCATCCATGGATCACAACATCAGTCCTTTTAATAAATATACCCATTCCCAACTTATCTCCGCATATGACTTCGCATCCCTGCATATAAAATCTTCAATTTGCACCTTGCATATTGTTATTAGACTCCATTTTTTCGGCTTGAAACGTTGATGCAAACTGTGTGAAATATGACAGAATTCTCTACTTTGTTTAGTACAGAGCAGAAGATAGAGTTTATCTTTCCTTTTTGGGATTTGTTGGGGGATAAACATATGGTGCTAGTTCAGTTTGGCATTTGTGCTAACATCTATGGTTAATCAGCTTGGCTATGGTGGTGTGGGTTACATTTGGTCCATATGTGAAGGATCTCATGAAGAAGAATGGAGACATTCGGTTGCTCCTATTCCTCCTGAGAAAGTTGCAGAGATTACTCAAGTGATAGAAGATGATCTGGAGCTTGTTAGTCAAGATAGCAATGCTCCAGCATCATCTGGAGAACTGAAACCTGACACTCAAATTAATGCTGAAGACGATGCAGTTTACTTTGAGAAGGAGGTAGAGAAGTTGCAAGTTCAGATATTGATAATGTTCAAGTTTTTTGCTGAGTGGATCCTCTTTAAAATAACACTTGTATGTGTAGGTTGAGGCAACTTTCCTGAGGGCTGTAAATGAAAATGTTGAAGTAGACCATGTAATTTTAGAAGTGAACTCTCTGCGGTATGTGATATCTCTTGATTAGTTGTAGCCTCTAATTCTAATAGTGCCCTACAAAGTGTGGTTTTTCATTGAATTACTTGTCAAAGTACCCTCTTTCCCTTGGAATCTGAGAATAGTACATATTTAAAGAAACTATTGCCCATTTCTTTCTTTTGATGGTCTTTCCTGTTCCAAGGACTTGTGAACCTGTGTCCGCTTTTGTGTGCAGATGCTTGTTTGATCAGTTTCTTAGTAACTTATTTCATGTTTTGCTTGCTTGTTTGTCATATCAGGTTGTCATACAATATGCAAGCTGCAGACTGTGCTGGTGCCATATTTCACTCCATAATGAAATTGGCTTTGGATACTACACATAGTTCGCAGAGTAAGTTTTGTCTACAGCAACCCTTAACTTTCTTGCTACTTAGTCTATGCAGCTTTGCGGCAGCAGTGACAAATCAATTTAAGTGGACACTTGTCAAATAGAATAAGAGTGAGTATAGGGTCATGTGTGACTATTATCCCTTGACTGCTTTTTGTCTTTTTAATTGTATCCAAGTTCAGTTACCATGTCTATAAATGGTCAGCATGGCTACGAAATATGAAGGCGCCCAAGTAAGAACGAATTAATTTAGCTGGTTGAAAACTGAAACAGAAAAGATACAGGTGATTTTGAAGCAGAAAAGATGGGTGTTCATCCATATCTGGCAAATTGAATAGCTGTAGACAACATCCTGTGGAAACTTTTATTGAACTTAATGGAAAAGAAAATCGGAGGTTCTGTTACATCACATATAGATCATTGCTGACACTGGTTTATGCCATGATATTTTTGGGAAAATGGTCCATAAGTTACAGATGAGTCAACCTTATTCAGGTGTCTTGTCTCAGGCACCAATATGCCATGTCAATTTCTATGGATCCAGTTGGACAGATTTTATACTTGCTAAAGTCATATGTTCTTTTAATTACCTGTCATTTTTAGCACCACTGCTTTCTTGTCGACCTTATAAAGTTTAGGCACTATTGCTCATTCATTATTGCAATAACAAACAGCAGTAATGTGCTCATTTGCTGTCAAATTTAGACCATTGGCCAGTTCTTTCTGATATTTCAGAAATTCCAGTAATGCTTTTCATTTTTAAATCAAAGTACTTATAAATCCCGAATGAGTACTTTATAATTTTCTGTTGCAAGTGCTTTTGATATTCATGCTTCAAAAGATCTCCTCTTGAAAGCTTGTTAGTTTTAGTTTGTGTGCACTTCAAATAGTACTTACATGGAGGAAGACAGTTTTGAATGTTTATCCCTGGATTGCAAGTTTCCAGAAAATCTTTTGACGGTTTGGAGCACAAGTTTTCATATTTGTCAGTTTAATGCCGTGGCTTATTCTTCTTAAAGATGGGTTTATCCATGCATGTGCTTCTAACAACAGCAATCCTGCATTCTAGATATACCTTACCATGGACATGATTTGGTGCTGTTCATGGATTTTTTGGGGCCTATAGATTGTGTATTCGTTTCTTTACATCTGTATAGAACAACTAATAAAAGTTTCTTTCTTCAGATGAGTTATTGCGTAATGTCCACGAGACGGTCAACACTTGGCAAAAACTATTGAAGTCCTACCTGCCAGGCAAAGATGAGGAGGTTTGTATATATTGGCATTTGGTCAAAACTTCGTTTATCCGGTGTTGGTAATTTCATATTCTTCAAATTTTGAGATGAAGTCTCTGAAAAGTTGCTCACGGTAGCTGTAGTTGTCTGACGTTTCTCTGGTGTTTGTCTGCCACACGCACTTAAAATTTCGTGACTGTTTATACCCACTAAACTACTAAAGAGAAAAAGCCTCACATGCCATGCTTTTTAGTTGTAGTATGCAAATTAACATTTGCAAATGGATTTCTGAGCTGGGGTAGTAGTTTTTGCAATTTAAACGTCCTGTGATGGTGACTGTTATGCGTTGTACATTTCCAAGTGCCTGTGGTTAGTGCTTCAAGAAAGTGTATACATGTCCTCCATAACGAAGTTTTGATCCACAGATTGAAGTGATACTGAAGTTTGAAGAGATATGTCTGGAATCTGTGAGGGAGCTATCTCCATTGTTTACACAGGTTATTTTTCTTCATCTCCCATTGCTTTCATTTTGATGGAACTGGTGGCTTTTTAAGCGGAGGAACATGGTTGTGTTGGTCATGATCTTGACTGGCTGGTGATTTGTCACTGATTCACCTTACCCTGTTGATTAGTTCCCACTCTTGAGCTTTCTTCAAGCTTTTGTACTAGGATAGTAGTGTGGAATGAGATCACTTGCTTTTTCCTTACTTTCACAGAACCAGCTATTGCTGGCTTTCAATGGCTTTTGTCAGCATTTCAATTTAGAATTTGTTATTTCCATCATTTTGTAACTTGATCTCTTCTTCTCAAGCTAAACAAAATGCTGGCTATTTTCTCAGACGATCTAATAGCTACTGCATTGTTTTACAGATTTTGCACCTTCTATATGAGAAGGACATCATAACAGAAGAGGCTATCGAAGATTGGGAATCTGAGAAGAAAGATGCTGATGAAGCAGACAGAGTCTTTGTTAAGCAAGCTGAGATATTCCTTAAAGTATGTATTCGCATTTACCTTTCACTCAATAAATGTGATGCTTCTTCCAATTGCATTTCTTTTCTAGCGCTTTAGTTGTTAATGCTGCAGTAGCTAGAACTGCCCGCATCACAAGCTAGCTTGTAAGTGTTGAGATTATGGAAGATTATCTTGGGCAATGGTATTCACTTTTGAAAAGTGACTAGTAATGTAGTTGAGTCGGAAGTCTTGATTCTCTCCTAGACTGCCAGCAACTTCTATGGTTCCTCCGTTATTCTGAAGTTTGTGAAATGGTCATTTCTTTCTGGCTTTTACAGTAACCTGTAGAAAGCATAAAGTGATAAGAATTTCTAGCAATTAAAATTCAGCGAGGTTCTTGTTTAAATTTTCATTGCATCCGTGTGAAGGTGCATAGCTTTGTGTTGTGGCTTCATTTGATTACCAGACAATATGCCACTTGATGAAGTTGAAGGCATTCTATAGCACCATCAAATAGTTGGGTCCTGAGCAATCCATGATTATACCGAGTCTAATGGGTCCACTGCAATTATGTCAAACAACAGATGTTTTTGGAAGTTTTGAGGTTTTATCTCATATTCTGTACCATAATGAATGAAATCAGTAAAGGATTCATTGTGAAAAAAGTGTGCTGATCCACAGGCTCAACTCTTCATGTCATTTTACTTCTTGACCTTCCTTTCGAGGCAGTCTAATGTAGTATGCCTAGGGAGAGAGAATTCAGCGGCATGCTTTTGTTATAACCGTTTTATGAACATTTGTTTCATGGTACTGCACTCATAATAATTGCAAGTTCTTTTGTTTGGTGTAGTGGTTGAGGGAGGCAGAAGAGGACGATGAAGAGGACGACGAATGATGCAGAACATCCAACTTCTGTTACATCCTTTCGTGTGGGCACCGAGCAATGGAAACATTAAATCCATGTAAAATATTCCAGGATGACAAATTTTGGTAGGGGAAGGGTTTCGTCTGAACTCTTCCAATTTGATGTACTAATAATATCCACTGAGGTTATATAGTTGATTTTTGAATGTTAGAGGATTGAAAACCGCGAAGACATGATTCTAAGGTGTCTCATGCAACATATACGTATTGAGAACGAGCACTCTTTTCGGTATATTATCTTCGGTGACAACTATGATTCATGCCGTGAACAGAAATCATCAGTGCTCGCTTGCCACTGTGCTTTCCTTTTCTCTATGAAGGAGACAGAGGATGTAAGTGTGCGTAATCCTTTCACCGTCTGAACCTCGAATAATACCAAAATTATACCAAGTGGCCAAATAAGGTTCCACTCAGGATTGGCACCATAGGCGACACCAGGGAAAGCATTTCCTTGACAAGCCTTGCATTAGGAGGTCATTAGCTAAGATATATTCCACAGACAATTTGGCATATGTGCTGGAGCGTTGTGCAATGGCAATTCAGAGTTCAACAGCAACAAGAATTTAGACATCAAACATCTAGTAATACATGTCTGTCCACTGGTCGTCGAGTACAAGACTTACACTGCAGGCTGATCAGAAGCGTGGAGGTCCACCGGGAGGGCCTGGGGGGCCACCGAATGGCCCGGGCGGACCACCAGGGGGACCCGGTGGACCACCAAAAGGGCCTGGAGGCCCTGGTGGGCCACCGAACACCGGCCCGCAGCAGCTCTCGAAGATACAGCAGCAGCAGAGGACATAAAAACTGGCAACAGGGCCAAGAATATGTTAGAACGATTCGGAAAGCAAGCAAAAGTTAAGAAAGGCCTCATCTTACAAAACAAAGTAAAGCTCAAATGGTATAATCCTAGAAGTCTCAGCAAGAAAGCAACATGTTATGTGTGTGATGTCATGCAACAAATTGTGTTCCAACGTTGGATTGGCAGTGCTAAACTGACGTTCCTAGAATTTCAGAACTCACGCAAACGTTCTGTGTTCAGAGATGCGAACTCACCATGAAGATATCCCCCGGCTGATTCCGTCGCAGCAAAAGTACAAGCAACCGCACGGCCCCGGCGGCCCAGGAGGCCCTCCCGGCGGCGGTCCCCAGCCCGCCATCTGCGCGAGTCTTGTGATATCGTGGTCCGAGCCAGATGAAACCGAACCGGAGGTGGTGGAATTGGAGCTCTCTCTGCAAATGGGATATGGCAGGATGTAGAGAGATGGAAGGAGGCAAAAAAAGCAGAGACGTGGATGATTTGATTTAGCGCTGGCTAATGAGCTCTCTCACACTGCGCTAGGCACTAGAAAGTGCCATGGACCAGCGAGTGGGAGAGTGACATGTGCTTGGGCCGGTGGGGTTTATATTTGATTGAGAGCCATGTGAGGTTCTATTACAGCGGCCCAACCTAATCTTCAAATTATCGATTTCCGTGACTAGTTTGGACATTATGGAATCACAGGTCTCTCTCTCTCGACTCCTCACCAATCAAATTACCACATGATTCATCATTGCCCTTCGAATCAACCACCCCTTTGATTTCTCTCTCATGATGTTGACGATGGCTGAGGATGGAAAAGAAAATCAAGAGGTCAAAGAAATGAGGGAGAAGTTGTCCAAAAAAATCTTAAATTTATTATATTTTTGTCATTCGGTATTAAACATTTTAATTGTGCTTATTAAATTATATATATATTTTTAATATTTTGTCGATCGAAGCCTATTCATCCAATTTTAAATTTTAAATCTTTATTTTAAACGTTGGTTGTTACATGTGTCATGATTGATGATGATAACGTAGATAATTTTTAATAATATATTTTTATATTTTTTATATTATACTTTTTCATATATATATTTTATATATATATATATATATATATTTTTTTTTTTTTTCACTTTTCCTTTTATTTTAAGGGTTAGCAATCGATTGAAGCCTGGCGACCCTTGCTAGGTAAGGGCCTACGAGCCCTATGATTGGAAAACAATGGGCAATGAGTATAAGTTGGTCAAGATATATTAATGACCACCAAATACTATGGACGGTCAATTCATGTGGTGGTTTATGATGTTGGTACCTAACGCGAGGTCGGGCCCAAAAAGCGAGAGTGACTGTGGTTATGATTTTCGTTCCGCAAGTTTGTTAGGTTTTTCCATTTCCAATTAGTCATGATTCAAGGCAATTCCAAACCAAAACACCATAGACCGTATCCCATTCTATCGTACCACTAAGCAAACAATAGCAGCTTTGACTACAAGCATCTTAACTAAGAAGTTCTTCGGAGGTAGAAAATTTTCTACCATCTAGTCAATGCACAACATCTAGTTCTGCCTTGAAAACTTTAATTCTCTTATAATCTAACCCATGACTATTGTTTGCAATGCGTGACCTTTTGTTTTATCTGGCATATATATATCGTTTAGGAATATCAACAAGGTTACAATATGGGATGAGAACAAAGCAAAAGATGAATGGAGATGAGGAGGAGTACCGATACAATATTTGAGATCAAAATCTGAATCCGACGCGACACGAACATTCCGTTAATTCCAAAAACAGACGAGACTCGACATGTTTTGAATCCTCCTCTTCAGACAATGGATCAAATTCGAACAAGTTGGAAGAAAGAATGATAAATCTCTTGCTCTCGATATGCCCGCAAGGCCCAATTCCGGCCCACCACGTCGTTGGGCCTCGAGATGCCCTCAGGCCCATATTGCGCGGGCCGGATCGTCGTCGTCCCAAGCGGGGCCCGACCCATGAAACCAGCGAAATCAAAACCGCTGGCGGCGGCGGTGGTGGTTGCACGATCGTCGGAGGTTTATGTGAGGTCTAAGGGAGATGGGATTGACCAACTTCATCCTCACGGTGGCCGGCGTCAGCGCGGTGGTCCTGCTGCTGAGGAGCGACGTCAAGCAGTCGGCGGTGATCTTCCGGCGCAACGTCAAGCAGATCCGGAACTGGCTGGAGGAAGAATCGACCGCCGCTTCCAGGTTAGGTTTTTTTTTTTTTTTTGACCCGCACGCCGTTCGGAAACTCCGCCGGCCTCGCATTTTCGGGCGAGATTTTTGTACCGGATTCGACCTTCGCGGTCGAGGCGAAGGGGAATCGCGACGGCGTAGGCTGACCTCGTAGCTGAAGCTCTTAGATTTTGGTTTTGATGGACGGGGTTTGTGGACTGGTGTGAGGTCGTTTTAGCGATGACGGGGTCGTTTCGTCTTTGCCGGAGGCAAAAAGGTCTCTGCTGGATGGTTTCTTGGGGGCTACTTTTTGTTTAGATGGTCTGCCGCTGTTGTGCAGGGGATGTGATTCCATGGTTAATTGCAGGTGAATCGGATGGAAAGCAGAAATGGCGGCGATTGTTGAAATGGCGGCCGTGACCGCTCATGTGTTTTCGCATTTAGATCTTAGATGCACTTGAATACCTAGAGTGAACGATCGAGTAATTTGAATTTGCGCAAATCGAACGAAATCACATTAGAGATGCTGATTCAGAACATTATCGTTGGTTTTACATGTCCAGCTGCTCCATTTGTGTTCAGCCATGTTTTGTTTGACTATGGCTACTGTAATTTGTTGAATGTTCACTCAGTATTAGAGTTGAAGATTAAAGTTTTGAAGTTCGAGAACCTATTCTGTTTGGAATGTCATTAGATGTTTTTCTCTGCATTTTCTAACTGCCGGGTATGTATGTTAGCTTGTTTGTGACGAGAGTTGTGGTTCTTTCGATGGTGCTATATTCTGATGATTTTGCATTGGAAGTTCTCTATAGTAAGATACGTTAAGGGCCCGGTGATTTTCAATCCCGGCCATTCTCTGTTGAGTATCATTAATGTCAACATGTTCTCTCATCTTTGATCTTTTTCTTGTGAGTGGAGGCTGATGGGATACTCAGACATCGATCACTGAAACTTGTGTTTGGGGCTGTCTTTCCGTTTCCGATTGTATTCTTTGATGAATTATTTTGTTGAAATGAGGATTCTAATATTGATATCTTTTCCACTTATGCCTAGTTAAGACTTCCTGATTTGAATGATTCTTTCTGCCTTATTCTGTTGGCTTGCTTTGTCTGCCACATGTTTGAAATATCTACAACAGTTGATACAGATAGAGCATTACTAACTTGAAGCAGTTTGTTGGTTATCGACCAATTATGCTGGTATAAATATTCTGATGGTTTATCTCCTTCTCTCAGGGAAGTTGAGAAGGGAGCCAAGGAGCTGGAATCAAAAGTCTCTAAGAAGGATGTCCCCAAGGAGGACAAGCACTAGTTGGTGCATGTGGTCTTGAAGTTGCATATGATATAAGAGTTAGATTATCGCCTTTTTGTTTGAATACTCTTTTATTCATCATGAATAATCGTGGGTAGAGGATGAACAGTCGTCGTTCATTTCCTTTGGATCTACACAGGACATAAAGGAAATATCAATCTAGTGAAGTTCAGAATTTTGGTTAGCAGTGGATCCATGTAGCTAGAGTTACGGTAACCAACAATGGAAGCTCCTCGTATGACCTCTGTTTTCACCATTTGTAACCATGCTGTTGATAATTTTTGCCGTCCCACGCTTTATTGTGCTCCACATTATTTCTCTGATACATGTGATTGTAGATACTTGTGGTTAAATATCGATGGTTGATTTGCTTCATTTTTTCCTTGACTTAGAAGTGATTAAAAATGTGCGAAGGACGATGTGCACTACCGTGGAGATAGTGTAGCGATGTTGGTGGAGTGTAGGGGGAGAGTAGTGTTTATTACTACTCGTTGCAACTGCCTATGTCTTGTGCACTCCAAGACGTTGACCGAAACATGTCCCTGTTTCAGTGATGAGGAATCGGTTTCGTATGACATGAAAGCTTTGACAATCTCCAATGCTCATGCATGTACAAGAGAAACCTGGTAAATAGGTTTAGGCATGACAATTGCTGACTGAAAGAGAGGTTATGCGTTATGATCAGTATTGTTCTAACAACTGTTGGCTCAAAGCAAAGATGGTGATGTCGTTGCTAGCAGATGATGACTTTGTACTTAGCGTAATTTTATTGCAACTGGAAGTCGGATGATGAGATCGATGAGCTCTACCAGCCCAATAACTACATGTACTCGCAAATTTTCGCACTTCTTTTGGCCTTTTGGGAGGATTTGCAAGTTAATTACGACAAAGTAGAGGGGCATTATACTGAAGAAAGGGAGATACAAATCAGGGCCAAAAACATGGCAAAATGAACAGGTTCTTCACTTGGTATGAGGTCTAAGTCCAGTTCTGGTAAAGCTTTCAAGTATGGATTTTCAGTTCTGTTCAGGTCATTCCGATCTGAAATGAATTATGTCATTTCCGATTTATATCTCATTGGATGTAAACTCAACTGTCTAGTAACAAATACATTTCTAGCTCATATGAAAATAATTTGATTAAAAAAATTGGAATCTTCATAAACTTTAAATTATAATAGGATAATGATAGCCGGCCGTGGTTCAGTCAAGTTTCCTAGATATGAATTTAGTTGTCGGGTTGGTTTATACTTTTTGCACAAAATTGAACTGGTTTGGCCCATTGACAACCTCTCGGGTGGGAAATCTCTGTTAGGCTCTGTTTCTTTGCATACTCCGCCGTCTCGGATCGAAACAATTCTAAGTTCGGAACCCAGCTGAAATTATGGCAATTGAAAAAAAATGGAATCTTCATAAACTTTAAATTATAATAGGTATGTGCTTTTTGCAATGCCCAACCAGATTCAATTGACCACCTTTTCTTTGAATGTCACAACTCCGCTACGCTTGCATACTTCTGGGCTTCTAGGTGTAACCTTCCTTGGAGGAGTAGAACTTGGATGGATACCATCTCTTGGGCGCTTAAGTTCTTAGCCGGAAAGGACTTTTATCACAGTATTGCACGGTTCTCTTTCGCAGCTATGTGCTATATGATCTGGAAAAAGAGGAATTGCATCATTTTTCGTGGAGAATCCTTCGCGATCTCGGATTTAAAGAATCGCCTTATTAAGGCGGTCAAGGACCGAGCTCTTACCTTCAGAAATGTTCCTACGTCTCCAAAGAAGAAGAGACTCCAGAAAGGTTGGGGTTTTGACCCTTCGGTTTTTGCTCAGTCGCCTGGTTCATCCTAAGCGTCTAGTCTGTGCCTTGTTTTGCTTTCTAGCCTTCTCTTAGGCTCTTTGTTCTTCGACCCTTTCCCTTTTGTATTTCTTAGGGTTGCTGGGTTTGTTGGTTGGCGCTTGGCCTTTGGATTGGGCTGTTTAGCTTTGGTTCTCTTGCTTTTTGCCTGTTTGGCTTGTTACTTGGCTCCCTTTCACTCTTTCTGCTGTTGCAGTTAGAGTGGAAGTTTTTGGTGCCAATTTTGTATCTTGTTCCAAAGCTCTAATATAATTTCTTACTTTTTACCAAAAAAAAAAAAAATGAACCTCTAGACATACAGTACGAATTGACATAGACAGGAATATTCTGTAGCGGGCGTCAAAATCTCATTGTAACGCAGAAAGAATAACGACACTAAGTTGTTTTTTCTCGCTGGTTTCCCACAAATGACTTATTACATGAACGTAAGATGAAACGAAAAACTTAAGACCAAACACCCGCATTCAGACATGGTATCCTAATGAATGGGCCCACGAGGACTTTAAGGCGGAGGCGGTCCAAACCCAGGAGGTCCCGGCGGCCCGGGAGGACCACCAAAGCAATCTTGCAGCAACCAGCAGCAGCATAGAAAGTTGAAGCTGTCAAGTGACAAATGAATTTGATTAGCAGAATGGATCGTCCATAAAGAACTTCCCACCTTAACGACAAAAAGAAAAGGATTGACCAAATGAATAGAACACTCAATGCACGTGCCGGAGCTACAAACTTGAGCAAAAGTTGGGAGCATTGCTAATTCCATGATCCTACGCACTGAGCAACACCGTGCTCCGACAAATAATGACGTAAACGCATTGATCTCATGGCGATTGTAATATGATGTGAATCCAAAATGGTAATGCAAATGCGGGTGCATATGCATCGACCTATGTAGCGAAAACGCACTCACCAAGAACCTATAACGTCACAAAAGCCGCCGAAGGGCCCTGGTGGTGGAGGCCCTCCCCAACCTGGAGGACCTGGCGGTCCTCCCGGTCCTCCCGGTCCTCCTGGTCCCATAAGCTTCCCCTCCCTTTCTACACTTCAAAACCACACCTCCGACCAGAGAAACAAGAAATTCAGATGGATCTTCTCTCAAATCATCTCTTGATATAAAACAGATTGTAGAAGTCCTGGGAAGCCGTGCAGAAGGTTTTGAGGGGTTTATAAGGAGAGCGTTGGGCTATGCTAGAAGCCTCTTGGAGCTACTGGAATGCAGAGATACCCCTCCTCTATGCGCTCCGTGCTCAACTGCTGTTCTTCAACCTACCAGTCAGAAGACCATGCCGTACCGCCCATCATCTAACTTAAAAAAGACCAAATTGCATTTCTTTTTTTCCCTCCTATCCAAGCCTCATCTTCTATAGCACTTTCCTCTATTATTTATCCGCTTTTCTTACCACTTCACCTCACCACGTGTCTCTGATTGGATGTTTCTTGCACGGCGAGGACTGCCGTGCGTAGAACAAAAGTCGAGATGGTGTTTGTTTATGCATTGCTTCCCCCGTAAGGAAGCACTTCCCTAGATGCCTCTCTCGATGTAGTGTAAAATAAATTAGCACAGAATATGAAACGGCTGTCTCCTCGAGAGACAAAAAGGGAAGAAACCAAGCTCCATATTCAGAGGTTGAGTTGGACTTTGCTTGCCCGTTTCACTTCCCCCATAGAAAAGCCATTTAATTCATGTTAGCAATTGAAATATGAATTGTTGACATGTGAAATCCGGTTCCTTGTATTGGAAGAAAAGGGGAAAACAATCACCTGAGTCCAATTCCAACCAAGTCACCAAATTATCACATCTGGGCCTCTAATGGTTTTCACACAAAATGTGTGCTTGACATTGCAAATTTAAACAAGCTCTAGATATCATCAATACCCATGAAACTTGCTTTACCAGAAAAAAAAATACCCATGAAACTTGGATTCCTTTCTTGGTCGTAAAATCTTCAAATTTCTAGTAAAGAAACAATGAATTTTACTTCACTGAACAAGACGAATAAATGTAGCCATCTTTTCGAACTAAGATGCAAACAAGGGAAAATGAAAAGATGATAAAGATTTTTGGGAACCATGAATCTATCATGTCAATTACTCATCATATTTCTGAGTGTCAGGACTGTTCTCAAGTATTCAGGATGAAAGCCTCAAGAGCTACATCTTGCCATGTAAAAAAAACTTGCATAAACTCCAGAATCTGACAGCCGATTCATCTCAATCCAAGAGCAAATAATACATTCCTCAGGGATATCTATGAGCTCAAGACAAGGGATTTTGTACAAACTCGTATTATGCAAAACCTGAAGAGATGGACCGAGACAGGCAAACTCTTTAAAATTTTGGTGAGAGATTGAAAAGGCCTCCACGCACCAGCTTCTAGTAAGATGTGGATGCTTCTCACAAGTCAACTTCATATCTGTACAAAAGAATTTTCCGATAGCTCACAAAATTGCTGCCAATCCTAGAGTATCCCCCTCCTCAACCGTTAATCCCGGAGCACTGACTGAGCTGCGAGGCCTCGCTGAATATAGAAAGACAGAATGCTTTAGCACAAGAGAGATTCCATATGTTGGTACACTTGTCGTCAAGAAACTGAACTTCTTGCAAACAGCAGTGGAAGTATGGTATGTGTTGTTACACAAATATTAGACAATTTTGTATTGTTGGTCTTCTACAGAACAAGTTTTGATTCAGGTGCAATGATGCAGTGAGAGTCATTAGTAGTCACAATCTGTAATGCAGAGTACTTGCTCTCAATGCAAGGTCTCAACTTTTAATTTCACAACAGAACAAGAGCAAGCAAACCATGCTGCATGCCCCCAGTTAAATCGGTAGCCCAATTACCCATGAAACGGAAATGCTAAACCATTCATTGTCCCGAAAGTAAATTCCAGATCTATTTGCTTGTAATTCTGGAAGTTCTCACCTGACATGTTCGTGATAACATTGACACTCTTTTGAGCAGCAAGTGCTTTTAACTTATTTCCTGTAGCCAACAAAAGTAGACTCTTCATATGCTGCTTCTGTTCCTTTGGGCTGGAGGTCTTTGTCAATGCTTCTTCAAAAGCTTGAAGATCTTGGGGTGTAATAGCAGGGAGGGAAAGCAGAACCTGGGTATTTCCAGAAAGTGGGCTACTATTTAGCAATCCATTCAGTTACATCTTATATCAACTTCTAAGGGTAGTATTATTGATTAAGTATTGTCCTTACCTGCCTGGGAGCTGGGTCTCTATCACAAAGATAGACAAATATTTCACGACAGAGGGCAACCAAATCAGCACTGATGATGGCATTTGATTCTAAAGTCAAACCGCGGATTACAGCTGAAAAAAGATCTTTAGAGACAAATTGACGAAGTTCCACATTATTGGTTGATATAGCTAGAAGAATCACAGTAGCACTAAAAGAAGAAACTTTGGTCACCGCATCGCCATCTGTCCACGTGAAAACTTCTAAACACATCTGTAATACAGGAAGAGCCAGACCTTTGTGCTTCATAAGGAAACTGTAAATGGATTAGAAGAGTGAAAAGAATCAAATATGAGTATACCAATTCACACAAAGAACAGGGAATAAGAAAAATCCACTCATCTTTTTATACCTGACCATAGAGCTTTGTGAGTAGACGTCCAACTCTTGCAGAGAAGACGTGTCAATGCGGTTGGCATGCCCTGATTGTTCTAGTGAAGGAAGCCCTGTATTTAATGCTGGGGAAGCTATCGCAGAGAGGAGTGCACATATTTCACGAGTTAAATCTCGAAGTAACTTCTCCTCCATAACCTCAACTTTCAAATCTGAACTAGCAACCATGCCAGTAGTATCCGGAACCTTTGCTCTACCTTCATGCAGCAGACTGGACCATGAGCTGCTAAGAGCTTGTTGAGAGCGGATGAACAATGGTTGGAGGAGTGTCTCCAGCCAGGTTTCCCACAAGTCTACTGGACAAGCTTTAATCAATGGGATTACAACTAAATGAACAAGCTGCCTTATATGCCGGAATTCCATGAATTGGATATTTTCCATCAGTGCTACAGCGACAGAATGAATATCCAAAGATTTGAAAAATGCATCACCAACAGTAGTTGATAAGCCTAGCACATTATACCTGAAAAATTGAAACAGTGGTTTGAACCTTGTAAAAGAAAGTTCTCACGGAAGAAAAAAGTAACGGCAATCTGTTAGAAAACAAAACCAAGCATCTTTAAAGCAAGCTATCATGAGTTTCCTGCCTAGAGACCCATGAGGGAACACTAGTCTAGTGTACTAATCTAGGTGACTAGGTTTGAAAAGATAGTAGGAAACTAGAGGAAACTTCCAACATACGCCAGTCAAATTATTCTGAAACTTTTGAACCTACATTCATTAAGAGATAAAAAAACAGTACAATTAAACTAGATGCCTCATTTCACCGATGCTAATAATTTTTCACCCAACATCATTCTAAACAGAGTACAGTTCAATAAAATAGCACCATTTCAGGACACTTTAGTTTGTGGTTAGTACCATTGGAGGATGCCTCATATAAAATTGTTTTCAACGCCCCGCCTCAAGTGTTACCAGTAAAAGTTTTACATCCTGCTTTAGTCTGTTTAAACCCCAAAAGACTTAGGTCTGACAATCTTTAAGAACAGAAATTTTAGCAAACAAAAACCTTCTTCTGATGTCCAGGAAACGTTTACAAATTTTTGGTGACCCCTATTCTTTTCTTATTGGATCCACATCACCGGCTCCAATCCCCCACTTTTCTCCTTCAACTAGAAGGACGAGAAAGAAATGGGGAAATACTCATCTAGGTTAGTAATTATTCACACTTACCCACTGTCTCTGACACCTTTCAACCAGTTCCGAATATCATTTTCATTTGGCTCCGTATTTCCTTCCTTGCTCAAATCAGTTTGAGATCCATCTGCTGAATTCAATGTGGACTTTGAAGATTTAGGAACCCCTTCTCCAAGAAGGCCAGTCTGCTCCACATTACTTATGATCATTGCAGCCTTCAGCTCACTGGGTAACATACAGAAAACAGGAGGAGACCAAAGGGAGTGTATGGCACGAAGTAACTGCATGACAAACACAATGAAGAGCTCAAATTCATGCAGTGATGGTAAAGGCAGGATATCATGGATTAAACACATCTACAAAAAGAATACTTGCATACTTTTAGAAGGGGAGGCAGCATCCATGACAAATGTGAAGCCATTGGATGCAAAAAAGCTGAATTTCCTATGGAGCAACTCTGCAAATTCAAATTCCCTTTTCTGTATCCACTTCTCTTGAGTGCCTTCTCAAAAAATGTAACTGTATGGAAAATTGACCACATAAAGGATGTCTCAGTGCACAAGCGAACCAAGCCTGAAGGTTCAGATAAATAATTGTTTTGCCATTCTGCCTGGATCCATTGTTGGCTCAGTGGTTCCAACAACCAAAGCAAAACTTCTTGCTGCTGTTGAATCCTGTAGCAAGTTTTGATTAAGAATACGAACATTTTCTAATGTAGAAAAGGAGACAAGTTCAGGAAACCAAACATAAGTGATTACCCAGCAGCAGAAGCCATTACAAGAAATGCTTCTCCAAGAATATTATGTTCACCACGCAGAAGACAACCTTCTTTTTGAAGATAGGCCATTGTGTCAGCAATCCCCTTTAAAGAAAAGAACAAAGAAAGGAAGCAGAGACAATTAATGTCAGAAGAGCTAGAATGAGATACATATAGGCACTATATTAGTACTTGACATTTCAGCCAACGGTAGCTGTAAGTAACCATCCATTTAAGCAATGTCCTCTTTTACAAAAAAAGCAATTCGGTTCCAACTTCTTGGAAAGAGATATCCTATTTGACTAAGTATTTAATCCTCTGAATGCCAGATTTGTACAAGTGGATATTCTCTTAGTCACTCCTCTTCTCCCGACAAAAGCCAGCGTAGACATTCAGAGAGACCAAAGAAATAAACATTCTTTCTTGAGGCAAGGTAAATGGTATGAATAACTACGATGTTAACACTAAATCTCGCAGCATAGAGAAAACCAGGTCCAAATGCATCTTAAACTTAAGTTCATTCCATTCTCGTGCTCATTTACAATACCACCTCTATTCTGCCCATGTCTCGGTATTGTTCTGCACATTTTTCTGTTCATATTCTTCTTCCTGCTCATGTATTTTTTTGATACCTAGAATTGTTTCTCTAGCTAGTATCTTACTTATCAAAATGTAAAAACAACTGTTTCAGCCAAACCACAAACTTAGAGGCCAAGTTTAAATGTATAGAAGACACCTTCATGTGTGGCAGAATGCTTTTATCAGCAGCTTTGGCAATCCGAATAAATGAGGAACATATGTGCAGTCTTGCATGCCTAGCACTATTTGTTGAGGGATCCTGCCAAGCAAGCATTTACTTAAAGGCATATCCTGTACAGATTTCTTAAATGTATCCCATCTCAGAATGATTAAAGAGACCTTAACAGCAAAGGGAAGCGATGTTAAAAGCTCAAACAATTTGGTGATGACACTGCCAGCAGCATTTGGAAAATACTTCATAAAAGGGCCGAATGCATCTAAATAGCGCCCAAGAACTTCCACAAGAACTGGTTCACTCCATTTCAAAGCAAGAAGTTGCTGAAGTAACCCTGCAATCTCAGTTTTGAAGCGAAACATTGTTTAGTGATGGTAGAATATCACGTCTCTGACAGAAGAAAAAGGCTCAGGTTACCTTCGAATATGGTACACAATGTGAGTTGAACTTCAGAATTACCACCTCCAAATTCGCCTAATCCATCAAAAACTGTGTTCACAACATTTTCTAGAGCCAACTGCATACTTTCCATCAAAGCCAAATCCTGGAACAAGGCGATACAAACTTTAGGATCTAATGATAGAATAAAGCAAGGACAAATGAAAAACAAGGAAAAGTGAAAACCCAATTTCTCTTCCTCCACCCACCTAAGACAAATTTAGCTTTTAGTTAGAGATGTAAGATCTTAGTATGAACAGATTTTCCAATTATGAGCCCACCAAAAAGATCCAAAAACCCAGTCCCCATCCTGCAGCTTGACAGAGATTTAAAGAATAATAGTTTAAACCTTAAAGAGTTCAAATAATTATTTATTAGCCTTGTTTTGTTCTTTTGATTAAAACTGTAAGCTGGGTTTTGGAGGTAAGCTATTGCGTATTATGTCATGTCCAATAACCAGCAATAGGACAAATGGGTAGTACGAAATTGGTAGAACCTAGGGTATTAACCATTAACTTATCTTGAGGCCCACTTTAGCATCACAAGCTCTCTCAAATACAGTAGGCTCCCATCCAATCTTTTCCCTTTATTATTGCAAAAAACAAAGGATAAAAGATTATGACCCCAACAATTCCCATAAACTCCTATAATAAAAGCCAAGTATGTTAAATGAACAATGTACTTGAACTCTTGGCACTATTGCATTTCCAAATAGCCAAATTGCTAGGAAAGAAACTCCATGAAGAATCTACAAACCAAACCTGAGCAGGCATTGGAGGCAAGGGATTCTTGATCATTGAGATGATTCTTTCAGATACTTTTCTACCAGCTATTATGGGCTTGTTTGCAGCAACAAACCTAACCAGCTCCAACTGCCAAAAACCAATCTATCAGCATTAAGCAATTGAAGGAAAAGTCATGTAGCATCCTAGTTAACATTTGAAGCAACTTCTAAACAGGAAAAGAAAGTATCTCATCAACATACCAGCCTCGACCGATACTGGCTAAATTCACCCTTGCCCTCGAAATCATCACTCCACAGCTCCAGAGTTCCCAAAGATACTACTGTCTCAGGAAGAGCTTTTTCTTTCTTGAGCAGCCTTAGGAAAGATGTCTCTAGAATGGCACTGCATGTATCATCATTTACAAAATCCAAGAGCCTTTTCTTCTCCTTATCAACCTGTCCAACGCTAGAATCTAGATTACCAGTGGCTGGGGTTTCTCCACCAACATTTAGAGGCACCTTAGCCTTTGACATTAAATCTCTCATCAGTGCCTATAATTGCAAAGAACTGTCAAGTACACTTCAATTAAATACAAAGAATTCGAGATCTGACCACGACATCAAATGATCAATAAAAGAACTGCTTACCAACCAAAAGTGCAGAGATTGGAAATGAAGAGCAAATTTGAAATGTTGAAAGAAGCCAAGCATCTGCATTAACGTGACAATGATTAGCAGATAGACACCCTAGTAATCACACTACTATAGAACTTATAATCATCATGACTGGGAAAATTATTTCACAAAGCCACAGGCACAGTTCTAGACTCTCAGAACTTGAGAGCAAAGAGACACCTGCTTCTCAACTTAAAAGATACAATTTTAATGCTTAAACCAGCTATCTTACAGATGTCCATGCTTCAACCGATCAACAAAGATTACATTAAAACTAGAAACAATAAACGATAAATCACAATTCCCAACACCAGCAGTGGAGGGAAAAAAACTGCCACACAGAAGACAAACAAAAATGAACTAAAGAGGTTATCAAGAATAAACAAGTTCTTTTCAAGATGCCAAATGAAGAAAGCAACTGCTCTGATGCCACTTTGCGCCATGTAGATCCTATGAGTTGAGCCATGAAAGGCAAGTCACTCAATTCAAGGACTCATTTGGCTCAACCAGGTGAATAGAGTCCTATATATCAATAAATTAGCAATACTTCCCGCATTAGCAGCCAAAAAACCACAGGTCACTTAACAGCCATGTTTTCATGACCAGAAAATAAAAACCACCTAATTTTACTCCAGCAAGCCAAAACAGTGTGGGCATAAGGCTGGAATGAAGGAATTGAGAGCAGACTCTTCCCAGCATCCATGCGGCATGAACATAAGATTGGATCTAGTATATCAAGACTTCCTTGAAAGTAATTTGATCTCTAATTCCTCTAAATCACGTCATTACGGGTTTTAACAAACTGAAGAGAATCTACATAAGTAATCACCTGCTGCAAATAAACAGAAAGCACAGTGCTATCACCAGCAATGCATGGCAAGTTGGAAGAACCCAAAGAGACCATGCTCTCACATATATACTCAGAAAACTCAAATTCATTTTCCTCAATGCTGCCTGGATTCGATGTAGATCTATGCAGAAATTCTCCAGAAACATTCATTAAGATCTGAAAGATACTACCCATTGCAGCATCAAATTCTGGAGCAGAGGAGTCAACTGGTCTCTTTCTGCAATCACAAGTGAACATATGAGCAGTTCATGGTCAGATGAGTGAATAACTACTCACAGATCAATTGTTGACAACTGCCCATACCTTGGGGAGACAAGTTTGAAAAATTCACAGGCATGAAGACGGAAATCAGGAGAGGAGAGTAAAATGCCACACCTATCATAAGAAAAAGAGAAGGGGGGAAGGAGGTGAAGTGACAAAGGAAGGAATTACTGCATGCCAAATTTTGAATAAACAAGTTTTGTACATAAAAGATTAAATACCCGTGAATAATGCCAGATTTGGCAAGGTCTGACACTGGAGCCCACTCAGCATATGCATTGATGGCATTTAAGGTAGCAATTACTGTGGCTGCATGTTGTTTTGCAATTTCAAATTGTTGCCTACCAGCTTCATTCAAGGCAGCTCCAAAATGCTTCTCTAGCAACTGAACCAAGAATGGCAGTGTTATAATGGTACCAGAGAAGCACAATAACACAAGGCGTGGTCAGAATCATACAGTGTACAGAAAAGGTAAAATATCAGGCAAAGATTGTGTAAGTCCTCGTAACAACAGCCTGCGCCTGTCACCTGAATTAAGAAGCAGAAAGAAGAATTGGAGTTGGCTGAGGCAAAATTTGGAAGCTAAAAAGATTAGATAATATCCATGAAACCAAAGGATTATGGAATATTGATTAATTGAATGAAACAAGTCGGAAAATATTGTAGTACTAGAAGATATCTGGCACTGACTTTCAACTTTCAGAAAATCAACCAAATACTACTGCTAAATTTCTCACACATCTACCCTATTAGAGTTACAATACTCTGCAGACTGGGTGGCAGAACAGGCACCAGAAGTCAAATCAAATGAAAGGTAAATTAATAAACTAACCTTCCAAGTCTTCATTATGAACAGTAATATCTTCCGGAAGCCACCTCAGCGTCATCGAAACCAGCTCCGCCTTATTAACCAAGGGTGGATATAGTGATCAATAGATGTTTAATATAATAGTTGAAATAGCCAAGGTGAGGAAATATATAGATTTACTTGTATGGGACCCTGGCTGGAGAAGGAAACTAGAGAGGGAAGTAGCTCCTGCCATAAACTCAGTTCTCTTCTAACTATCTAAATTTGTACAAAATCACATTAGCATTGCGTCTGAGAAAATCCCTTTAAGCTTCAAACTCAAAAAGAATGTAGTTAAGACCTCAGCAACAAGGGCAGCCGTTTGACTCTTCAAAGCCCATTCTTCAGAAGAATATGCACTCTCAGACATCAATTCTACAGCAACATTTGCAAAATTCCTACGTTCTGTGGGGTTCAATTCTTCCCATCGGAATCTAACCAAATGCTGCAACAGAATGCTAATGTTAAGTGAAGCCATATAAAACACCCACGTACTTTACAGTCACAAATCTAAGCTTAAAAAAAAACTCTGCTTCATTATCGAAGTTCTATTAGCACATCAGCAGAGATGGGAAGCATCGATAAATTTTATCTCCAAAGGCACAGGAAAATCCAACACAAACAAAGCACATAAACTGTAAACTACAAAAGGGATGAACCTGAAGCATTTTGAAGGCTTGCAATCTAATCTCAGAAGACCAATCCTTCTTTACTAGAAGGAATGACGAGCTTGCTAATACTCTTACATCTCCAGTCTTGATCTGTTGAGAAAGCAGAAAAAAAATTAAGCACTACCAAAACAACAAATGGCACAACCTGTTGAGTAGAAGCACAAAAATCATATAGCATATATTGTATAATTGTGGGATCTATCGATGGAGAAGATCACTCAGACGAATAAATAAACCACTCACAAACTAATTCTCCCGCAAACATCAGCATTGCGGAAAAACCTTCTCCCAGGCAAGTTCAATACTTGGAAAATTACAACAATAAGTTACACAAGTACCCAACCAGCTAGGGAAATATTAAACAAGCTTGGACAGTAAACTTCTTTAACCAAACTTACACATTCCTGGACTAAGAAACATTTATTAGGAAAAACTAAACCATTTGTTTTCCTAGGCAACTAGCAACCTATGCATTACACAGGTAGACAACTTTTTTAGCAGAATAATTTTGATTTGCACCCATGTGAATCAAACAAAATTTCTCAAAGCAATCTGATAGTTTAGTTTATTTTGAAGGCCCTCTTTATTGTTGGCTGGGAATAGCTACTTGTCTCACAAAATTCTTTCCACCCATATGGCTTGAGCCGACCAAAATTTTCATATCTAGGTTTGGCAAAATTGTCTCGTAGAATCTGAATTGGAATGTGAAATTGACTACAGGTACAACTTAATTATTAAGTTAATAGCATTTGTGATTTTTAGCCAAACGAAAAATAGCAGTTGCAATTGCAATTAATACCATTGGTCGAGCACCTTGATTGTAACACCCATTCGTTCCTTTGATATCAGATTTCCATAATTCTTCAAAATGAAGACCATCAAGAAACAGAGGGTAACAAACTTCCTTTTAAGTACTAAAGAATCCCTTCAGTAATCCTTAATAGACCAAAAATGAAGAACACAAAGCAGCAAGCATCCTGAACAGTTATATATTAACTTTGTCTATGCTGTATAATGGTACCAAAGAGGCTCTAAAAGTCCCAAAATCACTAGTGCGTAAACCACACAAAATTGACGCCGATAGTTCTAGCTCCTAGAAAATGCTGCCGATTACGTATTAAGTACGTGTGACTTAACCAGGGAAATATGAGAATGGGGGACAGACCATGGCTTATCGCTCTAGTGTAATTGCCAAAGAAAAAAAAAATGCACGTGCCCAAATGCTCTTTTGGGGAGCATTTATTACGAAACAACTTGATAAAGAAATGTAACTTCAAACAAGTTCAGATTACATCTTCAAAGGTAGAAATCATGGCCAGACAAAGTTCCCAGAAATGTTTCATGCAGTGCCATTTCCCAGGTTACCCATCAAAGTCCACAAGCAAAAATTCCCCTTACTCTGGACCGGAAAGAATGGTTGGTTACCTTACCCCAATTACGCAATCCATATCCCAACATTAACACCATATTATATCGGAACCCAGTTCCAACAAAATATGGCAGTGATTTACTACAAGAAACTACACGAACAAAAAGCTCAAAAGCTGTCCGGCATTAAAAACCCTCTGACCTTCCTTATGTCACCAAAGAGTATGAGCTAGTCGATGACCTTAAACCTCCAGAACCCTCAAATGCCAAACTATCACCACGCCTACTGAAATAAGAAAGATGGATGGCCAAACCCGCAGCAATGACACCTATAAATCCGGCAAGCCGCCGACTTTTCAATTTCCCCCATTACCAACTTTCGAAATTACTAGAAGAACTCAGGGACCACACACAACGCGATCACTCGTTCCCACCCAATCACAAAACGGCCTCTTTCACTTATGGAGGAAGCTTAAGCTTAAGACACTTCGGAGTCATCTCATCACTTCCCCGAGCATTACAAAACCTAAGGTCCAGTATTTCCATCCCGGGCCTCGACGGCGACATCATTTCCACGATAGAAAAGGAAAAAGATCCTCCGACCTCGACAATTTCGACGCGGAGACTTATTCAGGCACTACAAACACGCAAGTCAAAAAGCCGGTAACGCTCGCCATTGCCGACGAACGCGGCATCGAACCGAAACCCACGTGTCATCGACCCCGGGAAGACGCCTCAAAACACAGAGAGGGGGGGAGAGGGAAAGCGAGGGGGAGAGAGGACGTACGGATTCGAGGTAAGAGACGGCAGCGCGGCGGGCGTCGGGAGCGGAGCTCCAGTCCAAGGCGGTGGCGACGGCGCGGGCCAGGCTGCCGGCCACGGCGTTCGCGTCCCCCATCGCTTCCCCCCACGATCAAGCAACCACCACCGCGGGAAGATGGGGGAAGTTCTCTCGATTCGATCGGGGCTTTCCGCCGTTTCCCGAAGCTTCTGCGGGAGATGGTGGGATCAGCAGAAGCGCTCGAGAGAGAGGGGGAATGGGTTTTTGCGGGTTCGCTTCGCGGGACGGAAAAATCCGAGCTTTACGCTGCGCTTCGGGCTTCGCTGGTAGTGAAGAGAAGAGAAGAGAGCTTTCTTTTTCGCTTGGGCGGTTTGTAAAGTTCGGATCTTTTTGCTTATAGCGTGTGCAGGAGAGAGAGAGAGAGAGAGAGAGGGACTACGTGATTTCACTGAAAATTGGGGCGCAAGGCATTTAAACGTCCAATAGGAGTCAAGTCAAGTCATTCGGAAGCAGGATTGAGTCCTTATTTATTTATTTATTTATTTTAATATTTTGATATCACCATAAATTTCAAATCGAAATATTTATGATACATTTATTTTTTTATTAATTTTAGTTAAATTTTATCGCCAAATTATCGAATATAATGATACGTGACAATTAATAAATGTACAAATTAAAAGTTTTTGCCTTATGTTTATTATAAATGTAATTAATAAAGAATAAATTCGTTATAAATGTATCCGTCGAGAATTTTTGATGATCAAAAAAATAATCTTTGATAAATTTGTGTAGGTATAATAGTTTAGGACTTTTCGTAGTCAAAAAATTAATTAATGATAAATTTGTTATTAGTGTATCAATTTGGATTTTTTTTTTGACCAAGGAACCCGCATATCGTATCAACACGAACAACCCGACAAGCCCGGGGTAACGGGAGGTAAACACGTCACACTTAAGATCTCGAGGTAAACACGCGAGATTCGAACTCCTCTCCTCTGGCAAAGGATCATGGGAGCACTTATCCAACTGGGCCATCGCAGCCGATGGTTCAATTTGGATTTTTTTTGTTCTACTAAAAGAGAATAATTGAGTTGGTTGGGTTTTGGGTACTTCACTATAGAGGTGAAATTCCGTAATTGCTAACACGTCTTAAGTGAAGGGCCACGATAGTAGGGTCTTGTGTTAACTTCCCCAGATATTGACGCTTGGTCTGAGGTGCATTGTGCACTGTACGGACTGTGGGTTGCTAATTAGCGTAAGCGAAATATGGGCCCAACGGATCCTCGGTTACCAAAAAAAAGAAGAAGTGAATGCCACAAAAAATTTATAATCATGTGCACAATGATATCGATATTCCATTCAAAATCCCGATCTTAAATCTATGTGGCAAAAATACTCACTGTCTATTACAAATGGTAATATCAATACCCAAATTTTTTTGGAGTATTTGTGTTGCGATTGACATAATTTAGGATTTTCATTGACACAACACAAAAAATTTGCTTTTGAATGGTTTAGGAACTTTTGGTTATATAAACCTTAAAAACAGACTTAAACTCGTGCAAATGAAATAATTTTGGTACAAATTTTCAAAATGTCTCAAGCAAGGGCACATCCTTATCCGACTGCCACAACTTTCGCCTACGTTTCTCTGAGAAATATCCACAAATACTCGTCAAACGTGTGAATAAAAACAGAGTACATGATGCCTCCTTATCAAACGCTATTCTTGCATTACAAGGTCTCAACAGCATCGAAAGTCACCACTCTCCTTCTGCCCCTGCAAATCCATCTTGACTGACTTCCAACACTTGAAGAAATCGTAGAAGGAGATTTGAGGATCGTAGGGCGGATTATGCCAAATGCAGCTCTGATACCATGAAGAAATCGTAGTTTTTGTAGATTGTGTTGTGATCTCTCTTGTACAGATAGGAACGTTATCAACACTCACCAAATGGACTCGAATCTACCGGGCGCAAGTCGTGTGGCCGAGCAATCACGATGAGAGAGACCTACTGGTGGCTCGCTTGTGTACAAAACTTGCCAAATCAAGTGACCGAAGATGAATTATCTTGAGGATGACGGCACTTCAGCATTGAGAAGAGTAGATAACTCAGGCTGTCAATACTTATTTCAATTCTTCAGAGTGTAAAAAATATGGAATACTTTGGTACCAAGAAGCCACTGAAGCAAAAATTTACAGCACCAACATTGACTGACCATCCCAACAAACCAAAAAAACGGTAACGGCAAAAATTTAAATCCTCCATGGGACAAAAAAATAAACATTGACATGGATAATAAATACCGAGTGAAGTTTACCCTCGAACTAACTTTTTCCGTGTTTGTAAAACAAATGGTCTTCCGTCCGGTAGATCGTTTAAGCTATGCTTTTGCTTTCATATGCTTTCAAATGAGAATCTGCTCTTCTCCCTTTATTGGTCCCCATAGATAATTTTGAAGACTCTCGTTGTCCACCTGCACCGTGCTTCTTTCGCCTTGGAGCACCGGGAGGGTCGACCAGTGGGCCTGACCATGTTTGATCATGCTCTTTCGAAGAAGTAAATGAGGTAGAGGTAAATGGGACATCGGGAGGGACAACGGCTGGATCAAAACGATGAGAAGCTCCCAATGGGAAACCGAGCGCTCCATCCTGATGCGGCGGAGGGAACTTTTCGCTTTTGCTCTTCGCATTTGCGTGGGAAATGAGTCGTCTTCTCTGATATACAGAAAAACCAATAAATTTGTTATGAAAATTAAACCAAGTCTAGTAATGTGAATGGGTGTGCCTGTTTGCCTAATCTGCCTGCCCAATTCTTTGTCACTAGTTGGTAATGCTTTTGACGATTAGGTTTAAGGAGCATCATCACCAAAAAAAGAAACAGAACACTGGAATCCTTTGGCTACCGTGTAATAATGAAACTGAACAGAGGAAGAAGGAAAGAGAAATAGTTTCACATACATCAATGTTATGCTGAAGCTCGGCATTGGCTTCTGGAGCAGGGACAGCCCTGACACGCCGATCACGTGTCCGTTCTTTCTTTGAACCATCTGCTTGTCCTTTACTAGCTGCTCTCAACCTGCAGAAATACAAGAAATTGCTAATTAGAAAAGTTCACCAAACACTGACGTGAAAACTGCCATATGCTTCATTTTGGATACAAAAGATGCTACTTTTCGCACTGAAGAATCCAAGGATGCTACTTTTAGAACTGAGATGTTGCATTTTCAGTATTTATGTTGCTATGCATGGTATGTAACCACATTTTTTATATCAAATGCTTTAACCTAGAAATGTGTAATTTGTCTGACTAGATTCGCACTGAAATTTCATGAAATGCCAGTTCTATATTGATAATAAACCAGAGAAAGGCATGATAAATCAGGTAGCAGTTTTAATAGAAATGAACAGTCAAGAAAACATGAGCCAGAATCCTTATTAGCCACTCTAGTTAAACCACAGGAAAAAGTACGAGGAATGGAAGGAACCAAAAAAAGAAAAGAAAAAGGCCAATCTAGCTTCTGGGACCAACCGTCGAGCTTCGTCATCACGTTTTTTAGCATCCATTTCCTTACTGGGGGGATACTGTGGGAGGCTAGACGGTTCACAAGCATATGGCTCCATCCTGAAGAACTGTGTGCAAAGGCAGGGGCAAAGTAGTAAATTAAAAGGAAAGGGAAAAGGGAAAGTGAAAAGAACAGGAAGCACAGTTGCAGAGCTTCAAATAGCATGTGTACAGCCAGATCTCACTAAATATATTAACCTTATTAGTTAGTCCTAAAATAGTTTATGACAAGCCATCATTACATTATGCAACCAAGGATTCATAAAGTTTCATCCACATTCAGAATGGTAAGTTAATGGACTGTAAAAGCTCCATCCAAGGTCCGGACAATTCCCATATAGATTGTGTCTTCAAGTGCTTATCCAGATCATAAGCATGAAATTATACAGGAAGTAAAACTTAACCATCCTGAGAAATCATAATCTCGTAGAACAGATAATGAACAGACGAGTACAATCAGAGCTGGCCAAATTTAAGCAACTCGATTTTAAGTTGATGCAGGTTGCAAGAATAGGATTGAAAAATTTGTGGTTTGAACCTAGCCAGAGGAAATTGTCTCTGTTTAAGCAAATCAATTATCAAAGACAAACAAAAGAAAAAAAAAGTTGCAATTGCAAATTACAGTCTTTGTATAGAGAGATCAACAGGAAAAAAAGAAGCCATAATAGTAAACAACTTTACTGTCGAGGGAAAAAGAGCAACGAGCACATGGAAGCATTTCAAATATAATGCACTAATGTTAAACTGACTTCGCTTTGCAAAGCATCAGTGGCTGTCCCGCGTTCCGCTGGATCGATTGCCAGAAGAGTTTCAATAAGTGGCAAAGATGATGGGGGGAAGTCCTTAAATGTTTCCCTGATGCATCTTCTATAAGGTTCTCGAGGCTTGAACAATGTTGCATTTGGCAACTTATATTTCTTCCAATACTCTTCAGAAGGCGAGCCACATAATTTGTATATCTTGTGGAGTTGCTCTACCTATGTACACAAACATAACAGCGATTCAAGTTTCAGATATGAGAGGAAGGCAGTTGTATTTTCCTGAAAAAGAAGGATGGTTCCACAGACAAGGATGGAACAATCAATCAGATAAAAAACTAAATGGCTGAAAGCTAGTCAACAGCAATGAAGTATCGAAATGTCAAGCTAGATCTAGGCCAATATGATCTAGCATATAAATCCACTTATGCCAAATTAATTTCGTATCACCAAAACCAAGGATGAATACGATCATTTACCAGCACATGGAGTAAGTATATTATACAGATTGTCCATAATGTATATTGCATACATAGATTATCCAAACCTTCAACTTGACCAATCCCCATGGAAGCACATAAACCGCCTTGTTCATGCGTACAATGGGCAAGGCACTACTCACAGGATGGTGGGTTTGGCCCCAATTAACTCTGAATGGGAGATGCTATAATTTGAATACTGGTTCTATTGATTTTCAATCAAGCACTTGACTACCCAACCAATTCTTTGAGGATTCAGAGTGTCTAATATCGTATAGATCTAAGTATATCAATTAATATGGCATATATTTTTATTACTCACTAGACAAACTTTAAGCCTCAAAATGCGAATTACAAAAGTTGCAACCAAGACACGTTCTTTGAATCCAAAAAAAATCACGAGAAGAAGGTCCACACATACCTCTGTTCGACCAGGCATGATGGGCTTCCCCGCCAACAACTCGGCTAGTATACAACCAGCACTCCACAAGTCTATACCCACACTATAATCATTGGCCCCAAGTAGAAGTTCAGGGGGACGATACCACAGAGTGACCACCCGACTTGTCATCCGATGCTTGTGGTCTGGATCATAGAACGAAGCCAGCCCAAAATCACCAATTTTAAGAACTCCTCCATTGTCAATCAGTAGATTTGAGCCCTTAATATCACGGTGAAGCACACGGCGACTGTGACAGTGCTCTAGTCCAGAGAGCAGCTGATGCATGTAACACTTGACCTACAAAATATATAGATATATGTTTGAAAGAAGGGGAAAACAAGTACAGTATACCAAAAAGGGGCATGGAGGCCTCACAATCAATCACCAATTTTAAGTGACAAACTTGTACAAACCTGTGGCTCAGTGAATTTGATTGCTGGACTTGCTGCTAATCCAGCCAAATCATGCTCCATGTACTCAAATACCAGGTACAAGCTGCAGGACATTCGTGAGGTAACTAAACCCTCCAACTTCACAACATTGGGATGATCCAGATGCCGTAGAATGAGAATTTCTCGTGCCATAAACCTCACGCTTTCAGGTTCCAAGTTGTCAAATCGGACCTTTTTTAGTGCAACAATTTTACCAGTCAACAAATCCTTGGCTTTGTACACATTGCTATATGTCCCTTGTCCAATCTGACAGTAAAATAACACTAAGGAATTAGAAAATAATGGGGGAAAAAGGAAAAGCATGGATTTAATATGATAGCAATTATCCAAAATGAAACCAAACAAAACAAGAGCAGAGCTATAAGTTGCGAGTCCTTTTATTGTAAAACATGCAACTGATCACGAGTCCAAGGCACTTCAAAGTTTTTCATTGCCACAATAAAAGCTGCTATAATCAAAACACCAGCAATGAACTGTAAGCAACAAAAGTTATAAGTCGCATCCAACCTTGTCAATTTTCTCAAACGTGTTCGCTCTTCGAGGAATCCAGCCATTGAGAGCCTCCCCGCATATGTCTGAGAGCCACGAGGGCCATCCAGCAGCAACCTGCTCTCCTCGAGTATACTTCGGCAGGTTGCCTAGCTTCGTGCTTGGCTTCGACCGTCTCCTTTGCTCCCGCGACTGCTGATCATCTTCGACCTTCTCCTTCTTCTGGGTCTCCTCGGTCCGCACCTCCTCGGCTTTACCCTCTCCCTCTACCTTCGCAGCGACCGAATCATTCCTCTTGCTGGTCTCGACGTCCGAACTATCCCGCCCTTTGGACTCTGTGACTATGCCGGACGACACCTCTCGACCAAGCACGCAACCCATGTCTCGCTTCTAATTTTCATCTCTGAACATATCCCATACAGCTCGTGTACGGCCTCTTAACCCACCCGCCACCAGCCACCAATATCCTCCCACGGATCACTCACCTCAAGAACAAGGCGACTCCCAAGCACAAGCAGCTCAATCTCCGCATCAGCAAGTCAAATCTACCCACCTGCAAGTTACACCAGAGCTCAGACACCCGCAACCGGAACTGGTCAATCCACTCAACGAAGCAACACAAGTCACCAGATGCTGCGCAAGACAAGAACCCTAAACCAGCTAATCCCTCAAAAGGAAAAAAAACCCATCGCGGGTGTCCAGATTTCAGCACGACCCACCAAAGAAAAAACCGGATTGAACCCAGAGACAAAGAGCGAGGAAGAAGGACTGACCCGTACCGAATCTGGGTCTGCCCAAGAAAGCACCGACCTTGCTCCAGTCAGGGTGCAAGCTCCTTCAGCGAGGCGTGAAACGTGTGTCCTCCCCGGTCAATCTTGCTCGGTAAAAAAAGAAGGAACTGGGGTGGGAGAAGCAGGAATTTCTGCTGGGTATGCGATTGCTCGGTAATTCGGGGACGTTCAAGGCGAAAAAGGAAACAGCAAAGAACAGGAACAGGAACAGGAAACAACAACAGCGGATCGTACCTCTTCGGTTCTTGATTATTATGCTGTCTTTAGTTTTTCGCAAGTCAAACCTCCGCACCTCTTCGCCGCTGTTCTTTTTGTAGAGGACAAAGGTGGGACACATTTCTATTTCCTGAATCAACGGAAGGACTCTTTTTATTTTTTTTTCTCCCCCCCCCCCTCCCCTTTTTTCCTGTTTTCCCCTTTTGACACGTTGCTGCTGTGTCTTCGGTGATCATTTTTCTTTGTTAATAAGATTTTTCCGGTTTTACTCCCTAGGTTTTTTTTTTTTTTTTGGGTGACTCGAGAAGTGCTGTACAGCCGGTAGCCGGCGACATAAACTTAGGGCGACTCGCAGGGACCCACCTCCCACAAGCCGTAGGGAAGTCACACAAATGACGAGGTGGGGAGTTGAACTCTGGCCTTTCGAGTGGCTGATGTGCAACTCTTAAGTTAATGTTATGAAAATTCTAAATTAGTATACCAATGATAAATTTATTATAAAATAATTTTTTGATTGTTAAAAAAGTCATAACTTAGTAAACTTGTGACACATTTATCCCAAATAATCATAAAAAAACTCAAATAGGCACATTTGTGACAAATTTATTAAACACTAAAAATCTCAAATTAATACATTCATGACAAATATACTCTATGTTAAATTAAATTAATATCACAAAAATGCCAAATAAAAAGTAAAATCCCAAATTAATGCACTGACCAACTATTATACACAAATAATTTGACAGAAAAATTTAATAGAAATTAATAAAAGGTAAATTTATCGTAAGTTTCTGGGTTTCAAGTAAATTTATCAAAAATATATTAATTTAGAATTTTTGACAATAAATAATATAGAACAAATTCATCATCAATTTGGAATTTTTTAGGCTACAAATCATGTGGAAACCATGGTCGATTTGGAGTCGCATGCCGTTCTGTTCTTTCTATTTTTATTTTTTGCTGAGTACCTACTTTTCTAGAACGCATCGAGACAGAGGGGGAGAAATTTCGTTGAGGAGATGGATGGTCATCCTTTTTGGAGGTCCCTTTCAGATGGTTTCATGGGGAAGAAAGTGGACCAACGGTGAAGGACACGGACGTTTTACCAATTATCACCAGCAATCTGTAATGCAACTCAAACCATTTCTTGGTGCGTCGATTTCTTTATCATTCCGTTCTTTATCAGCTGAATTGTTCAAGATGGTGGTCGTGATTCAGGAACCCCAGTTGTCAAGAATTTGGACACCCAATTTTATATACGTCCACGTCAAAATGCAGAAACAAGTACAAAGAAGTTCCCATTTGAACTGGCAATGGTCATCACTTGGAACCAAAGATTACGTCAAACCATGTTCAGCATGGCTTGCCGAGATGTGACTTTGCATAAGCGAATAAAAGGCATGCGCTACTAATCTAGACAAAAGCATAAGGCATCGTCAGAAGAATCTCTGTTCCCTTGTTGGCCTTCCAAAGTCCCAAAAACAAACTAATCCGACCGATGATTGATAGCCAGACATGAAGTTGAGACTCATCAATACCTCAATACACGCTGATGGAAAAAGGAGCGACCATTTCTCATCGGCGATAAAGAAATTTACTGCCAAAAAACACATGGAAAGTGGGCCTAACAAAACCACATTTTACAATAAGCAGTCGTTTCAGTGCAGAAATGAATTCAAAATTCGTTCTTGGGTAGCTGCAGCAACTACACGTACAGATTCTTCTCAGTCCTCGCTTCGCTTTTTCTTCTTTTTTTCTTTCTTTTTGCTAGGTTGTTCACTATCTTCTTCATCTTGCTCAGCATGCTTTCTCTTTTTCTTCTTCTTCGTCTCTTCTTCTCCAGCATTCCCCTCGGCGTCCTCGGCTGCCTCCTTCTTTTTCTTTTTCTTGTCTTTTTTTGCGGGGGCATCGCCATCAGCTTCTGCAGAACCATTTGCACCCACTAGCACTGCCGTCTCTTCCTCATCGGCTTTCTTCTTCTTCTTCTTTTTCTCTTTCTTCCCCTCCGCAGTTGGAGGCTCTTCAGTCACTTCTTCCATCTGAGATGGTACACTTTCGGTCTTTCTCTTCTTTTTCTCCGCTTCTTCACCATTCCCAGCGGCATTATTCAAAGTTTGCCCAAGAGTAGAATCAGCGGAAGGATTGTATGTCTACAAAGAAAAAAAAATTACAGGTATCATTATCCATTTGCAACAAAAGGAAGAGCAGAAGTGAGATACAACATTATGAAAAACAGAGGCTTCACTTAATGATGGCAAGCTGACACTGACATTCAGCTTTACATTATAGGTGCGTCCCCCGTTGACAGTCTTTATCGAGTCAAATAAATCTACCCTTACGACAAAAAAAAAGGGTATAAAATGTAACCGTACCTTGGCTGCAGTTATCAAAGCCCCAGCGCCCTTCTTTCTGTCCTTGTCATAGACTTCTATCTTAGGCTTGCCTTTCGCAGAGCCAGCCGAATGACCCAATTCTCTGCCCTCAAGATTTCTCAACCTTGCTTCAAGCTACAAGCAGCAAAGCATCAGCAAATTCTCTCCATTCAACTCTTCGTGCGTGCGTGTGCTTGTGCGTGGGCATCTACTTGTGTGTCTGGGTGGTTTTTGAGTGAATGAACAATAAAAGCATATTTCCAGTTTGACAAAAAAGTACCAAGTAGAGAAATTGAACAAAGTACCTTGGCCCGATTTTCAAGTCCCATTGAGTTATCTTCAGTGTCTCCGAGAGCATCGTATCTAATAGCCAAGGCAGTTTTGGCAGCAAGTGAACGAGAAATTTTTCCCTTCAATTTTGGTGCTGCCTGGCCAATCAATGATGCATGGTAAATCAGCCCATATTTAGGAGTAGCATGTTTTGTCTTCAATGCTCTGAAGAGAGCCTTTTCAGCACCCAAGATTTGGACGGTGCTACCAGGCTGCTTTGCAAGGTTTATCAAGCTGCCGCCATGCGCGATCAGCCGGGCCCCCACGAGCTCTCCGACAAGGGCAGTCAAATTGGGCGCAATGGTGTTCATTCTACTCTTTAAGTAATCATAGAGCTGACCTCTATACTCGGAGAGAGACAAGACTTGGTCACAAAGTTCTCTAATGTTTAACAAATCAAGGTCACTGACTTCAGTGCCCATCGAAATCTCAGATGCTGCCTTTAACTCTGCCTCAACCTCTTCAGGCAATATCTGCAGAATATCAAGCAAAATGGTAAGCACATTCCCTGGTCAGAATATCATAAATGACTCACAGTTCCAGCTTATTCATTTGCCAGCCTCCATTTTAATTCGTATTTGCAAAATCATATCTACGACATATACATCTGGTGGAACATGAGTACCGATTGACGCCAAAAAATTAAAAGACACAAATTTATCATGAACACAAGCTTCTACTAGTCTGGAATTTCCATGAGCTAACTCCCTGTAACATGAAAGGAGAATCCCATGGATCTGTATATACTTGGATATCTTGTCCTCAGACTTATATGCCAATAGAAATCACCATAATCATTTTATAGAAAGCCATACCCCAGAAAAGTCTAACTTTGAAGCATTAGTGCGGTTGCCCATCAGCTTCACAGTCTTGGCATACAGTATGTTATCCTGGATAATCTTTGCGAGCTCTGGAAAATGCCATCCATACCACTCTCGGACCCTCATTGCATAAGTATTCAGCTCTTTATCAAGATCGTCAAGTAAACCAATGGCCTGAATGATCATAGTGTCCACCTAAACAAGACAACCTATGTAATTAGAGAACTCCAGCAAAAAAATCTGTTCCAGTTAAAAGGACAAAAGCAGGATCACTGATAGATCATAGCTCTGAGTTCAACATCTTTCCCAAACAGCAGAATAAACAAATAAGTTTAGAAAGATGGCGATTAGGTGCACTTCTTGGATCATTCAATGGCAGTATATAGGACCTCAAATAAAAATATATAACCACCTAACCAAAACTGCCAATTCCTATTTCATTAAAGACCATCTATTAAGTAATTCAGCTAAAAAATAAATTGAATTTTTCAATATCCTTACAAACAATTTTATAATAAATAGACCAGCCATAACCAAAAAATTGAAATCTTCATTATTCTTACTACAATTTTTTCATAAGTCAAGACCAGCCATAACCAGATAAAGCAAAGACCATGCGACAATGACAGTCAATTGATGAGTTTGTCACAGATCAAGAAACATCAAGAACCATAATTATATAACAAATGCAAAAGAATTAGGAAAAAACACACACCTTATCGGCACTAAATTTCAGCTTGTATCTAGACAGGCTATGAGATAAACCCAGACTCATTGGAGCCAGATCCTGGACAGCTAGACCCGAAATGAGTTCAGTCAGCTGACTCCTCACACCTCGCATCAACTCCATAACAGCATTATTGTGGACACAATCGATTTGCTGCAAGGAAATAATCTCTTGGGTTTTAGGAAAAACAGAAGGAAACATGCTAACAACAGCATTAGGATCACGCTAAGCATCAAAGCATCTGCATACCAACTTCTCTTTGATAGCATTTCCAAGCTTTGAATCAGCCACAGCCAAACTTTCCCCATCACAGTGAGCGCGTAAGAATTTACGGAGACCTTTGTAAGGTTTGCTCTCAATCAAACAGGTTGCAGCTGACAGAGCTTCTGCTGTATTTTCAAACTTTGAAAAAGCTTTCAACTTAACAACCTGATATCCACATAGAGAACAACTGTCAGGTCCATTGTGAAAGACTGCAATGAAGCAACGCAACAATCTTTGCAAGACTAACAATCAAATTAATCAGACCCTGAAAGCCCTAGTGATCAAATACTCGTTTGCAATCAACAGACCATCAATAAAAATAAACACACGCTAACTAAGCATCATTTATGTTCCTGGCAAAGTGACGAGAAACAGACAGGTCACCTTTTTAGCAGATTCAGCAGATGAGAATTCCTGCCACAAGTCCTGGCAACAAAAAAAAACAGGACATTAACTCGTAGCCTCGAGTCATGCATGACTATCAAAATTATCACAAACCCCAAATCCTCGATCCAAGTTCATGCCCGAAAAAACAGCAACCGAGCAACATGAAGAAACAAATCACCTCGACCTTCGAGACCTTCCCTTCATCCAACACCTTAAACAGGGCGAACCCCGCCGGCGTCTCGAACAACACCAGCATTTCGAACCGAGCGCCGGACTCGAACCCACCTGAAAACCCAAACCCATAAACCTGCTCAGGCAACTCATCAAAAACAAGACTCCACAGAACGGACAGAACAAATCGCCCTCAACAGCAACCGCTCGACCGACCCACAAGCGATCGCACAACGCATTCGCTCCCCGACACATGCACGCCCCCATCCCCAACGCGCGCGCACTAGCTAGCGATTCAGAAGCAGCCGCCCCGGTCAACACCAGAAGCTCAAAATCGAATCTTTTGCCACTCAAGAGCCGGAAGAACACACATCCCAAGTTTGCCCACATAAAAATCCTAACGTACACCGACGGTACTGCTAAGGAGTCGAGCTCGAGCGCGCAAATGGCCGAGAACGCAGCGCAAAAGAGAGAGCTTTTCAGGGTTTCGCGGAGATGCAGAGGAGGTGGAGAGTACCCGGAGCTGCGGTGTCTAGAAGGAGGAGCAGAAGGCCAGCAGGAGGAGGTGGAGGTGGAGGTGAAGGAAGACGAGGAGGGTCTAGGGTTTAAGCGTGGCGTGCGGGATTATTTATAGACGAACGACTCACCGTTTTCTCTTCAGTTTGTGGCCTCCCTTCGTTCGGCCTTTTTTTTTTTTTTCAATTAGGTTATTTTTGGCAAGTGTACATAATCTTTTTTTTTTTTTAATCATCGATTTTAGGACATTTTTTTAGATTTACTCAAGGTCTGTTCTGTCCTTTTTTTTTTTTTGTTGCGAAAATTGAATATTTCCAAAAACATTTTCTTGAAAATGTTATTTGTAATGCTAAAAAATATTAGTTAATGAAATATTTCTTGTTATAGATAAATGTTTAAATATCTTTATGGATGATGAAATTTTTTTAATTGTTCATTCGTTTTTATAAGTAATACAAGTAATTATTTTTAAGAAAATATATTTTGAGCCATTTATTTTTCATGAAACAAACTCATAGGTTTTTAGAAAGTTAAGATTGGGACAATTAATTTCAAATATGAGTTTTGACTCTATATTTTATAAAGAAGTAGGATAAAAGTTTGAAAGTGAATTGAGATTATATGTAAAAAGTTTGTAATGGGAATAAAATGATCGAGGAAATGATAAAAAAAATAAAAATTGACAAAACGATTTAGGAATGAGGTTTGTTGTCTGGAACTTGTCTTGCTTCTATCCCTAAGCAAGGTAGGAATGTCCCACAAAATTGAAGGGAGAAGAAAATGGGGAAAAGAGAAAAAAAAAAATGTAAAATCAAATCAAATTTAAGCAAGCCAAATACATTTTAGTGTATCTTTAATTGTGGGTTTTATATTTTATAAGCTCAAAACCAAACCACCAAAATTTAAAGAAAATCCCAAAGATGTGCGTTATGCACTCGAACATATTGTTCTAGAGTATAGAGTAAGAATATGTATGTTTTACACTAACGCATGATACTTTTAACAAGTACGTGACAATTTAGAGACACCTAGTGTTTATGCTTTAGGGGAGACAAGTAAATTTACAGGCAGAGAATGGTCCAAAACTATAATGTTACTCGATTCGCAGCATAACTTTTCTTCGGATTCTATTCTTTTTTGTCTCTCTAAAAGGTTTATTATTATTATTTTTTAATAGAAGTGAGAGGTTAACCAAGAACATTTCAGAGGAAAATACAAGGAGTGGTTATTCCAAGCCCCTAGATCAGCATGTGCTTTTTGTACATTCTATGCCAGGCCCATAGAATGATGGTCATGATTCTTAAATTTTCTTTGTTGAACCAAACATATTATTGAATCTGTCATTTTTGCGAATATAATGCATCTCATATCCAAATGCATGAATATAATCGTCGAACGATTAGCTCAGGGACACAATTTGTCAGGGAGAATTACCAAAAAAGTCCTAAACCTATTGCATTTGTGCCAATTCAGTCTTAAACTTTTTTTTTTGGCCAATTTAGTCCTAAACCTTTTATAATTGTGCCAATTCAGCCTTCCGGCCAAAATTGGCTGGCGGAGCCCGCGTGGACCGCCGGGGAGGCGGTGGTGGCGGCGAACAATTTTTTAATATTTTTTTTAAAAAAAATTCGATTTTTTTAATTTTTTGATTTTTTTAATTTTTTTTTTTATTTCTTACCTTCTTCTTCTTCCTCGGCCGGCGGCGCGGCCTGGCGGGCGAGGCTCGCCCCCGCCGGCCACCGGGCGGCGAGCCTCGCCCGGCGGACGGCGAGGCCGCCGTCGCCCGCCAAGGCGAGGCTCGGCCTCGCCCGGCCATGGCGAGGTCGAGCCTCGCCGGATCCGGGCGACGGCGGCCTTGCCCGGCCGACGGCGGGCCGCCGTCGCCCAGCCCAAAGGCGACGCTCGGCCTCGCCCGGCCATGGCGAGGGCGAGCCTCGCCGGATCCGGTTACGGCCTCGCTAGTGGCCGGCGAGGCCGCCGTCGCCCGGATCGGCGAGGCTCGCCGCCATGGCCGGGCGAGGCCGAGCCTCGCCTTGGCCGAGCGACGGCCGCCTCGCCGTCGGCGGGCGAGGTTCGCCCTCGCTTGCCACCGGCGAGGCTCGACCTCGCCATGGGCCGGGCGAGGCTCGCCCCGCACGCCCGGCGCGGCGAGCCTCGCCCGGCCGACGCGGCAAGGCCGCCGTCGCCGCAGATCCGGCGAGGCTCGACCTCGCCATGGGCGGGCGACGGCGGCCTCGCCGTCGGCGGGCGAGGCTCGCCTCGCCGGTGGCCGGGGCGAGCCTCGCCGGCTCGCCTCGGCGGCGCCGGCCGGCGGAGGAAGAAGAAGAAGGTAAGAAATAAAAAAAAATTTAAAAAATCAAAAAATTTAAAAAATCGAATTTTTTTTAAAAAAATTATTAAAAAATTGTTCGCCGGCCAGCTGTCTCCGGCCGGCGTCCACGTCAGCTCCGGCCGGCCAATTTTGGCCGGAAGGACTGAATTGGCACAATTATAAAAAGTTTAGGACTAAATTGGCCCAAAAAAAAGTTTAGGATCGAATTAAGACATGATAGGTTTAGACTTTTTGGTAATTCTCCCCAATTTGTCAGATAGGACATGCCTTGCCAATATGCTGCGTACTAATTTTTATTGTCGTGATCTCTCCAAAACCTCCTGCTTCCATTCAAAATGACTATCTAAAACATATGATTGGCATTAATAATTGTAGTCACAAGTCGCAAATTGAGCTCTAGAGATTATTGGATGATCTGCGATAAAGTGCAAAGAATTGAGATTCATAAATTCTAAATGCAGCAATGTCATGTACCAATGAGAAACTAGGCATCTGCCATGCTTGAAGAATTCAGGGCATAAGGAACTTAGTAATATTAGAGATGTTAAAATTGATACACGGAATTGTTTTGACAAAGTAATCTATCAGATTCCCGTTGGTACCTAAATCAGTCCTCTAATTTTGTTATTTTTCATTTTTAGGTCGAAATCCAGTCCTCTAATTTAAATGGCTTGTATTCAAACATTTTTGTCGACTTTGCACCTTTTGCATTTAGAAATTCGTAATTAGATACGGTAGACATTTGCTGATAATGGAAGGAAAGATGGATAATTTCCTCAGACTTTGCAGTTATAAAATTTTTGGATTCCCATCGAGGAGACAGTATTACAAGATTTATTTAAACAACTTCCAACAAGCATGAATGCTCCTAAGAGAAAAGGCTATTAGAAGGAAGAATCTACTTCACTATAAAATCTGTCTCCTTCTCATAATTGGAGTTTGCCTAGCTCCAAACTTACCACCTCTTCTGGCTCTGCCGTTCTATTTCCAGAGACATTCGACCGGTCGTCCGGCTGGGAAATCGGTGTTCTTCCTGATGGTGGAGCTGAACACACTGGTACAACAGAACGGATTTGAACAGTGGGTGCCAAGAAATGAGGACGCAATCCTTCAACATTACGTCCTTCGGGTTTTGGCATAGCCGAATATGAATTAGCTCCTGTTCTCATTCCTGGTGGAGCATGCATATGGGGAGCCATATTTTGTGGTCTGTGCTGTACTATGGGGACACCGCAACTTGATCGACTCATTCCAGATTCCACTGCAGAAGGATGGCTCAAGCAACTAATTAAACTTGCTCTTGGAGGATACTGAGGTCTGTGAAGTAGGGGAGAAGAATTAAATCTATCCGTAGTTTGTCCCGATATTCTTGATTCACTTCCGCTGCTTCTAGGAACAAGTGAATCTGAAGTAACAGTTGTCGGAAAGTTTGATGATTCTTCAACTTGCTCCTCCTGTATCTCTTGAAAGGTCACTCTGGGTCTGCTGCTCATTGAATCGGGAATCACTTGGTTTGGGAAACTAGAAAATGGGACTGAGGTGGCAATTGCAATTTTGGGCCCTAAGACAGGAGAACAAAGCTGCCTTGCTGTAAAATACTGGCAGCTGTCTGGGCTAACCACAGATTGCATGAAATGAAGAATCTGAGGTGATGGTATAGTAGAAGGAATGGGAAGCCTCGCTAAGTGAAGCTGCTGTTGTAGTAGTTTTTCTTGCTCCCACATTGGATGCATTACCATCTCATGTGGAAAACTTGAGTATGCCCAATTTTGATACTGCAAAGGACACAAGCTTCTTGAATATAGGCTCCCTACATTGGATTTGACTGATCTTATTTGTCCTTTTTGCACTTCTTTTGACTCTGACTCTGATGGCAGTAAACTTGAAAGGAAACGAGTGACGATAACCTTCTCCTGTTCTTCCCTAGCTTTAGAATCCAGCGGACTAGATGAAGAACAGAAAGACATCGACTCCTGAGACACTGCAATGCGTTATAAAAGTCAGAAATTTAGCAATATTCCATAGCCACACAACTAATGCTCATCGCCGGAGGTCCCTGGAAATTGAGCTTATGACAGGCTAAATCCCAACTTCTACTCCAAAAGCAAGAATAGACAGACAAAAGGGAAGGAAGGACATGAAGGGAGAAAAAAGGGTAGGTGAGAAGAATTGCATACTTTTTCTCAAGGCAGACCAAGCAGCCATGGCAGCATTTTTCTGAGCTTGTTTCTTTGTTCTAGCTGGTTGCCCAGCAAAGCTCTTTCCAGCTAGCTCAACTGTACATGAGAAACCAGGAAGTTGGCCTGGTCCAGATCGAATAGTAGAATAAGCAGGCCGGTTCAAACCAGCTCTGTGAGCCGTCTCCTGAAGCAAATTCTTGTGAACTGCAGGTTTATCCTGCACAGCAAGCCCATATGATAATGATACAAGCATATCTAGAAAAAAACAATTTATTAGTGTATTTAGTCTATTTAACAGCATGGAGTGTTCAAGAAATAGCCATATAGAAGTAGTTCATTTGATTAAGGTTTCAGATGAAGAAAAGTAAAATGATGCAACAGAAGACAGAGAAACTAAATCATCTGTTTAATCCCTACCAAAATTTTTGCAGCCAATGCTCTAGATGGACCCTTTGTAGCAAGTGTGGTTAGAGCTACCTCAGCTGCTGAATGTTCTGCTTGCCTTAGTGTAGAGCAGAAAGTAGGGCTTTCAAAAGTCTCTCCATTGAAGTTGACTGTAGCTTTAAATCGAGGGGCATGATCAGGTCCTTCCCGGATGCAAGAATAAGATGGCAAGTTGAAGCAGCTTCTCTGAGCCAATTCTTGCAGCTGGTTTTTATACATACCTATGTGTATGATGTAATTTATGCATTCAGCAGGAGTTGTACACTGTTATGCATTAAGAGTTATGCATTAAAGAAGGCCAAGGACAGTGAGTTCAAATTACCGATTTTTAGATATAAGTCTGCCGGCAACAGTAATATTGGCAAGAACACAAGAGTCATCCAGACACAGAAAAAAATACATCGATCATTCTCAAAATCAATGAAGATTTGGTGGATCTTATTGTCTCGCTCTTAGTATTGTAACTTTGCTAAATTCATTGCAGAAACTGGCCGTCAAAAAACTGCATTTCAACTACTTGTCAACATCAGCATATACCGTGTGATCAAATTTCCTATCTTAACACAACGAAAAAGGGAAAAAAGGAAACAAACATCATGCATTGCATGTTTAATAAAAGATCTCAGCCAATTGCGCGGAACTTAAAAAGTGAGACGGCAAGTCGCGGCATCTGACCAACTCATACTAACTAAGCACTTCCTAAAGATTACTATGTCGTGCAAAGTTAAACTCTGACTACTGGAGAAACTACACGTAAAATGAAAAAATGGTTCAACAGCACACACTACTCTATAGTCTATATATGCAAAGAATTCGAACGAGCCCACTGGCGTGCACAAATTCTTCATGAACAATCAGACAGCATCCCAGAAGTACTCCCTAATTGTCATAGGTAAACAAACTTGGAACAACAAGAAAGCAAATACTAGTAGCATTACTTCCAGCCAGCAATTGACAATTACTAACTTGTACTACCGGAACTTCGTTAAATACATGAACACAGACAACCAGCTATAGCATCATCTCCCTTTAAGTCCCGAAGCCACCGGTTTCATCTAATTATCAGAATAGTCAGCTCCACCAACAAAAATTTCCCGCATTACCCCATTTTCATGCCTAGAAAACTTAAGAAAACGGGAAAAAGGAAGGGAATTTGGAAACCATCGAAGGAACTACAAATGGGATCGCCGCCCCTCATATGAACAAACCCACATCCATCGCCTTTATCCTTGTTCAACATTTCGCGGCTGGAGGGTCAAATTAAGCGCATCGCAGGGCATTCCGATGCATTTCATCAGCAACCCACTGGCTATACGGCTCAAGCCGGCGCAACAGCAACGCCTCTGCCCAGCGAAACACAACCGCAAACCAAGGAAAGCGAAACGAGCTCCACGACCTCCGTAGCAGAACGAATCGCATCGAAGCTACGGCAGATTGGAACGAAAGAGAAGAGGAACGAACGAACGAAACGATCCGAACTCAGCGGAGAAAGAGGAACTCGCCTAAAGCTGCCTTCACCGTCTTCGCCTCGTCCGATCAGTCCTCTGGAGATTTTCCCGATAAAGCGATGGAAAATTTCCCGATGGAGGGGCGAGTCCGAAGCCGAATCACCACCTTCCGCGAGAAAACGACAGAGAAAAATGGAAGAAAGTTGGCAGCGGAATCGAGCGAGCAATTTTTGATTTTTCACCTTGTCCAAAAAAAAAAAAAAATTGATTTTTCACGCCATTCCACGACACTCTCGCACTCGCATTTACATATTTTCTTTTGCAGAAAAATTTAGAATTGGAAAAGGCAAAGGTATTTATTTTAATATTTTCATAAGCTAAAGTCCAAGACTACAAGGGTTTAATGAATCATGAAAGGTTTATGGGATGTGTGGTCCAATACACTTGACTATAGTCCATAGAGTTGACGATGGACTAGTCTGGATTGGGGCCAGAGATGGGCACTTTCGAGTTTCAATAGCCCGGGCCCGACTCGTTGCTTGGGCTAATTGAACTTGATTTGAAATTGGGACCTATATATTGTGAAGACTAGTGATGAGGTGACTAAAGTACTTACATCCCAAGATTTTCGAAAAAAAATAAACACAAAATATAAAAGTCACTTCAAATAGAACATTACCCACGAGAGGTTTTCAAGTGATATAACTAGTATTTGTTGCACTTGTTTGGCTTATAACTTCTTTCCTTTTATTCTTCTTCATCAAAGGTCTCTCCTAATTACATGGATGGCTTTTTAGTCTAATCCAGCCTTACATATTGGTTCATTTATGCATCCTCGTTTAACTACGCTCAGCAGCTTCAGGGACGGTGGAGTCTCACGACAAACAGCATTTAACATGAAATCTGCTACACTCGTGTCTAAGGATTTGAGCCACGTACATAGTCACAAATGTTTGATCAGCTTCATTCAACTTGCTTCAAGGGACAACTTTTCCAAAAGCTTCATGCTTTTTTTTTCCTAATTCTCCATGTCACGGTTACATAATAGCTGACCTAGGAGAAACAAACATAAGTACCAAGAAAGAGGTAGGCTTAGTGTCCCCTCAGGAGGGCAAAAGAATAAAACATTTTGCATATAAAGAAACGAACTTAATGAAAAGTTGTCTTTATTGCATCCTTAACGGTAGTACACATTGACATTATCCGTCACCGACACAATTCGGGCACAGAAGAAACGGTCAACGATCTAAAATCGAAGAAAAATCAAGTATGCTGCGTCCTCGATCATTCATGCGCATCACCGTCAAGCAGAAGCTCGTATTGAAGATCATAAAAACATTTTTACTTGGAAGAAAAAGATTAGCTCCTCTAAAATGGTATGTTATGCTTGGAGCCGTGAAATTATGAATGGCCTGTTAGCAAGAAAAATCATGAGACTAGAGTATTTTTGGGTAAGCAAGGAAACCGATTATATTAAGCATGTCTGTTACTATCATTGCTGCCAAGTTTATGGAGATAAGATTAATGCACTACCAAACAAACTGCATTTAATGTCTCAGCCATGGCCATTTTCATGTGGAGAATTGATATAATTGGTCCAATTAACCTTCAAGCCTTCAATGGGCATCGCTTTATTTTGGAAGCTGCTGATACTTCACGAAGTGAATTGAAGAGAATTCATATGCCAATGTCACTGAGAAATGTGGCCAAATTTATTCGTTGTGACATCATTGCTTTCTATGGTGTACCTAAAGCCATCATTACTGATAATGAGTCGAATTTGAATAACAAAATTGTGGATGAGTTGCTTTGTGAAATCCAAATTCACTATTTGAATTTGTCACCTTATTGCCCGTAGATGAAGGAGGCTATAGAGGTAGGTAATAAGAATATAAAGAAGATTTTGTTTAAGATAGTGGATAATTATCATGATTGGCATGAGGATTGCCATGTGCGTTGATAGCGTGTCGGACCTCAATACGCACATTGATCGAGGCAACACTTTTATCAATGGTTTATGGTGTGGAGACAATCTTGCCGGTAGAGGTAGGAATTCCCTTCATTGAGAATTCTCTCACAAGTTAAACTTTCCAAAGTTGAATGAACACAACGGAGATATGAACAGCTAAATATAATTGACGAGAAAAAGACTCAATGTATTATGCCATGGCCAATGTCATCAGAAGCGAATTGCGAGGTCCTCTGATCACAAGGTTTGACCCAGGCATTTTCAAGAGGACAACCTTGTGTTGAAAAAAATGTTGTCTATCATATCGAACTTGTACAGGAAGTTCACTCCGAACTACGAAGGCTCATATGTCATCAAGAAGATATTGCCCAGTGATGCTCTATTTTTTGTAGAAATGGATGGCCGAGAGTTACTAAAGCTTGTAAATGCCGATTCAATGAAGAAATATTTTCCATGAATGAAATTAGGGGGCTTAAAGAGCCATTCTCGATGCAATCCGAGTCATTTGAGGTCATTCGTATTGCTTCCACCATGCACATCATGCACACGTGTATATGTATTCTTAACTCGTAGGTGCTAAATGACTTTTCAAAAAATCACGGAAGTGCCGATCGAACGACCTCACAAAAATAGACATATTCGCGTGAAAGAAACTAAGGTGAAAGAGTGGGGGCACCATTTTATCTTTTTCGACTGTTATTCCCTACGATACGTTTATTTAACATGCTGTCGAGGTCACTTAACCGCCACATTAAGGGTAGATATTATTTTTCATTGAAAACAAAAAGTCGCTGAGTGCCAATATTCTTAGCAATTGTTTTTCGACTTCGTGGATCATTCATTTTGAGTCAAAATTCCCGATGAAGATTAATCTACTTAGATGATCTCGACCAAATGAAATTGAGACGTTAATTATGCTAAAGAAGAAATACTTAGAACAAAGAAAGGCGAGCCATTCCCAAACATGTCATTTTAACACTTTGAGAGTTGTGTGAAAAAAGAGTCATGTCGTTTAAGGACACAAGATTCATTCGCAACTGGTATACTAAACAAAATGAAAAGAGACATTTTTTTCCTTTATCATATACATCACAGGTAACCATAGACAGCCTATTTGAGCCTTTTAATGTAGAGAATTTTTTGAAAAAATACCCCTTCATGAACCACCCACAATGGGGGTAATTATGGTTGATTTTGGTCGACAATATTCGGAGAAAAAGGATGAGAGAGACGCTTTCACTCTCACTTGCATCAATCTTTTTGCGGTAACTTCATGTGAATTCTTATTGAAGCTCGAAGTATTCCAAAGTGAAGAAGATCATTCTTTTTTCTACCCAAACACCGATACCAAAACATCGATAAGACGAGGTTGCATAGAGGTTGCTACTGAAGGAAACCAGAGAAAATCAAGAGGAAAGAGGAAGGATAGAGGAGGAAGGGTGCTCACATAGTGGAGGAAACACCCCCTCCTCAACCGTGATCGCCGGCCACCATTCTACACATAGCCGTGCGGAAGCTTCAGTCACAGTTTTTGGAGGGGAAAGGATATTGCCCGTCGTTCGTTGAAGCTTCATCAGTGACCATTCAACAGTAGAAGCTCCATCCCCGAACCAAGTAGGAGCCCGTCACACAAACACCCCATTTTTGCACTCCCCACTGAACACGAGATCTGAAACTCCTTTTTCCTTGCAAGATCCTGAGCACCTCACATAGAACTAAGAATGATCCGTGATCGATAATGCTAACTCAAGATCTGTATGTTGAAATCGAGGCTCGTTTCGCCATGAAATATAAATTGAGAACTTATTTTTCGAAACGCATGACATATGTTCAATAAGATGCCTCAATGAAACCCCGAAATATATTTTGTTTGATCGACGTTTGAAGCTTGGTTTAATGTTTGATTGTTCATATATTGTCGAATTTTGTCTGATTTCTTCGTGTTTTGATGTGCTTTCATGTGACTTTGCACCATCTGAGCCGGTCTTGCATATGCCCTTTTGTCGAAGCTATCCTCCCCACGTCGGCGAGCCCTACGGTTCAAGGCCGTTTGAGTCAGCGTCTCTCCCCATTTTTTAGTGCCTCTGTGTATGTTTGATTTATGGAATTTCTGGTGTTCAAACCGTAGTTTAGGTGAGGGGACATTTCGTGGTCGTTGGAGTGAGCAGCCGGCATCGGTCGTTGCCAGTCAGGACGGACGGCGGGCAGATGATGGTGGCTTGGCGGACAGTCGTTGGCCGAAGCGATGGCGCGGCGTTCTTCGTTCGGTAAAGTCGCAGGCGAAGAGAGTAGTCGGGGAGGAAGAACGTGAGGAAGAACTAAGTGCAAGGAAAAAAAGACGAAATGTGGAAAAGGACAAAAGGGGGAGAAGAAAAATTAAAAAATTAAAAAAATTAAAACAAATAATAATGTAAGAGTATAAAAAATCGATTTTGATCCAACGCGGTCAATCCGGGTTTGGATCGGGTCAATGGGCTGGATCAGATAACCCGACCTTAGCCTGCTTCCGGAGAATAATAATAATAAATAAACTAAAAAACTCAGAAAAATATTTTTAAAAATAAAAGCTAAAAATTCAGAAAATGATAATTTTTTTATTAAACTTAGGATTTCATAAAAATTTTAGAAAATTCAAAAATTAATAAAAATTTTAGAACTTTAGAAAATCATTAAAAATTTAAAAAAAAAAAAAATCCAAAATTTCATTAAAAATAAAAAAAAAAATTCGAAAAAATATTTAAAAATTGGAACAAAAAGCTGATAACAATCTAGAAAATCCGGAAAATCATTAAAATATTCAAAAAATTAGAAAAATATTAAAAAAATTCAAATTAAAGAAAACATGAACAATAAAAAATAATAAAAAATTTATAAAAATTGGAAAACCCTTTAATGAACTAAAACCTAAGATAAGCCTTAAGGGCTCTACAATAGGGATTCTTGTTTTGACTTTGTCTTGTTTTCTTTTTTAGGGATTATTTAGGAAGCTTGAAATTTTTTTGTTATGATTATAATTGATTGCACTTTTCAATATTTGGATGTTATTTTCTTGTTTTAGAATGGTTAGGATCAACTTTAGATTTTTCTTAATAGGTTGCTATGACGTTAATTAGCACATGATTAAGTTAGGTGCTAAAAGAGCGTTAGCCTTAGGATTAACCTAATTAAGTCCTCAAGTCCAAAATCTTTGATTGTGTAAATTAATAAGATATCCCCCCATATCTTGCTGCCAAACCCAAAAAGGCTAGTAGTGACTCCTTAGTCAAAATTTACATATGGAAACCCAAAAAGGATAGTAGTGACTCCTTAGTCAAAATTTACATATGGTTATTAATTAAAAATTTGAACACTTGATGTTGTGCAAAGTATGGGCTTGAGAGAGTTCGAGTTAATGGAAGGTTGTCGGCTCGAAGTTGAGGATATCCCTAAATCTAACACAAGCTCCCTGCTCCCGTGAGAGGGGTTAAGTCGCGATAACTTGGCAACTCCATTGGAGATATGAGGACTTAGGTCTAATTGACTTGATTGTGTGTTATTTAATGTGTTTTCATGGCAGCGCATTCGAGAAGGTGAGGTAAGTCCATTAACCTCGTGTTAAACATTGGTACAAGTTGAAGTAATAAGAGGTGGAGTCTTTGTTGACACTTTGTTTTGTAGGTTAGTGTAAGGAATGAATGATTATTAGATGACTTTGAAGTGCCGTTTGGATATAAATTGTTGTGCTTGCTTTTACACATACTCCAACACTACATCTATGCACACATAACCTAGAGTCAAATCTAGTTGCACCCTCAAGAACCTTAGGAGGTGTTGAGGATTGATGGACTATATGTAGTTTGCATCAATAAGACAATCATTCTTGATACCGTTCATTTCCTAGAAAGAAATAGGTCCAACCCACCGTAGTTTGCAACATTGGAAATGGCTTACTATTTCGTTGAAAGGGGAGCTTAAACCTATAATACACCCTACCTATTTAGCTGTCGAAACCTCATAAAATCATGTATATGTCTATATGATTGAATCTCCGTCTCGCCAACCCAATGTTTCCGTCTTTTCCTTTTAACTTCTCTCAATTCTTATTCTTTTACATCATTGCCATTTATTTTTTCATGATCCATGGCAATTAATCAAAGCATACTCTTGGTCTTGATATAATGGGAATGTTAGATATCCAAATCATCCCTGTCCTTGATGAGGCTTTTCGGGTAGGGTTTTGTAGGATGACCCCACAATTCCAAGAATACGTGCAAGAAAGGCTGGGTAATCTCATAAGGCTCTTGGAGATTGATTATCAAGTCAGCATGGTCCCAGCCCTAGCACATTAATGGAATCATACAACTTCAACATTCATCTTCAGTCGTTATGAATTAGCCCAACTTATGAGGAGTATGAAGCCACCATTTGTATCCACTCCTTTGACAATTTAATTGAACCCTATTAGGATCAAAACCTACAAATGCCTTATCAAATTTTTTATAAATCATTAGGTCGAAATTGAGAAGGTTTTAAAATGTAACGCCAATCTTTTGCCCCTCATCATTTTTGACTGACAAATTTTCAAACCTTCCTCGAGAATTAGGTTCCCAATCCACTAAGATTTTAGCGGTTTTGTTATATTCCCAACTTCAAGGATAGCTTTAAACCCTTTGTTGGTTCACATAGTTAGACAGGTGTGCATCAAATGAAATTTTACCAACATGATTTTAGCTTAGACATTTTTATCACTTAATCGATTTAAGTTCAACAAAAAAGGAAATCGCATCTATTGGTCTTTTATACATGTGGTTTATGTCTCACCTCAAAGATCTGGGCACTCTCATGCGCATACTCAAAGTGATCAAGTATACCCACCTACTCAAGAAGTTCATTCCAAGGCAAGGTACCTAAACAACCTTTTGCCTATGGATGTGTTACCTCGAGTGTCTTTCCATAGAACAAATCCAATAGTGGCTAGAATAGGCCAAATTCCCCGAAATGCGCCTTAACTGTGAAGTGGATGATCCTATCTAATTATTAAGATTTTCTAGAGGAACTTCATATTACCCCCTTGAGGATAGTCCGATAATATAGCAACCTACAAAAGATGGCGCCATCCTATAAATTTGGGCTATTTAGATTCGACATCCTGTGCGGAAATCTAAGGGAAGATCAAGTAACTAAGTTGCAAGAGGAGTTTGATCGCATTAAATGTATGTCCACAACAAACCATCACGTGACCTATAGGTTTGGAAGGGGTGATCTATATACTCCTCGATTGCGTGGTGGATATTCATCTCCTCTTCCAAACCTGTAGGTCGAATGATGGTTTGTTGTGGGCACCATTTCCAAGCACATTTGATGTGATCGAACTCTTCTTGTAATTTAGCTACTTGGTCTTCTATCAGATCTTTGCGCAGAATCTTGAATCTGAATAGCCCGGTGGCGGCATCTTGAAGGGCGCCGTACTGTTGGACTATTCTCAAGGGGGGGGTAATATGAAGTCCCTCTAGAAAATCTCAATAACGAGATAGGATTGTTTACTTCATAGCTAAGGCGCACTTCATGAGATTTGGCCTATCCTAGCCACCATTGGATTTATTTTATGGAAATACACTCGAGGTAACACATCCATAGGCAAAAGAGTTATTTAGGTATGCAGCCTTGCCTTGGAAATGAATTTCTCGAATGGGTAAGTATACTGGGTCACTATGCGCATGGGAGGGCCCAAATCTTTGAGGTGAGAAACAAACCACATGTATAAGAGACCCAACAGGTGCATGGAGATTTCCTTTTCTGTTGATCTTATATCGGTAAAGTGATAAAAAGATATAAGCTAAAATCATGTTGATAAAATTCCATTTGATGCACACTTGTCACACTATGTGAAATAGCAAAGGTTTAAAGTTCATTTGATGCACACTTGTCACACTATGTGAAATAGCAAAGGTTTAAAGTTGTGCTTGAAGTTGGGAATATAAAAAAATTGCTAGAACGAACGCCTTAGAAGATTGGGAACCAATTCTTGAGGAGGATTTAAGAATTTATCAATCAAAAATGATAAAGGGCAAAAATTGACATTATTTTTTTAAAACCTTCTCAATTTCGACCCTATTAATTCATGAAAAATCCATTAAGACACTTGCGGTTTCAATGCTAATAGTGGTTCCACTAATTTGTCAGAGGAGTGGATACCAATGGCGGTTTCGTACTCTTCATAAGTTGGGGCTTAGTTCATATCTATTGAAAATGAATGTTGAAGTTGTATGATTCTAGAAATACGATAGGGCGCTTGATAATCGATCTTGAAGAGCACCTAGCATTTCTTACACATACTCTTGATATTGTGTGGTCATCCCACAGAACCAAGAGCCTCATCAAAACACAAATGACTTGAATATCCAATCTTCCCATTATATCTCGATCGGTAGAGGATATTTTGATTAATTGTCATGGATCATAAAAAAATAAATGACGGTAATGTAAAAGAATAAGAATCGCGAGAAGTTAAAAAGGAAAGACAGAAACAATGGATTTGTGAGACGGTGTTTCAATCACATAGATATGCGCATGACTTTGGGTGCGTTTGGGAGTGGCATTTGGAAGCCACTTTGAACCCCCTAAGCTCCTTGGGCTAATTGTTAGGTGTTTGGTAAAAATTCTCAAGCCTCATTTGGGGAATGCCAAGCCTTCCCAAGGCTGAAAGCCCAAGGTAGGTGGGGGGCTGTCTTGGGCTTTCAGCCTTCTCAGCATCTGAGAGCTGAGCTTAAAATAAAAAAATTTCTTCCTAAATTGTCCTCGTTGATTTTTCATTTTTCTCTTTTTACCCTGACTGTTCATATCTTCTTTCTTCTTCGTGACCGGTTGTTGACAAAGGGCACGCAGTTGTCGGCGACCGTCGCGCCCGCCACGCCGACCCGCCGTGCCATGACCTCCACCGCCGCCGCGTGACCCTTTGGCGAGGGTCGCGTGACCCCACTTGAGAGGTCGCCGCGGAGGTCGCGACTGCGACCCATTTGGTCACAGATCTGGTCGCCGGCCGCGACCTTTGCACTACGACCAAATGGGTCGCGTGCCGTGACCTTCAAGTGTCCTTCGCAGAGGTCGCGACGCATATCTAGTAGCGACCAGATCCGCGTCGCCGGTCGTGCTTTAGGTGACCTTTGTGGAGGTCGCGACCTTCGTGCTGCGACCAGATGGGTCGCCAACCGTGACCTTCGCGGAGGTCGTGACGTAGATATGGTAGCGACCAGATCTGCGTCGCCGGTCATGCTTCAGGTTACCTCTGCGGAGGTCGCAATCTTATTAGGTTTCTAGTCAATCCAAAAAGACCAGATGTGGTCGCCGGCCTTTGACCTTCGCGCACGACCAGATGGGTTGCCAGCGACCTCCGTGGCGCGGTGGGTCGCACGATGGCATGGGGAGGGTCGCCCCGACCCTCGTCGGATCGCCTACCCTTGGCCGGCCAATGTTTTTTTTTTTTTTAATAATAAAAAGCCTTTTGCATTTTTAATTTATCCAAACACTATTTTGCACAAAAGATATTTCACAATGCACTTTCACAAATAAATTTACCAAACGCACTTTGCATTTTGAAAAACACCATTAACTAAAAGGTTTTTACATTTTCTTAAGGACTTTTCCAAAAGTTTTCCCAAACGCACCTTTTGTGAGGTTTCGACACCTAAGTGGGTAGGGTGTACTATCGGTTTAAGGCTCCCACCTCAACGAAATAGTAAGCCCTTCCAAATGTCGCAAATTGTGGGTGGATTAGACCTATTTCTTTTGAGGAAATGAGTAAGGTTGGGAATGATTGTCCCATTGGCATAAACTGCGTGTGGTCCAATCAATCCTCAACACCTCTTAAGGGTTCCTTGAGGGTGCAGCCGGGGTTTGATTGTAGGTTGTGTGTGCATAGGTGTAGTGTTGAAGCATGTCTAAAAGCAAACATAACCGTTTGAAATAGTCATCCACATAATTATTCATTCCTCACACCAACTTACAAAATAAGGTGTCAACAAAAACTTCACCACTCCAACCTACACCAACATTTAACATGAGAGTGGACTTATCTTCTTCTTGAATGCATTGCTACGAAAACATATTAGATTCCTCTTATTACTCCAACTCACACCAACATTTAACATGAGATTAGTGGACTTACCTCACTTCTTGAATGTGTTGCTATGGAAAAAAAAAATTAGATAACACTCAATAAAGTTAATTAGGCCTAAGTCCTCATCTTCTTAGTGGAGTCGCCAAGTTGTTGCAACCTAACCCCTTTCACAGGGGAGAGAGCTTTTGTTAAGTTTAGAGGTATTATCAACTTCGGGCATATGACTTTTTACTAACTCAAACTCTCACAAATCCATATCTCATGCGATATCGAATATTCAAATTTTTAATCAATTAAGTTTATATTTTGACTAAGGAGTTGCCACTAGTCTTTTTGGATTGACTAGAAACCTAATAAGATACAAGATGATACCTTTACTACTTACGCAACCATAGATTTTGGACTTGAGAACTTAATTACGTTAGTCGTTTCGATTTTTTTAGTACCTAATCTAATCATATGAACTAACTAACGTTTCATAGAATAAAAATGAATAAATACGTTTATAAATTTTATTCTTTTTTTGTTTCTTTTAATTTTTTAAAATTTTTATTTTCAATTTTTTTTTCATTTCTTTTTTAAGGTTTGTCCTAACCATCTTAGAACAAGGAAATAACATTCAAATATTGGAAGGTGCAGTCAATTAGCATCCCAAATTGCCCTTGGATTAAGGCGAGACGGCGCCGCGAAAAAAAAAGAAGAAAAAAAAAAAAGAAAAGAAGAAAAGAAGACAAAACAAAATAAGAATCCCTATTGCAAATTTTGTTTAGAAACCGAAAAAGAATCCCAAAGCCCTTAAAGCTTATCCAATTTTAGGTTTTAACATTTTCCATGCACAAGGGTTTTCCTAAATTTTTCTATAAATATTTTTTGATTTTTCAGAATTTTCAGAATTTTTAATATTTTTCTATTTTTTTTTTATTTTCTGGATTTTTCTATTTTTAATGATTTTCTAAATTTTCTATATTTTTATGAATTTTCTGATTTTCCCAAAATTTTTAAATATTTTTTTCGAATTTTTTATTTTTAATGACATTTTCAGATTTTCCCAAATTTTTAATGATTTTCTAAAGTTCTAATTTTTTAATGATTTTTTGAAATTTTTTTTATTTCCTAAAATTTTAAAATATTTATCATTTTCTTAATTTTTATTTATTTTTTCAAAATATTTTCCGAAAATTTTCATTTAATTTTTATTAATTCATTTATTATCATTATATTCGGGGAATGGGCTCGGACCAGTTTTACCCGATCCGGCCCATTGATCCGACCTAAACCCTGATCCAACCCGCGTCGGATTAAAACCGATTTTTAATATTTTCATACCATTTCTTTTTTGAAAATTTTCCTTTTTCTTCTTTCTTTTGTCTTTTTTTGCCACTGCCGGACCTCCATCATCGGCCGGTCATCTACCCAGACCGACGTCCACCAACTCCGGCCGCTCATTCCGGCGACCTCAAATATTTAACGAAATAAAAAACGTACGGATCCTAAATTTCTAAAACCAACTATTCATCAAACAAACAAGCACGAAAATGCTAATTTGAGGAAAGAATAGCCTAACCGGGGTGGCCTTGAAGGCTTGAACCACAGGGTGCGCCGGCGAGGGGAAGGCTTCCGGCAGAGAGGAGGACTCACGGCCAACTCGACGGCGGCCGATCCTTTCCACGAAATCGCATAAAAACACATAGAAAAACCCGAAAATCAGACGAGATTCAAACAATACGAGAGAAAAAGAAGTTGTTTCTTGAGATTCAACGAAGAACGTGATTCCACCCTCTCTCAGGCATTTTGTCGAACATGTGATATGCAGACTTTACAATAGCATTCCGATTCGGTTTCTAAACGAATCCTTGTCCAAAAACGATGCACACAGACTTATAACACCATTACTAGCAGAAAAATGGCTTTGATTCATCAAAATTTCGTCAAAAACAGTAATCGATCAGAGCGTGAACATGAGAACTTTTCGGTCTTCTTTTAGACATTTTAGCAAACACGTGATATACGGATGCGAGATTTGAGTTTTCAACTCAGAATCAATACCATTTCCAAGCCAAAACGTGACCTATCATGCTATAAACGTCATCATCCGTCACTAACCTATTTCAGTTTCACATACTCAACCACTGAGTTCAATATTTTTGAATTCCCAATAGCACGAAGAAACGGCCGGCACTCCACCCTTGCTCCGGTGAACTGCCACGGCTTGATGGTGCTCGTCGCTCGACCACGAACACGGGCGGTGACCGACGGTAGGGCTCGATATGAACTCCAGCGAACTCCTTTCTCAACTCCCCAGAAAACTCCTCTCTCTCTCTCTCTCTCTCTCTCCCTCCACCATTCTCTGCAACCTCCTACCCCTTTTTTTTTGGCGAAGCCTCGTCTCTCTCCGAATCTTTTCGGTTAGGCGTCCTCATCCCTCGTGCCAACTCAGCCTTCTAGAAGGCTCGGCTTTGCTTGCGTCATAGCTTGCTCTTCCTCCTTCGCTCGCGGGCGCGCGTTCACGCTTTGCTCGTCACCGTCCTCGCCTCGCCTCACCACGTGCCTCTTTTTCTTTTCCTCTTCTTCATGGGCGTTGTTGGCTGATGTAAGCAAAGAGAAAGAAATGACTTTGGGCTGGGCTTTGTTATTTTTAACTTTAATGGGCCACGAAAATATTAATAGCGATAAGTTCAACGAAGTTGGGGGAAAAAGTGGGCTTAACTCTTGAAAGGGCCGAAAATTGATTGGAATGATGGGCTGACCACGCCGGCCCACTAAACCCGACATTTCATTTCATTTCGTTCATCTTTTCAATCAATTATATATATATTTTATTTTTATTTTTTCTTTTTTTTTTTTATAAATTTTTATATTTTTTGATCACAAAAAATCCCAAATTAGTATACATATGATAAATTTATCTCAAATTAATTTTTTGATTAACAAAAAATTTAAACCAAGATATATTTCGACAAATTTGCTCTCTATTAGTTTTTGTTAAATTGGTTTAATATCAAACTAGTATACTTATGGCAAATGGAGGGTAAAATCCTAAACTAATACATCCGTCAACTGCCATAAGCCATTAAACTAAGCAATTTGATGGAAAAATTTAACGAAAATTAATGGAAGTAATTTGTCACATGTGTACTAGCTTGGTTTGAGAAAATTTGTTACATGTGTATTGATTTAAATTTTTTCACGGTATTAATCCTAATTAATATTTTCAGCGTTTCTTTGACATCTAAATTGTGTTTCTTTTTTTTTTGCCCCTTATTCATCAAAAGCCTCTCCTAATTAAAATAGGATACACGAACGCAAGTAATTACGAATGACTGGAAAAAACTTCAGGCTGGTGGTTCACATCAACTCGCTGCAAATTGAATGCGTTATCTTTGAGTCTAATCTAGCCTTAAATATTTGTCATTGATGTATGTTTGTTTCAATTATCTCAGTAGCTTCAAGGGAAATGGATTCTTATGACGAATAATTTTTAACCTGAAGTGCGCACACTATTGTCTAAGAATTAAAACCACATAGATTATCACATGGAGTTGATCAACTTCATCCTACTCGCTTCAAGGGACAATTCTTTAGAAACGGTTCGTGCTTTTTTCATAATTCGTCATGTCGCAGTTAAATTATGATTGACCTAGGAGAAACAAAGCTAATTACCTTGAAAAAAAAAAAACCCCATAAATTGACTGGTTTTAATTGCTGTTTTTTACAGCACATCTTAGTCTCTCTACAACAAATAGGTAAGCTTGATGTTCTCTCAAGAAGGCAAAGTTGAATTTAATGAAAAGTTGTCTTTATTGGATCCTTATTGATACTTCACATACAGGACCTTATGCACTACCCACAAAATTCTCCCCCTGACAATCTTCAGGTACAAAAGAAACGGTAAATGCTGTAAAATCGAACAAGAAACCATGATTTGCCTGTTGAAGTACTCCAGGTATGTTATATCCTATAGGATGATTCATGGGCCTCACCATCAAGCAAAATTTCGTATCCAAGAACAGAAAAACATTTCTCCCCCGTAGAAAAAGATCAGCTCCTTTGAAATGGAATGTCATGCTTGGAGCTGTGAAGTTGCGGTGAGGCATGTTATGGCACAAGTCCAATCCGTCTGGATGAGGTGGGAGAGGATGCCAATCATAATGTCCAGCGAAATAGTATATTATTTCCTGTTTACCATGTTATAGGCAGGTTGAACAAGAAATGTGTGAGGAGTTCCTGTGTCCAAAAAGAAAACCCACCCATGTGGTCCGATCTAATCCGAAGAACTGCAGGATCTATGTTTAGGTGCTTTCCATTGACACTGATATATCGATAACTTCAACCGCGTACATAGTTACATTAGGAATCAATCGTGTCGTCATAATCCCAGCACGTCCGTCTATTTGCACGTCGTCCCCGAAAAGGAGAGATGTCTGCACGATTACGGCATAAAACAAAGGCAAGCAATATGATACGCGGTTTTTGGTCTCGTTGGCATATTGCACAAGAATAGATTGCTTTCCAAATCCCAAACCAAATATCCCTGCTATGGAGTTATTTCATCTGCTCCTTTCCCAAACGAAGTTGTAATTGTCCAGGCCACAACCAAACACAGTGTTGGGATATTCTTTCAGACCTCCTGTTCCGTTATAGAAATTATAGAAGAAGGTGTCTTAAACTTACCTTGCATAATGCGGAAGTATTCCGTGCACCCTTCGCATTGTATCCATGTATCATCACTTCCCGTATCCACGAGCAAGTAGGGAGTATAACAACGCAAGCCAACTGTCAAAGATGTTAAGTAGTGGCCAAGGTGATGAAGTGTGATTCGAGGTTGCTCATATCCAACCGTTTGCTTTTGTTTTGTCAAACTCAAATAAGTGACAGATTCAAGTTGGCGGACATGAGGTCTAGATATTGCAGAAATTCCTTGGTATCTTTCCTCGTGGGTAAGGTTCTCCGGAGACGGAGAATGGTCTACTTGGTCTATTGGGATTAAGTTGATGCTGAAGCCATGGGTTTGGAACTGGTTTTTGGCAACGAAAATGCAGAAAACTAGAAATGTCTGGAGAATCACACGTACTGAAGCCATTTTTTCCCCTTTTCTTTTGCCTTTGTTATCAGTGGGGGACTGCTTCTACTTTAGAGTGCATTATATACAATTAGGTACTGCATAAGTTCTACCAAAACCATTGGGATTCGCCCAAGTGGCCGGGAGGTGAGGGATTCAAATCCACATCTTCTCAGGGGATAGGGTGGGGACGCGTAAGTTTCAAAAGTGGGTTTCGACTCCCACGCCCTGCAAGAGGCAGGGCAAAAGTCTGAGAGTGAGTATAGAGTAGGAATAGAGTAGGACTGACAAGAAAAAAAAAGTTCTACCGTAGCTCTTAATTAATGAAGATGCCAGAAAGAAATAAATGAAACAACTCATGCAGATTTACTAGAATAAATAGCTATCTTTTGATTCTTTTGTTTTCTTCTTGTTAACTCTCTTTTGCATTTATTGTGTAATTTTCTCATTTAAAGTCAAATTGCGCTAAGGATTTTATTGAAAAGCCCCCAAGGACACTTGACGAGAAGCACTAATTATGTTTTGAAATTTGTGCCTTCATTTAGTCCAATGTTTCTTAACGTGCATCGAAAATTAATTTTTCAATTTCAAGATGCTCATGAAGTGCCCGCCTGTTAACAAAGACCGTCTAGGGTTTTAAACGTAATGAAAGAAAATGAGGAAACACGCTAGAGTTAGATCTGATTTTGTCCTTTTGGTCGAGTCTTCAACTTTCTTTGCTTGTAATTTATTCAAAATGGATTATAGACATTGTCCCAGATTGAATTCCGTCCCTGCTCATAAAAACAATAATGAAAAGAAATGAACGCGACATCTCATGTAAACATGGTGGAGAATGTAAGTCAACGCACTCCAGAAGTATAGAATGTTGAATTTGCCGTTCTTGTGCCCGAATTGTCATCGGTCGAGCATACGAACTCGAACCACGGGGGCGGTGAAAGATCCACCCAACGCCATTCAAGTAAAGGGGCGGTTTACAAGTCTATGAATGGTTTATTTGTTATTGGAGTTGTTTTCTTCACATGCTAAAATGACAAAGGTAAGAAGCTTCACATTTTGAGAGCTTGATAATGAGAGATTGAGAAAAATAGATAAGAGGAAAAAGGTTGAACGTGTTTTTGAGAGCAATTCATATGAGGGATGTTTTTTGACTGCTTTATAGAGGGACGTATTGCTCTTTTATCAATTCAAAAAATATTATGAGTAGGAATGGTCCTCAATAAGAACCGGTGGTGGCCGACAGAGGGAAAAAAGGGGAAAAAAGGATAACAAGAAAAGAAAGGACGGAAATATTATTCAAATTTATTCACGTCAATGCCAATCGTACGTTTATGTTAGCAATTTTTAGTCCAAATTGGCTAGATGGACTCAAGTGACGAAATGTGAAAATGCTTATGATTCAACTGGTGAAATTGCAAGGTTTAGTATTAAATTGGTAAAAGTGCAATAAGTTTAAGAATTTTTGGATAATATACTAGCTTTATAGATATAATTATTTTTAATTATAACAGCAAGAAATAGTCAATTTTACACTTACCTACTCTAGAATATCAACAATTTATCTTTTAAAATCCATTGTTGATAGATGGGTAAGAACTTGGGAAAATTACCAAAAAAGTCATAAACTTATTGCAATTATGCCAATTCAGTCTTAAACTTTTTTTTTTGGCCAATTTAGTCCTAAACCTTTTACTTTTGTTCCAGTTCAGTTCATCGGCCAAAATTGGCCGATCGGTCTTGCGACGTGGCGGCCGGGCCCGGTGCCGGAAGTTTTTTTAATAATATTTTATTTTAAAAAAATTTTTATTAAATTTTTTCCTTTTTTTTTCCCTCCTCCCTCCTCCTTCCTTGGGCTCCGGCAACTGGCCAGGCTGGCCGGTCGTTGGACTAAGGCGGTCGGCGGGGCGAGGAGGCCTCACTAGATGCGACGGTGAGTCCCCCTCGCCGTCGCGTCCGGCGAGGGCTTGCCTCACCCCGCCGTCGTTGGGAGCGAGCTTGCCTTGCGGTTGTCGGGCAAGGCGAGCCCTCGCCGGATCGGTGAGGGGGGCTCGCCGTCGCGTCGGCGAGGGCTAGCCTCGCCCGATGATCGCGAGGCGAGCTCGCGCCCGCAACGGCAAGGCCTCCTCGCCGATCCGGTGAGGGCTCGACTCGCGGTCACCGGGCGAGGCGAGCCCTCGCCAAATCCGGTGAGGGGGCTTGCCGTCGCTCGGGCGAGGCCTCCTTGCCCGGATCCGGTGGGGGCTTGCCCTGCCGGAGCCCAAGGAGGGAGGAAGAGAGTGGAGAGAAAAAAAAAAGAAAAAAGAAAAAAATTAATAATTTTTTTTTTTTAAAAAAAATATTATTAAAAAAAGCACGCCGGCGTTGACCGGCTGCCACATCAGCGCCGGCTGGCCAATTTTGGCTGGATGGACTGAACTGGAATAAAAGTAAAAGGTTTATGACTAAATTGGCAAAAAAAAGTTTAGGACTGAATTGACATAATTGTAATAGGTTTAGGACTTTTTTGGTAATTCTCCCGTGAGAACTCTCACGAAAAATAATAACTAGTCTCGCTTTCAAAATTTTGCAAATCGGAATGGAGACATCAGTAATGTATTGCCATAAGCTGGTAACTTGCTGCTGGAAATCAAGGGCATATATGAAGAAAGAACATGATGAAGTTCCTCTTTATTAAATCATTTGGTAATACAGAAGAGAACCGCATAAGCGCCTTTTAGTTTGCATTTTCCTAGTCTTTCCCCCTTCGCTTTTTTCTTCTCAATTGACTTCACACACTTCAGGAACGAAAGAAGCTCTTAATCTTTCGAAGTCAAATAAGGAGCGATAATTCGCCTGTTGAAACGCTCCTAGCACATTCACTCCTCCGTTACCTATAAGGACGATCATCAAGCAAAAGCCACGCTCAAAGAATCTGAATACATTTTCTGGGGCATTGGCTCCTGAGAAATGATATGTCATCGTTGGATATGTATAATTTCCAGGAGGCGCCATATAGCATAGGTTAGAATTGCATGGCTGAGGAGGCTCAGGGTGCCAAGAGTATTTGCTCAAGAAATGTTGGGTTGTTTCTTCTTTCACAGCATTGTAGGCAATTTGAACAAGAATGCTATGAGGAGTTCCTGAGTCGAGAACAAACCCGCCTGTGTGGCCTGGTCTTATTCGGGAAAAGTGCCAAAAAAGTCATAAACCTTTTGGCTTTGTGCCGATTTAGTCCTAAACCTTTTTTTGGTGCCGATTTAGTCATAAATCTTTTTACGTTGTGCCAATTCAGTCATTTCCGGCCAATTTTGACCGGATTTTGCTGACTGGACGCTGTGGGTGACGGCCTGATCGGCGCGTGTACAATTTTAATAATATTTTAATAATATTTTAATAATATTTTATTTTTAAAAATTTTTTTCTTTTTATTTTTATTCTTTTCTTTATTCTTTATTCTTTTTTCTGCTCTTCTTTTTCCTCAAGCTGGTCACCAAAAATATTAAAATACTATTAAAAGTTGTACACGTCATTGATCGAGCCACGTCGGACGGCCGACGTCCGTCGTACAAAATCCGGCCAAAATTGGCCGGAAAGGACTAAATTGGCACAACATAAAAATGTTTAGGACTAAATCGGCACAAAAAAAAAGGTTTAGGATTAAATAAGACAAAAGGGGTAAAGGTAGGACTTTTTTCAAGACTTTTCCCAGTCTTATTCGGAAAGCGGCAGGATCTATATCAAGGCGCTTTCCATTGATGCTAATGACAATGACGTTAACCTTGTACTTGGTCACATTAGAAATCAAAGCTGTCGTTTGAACAATTGATCCAGGAGGGTCACCAATTTGTGCGTCATCCCCAAAATTGAGTGACGTGTAAGGACCGCCACGGGCATTCCATGAGGGCAAGCAATACGAGATGTGTTTTTCAATCTCATAGGCGTAGTGCGCCAAAATAGGCCTCTTCCCACCTCCCAAGCCTAATACTCCAGATACGGTATTAAGTTCTCCGAGCCTACCCCAATACATGACTTTGTTGTCTAGGCCGCAACCGAACACAGTTTTGGAAAATCTTTTGACAAATCTAATACCATCCTGGAAGATAAAGGTATCTGATCCGACCTGCCCCCTACGATAGGACGCATGGCTTCTGGTTTCGAGATAACTTATACCATAGGCACAACTACCATTTATACATACATGGGGAACACAAAGGGGATCTTCAGAAGGTAAAGGCCGATAAGCTAGTGATATATTTCTGTCGAAGTTACCTTGCCTTAAGGGGAAACAAGTAGTGCATCCTTCACATTGCATCCATGTGTCATCACTGCCTGTATCCACAATCAAATTGGGAAAATATGACGGCATGCCAACCATCAGGCTGGTTATGTAATAGGCAATAATGGGATGTTTAAGGTGTACATGATAAAATTTCTAGAACAGAAATTGATTTCTGGTTAGAAATTGATTTCTTAATTTTTATTTCAGAAATTGAGAAGTTAAAAATTTTAACTTTTGATTTTTTCTTCAAATCTATTTATGGAATAGAAATCTGTTCTAGAAATAGAAAAATCAAATGCGTTCCAAAACAGATTTATGTTCCAAACTTATTCCGAGAAAAGAAAGAAAGAAAGCAGAAGTATAAATTTTATCATACGCGACCACCCACCTGGGTGGCGTTGCTAGCTTTGGGCTCTCTCCCCCTCACGAAGGGGAGGGGTTCGAATCCCCAGTGCGTCGCAGGGTGACTTAACCGCTGGCGTGAGTGTGGTGGCCACCTTGCGTCAGCCCCGGGTTCTTCCCGCTGGCTGTCGGCTTATGGGGTTTTTTGGGTCACCAAAAAAAAAAAAAATTTATCATACGCGCCCTTAGTATGTATGTTTCAGTGCATTGGAGCCATGTTCTGATGACTCCTTCCATTCCATTGAACTTGGAGAAACCATTGATAATTCAAGTTGGCGCACTCGAGCTCTAGATATATCGGAAATTCTTTGGTATCTTTCTTCTGAGGTGAGAATGTCAGAAAAAGCGTTTTGTCAGATTGGTCTATTGGGAAGAGTTTGATGCTGAAGCCATAGGTTCCAAAGGGGTTGGTGATAATGAGAGAGCAAATAAAGAACCGCATTAGATTTGGACGCGGTGTTGTCATTCTTGTTGAGTTTGCCAGTTGCTTGCTGTGTAATGTACTCCAAAATAGATTATTATACATACATACATACAGACATACATACATACATACATACATATATCATCCCATGCAGTTTTGCTTTTGCCACTCTTGCTCATAATAAACTAGGTTTTTTTTTTTTTTTTGACCGACTCATAATAAACTAGGTTAAACATAATTGAATGAAACAGCTTTTGCAGCCATGGCAAAGAAGTATCCGATTTCCCTCTAGTTAATGCACTACATAACAAGAGAAAATTAATATGCACTTATTGTATCACTAGTTAGTACATAATTGTTCAGATTTCATTACCTCTCGCTAGAACTCAAGGGCACGCGTAAAGTAGTGTGTTCCTTATGAAACAACGAAATGGCCAGAAGGGAACACTTAAACAGCCTCGGCTATCACTATTTGACATATTCAGCCGACACACTAGAGTTATGCAAGCCCCTTGTCTGGGTTGTGCTTCCGAATACTTATTGCAATAGAGTACATAAAGACCAAGCACATTATCAAGTGCACGCATATGCTACTTGCTAAAGGGGATCGCTGATCGATCAGAATCTTGCTTTCAAACAAACTGTCCATTGTACGTCCTCGCAGCCTCCCGACTGTCAATAGTCCTGGTGTAACCTGTTGCATCCGGCTCTGGTGCGGGGTTGGCATTCCCATATCGCGTCCTGGCTTCCTTGCTGTCGATTGTTTTGGGGATCGATTCTCTTTTGGGAACTGTACTGACTGACGGAGGCTTCACAGCTTCCTTTGAGTACTCCATTGTCTTGCCCGTTTCATTCATCGGTTGGAGCCCCGTATCAGGACCTCGCCTCTCCCAACCTCCTGTCGTGGTCATAGATGGCGGTTGACTGGTCCTCTCTCCTCTCTTGGATGAGATATCATGATTCAGCAGCATGGACGCTGTTGGATTGCCAGGCCTAGCGGCAGGACCACCATTTGTGGCCACCCGTGGCTTCGGTATTTTATCACCTCTAAAGTGACTGCGATCGGGAGCTTCGTCCTCGATAGTATTGACACAGGATGGATCCGCAACTGTCTTAAAGTACTCCTTGGCCATGCCTACGTCATCTTCTGGTTTGCGGAGCTCCAGATTAGGACCACGCCTCTCCTGATGTCCGGTCATGGTCATAGACGGCGGTTGGACGATTCGCTGTCTCTCAGATGAGATACGGTGACTTGGGAGCACGGAGCCTGCTGGATGACCAAGCCTAGGCCCATAACCACCTTCTGTTGTCACGGGTGGTTTCTGAATTCTCTCATCTTTAAGGTCTTCGTCCTTGAAGGTATTGGTAATGAGCTTTCGCCTTTCCTTCTCATGGTCACTATTTCCAGCATTGCCGGTAGTGCCACAAGAACCTGCAGAGATAGGGATCCTGAGCGTGCATGGGCCCCACGGAGCACCGAACCCAGATGGTTGGCTCACTTCATTCTGGATCTCGTTGAAGAATTCCTCGACCAGAGGTGGCCAGTCATTGCTTGGGATCGAAGGCCCGTGCAGCTTGTTGTTGACTACTACACGGCTCGGGCGGTGCTCGTACCACGGGGGGGAGCATTGTCCTCCGTAGAATTCAGAGAACATGGGTGGATGGACGCGTTCAACAGTTGTTTCGACTTTCATGACATAGGTACCTGGGTTTTGATAAGGGTTGACAGCAATCATTCCTCCCTCACATTCCTCAAGGGGTGGATAGCACAGCTGCTCGGAGTTGTAGTAGCTCGTTTCAGCTTTCCATGGATCGAATCCATCATAGGGTTTTTGGCTTCTGTAAAAGTAACCATAGTTTGCCATGAGTAAGACTAGAGTCTTGGAAGACTTCCTGCTTGGGATAAAACTACTAAAGCTCTCTCACTTACAAGTTACAAGCGATGTTATTCTTACATTTTATAGAAGTTCATCTAGCGTTCAGGAGAAGCGTAAGAATCTAGTGCATATATTGAAAAAAGGAATGCTCTCCCAAGTGCCAAAACTTGATATGGATTGACACTTAAAAGTGCCAAAACTTCCAAAATATATACTTAAATGCCAAAATCAAAGAAGAAAAGGGCACTTAAACACTAATGACAAGAACTTCCGATCAAAATATTGACATGGTACTTTCCGGCGACTTTTTTTTTTGCTGAGGTGGCAATTATTTAAGAAAATTATCTATGTGATGCTGATGTGGCTAGCTTATCCTAAAATGACGTCGTTTTGTTCCCCAAAATTGATTTTAAATATAAATATTAATTAAATTAAATTAATAAAATAAATTTAAAAAATAGAGGGGGGTAGCAAGTCCGCTAGTGGAGCGGCGACAGAAAAAAAAAATAGAGGGGGGCTTGGTGACCCCAACCAATCCTCATCCCACTGTCGTCAGCCCTTTTCCGTGATGGTGGGGCAACAGCAAAAGGCCCCATTGAATGTGGCCCCCTCTTTTTTAAATTTACTTTAATTAATATTTCTATTAAAAATCAAATTTTTTTGGGCAAAATGATGTCGTTTTGTACATTAATTGTTGAGTAGACAACGCCGGCAAGCCATGTAGACCACATTTATTTTTAAAATAAGTCACAACAAAACTAGATCTTGTAGAATCATATTGCGTTCCGCCTTAGAGGGAAGCACCCGCAAGACGATTCTCGATTACTTATTGGAGTTGGCACTTAATTGTCTCAATTTTTTTTTATGATACGATTCTAGATCCTGTGCCAAGTTTTGATACTTGTAATATACTTTAACCATTGAAAAAGTATCGTATCATATGCTACTTTTTTTGAATTTTCCGTCTCATCTATTCTTGGAATTCTTTTAATTGAAAGATGAAATAATTTGGAATCTTGTTCGTGCACTCCATAAAGGGTGAAAGTCCATCAGCTTTTAAAGGTCATCGAACACTTCCTGTTAAAAAAGATAGGAGTCCTTTGACCGGATAGTCTTGCCAAATCTACCAGATATGAATACGTAAATAGACAACTCACCTTGAACGATTCAGCAGTCCGCACTTTCGACAAGTTGGGACAGAATTTTCATTAATCGCAATGCTATCCTCGTTTCATTGTTACGGAAGTAATAAGTGATCAAACAATAAAATAAACAAAACAAGAAAATAAACCAGATATTAAATTAATGTGGTTCGGTTGGTGCGACTATGTCCACAGGATAAATATCACATGAATTTACTATAGATGAAGCCATATAACAAAGTTTACAACTACCCTCAAGTTACTTAAAAGACTTTCAGTGTTTCCCAACTCTCAATTACATCTAATAATTCATACAATATTTAGCCCTGCAATTTCTCATGAAATAATATTTCATGTCATGAATAAATTAACAAATCTTATTTCACCACTCTCAAATTGCTTCTCAAATTGCTACAAAGTGTAATTTTCAAAGGAGTAGCCTCTTGGATACTACAAAGAAGACTCACTTCTTATATAGAAAAAGAATAGATTCAAAATAGGCCATCCTAACTTAGGAAATCTACTAAAAGTAGGAAACCACTTAAATTAGAAGCAACTTAGATAATAAAACTCCAGACATATATTCAACCATTATCCAACTAGAAGAAAAGAAGAATGGATGCCAAAGCAGACGAAACTTGAGCTTTGATGCCTATGCCTTTCAGAGTGACAACTCTGAATCTATGATTTGGATTCATATGTAACGCTCAATCTTGGAATTGAGGTCCACGTGTTAGGATAATTAAATTTCGCCAAATAAGCTGAAATTTCCTCTGTGGCTTTGGAATATATAAAGATAAGAAGATTAAAGTCAACGAGTCTGCTAAGGAATTTCTCTAAAAGAAACGTTCTACATGGAAAGGTTAAATTAGGAATTGCTTCTGAAATTGCTTCAGGGTGTAATTCACAAAGGATCGGCCTCTTGAATGCTCTTCACAAGGAAAACTTATTTCTTGTATAGAAAAAAAAAATAGATTCGAAATTCGAAACCCCAAATTACGAAATCTACTTAAACTAGGAAACTACTTAACTTAGAAACAACTTAAATAAGGATAATTTCATATTTGTGCTTAAACTCGAAACATATTTTTAACTAAAGTAATGCTGGCGTCCATGCTGTTACTGCTTGAAGATGACGGTGCAATTTCAACCATCACTTTCATTTCAAGAGGAACTGAGTAGTGGATTTGTTTAAATAAGAAAGAAGGGAAGGTTATTCAAGGTGAAAAAAAAAATTAGAAAATTTTCCTTTTTTCTTTCATCCTCACCTCACATGTTCGCTTGATCTCCAGCCCAACGTTCTCCGTGGGATCTTTTATTTTCAGGTATAAATCTTTCTCTCTCATTTTACAAAATTTAGTGCTTACTTCTATGACAAGCTGGAGAGTCACAAAGTTAAGGGAACATTAGAAATACAGTAAACTAAATTAAATCACATTTTAAAACGTTAACTCTTAATTTTCCTTTAGTGCACTTCTTTAGAATATGTTTGTATTTTTCAATATGAGAAAATACTTGTTTGGGGTAACCACTACGATGGTGGTAGCCGATTTTGACTATAATCACTTTCACTTCAATTTGAGGCATGCCAAGAAGGGGTAATTGTACAAAAAAATTGGGAGAGGGAAATCTAGGTGATTGACCATGGTGAGTTACCCTGTTGTAGTGGTTATCCTGAACAAGCATATCCTCAAATTGAAAAATACAAACAAATTCTAAAGAAGCATACTAAAGGTAAACTTAGAGTTAATGTGGTAATATGTGATTTGATGTTTACTATGTTTCTAATGTTCTCTTAACATTGTAATATTCTCAAGAGGACATGTGGGGCTAGGATGAAAAGAAGAAAATCCTAAGTTTCCTTTCTGGTGCAACCCATTGAGCAACCTTCCCTTTTTTTCTTATTTACTCAAATCCAATAGATGGTTCCGTTCGAAGTGAAAGTGGTGGCTGAAATTACACCGTCATCTTCAAGCAATAACGGCACTGTTACTCTAGCATTATTCAAACTGTTACCTGGCCAAAAAAAAGGGAAGAATGGATGCTAAAGTAGATGGAAACTTAAGCTTAAATGCTTGTGCCTTTCATAGTGGATAACTTTGAATCAATCATGGGTTCATATGTAACGCTCAAGCTTGGAATTGAGGTCCACATGTTAGGACAGTAAATATCTGCCAAATAAGCTGAAAATTCTTTGGTGGAACTGGAATATATAAAGATGAGAAGATTATAGTCAACGAGTCAGCTTAGGAATTTCTCTAAAAGAAATCCGACTACGAGAAAATGTCTTAGGTCATCCATCCATGAAACGTTCTACGGGGAGAGGTTACATAAAACTCTTTTTTATTTACCCAAGGTTTGCTGCTTCGGCTGATGGTTGATTTTTTGGCCATGGAGGAGCAGCGGATTGATCTTAAACTCAGACAATGTACAAAACCTAACTGAAAATTTTCCAAATGATTTTTTTTTTCTCTGTCCTACTTTAACTCTCAACTCATTCTTAGACTTTTATCTTTTTTTTTTTGCAGAACTTGAGAGTCAAACTCTACACTTGAAACTAAACATCCTCACCCATAAGGAATCGATAAGGAATCGAGCTTTTTACCTCCCCCTCCTCAGTTAAAGAGTACAGAAAGTAGCACAAAGTTGAATGACTGAGAAAGAAATCTGCCAGAATAAGATGGCTTAAGCAGATACTTGGCTTCAGAGGCGCTGATATACCCGACCCACATTTCTTTGCCTGATGAAGATTCCTTTTTCCAGATGTGAAGAAAAGTTAGAAAATTCTAATTCCATGATTTCAAGAATACGAATCCCACTGACTAAAATGCTTTCAGATTTTTCCCTCTTGCTTTAGGAATATATGGATTGTCTTGTTCAGTTTACTCCAGAGAGCGCTAAGCATTTCAATATCCACAGACGAAGAAATTGCATTTTCCAAAAACTGGAAATTAGATACACGAGAATGCTATTTACAAATGATTATGTTTGGCCGAGACAAAGGCCATTCACTCTAAATGTAATGCATAAGGCCCAGACTATTTTGACAACTACCACTAATTATCAGGGCTCAAATGCCAGAATTTCGTGTAGAGGAGAATGTAACGCTTATGTACGGTTCTATCAAATAAACTTCGATATGGATCCTCCTCTCGCTTCTTGAGCAGATAGGCGATGCAGCTTTCGACGCTTGATTTTACCTGCAAGTACATCTTGTTTGCATTTTCTTGTCCTGCAGTGATTCGTATATGCCCCTTGTGTCTATGGGCTTCCCGAACAGATGGTACAAGCGGCCAGGTATCCTCGGCAAAATCACTGGAGTAAGAAGTGCTTCGTTCGGGCCTCTTCTCTCATACCCTCCCTAACAAACAGGATATAATCCATGTCAATCTCTAAAAAGAATTCAGAGTATGCTAAGCGATTTTATGATTTCAAATGTCATCCGTGAAAAGTCTGTAAACAATCTTTTGAAGGTCATACGTAGGGGACCTACCTCACTTGTACAGCACTAGTTTCTCTGATGTAGTCAATTGACAAATGGAATCCTCATCAGATCACTGTGATCAAGGACCAATTGCCTGTTCAAAGTAATAGTCACATCATCATCAGAAAGGGATGCTGAATTACATAATATAGATGGGGAGGATCATTTTCATTTTTAGACTTTGCTTTATGACTCGATCGACTTAAAAATGATAGACAGCACTGGGTTAATGCAAAAGTTTGCAAGAAAAATGCATCACCAATTTATGTGATTCTGCCAAATTTATGCAACCACGTAAGTAGTTAACTAAATTAGCTATTGAAAGATTAAATTGGAGCTCCCGATGAAGGTGTAAAGCAAAAGGAGTAATGGTGGGTGAGCAGCATGCACAATAGTGACAAACCCCCGGAAATAGAACTAAAATGCTATGCAAGTTTTGAATTCCCAACCTGCGCAGAAGGTCAAGCTAATTATGAAAACATTTTATGCAGAAATACAGAGAACTTACTTCTGTCATGTCATCCTCTCCCACGGTTCAAATTGGTACTATTGTGGCACCAAACCGTGCAGCCATTCTCGCAAATTCTGGCTGGTCTGGCCAGAATAACCTGTATTCTTCACCCTACAAATGGAACTTGATAGGCAAAAGCTTAGCAGTGATTACAAGTGACTCGTTAGTCAATGCATATGAATCATCTGGGAAAGAGCACTCTAAGAATTAATGGCAAGACCAAATTACTCGTGCTTCTAAATATTTTATCTAATGAACAGGAAAATCTGTGTCTTTGAAAAGAAATCGTCCTTCTCATCTGGCTTTTAACACCCTTAATAGAAAATGTGTATTTAACTATGCAAAATGATCGGCACTCAAGAGTCACTTAGCTTCTTATCCAACACCCTTCACCAGCACCAACTAGATTGCCGCCACCGCCACCACCAGCAATTGCCACCACTACCACTGCTATCTGAGCTAATTGGCTACAGTATCTGACATCGCTACCACAACCACTGCCTGGTGGCCATTTTGAATTCTCCTCCATGAGGCTTTACATCATCACTCATAAAACTTATGTTGCTGAAGATCCTTCTTCTTATAGCCTTGACGCACGCAAATTCAATTTGAAGTATTATCTTTCACAAGATTTATCTGATGATTACACTATTAATAATGCCAATTTCATTCAAACAAGATCACATACCATAGTTACACTGCACAAGAGAACTGATTGAACTCAAAGTAAGGTACTTACACTCCTTATAATGGAAAGCCAACAAGGATAAAGTAGAACATGAGATCCGGTCGACAACAATTTGAAGAGGTTGCTTCCCGTTACAGGAACTGCTCCAAACACTTTTAGCCAATCCTTTAGACCAAATTCAGATGATTGATTTTCCGTTTTGCTGCAGAACAACTCCTGATGAGCTAACCCACGCACAATAATTTTCTTCTCTCTCAAGAATTCTTCAACAAGTTCAAACAGCTCAAGTCCCATCAACATGTGATAACCCACTAACATCACCGGTCCTTCAGAAGAAAGGCCTCTCACTATCTTCCCATCATCTAAAGTTGAGAATAATACCGAACTAGATGCATTGCAAAATAGCCTGCATTTATCTGATTACAGCATCAGACTAAGATTGATTGGTTGCAATTAATATATCATCATGTAAATGAGTGTTTGTGCAAAGGTATGACCCATCTAAGTTTGTGCTGGGCTCAACAAAGCCATTGATAACATTAGAATTGGTAATAATGGATCATATTTTCCCATTAACAATTGACATTCAAATCAATCAATCAACTGGTGTTTCTTTTGCAAATCACAGGACGAGAATGGTTTCACCCAGAGATTTCAGGAAAGAGCCAAAAAAAGGCATACAGAAGCATTTGTTTGCAGAATTACCCGACAACTTGATTGATTCTACTTTGTATTCTGACATACTAGGAGGTAGGAAATCCAAGATGTAATCATGCCTCCTTGTTCAACAATATGTGTGGGTACCTTTAATGACAGTCAGCAAATTTATACCATTTTCCTGCAATCTCAGTCTAATTGCTGTCCAAAATACTGGCAGCACGATATAGAGAAATAAAGCAGTCTTTTATCGATAAAATCTCCTAAAACTCAATGGTAAGTTTCAGGGAAAGTGACATTTTAAAGAGCCATGCAGTGTCATCATGTAAAAAAGAAGAAGAAAAAAGCACTACTTCACCCAAATAAGTAGATAACACTGTGAGAGAGATTGTAGATTTCAAAAAATTGCAAGATAAATTGCAAGATTACATTTATATTTTGCATAAATCAACAGGGAACTTAACTTTCCGCATTCCAATCTGCAAAGGAGCTAAGCTTAAGATCTTTAATCAGCCACTAGAATTACACAGTACTGTTCTGCTTTCCCATTCTATTTGCTAAGAAGACCAATAAAAGGTAATGATATTGCTTGGCTTTGGACTTATAAATGCCGTAGTCAAATTGGTTCATTTTGATGACTCAAAGTCTCAGACTATCTTGAGCAGCACTAGAAATATTAAGTGAGTTTATTAAAATAAGTTCATTCAGTGATATGCGAAACTCGACATTAGTCAATTAATTTATTGGGGCTGATGCACAATACAAACGCTTAACTTGATTAAACATGCAATTACCATCTCAACAAACAAATTGTAGTGTTAATTTTTACTATCGAACTGTCAATGCCTATCATTAGCATATGGGTGTCAGTTGATGCGTGAGTACTGTATAATCACTTCTTAAAAGCTACAGGCATATTGTTGACACCAGAATTCCTGTCATCTCCGCACACCCCTGCAGTAAATTTCCAGTTTTGTACCCATTCAAACAAGAAGCTAGGCATTACCAGGCAAAAACAAAAGAACTGGAGAATCATTCAAAGGCTGTCCACACTTGACAAGGCAAAACCAACGGGGTGGACCTCTGTCAGGCCTAATCATATCACTCGAGCCGTCAAGATACTCCTTCATACTCTTAGTTCCGTACGCATCATCCCACAACACCTACAAGCTTTCCAAAACAGCGGTACCTTTGCTTCTTTCTCCACCTTCTTCTTCTACTTCTTCTTCTCCACCATCTCAATCTTTGAAACTCCATATTCATTACCTCCAGTCAAAGGACCAACTTTCTCTCTCTCATCCATAGGAGGAGCTCCATTCAACACAACCAATTCAGGAGATGATGACACTCTTGAGTCACCACCAACTGAACTCTTCGCTTGCAATCTACACCGAAGCCTAAATTCCGAATTGAACACCAAATAAGGCAACATCCGGAAAGTAACTGATGATGTCATGGCAGACATACAAAGATTGCACCCTTTTATTTTCCCCTTTCCAAACTCAGCAACTGAGAAAATTTGAACTCCACTAAGAACTCCAATTGTAAAAGAGCTCCTATTAAGTTACCGAGGGGCCTTGGGGAGTTCAGTCAGAAGGTTCCTAGGAACACTCCAAACCAAAAGAACACACATTCCATTCTTGGCTCAAACTAAGCAACAGAGATACCGAAAAAGCATCCGAAAGGGAAAAACAAAATTGAAACTTGAGGTGCACTCTCAAAGCAAAATGGTATCTTAATATTATCTAGAACATGCTATTCCACAAATCTTGTGGTTATATAAGAGATGGAGCAAATAAATAGATAACGAGTGGCAATTAACGTGGAACAGAATGCATCAACGAGAAAACTGAAAGGGGCGATTGCATAGAGAGTGAGGTACTTTGAGAGGGAACCCGTTGTTTGGATGTTAGCTGGGTCTGGTTCTTCGTTGGCAGTTGCAACTATCCGGGTTGGGGGGGGGTTGGGTTTTGCCGGTAAAGCTCAAGCCACGCACTCCACAGTACAGCCAGACAAGGGTCTGTCTCCTTCTCTGCGGTTGTACAGTAAACAGTTCAAAACTGATTACTTCATGTGAAGTGCAAGGCTCGCTTTTGCAGAGAGATTGTTTTTCTGATTTCGTTGCCGCAGATGCCATTTTCCAGGTGCTGTTTCCTAAAGATGGAATTCAAAATATGGAAGGAAAATGAAAAGAGAGAAAATAGGTCGATTGGACAATGTCATTTTCAGTATCCAGTTTACCCAGAGACCAATATCTAAGTTCTAACCAAAGGATTCCATTGGCACCATTCAGTCCATGTTCCCACTATTTAAGCTCGCTTGTCATTAATTAACATATACCCCTAACGTGAAAACTTTACTTCTTCATTCTAACCAAGAGAATTCATACTACAAATAGCATTTACTGCAAAAAAAAAAAAAAAAGGAGCACAAAAGAATTTCTCAAACAAATGGCAAGAGGCCACCTTTTTAAAGTCGTTCAGCTGCGTTTTAATATTGGCTTAGCGGTGAGGATAGTATTATACGGTCGACATGCACCATGCAGATTTGCACACATGCATGCGACCTTGGGTTTGGATCAACATATTAGTCTAGACCGTGTTAAGATTTGGCATGTTTGTCTTAAAGAGCTTTTAGGAATAGAATATCCACTTCTTCCAAAAATTTGGAACTATTTCCATTTTTGTCTCGTTGAATTTTTCGATTTAAGACAATGAGATGAGATCAAGGACGATCATATGTGGGAGCATATCTCAAGAGTTGCCGATGAGTCATCAATTCTTGGCTAACCTATAGTTGACTTTCCATCTTAAAAAACAATAGTCATCAATGCTGAAGAGGATCTGAACAAAAAATGACAGTACGTGAGACATATGAACAAGATCTAATACATAAGAATTGCCTAACGCAAACCGGTTATGTTTGATTGAATGTCAAATTCATGTCATGCATTTCGCTATCACCTCAGGTTCTTGCACATTGAAGACGTGACAATCCGACCATTGAAATCACCGTTAATTATTTTAGATTTTGTCAGAAGAATGTCATTCTCCCATTGACATTATAAAGTAAGAGGAATGATATTATGGGTTCAAACTATGTTGCCTATCCCAAATTAACAGCCTTGTCCTGCAATCATTAACACTTAGCACCATAGGTAGGGCGGCCCAATGCATCATGCACCTGAAGGTCATTGACAACTTCTTATGATGGGTTGTTTTCCTTTCCTTTTTGGCTCTAGAAATTTTCCACATCTTGAGGAAGTCATTCATAGGCCAGTCAAATGGATAGCTGGATTGTGTTTGGATCATATGGAAAATGATTCAACTCAAATTGACAATTTTAACCGTATTGACTAGTTTTCATGCAATGCATTTTAGAAACCCATACCCCAACCACCCTTAACCCCAATTCTTAGAAATTTAATCTTTTAGATTGTTGCCTTTTAAAAAATGAGCAACTCCATGGATCAACTCGCTGAGTTAGTGAGGGACATTGGGTGCTCGAGTTGGTTCGTGAGCTAGGATTTCATGTGATAGGTTCAGGTTGAAAGGAGATTGATCCATTTTAACCCATTTAACCCATTTAATCCATAGGGATCTATTTACATTTGTACCGACAAATATTCAACCCAACTCCTCAAAATCCGTACCCACTTAAATAACCAGCCTCAACTCCTTCATTAGAATCAATGGTACATGTTTATAAAAGTTTTGTGAGACTAAATTCAATGAGATTGTTTTGGTGAATGAAATATGGTATTTGCTTTATGTTTTGGAATTAAAAAATTATTTAAAAAGTCTTAACGACGAAAAAGGAAATTGTCTGGTTGTCACCTTGGTGTTGTCTCCTTCATATTTTGAAAAGAAAATTGGCTTGCCATGATGATGTCTTCTTAAGATCTGTTTAATTCACTACTTAAAATTTTCTTAAATTTTCTTGAGAAAGAAACTTCAAAAAAATTTATAACCAGATTCTTAAAGCATATGTGAAAACCAGGGCACTAAGATTGACGAACTATATCAGAAAATAGCTCCATAACGTCTCAAAATTAAGGGTGTGTTTTAGTTGGCTTTTGCCTAAAGACTTTGCATAAATGCAAAAATCTTCAGACCAAGCAGTCCGCACTTTCGTCAGGGTGAGACAGAAGACTTCTTATTAACCCTAATGTTACTCTCACATGTGAATGCTGATATTCATTCAACCAGAAAGAAAGGAAGAATAGATGCTAAAGTAGTTGGAAACTGAGCTTTAATGTCTGTGCCTTTAAGAGTGGGTAACTCTAAATCTATCATAGATTCATATATTTCTCTTAAGCCTAAGCTTGGAATTAAGATCCACAGGTCAGAAGTAATTAAATTTCTGGCCCCGATGAACTAAAATTTCTTTGGTGGAATTTATAAAGACGAGTAGATTATAATCAGCAACTCAGCTCAAGAGTTACTCTCGAATAAGAACCGAACTGGAAATTAGATATACACGAATGGTGTTTACAAATGTTTGTCACTCTAAATAAAATATGTAAGGCCAAAAATATTTGGACAACCACCAAGCATTATCAGGGCTCAAATGTTGGAATTTCGTGTAAAGGAGAATGTAATGCTCTATGTACGGTTCTATCGACTATATTTCTATAAGGATCCTCCTCTCGCTTCTTGAGCAAATATGCGATGCAGTTTTCCACTCCAGATTTTACCTGCAAGTACAACTCGTTTGCATTTTCTCTGTCCTTCAGTGATTCATATCTCCCCCTTGTCTCTATGGGCTTCCCAAACAGATAGTAGAAGCGGCCAGGTATCCTTGGCAAAAGCACTGGAACAGAAACTGCTTCATTCTCCCTAAGAAACAGGACATAATTCATGTCAATGTCAGAAGAATTTCACAATATGCCAAGCGATTTTATAATTTCAAAGGCCATCCATATTAAATCTGTACACATAATCTTTTGAAGGTCATGGGTAAGGGAGCTACCTCACTCGTATGTTGTCGCGACTATATTTTTTGATGTAGTCGCCGACAAATGGAATCTTCATCACTTCATTATTATCAAGTATCATCTGTCCGTTCAAAGTAATGATCACATATTGTCAGAATGGAATGCGGAAGTACATCATACAGATGGGGAGGCTCATTTTCAATTTTCAGACTCGCTCATGGCTCATTTAATTAAAAATAATAGACAGCAATAGTAAATGCAAAAGTTTGCAAGAGAGATGCATCAAAACTGTATACGTTTCAGCCAAAATTATACAACAATGCACGTAAATAACTAAATTAACTGAAAATAGTTGCAAGATTAAACTTGAACTCCGAAGGTGTAAAGCAGAAGGAATAGAGGGGGTGACTGGGATGCAAAACAGTGACAAACCCCCATAAGTAGAAATAAAATGCTCTGTAAGTTTCGAATTCCAAACCTTTGCAGATAGTCAAGAGCTAAATACCAAACTTTGATGTAGAAATAGATCTAGCTTACATTTGTGATGTCATCCTCTCCCACGGTTCCAAATGGTACTATTGTGGCGCCAAACCGTGCAGCCATTCTCACAAATTCCGGTTGGTCTGGCCAGAACAACTTGTATTCTTCACCCTTCAAATGGAACAAGATAGACCTGAGGTGAACTTTACAAGACATAATTTGATTGTATGAATGCACGAGCAAAAGCTTAGCAGTGAAGTCAAGTAACCCTATAATGAAATACACATGAAACCTCCGAAAACGAACACTCTAGGAGGCAATGGCAAGACCAAATTACTGGTGCTCCATAATACATATAAAGCTTAGCTCCTTATCCACCCTCCGTCACCATCATTGGCTAGATCGCGCCACCAACTGCATTTGCCACCACTACCACCACCATTGAGCTAATTGGCTACAGTCTTTGACATCGCTACCCCAACCACTGCCCCGCAGCCATTATGAATTCTCCTGCTCCACATGGCTTTACATTTTCGCTCAGAAGGCTTATGCTGTGGAATATCCTTATAACCTTATAGCCTCGACACACGAAAACTTTATTTGAAAATTATTTTTCAAAAGATTTGTCTGATTACATTATTAATAGGACTAATTGAACTGAATATAAGGTACTTACCTTGTTATGATTAGCCTCGCGTGCACCACCAGGATAAAGTACAACATGAGATTTGGTTGACAACAACTTAAAGAGGTTGCTTCCGGCCACAGGAACTGCTCCAAATACTTTTACCCAATCAATTAGACCAAATTCAGAAGATAAATCTTCGACTTTTCTAGAGAACAACATCGGATGAGCTATCCCACGCACAATAATGTTCTTCTCTCTCAAGAATTCTTCAACAAGTGAAAACAGCTCAAGGCCCATCAGCATATGATAACCGACTAACAACACCGGCCCTTCAGAAGGAACCCCTGAAAGACCTCTCACTATCTTCCCATCGTCCAAAGTTGAGAATAATACCGAACTAGATGCATTGTGAAGTAGTCTGCATATATCCGACCACAGCATAAGACTAAGATTGACTGGTTGCAATTAATAAATCAGCATTTGTGGAAAGGTATAATCAATTCCACTTTGTGTTGGGCTCGAGCAGGCCAATGATAGCATTAGAATTGGTAATAACAGATCGTGTTTTACTATCAACAAATGACGTTCAAAATTAAGAACTTTAGGTATCAACCACTGATGCCTCTTTGGCAAATCACAGGACAAGAATGGCCTCACCCTGAGATCTTCTGGCATCACGGGTGATAAAGTCATGCACTGATGCTGCAGATCAATTTTCAAGGAGATGTTGCAAAAGAAACAGAAAGTGAAGTACCAAACAATCAGATACCAAAAACATGACAATTCAATTATCTAGTTTGAAACGTTTGCTGAATAACTTAGATCTTCATAAACAGACTTAAAAGAAACAGGAAAACATTAGTTTCAATTCAGAAAGCAGAGAAACATTAAGCCATCACGGCTAGCTTAAAATAAATCTGGTTGAGGTTATATCTAGAAAAAACTCGTACTACTCCAATCAGGAAAAAGCAATAAGAGACATGCAGGAGCATATGTTTGCAAAATTACCCAACTACTTGATTGAATGCTGTTTTGTATTCTGACATACTGGGAGGCAGGAAATCCAAGACATAATCATGCCTCCTCCTTCGACGGTACGTGTGGGTACCTTTGATGATGGTCAGCAAATTAATACCATCTTCCTGCAATCTCAGTCTGATTACTGGTTGACAAATAGGCAGCACAATATAGAGAAATAAAGCAGTCTTTTATAGATAAAATCTCCTGAAACTCAATGCTCAGTTTATGATGAGGGAGAGTGACATTTTGAAGAACCGCACACTGTCATCATGATAAGTATTAAAAAAACACTACCTCACCCAAATAAAAAAGTTAACACCATGAGAGGGATTATAGATTTCATGAAATTGCAAGAACGCATTATATTTTCCTCCTTTCTGTATCTTCAATGGAGCTAAGCTTAAGATCTGTCATTGGCCGCTAGAATTACACAATGATGTTCTGCTTGCCAATTTTATTTGCTAAGTAGACCAATGAAAGATGATGACATTGCCTGCTTTGGACTTATGAGTGTTGCAGTCGAATTGGTTCATTGTGATGACTAGAAGTCGCAAAATATTTTGAGCAGAACTAGAAATAGTAAGTAAATTTATTATAATTATTTTATTCATTGATATGACCAACTCGAAATTAGTAGATGAAATAAGAGGGGCTGATGCACAATACACACATAACTTGATTAAACATGAGATTTCCATATCAGCAAACAAGTTTGTAGTGTTAATTTTTACTATCCAAGCACTGTCAAAGCCTATAATAAGGATATCTAAATTTAAGTTCTGACCAATATAATATTTTAAATAAGGTATCTTCATGAAAATCTCTCTTAGCTTAAAGTATCTTAGAACAAGTAACTCTTGAAGCTTTACAACGTTGAAATAACATAGATTTCACCTACCAATAGAAGTGTATGTCCATTATCTTTGAAGTAACGAACTCTGCAGTTCTTCAATGAGTTTGTAAGCCTTTGGGCTTCATCATGACTAGGAAGCATGTTATCCTTGCCGCTAAATCAATAGAAACTTTTGAGAAAATGCAACAATTTGTAAGTATGCTTAGATCTGATTCACTATTGTGTCTCCAGTGGAAAAACAACGCCCAATTGATGATCATGTGTGCAAATGCATTTATATATCTACAATTATCAGCATACTTGTGTAGTTACATGCATGTTGTGATGCTCATGCATGGTATCATGTCCTAATGTGCTCATAGAAACTTCAAAACTATGCATGTACAGGAACAGGAAAATGGCCATCACCAATACAATGAAGAGATACCAAGCCAAATGAATGCCTATGCCACTACTAATTGCCAAAGGACATATACCTGCTCATCTAAACCTGAAATACTTTACATGACAGTGGATTCTCATACTATAGGATTAGAATTGGGCAGCTTATTTTGTCCAGCTGTTGAGCGAGAGTTGGAATGACAATAGCATCAAAACCCATACTATAGTAAGAGTAAAGAAAAGAATATATTGGCAATGGTTGCATAGATATATAGGAGCAACTGAATAAAGTGGAAGGCAAATAAAAAATCATGTGGTATGCAATCTGACAATCATGTCATCATCTTGACAAAGTGTGGATGACTAGAGACCTGGCAAGGACTAGCACTTCGGCTTTGACAGCATGAAGACGAGAATTAGCATAAGAGGCAGCTGATTTAAGCAACTTCAGTTTCCAAAGAAGAGTTTCCCTGGGTATTATATCAGCCAAACCCTGAAACAGGAAATTGATTATCAGGGCTCAAGATAATCAAGAAGAGCCCAGCAAAGAATATAAACCAAGAAAAAGGATTAGAATATAAGCCTTGTAGAAGCCTGCTATACATCTATTGTAAATTTTGAGCAGCAAAGATAACCGAAAAGAAAATAAGCAAATCTCCAGCAGAGAAAATGCTACTTACTGAGAGACGAGGCAGCAAAGAATTGAGGTTGGTAGACAATTGTTCAAGTGCCACCCTCGGGGGAAGCATATTATCAATATTGATCATTGCCATCTTCACTGGGTCACCTGATTCAGAAAGAAAATTCAAATTTTATTATTGACAACTCCAAGAGAAGTATGACATATCATCATTTTCCACATAGACTTGAAAGTAGCATATCATACCCATAATGAAGCTTAGAAGATAGGGGACTGTGAAATGGAGTCCATCGGGCATAGCTTCCAGTAAAGGTAACAGTGGCTGCAGCTGTGAACGGCCAAATGATGTAGCTAGCATGACGGAGAAAACAACATACTTCCTCAGAGTCTCAAAGAAGGCTTGTAATCCAGAAAAATAGACTCGAGTCATGACTTGCTTTCCTATCTGAAAACTCACCTGGATTCACTAATAAGACTACCAGGTCAATGGTAGGATTACGAGCAGCCACAGCAAGTGCCAGGCATCCTCCAAAGGAATCTCCAACAAGATAAATAGGCTTATGTGGGGATGAGTCATACTCAGCTTTAACAGTTTTCTCGACAAAAGTCACCAGATCTAGCATGTATAAATACAAGTAATTTCAAAATCTCTTCATCAAGTTCTCAGTTAGTATTGCATGCTATTTCATTTCTTAAAATGTTATAAGAAAGGCTTCACCATTTAAAAGCCTTGTAAACCCACATTAAGATGTATGCATCATCAATAACATCATAAGTTTGAGATGGAACGGCAGGGCTGGACTGTTGTACAAGGTAATATCTGTGCATATGGGACTTAATGGAGTGAAAAGGAAGAATTGTAAAATGACATGAATGCACCACAGATATTTACATGTTCACAATACAGCTCATAAACATTCCCCTCAACCCAAAGTTGTTGTCTCATGCACAGCAATTAAAAGGCTATGAAAGGGGCAGGGTGATGATACCTTCGAATGGAGTCCGATCATAAACAGGGATATGCAAGCTTCGAACTTCGAAAGCCCTGCAGATTTTAGTTTTCTGCGTTAAAATGCTTGGTCATAAGTGCAAATGGCATACAGAAACAAACATCGTTTCTTGTGCATCATTACTTTCCCTTGTAATGCAATTCACAACCCCAAAATGATGGAACGTACAATCTCACCTCCCCAGTGCTTCATGGTGCAAGATGAGACCCAATCCAGTGCCATCAAGTCCTGCAGGAAACAGTACTTGTGCATCAATAATTTGGCAATACTAGTCTTATTTCACTTGCAAATCACTAACGAGGCTCCTATATCATATAGCACATGGTTATCAAATGATGCACGATTACATCATAACCACTTCTTAAAAGCTAAAAGCATATTGTTGAAACTAGAATTCCAGTCATCTCCTTAGAATCTGGACTAAAATTTCCAGCTTTGCACCCATTCAAGTGAGAAGAAAGGCATTACCAGGCAAAAACAAAAGAACTGGAGAATCATTTAAGGGATGTCCACACTCAACAGGGCAAAACCAACGGGGTGGACCTCCATCAGGCCTAATCATAAACCTTGCGAACTCAAGATAATCCTTCACACTCTTAGTTCGATATGCATCATCCCACAACACCGCCAAGCTTTCCTTGGCTTCTTTTTCCACCTTCTTCTTCTTCTCAACCACCTCAATCTTTGAAACTGCATATTCATTTCCTCCAGTCAAAGGACTAACTTTCTCTCTCTCCTCCATAGGAGGAGCTCCATTCAACACAACCGATTCAGGGGATGATGACACTGTTGAGTCACCACCAACTGAACTCTTCGCTTGCAATCTACACCGAGGCCTAAATTGCGAATTCAATGCCAAATAAGGCGACACCCGGAAAGTAACTGATGATGTCATAGCAAAGATACAAAGATTGCACCCTTTTTTTCCCTTTTCCAAATTCTGCAACTTAGAAAATTTGATCTCCACCAAGAACTACACTTGTAAAAGAGCTCCTATTCAAGTCACCGAGGGGCCTTGAGGAGTTCAGTGAGAAGGTTCCTCGGAGCACTCCAAACCACAACAATCACACATTCCATTCTTGGCCCAAAATAAATAACAGAGACACTGAGAAAGCATCTAAAATGAAAAATGGTATCCTAATACTATCAGGATTCCAGAAATCTTGTGGTTATACCGTGGACAACAAATGGAGCAAATAAATTATGAGAGAAAATTAATGTGGAAAAGAATGCAGCAACGAGGAAACTGGAAGGGGGTGACGACAGAGAGAGAGAAAGAAAAGTATTGAGAGGGAAACCATTGTTTGGAAGCTAGCTGGGTCTGGCTCTTTGTTGGCACTTGCAACAAATCGGATGGTCGCGAATAGGACTGAGAGCTCTAGAGCGTTAGGTGTGTGTTTCCATTTTTCCTGGTTAAGCTCTACCCACACGCTCCAGAGCACCAACTGACAAGGTCCCGTCTTGCCCTCTGCCTTGGTACTGTAAAAGGTTCAAAGCTGATTCCTGTAAAAGAAGTGGAAGGCGCGCTTGCTCCGGAGATAATGAAAACAGAGGGAAGAAGATGCAAAGAGACGACCAGTCTGAGGTTATCAAATGATCCAAAGACGACCGGTTTGAGCCTTTGAGGTTATCCAAAGATCAAAAGTTCGCCTGTCATTAATTGACGAATCCATGAGGCTTGGTAGGGGACTTCCATCTGAGCACGCTTAATTTTAAATTTCAAAAGCTAAATATTATATCAAAAGATGCAAATGAATTAATATTATTTTACATTTTATTAGGTTTTCATCTGACGAAAAATCCATGAAACTTTAGGTTTTCACATTTATATTATATTATATTTTACGTGAAAAATATATATATATATATATCATAATCATTTTTGCTTTTTATGTTTTGTTCTTCTTTCTGTACATCCTGAGGGCCTCCTTCACTATCAGATTAGAAGCTTGCTACGTAGGCGAGGGCGTTCTTTCGCCCGACCCATCTAACCCTGATGGACGTCGGCATCCATCCGCCTAGCAGAAAAAAAAAATGAAAAGACCAAAATGCCATTATAAAGTAAATGTATCACACGACAAAAGTTCGGGGTTTTTATGTCACAAATTTTTTTTGGGATAAATGTGTCACGATTGGAAAAGTTCAAGATTTTTACGTCACAAAAAAAAAAAAAAAAAAAAGTTTTGGATAAATGTGTCATTTTGAACAAAATTCGGGGTTTTTCATAACTTTTTCCCTTTATATTATCATAATCTTTCTCCATATGTTAAATGTACAATTTTGCACATTATCACCTCCTTCACTATCTATAAACAAATCGCTATTTGTCCAACAACTAATCTTGATGACTGCATAAGGATAGGAGTCAAAAAGAATTTCCAAGAATTATTATTATTTTTTTTTTTTGTGAGCGGCCTTTTTAAATCATATTTGAGTTTTATTTAATTATTATTTTTTATATAGCTCTGACAAGAAAAAAGAACTCTCTTTAAATCTCTCGATTTCAGCTTAGCAAATAAGGAGCATATATATATGGTCTAGACAGACCATACCAATTTAATTCTCCATATGCAAGCGATCTCATGTTCAGTCAGACATTGAGTCTTGATTAAGTAAACGTTTGGCATTTTCATCCTTAGAAAAGCTCTTAGAATAGAAAATCCTCTTCTTGTGGGATCATGAAATAATTTTCTTCTTTTTCTCAAGAAAATTTTCGAGAACAGAAAATGAGACATATTTTGAATAATATCCGTGGGACCATATCTCTAGAATTGCCAACGAGTCATCGAATCTTGGCTAATCTAGCGTTGGCTTTTCCATCTTCGAAAAAAAAAATACATTGTCATCGATGCTAAAGTGGGCCTATACAAAATGACAGTAGAAGAGAAACGAACAAGTTTTTAAGGCCACTTGTTTGGACTTTCAATAGAACAAGAATTGCCGAACACAAAATGGTTCTGTTTTGATTGAATGTCAAGATTCATGTCTTGTCTTTCCCTATCCAGCAGAATACACGGAGCCAAAAATCCAACGTAAGTTTCCTTCTTTTCTTTTCTCGGTATTTCCTAGGCTTGAAGATGTCACCATCTAGCTCTTAGAATAACCGCGACTTCCTCTAGATTTTGCCGAAAGATTGTCATTGTCCCATCTAAAACCATAAACAAAATGACATACTAAAATTTAAGAGAGACACACTAATGGGTTGGAATTTGTCACCTATTACAAATTGACAATCTTGTCCTGTACTTGTTAATATGTATTCATAATGTGGCCGTATGTAGTATGCACATGAAAGTCATTAATGTAAGGGAATTTGAATATTTCCACTAACAGCATAAAGCAGGGTCGCTTTCTCGAAAGAGAGTTAAGAGAAAATTATGTATCAAGCAAGGCATTAAAGTAGCAAACTTCCTTAAATAAGACCCGAGCCAATTGGCCGGCCAAAAGTCACCACGAATCTGACCCCAGAAACAAAACAGGAGAAGCTAGAAGTAATATCCCAGCTGTGGTTTGGAGAAAAACAATGCAAGTCCAGTCTGTAATCTCTTCTCCATGGAAATAAATTTACAGTACAATCAGCTCCCTCTCGCGCACACTGATCTGCTTGTTCTCCTCGGCATCCAGTTCGCGCAGACTGTCCCTTGTACCTCACCGCAGCCTCCCGACTGTCAACAGTGGCTGTGAAACCTGTCGCAAACGGCTCTGGTGAAGGGTTGACATTCTCAAATCGCCTTCCGGCTTCCTTCCTGTGGATTGTTGCGGGAATGTAGTATCTTTTGGGAATTGTATTAACATGATATTAAACCACATTTTTTCAAAAAACTTAAACTTTTATAACAATTAATCATATTTTTATAAAATCTCACATTATATTAGAGCAGAATATCCTAAATTCGAATGTTTTCAGGTCCCTTACTTTCCCATTGAAATATTTACACGCTTGATATTAAGGCAAAAAGACCGGACCAAGTGGGAAGAAAAGTGATAGAATAATTAAATATTGAATTATACATTCTTCTAAAAGTTTAAGTTTATAGAATAGTTGCTATTGATCCTCCATTTTCTTGCCTATTTCATTCATAGGTTCGAGCCCCATATCATGACCACGCCTTGAATGGTCCTCTCTCCTCTCTCAAACAAGTTATAATAATTCGGTAGCATGGACCTGTTGGATGGCCACGCCCAGCTACAGAACCACCCTCTATCAATGCCATTAAGGACGAAGTTCCCCTTCGCGGTGACCTTAAGGGTGATTAGAGTTTTGGAGCCACCCGTGGCCACAGAAGGAGGATCCCGTGCCTATGTGGTTCATTGGTGGGTGAGCCCCATACTAGGACCATGCCTCTCCCAACTTCCGGTCATGATCATCGATGGGGTTAAATGGTTCGCCCTCTGTCAGACGAGTTATGGTGACTCAGTAGCATCAACCCAGTTGGATGAACAGGCCTAGCGCCATTACTAGCTTCTATTGTCACCAGTGGTTTCAGAATTTTATCAGCTTTAAGGTCACCACGATCACGTTCTTCGTCCTTAATGGTATTGGTAACAAGCTTGTGCCTTTCCTTCTCATGGTCACTATCATTATAACGGGCAGGAACGGGTAGCCTGAGCTGGTACGGGGTCCGTGGAGCGCTGAACCCGGAAGGTTGGCTCGCTTCATTTTGGATCTCGTTGAAGAAAGCCCCAGACCCCAGGCAGCCGATCATTGCTCAAGATCAAAGGCCCATGCAGTGGAGAGCATTGCTTGTAATATTCAGAGAATGTAGATGGATGGACGACGCCTTTAACGGTTGTTTCTATTTTCATGACATAGGTCCCCGTGTTTTGACAAAGGTCACCAGCAATAAATCTTCTTCCCTCCGCATCATCAAAGGCTGGACCGTGCAGCTGCTCGGAGTAGTGGCTCTTCCAGTTTTCCATGGATTGAATCCATCATAGTGGTGATAGATTCTATAAGGGTAACCATAGCCCGCCATAAGTTAGACTAAAGTCTTAGAAGGATTATTACTTGGGCTAAAACTACCAGAACTCTCACTTTAAAGAGTGTCATCCTAATGCAAAGTGCGTGTGGTTTAGCTCACTTGAGTTAAAGGAATTTGTAAAGAAAGGGATCGACTCTCTCACTGTCCCAAAGAACTCTCCCTCAAACAAACTTCATCTACTGGTTCTCAACTTTAATTTCTGAAGCTAAGAACCTGTTTTTCTTTTCTAGCGTTTGATTTTCCTGGCTTTTTTCTCTCCCGATCTAATATAGGAGTCTTTTTTTGGCCTCGTTTGGTGTCTTCTTTCGCATCTTGTTACTGCTTTTCTTTGCTCATTGTGATGAATTAATTTATTTGCAGTTGAAAATTTTGTGAGAACATTGTCACCAGTTTAGCCAGTAGGATTCTCAAGACGTGATTGTATGACTTCTTAGAAATTTAGTGGAAGTTCTATTTTCACGATATACATCTAGATTTAAATCTATGAGTCTTTTTTTTTTCTCCCAATCTAGATCTAAATTTGCAAGTTTCTTAAAGATGTTTCATTTGTGGTGGTTCAATATGTTGTCGTTGTTTTCATATGGTAATGGAGTTGAAATGCCAAACTTTAGGCGCACTACAAGCCATAGTGTTTTAGGGAAAGGTTTTGGAGTGTGCCCATCACTAACGGTTTTAATGATTCGCTACTGATTATTTTTTTATGCTGTGACAGATCTATTCTTTTGGAATTAGAGCATTCTATAACTAGAGATTGTACTATGTTGTTTTCTTGGGTATTGTTTTATTTTGCAGCATTTTGGAATTTGCTTTGTTTTGAAGTTTTTTTTTTTCCTCTCATGTTTGATCTAGATAAATGTGAAATTTTCTTTTGACAAAAATGGAAAAGAAAAGAAATGTCATCCTCTTCTTTTATAGAAGTTCTTCTAGCATTCGGCAGAAGCAATAATATTCAAGTATGTTGTCTGAAAAAGTATCGCATCACGTGCTACTTTTTGGAATTTTCTTTCTCATCTATCTTCGAATTTTTTTCACCAAAAGAAAAGATAATTGAGGAATCTTGCTCGAGCACTCGATTAAGGGAGAAGTACACCACCTTGTTCCACGGTCCCCAAACACGTTCTGTTAAATGTAAATGGGAGTCCGTGACAGGATAATCATGTGCATAATTCAACAGTCCGCACTTTTGACGAGGCGAGACAGAAGACTTCTTATTAATCATAATGCTACTCTCACCTGTGAATGCTGATATTCATTCAACCAGAAAGAAGGGAAGAACAGATGCCAAAGCAGTTGGAAACTGAGCTTTAATGACAGTGCCTTCAAGAGTGATAACTCTAAACCTATCTTAGATTCATATGTATCTTTCAAGATTGGAATAAGGTAAGGTTAGAAGCAATTAAATTTCTGCCCAAAATGAACTAAAATTTCTGTGGCGGAATTTATAAGGATGAGTAAATGATAATCAGCAACTCAGCTCAGGAGTTACTCTTAAATAAGAACAGAACTGGAAATTAGATATACCCGAATGGTGTCTATTATGTCACTCTTAAATGAAATACATAAGGGCCCAAATGGACAACCACCACCCATTATTATGGCTCAAATGCTGGAATTTCGTGTAAAGGAGAATGTAACGCTTTATGTACGGTTCTATCAAATATGTTTCGGTAAGGGTCCTCTTCTCGCTTCTTGAGCAAATACGTGATGCAGCTTTCCACTCCAGATTTTACCTGCGAGTACAACTTGTTTGCGTTTTCTCTGTCCTTCAGTGATTCATATCTCCCCCTCGTCTCTATGGGCTTCCCAAACAGATAGTAGAAGCGGCCAGGTATCCTCGGCAAAATCCCTGGAATATAAAGCTCTTCATTGGCAACCTCTCCGCTCATACCCTCCCTAAAAAACAGGACAGAATTCATATCAATGTCAGAAGAATTTCACAATATGCTAAGAGATTTTCTGATTTCCAAGGCCATCCATAGAAAATCTGCACACAAAATCTTTTGAAGGTCATGGGTAAGGGAGCTACCTCACTCGTATAATGTCGCGACTGGATTCCCTGATGTAGTCATTGACAAATGGAATCTTCATCAGATCATTGTAATCAAGTACCAACTGCCCATTCAAAGTGATAAAAACAAATTGTCAGAATGGAATGCAGAAGTACATCATATAAACAGGGAGGCTTGTTTTCAGTTGCATTATGACATATTTAATTAAAAATAATAGACAGCAATGGTCAATGCAAAAGTTCACCGAGACAGATGCATCAAAACTGCATATGGTTCAGCCAAATTTATACAACCATGCATGGAATTAACTAAATTAGCTGAAAATACTTGAAAGATTAAACTCAAACTATGCAGAAGGTGTAAAGCAGAAGGAATAGAGGGGGTGACTGGTATGTACAATAGTGTCAAACCCCCAGAAGTTGAAATAAAATGCTTTGCAAGTTTTAAATTCCAAACCTCTGCAGAGAGTCAAGAGCTAAATACCAAACTTTAGTGCAGAAATAGAGCTAGTTTACATTTGTGATGTCATCCTCTCCCACGGTTCCGAATGGTACTATTGTGGCGCCAAACCGTGCAGCCATTTTCACAAATTCTGGTTGGTCAGGCCAGAACAACTTGTATTCTTCACCCTGCAAATGGAAGATGATAGAGGTGAGGCAAACTTTACAAGGCATACATTATATTATTGTAAAGATGCACAAACAAAAGATTATAAGTGATCACGAGTAACTCTTTAATCACTGCATATGAAACCTCTGGAAACGAACCCTCCAAGAGGCAATGCAAGACCAAATTACTCATGCTCCTTACTATGTTCAACTGAAAATTTGCCTCTGAAGAGAAACTGTCAATATCCACATATTACACTCACATCTAGTGCTTAACCCCCTTAACAAAAAATGCATTCTCAACCACCCTCCCCAATCACCACCATCAGCTAGACCGATGCCACCAACTGCAATTGCCACCACTACCCCCACCATATGAGCTAATTGGCTACAGTATCTGACATCGCCACCACAACCACAGCCTGGCTGCCGTTATGAATTCTCCTTCTCCTCATGGCCTTACATCTTCACTTGCAAAACTTATGCTGTGAAAGAACTTCTTACCTTATAGCCTCCACACATGGAAATTCTTTTTGGAAAATTATGTTTCAGAATATTTGTCTAATTACAATAAGACCAATTGGGTAAAACAGGATCGGATCCAGTTGTCACACTGCACAAGAGAAATAATTGAACTGAATGTAAGGTACTTACACACCTTATAATGGAGAGCCTCGCGTCCACCACCAGGATAAAGTAGAACATGAGATTTGGTTGAAAGCAATTTAAAGAGGTTGCTTCCAGATACAGGAACTGCTCCAAATACTTTTATCCAATCCGTTAGATTAAATTCAGAAGATGAATTTTCCATTTTTTCAGAGAACAACACTGGATGAGCTATCCCGCGCACAATAATGTTCTTCTCTCTTAAGAATTCTTCAACAAGTGGATACAGCTCAAGTCCCATCAACATGTGATAACCAACTAACAACACAGGTCCTTCAGAAGGAACCCCTGAAAGACCTCTCACTATCTTCCCATCTTCCAAAGTTGAGAATAATACTGAACTAGATGCATTGCGAAGTAGTCTGCAATTATCCAACCACAGACATCAGACTAAGATTGACTGGTTGCAATTAATGAATCAGCATTTGTAGAAATGTATGATCCATCCATTATGGGCTGGGCTCAATCAGGCCACAGATAGCACTAGAATTGGTAATAATAGATCATGTTTTACGATCAACAAATGACGTTCAAAAGTAAGAACTTTTGGAATCAATGACCGCTGCTTCTTTGGCAAATCACAGGATGAGAATGGCCTTGTCCTTAGATTTCAGGCATCAGCTGGTGATAAAATAATGCACTAACACTGCAGATCAATATTCAGTGAAATGTTGCAAGAGAAATAGAAAGTGAAGTAGCAAGAATCAGCTATGAAAAACATCACAATCCAATTAGCTAGTTTGAAACATCTACTGAATAACTTAGATCTTCATTGAAAGACTTAAAAGAAATAGGAAAACATTAATTTCAATTCAGAAAGCACAGAAACATTAAGCCGTCACAGCTAGCTTAAAAAGAATCTGGTTGAGGTCATATCTAGAAACAACTCATTTTACTCCAATCAGGAAAGAGCAATAAGAGACATGCAGAAGCATATGTTTGCAAAATTACCCAACTACTTGATTGAATGCTATTTTGTATTCTGACATACTGGGAGGCAGGAAATCTAAGACATAATCATGCCTCCTCCTTCGACGGTATGTGTGGGTACCTTTGATGATGGTCAGCAAATTAATACCATCTTCCTGCAATCTCAGTCTAATTACTGATTAACAAACAGGCAGCACAATATAAAGAATTAAAGCAGTCTTTTATAGATGAAATCTCCTGAAACCCAATACTAAGTTTATGATCAGGGAGAATGACATTTTGAAGAGATGTACTTTCATCATGATAAGCATTCAAAAAGAGCACTGCCTCACTTAAATAAAATTGGAAGATCGCATTTACATCTTCCTCCTTTCCAAATCACAAAAAGAGCTAAGCTTCAAATCCGTTATCAGCCACTAGAATTACACTATGATGTTCTGCTTGACAATTCTATTTGCTTAGTAGACCAACTGGACTTATAAAAGCCACAGTCATATTGGTTCATTGTGATGACTCAAAGTCTCAAAATATTTTAGCAACACTAGAAATAATGTAATTTTATTATAATCAGTTTATTCAGTGATATGACAAACTCGAAATTAGTTGATTAAATTAGAGGGGCTGATGCACAATACACACTTAACTTGATTAAAATGCATTTTAACAAACAAGTTTGTAGTGTTAATTTTTACACTACAGGCACTGTCAAAGCCTATGATAAGGATATCTCAATTTAAGTGCTTAACCATATTTTACAATGAGCTATCTTCATAAAAAGTTCCCTTAGCTTAAAGTCTTTTAGAACAAGTAACTCCTAAAGCTTTACAACATTGAAATAACATAGATTTCACCTACCAATAGAAGTGTATGCCCATTGTCTTTAAAGTAACGAACTCTGCAGTTCTTCAGTGAGTTTGTAAGCCTTTGGGCTTCATCTGGACTAGGAAGCATGTTATCCTTGCCACTAAATCAATAGAAACTTTTGAGAAAACACAACAATTTGTAACTATGCTTAAATCTGATTCACCATTGTCTCTCCAGTGGAAAAACAACTCCTAATTCAAATCACATTATGGGCATGCAGCATCATCTACAATTATGTGCACATTTATAAATACATGCATGTTGTGATGCTTGTGCATGGTACCATATACTAATCTGTTGATAGACACCTCAAAACTATTTCACGGATAGAAACAGGCAATGGCTATTACCCATACAATGAGGCAATACCAAGCCAAATGAACGCATGTGCCACTACTAATTGCCAAAGGACATATATACCTGCTTTCTAAACTAGAAGTACTTTACGTGACAGTGTATATTCACAATACAAGATCAGAATTAGGGAAAAAAGGCCATTAAAAATCTCAAACTATGCAGACAATAACATATTTACCCCAAACTTCTTTTTTGTGACACCATAAACCCTAAACTTGCACTTGTGTGACACATGTATCCCAAACAATTTTCCGAGACAACAAAAGGCCCAAATTGTATCCATGTGAACATTTATTCCAACTCATACCCTTGTAACACATTTACTCTTCATCAAAATTCCGTGAACAAACGCTACTAAAAATCTTATGTGGCTGCCTACATGAAAGATGGAAAGCAAATGGTGCTGACATGGCACTCACACAGCAAAAATATGTCAACTTGCTGTATTTTTTTTCTTGTTTTCCTTTTCCTTTTTTTTAAAATTTACTCATTCGTTTTCTTCCTTGGTTTGGCGACGGTGAGCATGGTGGTGATGGTGACAATCAAGGTGGCGGCAGCAAGGGCAGTGGTGAAGATGGAGGAGAAGGAAAGAAGAAAGACAAAAAACTTGACAGAGAATAATGTGTGGCGAAGGTCTAAGTTTCGGAATTGTCATAAAAAATGTTTTGGATAAATGTATCACACGGATACAAACTTGGGATTAGGTAAATGTGCCACATTGGTACAAATTTGGGGTAAATATGTCACATGTTCAAGTTTGAGATTTTCGATATCACAAAAAAGAGTTGGGGTAAATGTGTCGCAGTTGGAATGTTTTGGGGTTTTTGGTGGCTTTTACCCTCAGAATTAGGTTGCTTATTTTGTCCAGCTGTTGAGCAAGAGTCAGAATGACAATAGCATCAAACCCATACTATATTAAAATTGAGAAGAGAAGATATTGGAAATGGTTGCACAAATATAAGACCTACCAAATAAAGCGGAAAGCAAATAAAAAATCATTGGTGCACATCTGAAAATCATGTCATCATCTTGACAAAGTGTGGAGGAGCAAAAACCTGGCAAGAAGTAGTACTTCAGCTTGGACAGCATGAAGACGAGAATTAGTATAAGAGGCAGCTGATTTAAGCAACTTCAGTTTCCAAATAAGTGTTTCCCTGGGTACTATATCAGCCAAACCCTGAAACAGGGAATTGATAGTGGGTCTCAAATAATCAAAAAAGAGCCCAGCAAAGGACATTAACCAAGAAAAAGTTTAGAATACAAGCCTAGTAGATGCCTGCTATACATCTATTGTAAATTTCCAAGCATTAAGGTTAAATGAGAAGGAAAATAAGCAAATATCTGGCAGAGAAATTGCTACTTACTGAGAGATGAGGCAACAAAGAAGTGAGGTTGACAGACAATTGTTCAAGTGCCACTCTTGGGGGAAGCATATTATCAATATTGACTGTTGCCATCTTCACTGGGTCACCTGATTCAGAAAGAAAAATCAAACCTTGTTATGGACAACTCTGACATATCATCATTTTCCACATATAACTTGAAAGTAGCATATCATACCCATAACAAAGCTAAGAAGATAGGGGACTGTAAAATGGAGTCCATCAGGCATAGCTTCCAATAAAGGTAACAGCGGCTGCAGCTGTGAACGGCCAAATGATGTAGCTAACATGACAGAGAAAAATGACAGACTTCCTCAGAGTCTCAAAGAAGGCTTATAATCCAGAAAGATAGACCCAATTCATATTTTGCTTTCCCATCTGAAAACTCACCTGGATTTGATAATAAGACTACCAGGTCGATGGTAGAATTACGAGCAGCCACAGCAAGTGCCAGGCATCCTCCAAAGGAATCTCCAACAAGATAGATGGGCTTATTTGGAGATGAGGCATACTCAGCTTTGACAGTTTTTTCGACGAATGTCACCAGATCTAACATGTATAGGTACATGAGATTTCAAAATCTCTTCGTCAAGTTCTCAGTCAGGATTGCATGTTATTTCATTTCTTATAACATTACTTCAGTATTTAGAAGAAAGAATTCACCATTTAAAAGGCTTGTAAATCCACATATAGAAGTGTGCATCATCAATAACATCATAACATTGAGATGGAATGGCAGGAATCGATTTTTGTGTTAGCTTGAGGTGACAGAGAAGGTAATATCCATGCATATGGGGCTAAGTGGAGAGAAAAGTGGGAATCATAAAATGACACAAATGCACCACAGCCCTTTGCATGTTGACAACACAGCTCAAAAACATTTTATTCAACCCTAAGTTGTCTCATGCAAGCAATTAAAAAGCTTTGAAAGGGCCACACCTTCAAATGGAGTCCGATCATAAACAGGGATATGCAAGCATCGAACTTCAAAAGCCCTGCAGTTTTAAGTTTTCTGCATTAAAATGCTTGGTCATAAGTACAAATAGAAACAAAATTGCTTCTCGTCTGTCATTACTTTCCCTTATAACGCAATTTACGACCCCAAAATGATGGAACATACAAACTCACCTCCCCAGTGCTTTATGGTGCAAAATTAGGCCTAATCCAGTGCCATCAAGTCCTGCAGGAAACAGTACTTATGGATCAATAATTTGGCAATACTCATCTTATTTTACTAGCAAATGAGGCTCCTATAACATATAGCACAAAGTTATCAATTGATGCACGATTATATTATAATCACTTCTTAAAAGCTACAAGCATATTGTTGAACTTAGAGTTCCATTCATCTCCTTATAATCTGGAGTAAAAATTCCAGTTGTGCACCTATTCAAGTGAGAAATAAGCATTACCAGGCAAAAACAAGAGAACTGGAGAATCATTTAAAGGCTGTCCACACTCAACAGGGCAAAACCAACGGGGCGGACCTCCGTCAGGCCTAATCATATTCCTCGCGCACTCAAAATAATCCTTCACACTCGTAGTTCCATACGCATCGTCCCACAACACCTCCAAGCTTTCCTTTGCTTCTTTCTCTACCTTCTTCTTTTTCTTCTTCTCTACCACCTCAATCTTCGAAACTGCATGTCCATTTCCTCCAGTCAAAGGACCAAGTTTCTCTCTATCCTCAACAGAAGGAGCTCCATTCGACACAGCCAATTCAGGAGATGATGACACTGTTGAGTCACCACCAACTGAACTGCTCGCTTGCACTCTACACCGAGGCCTAAGACGTGAATTCAACGCCAAATAAGGCGAAGCCCAGAAAGTAACCGATGATGTCATAGCAGTGATACAAAGGTTGCACCTTTTTATTTTCCCTTTTCCAAACTCAGCAACCTAGAAAATTTAAACTCCACCAAGAACTACACTTGTAAACGAGCTCACGAAACCTTGGGGGGTTCATTCAGAAGGTTGCTCGGAACATTCTAAACTAAAAGAATCGCACAGTTCATTCTTGGCCCAAATTAAACAACAGAGACACTGAGAAAGCATCTATAAGGGAAAAAGACAAAAATTGAAACTTGAGGTGTACCCTCAAAGCAAAATGGTATCTTACTACTATCTCGATTCCAGAAATCTTGTGGCTATACGACGGACAACGAATTAGCAATAGTGAGCAAAAATTAATGTGGTCAAGAATGCAGCAACAGGGAAACTGAAAGAGGCTAATGAGAGAGAGAGAGAGAGAGAGAGGGGGGGGGAGAGGAAGAGAAGTACCTCGGAGAGGAAAACCATAGTTTGGAAGTTAGTTGGGTTTGGTTCTTTGTTGGCACATGCAATCGGATGGTCGTGGAAGAGGCAGAGAGAGAGAGAGTTTTTCCACTTTTCCTGGTAAAGATCCAGCCACACACTCCAGAGTGCCGTCAGACGTAGGGCCTCCGTCCTGTCTACTTTGGCTGCACGAGTAAAAACTTCAAGACTGATTACTGAATAAGCAAGCGCAAGCCGCGCTTGCTCCGGAGAAAATGAAGTGAAGAAAGAGAGAATATGGCACCCACCCTGGCGAAAAATGCAAAGGTTGGACAACGTCATTTTCCAGAAAAATATCGCATTGTCCTGCACCTCCACGTCCGCTTCCCCACGTGTCGAAAGTGGGAGCCCATTTTTGACCCCCTGAGTTTCCTCTTCCCTCTGCACCTTCTCCTCTGCTCCAGTTCACTCTCTTGAGTCCCCCTCCTCTGTTTGCTGTGACCGATGCTGATGCTCTGCCCTTCTTCGGGCTTCGGCGGATTCTCTCTCTCTCTCTCAATGTCTCCAGCACCGAAGCTAAGCTTTCCAGGGTCTCCGACTGGGGCCGAGCATCGCCCTCTCCCCCCTCTTCCCTCCATCTTTTTTAGTTCTTTCCCACCTGCATTTTCTTCTTCGTTTCTGGCCACCATCACTCCCTCCCCATCAGCTGAAGTTTCCCCAGATTTTACTGACCACCCAAGCCAAGCCTCTCTCCCTCTCCATCTCTTCTTCAGTCTTGATCCCGCTGCTGGGGCCACCTTCCAGATTTACCTGGACCGAACCAGCTCTCTCCCTGCTGCTCTGCTTCATCTTCTTTTCTCGGTTGTGGGCACGTGTCCAGTAACGTAACGAGTAAAGTGACGGCAGCCCATCCAATATTTTCTCGGGAGTCGGAGGACGAAAAGCGAGGCCCACTTTTGAATGGAGAGAAAGGTGGAAATCCGGACCATGCGATGTATATTTTATAATTTTCGGTTTCAAGTTTACCCAAAACCAATATTTACGTTTGCTTGCGCTAATCGACATATACTCATAATACGAAAAATATAGTTGCAGCTGAAAGATTTCATATCATGAATAGAATTTACTCCATGAGGATAGAAGCCAAAAAGAACTCCCCAAGCAAATGGCCAAGTGGCCTCTTCTTATATCGTACTTGAGTCTAATATACTTTCTTTCTCAGAAAAGAGAGCTCTAACAAGGGGAGAAAACAACTCTTGATATCAACTTAGCAAATAAGAAGCAGACATATGGTCTAGACCAACTATCTCATGTTTAGTTAGTCCTTTGGAAAAAAAAAAAAATTCATACACATATTGTATTTATTTCAATTCGATCGTAAAATTTTCAATTATGTTGATTGAGTCTTAAACATTTTTCATATTTTGTTAATTGAGTCTGTTCGGCCTTTTAGCTGGAAAAAAAAAATCACTGACATGGACATTGTCTCTCCTAGGTGATGTGCCAATGTTGATGTGAGCAGTTTTTATAATTTTTTTTTTTTTATATTTCTGCATTTTTTATTCTTTTGTTTTTTCCTTTCCCCTGAGAGGGTTGCTGGCTAATCCTCATTGATCATAGGCGAGGGTCGGTTGATCGTTGCTTGGGACCAGCTAGAGCTTTGGAACCCTCGCTTCCCTTACTAAACTTGGTAGAGAAAATAAGAAAAAAAAAGAACGAAAATAATAAAAATATTTAAAAAGTTCAAATTTTTAAATAAATTATAAAAAAAATTGTCAATGTCAATGTGATTGTCCTAGTTGGCACTATTGATATTTATTTGAGTGATTTCTAGCTAAAATTGATTGAATAAACTCAATTAGCAAAATATAAAAAGGTTTAAGTATTAATTGACACAAATGAAATGTTCTAAAATTGAATTGGCACAAATGTAATAAATTTAAGATTTTTTTGGTAACTTTCCATAGTAATTTGAGCCTCAACAAAATAAAGGTTTGGCATTCTCATCTTAAAAAAAGATTTTACAAATATTATAAGATTTAGGCTTTGCTTGTTTCATAGAAAATAACTTACAGGAATACGTTTTTCAGATTTTTCGGGGTTCAATGTATGAAAATAAACTAATCAAAGAAAATATGTTCCACTAATGAAAAAAAAAACACCTTGAAAAGTGGGGAATTTTTTTTCCACTTTTCAAAAGTTTCCATTCCTTTTTTTTTTTTTTTTTTTCACTTCTACACCAAGCACTTTCTTTCACCAAACATATTTTCCTTTTTCCATTTTTTCCTTTTTCAAAAAATTTTGAATTTTGAATTATTTTAAATTATAATTTTTTTTCTTTTTATTTCTTCTTCCTCAGCCAATTGCCGATCAATGCAATGACCAACGGTCAGCCATAGGCGAGTTTGAGCCTCGCTATAGGTTGGCAATGGGGAGTTTGTGCTTGAGAGGTTCAAGAAGAGTCCGATCCATTACAAGGGAATCATTTTAAGCTATTGACATTCAGAGTGGGCCAGAGGGGATGCCTAGGGATTTCAATGGGGATAAGATTCTACCACTGGGTCTGTGGACTTTTGTGGCTCTCCACAGTGCTTTTGAGAGTGGTCAAGTTGGCACTAGCAATGTCTTGTACTCTTTTGATTGGAAGTTGCCAGAGGGGATGAAAGAGGGAGATGTGAGCATGGAGGAAGGGACTAAATCTAATCCCATTATTTCAAGGAATATGATACCCATTGACTAAAATGCTTTCTGATTTTCCTCGCTCATTGCTTTAGGAAAATACAGATTGTCTTCTAGATTATTCCAAAAAGCGCTAACCATCTAAATCTCGACTAAATATATTGCATTTTCACTAAAAAATAGATATACTCAAATGTATTTACAAATATTTATGTTTGGCCGAGATAAAAGCCGGTCACTCTAAAATGAAATACATAAGGTAAAAATAGTTTCAGCAATCATCACAAATTATCAAGGCTCAAATGTTGGAACTTTATGTAAAGGAGAATTTAACGCTCTATGCTTGGCTCTATCAACTATGCTTCGATATGGGTCCTCCTCCCGCTTCTTGAGCAAATAAGTGATGCAGCTTTCGACACTTGATTTTACTTTCAAGTATAACTCGTTTGCGTTTTCTCTGTCCTTTAATATGTCATATCTCCCCCTTGTCTCTATGGGCTTCCCAAACAGATAGTACAAGCGGCCAGGTATCCTTGGCAAAATCCCTGGAAGAAAACCTTGTTCGTTTGCAACCTCTCCGCTCTGACCCTCCCTAACAAGCAGGACATAATTCATGTCAACATAAAAAAAGAAAAGAAAAAGTCAGAGCATGCTAAATGATTTTCTGATTTAAAAGGTTATCCATACAAAATCTATATACAGAATATTTTGATCATTCGTGAGTAGGGAGCTACCTCACTCGTGGAGCTTGTCGATTCATGTCTCTGATGTAGTCATTGACAATTGGAATCTTCATGAAATCATTGTAATCAAGTACCAACTGCCCATTCAAAGTAAATAAGCACATCATTATCAAAATAGAATGCTGAAGTACATCATATAAACGAGCAAGTTCATTTTAATTTTTAAACTTGCTTCATGACTCGTTTAACTTAAAATAATAGACAGCAATGGTCAATGCAAAAGTCGGGCAAAAAATGCATCAAAACGTATTTGATTCAGCCTAATTTATACAACCATGTGTGTGATTAACTAAATTAGGTGAAAATAGTCGAAATATCACACTCAAACTCCGACAAAAGTACAAGCAAAAGAGCGCAATGGGCAATAGTCACGAATGCCACAAGAATAGATAAAGTGCTATGCAAGTTTTTGAATTCCCAATCTTTGCAGAGGATCATGCTAAATACGAACTTTAATGCAGAAATAGAGAGATCTTACTTCTGCGAAATCATCCTCTCCCACTGCTCCAAATGGTATAATTGTGGCACCAAACCGTGCAGCCATTCTAACAAATTCTGGTTGTTCTGGCCAGAATAACTTGTATTCTTCACCCTACAAATGGAACCGGATAGCGCTGATGTTAACATTTCAAGGCATTACTTCATTGAAAAGATGCACAAAAAAGCTAAGAAGTGATTACGAGTAACTCTAATTAATATATGTGAAACCTCTGATGACCAATAATCTAAGAGGTAATGGCCAGACCAAATTACTCGTCATGCTCCCAAAATACTCTATATAATGTTCAACTAAGAATTTTTGTCTCTGAAAAAGGAGCTGTCGATTGACGTTTAAGGCCCTTAACTAGAAAACATGGTACTTAACTATGCAAACATTATTATTCCTCAAGACTTGCTAAGGTTCTTATCCACCCCGACAACAGCATCGGCTAGATCGCTGCCACCACCACCACCACCAACATCTGAGCTAATTGGCCACGGAATCCGACGTTGCTACCACCGCCTCTACACGGCCGCCATTTTGAATTCTCCTTCTCCACATGGCTCTACATCTTCTGTCATGGAACTTATGTTGCGGAAGATCCTTCTTACCTTATAGCCTCGAGACATGGTACTTCCATTTGAAAAGTTATTTTCCACAGAGATTTCTCGAATGATTACATTATTTATTAGGACCATTTTGGCGAAAACAAGAGCAAATACGGCAGTTACGCTGCAAAAGAGAAACTAATTGAACTGAAAGGAATGTACTTACACACCTTACGATGAAGAGCCTCGCGTGCACCACCTGGATAAAGTAGAACGTGAGATTTGGTCGAAAACAATTTGAAGAGGTTGCTTCCCGACACAGGAACTGCTCCGAATGCTTTCATCCAATCAATGAGACCAAATTCAGAAGATAGATTTTCCGTTCTACTAGAGAACAACATTGGGTGAGCCACCCCGCGCACAGCAACGTTCTTCTCTCTCAGGAATTCTTCAACAAGCGAAAAAACCTCGAGTCCCATCAACATGTGATTACCGACCAACAACACCGGTCCTTCAGAAGGAACCCCCGAAAGGCCTCTCACAATCTTCCCATCTTCCAATGTTGAGAATAGTACCGAACCAGATGCATTGCGTAACACTCTGCATTTATTCAACCACAGCATCAGGCTAAAGCTGACTGGTTGCAATCAATGAATCAGCATGTAAAATAAGCGCTTGTGGAAAGAGTATGGCCATCCATGTTTGTGCTGTGCCCAAGGAGGCCACTGATAGCGTTAGAGTTGGTAATAAGAGATCATATTTTTCGATAAACAAATGACATTCAGGTTGAGAACTTTAGGTGTCAACGACATGTTTCTTTTGAAAATCACAGGACGAGAATGGCTTTACCCTGAGATTTCAGGCATCAACTGGTGATGAAATCAAAATCATGCACTAATGCAGCAGATCAATTTTGAATGAGATATAGCAAAAGAAATAGAAAGTGAAGTAGCAAATAATCAGATAAAAAAAAACTTGACAACGCAATTATCTGGTTTGAAACATTTGCTGAATAATTTAGGTCTTCAAACAGACGTAGAAGAAATATTAGTTTCCATTCAGAAAAATCTCATTCTGTTCCACTCAGGAAAGAGCAAGAAAAGACAAGCAGAAGTCGTTGTTTGCAGAATTACCCCATTACTTGATTGAAAAATAGTTTGTATTCTGACATACTAGGAGGCAGGAAATCCAAGACGTAATCATGCCTCTTCGTTCGACGGTATGTGTGGGTACCTTTGATGACGCTCAGCAAACTAATACCATCTTCCTGCAATCTCAATCTAATTACTGGTGGATAAACAGGGAGCACCATAGAGAGACATTTATAGACAAAATCTCCTGAAAAGCAGGGGTTGATATTTTGAAGAACCATGCAGTTTCATCATGAGATGCATTCACAAATAAATAAATAGAGCCGCGAGAGAGATTGTAGATTTCACGAAATTGCAAGACAGGATTTATGTTTTGCACATAATCAACAGGAAATTTAACTTTCCTATGTTCCAAATTTCCAAAGGAGCTAAGACTAAGATCCGTCATCAGCCACAAGAATTGCACAATGATGATCTGCTTGCTATTTTTCTAACTAAGGCTGTGCAATTCCAAGGTTAGTCTTGTTTCCACTTGGAACTTAGAACCTAAGATAGGTTCTCAAATTTCAAACTTAGAATTCACCCTACATACTTTGGAACCTTGGACCTATCGTGTCATAGGTTCTAGGATTTGCCCAGGTTCAAGCTATATTCTTAATTGAACGATTGCAATGAATTATTACTTCTAATGACTACTATTTCTTGTTATAATCTAATGACCACAACTTTTATTTAGATATATGAAGAATATAAAATATTAACAAAGTAAAAGTCTTAGTCATGAATATGGCGGAAATGAAAGCACAGCCTAGTAGTTCCACATTATATACTCATCATCGACACCATGGAATACCTGTAAGATTGCGCGGAGATATAGAACAAGAAAAATATAAAGACTTGTTCTAAGTTCCAAGTTATTGATTGGAACAAGTCCCTCAATTTGATGAATCTAAAATTTATTCTGCATACTCTAGAAATGCACCGATAGAAACCGGTTTGGTTCTTCGATTCATGATTCCGCCATAGCCTATTGAATGTGGATGATACCACATGCCTTTGGACTTATAAGTGGCGTAGTCAACTTGGTTTATTGAGACTCAAAGTCTGAAAATAGCTCGAGCATCACTAGAAATAGTAAATAATTTTAGCACAATCAATTCAATTCAGTGATATGACTAACTTGAAATTAGGTGATTAAATAAGAGAGGCTAATGGACAATATCTACTTAACTTGATTAAACATATTTCCAAGGGTAAGTACACTATCAGTGTTAAAAGTTGTGTACGACGTTCACTTTGGTGCCAAAAGTTTTTGTTTGATCACTTAAGTACCAAATCGGAGGAAAAACGATCACTTTGGTGCCATTGGCGAGAAATTTCGGCCAAAATAATTACGTGGCTTTTATATTTTTTTAAAAAATTGACATGACTTTTAAACGATTTCGTTTTCCGTCCTCCTTAAGAAAACGGCGTCGTTTTGCCATTCTAAGTGGATGGCTTCACAAAAACGACGCCGCACAACTCATTGGGGATTTTTCTTTTTATCTGGGGATTGAAATTAGGGTTTTTTTGTCTTATCCTCGCCCAACGCAGGCTGCCGTCGCTCAGCCGCCGTCACTTGGCCGTAGCTTGAGGTGTGTGAGGTTCCTACACTTGAGCGAGATCAGCGCAAGTGCGTCGTCGCCGATGCTCAACGACTTGTAGTCGCACTTGAGCGTGAGCTTTGTGACCGAGTCGAACCATGCGAATAGCGCCGGGACCACGTCCAGTAGCTCTGAGTGGGTGTGGAAGGCGAACCTCTAGCACCTCGGGCCTTCAATCGCGAGCCAACAGCGGCACACAAGGGAGCATCAGCCCCGGTCATTGGAGCCTAGGTATTAGAAGACGTAGGCCAGGCACTCGTTGGGGAGATTGGAGATGGAGAGGGAGAGATCGGGGGCGGCGCACTCGTTGGCAGCCTTCCTGAGCACCAGCTAGATCACGGCCTTCGACTTGGCCGCAGTGTGGCCGTCGTCGAGGTCGGAGCCACGGCTGTTGAGCGTGGGGATCGTTGAGGGCGGCGACTGGCCCATTGCTAGTGGAGGTAGAGGCGAGGGATGTGGGCAGTTGAAGATCTTCTCTCTCTCTCTCTCTCTCTCTCTCTCTCTCTCTCTCTCTCTCTCTCAATTTGGGGATTTACGATTTTGAATTGGGGGAGAGACACCAAACGGCATCGTTTTGTTGTTTAAATGCTGACTGTACTCTCCCGCAAGACACATCAGCTTTAAAAATTAATAAAAAAGTATAACGTCAAATTTCCGGCCAACCAGATCGGAGTTGTCACTAAAATGATCGTTTTTCAAACTTTTTGGCACTTAAGTGATCCAAAATAAACTTTTGGCACCAAAGTAAGCACCGTACATAATTTTTGGCACTGATAGTATACTTACCTCCATATTTCCATCATAGAAAATAGTTGTAGTGTCAACTTTTACTATCTGAGCACCGTTGTAGCCTATCATATATCTCAATATAAGCGCCAAACTATATTTTAATATGAGCCATTTTCATAAAGAGCTCTTTTAGCTCTGTTCAACAAGACACGGCATTTTTGACCCAAAAAAAAAAAAAAAACAAGACATGGCATTGGAAAACACTAAAGCCCAATTTGGTTCGGTTTTTGGCAAATGTTTTTGGGAAAATGCAAATACCTTTGAATTAAATGAGTTTTTCAAAATGCAAATAGCATTTAGTAAATTGTAATTTCAAAGTACATTGCAATATAATTTTGACTTAAATGACGTTTAGTAAAACATTTGGCTACCAAATAGCCTCACCTGAGGTCATTGGACCTCAAGCGATTGTCGCCTAGGTCACGCAAACCCAAGCAATGCTTGAAGTCATGTGACCTCAAGGGATGGTCGCTAGAGGTGTCAAAATGGGTATACAACGCATTTATGGACCCATATTTATTTAAATGGGTTGTTAATGGGTCAAGCCTTATTTTCCAAAGCACCCATAATGGATTCCAAAATAAAGAAACTTAAATATATGGGTCTTAAATGGGTCTAATCTGTATCCATTTAAGACCAATTTATCAACCCATTGAAAATGAATCCAACAGTCTCCGTCTTTGTTTCCACCCTTCCAAGCTTCCACGAATCTGATTTGCCGCCACCTCCATCGCCTAACGCCGCCTTGCCATCGTTGATCGCTGTCGATCTGGCTAGACTTGAACTCACTAGCGTCGGGAGCCTCGCCAATCTAGTGAGCCCAGCGAGCCTCGAAGAAGAAGAAGAAGAAGAAGAAGAAGAAGAAGAAGAGCCACCTCCATCGCCTAACGCCGCCTTGCCATCGTTGATCGCTGTCGATCGGCTAGGAAGAAGAAGAAGAAGAAGAAAGAAAGAAAGAAAGAAAGAAAAGAGAAAAAGAAAAAGAAAATTAAAAATTATATTCTTAAAAATAAAAAAGAAATAATTAAAAATTTAATTTTTTAAAAATAAAAGATAATTAAATTTTGATTTTTAAAAATAATTATTTTAAAAATTATAAAAATTATCCATTAAATTTGTGTTATATAAAACAATATTAGCAATAAAATATATATATATAAGAAATAAGCTTTCTTAAGTTTAATTAAATGAGTTGGGTATGGGTTGAGTATAGATCGGATTGGATATGGGTCAAAAATTTTGTATTATAATAAATGGGTCATAAACGGGTTAAATATGTTGATTTGGGTCGGACCAATTTTGACCCGACCCACCCATTTAATGGGTCTAATGGTCGCCAAGATCGAGCGACCCATCAGGCTCCGTTTGTTTCTCTAGAAAAGATGAATAGTCATCGTGAACAGTAACGAGACTTATACTCTGAAGATGCAACTTCCCAAAAGATCTCCAATGCTACTTTGGGTTAAATTCCTTAGAGCCACTTAGAAATGCAATTGCGTCTTGCTAAAATTCTCCAAAAAATTGAACCAAACACAGTTGTATTTGGCCAAACCCCCTTGGAGCCCAAAAGCTCATTCCAAATGCTGAACCAAACCGAGCCTAACTCTAAGAGCTTTAAAACATTAAAATAACATAGATTTCACCTACCATTAGAAGTATATGTCCGTTATCTTTGAAGTAACGACCTCTGCAATTCTTCAATGATTTCATAAGCCTTCGAGCTTCATCCCGACTAGGAAGCATGTTATCTTTGCCACTGAATCAATAGAAGCCTCTGAGAAAATGCAACTACTTTTAACTATGCTTAAATCAGATAAACTATTGTCTCTCCAGTGAAAACAACTCAATTAATAATCACATACCTTGTGCGGGCATGCATGATGCGTTTATCAATAATTATATACATGTATGTTTTGATGCTTATGTATGGAATATGTGCTATTGTGCTGAAAGAAACTTCAAAACTATTCACGCAAAGAAAAAGGAAAATGGCTGCTACCCCTGCTACAAAGCGAAACCAATTCAAACCAATGCCTGTGCCATTACATATTGCCAAAAGACATGCCTGATTACTAAAGTAGAAGTACTACACACAACTCTGTATATTCATGTCTATAAACTGACAATTAGGCAGCCTATTTTTTCCAGCTGTTGAGAAAGAGTCAGAATGACAATTTCATCGAAACTCATCCTGGGACTCATGAGGCGTGGTGAAAAAAGATATTGGCAATGGTTGCACATATATAGGAGCAACCAAATAAAATGAAAGCCTAAGCTAAAACAATTTGCTACCCCAATCTGACAAACATGTCACCATCTTGACAAAGCTTTGAGAAGCAAAAACCTGGCAAGTAGAAGCACTTCGGCTTTGACAGCATGAAGACGAGAATTAGCGTAAGAGGCAGCTGATTTAAGTAACTTCAGTTTCCAAAGAAGAGTTTCCTTGGTTATTATATCAGCCACACCCTGAAACAGGGAGTTGATTATTGGGCCTCCAGATAATCAAGAAACAGCCCAGCAAAGGACAAAAAACTTGAAAAGGTTTAGCATAGAAGCCCAATAGAAGGCCTGCTATACATCTATTGTAAAATTTTGAGCAATAAATACAAACGAGAAAAGAAAATAAGCTAATCCCGGCAGAGAAAACGCCACTTACTGAGAGACGAGGCAGCAAAGAAGTGAGGTTGACAGACAACTGTTCAAGTGCCCCTCTCGGGGAAGCATATTATCAATATTGGCTGTTGCAATCTTTACCGGGTCACCTGATTCAGAAAGAAATCAAATCTTACTATGGAAAACTCTTGAGAGCATTGTGACATATCATCATTTTACAAAAAGACTTGGAAGTAGCATATCATACCCACAAAAAAGCTTATAAGATAGGGGAGCGTGAAATGGAGATTGTCAGACATAGCTTCCAATAACGGGAACAGTGACTGCAGCTGTGAACGGCCAATTGATGTAGCTAACATGACCGAGAAAACAACAGACTTCCTCAGAGTCTCAAAGAAGGCTTGTAATCCAGAAGAATATACCGAATTCATGATTTGCTCGCCAATCCGAAAACTCACCTGGATTCACTAATAAAACTACCAAGTCGATGGAAGGATTATGAGCTGCCACAGCAAGTGCAAGGCATCCTCCAAAGGAATCCCCAACAAGATAAATAGGCTTATGGGGAGATGAGGCGTACTCTGCTTTAACGGTTTTCTCAACGAATTTCACCAGACCTAACAAGTATAAATACAACAGATCGGAAAAGCTCTTTGTCAAGTTCTCAGGATTGCATGCTATTTCATTTCTTATAACGTCAGTTGAGAATTAAGAAGAAAATCTTCACCCATTAAAAGGCTTGTAAACCCATAATAACATCAAGAATTTGAGAGAAGGAACGGCGGGGATCTAGTATTGAATATAGCAGGGAGAAACAGATAAGGACAATATCCATGTCTATGGGACTAAATGGAGTGAAAAGGATGATTGTAAGATGACATGAATGCACCACTGCCCTTTGCATGTTTAGACACCGCTCAAAAACATTCCACTTCACCCTCAGTTGCCATCAGCATGCACGGCAACTAAAAGGCTCTGAAAGGGAAATACCTTCAAATGGAGTCAGATCGTAAACAGGGATATGCAAGCATCGAACTTCAAAAGCCCTGCAGTTTTAAGGTATCTGCATTAAGATGCTTGGTCATATGTACAAACATAATCACGGAAACAAACATGCTTCTCATGCATTGATACTTTCCCTTGTAATACAATTCGAACCGAAGTGCTGGAACATGCAAACCCACCTTCCCAGTGCTTTATGGTGCAAGATGAGGCCCCATCCAGTGCCATCAATTCCTGTAGGAAGCAGTAATAATGTTTTAAAACATTGGCATATTTTACTTGAGATCTACAAAATTAGGCTCCTATAGAATACAGATATCAATTAATGCACGAGTACATTATATTCTCTTCGTAAAAGCTACAAGCATATTGTCAAAACTAGAATTCCAGTCATCTCCTTAAACCCCTGCAATAAAATTCCCAATCAGGCGAGAAGCCAGGCTTTACCTGGCAAAAAAAGAAGAACTGGAGAATCATTCAAAGGATGTCCACACTCAACAGGGCAAAACCAACGTGGTGGACCTCCGTCTGGCCTGATCATATCCCTTGCGCAGTCAAGATAGTCATTCACACTCTTGGTTCCATACGCATCATCCCACAACACCTTCAAGCTTTCCAAAGCACTGGTACTTTTTGCTGCTTTCTCCACCTTCTTCTTCTTCTCTACCACATCAATCTTCGAAACTACATATCCATTTACCCCAGTCAAAGGACCAATTTGCTCTCTCTCCTCAATAGGAGGAGCTCCATTCAACGCAACCAATTCAGGAGATGATGAGACTGTTGAATCTCCACCAACTGAACTGCTAGCTTGCACTATACACCGAGGCCTGAATTGCGAATTCAACACCGAATAAGGCGACACCCGGAAAGTAACTGATGATGTCATAGCAGCGATACAAAGATTGCACCCTTTTCTTTCCTTTTCCAAACTCAGCAACCTAGAAAGTTTAATCTCCACCAAGAACAACACTTGTGAAAGAGCTCAAGAGTCCTATTAAGTCACTGAGGGGCCTTGGGGAGTTTAGTCAGAAGGTTCCTCGGAGCACTCTAAACCAAAAAGAGTCGCAATCCACTCTTAGCCTAAAAAAAGCAACAAAGAAACTGAGAAAACATTCAAAAGGAAAAAAATAAAATAAAATTGAAACTTGACGTGCACCCTCAAAGCAAAATGGTATTTTAATACTATCTAGAATGTACAATTCTAGAAATCTTGGGGTTATCCGGTAAACAGAACTGAAGCAAATAAATAGTGAGTGAAAATTAATGTGGAATGCAATGCAGCAACAAGAAAATTGAAAGGAGTGTTGAAAAAGAGAGAGAAAGAAAAGTACTTTGAGAGGGAAACCATTGTCTAGCTGGGTCTGGTTATTTGTTGGCGCTTGTAACTAATCGGAAGGTCGTGCAGAGGAGAGAGAGTTCTTCCATTTTTCCTTGTGAAGCACTAGGCTCACACCCATAGTACTGATAGATAAGTGTAATCGGCCGGCTGATCTAGAATTCCCTTATCAGTGCGGCTTTAGGAATTTCTTATCAAGTCAGACCTTTTTTCTCCACCGTAGAAACTCTTTTGAAAGTTTGATCTTTACACATACAAGTCATATCAAGTTTGGATTGGTCATCTGAGTCTCAACTAAATTAAGATTTGGCCTTCCGTCTTAGAAAAATCTCTAATGACAGATTGTCAACTTCTCGTGAGAATTCGAAACTCATAAAAAAAATGTTTTGAGTACGGAAAATGAAATGAGATTAAGTACAATAAAGAAAATGAGATGATATTAAGGATAATAATCCGTGGGAGCATATATCAAGAATTGCCAATGAGCCGTTGAGTCATGTCTAACCTAAGGTTGATCTTTCCATCTAAAGAAAGGATCTTATCATCGAAGAGGGCCTAAAAAAAGTAACAGTAAATGAGAGATATCAACTAGAATTAAGACCGCTAGTTTGGACTATCAATCGAACGAGAATTGCCGAATACACACCGGTTGGGTTTTGATAGAATGCCAAGTTCATGTCATGCCTTCCCTATCAGCTAAGGGCACATTGATTTGGCCCATTCGTCAAGGTGAAGGATAAATCTATGCAAAGGCATCGACTTTGTCAAAGCCGAAAGGAATATAGGAAGCAGCCACATGGGGCCAAAAAATCCATTGTAGTTTTCTTTGTTTTCATTTTTCAGTTTTTTCTAGGCTTGAAGATGTCGCCATCTGACTCTTGAAATAAATTTAACTTCTTTTAGATTTTGTCAAAAGATTGTCATTGTCCCATCCAAAACCCATAGGAAACGGCATAAAAAAAAAAAAAAAAACAAAAAACAAAAAAAACTAAGAGAAATAACATCAGTTGAACACAAATTATCATTTGTAGTAAATTATCAATTTTGTCTATAATCGTTAACACTTAGCACCGCCGGTAGGGTAGCCAAATGTAGTATTGCTGCGGTTTCTTATAATTCTTGGTTTATTTTCTTCCTGTTTTTGGCTCTGGAATTGTCCCATGTCTTCAGAAAAGCCTTGCAAAGAAAAGACATGAAGCCTTGCAAAGAAAAGACATGACCTCCGGGAGTTTTCAACCAAAACCGAGTAACAAGAGAACATTGAGATCCTATCGTGGTTAATGTTGGAAATATGCTTCCAGTTTAAGCATAAAGAGGAAACTTTCCTAAACTAAGTAGGTGGCATGATTGAATAGGTTTCCTAATTAAGTGGTTTCATAATTGGAGTAAGATTCCTGAAAAAAAGTTCCTATTTTGGATCCAACTATTGTCTATATATAAGAAGTGTCCTCATCATGAAGGCAACTTCCTATGAATTACACCTTGAAGCAATCCAAAAGTGTTGAGCCCAACTGATCTTGTTGTAAGATTTGTGAATTTCTTTATAAGATTGAAAGATTATTTCGCGAAGAATGTTAGGCTAAACACTTTGTGAGGTATTCAATGTAACTAGAATTGGAAAACACTGAAAATATTTGAATGACTTGAATATAGTTGTAACCTACATTGCATTGTTTTTTTATAATAAATTTTTATGTTGGTCTCCCTGCTAATTTAGATCGTATCAACTAAACCACGTAAATTTGTTGTCTAATTTATTTTCTTATCATTTATTTCTTATAGTTCAATCGTTTGATTTTTGCAACAATTAAAGTGAATGAATTACAAAAATACAACCCATTGATCAAGTGTTCATCTCATCTCCCTCTCACCTCATCTAAGTCTCTCTCTCTCTCTCTCTCTCTCTCTCTCTCTCTCTCTCTCATGGCCTTGACTCTCAAGCTCAATGCCCATTGACTTACGGTCTCAACTCTCAACTTTAAATATAAGCCCAATCTTTTTACTAATCTTGCAATTAAGAATAGAAAAGTTTTTTGTTTTGCTTTACTTTGGTTTACTAGAAAACATTGCACTGAGTGCAACAAGCTTGGTGGGACTAGTTCTATGGACCAATCCAAGAATTAGATTGAACTGATGGTTTGGTTCTTGAGTAAATCCATGGAATCAATGGATGATTCCTGATCCCAATTTTTAGGAATCGGTCCTTAGTAAGCAGTTTCCAATTTTAAGGTAGAAATCGTTTATCTGGACTATGCTCATCTCTAATTTCACAGGAATCTTTGGGAGCAATAGAAATTGAGTTCAAATCTTTTTGAAGCTTTATTCAGCTCTCTTTCATAATACATATCATGAGATCTACAAGGATCTGATAAAAGAGATCTTCATAACAATTAGCATCGCATACCACAGCCTTATTTCCAATCAAGTAAGAAATGGTACTGCAAAGCCTAATTAGGTTAGATATATGAGCTCGATATATGTCTGCCTGGTCATATTATTTAATATTTTCTCAACTTGGTGAGAAGATTAATGGTTATTAGTATGATAGCGTCTGAAGAAGGCACGCGTAGGCCAGCTGACTTCTGGATTTACCTTCCCCCTTACAGATGTTTTTTCCAAAAGAAAATAAGATTTTTCATAAGTTAAATGAAATTATATTTGCCGCTACGGTTCATGGAATCTTTAAAACTTGGATGACGTTATTTTTTTAATAAAAAATTTCTAATAATTTGACTGCGCGTGACATAGACAGATGTGACATTGAATCTTACCTAAAATTATAAGATTGCATTATACATTTCTTGAAGAAACTTTAGAAAAATGCGATTAACTTTAATTGAAAAGCGACTCTTTACCCAACTCAAATATTTGAAGAGCGACATGCGGTGACATTGATAGACAAAAAAATGATTTGTATAAGTAAATCTATTGCACACCAGCTAAACTACGCATTATTTAGTTGATTTATCCATCAATTTGCAAATTGCTTTTGTAGAAGTACAAGCCAGCAAGCTGTCACGGATGCCGTTCGCACATTGATTAATTCACAAACGCAGATACCTTTTCATTCAAGTCTGGTCGAAGACAGACGGTCCACATCGAAATTAGAAAAACTCGATGTGCTTGTTATTCGTCCCCAACAGGTTAAATGACCCTCATCAGTGAGGAAGAGAGAGAGAGAGAGAGAGAGATTACATTTTCATTAAACAAATCATCAACTTTCAAGTAGATGCGTGCTTCTGAATATCTCACGGCATCAGAATCTTCCCGAAATCTTAGAATGGATGCGTACCAAAATTATGTTATAAGGTTGCGACTTTTCATATGATGTAAGAATGATACAATAAGTTTTGGCTTGAGCTTTCGAGAAGACCGGCCTACAGTGGGAGATTCTGTGCTCCAGGCCCAAGCCAACAATTTATCGGACCAGTGCCTTTTGTAATTTAGACTGTCCGATAAAATATATTAAAAAAATTGCACGGTTGAATGATTTCAGAAAAATAGTAACTGATAATCGTTTTAGGGAAAACCATCAACTTTGGAAATTGTCGATGTCGCTATTGATTAAGGATAATTAGGACATTTGATTGCAATTACTCATTGATTGAGTTCCAATAAATCGGAATCGGTGGATATCGTTCTGGTTCTCGGCTCCAAGTGTGGAACTGCACCGGACTGATAATATTTATAATTTTTAAGAAAAATTTCCAAACAAAAAAATTTTAAAAAAATGAAAATCCTAAAATCCCTAATCCGAAACTCAACACCCACTGATTAAGTGCTCATCTCACTCCCACTCTCACCTCGTTTGAGTTGTCTCTCTATCTCTTATCCATGGTCTCGACTCTCAAGTTCAACGTCCATTGATTCACAGCCTCAATTCTCAACTTTCAATTTAAGCCCAATCTCTTTAATGTTCTTGCAATTAAGAATGGCGAAGTTCTTTGTTTTGTTTTACTTTGTATTGCTGGAAAACGTTGCATTGAGTGCATGAATCTTGGCAGGATCGGTTCCATGGACTCATCTGAGAATCGGACCGGATCAGCAATCCAATTTTCGGTTGGATTCATGGAGCCAATGGGTGAATCCTTGTTCCAATTTTTTGGAATTGATCCTTAGAACTGCCTACCTGGACCATACTCACCCATTGTCGACACTATCTTATTTACCATTTTATTCAAAACCCGCTCTAGTTTTCTCAGTTAAATAACATTTCATCTTACAAAATTACTATGTCCCAAATAGCATTCTACACCATCAAAAGGAAAAACAGAATAATACGATAGAAGAAGGAGAAGCTAAACCGTAACACGCAACATTTTTCTTAGCTACAAGATCAACATAACTCGGCTGGTGATGGTTACATATTATTTGTCATTGAGGATTTGTCGTTTGAGGGATGAATGATGAATTTTAGCTATTTCATGGTACACTAAATTGGAACTAGTTCACTACATATCAATTCATGAATAGTTGTAAGATGCAATTGAAGAACAACGCTAAGTATGATATTGTGGGTGTTGGCAATGTCAATATCAAAATACATGATGGGATCATGAGAATATTGGCTAGACTGTAGCATGTTCCAGATTTGAAAAAGAACCTAGTTTTCTTAAGTGCCCTAAATTTGGCCATGTGTTGGTATAGTTCAAAAGGTGAAGTTATTAAGGATCGAGGGATCAAGTATAGTGACCTATATGAGCTCCATGAGGAGATAATGATGAATTTTGCTGTAAATAGGTCACATATATTTATTCGAGAATCTAAATTATGACACATGCATTTAGTACACATCAACGAAAAATGCCTGAAGGATCCAAGTGAACTAAATTTATTGTGTGGTTATTATTAATTGGTAATTTATATGTTTTATAGGGTTTTTATTTACTATTTGCACCCTAAGTGTAACCAATCGCTTGTATAAATACATATGATATAATCTTAATTGGAATTGAGCCGCCATAAACACTTTGTCATTTTTATCTTTGACTCTAGGCATCAACAATTATGTGGCTGAGGAATTGAATTTATACATGCTATGACTTAAGCAAATGGCGGAAAGTGCAGTTATGTATGACTACAATGATTTCATAGTAGATTCACTTAGATGTTCATAGGATACCCTCGCCTAGCCACCGATGGGACTCAGCCTCATTGAGTCACTGCGAGGTCAGCCTCATCGAGGCTGAGCGACACCACACTTGATTGGTCTAAACCTTGAATGCTCACTCTACGATCGCCGTCGTCATGTACCTTTTGTCACTGTCCGCTCGCATAACTCTCTTTGCCCTCCTCTCCGCCTTCACCTTCTACTTCCTCTACAAATCTCGCCAACGCAAGAAACTCCCTCTCGTCACCTTTAACATGGTAGTGGCGACGCTCTCTCTCTCTTCTCAGATGCAAGCTCTTCTTCATCTCCTAGACCAGCACTTCCATAGCCATAGCTCGTCGCCTTTTCTCTCGCCTCGCCTCCAACAGCCTCCCGTTCGACCTTGTCGACCCGCAGAACTATTCGCCCAGATTTGGCAAGGCAGAGACCTTGTCAACGGCTAGGTAAGCTCAGCCTCCCTCGGCCTGCCCAAATCAAAGAGAGGCCAAGCCTCACCCAACCGCAACGGAGGCTTGGCCTTGCTGAGGGCTGGTGAGGCTCCGACGAGGTCATTAGCCCTCGTTTGGCTGGTTGATGGTGATGGCTAGTGATTGGTTGGGAGGAAGAAGAAGAAAGAAGGAAAGAGAAAAAGAATTTTTAAAAAATAAGAAAGAAAGAAATATGAGTTAGTTTGATTCTAGAGTTATTTTCAAGAAAAAATAATTAACTTTTTTTCTATTCCGTTTCAAATCTATTCTCGCAAATAAAAAAATTTACCAAATGAATTTATATTCTTTTTTTGTTTCGAGAACAAAATAATATAATCGGATACTGTTTGGCGACCGGCCAAACATACCTAAAGTGTCTTCCAATTTTACAGGTCAGTGCTGTTAAACAGCAAGTGTTTGATGCTGTTCTTGACGTGAATCTGCCCATTTTTCCTTCTCTTTTTGCATGCATTGATTGTTGTACAATATAAATACTCTCTCTCTCATATTTAATTATATTTTTGTTGTAATTAGTTATAAATTCATAACCATATCATGGATACATTACACGCATGCCATAACCATTTTTCTAATTTCTATAATCATTCAGTTATCTCAAAGACATGGAAACCAAGCTCTAATCACCGTTTTTGAATGATTAGGCCTTTGACTAATTCACTTCTAGTTACTGCCCAAGGAATTGAAAAGGGAACACCAACATGATTAGAAAAATCATGTTAATCAATATAGACAAACCGCTACTTACTGCAAGGAAAAGCAGCCCCTTATTGTGTAAAGCATCAAGATAACCCGAGTGATTTTTTTTAGTGAAGATAGATGAAAAACAAAGATACCCTAATATAGAATTTCATGAGATCAATTGATGCGATCTACATCTATGGTCATAGGATAAGATCGACGAAACTCGCTATCAAAACCTATCGAGCTGTATTCCACACTTGATTTCTTCAACATGGTCCCTGGTTACAAGTGTCGTGGTGTGACAAGTATTTCTTCAACATGGTCCCTGGTTACAAACGTCGTGGTGTGACGGTGTAAGTCCAATTCAACAATAATAATTCATTTTATATGCTGAAAGCTTTTCCAAATCTATCACCTCATCCATGTCAATTTTAATAGAGCTCAATCATTTTTTTACATGGATAGTGACCTTCCTGGAGATATTGTCTGAAATAATGCACCCGTAGTCAGACTATTGTCTCAAAATATGCATTTCTTTTGCTTAAGCTAGTAATCTATAACAAAGTGTTGGCGCCTTCACCTAATAATAATTCAAACCATGTTAACTCGGGGGAAAAAGAATATACCAAAATGAAAATAACATAAAAAAAGGAACTAAACATAAAAAAAATAAATAATAAATAATAAAAAATAAAACTCACAAAAAAATTGCATTAGGTCCCCTCCGCTCAACCTGTCACATTCTCTCTCGTGAATATGACATCAAGCAATACGGAATGGACATTGCTTTCTCATTTTCCTTGCCAATAGCACTTAAATGAGAAAAAAGAACAAAGGGGTCTTGGCTTTGATTTATTGAGCTGGTGAACCCCAGCAAATTGCAAGGACCACCTCTATTTTTTAATGCTGACAGTAATATTTGGCCCAACCCATCATGGGTTGCCAAAAGCAGACTTCATTCAATTGAGATTCAACCTTAAAAGAGTCAACCGCATGCCATAACCAATCAGCCATATCAGATAAACACCACAATGATTGATTGAATATATCAATTTAATTCTGACCATGGTCATGGAAGTTGCTTTCTTTTTTATAATTAATTTATATTTGAGATAACATGAACTCACCACCAACCATTTCCTCCATTGGTCTCAATCATTTACTACATCATTGTCATGGTCCTTTTGATTTTATTATCTATTCCTTTGTTTTTATATATAGCGGGATTCTACTTAAAACAATTTTCTTTACAAGATGATTTTCTCGCAATGTATTCCCTAAAACCGGTTATCAATCAAATTCAAAAACAATTTAATAAAAACAGTTTCGAAATGGCATATACAAAGAATTTAAATTTTCTTTTACTCATATTTCAGGTATGGGCACAGCTACTAACAAGTTAGATGCTTTTGCATCATCCATATAAAAAGTAAAAAAAGGAAAACAAGTAGCACCCAAAGTTCTCAACTTAAATGTCATTTGTTTATCTGTGCACAAGGGACTAAATGGGGTGAAGAGGATGACTGTAAAATGACACGAATGCACCACTGCCCATTTTGTCGATTAGTTTATTTGGCCAATTTTAGTCCCCAAAAAAAAGGCTAACATGGCCAACACTAATATGAGCAATTTTTATAATTTTTTTATAATTTCTAAATTTTTCCAGCGGGGTCGCTAGCTAATCGATCACAGGCGACGACCCTCCCTCATGAACAGAAGGGCGGAACCCTCCCCCAATGGCCGATGAGGATCGTGGGCCCTAGCCATTGGTGAGCCATTACCACCCTCGTTGAAGTGACTGAGTTCTATTGACAAATCATTTAAGATTTTTTTTTAAAAAAAAAAATCCTTTACAAAGTATAATTATACTAAATAGCAAAAATCCGATTTTTAGCAACTGATTCTTCTAGCTTTTCTTTCGTATTTATTTTCACTCCCACTCCTTGCACTACTTAGGTGTGTTTAATAACATTCCTATTTCCAAGAATAATTTCTTTTCAAAGATAGTTCTTTTATATTTTCATTTCTTGAAATAGTTTTTGAGTAAAATAACAGTTTGGTAATTGTGCAAAATTTATATTCTCGAAATAAAAAAAAAAAAAACTGGAATGCATTTGGTACAATTCACAAGTTTTTTTTTATAACATAGAATTTCTTTTAATTTTTTAATAATTTTTTTGAAATTTTTTTTTTTTTTTTTTATGAGTTTTTACAATTCACAAAATTCCTCCTCTAGCCGGTCGTTGAGCGGTGGCAAGTGGCGATGGATGACAAGCAGTGGGTGGTGGGTGGTGGAAGGTGGCGACGGCGATGACCAGCGGGGGTGGTAAGTGGTAAGGAAGAAGAAAAAGAAAAAAATGAATTATTTGTAAAAATAGTTCATGAGAATAAAAAATTCTTTTTTTTTTTTTTTTTTTTACTTATTATTGCTATTCCAAATCTATTCTTTGACCACTTTTTATTTTATTTTATTTTGGAGAATAGAAAAATTAACCGACGTTAATAAATAAATTTATGTTCTTTTTATATTATTGGGAACAAAAGAACAAAGGAATAGACAAGTAGAAACTTACCATGTAGAACCTTAACCACCCCAACCTTACTCAACGTTGTAAGTATTCTCATTGTACATCGCCATCCCAACAATGGCTCTTGAAATTTTCTTCACATGGCTTGCTCTTTTACTTCCTCTCCTCCTCCTCCTCCTCCTCCTCCCCCTCTCAGTGAAATGTGTCCACAACAGAAAGAAGAACCGCCCTCCAAGACCTGAGAGCCAAGCATGAACCGCTTGCAAGTTTCACTTGTTTACACATCTTACATAGCATGAACAGTTGTGTTGGAAACAAGAAACAGGTCGTGGAAGACGACCTCCACGAGCTCAGATTTCTCAAGTTAGTGCTTAAGGAGGCAATGTGGCCACAGCCTCCAAGTGTAATACGTATCCCGAGGAAAACAATGGGCCACTTCAAGCTGTTTGGCTTCGACGTCGACCCACAGACCTCTGTCCAGGTCAACGCAGGGGCATCTGGCAAGACCCGAGCCTTTGGGAGGGCCCAGAGGAATTTGTGCCTGAAGGTTCGAGGACAGTCCAATCGATTATGAGGAAATCATTTTGAGCCATTGATGTCCGGAGTGGGAAGGAGACGGAGGGGATGCCTGGGGACTTTGATGGGGATGGGAGTGCTCGAGTTGGCGCTTGCCAATGTGTTGCACTCTTTTGACTTAAAGGCTCGATTATAACATTTTTATTCCTTTCAACGTTTGTTCTTTTGTTCCCCGGAACAAAAAAAGAACATAAATCCGTTTGGTAACGTCAATTAATTTTTCTATTCCTTGAAATAGAAAAATGGCTGGGGAATATATTTGGAACAGAAAAAAAAAAAAAAAAAAAAATAACTTCTTATTTCTGGGAACAATTTTTAGAAATAAATTATTTTTTCTTTTCTTTTGTTTCTTTACTTCTTCCTTGCTGCCCTTCGTCATTGTCCCTCCTGTTCAGCCACCGCCGCCCACCCTCGCCGGCCAACGGCCACCAACCAACCTCTTTCGCCCCCCTTGGCTGTCGGCCAGCCACCTTCGCCGCATGCCACTCATCAACCGACAACCGACCTCCTCTTGCTAGTAGACCACCAGCCACCGACTACCATCGCCAACCTCCTCTCGCTGGTCAACCACCGGCCACCGACTACCATCGCCGACCTTTGACCGGTGCCACCACCAATGACCATTGAGGTCACCGCCGTCGGTTGGTCGCCACCCACGGCCAATGACCGTCGACACCACTGCCCACCAATTGGCCAATTGACCGCTGTCGCGGACGATCGTCGCCATCGCCATCGGTGACCGTTTCGGCCACTACCAATCGTCACTGCTCGCCACCGACCGCCGCAATCGGCTACCAATCGAGGTCGATTGGAGGTCAACACCAGCGGAGTCGGCCGCGGCGGTCATCAATGGCTAGGGTTAATGAGGGGTGGCGACGGTTGATGGTGGTAAGAAAAATTAAGAAAAAAATTAAAAGAAATTTTACATTACAAATTTTTTTATGAATCGTATCAAATGCTTTCCTATTTTTTTTCATTCTAAGAATAGAAATTTTATATAGTTACTAAACACGTTCTTTTATTGAGAAATTATTTTGGGGAATAGAAATAAAAAAAGACTATTTCTAAAAAGAAATTGTTAAAACATAAGCGTTACCAAATGAATCCGAAGTTGCCGGACGGGATGAAAGAGGGAGATGTGAGCATAGAGGAAAGGGCTGGCCTAACCGTGTTCAACGTAAACCCATAATTTCAAGGAATATGATACCCATTGACTAAAATGCTTTCCCATTTTCCTCGCTCATTGCTTTAGGATAATACAGATTATCTTCTTTAGATTATTCCAAAACGCGCTAAACCATCTAAATCTCGACAAAATGTATAGCATTTTCACTGGAAAATAGATATACTCAAATGTATTTATAAATGTCTATGTTTGGCTGAGACAAAGGCCGGTTACTCTAAAACGAAATAAATAAGGTCAAAACAGTTTCAGCAATCATCATGAATTATCAAGGCTCAAATGCTGGAATTTCATGTGAAGGAGAATTCAATGCTCTATATATGGCTCTATCAAATATACTTCGATAGGGGTCCTCCTCTCGCTTCTTGAGCAAATAAGCGATGCAGCTTTCGACACCTGATTTCACTTTCAAGTACAATTCGTTTGCATGTTCTCGATCCTTCAGTGATTCATATCTACCCCTTGTCTCTATGGGCTTCCCAAACAGATAGTACAAGCGGCCAGGCATCCTTGGCAAAATCCCTGGAAAAAAACCTTGTTCATTTGCAACCTCACCGCTCTGACCCTCCCTAACAAGCAGGACATAGTTCATGTCAACATAAAAAAGATTAAAAAAAAAAAAAAAAAAGGTCAGAGCATGCTAAATGATTTTCTGATTTAAAAGGTTATCCATACAAAATCTATATACAGAATCTCTTGATCAATCGTGAGTAGGGAGCTACCTCACTCGTGGAGTTTGTCGATTCATGTCTCTGATGTAGTCATTGACAATTGGAATCTTCATGAAATCATCGTAATCAAGTACCAACTGCCCATTCAAAGTAAATAAGCACATCATTATCAAAATAGAATGCTGAAGTACATCATATAAACGAGCAAGTTCATTTTAATTTTTAAACTCGCTTTGTGACTCGTTTAACTTAAAATAATAGACAGCAATGGTCAATGCAAAAGTTCGCGCAAAAAATGCATCAAAACATATTTGATTCAGCCTAATTTATACAACCATGTGTGTGATTAACTAAATTAGGTGAAAATAGTCGAAAGATCACACTCGAACTCAGACGAAGGTACAAGCAAAAGAGCGCAATGGGCAATAGTCACGAATGCTACAAGAATAGATAAAGTGCTATGCAAGTTTTGAATTCCCAATCTTTGCAGAGGATCATGCTAAATACGAACTTTAATGCAGAAATAGAGAGATCTTACTTCTGCCATATCATCCTCTCCCACGGCTCCAAATGGTATAATTGTGGCACCAAACCGTGCAGCCATTCTAACAAATTCTGGTTGTTCTGGCCAGAATAACTTGTATTCTTCACCCTACAAATGGAACAGGACAGCGCTGAGCTTAACATTTCAAGGTATTACTTCATTGAAAAGATGCACAAAAAAGCTTGGAAGTGATAACGAGTAACTCTAATCAATACATGTGAGACCTTGGATAACGAATAATCTAAGAGGCAATGGCCGGCCCAAATTGCTCGTGCTCTCAAGTACTTTATATAATGTACGACTAAGAATTTTTGTCTCCGAAAAGGAACTGTCGATGGGCGTTTAACGCCCTTAACTAGAAAATGCGTACTTAACCCTGCAAATATCATCATCCCTCAAGACTCGCTTAGCTTCTTATCCACCCCGACAACAGTATCAGCTCGACTGTTGCCACCACCACCACCAACATCTGAGCTAATTGGCCACGGAATCCGACATTGCTACCACCAACACTGCACGGCCGCCATTTTGAATTCTCCTTCCCCACATGGCTTTACATCTTCACTCATGGAACTTATGTTGCGGAAGATCCTTCTTACCTTAAAGCCTCGAGACATAGTACTTCTATTTGAAAAGTTATTTTCCAGCTAGATTTCTCGTACGATTACATTATTTATTAGGACCATTTGGATGAAAACGAGAGCAAATACGGTAGTTACACTGCAGAAGAGAACTAACTGAACTGAAAGTAATGTACGTACACACCTTACGATGAAGAGCCTCGCGTGCACCACCTGGATAAAGTAGAACGTGAGATTTGGTCGAAAACAATTTGAAGAGGATGCTTCCCGACACAGGAACTGCTCCGAATGCTTTCATCCAATCAACGAGACCAAATTCAGAAGATAGATTTTCCATTCTACTCGAGAACAACATTGGGTGAGCCACCCCACGCACAGCAACGTTCTTCTCTCTCAAGAATTCTTCAACAAGCGAAAAAACCTCGAGTCCCATCAACATGTGATTACCGACCAACAACACCGGTCCTTCAGAAGGAACCCCTGAAAGGCCTCTAACTATCTTCCCATCTTCCAATGTTGAGAATAGTACCGAACCAGATACATCGCGAAATCCTCTGCATTTATCCAACCACAGCATCAGACTAAAACTGACTGATTGCAATCAATGAATCAGCATGTAAAATAAGCGTTTGTGGAATGAGTATGGCCATCCATGTTTGTGCTGGGCCCGAGGCGGCCACTGATAGTGTTAGAGTAGGTAATAAGAGATCTAATAAGAGATCATATAAACAAATGACATTTAAGTTGAGAACTTTGGGTGTCAACGACGTGTTTCTTTTGCAAATCACAGGACGAGAATGGCTTTACCCTGAGATTTCAGGCTTCAGCTGGTGATGAAATCAAAGTCATGCACTAATGCAGCAGAAAAAATTTGAATGAGATGTAGCAAAAGAAATAGAAAGTGAAGTAGCAAATAATCAGATAGCAAAGACTTGACAACCCAATCGTCTGGTTTGAAACATTTGCTGAATAATTTAGTTCTTCAAACAAATGTAGAAGATATATTAGCTTCAGGAAAAGGACACCAGAAGTGCCTTAACTCGTGTATGGTGCTCACTTTAATGCAATAATTTGTCGCTAGCTTACTTAAGTGCCAAAATAGGAGAAAAAAGATCATTTCAATGCCTCCAACAAAAAATTCCGATTAGAGAAATTATGTGGCTTTTATAATTAAAATTTTTATCTAAAGTGGTATGTTTTGACACTGAAGTGATTACTTATTAAGTTGTTATACAATGTCGTTTAGGGGTTTTCTTGGCACTAAAGTCATCTCTTTTTCATTAAGATTGATATTGATATGATTACTTTTTTAACAACGATTAACACTGAAGTGATTATTTTTTTATAACGACTAGCACGGAAGTGATCACTTTTTAACTTACTACACGACCTTGTTTAGAAATTATATGTTGATTGGACATGCCGACAAACCACGTAGGATTGAGAAATGAATAATATATTACCACGTCAGACTTTCGACGACTCAATTCTAAGTTGACATTTAACTGATAATTTTTTTTAAGTGACACTCAAATAAGCCGGTGAAAAATTATGGTATTAAAGTGAGTGTCGTACATAAATTAAGGCATCTCTAGTGTTCTTCTCTCTATTAGTTTCCATTCAGAGAAATCTCATTCTATTCCGATCAGGAAAGAGCAAGAAAAGACAAGCAGAAGTCGTTGTTTGCAGAATTACCCCGCTATTTGATTGAAAAATAGTTTGTATTCTGACATGCTAGGAGGCAGGAAATCCAAGACGTAATCATGCCTCTTCGTTCGACGGTATGTGTGGGTACCTTTGATGACGCTCAGCAAACTAATTCCATCTTCCTGCAATCTCGGTCAAATTAATGGTGGATAGACAGGGAGCGCCATGAAGAGATATTTACAGAAAATCTCCTGAAACTCGATGCTAACTTTACGAGCGGGGGTGATATTTTGAAGAGCCATGCAGTTTCATCATGAGATGCATTCACAAATATATAAATAGAACTGTGAGAGAGACTGTAGATTTCACGAAATTGCAAGATCGCATTTGTGTTTTGCACATAATCAACAGGAAATTTAACTTTCCTATGTTCCAAATTTCCCAAGGAGCTAAGACTACGATCCATCATCAGCCACAATAATTACACGATGATGATGTACTTGCTATTTTCTAACTAAGGGCGAGCAGTTTCAGGGTCGATTTTGATTTCACTTGAAACATAGAACCCATCCGTGGAACAAGTTCCCAAATTTAAAACTTAGAAATCACCCTGCATATTTTGGAATCTAGGACATACAATGCCATAAGTTTCAAGATCTACACGGGTTTTAACTATATTTTTAATTGAATGATTGCAGTGAATTATTATTTGTAATGACTATTATTTGTCATTATAATTCATTGACCACAACTTATATTTAGACATATGAAGAATATAAAATATTAACAAAATAAGTTTCAACCATGGATATGGCGGAAATGAAGACTTGGACTAATAATTCCAAATTATATGCTCATCATCAACACCATAGAAATACACAAGATTGCGCAAGGACATAAAATAAGAAAAACATAAAGACTTATTCCAAGTTTCAAGTTAGTGATTGGAACGACTTTCTCAATTTTATGAACCTAGAACTTACTCTGCATACTTTGAAACTACACCGTTAGAAACCGGTCCGGTCCTCTGATTCATGATTCTACAATAGAATCATATTCACCCCTATATCTAAGTAGACCATTGAATGTGGATGATACCACGTGCCCTCGGAGTTTGGACTTATAAGTGCCGTAGTCAATTTGGTTTATTGCGACTCAAAGTCTCAAATAGCTCAAGCAGCACTAGAAATAGTAAATAATTTGAGTACAATCAGTTTAATTCAATGATACGACTAACTCGAAATTAGGTGATTAAATAAGAGAGGCTGGTGGAAAATACCCACTTAACTTGATTAAACATGTTTCCATCTTAGAAAAAAGTTGTAGTGTTAACTTTTACTATCCAAGCACCGTTGAACCCTATCATAAGGATATCTCAATATAAGCGCCAAACTATATTTTAAATTGAGCTATATTCGTAAAAAGCTCTTTTAGCTCTAGCCTCTATTAAACAAGACACGGCATCGGAAGACACCAACTCCTCGAGCTTTGCGACATTAAAATAACATAGATTTCACCTACCATTAGAAGTGCATGTCCATTGTCTTTGAAGTGACGACCTCTGCAGTTCTTCAATGATGTCATAAGCCTTTCGGCTTCATCCCGACTAGGAAGCATGTTATCTTTGCCACTGAATCAATAGAAGCCTCTGAGAAAATGCAACTAACTTTTAACTATGCTTAAATCAGATACATCATTGTCTCTTTAGTGAAAAAACAACTCCCAATTAGTAAGCACATACCATGTGCGTGCATGCATGATGCATTTATCAATAACTATATACATGTATGTTTGGATGCTTATGCATGGAATATATGCTATTGTGCCGAAAGAAACTTCAAAACTATTCACGTAAAGAAAAAGGGATATGGCTGCTACCCCTGCTACAAAGCGAAACCAATTCAAACGAATGCCAGTGCCATTACATACTGCCAAAGGACATATCCCTGATTACTAAAGTGGAAGTACTTCACATGAGTGTGTATATTCATATCTATAAACTGAGAATTAGGCAGCTTTTTTCCTTTAGCTGTTGAGAAAGAGTCAGAATGACAATTTCACCAAAACTCATCCTATGACTCATGAGAAGTAGTGAAAAAAATATTGGCAATGGCTGCATATATATATATATATATAGGAGCAACCAAATAAAATGAAAGCCTAAGAAAAAACAATTTGCTACACCAATCTGACAGACATGGCATCATCTTGACAAACAGTTGAGGAGCAAAAACCTGGCTAGTAGAAGCACTTCGGCTTTGACAGCATGAAGACGAGAATTAGTGTAAGAGGCAGCTGATTTAAGTAACTTCAATTTCCAAAGAAGAGTTTCCTTGGTTATTATGTCAGCCAAACCCTGAAACGGGGAATTGATTATTCGGTCTCGAGATAATCAAGAAACAGCCCAGCAAAGGACAAAAACATAGAAAAGGTTTAGCATAGAAGCCTAATAGAAGGCCTGCTATATATCTATTGTAAAGTTTTGAGCAATAAAGTCAAACGAGAAAAGAAAATAAGCCAATCCCGGCAGAGAAAACGCCACCTACTGAGAGACGAGGCAGCAAAGAAGTGAGGTTGACAGACAACTGTTCAAGTGCCACTCTCGGGGGAAGCATATTATCAATATTGGCTGTTGCAATCTTTACCGGGTCACCTGATTCAGAAAGAAATCAAATCTTACTATGGAAAACTCTGAGAGCATTGTGACATATCATTTTACAAAAAGACTTGAAAGTAGGACTTCATACCCACAAAAAAGCTTATAAGATAGGGGAGCGTGAAATGAAGATTGTCAGACATAGCTTCCAATAACGGTAACAGTGGCTGCAGCTGTGAACGGCCAAATGATGTAGCTAACATGACCGAGAAAACAACAGACTTCCTCAGAGTCTCAAAGAAGCCTTGTAATCCAGAAGAGTATACCCAATTCATGATTTGCTGGCCAATCTGAAAACTCACCTGGATTAACTAATAAGACAACCAAGTCGATGGAAGGATTACAAGCTGCCACAGCAAGTGCAAGGCATCCTCCGAAGGAATCCCCAACAAGATAAATAGGTTTATGTGGAGATGAGGCATACTCAGCTTTAATGGTTTTCTCAACGAATTTCACCAGACCTAACAAGCATAAATACAACAGATCACAAAAGCTCTTTGTCAAGTCCTCAGTTAGTGTTGCATGCCATTTCAATTCTTATGTCATCAGTTGAGTATTAAGAAGAAAATCTTCACCCTTTAAAAGGCTTGTGAACCCATAATAACATCAAGAATTTGAGAAGGAATGGCGGGGATCTAGTATTGAATATAGCTGGAAGCAACAGATAAGAACAATATCCACGCATATGGGACTAAATGGAGTGAAAAGGATGATTGTAAAATGACATGAATGCACCACTGCCCTTTGCATGTTTAGACACCTTTCAAAAACATTCCACTTCACCCTCAGTTGCTATCAGCATCAGCAGCAACTAAAAGGCTTTGAAAGGGAGATACCTTTAAATGGAGTCACATCATAAACAGGGATATGCAAGCATCGAACTTCAAAAGCCCTGCAGTTTTAAGGCATCTGCATTAAGATGCTTAATCATATGCACAAACATAATCATGGAAACAAACAGGCTTCTCATGCATCAATACTTTCCCTCGTAACACAATTCGAACCCAAAATGCTGGAACATGCAAACTCACCTTCCTAGTGCTTTATGGTGCAAGATGAGGCCCCATCCAGTGCCATCAATTTCTGTAGGAAGCAGTAATAGTGTTTTAAAATATTGGCATATTTTACTTGAGATCCACAAAATTAGGCTCCTATAGAATATAGCTCCTGGGTATCAATTAATGCGCGAGTACATTATATTCACTTCGTAAAAGCTACAAGCATATTGTCAAAACAAGAATTCCAGTAATCTTCTTATACCCCTACAGTAAATTTCCCAATCAGGCGAGAAACCGGGCATTACCTGGTAGAAAAAGAAGAACTGGAGAATCATTCAAAGGATGTCCACACTCAACAGGGCAAAACCAACGTGGCGGACCTCCATCAGGCCTGATCATATCCCTTGCGCAGTCAAGATAGTCCTTCACACTCTTTGTTCCATAAGCATCATCCCACAACACCTTCAAGCTTTCCAAAGCAACAGTACTTTTTGCTTCTTTCTCCACCTTCTTCTTCCCTACCGCATCCTTCGAAACTGCATATCCCTTTCTCCCAGTCAAAGGACCAATTTTCTCTCTCCCCTCAACAGGAGGAGCTCCATTCAACGCAGCCAATTCAGGAGATGATGGCACTGTTGAGTCTCCAGCAACTGAACTGCTCGCTTGCACTATACACCGAGGCCTGAATTGTGAATTCAACACCAAATAAGGCGACACCCGGAAGGTAACTGATGATGTCATCGCAGTGATACAAAGATTGCACACTCTTCTTCCCTTTTCCAAAAGTTTGATCTCCACTTGGAAAAGAGATCAAGAGTCCTATTAAGTCACTGAGGGGCCTTGGGGAATTTAGTCAGAAGGTTCGTCGGAACACTCTTAACCAAAAAGAGTCACATTTCATTCTTGGCCTAAAATAAGCACCGAGAGAACATTCAAAAGGAAAATGGAAGATTGAAACTTGAAGTGCCCCCTCAAAGCAAAATGGTATTTTAATATTATCTAGAATGTACACTTCTAGAAATTTGGGGTTATCTGGTGGACAGAACTAACCCAGGGAAAGTTATGTTTGTAAAAAATTCTAAAAGATAGTGTTTATTTTGAATAAAGAAATGCAGATTATAATATCTTAGGCACCTATTTATAAAGAAGTCGCCATCTAGAAAATAACTAAATAACCGAAATCTAATAACAAAATAAAGGAAAAGATTTTATTTTTGGGTGACCCGAGAACCGCTGTACAGCTAATAGCCGGCGGTGTAAATTGAGGTGATCCATAGGGACCCACCTCCCACGAGTCCCATAAAGGAAAAGATATGATAAAAATGGAAAGTTATCAAAACATAACTATAAAATCTGTAAAATGTGTCTGAAATCTGTGACGTCTTGGAAATCAAGAAAAACGCATGAATCAAATATTGTAATCAATTTGTAATCTTGAAAATCACATAAATCTCTTTGATTTGTAAGATCGTCTGCTCTTGCCTGCTCTTATGACACTCCAATATTTTCATAAAAGCATTTATACGTTGTTCTACATCAAGAACTGAAGCAAATAAATAGTGAGTGAAAACTAATGTGGAATACAATGCAGCAACAAGAAAATTGGAAAGGGTGTCGAGGGAGAGAGAGAGAGAGAAAGAAAGAGAAGTACTTTGAGAGGCAAACCATTGTTTGAAAGTTAGCTGGGTCTGGTTTTTTGTTGGCGATTGTGATTAATCGGAAGGTCGTGCAGAGGAGAGAGAGTTTTCCATTTTTCCTGGTGAAGCTCTAGGCTGACACCCCTAGTGCTGACAGATCAGTGTAAGGGGCCAGTTGATCTAGAATTCCCTTATCAATGCGGCTTTAGAAATTTTTCGTCAAGTCAGATTTTTTCACCACCCTAGAAACCGTTTAGAAAGTTTGATCTCCACACATGCAAGTCATATCAAGTTTGGATTGGTCATCTGAGTCTTTGACTGAATTAAGATTTGGCCTTTCATCTTAGAAAAATCTCTAAAGAGCAGATTATCAACTTCTTGTGAGAATTCAAAAATCATGAAATGTTGAGTACAGAAAATGAAATGAGATTAAGTAGAATAAAGAAAATGAGATGATATTAAGGATAATAATCTGTGGGAGCATATCTCAAGAATTGTCAATAAATGTTTTTCCATCAAAGAAAAGATCTTATTATCAAAGAGGGCCTAAACAAAGTAACAGTAAATGGGAGACATCAACTAGAATTAAGACCGCTAGTCTGGACTATCAATCGAACAAGAATTGCCGAACACACACCGGTTGGGTTTTGATAGAATGCCATGTTCATGTCATACCTTCCCTATCAGCTAAGGGCACATTGATTGGCCCATTCGTCAAGGTAAAGGACAAATCTATGCTTGGCGAAGGCATCAACTTTGTCAAAACCGAGTAACAAGAGATTGCATTACATATTTCTCGAATAAACTTTAGAAAAATGCAGTTGACTTTAATTGAAAAGCGACTCTTCATCCAACTCAAATATTTGAAGAGCGGACGCGGTGACATTGACAGAGAGAAAAATGAATTATATAGGTAAATCTATTACACACTACCTAAACGACGCATCGTTTAGTTGATTTATCCATCAATTTGCCAGTGCTTTTGAAGCCAGCAAGCTGACACGGAGAGACGCCGTTCGCACATTGATTATTTCCCCACTCCAAATTAGAAAACCTCGATGTGCTTCTCATTCGTCCTCAACAGGTTTAAGGACACTTACTGGTGAGGAAAAAACAGAGAGAGAGAGAGAGAGAACAATTACAATACAGCAACTATCACTTTTTCTGTAAACAAATCATCAACTTTCAAGTAGATGTAGAGATGCATGTTTTCGAATATCTCACGGCATCAGAATCTTCCTCGAAATATAAGTACGCATGCGTACCAAAATTATGTTATAAGGTTGCAACTTTCATATGACGTAAGGAATGATTTCATATGTTTTCGCTTGGGCTTTTGAGAAGACCGTGCTACAATGGGGGATTCTTGCTCCAGGTTCAAGCCAACAATTTATCGGACCAGTGCCTTATGTAATTTAGACTGTTTGATATAATATTAAAAAAAAAAATTTGCGCGGGGGAATGATTTCAGAAAAATAATAACTGCTAATCTTCTTAGGGAAAACCACCGACTTTGAAATTGTCTATGTTACTATTGATTAAGGATAATTAGGATATTTGAGTGCATTCACTCACTAATTGAGTTCCAACAAATTGGAATGGGTGGGTATTGATCCAATTCTCGATTCCAAGTGTGGAACCACATAGGACCGATAATATATATATAAGAAAAATTTCCAACCGAAAAAAAAAAGTTTAAGAAAAATGAATACCCTAAAATCTTTAATCTGAAACTCAACACCCATTGACTAAGTGCACATCTCATCTCGCTCTTCCTCATCTGAGTTGTCTCTCTATCTCACTCACGGTCTCAACTATGAAGTTCAACGCCCATTGATTCACGGCCTCAACTCTCACCTTCCAATATAAGCCCAATCTTTTTTATTGATCTTGCAATTAAGAACGGGAAAATTATTTGTTTTGCTTTATTTTGTCTTGCTAGAAAACGTTGCCTTGAGTGCATAAAGCTTGATGGGACCGGTTCAATGGACCCATCCGGGAATCGGTCCGGATCAATGATCCAATTCCTGGGTGGATTTATGGAACCAACAGGTGGTTCCTAGTTCCTATTTTTTGAAATTAATCCTTAGAACCGCCCACCCGAACTATGACACTATCTTATTCACCATTTTATTGAAAACCCTCTCTTGCTTTCTTAGTTAAATAACATTTCATCTTACAAATTTACTATGTCCCAAATAGCATTCTACACTATCGAAAGAAAAAACAGAATAATACAAAAGAAGAAGGAGAAGCTAAATCGTAACAAGCAACAATTTGCTTAGCTACAAGATCAACATAACTCGACTAGTGATGATTACGTATTATTCGTCACTTAGGGTTTGTCATTTGAGAGAGATTATGGATTTTAGTTGTTTCACGGCACACTAAACAAGAACTGGTTTGCTACGTATCAATTTGTGAATAGTGGTAAGATGTAGTTGGAGAATAATGCCAAGTACGATATAGTGGGTGTTAGCAATGTCAGAATCAAAATATATGATGGTATTGTGATAATATTGACTAGAGTATAGCATGTTCCAGATTTGAAAAAGAACCTGGTTTTCTTAGTGCCCTAAATTTAGCCATGTGTTGGTATACTTCAAAAGGTGAATTTCTTAAGGTCGTTCGAGTTTTCTTAGTGATAATAAGAGGAATCAAATACGGTGACCTATATGAGCTCCAAAAGAAGATAATGACGAATTTTTCCATAAAGAGATCACATGCATTTATTCGAGAATCTAAATTGCGGCACATGCATTTAGGGCACATCAGCGAAAAAAACCTAAAGGTTCTAAGTGAAATGAATTTGTTGTGTGGTTATTATTAATTTGTAATTTATATGTTTTATAGGGCTTTTATTTAATTATGTTTCTATTTGCACCAAAAGTGTAACCGATTGCTCGTATAAATACATATGATACAACCTTAATTGGAGTTGAGCTACTATAAACACTTTGTCATTATTTTCTCTTTGACTCTAAGCATCAACAGTTATGTGGCTGAGGAATTGAATTCATGCATGCCATGACTTACGCAAACAGTGGAAAGTGCAGTTATGTACAACCACAAAGATTTCATAATAGATTCACTTAGATGTTCACAGGATATTAACAATTTCCTTCAAGAAAGAGTGCTAAAATAATAGCAAGCAAGAGTGAAGTTTATAGTCTCCTATTCCAAATTATCAATAATTTATCCTTATGTATTATATATGTGTGTGTGTGTGTGTGTGTGTGTGTTCAAATTCAAAATTACTCAATTGGTCGGCTAAACTACTGCCATAAGGTGGTCACTTGCTGCTGAATTGTGAAGAATTGCCTCAACGGTTTTTTTCCTAAAGCCCAAACATAATCCATTTTCATATCAATGGATCTCGATAAACGAACTTCCCCAAAGTTTAACTTATTAAATCGCTTATTAATAAAGGAAAACAGCTACATGCAGGACATGTAGGTTTCTTCTTCCCCCCCCCCCCTTTTTTTAATAGTTTCTCATTTTCTTCTATATTGGATTTACACACTTCCTGTTGAAAAGAAGTCCTTAATGCTCAACAGTCAAATAAGTACTGATAATGTGCATGTTGAAATGCTCCAAGTAGATTCACTCCTCCGTTGTAAATGGGCACGAGCATCAAGCAAAAACCCCCCATCATAAGTGATGGATTTATGAGATGGGCTTAAGGCCCATCCGCTCAAGTTGGGCCCAAAAGGGCCCGGCCCATGGGAATAAGGCCCGTGGAGGGGGAAGGTATAAAAGGGAGGAGAGAGAGAGAAGACAACATTTTTGGAACATAACGTACATCTTTTCTCTTCTCACGCTCTCTCTCTCTCTCTCAAAAACAAAAGGCAGTAAGCATACGGCGCGCTTTCCTTCCCTTCAAGGCGTCATCGGATCGAACGGGGCCAGAATTTCTTCTTCGTCTTCCGCATTGATTTAGGGGTTCGATTCGGTGTCGAATCCGGTTTTCGGGGATCCGTTATTCCCAACATTGGTATCAGAGCCCTAGTTCACGTTTTTTCCCGATCAATTCTTATGTTTTTGATTGATTTTTCGAGAAATTACTTCGGCCGTACGGAACCGGGCGAAAATCCCGACACCCGAGCGCTTTTCGGCCTTTTCTTTGAGTTTTCGTAAGTCGAAATCAAATTCCGAAGGCACTGGGAGAAGCGCGACGTCGAGACGAGTCCGGCGATGTGTCGACCGCCGCCGGGAGCCGCCGCACGCACCCACACGCGCGGCCGGAAGGCGATGCGCGTGGGCGCGACGCAGCGGGAAGCGCCGGGCCGCCCGGCGCGTGCGCCACACGCGCCGGTCCACGGACCGACGCGTGCTAACGTCATCGACGACGACGGTTGGCCGACCGGTGACCACCCGGCGACCCCGACCCGACGGCGACCGACCTGACCCAATCAGCCTGGCGCGTGCCGCGCACGTGCAGCTGACGTCTGCGTGACGTCAGCACGCTCACGCGCGAGGCACGTGCCGGCTGACGTCTGCGTGACGTCAACCACCGCACGCTCGCGGCACGTGCGGTTGGTTCGTTCGACCGGCACAGCCGGTCCGACTGGCCCGACCGGTCCGACCCGCGCACCCGTTGACCCGACCGTTGACCGTTGACCGACGACCGTTGACCGTTAACCCGAAAAAAAAAAAAAAAAAAAAAAAAAAAAAAAAAAAAAAAAAAAAAAAAAAAAAAAAAAATTGTTTTCTTTTTCAGTCATGCCTATGTGAATTATAAGTAATCCATTTTTAATTCTGCATTTGTTGCATGAATTTTGGAAAATTATGTATTTTCTCTTATATTAATTATGGATTAGAAGTGATCCATTTTTAATTCTGCATTTGTTACAGGAACTATGATGCGTTATGCAAGGATACCCGCAATCCGAGAACGGACGAAGAAAATGCAAGACTTAAGAGGCTGATGACAGAGTTAGCTGATTATCGGTGGCATGACGGTGATTTAGTATCACATGTGGTCGTGGTCAATCGGATGATACAGAAATCATCTGGAATGGTTATCTTATCCGGATTTTGAGAAAGTGCCGGCTTTGATGAACACTCTTCCACCCGAATGGCAAGCAGTGTTGGATCGGCTATGGGAGGTCAACGTGGTCCGGGTTAGAGGAGGCTGGTGGAAGCTTTTGTAAAGAAAGCACTATAGGATTGAGTTGGCCAAAAATTCAACCCTTAGATTGAGCGCCACATGGCGCCAAGTGAATGCGCCTTGGAGGCGACATGAAAGCTCTCCAAAAGTTTTTCCATGGTTGGCAAATGTGCCTTCAGTTTTCTCAGATATTATGGCTGATAGATTAGAATGGACATTCCCTATTTATTTCTTTAATTAATTGTGTAATGATTACTACCTAATTGTGTTAATTGAAAGCATTATTGTTTTTTTAATTGTATGTCAATTATCAGTTGCTTTCTGTTATTGCTGGTTGCTGTGGGTAGTAATAGAAGTTTTTGTGACTTCATAGAATTTATTTGCATAAGATAATTATATTAATAATAATTTTAAGTTAGGATTTTTGGAGGATGATTAGAAATATAGTGACATTTTGATTTCCGAAGCCTTACTTGAAATTATTTATTAATATGATGGGTCTATGCAAATAGGGATGCATAAATGATAGGCATTAATTATTCGTGCATGTATGTCCGATGTGTTCGGATCGATGGTTTCAAAGAACTAAGAACGTGATTGCGATATGAACGGCAATAATTGTGAAATATTGAATATGAAGATTCAATATGTGCTGGAAAAACAAGAAGCACTAGAAGCTCTTGACCACATTATGGAAGATATTGAGGGTGTCGTGCACCACCTTGAGCTAGTAGAGGACCGTCTAACGGTATTTGAGCCGTAAATAGACATTTGTTATGCTGGTTCTAGCTCAGAAAGGGCTTTGTGCTTTAAGCACAAGCGTATTGATTCGTTCAATATGTGGGAATGCAAAGGATCAAGTCATTATTGCAAGAAATCAAGAGTTAACCAACAAAAGAGAGGAAAACATCCTCAAGCGAAGAAAATGTCAAGAGTGATGTGTTACAATTGTGACAAGAGAGGTCACTATGCTCGCGACTGTCGTGAGCCAAAGAAGCTATACACCTCTTGTACATTTGAGAACTTTGTTTATGTGTCAAGTTCTGCATTATAGGCTGAATCCAATCCTTTGTGGACTGTAGATTCAGGAGCGACAGACCATGTAGCAAAGGATAGAGGATGTTTTGTGGAATTCCGACGAGTACCAACTGGAACTGAGTGGATCCATATCGGAAACAACTCTAGAGCTGATGTAAAGGGATTGGCACCTGCCAATTGAACATGCATGGTGAACGCATCTTGATGTTCTATATGCTCTGGAGATTTGTCGAAATTTAGTGTCTGTCTTAGTGTTGGTTAAGCTTGTTTTTAGTGTGAACTTCCATAATAGAGATGTAGATTTGTATTTGGATACAAACTACTATGGTTGTGGTCATTTTCTGGATGGTTTTATTGTATTAAATGTTGACTATGATGATGTCAATATGTTATTCCCCTGTTTCACATCTTCTACCTTATATGATAATGATGTGAATATTGTGGCATGCTAGACTTGGTCATATGGGCCAACAACATATGAAAAGACTAGCCAAAAAGGGCTTGTTGGGCAATATTGAAAAATTTGATTTGTCCATATGTGAGCATTGCCTAGTAGGGAAAATGACAAGGAAACCATTTGGAAAAGGTAAAAGAGCTGAATTTCTCCGCATTTAATCCATTTAGACGTCGTGGTTCAATGAATGTGAGAGGAAGGCAATGGGCTGTTTGTTTCATCACTTTTATAGATGATTCTACTTGATTCGGATATGTCTATTTGATTTCTCATAAATCTAAAGCATAAGTTGTTTCAAAATGTTTATGAATCTGGCAGAAAATCAATTAGATAAGAAAATAAATGTATTTAGATCCGATCGAGGATAAGAATATTTATCTGATAAGTTCAGAAAATTATGTGATGAAAAAAGAATAGAAAGATAGTTGTCTATTCCATATACTCCTTAACAAAATGGTGTTGCGGAGAGAAGAAACAGAACCCTCTTTGGAATGGTTAGGTCCATGATGGCGCATGCTAACTTACCCATCACTTTTTGGAGTGATGTGTTGTTAATCACGCCAATATACTTAACCAGATGCCTTCCAAATCAGTTATTTCCACTTCATATGAGTTATGGACAGTTAGAAAACTGGACTTAAGTTTTCTTAAGTTATGGGGTTGTGCCTCCTATATTCATGAGTCCTCTCACAAGTTTGGGAAATTGGGTCCCAAAGAAAATAAGAGTATTTTCACGAGATACTGCGAACACTCAAAAATGTATGTGTTCATAGGTGAGCAGGAAAGTGGGAGTATAACTGAATTTGAATCACGGGATGTCACATCCTTAGTGGATGAATTTTCTAAGAGGGGCGAAATAAGGGAAAATAACTCCCTATTTGAAACCTTGGATCAAGATAATGATGTCAGTGGAGTTCATTCAAGTGGGAGTAATATGAGATGTAATGAATTGAATTCAACTCATTCTCAATTGCAACCACCGATGTGATGACATCATCATTACCTAATCCAAGTGGGAGCATGATGGGGAATGATGTGTTAAGTGTACAATCTCCCATACGGTGAACAAGTCACCAAAGTATTCCCCGTCGATGTTTTGACATTGAAAGGGAAACTTTTATGGTTGCTCCACAAGATAAGGATGAGCCAAGAAATATTAATGAGGCTCTGAACTGCCCTAATAAGGAAAAATGGATTCATGCAATGAAAGAGGAAATAGAGTCAATGAAATCAAACCAAGTCTGGGAACTGGTTGATCTTCCAAAAGGACGCAGAGCTATAAGAACAAGTAGGTTCTCTAAATAAAGCGAAAGGCTGATGGCTCAATAGAAAGGCATAAGGCTCGCCTTGTGGCGAATGGGTATAATCAACAGGAAGAAATTGATTATGAAAATACATTTTCTCCTGTAGTGAGATTTACCTTGATTCGCATTATTCTGGCAATAATGACTAGTATGGATCTTGAGTTACATCAAATGAATGTAAAGACTGCTTTCCTCAATGGAGAATTAGAGGAAGGAACATATATGGAACTACCTGCTGGTTTCATAGTAAAGGCCAAGAAGAAAAGGTATGTTGACTTTAGGGGTCGATATATGGCCTTAAGCAGTCATCGAGACAAATGTATATACATTTTCATAATGCCATAGTGGCATATGATTTTACAATGATAGATGATGATCATTGTGTATATATCAAAATATCCAATGATCAATTTGTGATCATATCATTATATGTTAATGATATACTAATTGCTGGAAACAATATGGAGTTTGTTAATCTTTTGTCAAGAGTTGGTTGTCTTCCAACTTTGATATAAAAGACATGGGTGATGTTATATACATTCTTGGAGTTAAGATTTCAAGATTATAAACCCATAGATACTCCTATTGCAAAAGGTGAAGGATTGAGCCATAAAGCGTGTCCAAAGGACTCCACAAGAGAAGGAACAAATGAAACATGTTCCTTACGCTAGTGTCATTGCGAGCTTAATGTATGCTATGATGTGTACAACACCCGACATATGCTTTACAGTTGGAATGGTGAGTAGATACCAATCCAATCCAGGTCAAGCACATTGGAAAGCCGTTAAGAGAATACTAAGGTATCTAAAGGGGACTGCTGATCATACGTTGAGTTATTAAGGAAAGGATCTCGCAACTCAAAGGCTATTCTAATACCGATTGGAGAGGAGATTTAAATGAAAGGAAATCTACCTCGGGTTTGTTTTCTTACCGAATAATGGCACCATATGTTGGAGCAAAGTAAGAAACAGAAATGTATAGCCTTGTCCACGATGTAAGTTGAGTTCGTGGCATTATCGCAGCAGTATAAGAAGATGTTTGGCTTAAGAGATTTTTTGGATCATTTAGGTGTTATTGGAAGTGCTGCAGATTCATTGTTGGTTAACGTGGTAGCCAAGAAGCAAAAAGCGTATACCAAAGATCCAAAATATCATGGCAAGACCAAACCTATAGATACCAAGTATAATCTTGTCAAGGATATGGTTGCACGAAAAGATGTGAACTTAGAGTACATACTACGCATGGAATGGTAGCAGATCCCATGACAAAGCCAATACCTAGAGATGTGTTTTGTGGCCATATGAAATCTCTAGGATTGTGTAGAGACCGATGTCTTGAATATTGTATTTTCCCTAAGTGTTCACAATTTGATGAATTTGTGTTTTCATCATTAATGCCTATGAATCTTTGTTTAATCTTTATGCATCTTAATGCTTAGTGCATTACTTTAAGTTGAGAAGTATGTCGGACAGATATAAGATTAGCCCACTCACACGGGTAATCGCCTCGTTTTCTTGTGTGATAAATAGAGATGAGACTGTTTTTAAGCTTATTATCTAGGTGATAATCGAGAGCTCAAGCTTAAAACACGTATGTCGCCTTAATCGGGTGTTAAGATGAGGACATAATACTTACTATGTCCGAAAGTGAAATACCCCACATATTTTACTTTATCCGTCTAAGATGCCGATGTGAGTTCGATGAATTTTATGAATGAGTAGATATGTGAACTCAAGTTAGACATTGGGTATGTCGAACTATCATCCGTACGGTATTGAAAAGTGTAGACATACGCTCCATGGGAAATGAGTTAATACCGTAATACGTATTTCATACTACGTATGCATGAGACGACCAATAAGAGTGGCAAAAGTTTGATCTCAACTTTTATGTCGTGTGAGACTCTTGAGGAAGAGAGTTCCTCAATTTCTTAGTCCCCTCATGACTCTTACTTATTCTCAAGATTTCTATTTAGTGTTTGCTATCTTAGGATGTTGCCAATGGTCATGAGTTTGATTCGATCTAATGGGGCATTTCTAGAAAAGCAAGCTGGACTGAAATTGAGAGTTTGAAGGAAAGAGGAAGATCGTTTTTGGAGAGTCACATTGTAGTTTTGTATTCACCGGTTAACCAATTATGAATGTCTTTGTGATAATCATAATTGTGAATACAATATATATATCATTGTTTGAAAGAGATCAAGAGAGATATAAATGTGATCGATCGATCTAGGGTACGCATACTAAATCTACTCGGGATATGATGCCCATTATGAGCTGCTATATATTCCTAACAGATGTATGGCAACGAGCTCTCAAAGTATGCTGGTCGCACGGATTATTCACCGGTATGAATGTTGAAGAGAGGAAAAGAGGATTATGTTCGGCACACCATGTTAAGTGAGAGTCTATGATGGATTTTTCTCTGATGAGACTGAGTAGGGCTTGTCCGCCCATGTTGGTTTTGCACCACCATGTGCGAGTGGGAGATGATGGATTTATGAGATGGGCTTAAGGCCCATCCGCTCAAGTTGGGCCCAAAAGGGCCCGGCCCACGGGAATAAGACCCGTGGAGGGGGAAGGTATAAATGGGAGGAGAGAGAGAGAGAAGACAACGTTTTTGGAACATAACGTACGTCTTTTCTCTTCTCACGCTCTCTCTCTCTCTCAAAAACAAAAGGCAGTAAGCATACGGCGCGCTTTCCTTCCCTTCAAGGCGTCATCGGATCGAACGGGGCCAGAATTTCTTCCTCTTCTTCGGCATTGGTGTTTAATATGTGGCTAACAAGGTACGCTCGAATCCGTGGTGTGCTTTACGATCGGTGATGCGTGTTTTCCCGGGCTTCGTCTTCCGCATTGATTTAGGGGTTCGATTCGGTGTCGAATCCGGTTTTCGGGGATCTGTTATTCCCAACAATAAGATTTGGAACCCACTATGCCTGGCAAGGAAAGATCGGCTTCTATTGGTACTTCATAGATGGATATGTATAATTCTCACGAGGCACTTCACAGGGCAGGTCCAGTTTGCCCGGTTGAGTAGGCTTAGGGTGCCAAGAGTATTTCCTCAATAAACATTAAGTTATTTCTTCTTTCACGGCATTATAGGCGGTTTGAACATGAATACCCCGATGACTTCCTGAATTGAAGACAAATTCACGCTGTGCAGTCCGGTCTCATTCAGAAAGCTACAGGATCCATTTAGGTATTTTCCATTGATGCTCATACCCATGGACTTGCTTACATTAGAAATTAGACGTGTCGTCTAAACAGTTGAACGGCTGCTTACTTGCGCATCGTCCCCAAAGTTGAGTAATGTGTGCCGCAATGGGCATTCCATGAAGGCAAGCTGTACGATACTCTTTCTTTAGTCTCACGGGCGGATTGGCTAAGGATGGCCCCCCTCCCAGAGCCCAAGCCCAATATTCCGCATATGGTGTTGTTTGCTCTGAGCTTGTCCCGTCCAAAGTTGTAGTTGTCTAAGCCGCAAAACGAACTCAGTTTTGGGGAATCTTCTATTGAATCTATTACCGTCCCGAGAGATAAAGCTGTCCAAGCCAAATTGCCGCTTACTTCCCATTCCTAGGTACCTTAGATCATAGGCACAATTATTGTTCATATATTGTAATAGATGCAATTGAGTCTTAAAACTTTCAAAAAATACAATTGAGTCTTAAAACTTGTTATGAAAGTGCAATTGAGTCTTAAAACTTCCAAAAGTACAATTAAATTCAAAAACTTGTCAAATCAATCCAATCAAGTCATTCCATTAAATGTATTTTTTGAAAGTTCTAGAATTCAAGTACACTTTCGTGATAAATTTTAGGACTTATGTGTGTGTGTGTGTGTGTGTGTGTGTGGAACACACAGAGGATGTTCACATGGTAAGGGTGTATGAAAAATATACCCAATTGAGTTAGAAAGAAATGAGGAAACACGCTAAGTGAGCTTCATGTTGAGAGATTGGGAGAAATAGATAAGAGGAAAAAGAGTGTTACGTGTTTGTAAGAGCGATTCGCACAAATGATGTTTTGTGATTGCCTTATGGAGATAGCTATTTGTAATTATAACAGCAAGCAGGAGTCATTTATGGTCCCCTACTCCTGGATATCAACGGTTTATCCCTTATAAAAGTCCATTGTAGATAGATGGGTAAACTTATCCTGTGAAGAATAATAATTAGCTTCGGAGGGGAAAGGTCGTGGCATCCCCCTATTCTTGTTGAAGTTGGAGTGTAACATTTATTGGTATCATAACTTAGGTTATGAAATTTGGATATAAATTTTATGGGACATTGTAAGTTTGTGTGTTATTTTTTATAGTGCATGAGTCATTTGTTATGTATTAGGATGTATGTTTCATTTTAGGCTCAAGTATCATCATTTATGGCTTAGAGAAGCAAGCTTCGCTTTATAAGAATAACAAAAATAAGCAAGTTATTACCTTTAATACCGGAATATATCTCAAAATTCCAAAGGCACGATTTCAACGATGAGACAAGAGGATCTTTATAATCGAAGTTTGCCGGAAGCAAGGGAAGTCACTATATGGTTACCAAAGCAGGACCCCTATCAATAGGTGTGTGATTAGGGGATAAAGCACATATAAACCGGTGGCCCTGTAACAACCCAATCCAACGAGGGCGATGAGGGGTCACCAGAGCCAGTGGGCTCAGATAAAATTTGGCTTATAGCAGGCTATTGAAAGAGATATGAATGAATTGAATTGCACAACAAATAGGGGAAAGCTAGCCTTGGAAAGTGTCTGCATGTATGTCAAAGGATAAAAATTGTGAAGCTTGGAATAGGACAAATCAAAGTGAACAATATATCAAATGAGTTAATTTAAGAACGTCACAAAACCAGCCTAAGTTATCAAGGTTCTACATATCCTTGTCCACGCTTTGCTTCCCACAATTGTTTTAACGCAATTCGTATTGCGCAAACACATTATCAAGTGAACAAACATGCTTGTTTACTTGCTAAAGGTGATAGCTGATCGATTCAAATCTCGCTTTTGAAAAGTTGTCCCTTGCAGCCTCCTGACTATCAATAGTGATGGTACAACTATACCCAACCTACATTTCTTTGCCCTACAAAGACACAGATTCCTTCTCGATCTGAAGAAAAATTCGAAGAATCTAATTCCATGATATATATACCCATTGACTAATATGCTTTTGCGTTTTCCTCGCTTGTTGCCTTAGGAAAATACAAATTGTCTTCTTTAGGTTACTTCAGAGAGGGCTAACCATCTAAATAACGAATATATTTATTCATCGATATTCATGTGGTTAGCACTCAAAGAATATATTGCATTTTCCAAAAATAGATTACACAAATGTTTTTACAAATATCTATATTTTGCCGAGACAAAGGCCAATCACTCTAAAATTGAAATACACAAGACCAAAATAATTTTGACAACCCCGTCCAATTGTCAAGGTTCAAATGCCGCAATTTCATGTAAAGGAGAATTTCACGCTTTATGTATGATTCTATTCAAATATACTTTGATAATTGTGTCACACCCAAAAACCATCCTGAATGGAGGATTGACACGGCCGTTCTTCTATCCAAAGGACGCAGCCTCAAAGCTCTCAAAAATCCAAAAGTCCCCTCATTGCTATCACTCTCATATTACTCATCACTAGTTGAAAAACTTAAAAAGATTAGAAAACATAAAGATGTGCAATCATAGCTAACTAAATAGTGCATCTCTTCTAAGTGGATCGAGTACCATTCTGCATATTTACTCCCCAAAACCACAACTCTTCTAACCTAAATTCAGAATATAACAAACAAATAATAATAAAATAAGTTATTTATACTTCAAAATAGCTATATTTATACAAAAACATCCATTTCACAATAATATCAAAACAAACATCAATGGTCAAATCCATTTATCAATCTCATTAGTTCACATGCCAATAGTTCATTCTATTGATTAACCTCATGCCACATATTAATAATTTAATCCATTGATCCATCTTATATGAAACTACATGTCGATAATCCATTCCAATGACTAATCTCAAATCTCACATCGATGGTCTATTCCATCGACTAAACTCAAATCACATGTCAATGGTCCACTCCATTAATCAAACTCATATCACTTGTCAATGATCCACTTTATTGATCAATATGTTGCTCAATATTAAACCATGGTCACGACATAATGTATGATGAGCAAGTGACCAAGATTCCCCATTGGTAAGGTTTCCATCTATTATTAGTCAGTGGCGTCCCACAAAGATATCCTAAACTAGTATGTGCATACCCAAAATCCCCTCACTGAGTTCATAGCGATATTGAGCATCAATATCAATCCACCACATCCACAAAGCCAAACCTAAAAATCATTTCATGTATCACAATACATTTCACAAATTAACCACAATCTTTTGCAACTCAACTCACCCGCTGGAAATACTTTTCATAAAAAAATTTCTCAAATCATTTCAGGACTCATCTCACAAACTGGTTTTACAAACTGAATCAAATCACATGCATGACAAAAAGCATTTCACAAATCGATATAAAGGTTTTCGTATAAAGGTTTCACTAATCCAAAATATATGATATTTCTCAACTTCATTCATCAAATAGAATATATATTTTCACCGAAAATTCTCATACCATTCACAAATATCAAAATATAGTAAATGTATGATCCAAATTTTATGCAACAAACATGCTTATTTATAACTCATAACATATCAAATCTTTATCATTTTAAAAATATGAGTTTATAAATTTTCAGAAGAGACAACACCACTCACTTGGATATGCCCCAAACCAAACAATAAGCCTCACTTGAATCGATGAACTCGCATTCTTATCATATAGGCGAGAAATAGCATCAAAACCAAGTAAGGCCCCATTTGGTTCAGCATTCCCAAGATGCTTTCTGGACTGAAAGCCCATTGGTAAAAATTTTAGGCGTTTGGTTCAGCATTTGGAGGTGTCCTTGGCCAAACGCTAGCATTTGGAATGATAATATGAGGTTTAATGAATTTTTTTCTTTCCAATATTGCCCTTACCGATAACCATGTTTTCTCCTTTTGCCCTAAAAAATACTATTCATCGTCTTCTTTAAGGAACTTGTTGCTCCACCGCGGCGAGCGTCACCCGAGGCCACGCGACCTCGGGTGACACCCCGGGTCGCTTGACCTCAAAGCGAGCCACCTCCACCCCCCCAACCGCTACCGCTACCACCACCGCCACCACCACCAGCATCGCCGCCACCCAGCCACTCCCCCACGATTTTCCCCTGCAGCTGCATCTCCTCCTCCCTTTTCTTTTCTTTTCATTTTTCTTTTCACCTTGAAGTAGCTTTGCAAAACATACATAAAAAATTGGGTTTCCAAACACACTTGCCTTTACAAAATGCTCATTCACTCAAAGATACTTGGGGAAATGGCTTTGCATTTCCCCAAAGTTGAACAAAAAGGGCCCTAAAACGCTATATTAACTAACAGCTTGACTAAATTATGCATAAAATGACACCTACGTGCTAAAATAGATCACATATCCAAAGCGGTTATTCAAGACATCTGCATGCGAAATTTGAGCACAAAACTTGGTCACTTTATAACTTTCTCCACCAAACTCCATTCCAAATGTTCTTGTAATCAATAGAAAGCTCTTTCAACATACTATAAGGACCCCATCTCAACTGCTCCAAAATCAAACCGAAAATTGACTAAATATGGCCCCGGATTTGTTGGGCACACACTATTTATCATGAGCGGGAAATCTCAAAATTTTGTCTCAAACAAACCGTAAGTTCAAATTGAGATCCGTAAAATCTTACTGTTCCACAACATCCTAAACTATTATATATGTATGAATGTGTATATATATACATGCAATTTAACAACTCAAAAAACAGACTTCGCCGCTCGAATCTTCAATAATTCCTAATTTCAAGCCCTAAGTCCTAAACTACTCCGATTGGAAAAATAAGGGGCGCGAACACTTATCGAGCATTGTGAATAAGCTTGGTGAAGCGCCCACGACATGAATGTACAAAATCCTATGTCCTATTTCTTCTTCTTCTTCTTCTTCTTCTTCTTCTTCTCTTCTCTTGTTTTATACCCAAACTTTTGCCCGAACGTGGGCTCTCTTTCCATTTCCATTTTTATCTCTTCCTGTTTTTTCTTTTTCTTCTCTTTTTTTTTTTTTGACTTTTCAACCTTTCTTTTGTTTTGTTCTCTCTCTCTCTCTCTCTCTCTCTCTCGCTAGTCCCACTAATGGCCAATATCACAATCTACCCTCCTTACAAAAATTTCGTCCTCAAATTTGAACTTAACTCGACCTTCAAACAAGGATATTCTTGTCTTGCCTCCTTCTTGAGCTCCTAAGTAGCATCTCTTTTCGTGTAGGAAAGCATTTGACACATCCATCTACCAAAACTTCCACGGCTTAAGGGTAGCAAGAGTTAATTGAACACATAGGATCATAATATTGGCCATTGGATTGAAATTTTCATCATAGTCAAGTTAGAACAACTTCTATTGCTTATCTTCTAAAGTGTCATAACTTTGCACAACGGGACACTTAAGTGCCATAAATTACAAAAGGTACACTTAAGTGCCAAAATCGGAGCAAAATGGATCACTTGAGTGCCAATCCGGCCAATTTGCATACGTGGCATTTTCCGGCGATTTTCAGCGACTTCTTTTACTGATGTGGCAAATGTTTTTTTTTTAAAAAAACAACGTGGACGAAAAAAACGACGTCGTCCATCCACATTGAGTGCGCTGACCTAAACGACGTCGTTTAGGTCATTGTGGCTTAAGCACACCTAGCCGTCACCGTTCCTCCCCATCCGCGTTCACACTGGATCTCAGGCCCTTCTCTCCATTACCGTTCATGCCCAGAGCTGGTCATCGGTCGCCGTCGTCAGTTGCCCTTGTTGGTTGCCATCGCCGCTCACCGCTCACCATCGTTGGTCGTCGTCACCACTCACCATCGTTGCTCGTCCAGGTTCGGCCCCTTCTCCCCCTCCCCTGTGATGAAATTATGGCTCGATTATTTCATTAGGGCTTGCTCGATTATTTTATTATGGCTCGATTATTTTATTACGGCTCCGATGAAATTTCTGTTGATATATTTTAACTGAAACTTGCTGACATCACACAAATAGGCCAGATTTCTCATTATTTTCGTGAATTTTTCTTTCAAGCCAATGTCAAAGTATGCTTTGATTATTGAGTATCCTAATAAAGCAGGTGACTAATGCATCTCCGAGAAGAAAATTATGTCCTTAAACCACCCTGCTTGTGAGGCTGTATATAGTATGTTTATCAATCCAAAATCCTGAATGATGATAGAAAGATGAAAAAGAGAACATAACAACTGTAGCTAGAATTTTATTGGTAAAGTTACAAACTAAGAAAAAGTTTTAAACAGGAAGAATAAGAACTTGAAAGGGTATTGAAGCATGTTTTGGTGAAGCTATTTCCTGGAATTGGCTCTTCAGCTTGCGTCAGTCTTCTTTGAGAAATGTATTGCCTGCTTGTCCAAATTTGTTATGGGTTAGGATAGTCTAAGACTTTAGAGTGATTTGTCTATGCTTCATTTTCTCTTTGTTTTTCTTTAACTTTAGCAACATAAAATGCTTCCAAGTTTAGTTGTTCTAATTTTAGTTTAAACTTCTAAAGGAATTTGTAGGAGTCAGCGACTGTGATTTGATTAAGTTGATGTCAGAGTATGCTTTGATTTGATTAAGTTGATGTACATTTTCTCACATCGCAAGTTTAGTTCAATAGACAAAATTGCTTGGGCTATGATTGTTGTGGGGACCTGTGCTTGTTGTGGGTACCTCTGTTTTTGGTTAATATTTTAAGGGAAGGAAAGGCAAATAATTAAAGTGCCGACCTCTTCTTTGGCTATCATGTAGGGGCATATTGTCAATGTGGGGACCTTTGTTTACTAAAGTCCATGAGAGTGGGGGGACTCCCATGTGTAATTGTCTAGTGGTCCCAAAAACTAATGATTCTTTTTCTTGTTCTTGGTGCAGTAATGGCTCATGACAAGGATTATGTTGTTGTCATAGTTTGTTACGATGGGGAATTTGTGATTGGGGAGGATGAGTGGGAGTATGAGGGTGGAAATGAGGGCACCATCTTTATGGATATAAAGAAAGCATCTTATATAGGATTTATTAGGGATATAAAGACTTATTTGCCTTGTAAAGTTCAGAAGTTGTTGTATTGTATTCCTAGAAAAGACTTAAGAGATGATTTGAGATGCTTAGAAAAGGATAATGGTTTTAGAGATGTTCTATACCAATATCTTCATGGTGAAGAGGTAAAAATATATGTTGAGTACAATAGTGAAAGTGAGGACGAAAATGATGATGGAGAGAGCATCAGAGTAGGACAAGAAGGAGATGGTATTCAAGGTAGTACTGACGTTAAGGTCGAAGGAGGGCAGGATAGATATGATGGACATGAGAGGAGCTTGGATGCAGTTTACCAAAGTGATTGTGACATAAGTGATGTCACAATCTCTAGATTAGATTGGGAAGTAGCTGAATCAACTGATGATGATGATGAAGGGTAGCCTACTGAAAATTTTATAAATGATGACGACGAGGAGGAGCTTGTACAGTCAAGAATACAACGAATGAATTTTTTGACAGCTAAGTTTGCAGCTTTATAGGTAGTCGATGAAGTTCGAAACAGACCCGAAGGCCCTGCAGATGCTAGTGCTACTGGTGAGGAGACTGACTATGAAGAAAGCGTCGAGAATGATACTTCCTAGGATGAGCTTGAAGAAGATGAAGGACTTGTGCATAGAAGGAAAAGGAAAAGTAGGTTTCCTTCTTATGGTCCATCCGTTGTCTCTTCTACTTTGTTGATAAGCATGAAATTTCATGATGAGAAACAATTTAGAGAAGCTATACTAAAGAACTCCATTGACTTCATTATTCGCAGCAAAATTGTCCATGAAACATCTATGCGCATTTGTTAGGAGAAGTTGATCTTTCCATATTAGAGCCTACCAAGAAGAACATACTTGTTCCATAATTTTGAGAATAAAAGGGTAACAAGTGCATGGTTGTCGAAGCACTTCTTTGAATTGATTAAGCTAATGCCTCAGATGAATACTACTCAGTTCAGGATGCTGGTGAAGGAGCAGGTAGGCATCAATATATCTAGGAATCAATGTAAAAGATCGAAGTAAAATGTGATGAAGATACTCATTGGTCAGTACAGTGGTGAATATAGACAGTTGTGGGACTATGCTTGGGAGTGTAAGCTGCAAAATCCTAGAAGTAGAGTGTATGTAGAGGTCGTGGAGAGACCACTTCCTGATATTGGGACAAAGTTCAATTAATTCTATGTTTGCTTCGATGCATGCAAACAAGGATTTTTATCTAGTTGTAGACGGATTGTAGGATTGGATGGGTGTTTTTTGAATGGCTTGTGCAAGGGAGAATTGTTAGCCGTAATTGGAAAAAATGCAAACAACCAAATGTTTCCCCTGGCTTGGGCTGTTGTAAAGGTAGAGAACAAGGAAAATTGATCTTGGTTCCTCAAAAATTTGATGACTGATTTGGAGATAACAAATGGGGTGAGGTGGGCGTTCATGAGCAACTAACAAAAGGTAATGTTTGCTTTTTAAAAAATTTGGTCACTTGTTTGCCTTTTGATATCAACATGTCATTTGTTTACATTTTTTATATTTTGAATTATTGCAGGGGCTAGTTCCAGCAATAGCTGAGTTGTTGTCTTATGCTGAACATCAAATGTGTGTGCGACATATATACGCAAATTGGGCAAAGACCTATAAAGGGGACGAGCTACAGTCGCAATTTTGGTAGTTAGCAAAGAGCACGAATATGGCTGACTTTAGGATGGCCAAAGAAGAGATGCTTCAATTGACAAAGAATGGTTATGATGCACTATCCCAAACAAACCTGAAGCATTGGTGTAGGGCGTTCTTCAGCGAGGAATTCAAGTGCGATAACATCGATAACAACATCTGCAAAGCATTTAATGGGAGGATAATAAATACTAGATGCAAACCAATTATCTCGATACTTGAAAACATACGGGTTTTGGTCATGACTTGGCTGCATAGACAAAGAGATGAGACTACAAAGTGGACTAAGCAATGTGTTCCTAGGATTGCTAAGAAATTGGATGACAACTTGGCTGCAAGTAGGTATTGTCATCTCATTTGGAATGAGGATGAAGGATATGAGATAATGAAGTGTTCCGATAAGTATGTTATTCATTTAGGTACGATGAAGTGTTCATATAGAGCATGGCAACTAAGTGGAATTCCTTGTGCACATGCCATATGTGCAATTTAATTGAAGGGCCACAATACAAAAGACTACCTTGATGATTGGTACAAAAAACCGGAATATCTTGCTTTGTATCAATTCATGTTGCAGCCAATTAGAAGTGGCAAGTTCTGGGAGCCAACAGATTGTGAAGCACCTCAACCTTTGTCGTTAAAGAAAAGAATGTGAAGACCAAAGAGAAAACAAAAAATGACGGAGGGAGAGGACTCATGTGACCGTAGGATGAATAGGACAAATGTATCGATAAAGTGCTTTTTTTGCCACATAGCATGACATAATATTAAGGGTTGTCAATTAAAGAAGCAGCATGAACAATTGAGGCTAGCCAAAAGGCCTAGTGAAGGGACAGTTGGAGGAGGAGAAACAGAAAGGCGAAGTGAGTCAACTATTCTTTAGTCGACGGCAATAAACCCAGTAAGTCATGACAATTGTGTTTATGTTGCTTTATGGTTTGTTATGAATATGTACATCGATATATGTGACATGTATATAATGTTTTTGTCTTTGTCAGGTCACCATGATATGTGAAGAATTGGCCGAAGCCCCTACTATACTTGAAACTGAAGGGCCTGTTCAAAGAAGGCAAGGTAGAAAACAGCCAGCTGCAGGATTGGCTGAAGCAACTTGAGGGCCAGTTAAGTCGACTGTTCTTCAGTAGCAACAGAGAAAAAAATACCCGATAAGTTCAATGATTTAAGTTTACTTTTCATTTATGTTTTAATATGGCCTGATGTTGTTGCCTTATGATGTCATTTGCCTTTTTCTTAAGTTCGAAGAAGACAAGCTAGAGCTCAGCTACCAATAGAGGGCCCAACTAAAAGGCTACCACAAGATCCATCACCAAGGTCATCACAAAGGCCACTAGAAGGGTCCTCACAAGGGGCACCACCAAAGCCAACCGAAGGTGTCATTGAAGCTAAAGGCCTAACTAGAAAAACAACAAGAAGAAAGCCAAATCAAGAGCCACCTACAAGAAGGCTATCTACAAGACGGCTAGCTGAAGAATTGGCCGAAGAAGCCCCTGCTATAACTGAACAGCCACAAGAGCCCAAAAAATCACATGCGAGAAGAAGAGGCAACCAATCACAAGTACCTGAAAGTGACGCTCCCCTTCGAACAAGAGGGACTCTTGGGAAGAGGCTAAAATAATATGGTTATGGCCTTTATACAAATGAGCATTCTGGAACAATTATTCTTAATGTAAGTTTTATAGGCCGCATTTAATTTAATTTAATTTATAGTGCAAACTTTTGTTGATAATTTATTTTTCTTTTTGAAGCTTGGGAGAAGTTCAGAGGTTCTTATCTCTCAAGACCCAACTCAAGAATCAACGGCTGTGCCAACAAAGAAGAAGACATTGCCTGTGCTAACAAGAAAGAAGAGTAAGAAGAACCCAGTTGCAGGTCTATCTTAATCAGTTCAGCCTACAACAGTTGCAACTCCTTTTGAATCAGTTCAGCTTAGGACAATTGCAGCTCCATCAGAATCAATGCATCCCAAGACAGTTGAAGAAGAAGTCTCACGTCCAGTTAGAAAAAGTGCAATGATTATGAATCAAGTACGAGGTCCATCAAAAACGAGCATGAACAAGAGGCATTGTGCATATTGATTAATGAAATATGATGTGATATGGTCTGTGGGGTTGAGGAGTCGATTGTAAACATCTGTGGATGTTTTTTTTTTTTTTTTTATAATAGTTTGTCATTGAGTTAATTGAGTTTGAGACTTCATTTGTCATTGAGTTTGTGAGATTTCATTTCAATATCAATGGAATGGTTGTTGCTTGTCATTTTTGGCATGCATTTTTCATTTTTTTTTATTTTGTTTTTGCTTTTACTTACTGCTACTTCTGTGGTGGATGTGGTGGTGACTGGGGTGCTCGTGTGGCTGGTGGTGGCTGGTGAAGCCTAGTGGTGGCGGCTGGTGAAGCATGGTGGTGGTGGATTGAGTTGGAGGTTTTTGCTGCACCTAGTGCAATATGCACATCTTGCACCAGGTAATGCTGGTGCAAGCTGGTGTAAGACACCTTACACTAACAACTTATGCAGCAACATACCACCAGCATAGTGGTGGTTAATGGTGGCTCAAGTGGATGCCTGGGATGCTTTGTGTGGCTGGTGGTGATGGCTGGAGGTCGATGGTGGCCAGTGGTGAGCGATAGTGGTGGCTGATAGTAGTCGATGGCTGGTGAAATGTACAAAAAAAAAAGGCACTTAACTTATCACATTCTAAAATACATAGCACTTAAATGTTCACTTTTAACAATAAGTGGCACTTAAGTGATTACAAGATACAACTTATAGCACTTGAGTAATCACTCGTGTCGGTTCTATGTATATGGTGGTTTGCAGCAAAACAAAGAAGCTATTGGTTTATATATTTGCTGCTGGTTTACATTCAATTCAAGTAAAATAGTCACCACAACACATCGACTCAATAAACATTCCATCATCACTGATATATATTTGAAAATAAGCAAAAACATAATACAAATAATATTTGTCGAAATCATTCATTCATTCATTCAATTTCCTTAACCTCCCCACAAGCACAAGAAGTAACACATAATACATATGACAGCCCAAAAAAAAAATTCCCACAACCATCTTGTAGACAACACAACACTTCTTCTAATTTTCCAAATAAATAAGTCACTTTTCATTCAAAACAAGTACATTTTTCCACACATTTACAACTATGGCAATTGGAGAAACTTCTTCTCATCTTTCAGTAATTTACATTTTATCATAGAGTACGATAAACATAAAAACAGCAACATAATAAATGCTTGGTAACACTCCCATTCAATTTTCATCTTTGAAACTTCATTCTTCAAATGGTTAACAGAATATGCTTGAGCTTGAGTTTGCATTGAGTCAATATCGTCCAAGTCGTCCACAAGCGTAGATAGAGGTTAATGACATCCATCAAGTAGGTCCAATATCACCTTTGTGGCTCGGTGAGAGAATTACGCATCGATCCATTTGAAGTATTTGCACTTCGAGCCTTCTTTGTATCGGGCACATCCATAGAATCTTCTCCCGGGATTTGTTCGAGTTCACGATGTTCTTCTTGGACTTGGTAACCCACAAAAATAGAAACGCTCGACTTCTCCTTCGCTTCAGCGAGAGAAATTTGAGCCGCTGCTGAAAGTCCTGCTCTCCATTTCCAATATTCGGTGGAATTAGGGCTCCAGCACTTCAATGGCATTTTGCTCAATTTAGGGTTTTAGATTTAAGGCAAATGGGGAGACAACGGCGTTTTTGCTAATTTAAGGGCTCTATTTTGGGCCAACACCCGTCGTTTGGGGTGAATTCGAGCTAACTCAGCTCTCCAGTGAGATACATCGACGAGAAATATTAATATTTTAATGCCACGTATGATTTTCGGCTAGTTTCGCCGGAGATGGCACTCAGGTGTCCCATTTTTCTTAAAATGTGGCACTTAAGTGTACCTTTCGTAAGTTATGGCACTTAAGTGTCCATTTATGCCAAGTTATGGCACTTGAAGTGTTCTTTTGCCGAACAACTTCAACAAGAAGAGTTCTTTTTTGTTTTCCATGCTCATCTATTGGTTGGTGCCGGTATTTTTGGAACGTGACAATACATTCTCTATGGATCAACAAATTCTTCAATAACAGGGAGAGAAAGCTTAGAGCCTTCTTGACCAAGAGGATGAAAGTCTGCATCATGGAACATGAAAATAGAGCAATTATCCTGCTTCTGCTTTTCTTGATTGGATGGTGTCTTATTAGGGAGTTCTTGTGGATTTGAATGTTTTTTTTTCCCACTTTAGAATTGGCTTATAGAATGGGGAAATTGCTGGTTTTTTGTGAGAATGTGAGGGAGGTGGTGTAGGTGGTAAAGCTGGTGGAACGAGAGGTGATGATGTGTTTGCTGGTGGTGGAGATGGAGTATAAAAAACCATGAATTGGAGCTTATCACTTTCACTAAGGGTATCAACAGAAGGGTCTCTGTTCAAATACCTTTGATATATACAATCCTTTGATTTTTTGGATTTTTGCTGGACCTTGTAGTCGAGTCCATTGCATCAAGAGAATTTATACAGTAAGAGCATTGACAGAATGGATCCCAAAAACAATTACCATAGTGATCTTTATAGTAATTGACATTATTTCTATTACTCTCGAAGTATTTAACAAGTTTCTTTGGATCTGACTCAGTGATTGATTCCTGATCGTAAGGTTCAATCATAAAGAAAGTTTGGAAGATGGAAGGGTTTTCTTCCTTTTCTTTGCCACATTTGATGGCAATAGTGCCATCCTTTTTCCTCACAAATTCAGAATATGAGGACTGGAAATGCTTATTGTTTAGGTACAGCTTTTTATAGTTGGTAATCCAAGTCTCCTCCAACTTTTCTTTGAGAATTTGCTTGGGAACATGGATGCAAGATACCCAATCATTTTGCATAGAGATGAACATGGCATCTTTATTTCCATTTTGGAAATTTAGATTAAGGGCGTGATTCTATACTCGATAAACTATCCGATAGTGCAGTGTTGCCACAATGGAATCAACAGTCCGGGGTGCTCCGGTAAGCTGAATTTAAACCTTCAAAAAGGAAAGCAACTGAAAGTCTAAAAGGGCAACATTAAAATTTGAATATAAGGTTACAAAGACTGTTCTAGCATTTAGAATGACTTGAACAATGCAATACAAGTATGATGGTACTCCAGAAACCGAGTATCCAATAGAGCCATTCTGGCCACAACTAATATGCCTTTTCGATCGTGAAAAGTAAGTGCGAGACAGACAACTCCATAATGGATATGAGAATATCATTGTTAGAACCACTGTTCGGGAAATTTTGGAAAGATTTGGAGAGTAACAAAATATTCCTTGTCAATGGTTGGAATAGAGTGTTGATCAAACTTGGAGGATTGCACGTACTCTTTCACTTCTTTAGGAGTTTGGCAGATAAGATGTCTCATGAAACGGATGGGGGGAAATGATGATGAGGATTTAGTACAAGCAGAATATGGGTTCACAAGAAGAAGTTGGGTTTCACAAAATCTTTGTGTCATCACTAAGAGAGATCTCATAAACATAGTCAATCTTAGAAAAATTTGACCCTTGAAAGTCTGAGAGAGAAGAAGAAGATGGGGATGAAGTAAGAGTAACAAGTGCATTAAGAGTTTCAGAGTTGACCATGATGATGTGAAAATCTTCTCAGCACTGAATTCATCATCTAAGCACATGGAAATAACCAAGTTATAAATGGAACCATGTCTCTAATACCAATGAAGCAATCTACACTTAGAACCAAGGAAGACCGGGTCAGTCGCAGCAGGTATGTTATCCTACAATAGGCGAACCTCTCTGTTCAAACCTTCAAGAGATTGCCAAGAAACTGAATATATGTAGGCACTATGTAGGTGCTATGACCTAAGCAAACAACAAAAAGCGTAGTTTTGTACAAGCACAAAGATTTCATGGTAGATTCACTTTGATGTTCATAGGCTTATAATAGCAAGCAAGAGTCAAGTTCACTCTCTCCTTCTCCAAAATATCAACAATTTATGGTACATGTTCCTTTTTTTTATAGTTTCCCCGTTTCTTCTCAATTGGATTCACGCACTTCCAGTACACAGGAAGCCCTTAATGCTCCGAAGTCTATAAGAACCCATAATTTGCCTCTTGAAATTCTCCAACCACATTCACTCCACCGTCATACAGGCACGAGCATCAAGCAAAAAACCCAATAGGATTTGGAACTTATTATGCCTGGCAAGGAAAGATCGGCTTCTACACATTGATACTTCATCGTTGGATATGTATAATTCCCACGAGACACTTCATAAAACAAGTTCAACTTGCGCGGTTGAGGAGGCTTAGGGTGCCAAAGAGTAATTCCTTGATGATGGATTTTTTCTTTATTGATGGGCCTGAGTTGGCCCGTCCGCCCAAGTTGGGCCCAAAAAGCCTGGCCCACGGGAATAGGGCCCGTGGATGGGGGAAGGTATAAAAGGGAGGAGAGAGAGGGAGAAGGCACCCTTTGGCCATTCTAACGTACGCTTCTCACTCTCTCTTTCCCTCCAAACGCTTAAGGCACGTTGTTTCCCTTTTCAAGGCAAATTGGCATCATCGGATTAGAATTTCTTCCTCAGTCTTCAGTATTGGTATTTAATTTGTGGCTAACAAGGTACGCTCGAATCCGTGGTGTGCTTTACGATCGGTGATACGTGATTTTCCCGGGCTTCGCTTCCGCATTGATTTAGGGGTTCGATTTAGTGTCGAATCCGGTTTTCGGGAATCAGTCATTCCCAACATTGGTATCAGAGCCCTAGCTCACGTTTTTTTCCGACTTGTTTGATGTTTTTGATTGATTTTTCGCAAAAAAATTTCGGCCGTATGGATCGGGGCGAGAAATCCCGACACCCGAGCGTTGTTCGGCCATTTTTTCTAAGCTTTCGTAAGTCGAAATCAAATTTTGAACACATGGGGAGAAATGCGACGTCGAGACGAGTCTGGCGACATGTCGCACACCGCCGGGAGACGCCGCACGCGCCCACACGCGCGGCCGGAAGGCGCTGCGCATGGGCGCGACGTGCCCGGAGGCGCTGGATCGCCAAGCGCGTGCGGCACACGCGCCGATCGGCGAACCAACGTGTGCACGCCGCTGGCGGGCGAACCGGCACGCGCCGGTCCGCGGACCGACGCGTGCTGACGTCACGCGATGACGTCATCCAATGGTCGGTAACCGCTCGGATGACGTCACCGATGACATCATCACCGACGACGTTTCGCCGGGCGATCACCGGCCGGCAACCCGACCGGCGATCCGACCCGACCGGAACCGCAAAGACCCGGCACGCGCACGGCACGTGCGTCAGTTCGCCCGAGCCGGCCCGACCGGTCCGACGTCCGACAACCGTTGACCATCGTTGACCGTTGACCGACGACCATTGACTTTGACCGTTGAACGTTGACCCGGAAAAAAAAAAAAAAAAAAAAAAAAAAGGAATTCGTTTCTTTTTCACTCATGCCTATATGGGTTATAAGTAATCCATTTTTAATTCTGCATTCGTTGCATGAATTTTGGAAAATTATGTATTTTCCCTTATATTTATTATGGATTATCAGTGATCCATTTTTAGTTCTGCATTTGTTGCAGGAACTATGATGCGTTATGCAATGATACCTGCAATCCCGAGAACGGATGAGGGAAATGCAAGATTTAAAAGGCTGATGTCAGAATTAGCTAATTATCGGTGGCATGATGGTGATTTAGTATCACATGTGGTCAGGGTCAATCAGATGATACTGGAAATCATCGGAATGGTTATCTTATGCCGGATTTTGAGAAAGTGCGGCTTTGATGAACACTCTTCCACCTGAATGGCAAGCAGTGTTGGATCGGCTATGGGAGGTCAACGTGGTCCCGGGTTATAGGAGGCTGGTGGAAGCTTTTGTAAGAGAGCACTATAGGATTGAGTTGGCTAAAACTTCAACCCTTAGATTGAGCGCCACATGGCGTAGAGTAAATGCGCCTTGATGGCGACATGAATGCTCTCCAAAAGTTTTTCCATGGTTGGCAAATGTGCCTTCAGTTTTCTCAGATGTTTTAACCGATAGATTAGAAGGGACATTCCCTATTTATTTCTTTGATTAATTATGTAAATGTTTACTACCTAATTGTTGTTGATGTAGCAACCGATATGTTAGTTGTATTATGTGAAAGCACTGTTATTCTATTGGATGTTAGATAATATTTGCTTTCTTTTACTGCTGATTGCTGTGGGTAGTTAGCTGTGGGTAGTTAATATAAGTTTTTTTGTAACTCCATAGAATTTATTTGCATAAGAAAATTATATTAATAATAATTTTGAGTTAGGATTTTTGGAGGATGATTGGAAACATAGTGACATTTTGATTCTGAAGTCTTACTTGAAATTATTCATTAATATGATGGGTCTATACAAATAGGGATGCATAAATGATAGGCATTAATTATTCATGCATGTATGTCCGATGTGTTGAACGATGGTTCAGCAACTAAGAATGTAATTGCTGATATGAACGGCGACAATTGTGAAATATTGAATATGAAGATTCAATATGTGCTGGAAAAACAAGAAGCACTAGAAGCTCTTGACCATATTATGGAAGATCTAGAGGATGTTGTGCGCCACCTTGAGCTAGTAGAGGACTACCTATCGGCATTTGAGCCAAAAATAGATATTGGCTATGCTGGTCCTAGCTCAGAAAGGGCTTTGAGCTCTAAGCGCAAGCGTATTGATTCGTTCAATATGTGGGATTGCAAAGGATCAAGTCCTTATTGCAAGAAATCAAGAGTTACCCAACACAAGAGAGGAAAACGTCCTCAAGTAAAGAAAATGTCAAGGGTGAGATGTTACAATTGTGACAAGAAGGGTCACTATGCTCACAACTGTTGTGAGCCAAAAAAAAGTAAACACCTCTTGTACATTTGAGAACTTTGCTTATGTGTCAAGTTCTACATTATTGGCTGAATCCAATCCTTTGTGGACTGTAAATTCAGGAGTGACAGACCATGTAGCGAATGATAGAGAATCCTTTGTAGAATTCCGACGATACCAACTAGAACTAAGTGGATCTATGTGGGAAATAACTCCAGAGCTAAAGTTAAAGAGATTGGCACCTGCCAATTGAACATGCATGGTGGACGCACCTTGATGTTCTAAATGCTCCAGAGATTCGTCGAAATTTTGTGTCTGTTTTGGTGTTGGTTAAGCTTTGTTTTTTATATGAACTTCCATAATAAATGTGTAGATTTGTGTTTAAATACAAACTACTATGGTTGTGGTCACTTACTGAATGGTTTTATTGTACTAAATGTTGACTGTGATGATGTCAATATGTTATTCCATTGTTTCACGTCTTCTACCTTATATGATAATGATGTGAATATGATGGCATGCTAGACTTGGTCATATGGGCCAACAACATATGAATAGACTAGCCAAAGAGGGCTTGTTGGGCAATATTGAAAAAGTCGATTTGTCCATAAGTGAGCATTGCCTAGTAGGGAAAATGACAAGGAAACCATTTGGAAAAGGTAAAAGAGCTTAATTTCATCTGCATTTAATCCATTTGGACGTCTGTGGTTCAATGAATATGAGAGGAAGGCAATGGGCTGTTTATTTAATCACTTTTTTATAGATGATTATACTCGAGTCGGATATGTCTATTTGATTTCTCATAAATCTGAAGCATAAGTTGTTTCAGAAGGTTTATGAACCTGGCAGGAAATCAATTAGACAAGAAAATAAAAATATTGAGATCCGATCGAGGTCGATAATATTTATCTGATGAGTTCAGAAAATTATGTGATGAAAAAGGAATAGAAACACATTGTCTATTCCATATACTCCTCGACAAAATAGTGTTGTGGAGAGAAGAAACAAAACCCTACTAGAAATGGTTAGGTCCATGATGGCGCATGCTAACTTACCTATTACTTTTTGGAGTGATTCGTTGTTAACTGCTGCCTATATACTTAACCGGATGCCTTCCAAAATCAGTTATTTCCACTCCATATGAGTTATGGACAAGTAGAAAAATGGACTTAAGTTTACTTAAGCCATGGGGTTGTGCTGCCTATACTCATGAATCCTCTCACAAGTTTGGGAAATTGGGTCCCAAAGAAAATAAGAGTATTTTCATGAGATACTGCGAACACTCAAAAGGGTATGTGTTCACAGGTGAGCAGGAAAGTGGGAGTATAACTGAATTTGAATCACGGGATGTCACATCCTTAGTGGATGAATTTCCTAAGAGGGGCAAAATAAGGGAAAATTACTCCCTATTTGAAACATTGGATCAAGATAATGATGTCAATGGAGTTCGTCCAACTAGGAGTGATATGAGAAGTGATGAATTGAATTCAACTCATTTTCAATTGCAACCACATGATAAGACGACATCATCATTATCTAATCCTAGTGGGAGCATGATGGGGAATGATGTGCTAAGTGTACAATCTCCCATACGGTGAACAAGTCGCCAAAGTATTCCCCATCGATGTTTTGACATTGAAAGTGAAACTTTTATGGTTGCTCCACAAGATGAGGATGAGCCAAGAAATATTAATGAGGCTCTGAATTGCCCTAATAAGGAAAAATGGATTCATGCAATGAAAGAGGAAATGGAGTCAATGAAATCAAACCAAGTCTGGGAACTGGTTGATCTTCCTAAAGGATACAAAGTTATTGGGAACAAATGGGTTCTCAAAATAAAGCGAAAGGCTGATGGCTCGATAGAAAGGCATAAGGCTCGCCTTGTGGCAAAATGGTATAATCAACAGGAATGAATTGATTATGAAGATACGTTTTCTCCTGTAGTAAGATTTACCTCGATTTGCATTATTCTGGCAATAATGGCTAGTCTAGATCTTGAATTACATCAAATGGATGTAAAGACTGCTTTCCTCAATGGAGAATTAGAGGAAGGAACATATATGGAACAACATGCTGGTTTCATAGTGAAAGGCCAAGAAGGAAAGGTATATCGACTTTGGGGGTCGATATATGGCCTTAAGCAGTCGTCAAGGAAATGGTATATGACCACCGCCCGCGGTGGAAGCGTTGGTTAGGGCTTGGTACCCCAAACGCAGGGGGAAGGGTTCGAACCTCCGTGGAAGCGATGCTTCAATGCATAACGCGCGTCTTACCTGCGCTTGGGGTCGGCGGTGGGGCCCCGGCGCTCGGGGTTTACTCTCCCCGCGAAGCGGCGTTCGGAGGTTCCCTGGGTCATCAAAAAAAAAAAAAAAAAAAAAAAAGGAAATGGTATATGCGTTTTCATAATGCCATAATGGCATATGATTTTACAATGATAGATGAGGATCATTGTGCATATATCAAAAGATCAAATGATCAATTTGTAATCATATCATTATATGTTGATGATATACTAATTGCCGGAAGTAATATGGAGTTGATTAATACTATCAAGAGATGGTTGTCTTCTAACTTTGAGATGAAGGATATGGGTGAGGCTGCATACATTCTTGGAATTAAGATTTCAAGACTGTAAACCCATAGACACTCCTATTGCAAAAGGTGAAGGATTGAGCCACAGACTGTGTCCAAGGACTCCACAAGAGAAGGAACAAATGAAACATGTTCATTATGCTAGTGCTGTTAGAAGCTTGATGTACGCTATGATGTGTACAAGACCTGATATATGTTTTGCAGTTGGAATGGTGAGCAGATACCAATCCAATCCAGGTTAAGCACATTGGAAAGCCGTTAAGAGAATACTAAGGTATCTAAAGGGGACTGCTGATTATACGTTGAGTTATTAAGGAAATGATCTGCAACTCAAAGGCTACTGTGATACCGATTGGGGAGGAGATTTAGATGAAAGAAAATCTACCTCTGGCTTTGTTTTCTTATCGAATAATGGCACCATATGTTGGAGCAGTAAGAAACAAAAGTGTATAGCCTTGTCCACGATAGAAGTTGAGTTCGTGGTATTATCAGCAGCAGTATAAGAAGATGTTTGGCTTAAGAGATTATTGGATCATTTAGGTGTTATTGGAAGTGCTGTAAATTCATTGTTGGTTAATTGTGATAGCCAAACAGCAAAAGCGTACACCAAAGATCCAAAATATCATGGCAAGACCAAACATATAGATACCAAGTATAATCTTGTCAAGGATATGGTTGCACGAAGAGATGTGAACTTAGAGTACATACTACGCATAGAATGGTAGCAGATCCTATGATAAATCCAATACCTAGAGATGTGTTTTGTGGCCATATGAAATCTATAGGATTGCGTAGAGGCTAATGTACTGAATATTGTAATTTCCCTAAGTGTTCACATTTGATGAATTTGTATTTTCATCATTAATGCCTATGAATCTTTGTTTGATCTTTATGTATCTTAATGCTTAGTGCATTACTTTAAGTTGAGAAGTATGTCGGACAGATATAAGATTAGCCCACTCACACGGGTAATCGCCTGCATTTCTTGTGTGATAAATAGATATGAGACTGTTTTTAAGCTTATTATCTATGTGATAATCGAGAGCTCAAGCTTAAAACACGTATGTCGCCTTAATCGAGTGTTAAGATGAGGACATAATATTAAAGATGTCCGAAAGTAAAATACCCACATATTTTACTTTATCGTCTAAGATGCCGATGTGAGTTCTAATGAATTTTGTGAATGAGTAGATACGTGAACTCAAGTTAGACATTTGGTATGTCGAACTATCATCTCGTACGGTATTGAAAGGTGTAGACATACGCTCCATAGGAAAGGAGTTAATACCGTAATACGTATTTCATACTACGTATGCATGAGTCGACCAATAAGAGTGGCAAAAGTTTGATCTCAACTTTTATGTCGTGTGAGACTCTTAAGGAAAAGAGTTCCTCAATTTTTTAGTCCCCTCATGACTCTTACTTATTCTCAAAATTTCTATTTAGTGTTTGCTATCTTAGGATGTTACCAATGGTCATGAGTGATTCGATCTAATGGGACATTTCTAGAAAAGCAAGCTGAACTGAAATTGAGAGTTTGAAGGAAAGAGGAAGATCGATTTTGAAGAATCACATTGTAGTTTTGTATTCACCGGTTAACCAATTATGACTGTTTTTGTGATAATCATAATTGTATGATATATTTTTGTGATAATCATAATTGTGAATATATATATATATATATATATATCATTGTTTAAAAGAGATCAAGAGAGATATAAATGTGATCGATCGATCTAGGGTATCGCATACTAAATCTACTCAGGATGTGATGCTTATTATGAGCTGCTATATATTCCTAAGAGATGTATGGCAACGAGCTCTCAAAGTATCTTTGATCGCACGAATTATTCATCGGTATGAATGTTGAAGAGAGGAAAAGAGGATTCTGTTCGGCCCACCATGTTAAGTGAGAGTCTATGATGGATTTTTCTTTGATGGGACTGAGTAGGAAATGTCCGCCCATTTTGGTTTTGGACCACCATGTGCGAGTGGGAAATGATGGATTTTTTCTTTATTGATGGGCCTGAGTTGGCCCGTCCGCCCAAGTTGAGCCCAAAAAGCTTGGCCCACGGGAATAGGGCCCGTGGATGGGGGAAGGTATAAAAGGGAGGAGAGAGAGGGAGAAGGTACCCTTTTGGCCATTCTAACGTACGTTTCTTACTCTCTCTTTCCCTCTAAACGCTTAAGGCACGTTGTTTCCCTTTTCAAGGCAAATTGGCATCATCGGATTAGAAATTCTTCCTCGGTCTTCAGCATTGGTGTTTAATCTGTGGCTAACAAGGTACACTCGAATCCGTGGTGTGCTTTATGATCGGTGATACGTGATTTTCCCGGGCTTCGCTTCCGCATTGATTTAGGGGTTCGATTTAGTGTCGAATCCGGTTTTCAGGAATCAGTCATTCCCAACACTTGAGAAATATTAAGTTATTTCTTCTTTGATGGCATTATAGGAAGTTTGAATAAGAATACTACAATGAGTTCCCGAGTCGAAGATAAACCCGCCTTGTGCCATCCGATCTCATTCAGAAGGCTGCTGGATCTATTTAGGCGGTTTCCATTGACGCTCATGCCCATGACTTCAACTATGTACTTCTTACATTAAAATCAGACGTGTTGTCTAAACAGTTGAACAACTGCCTACTTTCGCATCGTCCCTAAAGTTGAGTAATGCGATACTCTTTGTTTGGTTTCACTGGATTATTGTGTAAGGATAGCCCTCCCTACCAGAGCCCAAGCCCAATATTCTGCATATGGTGTTATTTGCGCTGAGCTTGTCCCATCCAAAGTTGTAGTTGTCTAAGTAGCAAAAGGAATACAGTATTCACTTTAAGTGTCACAACATTTTTTTTTTTTTTTTACGGTGACTCAATGCCATAATTTTTTTAAAATGTTCATCTTGAGTGTTATGCCACATCACATTTCCAACACTTGAGTGAATATTTAAAAAGTTATGATACTCAAATAATCAATTCAAAATTCCGGCACTCAAATCGACAGTTTTTAAAAAGTTATAATATTTGAGTGATTGGAAAAAAGTTAAATGATGTCATATGAAAACCTAACACTTATGATGTACTTTTAGAGGATGTTCATGAAAATTTTTGATTTACTGGGCCAATCATCACGTTGGTAATGTAATACCCGACTGTGTTAGAAAGAAAATAAGGAAACACACCAACAGAGCTTCATGTTGAGAGATTGAAATAAATAGGTAAGAGGGAAACGAGTGCAAGTGTTTGTAAGAGCGATTGGCACAAAGGATGTTTGTTGACCGCTTTATGGAGATAAACAATTTGTACCTATGACGGCGAGCAAGAGTCATTTTACACTCCGCCACTCCAAACATCAACAGTTAATCCCTTATAAAAGTCCATCGTAGATAGATGGGCAAGGTAGTCCTGTGAAGAATAAAAATTAGTTTCAATTTCAAAATCAATGAAGCGAGAGTCATGAGCTCAGCTATGTATTGCCACAATCAAATTCAAGGGCATTGATGAAGACACGAACTCGCTGAAAGTTTCTTTTTATTACAGAGGAGAACTGCATACGGTACTTCAAGGTTTCATTTCTGCAGTCTTTTGTCTTTGCTTTTTCTTCTCAATTAAATTCACACACTTCCTATACAAAATAAGTACTCAATGATCTCATGTCCAATTTTTATGATGTTGTGCGGTTGTTGCAACAAATGCAAAAAATTAGAATTATTTTGTAAGGAGGAGTTATTATTTTTTGAATTGGAATTGCTGCTGTCCCATTTCTGGTCAGTCGTTGCCTTGAGTTTGTCACTTGCTGGTGGAGATGGAAGGCATTTATGATGAGTTTTGGATCTTGGATTTGTTTGTATGTAGTCATTCCTTATGTGAAGAGATAAATCTCAGACACGAGCAAGAAATATCTTGGTGAATTTATGTTTTCCTCCAAGGGTTAGGTTTCGATTGTGCTCAGATGGGTTCTCTTTTTCTTCTACAGTTGCATGAATTCAAAGGTGAGACCCGAGTTTTAACGTCTACAAACTTGCAACAGTTTTTTCCCAAATGAAACCAATCCATCGCAATTGGATCACTTTTTTCACAAAATCAAGAATGCTATTGCATACTTTCTTGAGGAATGCTAAATAGTTTTCAAATTCATCTGGTCAGCTGTATTACTAGTTAGTAGTTAATCGATCAGATTTGATTACTTTTAGCTTGAACTCAATGGTGCAGGTAAACTGGCGATTCCTAATACTCAATGAAATGGCTAGAAGGAACTCTAAAATACCCTTGGCTATCCCGGTTTACATATTCTGCTCATAAACTAGAGTTCTGTGAACTACTTGTCTGAGCTTTGCTTCCCGAAATGCTTATTGCAACACAGTACATTATCAAGTGCACACATATGCTAGTTACTTGCTAAAGGTGACAGCTGATCAATGCAAACCTTGCCTTCACACCAATTCTCCCCTGTACCTCCTTGCAGCCTCCCGACTGCTGATTGTAGTGGTGTAACCTGTCGAATTCAGCTCTGGTGAGGAATTGACATTCGCATATCTCCTTCTGGCTTCCCTGCTGTCGATTGTTTCAGGGATAGAATCTCTTTTGGGAACTGTACTGCCTGATGAAGGCTTCACAGCTTCCTTTGAGAAGTCCATTATCTTGCCTCTTCCATTCATCGGTTCAAGCCCCATATCATGACCACGCCTCTCCCTACCTCCTCCTGTCATGGTCGTAGTTAGTGGTTGAAAGGTCCTTTCTCCTCTCTCGGAAGAGACATAATTATTCGGCAAAGTGGACTCTGTTGGATGGCCAGGCCTAACGGCAGGACCACCTTCTGTGGCCACGGGCAGTTTCGGAATTCTATCACCTTTAAAGTGACCACGATCAGGGACTTCGTCCTTGGTCAAGTACTTCATCGCCGTGTCTATGTCAGCCATTGGTTTACTGAGCTCCATACTGGGAACATGCCTCTCCCCACGTCTGGCCATGATCATAGGTGGTGGTCGGTTGGTTTGCTCTCTCTCAGACGATATATGGCGAGTCGGTAGGACGGACCCAGTTGGATGACCAGGCCTAGCCCCATAAACCCCTTCTGTTTTCACCGGTGATTTCAGAATTTTGTCAGCTTTAAGGTCACCACAGTCAGGTTCCTCGTTCTTCATGGTATAGGTGATAGGCTTGGGCCTTTCCTTCTCATAGTCCCCATCCCCAGCGTTGCCGGTAGTGCCACGATAACCTGCAGAGATAGGGATCCTGAGCTGGTGTGGGGCCCGTGGAGCACCAAACCCAGATGGTTGGCTCACTTTACTCTGGTTCTTGTTGGGATATTCCTCTACCACAGGCCGCCGGTCGCCTGTAGTGTCATAATAACCTGTGGAGACAGGGGTCCTGAGCTGGTACGGCGCCCGTGGAGCGCCAAATCCAGATGGTTGGCTCACTTTATCCTTGATCTTGTTGGGGAATCCCTCTACCTCGGGTGGCTGGTCGCCAGTAGTGCCATAACAACCTGCGGAGACAGGGATCCTGTGCTGATACGAGGCCCGTGGAGCACTGAACCCCGATGGTTGGCTACCTTCATTCTGGACTTTGTTGAAGAATTCCTCTACCACAGGTGGCCGGTCATTGCTCGAGATTGAAGGCCCGCGCGGCTTATTGACTGCTTCATAACTTGTGGGGTGCTCATACCTTGGGGGAGAGCATTGTTTGTAGTATTCGGAGAACACGGGGGGATGGACGCGTTCAACGGTAGTTTCAATTGTCATGACATAGGTCCCTGGGTTTTCATAAGGGTCACCAGCAATCACTCTTCTTCCCCCGAATTCATCAAGGGCTGGACGGCACAGCTGCTCGGAGTTGTGGCTCTTTTCGGTTTTTTGTGGATCGAATCCATAGTGGGGGTTATGGCTTCGGTAGGAGTAACCATAACCTGCCATAAGTTAGACTGGAGACTGAGAAGACTTCCTACTTGGGCTAAAAGGACTTGAGCTCTCGTACTTACAAGGGATGTCATTCTCTCCTTTTATAGATGTTCATCTAGCATTCAGCAGGAGCATTTGATTCAAGTTTGTTGATTGAATGAGGATCGTATCATATGCTAGTTTTGCGAATCTTCTATTTCATCTATGCTAGGAATTCTTTTCACCAAAAGATAAAATAATCGAGGAATCTCGTTGGAGCACAAGGCTGAAACCCATCAGCTTTTAACGGTTGACAAACACAAGCTAAGGAAAATAGGAGTGTTTGACTAAATGGTCTTGCCAAATCTACCAGATGAAAATATGTAAATAGACAGAATAACTCACCTTTGAACGATTCAGCAGTCCGCACTTTCAACAAAGGTGAGACAGAAGACTTCTTATCAATCCTAATGCTACCCTCAACCTGTGATTGCTGATGGTATCCAATCAAAAAGAAAGGAAGTACAGATGCTAAAGCAGATGGAACCTCAGCTTTAATGCCTTGTGCCTTCCAGAGCTGATAACTCCAAATCTATCATGGATTCTTATGTAAATCTCAAGCTTGGAATTGAGGTCCACATGTTCGGACAATTAAATTTCTGGTAAATAAACTGAAACTTCTTTTGTGGAATTTATGAAGATGAGAAGATCATAATCAGCAAGTCAGCTTAGGAATTACTCTCAAATAAGATCACACTTTCAGAATTTCATCAGGTTCAAGCTGATGTAAAACTCTTGTTCATTTACCACAAGACTTGCTGCTTCGGCATATAGTTTATTTTTTGCCCTTTTAGGAGTGTCGGGTTGATCTTAACCGTGATCGATGGACAATACCTAATTAAGAATTTTCCAATGAGGTAAGTAGCACAAAATTGAATGACTGAGAATAGAAATCTGCCAAAATGAAATTCCTTAAGCAGATACTTACGGATGAGCAGTTCCAGGTACCGTACAAATCCCATTTAGAACTTGGAACTTACCCATTGGAATAAATTCCTCATTTTTTGAAACCTAAACTACCGTGTATACACTGGAACCTAAAACTTACCCTATGATAGGTTCAAGATCTGTTATCACATTTAATGACCACAACTTACTACTACAACTCACTCATCATAACTTATATTTAGACACACAAAAAATATAATTATTAGCAAAGTAAAGGTATCGATTACAAAATGGAAGCCCATACTAGTAGTTTTAGATTATACACTAATTATCGAACACCATAAAATATCACAGGATTGCACAAAGAAATGGACAAGTAAAGCACAAAAACTTGTTCCAAGATCTAGATTACTGGTTTCAAGTTCCAGATTCCTCTGACTTAGATCCTCGAATTTACTCGTCAAAATTAGAACCTGAAACTTACCATGCATACCTTGGAACTAGAAACCAGATAGGTTTCCACCGGTCCGGTTCTCAGGTTCTAGGTTTTACCCTGGAACCATATTCCCCTCTAATACTTTGGTGTCAGAGGTGCTAATATACTCAACCCACATTTCTTTGCCGGAGAAAGATTCCTTTTTCCAGATTCGAAGATAATTTTGAAGCATCTAATTCCGTGATTTCAAGGATTACGATACCCATCTATCAAAATGCTTCGGATATTCCGAGCTCGTTGATTTAGGAATACACAAATTGTCTTCTGTAGATAACCCAACGAACGCTAATCATCTAAATATCTACATATGTTCATGTTCAGCCTAGACATAGGCAGTCAATGTAAATGAAATACAAGAGGCCAAAACTATTTCGAAAGCCATCGTGGATTATTAGGGCTCAAATGCCGGAATTCCATGTAAAGGAGAATGTAAGGCCCTATGTATAGTTCTATCAAATATATTTGATGAGGGTCCTCCTCTTGCTTCTTGAGAAAATACGCAATGCATCTTTCAATTCCGGATTTTACCTGCAAGTACAACTCGTTTGCATTTTCTCTGTCCGCCAGTGACTCATATCTCCCACTTGTCTTTATGGGTTTCCCAAACAGATAGTACAAGCGGCCAGGGATCCTTCGCAAAACCACTGGAGTAGAAAGCGCTTCATTCTCCCAAAGAAACAGGACATAATTCATGTTGGTTTCAGAAGAATTTCACAGTATGCTAAGCGATTTTATAATTTCAAAGGCCATCCATACAAAATCTACCTTGCTCGTATAGTGCATCTAGATTCTCTGATGTAGTTATTGATGAGTGGAATCTTCATCAAATCATTGTAATCAAGTACCAACTGTCCATTCAAAATAACAATCACATTGTGATCAGAATGCAATGCTGAAGTAAATCATATACACAAGTCCATTTCTAGACTAGCCTTATAACTCGTTTAACTTAGAAATATTAGACAGCAATGGTCAATGCAAAAGTCGAAAGAAAAATGCATCAAAAACATATTTGATTCATCCAAATTTATTAACCATGCATGTATTTAATTAATGCTATGCAAGTATTGAATTCGCCACCTTTGCAGAGCCAAGAGCGAAATACCAAACTTTAGTGCAGAAATGGAAGAGCTTACTTCCGTGATATCATTCTCTCCCACAGTTCCAAATGGTACTACTGTGGCGCCAAACCGTGCAGCCATTCTCACAAATTCTGGTTGTTCTGGCCAGAATAACTTGTATTCTTCACCCTACAAATGAAACAGGATGCTGCTGAGGTAAACTTTACAGGCACAATTGTATTGAAGATATGCACATGCAAAAGCTTAGCAGTAATTACGAGTAACTCTTTAATCACATATGAATCCTTCGTAAACATACACCCTAAGAGGCAGTGGCAAGACCAAGTTACTCATGCTCCTAGATACTTGTGCCTCTGAAATGAAATTTTCAACATATAATCTTGACCTCTTGTATTTAATGCCCTTAAGAGAAAATGCATACTCAACTACACAAAATGATTATCACTTAAGACTCACTTAGCTTCTTATCCACCCCATGTCATTACCATTGGCTAGACCACTGCCACCACCAGCAGTTGCCACCACCATCTGAGTTAATTGGCTTTAGCATCTGACATTGCTACCACAACCACTTCCCGTTCTTCTGTGCATGGCTTTACATCTTCACTCGTAAAACTTATGTTGTGGAAGATCCTTCTTATCTTATAGCCTCGACATATGTTCTACTTGAAAAATAAGTTTTCTTTTTTGATTACTTTATTAATAAGATCGATTGGGTTAAAACAGGATCAGATACAGTAGCTACTCCGCACAAGAGACTACTTAAACTGAAAGTAAGGTACTTACACACATTATAATGGAGAGCCTCGCGTACACCACCAGGATAAAGTAGAATATGAGATATGGTCGAAAAAATTTGAAGAGGTTCCTTCCCATTGGAGGAACTGCTCCGAATACTTTCATTTAATCAGTGAGAAATTCAGAAGATGGATTTTCCCTTTTTCCCAGAGAACAATTCCAGATGAGCTACCCCACGCACAATAATGTTCTTCTCTCTCAAGAATTCATCAACAAGTGAATAAAGCTCAAGTCCCATCAATATGTGATAACCCACTAACAACACTGGTCCCTCTAAAGGAATCCTTGAAAAGCCTTTCACTATCTTTCGATCATCTAAAGTTGAGAATAATGCCGAACTAGATGCATTGCAAATAGTCTGCATTTATCCAGCCACAGTATCACAGTAAGATTGACTGGTTGCAATTAATGGATCAGTATGCAAAATGAGCATTTGTGGAAAAGTATGACATATCCATGTTTGTGCTGGGCTTGACGAGGCCACTGATAGCATTAAAATTGGTAATAATAAATCATGTGTTTCGATTACAATAACATTCAAATTTTGAACTTTAGGTATCAACTGACTGGTGCTTCTTTTGCAAATCACAAGATGAGAATGGCTTCACCCAGAGATTTCAGGCATCAGCTGGTGATAAAATCATTCACTAATGCAGCGGAAGAATTTTAGAGAGCTGTAGCAAAGGAAATAGAAAGTGAAGAAGCAAATAATTAGATATGAAAAACATGACAACCCTATTTTCTAGCTTCAAACATTTGGGGAATAATTTAGATCTTCATAAACAGACTTAGAAGATATAGGAAAGTATCAGTTTATGTTTAGAAAGAACAGAGACATTAAGCCATTAACAAAAATCTGGTTGAGGTCAATTGAGAAATAACTAGTATCCAATCAGGAAAGAGCAAAAAAAGACATGCAGAAGCATTTGTCTGAAGAATTACCCAACGACTTGATTGAATGCTACTTTGTGTTCTGACATACTAGGAGGCAGGAAATCCAAGACGTAATCATGCCTCGTCATTCGACGGTATGGGTTGGTACCTTTGATGACGGTCAGCAAATTAAAGTCTTCCTGCAATCTCAGTCTAATTACTATTCAAAATACTGGCAGCATAATATAGAGAAATAAAGCAGCCTTATATAGATAAAATCTCCCGAAACTCAATGCTAAGTTTCAGGGAGAGCGACATTTTGAAGAGCTATGCAATTTCATCATGATATGTATTCAAAGAACCCAAATAAATAGATAAAATATGAGAGAGGTTGTAGATATCATGAAATTGCACAATTGCATTTATATTGTGCACAAAATCAACAGAAAACTTAATTTTCCTCCATTCCAAATCTCCAAAGGAGGTAAGCTTAAGATCTGTCATCAGCTACTATAATTACACAATAATGTTCTGCTTTCCAATTCTATTTACTAAGGTGATGATATTGCACACCTCTGGACTTATACATGCCACACTCAGATTGGTTCATTGAGATGACTCAAAGTCTCAAATTATCTTGAGCAGCACTAGAAATAGTAAGTAATTTCATTACAATAAGTTTATTTTGTGATATGCCAAACTCGAGATTAGTTGATTAAATAAAAGGGGCTGATGTGCAATACACACACTTAACTTGATTAAACATGCGATTTTCATCTCAGCAAACAAGTTGTGTTAATTTTCACTATTCAAGAACTGTCAAAGCCTATCGTAAAGATAAGCCAATAGAAGTGCTAAACGATATTTTTAAAATGAGCTACCCTCCCAAAAAGCTCTTTTAGCTTAAAGTTTCTCAAAACAAGTGACTCCTCAAGCTTTACAACATTAAAATAACATGAGTTTCGCCTACCAATAGAAGTGCATGTCCATTGCCTTTGAAGTACGAACTCTGCAGTTCTTCAATGAGTTCATAAGCCTTTGGGCTTCATCTTGACTAGGAAGCATGTTATCCTTGCCACTAAATCAATAGAAACATTTTAGAAAATGCAACATTTTGTAATTGCCATTGTCTCTCCAGTGGAAAAACTACTCCCCATTCATAATTCCATACCCATGTGCATGCATGCCCGATGCATTTATCTATAATTATGCCCATGCCTCATTTATACATGTATGTTTCGATGCTCATGCATGGAGCATATACCAACGTGCTGATAGAAACTTCACAAGTATTCACACAAGCCAGACTAATGCCTGTGCCGCTGCATATTGCCAAAAGACATATACCTGCTTATATAAACTGGAAGTAACTTACAAGACACAGTATATTCATATCTATAAGCTGACAAATAGGCAGCTTATTTTTTTCCAGCTGTTGAGCAAAGTCAGAATGACAATATCATCAAAACCCCTTCTATAGGACTCCTCAGGAGTAGTGAAAAGAAGAAATTGGCAATAATTGCACAGATATTGGAGCTGCCAGAAAAAGGAAATCTAATCAAAAGTAATTTGCTACACAATCTGACAATTGTGTCATCATCTTGACAAAGTTGGAGGAGCGAAAACCTGGCAAGGAGAAGCACTTCAGCATTGACAGCATTAAGACGAGAATTAGTATAAGAGGCAGCTGATTTAAGCAACTTCAGTTTCCAAAGAAGAGTTTCCTTGGGTATTATATCAGCCAAACCCTAAAACAGGGAATATCAGCCAAACCCTAAAACAGGGAACTGATTATTTTTTTTGGTAAAAGGTAAGAATATATTGAGCTTTAAGCCAAACTATACAAGAGAGTTCGGTGCCAAAAACTTACACTCAAAGTGACAACACGTCAGATCAAGTGGAAGGGAGCCGAAAAAAACAAAGAAGAATGCAAAGCAAAGCGGAAAGCAACCAAAACAGAACAGCCTAAACAACAGGCAAAAGCAAAACAGCACAGCAAGTGACGGCCTTCGGACAGAGGAGCCATCATTCGCCTCAGAGCAGTCGAGCAAAGACCGACACCAGCAGCATTCGGACAGAGGAAACTGATTATTGGGTCACAAGATAATCAAGAAAGAGCCCAACAAAGGATAAAAACCAAGAAAACGTTTCGAAATCAAGCCTAGTAGAAAGCCTACTATACATCTATTTTAAAATTCCGAACGACAAAGATAAATGAGGAAAGAGAATAAACAAATCCCCGGCAGAGAACGATACTTACTGAGAGGCAAGGTAGCAAAGAAGCAAGGTTGACAGACAATTGTTCAAGTGCACTCTTGGGGGAAGCATATTATCAGTATTGACAGTTACCATCTTCACTGGGTCACCTGATTCAAAAAGAAAAATCAATCTTATTATGGATAACTCTGAGAGCATTGTGACGTATCATCATTTTACATAAAGACTTGAAAGTAGCTTATCATACCCATAGCAAAACTTAGAAGATAGAAGACCATGAAATGGAGTCCGTCAGGCATAGCTTCCAATAAAGGTAACAGTGGCTGCAGCTGGGAACGGCCAAATGATGTAGCTAACATGATGGAGAATAAACAGACTTCCTCAGCGTCTCAAAAAAGACTTGTTGCCAGGAGAATATGCCTAATTTATGACTTGCTTGCTAATCTGAAAATTCACCAGGATTCGTTAATAACACTACCAGATCGATGGTAGGATTACAAACAGCCCCAGCAAGTGCCAGGCAACCTCCAAAGGAATCCCCGACAAGATGAATGGGCTTATGTGGAGATGAGGCATACTCAGCTTTTACAGTTTTCTCGGCAAATTTCACCAGATCTGACCTGTATACATACAACATAGTACTAAAGCTCTTTGCCAAGTCCTCAATTAGTATTGCATGCTATTCATTTCTTATAACATCAGTTGAGTTTTTAAAAGAAAGTCCTCTCCATTTAAAAGAATTGTAAACCCATGCTTAGATGTGTGCATCATTAATGACATGATAAGTTTGAGAAGGAACCGCAGGGATCGAGTATTGAATATATAGCTTGAAGCAAGTAATAAGTGTTAAATCCATGCATGTAGGACTAAATGGAGTGAAAAGCAAGAATCGTAAGATGACATGAGTGCACTGCCGCCCTTTGCATTTTTACAACACAGCTCAAAAGCATTCCACTTCACTCCACCATAAGTTGTCGTCATCATGTGTTGCGATTAAAAGGATTTGAAAGTGACACACCTTCAAATGGAGTCCGATCATGAACAGGGATATGCAAGCATCAAACTTCAAAAGCCCTGCAGTTTTAAGGTTTCTGCATTAAAATTCTTGGTCATAAGTACATATAGAATCACAGAAAAAAACACTGCTCGTGCAGCATTACTTTCCCTTGTAACGCAATTCACAACCCCAGAAAAGATGGCACATGAAAAATCACCTCCCTAATGCTTTATGGTGCAAAATGAGGCCCGATCCAGTGCCATCAAGTCCTACAGGAAACAGTACTTATGAATAAAAAATTCGGCTACACTAGTATTATTTTCTTAAGATTCTCAAAATCAGGCTTCAATATAATATAGCACAGGAGTATCAATGGTTGCATGAGTACATTAATCACTTCTCAAAAGCTACAAGAATATTGTTGAAACTAAAATTCCAGTCATCTCCTTACAGCCCTGCAGTAAAATTTGCAGTTTTTTACCCATTTCAAATGAGAAGCTCGGCATTACCGGGCAAAAACAAAAGAACAGAAAAATTATTCAAAGGCTGTCCACTCTCAACAGGGCAAAACCAAAGGGGCGGACTCCATCAGGCCTATCCCTTGAGCAGTCATGAAAATCCTTCACACTATTAGTTCCATATGCATCATACCACACAACACCTCCAATCTTTAGTTTTTGCTTCTTTCTCCACCTTCTGCTTCTTCTTCACCACATCAATCTTAGAAACTGCAAATCCATTTCCTCCGGTCAAAGGATTGATCTTCTCTCTCTCTCCTCAACAGGAGGAGCTCCATTGAACACAAATAGTTCAGGAGATGATGGCACTGTTGAGTCACCACTGAACTCCTTGCTTGCACTCTACACAGTGGCTTAAATTCCGAATTCAACACCAAATAAGGCGGCACCCAGAAAGTAACCAATGATGTCATGGCAGTGATACAACTATCATACCCCTTCTTTTCACTTCTTCATACTCAGCAACCTAGAAAGTCTGAACTCCACCAAGAATTACACTCTTCAAAGAGCTCAAGAGTTCCATGAAGTCACTGAGGGGCCTTGGGGAGTTCAGCCAGGAGGTTCCTTGGAACACCCTAAACCAGAAGAATCATGCATTTCGTTATTGGCCCAAAAGAAACTACAGAAAAACTGAGAATGAAACTCAAAGTGCATCCTCAAAGCATAACGGTTTCTTAATACTAAGGTAGAATTGTAGAAGTGCTATGATTATATAATGGACAAGAAATGGAGCAAATGAAGTGTAAATTAATGTGAAACAGAATCCAGCAACAACAAAATTGAAAGGGGTGATGAGAAATGGAGAGAGAAAGAAAAGTTCTTTGAGGGGGAAACCATTGTTTGGAAGTTAGCCGAATGTGGTTCTTTGTTGGCTCATGGTCGTGGAGACAGACAGACAGACAGACAGACAGACAGAGCGTTTCCGCATTTCCTGGTAAAGCTCTAGAGGGAGGGAGGGAGCGTTTCCATTTTTTTCTGGTAAAGTTCTAGCCTAACAGGCTGAAAGTTTGCTGATTGAGGACAAGCCGTGCGGTGCCCGATGGCGAATGACCCTCCCGTAATTGATTTTACCACACACTCAATTTAGCTCAGACATCCATCACCTTGAGCAAGACATGCAAATCACTTCGGCACAAGTTTTGGCCTGCTATGTCCATCATTAGCTGCGGACCCAGATTGTGCACAGAAGACTGCCCTCGCCTTTAAAAATCCTCTAAGACGATAATCATCAAATGTTTCCAGCACAAGGGGCGTGACCTCACCCTCACGGACTAGTTGTATCGACTCTTCTATATCTCTCACGCTCTACTACCGTGAAGCTCCAAGTTACAGTTCGCATTCACATGGGAAAAATCGGACCGTGTGACCCAAGATTCTGTCATGTCCTCTTTGGTGATACAGAAAAAGGTTCCAAACTGATTACTGGATGAGAACCGCGAGGCGTGCTTGTCGCGGAGATAATGGCATTGCGGGTGTGTATTCAGGTAAGGCGTTCTTTTCCTAAAGACATAATTCAAAACACCGAGAGATAATGGAAAAAATAGCAGAGCCCACCATGGCAAAATGAAGAGTTTGGACAGTGTCATTTTCAGTTTCAAGTTTACCTAAATACCAATATCTGGCTTCCATTGGCACTGTTCACTGTATTCAGTCCAAGTTCACAACATTTTAAGTTCTCCTGTCATTTGTTAACATATACCCATACCGTGAAAAAAAAAAAATTGTAACCGAAAGATTTTATATTATGAATAAGATTTAAGTAGGAGCCAAATAAAATTCCCAAACAAATTGCAACTAATCTATTTTTCAGTTGTATTAAACTTTGAATTCTTTTAAAACAGGTCAACAAAAATTATATGGTCTAGATATAACATGCAGAGTTGATTCTCCACACATGCAAGCGATCTCATGTTTTGATCGGCCATTTGAGTCTTGACTAAGCTAAGGTTTGGCCTTTCCTAAAAGCTCTTATGGACAGAATGCCCACTTCTTATGTGAATTTGGCATTGCTTTCATCTCTTTTTCCTCGCAAAATTAAGTGGAGAAAATGAGACCTTATCTCAAGAATCTCCAATGAGCTATCAGTCCTGATTAAGTAAAGTTGGCTTTTCCATATTGAAACAAAAAAAAGAATTTTGCCATCGATGCTGAAGAGGGCCTAAACAAAATAACGGCAAATTAGGGACATGAACAGGATTTAAGACCACTGGTTTGGCCAATCAATCAAAACAAGAATTGCCGAACCCATCGATTCAAGGCCAAATTCATGTTATGCTTTTCCCTTATCACCCAAGGTTCTTCCACGTTGATTTGGCCCATACCTTCACGGGGAAAACCACAGATGCATGTTAGGAGATGGCAGGAATCTTGTCAAAGCCGAAAGAGGAATACAGGAATAGTGCAGCCAAATGGAAAGTCCAATGTTCTCTTTTCTTCTCTTTTTTCCAGTTTTTCCTAGGCTTGAAGATGCCACCATCTGACTCTTGAGATGAGCCTGACTTCTTTTAGGTTTTACAAAATGATCGTCATTGTCCCGTCAAAAACCCATCAAGAAAACAACATATTAAAGTTACGACTCCCTTTGTTTCGCAAATTTTAATTATTTGAAAAACATTTTCCTTAAAAATAATCAATTAAATCGCTTACAAAACAAGCATATCTAGAAGAAAATATTTTCTTCTATTGCATCTTCGGTTTTGGTATGGACCAGCAACCCAACTCTCGTTCCTCTACAATGTACGTGGTAGTCTTTCTAAAGAAAAGAGTCGGGTTGCTTTCTCCGTGTATTGACTTTAATGGACACCAGTTTGGGCAAACATCAAAGAGCCATGTGATGCAAGTGGAATCATGACACAATCCAAACAGAAAAGAGACACTACATTAAGAGAGAGAGAGAGAGAGAGAGAGAGAGTCCATACCAAAACTGAAAATGCAAGGGAAGATAATACCGTGTCAAGCAGCAATTCAAAGAAATACATTCACAACCCAAAAATATGTACCTCCTCTCGTCTCATGCTTTTCGCTCGGTGAAATATCAGCATCAAGATTTAACAGGTGGCCCAGATGCAACTAGCAGCAACACTGCCTCATCTACCAATTTACAGAACACCCGTTCGAGTATATATACATTAATACACATTCCGTCCTACAAATTTAGTATGTCCCAAATAGTATCCTGCACCGTCGAAAGGAAAAACAGAATAAAACAGAAGATGAAGGAGAAGCTAAACCATAACAAGAAGCAGATCTGCTAAGCTACAAGATCGACAACGATAAGAAGGCCACACGATCAAAATGAACTTTCAAAAGAGGACAGCGACAATATCACTCGAGCTTCACCATGAAAACAAGGCAAAATTTCCCCCATCCATAGATTACATTGGAAACCTCTCACACTCGATCTTGTCATTCATGCTTACAGCACAAAGCAGCACAGATACAGCATGAAAGGTAAAAAAGAATAGTAGCGATATGTTATATGAAATGTCCTTTTCTCTATAAATGTAAGTTGTTTTATTTCAGGAACAAACTAACAAAATCACAAGAAATTTCTATGGCTAGGGTTGCACCTAGCTACAAATCTGCAAAGCTTTTGCCATCCCTAATTTGGCTCCTCTTAAGGAAATATTCCTCCCTGTCCAGAGTTGAGAACCCTTGAGTAAAGGCGTGAAGATGCATCCCATAATACAATAGTTACGATAGCACATGCTCGTGAGAAGCTCAGATGAAGTTCACAATTGTAGTATGGGTAAACGGTGACCAGAGTTCTTGCACGTTGAGAGGACTATGCCAAAGTCAGCAATCAATCGGTCCACAAATGTACAAAGACCCAGCACACTCCCGGCCATGTCAAGTTTGCAACAAATATCAACCCCCTTCCACCAAATTTTACCCCGGAACATATGCATAGCCACCCTGCAGCTAATAAAAAGTAACAGAAATAAGATAACTTCATCCACCCCATGTAGTAGTCACTGTTCTCTTCAAGGACAAAAACGGGACTTCAAAATGTAGATCAAACTATAGAATACAGCACATTCAAGTATTCCTCGCCTCCTTTCTCAGCTGAACTAGCCTCCCATGCTGAATATATGATTATTTAAAGTACAGTATCTAAAAGTCTACGCTCTGTGTTTTGAGTCGAAATACAAGTTAAGCTGTTTATTAATACCATAGCAGGACTTCACTTCAACTATCAAGCATTGGTCACGGCAAAAGAAGGACAACTGAACACAGGCAAGAGCCAATCATTTTATCATATTTGGGAACCGCAGAACTCAAACACTGGCACTACAACCACAAGTGAGATCTATGTCTGAGCAAATAGGATGCCAAGCATGAGGACAACTCACCCTCTTGTACGATCAAACCAAATCATTTGCCTTGAACCACCCTGTAGTTAAGAACCAAGTCCTCGGGTTTCTTCCATATATATGCTCTGACAGTGGCTAGGCTCATGTCTGGGGACAAAACCTGGAGAGAGCCAAGATTGAGGCAACAGTTAATACCCAATTGCTATGTTAATAGCAACTAATGCAATAATCGGATCAAAAGTTACTGCAAAGCCTAGATGTCAGCAAGTTGACATGATTCTATTGTTAGACAACAGCAATTGCACAAAAATTAAGGAAAAATGTACAGAACTAGGGTCACAGAACAACACCAGAAGATAAATTGTAATAATGATATTCTGAATCCACATAACACATTCAAAATTCAAAGCCGAGGACTTTCTTCCATCATCTCACGCATGATTGCAAGAAGATGCCCAAATTCAGGTACCCTTGATTGGACAAGAAATGAGTCTGCCATTTAAACATGCCTAACATCTATGAAGTGACCAACAACAAATCAATCTTCAAGAGATAAAAGGCCCATGAGGCATCAGATAGTGTAATGTACCAATTCCACCTAAGTTAGAATAGTGTTCTAATGTACCAATTCCTCCTAAGTTAGAATAGCGTTCCTAACAAAGTCAACAAGCTTTAAAAGCATAATGGAAATGATCAAAGGATGATTTCATTGCCAAATGTATAAATCCACTTGCCTGGTTATTGCACAAAATCTCTATAGAAGGCCTAAGCTTCTGCCATGGCTTCAATCCGGACCGGAAAGATATGTCTCCAGCTGACGAATGTGGTAAAGGAGGAAACGTTCCTTCAGTGCTCACATTGTCCACTGGTTTCTCAAGAACCATCTTCTCAATTACATAATTGACAACCTTCATAAACAATAAGTAGATTGTATCTCATTTCTGTATAAGACATTAAAGAAGATAGGCAAACATAGCATAACCAATCCAGAAAGTATCATTGCATGAGTTCAAAATCAAGTTGTGCCCTGCTGGACCCAAGTTTATGATTGTAGATCATAGGTCAGCGCTGCCATGCTAGGTCTCACCCGCCTCCGACAGCTAGTTCATCCATAGGAGCAGTACATATGAGTAAAGCATATTTCACAGGGTGAAGCATACTAACACGCAACACCAGCAGCAGACAGCCACAAAAGAAAGATACCAAGTTATCCACAGTGAATACCGATTCACCTGGCTCAGAAGATTCCCTCAGGTTTTGTATTTTTAAGTAACAAAAGGGCACAAAATCTTCACAGCATTACTCATTTGTCAGACCTGACAAGTGTTAATGCCACACAAAACTCAGTTCATCATGCTCCATTCAATAAACTTACTTTATGGATCCTCAGTATCCTAGGAGCACTTAGTTTCCCTTGTGTAAGGATCTGAACAGTTGCACCTTCACATGGATGCAGGTAAAAGCTACACCTGTACAAATAGCATCAGACAAGCATTTGACATCACCTCAACATCAAAAGGGGAAAAAAGAACACATGAGTACATCCATTAAGCATAGTGCTAAGAAAATTCTTTATCTACCTTCAAGCTAATGAAATTAGTACCATGATAAAGTTATAGAAAGTTATCCCCCCTCCCCCCCCTTTACTTTTTCCTTTTTCCCCCAAAAAAAAAAAAAAATCAAAAGAGATTATCAAAATCAGGAATAAATAGACAAATGAACTAGATAGCAGAAATAACCTAGACAACCCAGGGAAGTAGATGCAGAACCTTAGAATAGGCATCACAACTCTAGAAAATTATTAGTTCTGGGAGATTGTTTACGACAGCTTGCAGGAGCCAAAATCATCCAACCAAGTTTAAAATGCACAAGTGGCACTAAAAACCCCTTGGTTTTGAGGTTGTATACATTCATCCAAAAATTTCTTTTCCCATTAAATCCAACAAAAGGAGCAAGAATCAACAAAACAACTAACAGCAAACAAGTAAACAGATTTCACATCAACAGAATTACTAAGAAAGGCCTGTGCATAATCTATATTAACAAATGCATGACTACTAGTGAGTAAATTGGTAAAATCTTACTAATGGCTAAAAATAGAAGTTACATGCAAAAGCGCAACGACTGTAAATCGATGGTATCTTTTCAAGCAGGCAGAATTGGTATACTAGTGGACGACACATAATGATTGATGAAAAAAATTTACTTGGTATTTTCTCTAGGAGGCAGGCGATTATTCAAGACACAGTCCAGACACCACCAAGGAAAGTCCTTTTCATCTTCAGTTCCATCCAGATCAGTAATCTTTTTTCTCCACGGACCTCCATGAGAACCTTCAGTGATGATGGATGGAGGCGAGACAGTTGAAAATTCGAATGGAGGATACACTGAGGAATCATTTTCAGCATTTCCATCGACTTCTATCCTTGAATGGCTAAGACTCCTGGCAGCAACATCCCTCGCAGATAACATATCGCCATTTGCTGACGCCTGGGGCCCACTTTTTTGTCGTCTCTTGGTCAACCAATGAACCAAGAGACCTTTAAGAGTTTCTCTACCTAAATTTACCTGCACAATTAAAATGTTTTAAAAAACTTTCAGACGTTGCACCCGACTTTCACTACCTCTTCACTCTCAGAACAGAATCAGCAGTACTAAACCATAAAGGGCTCATATTATATGTGTACATCAACAATCTTCAGCCAAAGAAGAAGCAAAATAATAGAGAAGCCACTATCACTGGACAATATAAAAGCATAACGTCTAACATACAAAATAGAGATAAGGAAACCAGCACATATTTCACCTTATCATCTTCTGGCTTCCCAGATATGTTTAGATCTACTGAATACATCTCCGCAGAAAAACATTGCGGAGTATCCAAATGGACAGATAAGCTACCCAGCCTGGTATCAATAGTGAACCACGGAGGAATGCTTACCTGACACAGCACACACTAGTAAGTAGAAACAATCTTATCATATGACAGAACTACAAATCATAGTAGTAGCTATACAGTTCTTACCATCTCAAATAATTCTTCTTTTTTCTCTTCAAAGGATACCTAACATCAGAATATTATATCAGAAGCATCAAAACCATGAATTATACTGAAGGTGCCACATAGAAAGTGTGAAATAAACAGAAAAAATGCAAGTAGAATTATAGAAAGCTAATCACAAGAATAACACACTAAAAATTAAAAAATTAAGCTAAATCAAACTATAGAGAAAAAAAGTCACTAATCTGACCTTTCCATAATCCTCCACCACAATGCCTCTTGTAATCTCCCATAGTTTCACTGAACCCACCGAATCCTATCGGGAAAATAACAAAGCCCATTAGGACCACCCATTCAAACAAGCGCCTAACAGCCGCAGCGACTGTTAAAAAGAAAAGAATGGGGTATTACAGACTATATTCACCTTGGTCAAAACATGCCTTCTGTTATTCAAAATTTCATGTTGCACTATTCCAGGATTACCCCGGATGGTAAGCTTCGGTTCTTTAATTACAGGAAGCTGTACCATTAATCATTTGTTTGTCAGACATTCCTAAACCAGATAATCAGATGCAGAACAATTGCCAGCAATGAGAGAAACAAGAATGCAAGCAACAGAAGGAGATAAATTTATGTAAACTTCTCAGAGGAAAAATGCAAGTATCCTTTCTTGACCTTACAACTTCTAGTCTTACATTAAATGTACTCCTGCTAATTTAATACAAAACGACATAACCAAGTAAACAAATTCAAATGTTGTTGAAGGAAACAAAACCAACAAAATCGCATATACAACAGAATAAAGTAAGGAAGAAATTTTCTTTCTGTGTTTTTCACATCTGAGGTTGCATAAGCTTCTTCAATATCAATATGAGATATAAATAACCAGCAAAATGGCCAAAAATGACTATGAAGCACAAAATAAATTTAAAAAAAAAGAAAGATTTCTCCTTGTGAATCAAGAATCAATCAGGACTGGTTGCAGATTATTAAAGTCTAATAAGGTCACACTGCAACTAAACCCACCTATATGGAGAAGTTATGCAAATAACCTAAAAGTCGACATTCAAAAGCATCAAACGGAGAATGACTACAACAAAACCATATCTTAACTAAGACTGACATTTGCCAGCAAATGGCAAACAATGCATAAGCACCATGAGATCACGAGGTTGCAATTGCTAGTTTTTACAATCTCAGCCTCGAACAGAATCTTTGAATAATTAGCTAGGGTGTAAAGGAGGAGAATCATTTACAGGGGTAGATCCTTCTAGAGATACTCTTGCTCTTGAGAAGGACAAATTCCCCGCCAGGAATGAGCCACCTCTTTGAAAAGCTTTTTGTGGGTTACGTCCTTCAATAGGCCATCTATGTACGGAAGAATCTGTTGTCGCAATCCATATACTATCATCATGCAATGCCAATTGCAAGACAGGGTGTTCCTCCGTGCAAAGTAAAAGACTCTCTCTTGTTGACAAATCGGTCAAGTACAACTGCGGATAAAGACATCTAGTCATCACTATCGCTATTAGAAATGCCTGCAGTGCATGCAAAACAAAAGATAATTTCATATTTGCAGTCAAAGATGCTCAAAGAAACTACACTCACCGACATGTCTCGGCCACCACTATAGACATGACTGAATGTCGGAGTGCTGGCAAGGGCCCAAACTGAATCGGTATGCACGGCATAGGAATGAATACATCGCTGCTGACCAAGATCCCACAGTCTAGGAGAAGAAATGAGCGATCGGATCAACATACCATTTACATAAAGAAAGAAGCAAAAGTTTGCAATTAAGTATTTCTGATGATAAAGGTATCACATAGATATGCCTATTCACGCCAAAATAATATTGGGACACAGTACAGTCACAGGTATAAGATCTGCAAGACACCACCAGATGTCAACTGGGCTCTACAACACACCATTGGAGTTGCCAACTACAATGAGCTTGCACTTGTGCCTCTCTATGTCAATTCAATGAGCTCGCTTTTGTGCACATCGGCTTCTACCCAAGTGAGCAAACTCATTCAGAGGGAAAGGGGAGAGGATTTGAACAAAAGCCTATACTATTTCACACCAAACCCAAAAAACAGCATACTACCAACTAAACAAAAATCCTACTAGAGAAGGGAGATAGCGCCCTTATACCTCCCTTTGATTTGATTCCATACAATTTTAATTTAACCATGATACATCATCTCCCCAAATCTTGAGTTTTGACAGAGAAAAACTGCATTACTTTGCACATGTCAAGCTGCCAGAAGATTGAAAAACTATCAACTAGTAATTCTTGGATTACAAGAGAATCATACTCTATAAAAATGTATCTTCAACTTCAAGGCTAATCAAACTTAAAACAAGCATTTCTTGAAGAAATTTCGTGTTCAATCCAGGATCAGATGCAAAAAAACTTGTTTAACACGGTTGAAAATGTAAGCCAATGCACTTAGCATAGTCCAAAAGAAGTGACTTCACAGTAGACTCATATTAACAAGATTTTCAGGAGATCCAACTCGCATAAAATTTACAGAAAGACTTTGATCTGCAGGACATGATCCCAGTGATACGATAGACTCACCTACCAATTGATGTTTCCAAAGCACACATAAGAAGAATTGCTTATAATAGTATGTCTTTTTGTTATCAGAAAGAGGGAAGATGACACAGACACAGACACAAATAAAACAAATGAATCGATTCCTCGACCACAGACAGGAGGTTGCGCTATGCAAATAAATGATGCTATAAGGAACAAAGAAAATACGGTTCACTCTTGCCCGCAAAATAGCCAGTTAGGATACATAATAGAGTTCCCATCAACTACCTAGCCATGCCACTACTACCTACCCCTATGGGAAAGCAACATTCTGAAGCATATCCTAGAGTTCCAAAACATGAAGTTGTCATAACACCAACACCCTACATCCACATGAATCAACATATCAAAGCTATGATATGAAAGACGAATAAAGGAAATCACATGCCAACCTGATCATAGAATCAGAGGATCCTGATAAGCAAAACCTGCAAATGGAAATACCAAGACAATTCTAATGAGAATATAACTTTGAGAAGGCATCTGCATCCAACAAGACAGGCCAAACTTGCAAGTATCCAGGACTGATGAAATTATAGACCATCTCATATACAGAATGCCTCAGTATTGTGCACAACTACCATAGACAAACCCTGCTCTAACTGCCACTCCTCCACGCAGAGAGAGAGAGAGAGAGAGAGGAGAAACAAAGGATTATAAGTGCCATGACCTTCCTATTATCCTTTAAGGATAAGGATTGCCAAAAATGTGAAGCAAAGCATCTACACCAATCCTAACTCTCCTTTCCAACACAACCTTCGCTCCTATAACCTGATTAACTAACACAAATCCTAATGTGCAAAATAAGAAGTATAATATCTCATGCAACATCTGCATAAAGAAGTCAATACTATGTAAAACTAACCGGCCAGAAGAGTCAAGAAGTAGAGCTCTAATATTATCTGTGTGCCCTTTAAGCTTCATAGTCTTAGAACCACTTCTTGGATCCCAAACACGCACAACCTAAAGGAAAATCATATGATATCCATCATTGCAAAATTTCATATTTAGCACTTCTCTTTCTGCTGAAATACAGTACAAGCACTTAAAAATAATGAGCAAAAGAATCGTGTATATGGAAATAAAATGTAGCAATTGATAATATTATACAAGCAGTCTTAGCAATTAAGAAAATGAATTCAAAAGGCAGATACTCAAGTTTGAGTGTCATTGGAATATGCCTTCTATAACATCCAACTACTATCTACTCTAAACTGAAAACCTCCAGTGAAGGATCATGATAAATTCTCGATGAGCATCACAGACAAAAATGTACCTTTTCAGTTCCACCAGAAACAAGAATCGTTCCACTTCCATTCATAGCAAGTGCATAAACCGACTCCTTATGACCTTTAGCCGCAGTTGGAACATAGCCAGGAGACTGACTGGGATGAGTAGAAATGCTGTTGCTTGAACCAATGCTGCGTAAACCACTAACAGGTAGAGAACTCCCACCAGTACTGATGCCGTTGGAACAATCATCATCCATCTGGTCACTAGACTTTGAGGCCGGGGCAAGTGCTGCTTCAAGATCCCAGATGAAGACCTCCCCACCAAGGCCACCAGAGGCAACAACATTGCTCTAAAATGCATGACACTACAGAACAATCAGAAACTGGCTTCCCTAAAATATATGAAGTAAGGACCAATGCTTAATTTGAACTAATTCCATCAAAACTTATAGGGCTGCAAGTTAGGGAACCTTTCAGAATGTAGGTTATCACAGAGATATTGCCAAGGAAATTACATTGTTTTCTGCTGTAGCAAGACAAGTGACATAGTCAGAGTGATGACGAAGAGTCCCCGTGCAAGCTCCCTCAGACAAGCAATTCCAGGTCTATTTTTTTCAAAATCACAAAGGAAAATGTATAAGGAAAATACTAATTAAAGAACTAAAAAAATCACTCTAACATCATATCAATATTACAGGGATAACAATCATCAACTAGATATTACCTTTAGAGTTGTGTCTGAAGAACAAGAGACAAGGGTGTTATCACCCGCAAGGACGGCATCATTAACCTGCAAAACCAATACTTACTGATGTTATATTGGTTTTACATCAAATTTACTGATACATTCTCAAACGTCTCCTATTCATATTCCGGGGCACAAGGATAACCAAGCACTACATAGAAATTCAATTGCATAAAAGAACTCTAAAGAACAAACCCAAGTCTAGAACAATGGCAATAACCATATAAAACTTGCAAAAGGTGTGCCAAATGAGGATTTGGTGTTTATTTTCGTGGATTAATCAGGAATTTCTCAAGTGATTGGAGTCTATTTGGATTTTAATAAGTTTCCTTTTCCTAGTTGGTAGTGGATATGTGTTCTACTAGTTTTATTAGGATATATAAGGTTTCTTATTTCCCAGCTAGGAATGTAGGACGACAAGTCCCACAACAAAGAATAAATCTTCAAACTTCACACCAAAAGCTTCCTAAGCATCACAACTAAGAGAGGAATTGTATCACACAATTCCAAAGCAATGAAATTGCCAAATTTAAACAATCATCAACTCAATTCGACGGAGACAATTAAAACCATTTATAAAGACTCTAAAGTACTGCTCCAAGTCAATATAAGAAACCTTATATATCCTAATAAAACTTGGAAAAACATACCAACTACCAACTAGGAAAAGGAAACATTTTTCCAAGTCCAACTAAGAAAGGGAAACTTATTAAAATCCTAATAGACCCAAATCGCTCAAGAAGATTCTTGATTATTTACAAAAGAAACAGCAAATCTTTATTTGGCACGCATCTTGTAAGTCTTCAAAGGTTGTTGCCATTGTTCTCCACCATTAATGCAGAATCTGTTGAGGAACACTCAATATGAACGCCCCAGGAACTAGCAACATATATTCCTAGTGAAACCAAAGGAAGTTGTCACAACTAATAAAGAAAGGGAAAAAAGACCTCACCCAATCGACATGTGACTCAAATGTAGCCGAGCAAGTAGCTGCGCTTTCGTCCAATGCCCATCTCTTCAAAGTACCATCACGGCTCCCGGTAAAAAGGTAATCACCCACATCTGATGTTGACTTCCATAAGGATAAACAATTTATACCTGCACAATGCTGCATACAGAGAAACAACAACAATGATAAGGTTTTAAAGTTGTTTGCTATGACTGAGTAAACAAAACTTATTTGGTATCACCAACAGAAGTTTGATTTTAACGTATCACATAAAGCATCTCTTTGCTACTAAGGGGGAAGAACTACCCAACTCAAACGGAAGAAGATACAGTCGTCTGCAAACTCAACATTTGTGATGGTAAAAGTAGTAAGGGGCACACAAAAAGGTTCTCTAAAGTAACATTGGAAGGCAAAGATTGAAACTAGGCATGTGGTCAGCATGACATTTCTTGCTATAGTTGAAAATTAATATATCAAGTGAACGGTACTACTAGTAACTCATATCCAGTAAACAAAGCTCTTTGAGTTCCTAAAACACTCCTGAAGATGTTTACATTATGCCAGCTGATGCCTTTAAATCAAGTTTCTACAATCATAAATTAGAAATTCCATCAACTAGACGAACATGGGTCCAACCTAAGCAAAGCACAAAATTTGTTAAATTTGAGAAAATAAAACCCTAAAATGTATATCAAATAAAAGAAAGGACTGATGCTACTAACCTTTGCATCATCGGCATAATTCAATACATAAGTAAACCTCTTCTCTTTGCGAGGGCGGGTAGAACTGGCCGTGTTTCCTGCACTACCCACGCGGTGCATCTCAGGATCCTCTGCAATTGAAATACACAAATGGTTAAAGGGAAATTTTCTTTACAGTATCTTCTATGGTACGCTTTTCTTCTATTTTCTCAATTGAATCTCAGATATGCTTGAAAAATTAGGTTAAAAAATGTACAGTAGTTGACTTCTTCCAGACATCCTCTAGCCTGGTACCTAGGTATTCTTTGACATACTTGAATATTCATTATTTATAGAGAGTTGAGAAGAGCACAACAACCTGGACCTTAAAAAAAATTAGTTATCCAGGCTAACTATTCTATCACTGAATTCCAGTCTATCCAAAGAAGATTCCAACATACGTAATGCCATAGAGATGAGAGGCCTCAAATGGAAAAGAACCACCCAAGAATGTTCTTTTCTGCAGGCACCAGCAGGCTACAGACATACATTGCTGTATAAAATGCTTTCAAAGGACAAGATTCATCCACTGATACTAGTATAATTGTCCTTATAAGAAGATAAACAATTAATTAACCATCTTAATTTGCATACACAATAAGTTCACTTAGTGTTACTTAGCTCATTTGTTTAACGTAATTTTCAGAACTGTGGCAGATTATCTAGAATTAAACTATGAGCATGAATCGAAATATTGAAATAAGACAGGACCCAGAGTAGATTTCTTAAAGCTACACGCAATTATCAAGGAAATTTGAAAAGAGACGAATAGGAGAATACTGAAAAGAGATCAAAAAAAATTTTAAAAAAATTTAAGGAAAAAAAAAGGCATTCATGTGACAAAACAAAGATGGTTAAAGCCAAGCATGAAGGACAACATTTTAGATTTTGAGGCAGTTGTTGTCTTCATGGACCTATAACTCAATTTGCACGTGGCTGCATATACAGGTTTCACATATTTGGTGTGTAGGGTAAGTGCGTCCCGAGTATTTCAGTGACTTAGTACTATTTTAGCAACACATCCGAGGTGCATAGTGAGGAAAGATTTTCATCTCCATGCAGCTCAGCTTCACATTTTCTGATTGTAGCAACATAAGAAAAGGGAGCAACTTCTGGAAAAGTACCATGCACAAATGAACAAAAGACAAGTTTTCCTACTTATCAAAAAAAAAAAGAGGAGAGAGAATTTTTCCCATACTTGTTGGAAATCAAACGATTATGTAATCGAAAATTCAACAATTTAAAATTTTTGACAACATTGACGCGCACGCGTGCATACACACGACAGACCAGGAGCATCATTTTCCACGATAGAGCCATGGATTAGGAACTTCTGAGATCATGCTAAGCACTCTCGATAGGTTCATGCAAGAACAGAAAAGAGCACACTCGCCACAGATTCAGCACGCAAAAACGCACATGAACTAGAGCTCCATTCCGTCGAATTTACCGTGACAGGCAACAATTTCGTCGTCCTCGGCGACCGAAGCCATAAAAAACACCAGAGACGAGAACAAATATCTATGCCTACCTCACAGGCCCCGACTCTCCAAACTCAAAAATCCCAAATCACAGTCACGCTACCCTCCGTTCAACATCTTCCGCCGCTCACACACAATCTCTCCTACCTAAACTTCCAACCACACCATCCCCCCCCTACCCCCAAACTCTCTCATCTACCACAAATGCACCGCAACAGCCTATCCCCGGCCCTCACTCTCGCCGCGGCCGTCAAATCCGCATTTCGCCATCCGAAACTCCCGAAACAACCGAGAGCGAACCAATCCCCAAAACCAGGAAAGTCTTCGTCAATCCGGCCGGTCGACCGACCAATTGATCTACACGCACAAATCAGGACGAGGCCGATCCTACAATCGGAGCCCTCATCGGTCGGCCGGTCCGGCCGCGGCGATGATCGGATCAGAAAAGGAGGAAGACGCGCCGGCTCCTGCGGACCGCGCGAGGACCGCCGGATAGAGAGAGAGATAGAGATAGAGATAGAGAGAACAGAAGAGGATGCGGGAGCAGAAACCCTAACCTCAGGCGGGGGACGACGAAGAAGTAGGAGCGCTGTTCCGCCCACCCCGAAGGCGACCGTTTCCGATGGCGCCGCGCTGGGGAAGCCGGCGGTTGTCGTCTCCGATATTGGTGCGCGAGCGGAGGAGAGAGAGAGAGAGGAGAGGAGAGGAGAGAGAGAGAAGCAGCTGAGTTTGACGCAGGAAGAGGAGAGAGAGAGAGAGAGAGGGGCGTGGCGATGGTGTGTTTTGGGATTTATCGTGGGGCGATCTTCTTGTCCCTTTGACTCGGGCCTGCCTTTCTTTTTTTTTCTTTTTTTCTTTTTTTGGGAGGGGGAGGGGGAGGAGGTTTTAACGACGTAGAGGAGGAGCCGAGGAACCTCGGTGCCGATCGCTGGCGATCCGGTGCCCCCGGGTGTACGGTTCCGTTATCCTGCACCCGCCTGGGTGATCTCTTTTCTTTTCTTTTCTTTTCTTTTTTGTCCCCTTCTCTCCCGTTTGATGTCCTGATTAAGGATTTCCACTCAGGACAGGCGGAGGGAAATAGGAAAAAGAGAGAGATATATGAAAAACGAAATTACAAATATCATTTACGTTACCATTGATCGTGGCACGTGAGGTGGACAACTTTGATTTGGATGGATCCAATTTTATATCGTAATTTCAAATCGAGATTGAATGGAAAGATTGTAGCATATCGTTAAAAGGTTAAAGATTAAATTGCTCAAAATAAAAAGTTGAGGGTTGAGTTTGACCGTCCCACCATGGGTTTTAAATTTTTTGGACAATTTTCCTGTTATTGGAAAAAAAGATGGCTGTTTTATTAACTAGCGAGAATTGGGAATTAAATCATTAGGTCGGTTATGCAATATAAAATAGTTGGCACTTATGTATTACCACATCAGCAATTTTTGGTCAAGATTGACCGGAAGGATTATATCGATAAATCGTCAAAAGATTCGGGATTAAATATGAATAAATTAAAAAGTGAATAATTGAATTTAACTTCCTTATGATAGGTTCGTGATTTTTTGGACGATTTACTCTATTCTTGGGAAGACACAGCTATCTTATTAAATAGCAAGAATTATAGATTGAATTATTAGGTTGGCCGTACCATGAAAGACAACCAATGCTAATAGGATCACCTCATCAACGATTTTTTGTATCGACAAATCATTAAAAACTCGAGACTAATTTGGCCAAAGTAAAAAGTTTTTGAGGGTCCAAGATTTTTTGGACAATTCTTCCCATTCTTGAAAAAACATGGTCGTCTTATTAAATACAAGAATTACAAATCAAATTATTAAGTCGGTTATGTCATATAGGACCATTAGTGTTGATTGGATTATCACAATAGCAATTTCAAATTAAGATTGAGCGAAATGACCATATCGGCAAATCGTTACAAGGTTAGAGATTAAATTGGATAAATTTAAAATTTTAGTATTGAATTTAACCAGCCTAAGATGCGTTCAAATTTTTTGGATAATGTTCCATATTCTCGGAAAAACATGATTGTCTTATTCAATGGCAAGAATTAGAAATTAAATTAGTTGATACTCTTTTTAAAATAATAAAAACTCTTCTTCATTCGATTTGTTTTAGACAGAATGGGCAGTTAATGGATTTTGCTTATCCAACTATTTTGCTTCAGAATCCGGATGGGGCGAATATGTCCTTTTGGCTCTATTGGATATTCTTTCTCGTACGAAGGAAATTGCCGCCGGCTACGTTCCTTTTTCTAACTTTAAACCAAACGCGGTTACACCACGAACTTTCAGACAAAGAAAAAAAGATATGTACTTTCATAAAAAAATAAATAATTTTAAAAGTATTTTTTTAAATTATTATTTATATCATTCATAAAAATAAATGGATGAAATTTATTTTGATTATCTATAAAAATGCTTAAAAATAACATATTCATTGATTAATTATTCAAGTTAAATAAATGATTATTTAAAAAAATATATCTTTTGGATCATTTATTTTTTGTAAAACGAATAAAGCTTAACACACAACGCTTCGGTTACACATAAGAAAAGTTAGATATCCTCTCGAGAAAAATTTACTTGACCCACTCATCCGGATCTTAACTGACGTCTTGGTTGATCTATAAAATTAATATAGCACCCAATGGAATAGAGACTCAAGATATTCAAAGTGGATTTTCTCGTCGAAAAAAATGTATTTATGTTTCAAAAACAAAAAATACATCTTTGAAGTTCAAGTGAGCTACGCTTTAACAAACCTTGACTTTCTACTCCATTGTCGTTTTCATAAACAAAGGAGAAGTAAAGGCTTCTCTTCGAGACCGGAGGCGCAGAGGCACTGAACTGTCGCTGTCCCTTTCTCCCATGACATGTCGCCTCATGCGCGTCGTTTGTTTCAGCGTGAAAAAAGTGTCTTCTACCCAGGATTAGCATCATACACTAATTTCCCTAAGAAACTTCAAGACTTTTTTTTTTTTTTTTTTTTTTTATTATTTTTATTTTCAGTTACAAGAACCTCATCAAACCGGAGTCGCTCCATGGCTCGTCCTTTTTAACCAAGATCTCAGACCACCTAGACGATACCCCTCCGCCCCGGAAGGCCATTGCGGCTAGGGGTCGACCGAAGCCAGTCCGTCGGACTTTGCAGATCGTACGATTGAATAGCAACACCGATTGAGGTCCTGCGACTAAGAAATTGTCCATCTCGAGAATTGACTTGGACCGTTTGTTGGCACGGCTAGATGAAGCTGGAAAGCCTGCCTTTTCCGAGCAGGAAAAGCATGAAGCTTTGTATCTTGAATTGCTCCTTTGATTGTCTGATTTTCTGCTGAACGCGCGAGACCCACACACCCTCGAAAGTTTCTCTTTTGTGATGAGCCTGATATTGACTAACGCCACCCAATAGACAAAGCAATGACCCTCTTGCGAATTGTGATAACAGCCGCTAATCATATCACTATATAACGCCCGGAGCATCATCGCTCCAACAATCAAGTTCCAATCATGTCTCTCTAAATAAAGGTCCGGACGGCTCGAATCATGTGGCTCTGCTCAAGCTTACCACCAGCGACTACCTTGTCATGAATAGCAGGGAAAGAATCGAAACAATACTAGAATGATGACGGACAGGAAGAAGAAAAAAAAACAATTCAAACAATGATGCTAGTGTCACGGGTCGGTCGGCCGCGTCACTAGCATACTATAACCGAGAAAGAAATGGCCACGGCACGATCCAAAGGCGGAATAGTTACTGATGGTGAACCATCCACGCTCGAAAGTTTCTTACGTCGTGTCCTTACAGAAACACTACATAAAGCAAGAAGGTCTGAGATTGATGCCCTGTCCTTTCCAGCAAACGAAAAAGCAACATCTTAGGGTCCAGCCACCAATAATTACAGGGCCAACCGGCTGGGCCACGAGCCATCTGCGGCACAACCCGAATTGAATAATATATTTTCACCCCTTTTCCTGGAAAGTTGGCAACCACACTAACTAAAGATGGTGACGATATCCTGTAGGGATTATTAAATCATCGCATGGGGTACGATTTTCATCTTCTATCGTCAGACCTCTCGAGTCAAAGCTCGACAAACGAATCAGCAAAAGAACTTAACGACAAGGATGCGTAAACTGTAATTCATAATGTATCTTGCTATTGCTCGATCTCAGCTTGAGTATGCTACTGTTCTAATGATTCACACCGGAAATGTCAAAAAGGAGAATTCATACAATGGGCGACCTCTGTACAGTCATAATCTCCTCCAGCTCAAAAGAGCAAGGAAGGATGTGAAAAATCATGATGCCAGTACACAATGAGAAGTGGCGACAGCAGAAGAATTCTTCATAGTCACCTCCAGCATTCCTGCACCATAAAAAGGAGAGGGACACATATCCGGGCACAGAACCGACAGATCTTTTCCTTCAAAAAAGGTATGAACCAATGGTTATGAAGAAACACCATCCCTACTCATTCAAGAAGCGCAACCCTCAAACAAATAACACGCATATGCCCATTCTCCTCGCTAGTACCGGTAGAGTGGCTGGCATGCACATTCAAATCTTCATAATTTGAGATGCACAACACCTTTGAGCAGGCAACCACCGTCCTCAAATCTGCAAAGGCACAACTAAGTAATGATAAATCAAAGTATTGGGGAACAAAAACACGTACAACAGAGACAAAACTTAGATTGCATTACAAGCTCTAAATGCTTTCAATCAAAAAGGTGTCGAAAAAGAAGTCGCACCATGGAACTAATCAATCTCTCAGTCACAACAGGAATTGCGCTTGGCAGGGACTGGCACACGCCATCACAGACTTACATCCCACGCTCCACAAGATAAACAAACAAAAAGGGAATCAAAAGGGGAAAAGAATCACAAGAGTCCCCTAAGCACAACTCATAACCTAAAGTAAGAAATTCAACTAATAGGAATGGGAGATATAATGTTCGAGAAAACCAGGTCATTTTCCTGTCTCTTCTTGCAAAGGAGCTTTATAATCATTGTAAACTAAAATAGCCAAAATTAGTTTTAAAAAAAAACTGAAATAGCCAAAAACACATTGAGTAAGACATAGCTGTCTATTGTGTCCTTACACTTAAATAACTGAATATCTGCCTTGTGGGGCTCCACCAGGAAGTGATAGTGCTGCATTTGTGACATCCTCCAAAACACGTTTCAATTCTGCTTTAGCTCTCTTGACAGATTGTTCGGTAGGACCTTCAATAAACAAGTAGAGCTTCCGCTCTCCGTGAGCTGGTATTTTGCCAGGAGGGAAAAACTGACCCCTGGTGGTAATGGCTGCACCAGTCCATTCTGAAATAGGGCCCAAAGTTTCCTTGTGGGTAACTTTCCACCGAGCATTCTGAGGAAAATCATTTATCTCCAACTCAGCCTCATAGTGCTCGGGCATGGCATCAGCTTGAATCTTTGCAAGATTATGCTGTAGATTGATGGCAGCTGCTATAGCTGCTGCACGGGCAGCCCCATCAGTGGGCAAACCAGGCAGAGTCCCCGGTAGAACCGCAGAAGTTGTGGAACCAAGAACACCAGGAAGGGCAGCAGGAAGTACATTTGGCATCTGACCAACTGTGCTAGGAGTCACATTTGAAGCTGTGCTGACTCTGGAAGCCGCAGCAAGGGCAGCTAATTGAAGGGCAGCCTGCTGTGAGATGTCACCACCTGCCTTCCGGACCCCCTCATCCTCATCATCTGAATCAGACTTGTCTTCATCAAAGCCATATTCTTTGGCCTGTGCCTTTTTGGCCGCTCGCCTAACTTCATCCTCCTCTTCATTGAACTTAAAACCACTTCCTCCGTAACCAGTTCCGTGAGCTTGCTCAAGTCCCTGATTCACTTTAGCCATGAAAGCATCAGCAAGGGCTTTTAGATCATCAGGAACTACTTGTTCAGAAAGTTCCAAGGCCTTGACAAGATCTGGTGCATATCTAGCTTCATCCTCTGATATGAATGTTATAGCACAGCCTTTACGACCAGCTCGACCTGTCCGACCAACTCGGTGGACATAATCTTCATAATGATTAGGAACATCAAAGTTAATCACCAGTTCAAGCTCCTTCACATCGAGTCCCCTGGCAGCAATGCTAGTAGCAATTAGTAAATTGCACACATTGCTCTTAAAATCATTTATCGTGGACTCCCTGTCTGTTTGATCTTTGGCCCCATGAAGTGAGAGACACGGATACCCATGTCTCAGCATATCTCTAAACAAATCATCGCATTTTGCCTGAGTATGAACAAATATCAAGATCTTCCCCTTCTCATACCATTCACCAAGCAATTCTAACAGTCTCAGGAACCTTTCACTTTCCGGTCTCACCTCGACTAACTGGGCAATGTCCTTGTTCACAACACTCCTGCCACCAACCTGAATTTCTACAGGTTTGTTCAAGACCTTACGGGCCAGAATCTCAACCTGACGAGGAAAAGTGGCAGAAAATAGAACAGTTTGACGTTCTGGACGGATATTTTGGACAATTCTAGTGATCTGAGGTTCAAAACCCATGTCAAACATTCTATCTGCTTCATCCATGACCAAGTACGTGACCCTACGCAGATTGGTTATCTTCCCTCCACTAGTGCAAAGAATGTCAATCATCCTACCTGGAGTACAGACAACAATCTCAGTACCCCGCTTTAACTCACTAATTTGCTGGGCAACACCAGAACCTCCATAAACAGGCACACATCTGACACCAATTCCTTTGGCAAACTTCTTTATATCACTGTGTATCTGCTGGACAAGCTCTCTCGTAGGTGCCATCACTAGACCGATCGGCCCATCTCCGGCTACAACAGGTGGCTGGTCCTTGATGTGCCTCAACATTGGCAGCACAAATGCAAGGGTTTTGCCAGAACCAGTTTTTGCAATACCTATGCAGTCTCGACCGCTCATGATTATTGGGAGAGCCTGAGATTGAATAGGCATTGGCTTCTCATAATTAAGCTTTTTTATAGTCTCCAGAATTTTACTTGTAAGTCCTGTCTGGTGCCATGTTTTAATTGGTCTTGGCACATCTTTTCCATGGAGCTTCAATTCCAGCTCTTTCCTGTATGCAGCTACCTCTTCAGTACTCATCCTCGAAATCTCCTTTACTTCAATATAAAAATTCTTGCGAAATGGTTCATAATCAATCTTAGAATGGTCAACTAAGGACAGCTTTTCAGCTTTTGTCTTCTTGACCCTTTTCATGAACTCGTCATCATCTTCATCTTCTGTACGATCTCCATCATTCTCAAGATCTCCATAGTCAGATTCCGAATCCTCCCCCTGGATAATTCTTCCCATAGACTTACTTGGACCATTCCTCGCCTGTTTTCCATTACTCATATTAATTTTCTTATCTTTTCTCTTCATTTCTGAATTATCGTCAGCAGCAGTTGCAGTAGGCACAGCATTATTCAGCTTCTCCACTTCAGGTAACACCAAATCATTCATGAAAGCATCCAATGGATCAACTTCCTCATCTCCACCAGAACCATTTTCCATTTCTTCTAAAGCTGGAGCAGTTTCTCCATTCTCAGAATCCACCACCATGGCATCCCCAGTTTTATTATCAGCAACTTCATCTTCGTCCACATCCATATCTGGTTTCACTGTGGCAGCCGCCTCCTCATCATCAGATTCTCCTTCTAGAGTCCAGGCCTTCCCAGACTTTCCTTCTTCCACATTCACTTCACCGTGCTTTTCCCTCTCCATCTCTTCCTTCTTTCTCCTCAGCTCTTGCCACTCTTGAACTCTTCTCCTCCTCTTTTCCATCTCCTCATCCAATTTCTTTTGTTCATCCTCTAATTCCTCTTCTCGAGTGGGCTTATCGTCTTTGTTCTCTGAATCCTCCTCGTCAGTCCTCCTCCTCGGGCTATCTTCATTGTTCTCACGGCGCTTGCTTCCCCTGCTCCTACCCTTTTCACGATCTCTTTCTTCATAATTTTCATCATCATCTCTCCTTCGACGCTTCTTGCCGTGCTCCTGGGAATCATCTTCACTATAATCACTATCAACTTCCCGACGCTTTTCCTTTTCTCGTATCCTTCTCTCCCTCTCCCTCTCCTTCTCCTTCTCTCTCTCCCTCTCCTTCTCCTTCTCCCTATCACGTTCCCTCTTCTCTCTTTCTCTACTTCTCTCCCTATCTTCCCTCTCACGTTCCCTCTTCTCCTTTTCTTTCTCCCTCTCCTTCTCCCTTGCCCTCTCTCTCTTCTCCTTCTCCCTCTCCTTCTCTCTATCCTCTTTTTCTCTATCCCTTTCCCTCTCCTTATCCCTCTTCTTTTCTCTAGATTTCTCCTTCTCACGGTCACGACTTCTTACTCTATCCTTTTCCCTTTCTCTATACTTATCCTTCTCTCGCTCCCTTTCTCTCTCATACCTCTCATCAGAATCACTACTCTTCTCCCTTTCAGAATGTCGACTGTCGCGCTCTTTCTTTTCCCTCTCCTTATCTCGATGTCTCTCCCCATTCCTCTCCCTTTCTCTTTCCCGATCATGATCTCGATGAGCTTTCTTTGATTCTGCCTCCTTCCGAGATTTATGTTTTACATCCTCCATCACTTATCCCTGCAAAACATGAACCCACAGACATTCTAAGTGTGGCCAGATTTAGTTGTTTGAGAACACCAAAAGAGTCATAGATAACAGTTAGAAGTTCAAGCTTGAACAAACTGATGTCATAGGTTCAAACTATTGAGAAAGGAAGTACACCACCAACCAAACTTGATTTTTACTATTCAAGCAAAGAGAATATAAAAGATGCATTGTCCACATATAATAATGTAAGGGACTGGTGTAACCATGCAAAATAAGAAGATGAACTCAGGTTAGAAGAAAAATACGCTAAAATTTGAACCAAGTCCCAAGCTGAAGTACACCATCAACCAGAGAGTGTAATGATGTTCGACAGGAACAAATATACTATTTACTGGATTTATAGTGGGGAAAAACCCCAAGCCTTCAACAGTTTTACAAATGAACACCTTTTTCACAAGATGATTGCAAGCAGCTACAAGATTCAAGCCCTAAACTGAATATCATTGACAAAATAAAGATATTGCACCCGAGAGCTAATGAGGAGAGGAAAACTGGGAAGATTAACATACCCATGTTCATAGGAAAAATGCAAATGAAAAAAGAGAAATGGGCTTACTTCATTCTCAAGATCATTGGAATTTGAAATGATTCAAAAAAATCATAAGATGGGAGGCAATAATCAATTGATACAGACGATTCAAGTAAACCCTAAAATCAGACACATCAAACAGTCAAAGCAATGCATGCCTCGTATTGAGCACACATAAGTCTTTCGATGAGGAAAACTGAGTGCTCTAGTCACATTTAAAGCTCATGATTTCACATTCTCTTTATTCGATTTACGATATTTATAACCATCTTCAATCCCTAAACTAAATGCCACGGAGCAGATAGGGAAACTCTACCAAAGAGCTAACAAACAGTATATAGCATAGAAAGACGGGAATATCATAGTATGGAGTTGGGGATGGCTTTCAAAAGAGGAATTAAATTGAATGAATCGCCACGGTGTCCCCCCATTCTCTCGGGGCCGACAAGCTATCTTTCACTCGTAGGCCGTCCTCCCTATCCGCAAAACATAACCTCTCAAGGCAAGTAAACACATCATCTAGCGCCCGCGATAAAACTAAGGCCGTGCCCGAGATGCCACCCAGAAATGACAATCCAGATAAACTAGTGGGCCACACTAAACCGCTAAACCGAGACACAGCAACGAAAACCCCAACCGTCTGCCGCAATTCGCAGCAAACTGCATAACTGGACACGAAACGACGAAACGAGCGATTCAGCCACACAACCCCCCACACCACACCCGCAGCAGCTCAGCTCAAACCTCAACCCACACCGCCGATCGAAGTCCCCAGCCTCATTCCCCTCGACTCCGCTCGATCGAGCGAGCGAGCGAGCGAGGTTCGCGCAGGTTCCGCGTGCCCTAAACAGACGCCGCCAATTGCAACCGGGAAAATAGCTAACGACAAAAGCAGAGCGCGCGCGCGCGCGCGAAATCGAGAGACGAAAACAGTTCGAGGGATCGAAGACTCACGAGCTGCTGCCGCGCATGAAAAACGCCGAAGTGCGGAGGCGGTGGCGGTGGCGGAGCCGAATCGATCGCCAGGCGCCGCCGGTTCCGGCGCGGTCGCGAGGGGGCACGAAACTGAAGCAGAGTCGGAACGAGATTTGGAGAGAGCGAATCCCTATTCTGAAAAGAGAGATTTTTCGTTTCGCCTGGACTGGACCGCCTATTTCACCATTCCCAGTTTTTGTCTTCTTTTCCTCTTTTCGGCGACGAACTTTCTCGGAATTATTTTAACGCCGGCTCTAGACTTTTTGCTTTTCAATTGAGTCCTTTTCTTTTTCGGGGGTTAGATTTATCCTGCCATCGAGTATTTGAACGGACTACTGAGGTGCGCGTAACTGCTGAGATGAAATAAATACATAATAGATAGATAAGAACGCAAATTTGAGAGAGAGAGAGAGAGAGAGGTGAGTTTAGGAGGGGATGTGACCGCCCTTTTTTGCTTAGAATTAGATATACACATGGAGGGAATCTTCCCCTCACTTCATATCCGACGACGAGAGCCATTGGCAAGTGTTGTAACTTTGTTTGGATGCATGTGTTTCTCGCCCCCGAATCCATGGCAAAGATTGAGCCATCCCGTCTCTCTTTATGTCTTTCCACGTGTGGGTACGATTCAAGTAAAAGCTAGGGTCGTTTGCTCGAGTCCAATGAGGTCCCAAACATCACCCGTTGGATTTTCTTTTCGCCGTATTTTCACCATCGAATGGGCCTTTCCGAGAAAAGTAATTACCTCACTTTGCAAAGTTCTCATCATGTTAGCATGGCCCATAAAGTCTTCCTTAGCGAAAGGATCAATCTGAAAAGGAAAATATAATCCGGTGGTCAAACTGAAAAAAAAAAGAACAGAAACGAATTTAACCCCACAATTTTTTACTCACGACTCCACCGAAAATTGTATTTTTCGTCGAAAATAAGAGACCGAACGACAACAACGTTAGTCCCCCAAAAAACACGAACGGAGCCGTTCGTCACCACTTCGATTCAATTCAAAACCCCCAAATCGGATCGCGGGCGGCGAAATCCCTAGAAAAAATCTCCCAAACCAGCACGCCGAGCTCGCATCCATGGCTCCCCAGCGAGGCGTGGTCGTCACCGTCCCCGTCCTCGTGCTCTCCGTCCTCGGCGCCGCCGTCTTCCTCTTCTTCCTCTTCTTCTCCCTCTCCTCCTGCTCCTGCCCCGGCCCCTACCCCGCCGCCGTGGGCGGCGGCGGCGGCGGAGGAGGAGGCGGGATTGGGGGCAGGATCAAGCCGACGGAGACGGATATCGAGTGGGTGAAGGATCAGATCCGGGCGAACGGGCTGCACATGCAGGACAACGTGCTCCGGAAGGGGATCAATCCGCGCACCCGAGCTCAACAGCTCGAAGATCTTCACCAGTAATTTGCTTCTCTTCTCTACTGTTGCTGTTGCAGTGTGCTGAGTGGTTGTTCGTGTCAATGCGGGTGGCAATTCGCGTTCCGTGCTACCGTCTCGTAGCTAGAGTGACTGAAGTCTTGACCCTTATGGTCAAAATCTGATTTTTATGATGCACGGGTATGTTGCGCTGAGTTCGAACGACGGTGCGCGGTGTCATGTTGGGTTTGACGACTCTCTCAGCGATTATTTTGGAGCTGCAGAAGTAGTGTTGGCTCGTGTCATCATTTCGCATCTCAAATTGGCAGCCTTTAGCTTCTGTGAATGAATCTGTGTACCACCTTTCGCTGAGATTTGTAGAATTAAGTTGGGGAGCCTGTCTTCAGTTGCATTTGGTTGCTTGTTCTTTATGCTTTGGCTCCATTTTGACTGTATATTCTTCCTTGATGCTCGATCTTGAACAGAGATTGATGTATTGTAGATTGTTCAGTACTTGTTGTTGATTTGTGATAAACTTGATGAGAGATTAGATGAGTTTTTATCTGAAACTTTGAAGTAGATTGTCATCTCAACGGAGTATGTCGTGTACCATTAGGATACCCATTATAGTGTAAGTACGCATTTTTTCACTTAGTAATCTCTTGCACCTGGTTGTTATGTTACAATGAATCTTCTTTGATTTGTATGATTGTGCTTTCAAAGATATGACCAGTGTCTTCATATATCCAGATTCAAGGGCATATCCCATTATGAAGAGCCAGATTCAAGCAACCATACTGCCTTTCCCTGTCCTGGGGAGCTTCTCGTCGAAGAGCACCATAGCTACTATGGTGAGCCTTGGGCAGGGGGTCGTGATGTGTTTGAATTTCTCGCGGAGGCTGTGCACCTTAAACCTGGCTCACGTGTTCTTGAGATTGGATGTGGGACACTCCGAGTTGGCTTGCATTTCATTAGTTTCTTAGATCCTGATCACTTTCATTGCCTAGAGAGGGATGAGCTTTCTTTAATGGCTGCATTCAGATACGAGCTTCCCTCACGTGGTCTTTTGTATAAACGCCCTTTGATTGTGCGGGGCGAGGATATGGACTTCACCAAGTTTGGTTCGGGAAGTACATATGATCTGATATATGCTAGTGCTGTGTTCCTGCACATGCCTGATAAGCTTGTCTGGGTTGGACTGGAGAGATTGGTGGGCAAGTTGAAACCTCATGAAGGACGCATATTTGTTTCACACAACATAAAGTTCTGCTCACGATTGGGAGGTGAGGAGTGTACAAGAAGGCTCACAAGCTTAGGGCTTGAGTATGTTGGCAAGCACACACATGACAGCTTGCTCTTTAACCACTATGAGATTTGGTTTGAGTTCAAAAGGTTTAAGGCATAGAATATTGGGACTGTAGAACATTTGAAGTAAGAATGAAGCGTGCAGCATCCACCCATTTTTGCAGGGTATTGCTGGACTGCTCTTTGAAAGATCCTGGGAGAGGCTTCACCATCCGGCGGATGATGTACAAATAGATCAGAAGGGAACCGCTTTTGCAGCTTGACAGTTGAGGGATTTGTACCATAAATTTGATCGTGCCCTATAGTTTCAATTCTTTGTGTCTTTCTCTCTGATCTTTGACATTACACTGGAAGGAAGTTGATGGAATTTGTCAGGCTGTCACACTATGTATCGGATGCTGATTTATCATTTCATTAATCTGCCGCACATGTATGCGGTCCAGCTATGAATTCTTTAGATTCCTCATGTGCTGTAGTTTCCGTCTCATGTGAAAACAGTTACAGAATTCTGCTTTGTAGTTTCAATTTTCTGTCTTTCTATTCCAACTCTCGACATCACAACGGAAGTTGATACAGTTTATGAACATGAATGAGATGCAGATTTTGTCATTTATATATGCGGCATATTTCTCCTATCCACCAATGAGACCTTTAGATCCTAATTCAATGTGGTTTAAACATGTCACTGAGTTTCAGGCTCTTACGATCAGTGAGCCATTGAGGCATCTTTAGTATATGCCAGTTGGTTGAATCAGAATATTGAACCATGTCATTTGTCTATTTCTTTTACATTTTTCGGGTTGCAAGAATTGAGAACATCTAGCCTGGATCGTATTATCTAGGCTTGTAGCTTGTAGCCTACGAAACATTGTCTAACTCCTTTCAATGTGACCATCATACGTATTTTTGTTATCTAAAAGAACATTGCACGAGCACCTGCCAGCATACAGTTAGGTACATCTCCATATCCCCTGATTCAATCTCTATATGGAACCAGGAATATGACTTCTTTTTTGCAGTCAGCGGATCAGGCTGAGCATCTGTATTTCCTCTTTTATGAATTCGAGACCATTCTAAGATCATATCTCTCTCTCTCTCTCCTGAAGATCTTGCTTACCTCTGCAGTTCGCAAGAGAACGAGAAATCTACCCACCAAAGGCTGGTCCCTGTTTTCTGTGCAGTAGATCCATGAGAGTACTGGTTAACTTTTTTCCAAGAAGATATTGGTTAGAGTAATTATGATGAACTGAAGCCAATTTCATATCAAGAATCAGCAGGATATATAATGCCGTCTTACTTTTAACGCCCATGATCCATAGGTGGGCATTAAGCATTGCTTCTTTCTTCCATGCACTCCTCAATAGGGTAAAACTTTATTCCATCCTAAAGAAACCATCCATTAGACACAGCAAAGTTTGTTAGTTACGAACTTTGATTATGTCATGATGATTTTGTCATAGAACTAAGTTGATAAACTCTCTTAAAGCAGCCAAACTCCTTAAAGCGGATGCATGCTTAGCCTATTCGCAATGGGACTCGTGGAAGATTCACACTTAGATCAGAAGATGCGATTTGCCCTGTCTCCATTTTCATTTAAACATTAAACATCTCCGAATCTAGAATGCTTTTTTGGGTTAGTACCTGTTATCTCTCTCTCTCTCTCTCTCTCTCTCTCTCTCTGTGAAAATATCGCTTAGCTCCCTCCCTACCTACTGAAAAGCTCGCTTACCTCTGCAGTTCGCAAGAGAACTAGAAATCTACTCACCAAAGGCTGGTCCCTGTTGTCTGTGCAGTAAATCCATGAGAGTACTAAGAAGATATTAGTTAAAGTAATTATGATGAACTAAGCCAATTTCATATCAAGAATCAGCAGGATCAATAATGCTATCTTACTTGCAACGCCTATGATGCATCGGCAAGCATTAAGTATTGCTTCTTTCTTCCACGCACTCCTATTTCCTCAATAGGTTAAAACTTCATTCTTTCCGAAAGAAACCATCTATTGGACACAGCAAAAGTGATTGATTACGAATCCTGATTATGTCATGATGACTTCATCATAGAACTAGGTTAATAAATTCTGTTAAAGCAGCAAAACTCTTCAAAGCAGATGCATGCTTAGCCTATTCGCACTGGGACTTGTAAAAAATTCACACCTAGATCAGAAGATGCGGTTTGCCCTGTCTCCATTTTCATTTAAACATTAAACATCTCCAAATCTAGAACGCTTTTCTGGGTTAGTACCCATTACCAGATCACCCACTATCGCCTTCACTAGTGTAGTATTCTGCTTTGTAGACTAAAGAACCAATAATGCACACACAGATTTATCCATATCCATGTCATACTCCACTAAACAAAAGCTTGCTCTTCAAGCACGTTCCATTGCTAGAATGACAGTATATAATGCCACAATCTCCTCTAAGCAGTACAACAGAAGGTGTGTCCTTAAAAAGTGTACAACAAGTGTGTTCCTCAAAAGTGTTTCAAAGTTCGGCATCTCTCAGCATTAGCAGAAATGGCTAAATACTTCACTTTGTGCTTCCTCCTCTTGCTCATCCTCTCTTGCGGTACTAACTTTTACCAGTCGCCAAAACTTTGGGCCAGATTGTTTGATGCTTCCTTGTACTTGATATATGACCATGTATCTACTTCTTGCGTTACTCCGTGCAAGAAAGATGACGACTTTAGCTTTTAGATTACTGCCGTCTTAGTAACTTTATGCATCAGATCTGCCAATATAGGGGAAAGCGTCAGTATATTTTTGCAGGCAAATTATGTACACTTGTGCAGAATGGAAGGTGCTGTCTTTCAGCGGCAAACAGAAGATGAGATCAATACTTTTTCCGATATCAGAGAGCTAATCTTCTTTTGAGTTCTATCCTTCCTGTTCATAAGCAGTGATAGGAAGCCTGCTCTTGAATTAACAGCAGTATCAATGAAAAGATCTTAACTGTTTTGGAGACAAAGTTCTCACAATCAAAAGCGCCAGTTCTTGTAACGCGTAACTACTGTACATAAAATGGGCTTTCTCTCATGATCTGAACTGTTTAATGCCGACAGATGAGACAAGGGTTCCCTTAGCGGAAGCAAAAGATTGCCACAAAGTTTGGACCTGCAAAGGCGGCGACAAATGCTGGCAGGATTGCAAGAACCAGTTCAATGGACGAGGCATGTGTGATCTGTACACTGCGCCGCCTGTTCCGAAGCAATGTTTCTGTGCTTACAAGTGCTGATTTCCAATCTGTATTAGACAGAACTACTATCACCTGTCTATAAGTAGAAGGGCTGGTGTGTTTCCACTTCTCAGGTCCTGAAATGCTTCGTTACCATCTTGTTTCTGTGTCTTGTTCTCCCGCTTAGGGATAAAATGTAGGAATGATGAATTTCTTCCAAGTTTCAAGTAGTTGTGTTGTAACATGTAATGTCTCGTGAAGGATAAAGTGAAGACTAGTATTGACGCTAGCCTGTACAATTATATGGAAATGAAATAATCTAATTGTTATGGCACGTTGAATTCTATATTTAATAACACTATCGGTAAATAATCGATGAAAGGCACTCAAACAGACGTAATCATAAGAAGAAAAATCAACAAAATTATGAATAATCTACTAAATATATGTATTATTTATCAATTGTTATGCATTAAAGTGAGCAAATTAACACGTTAACTCTTTTCACAGAGAACTTAATTAAGATTTTGGAGGGACAAAGGAGGATGGAAGGAGCAAACGAATATAAAGTGAGAATTAAACTAAAGGTATATTTGATAACCATTCTATTCTTGATTTTTTTTTGTTTAAAATTAGTTTTTTCTAATTTTGTTCCCTGGACGAGTTCATGGGCATTTGAAGGCGTTTGGTAGCTGTCAAAATTTTTATTCATAAAATAAAAATGCGTTTCATATGATCCTTAAATTTTTTAATGATTTAGAATTTATTTTAATTTTTAAATAATTTTATTACATTTTTCTTTTTCTTTTTTAATTTTCTTTTTCCTTCTCTTCTTCTTCCTCTAGTCGGCTAGCTGGCGACCCACTAGACAAGAGCTAGCAACCTCATCTAGTTGATCGGTGACTATTGCTGTGGCTGGCGATCGATTAGAGGAAGAAAGAGAAAAAAAAAGAAAAGAAAAAAATGATTTAGATTTGATCCTAGAGTTACTATTGTCTTGAGAAAAAACGAAGAACCTTTTTTTTTTTAAAATTTTTTTATTCTATTTCAAATTTATTCTCAAAAATAAATTTATTTTTGGAAAAAAATGTTACCATACGGATTTTTTTTTTGAGGAATAAAAGAATAGAATTGGAAATTATTTGACACGTTAAGAAATTCTAAAGTAATATACAAATAAAACTTAAGGAGGAAGGCAACTTAGGAAGGTGGAGGAATTGAGATTTCATTTCTTTATTCATAAATCCTTTATTGGCATACTATCTAAGCAAGATTCACTTAATTATAAATTATCGCAATTGGTTATAAACGAGTAAATAAAATGCTTTCCTTAGATTTATCTCGGACAGACTTAATTCAATGGTTTAGAAAAGTTCCAATCGTATCCCGCGACGTATGCATGCGATGGCCCCCACCAGAGCTGATGTGGCGACAGCTGGCCACTGTCGGGCCTCGGCCTATCAGAGAATTTTTGGTTTTCCACCGTTTTAACGTTCTGTCGAATGAAGTTGCAATGAAATGATTCATCCATAAGGCCCTTACGAATTCCTCCTCCGTACTCAGTTGTCTTCGTCCAGTTAAAGAGCAAGGCAATTGACAAAACGAGGAGGGAGAGTGTAGAGAGAGAGAGAGAGAGAGAGAGAATCACTAAAGGCCATTGACCGTGATTGACTTGCTTTCACTGTTTCTGCCTTCTCCAAGAGGTTGGTGCCTCTCTTTTCCTCGTTAAAAAGCTCAGATTTTTAGTGATCAATCCGCACTTCACTGTCTTCGTCTCGACAACACCCTGAAAAAAGTCCCTTCTTGAGGCCTCCATTTTGTCTGATCAAAGGTGGGTTCTCGTTGTTTTCTTGTTTTGTCCATTAAAGTTTGTTTTTTTATACGGATTTCTTAGGTTTAATTTGGGTTTCAACGTAGGACATGCAGTTCTGGTTGATTGTTTGTAATTTGCCTTTTGAATGCACCGAACAACATAGTAGCTGGAGGGCACAAACCATCACTTTGATGGCTTTAAAGGGTTCTTTTTTGGAGCGTGGACTTACAGTGATTCTGGGCTTTCTTTGTGTCAAAGGAGCAGTTGATTAGCAAATACATAACCCCACATTCGAATGCTTGGAAGGTCTAAATCCAAATGGTTTTGATGTTGGTGTTTGAATTCTGATTTGGCACTGTGGAGTGTGGGCATGGCACTAGATTAGGCACATGCGCGCCGGCATTAAAGATTCATTTAGTTGATCTTGTTCATTGAGTAAACGCATACTTATCGTCAATTAGTTGGTTTAATCTTTGGCATCTGCATTTATGAACTGATCACGCTGGATATGTTTCTATCCGTCATGAAAAGTAGTTTCTGAAGCTCGAAATCGTGGGCATACCTGTTTAATTGTTATATCTTTCCGGGGTTGTATATAAAATTTTAATTTGAAAGGGCAAAAAGTGGTAGCTGGAGCTGCCGTACTTGGTAAAATGCTTGCTTACCATTCTTGGCGTGTGATCAGGATCTCTTGTAGGGTCAAAAGTTTGGTCGCCAATGGGAACTATCGGAGATTATAACCAATGTTCAAGTGATTATGAACCAGATGAAGAGGGACCGGTGCTTATTTCGGCTCCATTTCCTTTAATAGATGAGAAGCCTCAGCATGTTCTCATAGGAGAAACTTCTAAATGTTCGATTACTATACAGAATACCAGCAGTGACCAGGTGGAACTTTGGGGGATCAGGATTTTCTCATCTAATCCTCCAAACTCATTTGCATTGTCTCTGATGGAACCACCGTCTCTCAATTCAGACGAAAGATATGTTCGATCATTTCGTCAAGGTTCTGAATTGGAGGATAGAGTATTGCATCCAGATCAGACTCTAAAAATTTGGTTATCCTGCAAGCCGAACGATATGGGCTTGCAGCAAGCCATCGTCCATTTTGATGTGGAGGATGCTAGGATTGAACGCGTAGTCTTCTTATTGGCTGAGGATAAGATCTCTCAGTCTCTGGCTCCAAACAGGTCATACATAAGAGGTCCAAGAAGAAAACAATTTACCATGGAAAACTGTGAGTTTGCGGTTCCGTACCGTTATGTGAGGGAAAAAACCCAAAGATCTAGGTCTCGTGTACTTCAGGAGTACCCCATCCCGAAGAATTTCAGGGAGTTGTTTATGAATAACCAGGTCCCCGATGTTCTTGATGAAGGCTTGACAACTGAGAATTACTCAGCTTACTTCAATGCATTAGTTATCATCGAAGAGCTAAACTTGGAGGTAACAATAATACTTAAGAAGCATTGATTAAGGATTCTTTATTCTTGTGATCTAAATAACCTTGGCACTCCTATTTTTTCATCTCAGAAAGAAATGAGGCGCCATAACATGGAGTGTGTCCAAATGACAAGGAAGGGTGCTCGTCTTCTAACTTTGGTGGTTCCTGGGCTTGCTGAGAAGAGGCCTTCACTTTTACAAGGCGATATTGTCCGGGTGAAGCTTGCTTATGAAGTCACGGCTCATACTATTCCTTACGAGGTTCGTTGACCATCTTGTATGGTATCTTTCAAACCACCTATGCATTAAAATTTTGTGCATTTTTCATTTATATTGCATGCTGTGTACTTTTGCTGGAGGATGAAAATTCACCTCACAGGGGAAGAGGTGGAGGTGTGATCACAAATAATTACCCTGCGGGGGCTTTGAATTTTCCTAGTGCTCAGGAAAGAGAAAATAGATGCTCTATCTTCTTTTAGCACCTTGAAGATTTTTCCTTAAAAACTGTTGAAGTATAAAACCTGATTAGCTGTTGATGTTACTAGCTCCGGAGAGAATCAATGCTATTGTGCCTTTTATTGCTATATCTTTAGTTGAAATTACTCTCCTTGACTGATAACCTCACTATTAAGTGACTTACATGTTCATTGAAAATTACTGATTGATTGAGCACTGTTCAGGGCTGCATTCAACGTGTGGAAGCTGATGAAGTGCTTTTAAGATTTGCGGATGAATTTCATGAGCGTCATTATAACAAAAACTTTTACAGTGTTCAATTCGCTTGTAATCGGGTAAACATGAGGCGGTTGTATCAGGCCATTGAAGCTGCGGAGCGGTTAGGAAATGAAATTCTGTTTCCAACAGTTTCAAATGGCAGAACGTTGATCGAAACATCACCCTTTGTGCCTTTTACATCTAATTTGAACGAGGAGCAAATGCGTTGCATTCAGATGATTCTTGGTTGCAAAGGTGCTCCTCCCTATGTGATTTTCGGGCCTCCAGGAACCGGTAAAACAATGACGTTGGTCGAAGCGATTTTACAGGTATACAAAATGCGGAGTAGGTCAAGGGTTCTTATTTGTGCTGCTTCCAACAGTGCTGCAGATCATATACTTGAAAAACTAATCACAAATGAGGTTGCCCAAGTCAAAGAGAGTGAGATTTTCAGGCTCAATGCTACCAGTCGTCCTTACCGTGATCTTCAGGCAGAACACATCCGCTACTGCTATTTTGTGGAGTCTGTCTTCAGATGTCCTCCTCTTGAGGCTTTGATGCGCTATAGGGTCATCATATCTACATATACGAGCTCATCCCTCCTTCGCGCAGAAGGCATAGAAAGGGGTCACTTTTCCCATATTTTTCTGGATGAGGCTGGGCAAGCTTCGGAGCCTGAATGCATGGTTCCTGTTGCCAACCTTTGTGGGAAGGAGACGGTGGTTGTACTAGCCGGAGACCCAAAGCAACTTGGCCCTGTTATACAGTCCAAAGATGCGGAGGCTCGTGGATTGGGAAAGTCTTTCCTAGAGAGGCTCTTCGAACACGAAAACTATCTGAATGAGGACATCGGGTTTGTGACAAAACTGGTGAGAAACTATCGGTGCCACCCTGCCATTTTAGATCTTCCTTCAAAGCTCTTCTATGAAGGGAAATTGTTAGCATGTAAGGAAAACTCCTATTCTGCGATCCCCTCTTCTGATCTGCTTCCAAACAAGGAGTTTCCCATTCTATTTATTGGCATTCAAGGCTGTGACGAGAGAGAGGGTAATAACCCGTCATGGTTCAATCGAATTGAAGCAAGTAAAGTGGTTGATTTCATCCAAAAGTTGAGAGACAGTTCAAGTATGAGCGAAGCCGACATTGGGGTAATAACACCGTATCAGCAGCAAGTGGTGAAAATAAGAAAGGTGCTCGAAACGTATGATATGTTGGGCGTCAAGGTGGGAAGTGTTGAACAGTTTCAGGGTCAAGAGAGAGAGGTCATCATTGTCTCCACTGTCCGATCAACATTGAAGCATACCGAGTTTGACAGAGCTCATTGTCTCGGATTCTTAAGCAACCCGAGGAGATTCAACGTCGCAGTAACCCGTGCTCGGTCTCTGCTCGTCATCATCGGGAACCCTCACATTGTTAGCAAGGTAACTGCACTTGACCCATATCGGATCTCGAATCTTTGAAGGTTATGCACTGTGTATTGCTTGTACTGACACTTATCATCGCAAAAAGGGCGAACATTTTGTGTGACCAATGTTCATGACTGACCTCGATTCTTTGCTTTATCTAGGACCCTTACTGGGAAAAGCTTTTGCAGTATTGCGTCGACAATAATTCCTACCAAGGCTGTCCTCTCCCCGAAGGACCGGATGAGGAGGAGGAGGAGTCATTCATCGGGGGAGAAATCTAACAACTCTCATACTTCAGGGAACTGTAGAGATCTCTTGGGGGTAATTCCTGAAGACTAATCATGTCAACTGATGAAGCTCAACCTTTGAGATGTCTGGAACTGGTTTTTCTGCATTTTCGCTTTGTACCGTGTTAATAACGTCTGTCCATATGCTTCTGATCGGTTAAACAAGAAGTTCATCTTTTGCGTTGTTGCTGCCGGTTTGGCCCCAGACCATGGAAGCATGGTCTAGTTTCCGCACTTAGCGGTTGGAAGGTTGTGTCTGTTCTCTGGTGCTGTTGTTTTTCCTGATCTGACTCTTAGGATACAGTTAAGGTTAGCAAACTTTCATGTGAAAATGTCTCCGAATGGGTTAATATCGCAAAATTATCTAAAATTAATTTCTTAAGGATAGAAAAATCTAAATTGATATATTTATGATAAATTTATCATTCATTAATTTCCGTTAAATTAGATTAATATAAAAAAGAATTGGCATACTCATCGATTGATCTGATCAATTGTAATGTGTTATTTAGTTTAGTAATTTGACGGAAGTAAATTTGTCATTAATTTGGGGTAATTTTATCATTAATTTGAGGTAAATTTATTACATGTATCAGATTTTTTATAGTATTAATCCAAATTCAAATGATGTGATAAAAAGATTGTTTTCTTTTTGCCTCGGTAATTGTTATCTCTTGCATACGTGATCGCTGCATGTCACCGTTTCTCTTCCAAACGCCATCTGTTGCACGTTTTGCATCCCTTCCTTAAGGCCACCTCAAGGCTTCGCCGAGTGCCCCAAAAGATAAATAGCAAAAATGAACGAACGAGCTGCTGATAAATTATCCCCCAGTCCTCCTTGAGTCCCTCAGATCCACGGCCTGCATTCACCTCCGCAATGAGCCAAGAACAGCCGCGCAGGAGGGCTCAAGAGCCCGTGAAATACGGCGACGTGTTCGCCTCCGTTGAGGGCGAGCTCGCGGGCAAGCCGGTGGCGCCGAGGGACGCCGCTCTGATGGAGACGGCTGAGAACCTGACGCTCGGCCAGGTCCAGAAGGGTGCCGCCGCGTCAGTGATGCAGTCAGCGGCCACGTGGAACGAGGTTGCCGGGGTGGTCGGGCACGATAGCATGAACGAGATAGTTGTGGAGCAGGGAGTGAACGTGGCCGCCTCGGATCTTGTGGGCCGGCGCGTCATCACCGAGTCCATTGGGGGACAGGTATGGTTTTCAAGTGAACAGTCCGGTTAGTATTATCCTAACTGTGTCGTTCGGTACACGAACTAATTTGTGAGATATCGTTCGCTTGTTGTGGCTTCTTAACACAGGTCCTAGGAAAATACTCGCAGCGGGCTCCTCTGGTGTCTGGTCCCGTCGTGCCTGAAAACAAAAACAAATCGAGCGGTGATGACGATGGCATTGACGGCGGCCCAATCACGATCGGAGAAGCCCTAGAAGCCACCGCCCTAACAATCGGAGACAAGCCGGTGGAGCGGAGTGATGCAGCCGCTATACAAGCTGCAGAAGTGAGAGCGACGGGCCGCATCACCATAGCTCCCGGGGGAGTAGCAGCCGCCGCTCAGTCGGCTGCGACTCTCAATGCCAGGACGACCCGGCCCGAGGAGAAGACAAAAATGGCTGATGTTCTATTGGTAATCGATCCGACATTACTCTTCGTAGTTTTCAGCATTTTGGTTTAGAATTTGGCATTCTGGCATTAGATGTTGCAAGAGACGTACGTCGCCTAGAAACGCAATGACTCAGGGTAACGAAATGCTGAACGTTCTGTACAGGGCGCTTCGTCGAAGCTGCCTTCGGATAAGCCGGTGACGCGTGCGGATGTTGAAGGAGTCACGGCTGCTGAGATAAGGAACGACCCATTCCTGACCACGCATCCCGCAGGGGTTTCAGCAACAGTGGCGGCAGCAGCCCGGCTCAATTTCAGCAACAAGGACCGGAATGAGAAAGATAAAGTCCCTGACATATAGTTCATGAATCTCCTATCCGATATACAGGTTAAGGTCTACTAGTACTAGCATGGATGTCCAAAATGTAAAAGAGAACAGCTCTGTTCTTCCTTGAAACTGCCTGAAACTGGCAGACTTATGTACCTTGTTTCCTTCAGTATCAGAACTGGTTCGTGTTTCACACGGTCCGGTTAAAGCATAATCTCTCTTTTCGAAAACATGTGGTGCACTGTTCCATCCATGGATCAATGACAAAGCTATGACAAAGCTATAATTGGACATGATTGATTTAAGGGAAGGTAGGTAGGCTCTAGAGCTGAAATCTGGAACCCATCATAATATAACTTATTCCCAATTTTTAGATCATGAATCCTACTCTATTTGTTTGAAATTGGTTTCTGCAACCTATTTGGTTTTTTTAGTCCGGTTTCAAGTCCATTCAAGAATTTTATTTTATTTTTCATTTTTTTGGTTCATATTCTATGACAAAATTATACGAGATTATGAGCAATAAAATGGTTGGTTAAAAGTATAAGATAAATAACAAAAATCCCTATCTACCCAAACAATAATCAATCAGATAAATATGTAGTCACGTTTGATTATAAACAACAAAAAATTTAAACGCATAACATAAAATATAAATTATAAAAACCCATTTCTCAATTTATCCAAAAAATTTAGGGGAAGAGAAAAGATTAGCAGAAGGAGTGTGGAGGTGAGAATTTAAGGGGAAAAAGTTAGGAATTTGACTTTTTAGCTTATAAAATCAATTTCGATACAAGGCGGCCTGGTCTGGTTCCAGAAGGGGTATTCGTTCAGAACCTGTTCATGGACTAATTTCAACCGATTCTAAAAATTTTAAAACCTGTTCCAGAACTTGTTTTTAGGCGATCCAGTCCAGTTTCCAGGTAAAACTGATTTGGCTGCACACCCCTAGCTATAACGTTACGTTTACATTGATGGAAGATGGAAGTTAATGCTCATCTTCTCCTCCTCCACCGTTTATACATCCCAGTAATTGTCACTGAGAAGGGGGAGAAGACTGAGCTAATCAGCAAAAATGAATGAGAGAGAGAGAGAGAGAGAGAGAGAGAGAGAGAGCTCCCGGGTAGATCTCATTTTTATGTTATGTAATCAAAACAACATAAAAAATTCCGTTTCTGCAGATACAATCTCCGACGATGATAAGAAAATATCAACTCTCAAGGATCACTTTCGAACTTGGCAAGAAGAGAAGTAGCAAAAAATTATCGACTCTCAACAATCACTTTTGAACCTGGCAAGAAGGGAAGTAACAACAAACTACACCATACATACTCGCAGAGCCTTACACAAGTTTGGTGGTACACTACTTTTTACCCTTACTTTTTCTTGAACTGACCACTGTCCATCCATCTGCATCAGCCGCCTGAGTAGACCGCCCCTCATCTCTGGCTTGGTTGGCCGGAGTCGGGCTCGGCTGAGATTTCGGTGCATCCACCACCATGTACGGTGAATCATCCACAGTCATGTCTTCACTATCACTATCACTGTCTTCCTCTTCTTCTCCTTCAACGACCTACATAGACATTAAGTTGTGTCAAGGAGGCTTCGTGACTTGCAAAACAACTCTCGCAGTTTTGATGTATGCAGTGGTCTCCAATGCAAGATAAATGTCTGTCAATACGCAGATGCAATTCACACAAAATACTTCTGGTGCCGCATGCAATTCACAGGGAGATCATGCAGAAGATGTTTCCCAGAATATAATTGACAAATCCCCTTGTTGAGTGTATTCCTAGTTAATAAGCTGTACATGATAAGATAAATTTCATGTATAGCCAGCCCTGAGAGAAGCATCAGCAACCCTTATTATGAATTGGAATATCAGTTGCATAGTCTTAAAATGCCAAACCTTCAATGAGAACTTCATCTTGAAGACACCTGAATTTACATGTCATGCTAAAAAGACCGAAGTATATGGAATGGTGATATAAGAAGAAATTCCCCAGGTCAAGATCTCAAAACAAAGAAAGTGGATTCCTAGCATCAACAACAGAGAAGGGGGAAAAACTGAAATGCAGGGAACGCCACCCAAAAGAATCTTAGCATCGCAATAATACGTAGACGGCCCCTACTGTAGCTCCTCCTCACTATCTCCTTTAATATGCTTCCCACTTGAAAATTAAACACAAGTAAGCAGAAACCAAATAAAGTTCCATTAAGCATGTCTCCAGTCTCAACCAAGACAGGATTGTAGACGGCTCGACTTGCTAGCACACTCAGCAGAAACTATGTGATCACAGCTACAACAGTGACCATGCCTCACGAGAAATTTTTTTTTCCCCCAAACTTATAGTGAACGAAAAAGTTCCACCCAGAGCAAGATGCCAAGTATGAAGATATGCACAATTCCCTTGCAAAAGATGAAGGTGGCCATAAGAGAAAGTAAAATTATTGCACAAGATCCATCTGTTTCGTTCATCCTCTTTATGGTCTGACCGAAGCAAAATTCACCACGCGGTAACTTTACTCGCTGTTTTCCTAGATCAATTGTCCCAAAGGCTTTGTGATTATACATATGCATTGCTGAAAAGGCAGCTTTACGCTTCGGAATAACGGTCTCATCACTTCCTTTCCAAGGTGCTATCGACAATGATAACCTAATTTCTTCAATTTTTTTTCCAACAGATACAATACTCACACCATCAAGCAATCACCGATCGCCTCAAACGAGAAAAACAAGGAGCCTACACCATCCAGGCAAAGCTTCCCACAAGAATTACCTGCTTGACATGCGCGGGCGCCACTCTCTTCAAAGCAGCCTCCCTCAACTTCTCAACAGCCGCAAAGTTCCCTTCCAGGCATTCTTCATGCATAATCACCAACTTCTCCGCCACCTGCAGAGCAGTACCGCAGAGACTCAGCACAACAACGAGATCGTTTCATCAGCTCAAACCGACAACGGATGCTGCGAGGTCGCTTAGCCGCATACCTCCTCGACGCTGCCGTCTTCGGCCACGGTGTTCAGGGCAGTCATGGCTTCGTACAGAAGATCTTCCAAATCGTCGATGTAAAGCGGTTCTAATCGGATAAAAAAAAAATTACAGCGTTCAGCAAAACGAAGCGCGCTGCGAACTAATCGAAAAACCTCCGCCTCCGCCGCCGCCGCCGCGGCGCGGCGTAATCGGGGCGGTGTCGTTACCTTTCGATTGCGTGAACCAGGTGAAGATGTCGTGGCCGAGCTCGTCGGCCCTCTGCCGCGAGCTCCGGCCGCCCCACTCGTTGTCGACCGCCATCTGGAGGGCCGACCACCGGGAGAGCGTCAGCGCCACGCCTTCCCTGAAGATCGGCACCGCCGGCTCCGGCAGCTGTCGCGGCGTCGGAGGTTCCATCTCCATATCTCTCTGTCTCGCTCGCTCTCGACGCTGGAGAGGGTCTGCCGAGGGTTTGTAGAGAGAGGCGAGCGCCGCGCGACGAAGAGGAAAGGCGAACCGAGCGGTGGGCGCCGCCATGGGGAACGAGATCAGAACCGGAGCGAACCCGGTTCGGCTTCGGAGGCCTCGTTCGGTTTTTGGGCCTCTCACAAGTTTATGTTCAGGATAATGACACGAGCAAACAAATTTTAATCTAATATGCAATTTGATATTTGAATTTTTAATTTATTTAATGTAGTATTTAAACTTTAAATCAATGTGCAACATAAACTTTTGATACATGTGATTACATTAAACAAATTAAAAATTCAAGAACTACATTACTTATTAGTCTAAAGTTCAAGGATTATATTAATCAAATTAAAAATTCAAGAATCAAATTACATTGGGCTAAAATTTAGGAACTATTTGTGTCATTATCCATTTATGTTCTTAATGCAAAGCAATTTAAAAAAATCTTTTTAAGAAATAAAATCAGAGAAAAATTATAAATAAAAACTTAAAATGCCATCATTTTCTCAAATAAATACCAAAATTAATTTTGTTTCAAATAAGTCTGAAATTAGGGATGTAAACGGTTCGGTTGGTTCGGTTTTTTTTGAAAAACCGAACCGAACCGAACCGTTAGACAAATCTTCGAACCAAACCGAACCGAACCAATTGGTTGGTTGTTTTTTTTTGGTTTTTCGGTTTTTTCGTTTTTTCGGTTTTTGGTTTTTGGTTTTCGGTTTTTTTTTTTTCTATTAAACTTAGATTTCTCCACTTTTATTTCTCCATTTTTTTTTGTTTTGTTGGTTCGAAAAACCGAACCGACCAAACAAACCGAAAAAACCGAATTTTTCGGTTCGGTTCGGTTTTCGGTTCGGGAACGACACCCCTACTGAAATGACTAAATCATCTCAAATAAGGGCATAGAATGAAACTTGTTTCAAATGAGGGCATAAAGTGGCCATATTTTCAATTTCAAAAAAGGGCTAAACTTTCGGATCAAAGGATATTCTTGCCTTTTAATTTATTTTTTCTATTTTTTTCCCCTTCCCTTCGCCAACCATGACGGAGGTTGTCGAACTAGGTGAGGCCAACCCTTACTGACGTTGGGGAAGGGGCGAGGGTTGCCCTCACTAGATTTCGCTAGCCCAAGCAAGGCGACCCTTGCCCGACACTAGCAAGATCTCCAATGACTGTTGACGAAAATAAAAATAAAAATTATATAGTTACAATTTTTTATTTATTTATTAAAATACCCTTTTTTCCGATGATAATTTGGTAAAGTCCAGTTCAGCCACCGGATTATATGATTATGAAGCTGATAAAACTAAGCTTCCCTCATATAATATCTGCACTTGTAAGATCAATATAAGGTAATCGAAAATGATTATGAAGCAAGCAATCAGAAGCTCGGGTTTCATCTGTATGAGTTCTTCTGGTATCACAGCATTGAAAATTCGAAAATAGAACAGGACCGAAGCATGGAATCAAACAACGTACGTAGGAAATTACAGACATTTTATTCAGATGCTAAAGTCCCTTGGACTGCAAGAGAGAGGAAAAGATCATATAGTGTATCATTGACAAATAAGGTCCAGCAAACATCTTAACATGCTGAATTTCAAACAAAAGCAAGTCATTCCTGGGAGTGAGCCGGAGTCATTGTAATGTGCTCAGAACAGCATCGACATGTGAAAACCAGTAGTTGACATTTCAGTAGACAAGTTGAGATCTCCATGAATAGGCGACCTGTTTATTTCCACACTAACTTTGGACCGAGTTGTGGCAGTTGTCACTCTAATCAAAAGTCATGTTTTGAGCCTCATCCCTGATTGAATCGAAAAGGGCGGTCGAAAGATAACGCTCTCCGAAACTAGGGAAAACAACCTGGAAGGAGAGGAGAGGGAGAAAGTCAGGGCCAGAATAATGGCATGAGAGGGAACACTGTGCATGCGGAAGTTGAAGGTGGGAATTAGTAAGAAAGCAAAGTGTCGGATCAAAGACAAACACCGAATCATCTAGGAAGAAGTAATTGTATCTCTTTTTAGCTGAAGGCGTTGCAGATGAACAAAATGCAAAGAAGTTGATACTTACAACGATCAGTTTTCCTGCAAATTCCAGCTGCTTTCCCAACTTTATTGCAGCTGCAGCTGCAGCCCCTGAAGAGATCCCTACCTACGCAAAGACAAAGCAGAAGATTGCCAAAGGTGAGAACGCAAAAGGCAGTTAGTATATAAGGGCCATGACAGCAATATGGTCAGAAATTTTCTCATGAGTGATCACTTCATGCATCCGGAAAAAGAAGACGGGTTATGACAGAGACAAAAGTCAGTACCAGTAGACCCTCTTTCAGGGCAAGAAGCTTAGCAGTCTCAATAGCTTCCTCACTTGATATCTGGAGCCACAAAATGTCGCGTAATTAAATCTATTAAGGAAAGTATCCTCAACTTGACGGTCAAGGCGGATAGTCTAACCAAATTTTCAGCCTAATGTTGGAAACTTACTTGGAGGACTTCATCGAGCAAGCCGACGTCCAAAACTGGTGGGATGAAACCAGCACCAATTCCTTGTATCAAGTGCTTGCCTACAACATGTTTCAGACATCAACTAATCGACCAAAAAGAGTTGATACGTATCAAAATGTCGGTAGCAAAGATCTGGACAGGAGGATGAAAAAAAAGGTAAAATTTGTCTCCTACATAGCACAATGCCATTTCTTCATGCTTTTTGCCCGTTCTACCATCGCTATTGAGGATATTACAGTCACTCACCCCGCCCCGCAAAAACACGAAGGAAAAGGATAGAACTCGTTCCTAACCCACTGATATCCAAAGTTGCACTGCACAGGGTTCCGACGACAGCAAAGACGAGTAAGAGAGGGGAGAAGATAAATCCATGCACTCACCTGGATTTCCGCCATTCAGGACTGCACTTTCAGCTGGCTCGACGCCATACACCTGGACGTAAATGAGAGAGCATATGAAGACACATACTTGGCGGTCATTTATCTCTCTGAAACTAACTGAACCCACGATTGGAATTCGAGCTGACCTTGATTTCTGGGTTTCTTTCCTTGAGGAATTTGCCCACGCCAGTTACTGTGCCTCCCGTCCCTATTCCTGAAACGAAGGCATCCACCTTTCCTCCCGAGTCCTTCCATATTTCTGGGCCAGTAGTTTCATAATGAATCTACAGACACCATCGCAAACCAACTCTTCAATCCTTCAAATTGTGGACATAAATGCGTATACAGATAAATTAAAAGAATCAGGCAGAAGAAAATCAACAATTAAAGTAAAGAACCTTTGGATTTGCAGGATTCTCAAACTGTCGGAGGAAGTGACTATTCGGTGTCCTGTTCTGGATCTCCTCAGCCTTTTGAAGGACCTCATCTATTCCCTTGGCCAGATCTGTGATATATACCTCAGCTCCAAAAGCTCGCATTAGAATTCTTCTCTCAATACTAGATGAAGTTGGCATGACAAGGATTAGCTTGTAGCCCTTAAGGGCAGCAATAAAAGCCAAACCAATGCCGGTGTTACCGCTGGTGACTTCGATAAGGACGGTCTTCAATCCATACATCCATCAAAAACCATTTTCCAAAATCAGAAGGTTAAACATAGGCAACAGTGACCGTGTAAATGTTCAGAATAGCCCTTTTAGACCCATGTAATTCACCTTTCCTGGAGTTATCAGGCCTTTTTCCTCAGCATCTTGGATCATACTAAGTGCGATCCTGCATAAATTGTATTGATGAATATCTATCAGAGTGTGCTAATAAATGCAAGCCAGCAGTAACAGAGGGATAATTGTTGCTTGCCTATCTTTAACGCTAGAACAAGGCTCCATATTCTCGAGCTTCACAGCAATGCGAGCAACACAGCCTTCTACAACATTATTGAGATAAACCATTGGAGTATTGCCTATTAACTGCATAATACAATGAGAAACACGTCAATTGGATAGCACACCACCAACAGGAACTTTGTGAGAGAATCATAATGACATTGGGAAAATGGCATTGATAGAGAGTTTACCTCGGTGATGTCTCTCTTGATAGCACACTGTCCCTCCATGTCGTGTTTTTCGTAACAATCTAGAAGCCAACAAGGAAATAAATTGCGAGATAAGTCTTCCAATTGAAAGTCAATTGAGAAGCGACAACCAAGGGACTGATCTTTAATGCATTTCGCATTCTATGTATTGCTTATTCCACAAAAGAGTTGCCAAGGCCATGCGTCTACTAAACTACGTCACTCCAGCACGAAAGGCAAGCAAATGATATCGAATGAAGCCAACTTGCAGCAACAACCGGAACACTTAAATCAGCTCAATCATAGGCGTAAAAGGGGAAAAAAGGCATGGACGAATTTTATCGACTGTCAACTTCGATGAAAGAGCAGTGAAAACACACAATTCCCTGACTTTCACGTCCTCTAGGAGAATATCTACACCTATTTCGAGTGAGCATTTGAGAAATTAAAAGACTTTTTGAAGCAACTAACTACACAGCATGCCTCACTATCTTTTCTGATAGTATAATCTTTTCATCCATCGTGTCTAGCAACAAAGCACCGACATCTTGAAATATCAGGTTTCAACATAAGCTCGGCAGGATTTTGGTCAACACCCATATGTTTCACCATAAATTTTTTTTTTTTCAAAAGAACAAATGTGAAGAAAGCTCCAGAAACTCTCACAAACTTCAATAGGCACCCATAAAAAAGAGCAGGAGAAGAGTAAGCAGCAACAATCAAAACATTGCAATTCGCTGTTTTATTAACAAACTCACCAGACCACTTATCAGAAAACGCAGTATGCCTCGCCAATCGCTCTGCAGGGGAAAGCTATTCGAGCAATGCGAGTTTAAATAGAGGAGACTGGATTGAACCCAGTAAGGAAGATAAGGCAGACAGTGACGAGGAGGAGGAAACTGGAGCACGCAGAGGTCGTAGAGTTCAAGAAGTCAAATAATACTTGCTTGTCAAGTTAAAGAAAAAGGAAGTCAAGGATTCATTTGCAGATTTCGAAGCTTCCGCGCCTTGTCCACTGCTTCGTCACCACCATCCTCCACTTTTTTCTTTTTTATTTTATTTTATTGGGGCCGAGTTGGCCGCCTATAATATAATATTCAAAAGGCTTTGAATTTCTCACTCTCTCTCTCTCCCATAATATAATATTCAAAAGGCTTTGAATTTGGAAGGAGACCCTTCGTTCCCTGTACCACGCCCCTATGTTTCAAGGGGGAAAGCGTCGCGGGGTCCAGGTGGGGTTACCCTGGGAAACTCCTATAAAGGGTTTCCCTTGTGGCCGGGCCCTCCCGTGGGGGTTCCATTTTTATCGAGGGGGAACCTCTCCTTCTATCCTGTCTTTCCAGGATGTTAAAGCCTTTTAAGGTTGTGCTTAGGACCAACCACCTATAATATAATATTCAAAAGGCTTTGAATTTCTCTCTCTCTCTCTTCCTCTCTCTCTCTCTCTCTCTCTCTCTCTCTCTCACACAACGTTATGCAGATCAACATTGACTTAGAATTCATTAAGATAAAGTCACTGTTTCCGTTGATTCACGATTTTCACTCCCTCATCAGCCCCGTTAAATTATGTCTTAAATTTAAGTGTTTGCAAGACGCAATATTCTTAGATAAAATTTTTATTATTTGATTGTGATGATATTTTTTTTGATAAAGATAATATTTAAGATTATGCACAAGAAAAGAAATTCGAATTTTTTTTTGGATCTTGGATGTCTTTGGTCAACAAAAGAAGCTTTGTTGGACTACATTAAGGTTTATACAAGAGGAAATAATATAAAATTAAAGAAAAAGGAAGGGTTTCAAACCTTTAATTGTAGAAAAAGAAGTGGTTCACACTGAATATTTAAGTGGGTGGACTAAGTCAAAATTTTGACCTTGGGCACACGTATAAAAAGTAGAACATGTTCTTTCTTAAGGAGGAGCCGCAAGATTTGAGTGCAGCACAAGAAAGACGTCTAGAAAGAAGCCGTGCGAAGCCTTGAATAGGAACGCGAAGCCATGTACGTACTCGGATCAAAGACGAACATTGAAGTTTCTGATTTTGGCGTACGTAGAGCATTTTTGTTTTGAGCTTGAATGTGTGGTAATTTTATACGGTGAGTTTATATCCAAGTGAGTTGTTTATTTATAAACACTTTGTGTTTGTGCTTAAATTTAGGTGTGGGAAACCCTTGAGCATGTGAGTGATTATAAACTTCGATTCTCCGATTATAGTGGATTATTTGATATTGGCTTTCTTCGTGAACGTACCGATACTCAGACCAAATCATGTAAATTTCTGGTGTATTTATTATTCTTATTTATTTCTCTAGTGATTTTGCATTGATGTAAATTACAAGATCCTATCATTTTTCACGTATTATATTCCAACAATTGGTATCAAAGCTTGGGATCATAATTCTTGATTGTGATTTAGAGTTTTTGCTTATCTGATTATTATCTGGAAATTCTATTGTTGCAATTATGTCCGAGAGGAAATTTGAAATTGAGAAGTTTAAAGGAAGAAACAACTTTGGGTTATAGAGCATCAAGATGCGGGTATTATTAACAACCAAGCTTTAACCAAGGCACTAGATGGTGAAGATGAGTTGCCGCTTATAATCAAAGTTTCTGAAAGGGTAGAGTTAAAGGAAATAACAAAGAGCACAATTCTGTTAAATTTGTCGAATGAGTTTTTAATAGAGGTTGTCGAGAAGAAGAATACTGCAGTATTATGAGCAAAATTTTAAGTACTCTACGTGAAGAAAGGTTTGAACAATCGTTTATACATGTTGAAGAAAATGTTTCAATTTAGATATACCGAAAGTACGTCTATCATAACCCACTTAGATGAATTTAATAAACTCATAATGGATTTAAAAAACGTCGGTAAGATACTTGATGATGAAGAATATGGCATGATGTTATTAGCTTCTTTACTAAAGTCATGGGAGCACTTTACTGATTCACTGTTATAGTAGCGTACTACTATTACCTCAGAACAGGTAAAGTCCGCATTATTCTCTAAAAAGTGACAGAGAAAATTGCAAGATGACAAAGTGACAAAGAAAATTGCAAAATGAGTAGCGCAAGCACTGACGATTCGGGCTAGAGAATAACATCGTGGACTAGTAGTAGCAGAGGTAAAAGCATATTGAAATCACGTTATAGAAAGTTCAAGGGACGTAAAGTGCTTTGAATGTCACGAGGAGGAGTGTATCAGAAGAGATTATCCAAAGCGGAGAATTAAAGATGATAGGCAGAATGCACAAGTAGTGTGGCGAACGTTGCCGAGGGAAGCACTAGTGATGCAGAAGTTGTTTTATGTGTCACTACTATTTTGTCATGAGACAAATATGTAGTGCTAGATTTGGGGTGTTTTTATCATATGACGTTTCATAATAATTGATTTACTACTTACCAGACTACATATAATGGTAAAGTTCTTTTGGGGAATAACGTAGTTTGTAAGGCTGTGGGGATAGGATAATTCGGATTTGGATGCACGATGAGATGGTGTGCACATTAACAGATGTGAGGCATGTACCGGAGCTCAAGAAAAATCTTATTTTTCTGGGAACACTTGACAACATCGGATGTAGGTACACCGTTGAAGGTGGAGTAATGAAGATCTCTCGAGGTGCCATGACGGTGATGAAGGGGAAGAAAGTGAATACTCTCTATCATCTACTTGAAGAGATCGTGACTAGAATCGCTACAGTTTCATAGGTGAGTCAGACTCTAACTTAACTCAGTTATGGCATATGCGTTTAGGGCATGAGTGAGGTATGTATGACAATGCTAAGTGAAAGAGGGTTGTTGAATGGTCAAGAAATAGGGAAGCTGGACTTATGTGAACATTGCATCTTTGGGAAATAGTACCGAGTTAAGTTTACTATAGCTGTTCATTCGACCAAACAATCAGTTGAATATATTTATTCAGACGTCCAGGGCCTGTCTTTAGTTCCTTCGAAAAGAGGTACCCCTATATATGCTAACATTTATCGACGACTATTCGAGGAAGATATGGGTATACTTCTTGAAACATAAATATGATGTGTTTAATAGGTTTAGGAAATTTAAGGTATTGATTGAGAAGCAGTCAGATAAACAAATCAAGTGTTTGAGAATTGATAATAACATGGAGTTCTATGGTAAAAACTTTATCGAGTTTTGCGAGAAAGAATGTATTATGAGACATTGAACAGTACCTAGGACATCACAGCAGAATGATGTTGCGGAACGGAAGAATAGAACTTTGCTTGAGCGAGCTCAATGCATACTTTCGCATGCAGGACTTGACAAGGAATTTTAGCCCGAAGCAGTGAACATGGCATGTTACTTAGTTAATCGATCTCTATTATCTACTATCGAGTGGAAGACTCTTGAGAAAGTATGGTCAAGGAGACCTATCGACTATTTCGAATTACATATATTCGAATGTCCTGTGTATGCTCATGCGAGTGATGGTAAGCTTGAATTGAGGACGAAGAAGTGCATATTTTTGGGTTATGCACAAGGGGTGAAAGGCTATCGGCTGTGATGTACTAATCCCAGATCAGCCGGTTTTCTAATTAGCAAAGATGTGATCTTCGACGAGACTATAATGCTTCAATGAGGAGTTTTGAGACACAACCAACAGAGAAGACATATCATGGTGTAATTAGCGAGGTGGAGTGTTAAGAAGAAGAAAAAGGCAGAGTTTGGAGAGCCAAGCCGAGCAGTGGGTGTCGCCATGGGGGGCGAGATCATAACGGGAGCGAACCCAATTTGGCTTCGAAGGCCTCATTCGGTTTTTGGGCCTCTCACAAGTTTATGTTCAAGATAATGACATGAGCAAACAAATTTTAATCTAATATGCAATTTGATATTTGAACTTTTAATTTATTTAATATAGTATTTGAACTTTAAACCAATGTGCAACCTAAACTTTTGATACATGTAATTACATTGAATAAATTAAAAATTCAAGAACTACATTGCTTATTAGTCTAAAGTTCAAGGATTATATTAATCAAATTAAAAATTCAAGGATCAAATTACATAGTGAGCCAAAATTTAGGAACTGTTTATGTCATTATCCATTTATGTTCTTAATGCAAAGTAATTTTTTGAAAAAAATTCTTTTTAAGAAATAAAATCTAGGAAAAATTCTAAATAAGAGCTTAAAATGCTCTCATTTCCTCAAATAAAAGCTTGAAGTGAATCTTGTTTTAAATAAGTGCTTAAATAGTCAAATCATCTCAACTAATAGCCTGGAGTGGAACTTGTTTCAAATGAGGGCCTAAAGTAGCCGTATTATCAATTTCAAAAGAGGGCTAACCTCTCATATCAAAGGTCATTCTCACCTTTTAATTTTTTATTTCTATTTATTTCTTTTTCTTTCTATTTTTTCCCCTTCCCTACACCAGCCATGACGGAGGTTGTCGGACTCAAACGAGGCCAACCCTCACTAACGTTGGGTAACGGCACTCCTTGCTAGATATAGCAAGGGTTGCTCTCACCAAATATCACTCGGGCGACCCTCGCCCCACCTAGCCCAAGTGAGGCGACCCTTGCCCGATGCTAGTGAGGGCGACCCTCGCTAGATCTGACGAGCCCTCACTTGAGGTGGGCAACCTTCGTTGACCATCGACGGTGATGGCCAGGGGAGAGAAGAGAAAAAAAGAAAAAATAATATGGTTACAATTTTTTTAAAAATCAAAATACCCTTTCTCTAATTATCGGAATAGTCATTAGTCATCCAAAGGCCCTTATTTGAGACAATTTGGCTACTTGAGATTCTTATTTAAAACAAAATCTACTTCTGACCCTTATTTGAAAAAAAAATGAGAATACTTCATACCCTTATTTAGAATTTTTCCTAAAATCTGGCGACTTTTTTTTTTCCCTAAAATGTGGCAAGTTACAATAAAGGTCAGTAAATTTAAGCAATTGTTGGTAAATTTTTTATTCAAATATTCTGCCAAAATCGACGTATTAATAAGTTATATGTATAAGATTGATTATTCGGAAATTGATTATCGGAATGATTTACCAAACCCTTTCTCATTAAGTTTCCCAATAATTCTAAATTACCTGCTCCCATTTGAGTGACTTTCAAAATAATATGAATTGACATGAAGTTAATATGCCCGGGTGTTTTTTTTTTTTTTGTAGGTTTAACAAAAAATTATAAATGCTTCATGATAGCACTTCTTATATTAGGGGTCCGTTCATTTCGCGAAAAATATCATGTTTCCGGAAAATATATTTCCAGAAGCCATTTTCCAAGAAAATTACTATATTTTTTGGTATTCGACTGAAACCTGAATTTTGAATGGAAAATATTTTACACCATTCGTTGGTTAATTTAATTGTTTAGGAAAAATTATAAAAAAATTGAATTTTAATATTTTTAATTGACCAAAAAATTAGTTGACTTTTTTATATATATTTTTAAAAAATAAATGTTTAATTATTTGTATTTTTAAAAAATCAAAATTTTTGTTCTTTTTTTTTTTTTCTTTCCTTTTCTTTTCCTTCCTCCACCGCCGCATGCCTAATGATGGCCGGCTGCTCGACGACCAACCAAGACCCGGTCGTCAGATCCGGCGAGCTCGAGGCTCAGCCTGACCAGCAGTGAAGAGGAAACAAGGCACGTCGCGGAGATCGAGCACCGTTGGATGAGGGGGACACTCCGCTGGCGCTAATCGTTGGCATTGAAGGAGGAGGACGAGATCGAAGCCTTAAGCACCGTTGGATGAGGGGGACACTCCGCTGCGCTAATCGTCGGCATTGAAGGAGGAGGACGAGATCAGAAACCTAAGGCTTCGTGAGAGAGGAGATCCAGCACCGCCAGCCCTATTGCTGCTAATTGTTGGCGTCGAAGGAGGAGGAGGAGGAGATTAGAAACCTAGGGCTTCGTGACGGCGGAGATCCAGCATCGCCGGATGAGGGGATGCTCCGCCGCTGCTGATTGTCAGTGTCGAAGGAGGAGGATGATGAGATCAGAAACCTTAGGTTTCGTGAGAAAGAGGGCAGACATGGCAAATGAGTAATGAAACAAGCGCAATAGAAGATTGCGTGAGAGTGTGTGCGTAAGCACGTAAAAAGATTTCCACAATCTGATGAGGAGATTTTCCATTGACGAGAAAACATTTTCTTTGACCATCTGTTTTCCGCCATCCGAACACCGCAAATTCCGGAAAATATTTTCCCGAAAGTTGTTTTCTATGAAATGAACGGCCCTCGATATGCAAATAGGCATTCCCAATTCTCTATAATAAATTATAATTACCGTATCGGTGAACTTTGTATATATAGAGAATCAATCAATATTCATTTCCTTCACGATCTTGATCTTCATGAGTCTAAGCAACTTGGAAAGTCTGAGTTCAGCCACCGGACTATATGCAAAACAAGTTCACAACTGCCTTTGCCAATGTGCTTTATCAGTCTTCTGCTGATAAAACTAAGCTTCCCTCATAGAATATCTGCTAAGTTGCTTTTAAGATCAATATAAGGTAATTCGGTACCCGAAAAATGATTATGAAGCACAGCGCACCAAATCAGAAGCTCGGGTTTCATCTGTATGAGTTCTTCTGGTATCACAGCATTGAAAATTCGAAAATAGAACAGGACCGAAGCAAGGAATCAAACAACGTACGTAGGAAATTACAGACATTTTATTCAGATGCTAAATTCCCTTGGACTGCAGGAGAGAGGAAAAGATCATATAGTGTATCATTGACAAATAAGTTCCAGCAAACATCTTTAACATGCTGAATTTCAAACAAAAGCAAGTCATTCCTGGGAGTGAGTCGGAGTCGTCGTAATGTGCTCGGAACAGCATCAACATGTGAAAACCAGTAGTTGACATTTTAGTAGACAAGTTGAGATCTCCATGAATAGGCGACCTGTTTATTTCCACACTAACTTTGGACCGAGTTGTGGCTATTGTCCCTCTAATCGAAAGTCATGTTTTGAGCCTCATCCCTGATTGAATCGAAAAGGGCAGTCGAAAGATAACGCTCTCCGAAACTAGGGAAAACAACCTGGAAGGAGAGCAGAGGGAGAAAGTCAGGGCCAGAATAATGGCATGAGAGGGAACACCGTGCATGCGGAAATTGAAGGTGGGAATTAGTAAGAAAGCAAAGTGTCGGATCAAAGACAAACAACAAATCATCTAGGAAGAAGTAATTGTATCTCTTTTTAGCTTAAGGCGTTGCAGATGAACAAAATGCAAAGAAGTTGATACTTACAACGATCAGTTTTCCTGCAAATTCCGGCTGCTTTCCCAACTTTATTGCAGCTGCAGCTGCAGCCCCTGAAGAGATCCCTACCTACGCAAAGACAAAGCAGAAGATTGCCAAAGGTGAGAACGCAAAAGGCAGTTAGTACATAAGGGCCATCACAGCAATATGGTCAGAAATTTTCTCATGAGGGATCACTTCATGCATCCGGAAAAAGAAGACGGGTTATGACAGTGACAAAAGTCAGTACCAGTAGACCCTCTTTCAGGGCAAGAAGCTTAGCAGTCTCAATAGCTTCCTCACTTGATATCTGGAGCCACAAAATGTCGCGCAATTAAATCAATTAAGGAAAGTATCCTCAACTTGACGGTCAAGGTGGATAGTCTAACCAAATTTTCAGCCTAATGTTGGAAACTTACTTGGAGGACTTCGTCGAGCAAGCCGACGTCCAAAACTGGTGGGATGAAACCAGCACCAATTCCTTGTATCAAGTGCTTGCCTACAACATGTTTCAGACATCAACTAATCATGTCGGTAGCAAAGATCTGGACAGGAGGATGAAAAAAAAGGTAAAATTTGTCTCCTACATAGCACAATGCCATTTCTTCATGCTTTTTGCCCGTTCTACCATCGCTATTGAGGATATTACAGTCACCCACCCCGCCCCGCAAAAACAAGAAGGAAAAGGATAGAACTCGTTCCTAACCCAGTGATATCAAAAGTTGCACTGCACAGGGTTCCGACAACAGCAAAGACGAGTAAGAGAGGGGAGAAGATAAATCCATGCACTCACCTGGATTTCCGCCATTCAGGACTGCACTTTCAGCTGGCTCGACGCCATACACCTGGACGTAAATGAGAGAGCATATAAAGACATATACTTGGCGGTCATTTATCTCTCTGAAACTAACTGAACCCGCGATTGGAATTCGAGCTGACCTTGATTTCTGGGTTTCTTTCCTTGAGGAATTTGCCCACGCCAGTTACTGTGCCTCCCGTCCCTATTCCTGAAACGAAGGCATCCACCTTTCCTCCCGAGTCCTTCCATATTTCTGGGCCAGTAGTTTCATAATGAATCTACAGACACCATCGCAAACCAACTCTTCAATCCTTCAAATTGTGGACATAAATGCGTATCCAGATAAATTAAAAGAATCAGGCAGAAGAAAATCAACAATTAAAGTAAAGAACCTTTGGATTTGCAGGATTCTCAAACTGTTGGAGGAAGTGACTATTCGGTGTCCTGTTCTGGATCTCCTCAGCCTTTTGAAGGACCCCATCTATTCCCTTGGCCGGATCTGTGATATATACCTCAGCTCCAAAAGCTCGCATTAGAATTCTTCTCTCAATACTACAGAATGCCGGCATGACAAGGATTAGCTTGTAGCCCTTAAGGGCAGCAATAAAAGCCAAACCAATGCCGGTGTTACCGCTGGTGACTTCGATAAGGACGGTCTTCAATTGCCATACATCCATCAAAAACCATTTTCCAAAATCAGAAGGTTAAAAATAGGCAACAGTGGCCGTGTAAATGTTCAGAATAGCGCTTTTAGACCAATGTAATTCACCTTTCCTGGAGTTATCAGGCCTTTTTCCTCAGCATCTTGGATCATACTAAGTGCGATCCTGCATAAATTGTATTGATGAATATCTATCAGAGTGTGCTAATAAATGCAAGCCAGCAGTAACAGAGGGATAATTGTTGCTTGCCTATCTTTAACGCTAGAACAAGGCTCCATATTCTCAAGCTTCGCAGCAATGCGAGCAACACAGCCTTCCACAACATTATTGAGATAAACCATTGGAGTATTGCCTATTAACTACACAATACAATGAGAAACACGTCAATTGGATAGCACACGACCAACAGGAACTTTGTGAGAGAATCATAATGACATTGGGAAAATGGCATTGATAGAGAGTTTACCTCGGTGACGTCTCTCTTGATAGCACACTGTCCCTCCATGCCGTGTTTTCGTAACAATCTAGAAGCCAACAAGGAAATAAATTGCGAGATAAGTCTTCCAATTGAAAGTCAATTGAGAAGCGACAACCAAGGGACTGATCTTGTTTGTAATTCCATCAATGCATTTCGCATTCTATGTATTGCTTATTTCACAAAAGAGTAGCCAAGGCCATGCGTCTACTAAACGACATCACTCCAGCACGAAGGGCAAGCAAATGATATCAAATGAAGCCAACTTGCAGCAACAACCGGAACACTTAAATCAGCTCAATCATAGGCGTAAAAGGGGAAAAAAAGGCATGGACGAATTTTATCGACTGTCAACTTCGATGAAAGAGCAGTGAAAACACACAATTCCCTGACTTTCACGTCCTCTAGGAGAATATCTACACCTATTTCGAGTGAGCATTTGAGAAATTAAAAGACTTTTTGAAGCAACTAACTACACAGCATGCCTCACTTCCTTTTCTGATAGTATAATCTTTTCATCCATCGTGTCTAGCAACAAAGCACCAACATCTTGAAATATCAGGTTTCAACATAAGCTCGGCAGGATTTTGGTCAACACCCATATGTTTCACCATAATTTTTTTTTTTTTTCAAAAGAACAAACGTGAAGAAAGCTCCAGAAACTCTCACAAACTTCAATAGGCACCCATAAAAAAGAGCAGGAGAAGAGTAAGCAGCAACAATCAAAACATTGCAATTCGCTGTTTTATTAACAAACTCACCAGACCACTTATCAGAAAACGCAGTATGCCTCGCCAATCGCTCTGCAGGGGAAAGCTATTCGAGCAATGCGAGTTTAAATAGAGGAGACTGGATTGAACCCAGTAAGGAAGATAAGGCAGACAGTGACGAGTAGGAGGAAAGTGGAGCACGCAAAGGTCGTAGAGTTCAAGAAGTCAAACTAATACTTGCTTGTCAAGTTAAAGAAAAAGGAAGTCAAGGATTCATTTGCAAATTTCGAAGCCTCCGCGCCTTGTTCACTGCTTCGTCACCACCATCTTCCCACTTCTTTTTATTTATTTATTTATTTATTGGGGCCGAGTTGACCCCCTATAATATAATATTCAAAAGGCTTTGAATTTCTCACTCTCTCTCTCTCTCGCCTATAATATAATATTCAGAAGGTTTTGAATTTCTCTCTCTCTCTCACACAACGTTACACAGAGCAGCATTGACTTAGAATTCGTCAAGATAAAGTCACTGTTTCCGTGGATTCACGATTTTCACTCGCTCGTTAGCCTTGTTAAATTATGTCTCAAGTTTGAACGTTTGCAGAATACGATCTGCTTAAATAAAATTTTTATTATTTGATTGTGATGATATTTTTCTGATAAAGATAATATTTTAAATTATGCACAATAAAAGAAATTCGAAGTTCTTTTTGAATCTTGGATGTCTTTGGTCAACAAAAGAAGCTTCGTTGGACTACATGAAGGTTTATACAAGAGGAAATAATATAAAATTAAAGAAAAAGGAAGGCTTTCAAACCTTTAATTGTAGAAAAAGAAGTGGTTCACACTGAATATTTAAGTGGGTGGGCTAGGTCAAAATTTTGACATTGGGCACACATATAAAAAGCAGAACATGTTCTTTCTTAAGAAGGAGGCACAAGATTTGAGTGCAGCAAAGAAACAAGAAAGACGTCCAAAAAGAAGCCGTGCGAAGCCTTGAATAGGAACGCGAAGCTATACGTACTTAGACCAAAGACGAACGTTGAAGTTTCTGATTTTGGCGTACGTAGAGTATTTTTGTTTTGAGCTTGAATGTGTGGTAATTTTATACGGTGAGTTTATATCCAAGTGAGTTGTTTATTTATAAACACTTTGGGATTGTGCTTAAATTTAGGTGTGGGAAACACTTGAGCGTGTGAGTGATTGTAAACTTCGATTTTCTAATTATAATAAATTATTTGTTGTTGGCTCTCCTCGTGAACGTATCAATACTCGGACCGAATTATGTAAATTTCTAGTGTATTTATTATTCTCATTTATTTTTCTAGTGATTTTACGTTAATGTAAATTGCAAGATCCTGTCGTTTTTCACGTATTATATTCTAACAATATCAGAGCCTGGGATCAAAATTCTTGATTATGATTTGGAGTTTTTGCTTATTTGATTATTATCTGGAAATTCTATTGTTGCAATTATGTCCGAGAGGAAATCTAAAATTGAGAAGTTTAAAGGAAGAAACAACTTTGGGTTATAGAGCATCAAGATGCAGGTATTATTGACAACCAAGCTTTAACCAAGGCACTAGATGGTGAAGATAAGTTGGCGATTATAATCAAAGCTTCTGAAAGGGTAAAGTTAAAGGAAAGAACAAAAAGCACAATTCTGATAAATTTGTCGGATGAGGTTTTAATAAAGATTGCCGAGAAGAAGCATACTGTAGTATTATGAACAAAACTTCAAGTACTCTATGTGAAATGTTTGAACAATCGCTTATACATGTTGAAGAAAATGTTTCAATTTAGATATACCGAAGGTATGTCTATCAGAACCCACTTAGATGAATTTAATAAACTCATAATGGATTTAAAAAACGTCGGTAAGATACTTGATAATAAAGAATATGACATGATGTTGTTAGCTTCTTTACTAAAGTAGCACTTTACTGATTCATTGTTGTAGTAGCATACAACTATTACCTCAGAACAGGTAAAGTCCGCCTTATTCTCTAGGGAGTGACAGAGAAAATTGCAAGATTTGCAAATGTTTCAAAATCTTGAGATGATGAAAATTTCGCAAAAAGAGAATTGAGATCGAATTTAGAAACAAGCAAATCATTTCAAGATCATTGAATCATCCTTGGAAGATTTGGGCTAGAAAGAACAACATTGAGGACCTAGTAGCAGAAGATGTGAATTGAAGGTGGATTAATTTTAAAGCATATTGAAATGGAAGTTGATATAATTGAAAAGTCCAAGGGACATGGAATAAGGTTGTTGGAGTTTTTGAGTGTCACAATGAGGGACACATTTTTAGGGGATTAAAGAAAAAGAAAATGAAAAGAAAAGAGCCCCCCTTCTCTCTCCTCCCTCTCTTCTTCCTCTCTCTTCCGTGCGATTCCTCCATCTTCTTCATCTTCCTTCTTCGGCTGTTTGGTTCCGTGGAGACCGAAGACCAGAGGAAGCGGCAGCCGCCGTCGCACGCCCCCCTCCACCGCTCGTCGCCGCCGTTTGTGTCGCCGTCCACCCGCACCACCGGCCACGCCGCCGTCGCCCTCTCTCCTCTCTTCTTCGGCTCCAGTTTTTGCTTGAAACCCAGCAGATCTGAGGAGGTGTTGAAGCTGGCTGCAGCCCAGCCGAATCGCCGTCGGCTGCCGTCACCGAAGCTCGCCGCTACCACCGTCGTCCGCGCGAAGCCCGCGCCCGCGCGCCGCTCCGCCCGCTTCGCCCAGCTCGTCGTCCCGAGCTACTGTTCAGCTCGCGCAAGAGCTGCCGGAGCTCGTTCGTCGCCGCCGTGCACCGCCGTTCGTCGCCGCTAGCCACCACTGTAGCTCCTCCGCCCCTCTCCCTAGCCGTTCCTCCACCCGATTAGGCTCGGATCAGCCCTCCTCCGCCATGGACAGCAGCTGAAAAAAATGGGTATGGCAGCCCCTTCGTGGGCCGTTTTGGCCGCCTTCCCGAGCCCGGATGCTCGGCCCGCTTTGAGGAAAGTTGTTCTCCTCGGCGTCCCCGTCGTTTTGGTATGCTCGATTCGCTAATCCGATGAGTTTAACTCACTAAACCTAGCTTAGAGGGTTAATTACGCTTTAGGTGTGCTTAGTTTATGTTAATTGTGATTAGGTTGTTAGTTTAATTTATTTAAGTGTTGATTATATTAATGTGTTTAATTAGCTTAAAGTGTGATTAAATTAAGGTTAAGTGAATGTTTACATTAATATAAACCTTGATATGACATAAATGAATTTACTTTTGATTTATTTAAATATTTCGAAATTATTTAATAATTTAATAATATATAATTATTCGAAATTATTAAAATATTATTATTCAATTATTTTCGGAATAAATTTAATTATTTATTAAATTCCGAAAATTTTGGGGAATGGTTTGAATTTCGTAACTTTATGGTGCATTTTGATTTTGAAATTGATGATTTGATATTATAAATTGAGTGTGGCGAAAACTATGGATATTATTATTTAATTAATTTTCGGAATAAATTTAATTATTTATTAAATTCCGAAAATTGACTTTATTTGCTCAAAATTTAAGGTAGATCGCTTGATGCATGTAGAATTTGAGTTTGATGATTAATTGTGGCAAATTGAGTGTGATTATGATAAATAGGAATTCTTTATAGAATCCTAAGTGTGAAAATTGATGGGAGATTACCGTGATTAACCAGATGTGAGGCGTGATTAATGTAGATGGGAGCTAGTAGGGTGCGTGAGAAGAATCTTATTTTTTTGGAAACACTAGTGCCTTTTAATGGGGTAGTGACGACATTGGATACCACCTATTAAAGGTACACCGAATGAAGGTGGAGTCCTGATTAAGATCTCTCGAGTGATTGCCACGTTATTAAACCTTTGTATAGGTAATTGAGAGCAATGATGGAGAAAACATGTAATCGGTCTCTCGATTGATCGTTGAGACGATTGGGAGATGATATGATTGTGCCATGTTTGTTTGGTTATCATAATCGTGGTTGAATTATATAAATTGTGTTAATTAGGATGAAGGCTAATGCGAGGTAAGTCTTATGTGTGATATAGGTCACTCAGGGCGTATTTTCTTTCTAATAGGGGTTTAGGTGTTTAGGGCACATGAGTGAGGGATTAAAATTTGACGATGGAAATAGCCTTGGTTGGCTTTGAATGGTCAAAAGATGTGGAAGCTAATCTTATGTAGGACAATTCATTTTTGCATCTTTTTAAGAAGCTATTTGTAATTAAGTTGAATTATGAAAGTGATATGTTGTGATTTTGTTCCTGCTTTTCTATCCGTATGTTATTGTAAGGGTTTTATAAATATATTTAATAAATGAATGGGGTCGGCGACCACGCGGGCGCATTTGAATCATGGTGGGATGTTCCGAGGTTCGGGAGGTACCCTATATATGCTAACATTTATCGACGACTATTTGAGGAAAATATGGGTATACTTTCTGAAACACAAATATGATGTGTTTAATAAGTTTAGGAAATTTAAGGTATTGATTGAGAAGCAGTCAGATAAACAAATCAAGTGTTTGAGAACCAATAATAATATGAAATTCTATGGTAAAAACTTTATCGAGTTTTGTGAGAAAGAATGTATTATCAGACATCGAACAGTACCTAGGACATCACAGCAGAATGACGTGGTAGAACGGAAGAATAGAACTTTGCTTGAGTAAGCTCAATGCATACTTTCGCATGTAGGACTTGACAATGAATTTTAGGTCGAAGCAGTGAACATAGCATGTTACCTAGTTAATCGATTTCCATCATCTGCTATCGAGTGGAAGACTCTTGAGAAAGTATGGTCGATGAGACCTATCAACTACTTCGGATTACGTATATTCGGATGTCTTACGTATGCTCATGTGAGTGATGGTAAACTTGAGTTGAGGGCGAAGAAGTGCATATTTTTGAGTTATGCACAAGGGGTGAAAGGCTATCGGCTATGATGTAGTAATCCCAGATTAGCCGATTTTCTAATTAGCAAAGATGTGATCTTCGACGAGACTACGATACTTCAATAAGGAGTTTTGAGAAATAACCAACAGAGAAGACATATCATGGTATCATTAGCAAGGTGGAGCGTTAAGAAGAAGAAAAGGCGGAGTTTGGAGAGCCAAGCTGAGTGGTGGGCGCTGCCATGGGGGGCGAGATCAGAACAGGAACGAACCCAATTCGGCTTCAAAGGCCTCATTTGGTTTTTAGGCCTCTCACAAGTTTATGTTCAGGATAATGACACGAGCAAACAAATTTTAATCTAATATGCAATTTGACATTTGAACTTTTAATTTATTTAATATAGTATTTGAACTTTAAACCAATGTGCAACCTAAACTTTTGATACATGTAATTACATTGAATAAATTAAAAATTCAAGAAGGATTATATTAATCAAATTAAAAATTCAAGGAGCAAATTACATAATGGGCCAAAATTTAGGAACTATTTATGTCATTATCCATTTTTTTTTTTTTATTTGGAGGAATCGAACGCTTTGCCGACAGTCGCGCCGTAAACTCCCATGTAACACTTAAGCAGAAGGACTCACCACCCTTGAGTCACACTTAATACACCTAACGCTTTCCCTAGGTTTTGAACCCTTCACCTCTTAGTTGAGGATTAGTAGAGTCTTAGCCAGTAGAGCCACCGCGACCGGTGATGTCATTATCCATTTATGTTCTTAATGCAAAGCAATTTTTTGAAAAAAATTACTTTTAAGAAATAAAATATAGGAAAAATTATAAATAAGAGCTTAAAATGCACTTATTTTCTCAAATAAAAGAGTGAATCTCGTTTCAAATAAGTGCTTAAAGTAGTCAAATCATCTCAAATAATAGCCTAAAGTGGAACTTGTTTCAAATGAGGACCTAAAGTAGTTATGTTATCAATTTCAAAAGAGGGCTAACCTCTCATATCAAAGGTCATTCTCACCTTTTAATTTTATATTTCTGTTTATTTCTTTTAATTTATTTTTCCCCTTCCCTCCACTGGCCATGATGGAGGTTGTCAGACTCAGGCGAGGCCAACCCTCACTAATGTTGGGTAACGGCACTCCTTGCTAGATCTAGCAAGGGTTGCCCCTCACCAAATATCACTCGGGCAACCCTTGCCCCACCTAGCCCAAGTGAGGCAACCCTCACTCGATGCTGGCGAGGGCGACCCTCGCTAGATCCGGCGAGCCCTCGCTTGAGGTGGGCAACCTTCGTTGACCATTGACGGTGATGGCCAGGGGAAGGAAGATGAGAAAAGAAAAAAAGAAAAAGAAAAAATAATATGGTTACAATTTTTTTTAAATCAAAGGATTAATATCCTGAAAAACTCCAAACTAGTACACATGTGACAAATTTACCTCAAACTATTTTTTTGACTACCAAAAATCCCAAATTGATATACATTTGACAAATTTACCATAAACTGATATACTTGTGACAAATTTACCCTTCGTTTTTTTTATTAAATTTTATTGTCAAATTATTAAGTTAAATAACACGTGACAGTTGATTGATATATTAATTTGGGATTTTACGCACCGTTTGTCATAGTTTACAATTTTTGTGATTTTTTTTTGTATTAATCTAATTTAACGGATGATATATTTGTCACAAATTTACCAGTTTGGAGTTTTTTGCGGTCAAATAAATTAATTTGGGGTAAATTTGTCATAAATGTAGTAGTTTAGAGTTTTTTTATGGTTAGTTTGAGTAAATTTGTCATAGATGTACCAGTTTTGGGTTTTTCATGATCAAAAAAATAGTTTGGGGTAAATTTGTCACAAGTATACCAATTTAGGGTTTTTCAGGATATTAACCCCAAATCAAAATACCCTTTCTCTAATTATCGGAATAGTCATTAGTCATCCAAAGGCCCTTATTTGAGACAATTTGACCACTTGAGATCTTTATTTAAAACAAAATCTATTTTTGACCCTTATTTAAAAAAACAAGAATACTTCATACTGTTATGAAATACATGAATGGATAGAATACATGAATGAATATTCATTATATTCATCTTATCCAATGTATTTATTATGGTACATTTGTATCAAATGTTCTAAGTACATCTTCCTATACAATGAACGTTCGTTTCCCTTATCTTGTACATGTATCATTCGATACATTGATATTAATGATAAGTACATTCTTTTTCTCCTTTAAATAAGAGTTTAGTTTTGATATACAATATACAATCACACAGAATTACAATACAGTGAAATATCTGGCTTTCTCTACTATTTCTGGTGTTCACTTGCTTTCTCTTCTTTAATCTCTTCTCTATTATATATTCGCAACGCGATATTTTATAACACGTTATCAGCACGAGGATCTACCGATTGAGTAAGTAACTTTTACAAGCACGAAGATCTATTGACTGAATAAGTAATTTTTGCAAGGTGGGTATTCTTATTATTGATCAACTTATACTTCATCTTCTTCTATCAATTCTTCATTTTTATTTTTCTTGGCCCGAAGCCAAACTTTTAAATCTAAAAGCATCCTTCTGCTCCTGAAGTAGCGGTGGATATTTGGAAATCCTTTTAATTAATTTAAGGATTTATTTTTGCAAGGATTATGGCAAATATTGAAAAACCCAAATTCCACATCCTGGAAGTGAGTGGAAAGAATTATCTATCATGGTGCCTTGACATGGAAATGCACCTCCAAGGGCAAGATCTCGCTAATACAATTACAGAGGATGGACCATCAAATGAAAATGATAAAGCAAATGCGCTGATTTTTATTCGTTGTCATTTGCATGAGAGCCTGCAGACTCAATATTTATCCGTTCGAGACCCGCATATCTTGTGGACGAGGTTGAAAGATAGGTATGATCATACAAAAACCATTATCCTCCCTCAAGCACAATATGATTGGCAAAATCTCGACTGCAAGATTTTAAATCGTGTCGACTATAATTCTGCTTTATTTGATATCGTTTCTCGACTTGAGTTATGCGGTATCAAACTCACCGATGCAGAATTGCTTGAGAAAACTTTCTCCACCTTTCATGCTTCGAATATTGTATTGCAACAGCAATACCGGTAACGTCGATTTGCCACATATTATGAATTAATTTCTGTGCTTCTTCTTGCCGAGCAAACTAATGAATTGTTGCTAAAAAATCATGATCTTAGATCTGCTGGCTCAAAAGCATTGCCCGAAGCACATGCTAACTTTGAGAAAAATACTGGCCATTTTAAGGGCTATAAGCGCAGGCAAAAATATAATCCTAGAAGGGATGACAAGAAATTTAACTGCCATAGGAAATCAAACTTTGGCCTAAATCATGGCAAAGAAAAGAAGCAAAAGAATGTGATTAATGAAAGTATTTGTCATCGCTGTGGCATGATGGGCATTGGTCACGTGCACTGCAAATGCGTACGCTCAAAACATTTTGTTGACTTATACCAGGCATCTTTAAAGCATACGGGCAAGCGTGGTGAATCTCATGCCATTGAAATCAATCCTACTGCCATAACCACTTTGTTGAGACCAACAATATCTCCGTTGGTGGGACTCCTTTGCTACGAAGTAGCAAATGCATCATTGGATGTCTCTGATTTCTTTGAGGACCTCTGATTACTTTAATGAATCAGATTTGTGGATGATAATTTGAACTTTGAATTTTATGTTATTTCGCTTTAAACGTATTACTTTTTTATTGTTCTTTATGAAATACTTATGAACCTTATATAATATTTATCTTTGAAATTTTATTCGACTATATAACTAATATGCAACTTTTATGATACTTGACACCTGAAGTTATCAATATAAATGCAAATGGAAAATACCGAGAAAAAGGAAGATGTTTGTTTGCTTTGATAGTGCAACAACACATACTATATTTTGTAGTAGACACTTTTTTTCGAGTATGACATTGCGTAAGGTACAAATCCATACAATATCAGGTCATGTTCCGATTATTAATGGTTTTGAAAATGCTGTAATCATTTTGCCAAATGGCACAATCCTGCATATTGAGAATGCGTTTCTAAGCATTCAATCAAAAAGGAATATGCTCAGTTTTAAAGATGTACGCCGTAATGGGTACCATATTGAGACTATTTATGAGCAAGATAAGGAATACATTGGCATTTCCTCTTATAAGATGGGTCTAAAGACCATCCATGAGAAGCTAGAAGCTTCTTCTATGGGTTTATATTGTGTCATGATTAAAGCTGTTGAAATCTACGCTACCACATCTTGGAGATTGGTAAGCCCTGATCAGTTTGGACTGTGGCATGATCGCCTTGGTCATCCTGGCGCTTCAATGATGCGTAGGATAATTCAAAATACAAAAGGGCACCATTTAAAGGATATAAATGTATTATTGTCCAAAGATTATAATTGTGAGGCTTGCTCACAAGGAAATCTCATTATCAAACTTTCTATAACAAATGTTAATTTTGAATCTCTTTTATTCTTGCAAAGAATTCAGGGTAATATTTGTGGACCAATACAACCACCAAGTGGACCATTTAGATATTTTATGGTATTAGTGGACGCATTCTGTAGATGGTCCCATGTTTGCCTACTATCTACGCGCAATGTCGCATTTGCACGTTTACTTGCGCAGATTATAAAGCTCGGGCACAATTCCCTCGATTATCAATTAAGAGCATAATGATGGATAATGCTGGTAAATTTACATCAAAGAGTTTTGATACATATTGTGCTTCACTCGGAATCGAGGTTGAGCACCCGGTTGCATATGTTCATACTCAAAATGGATTGGCAGAATCCTTGATTAAACGTATCCAAATTATTGCCCGCACTTTATTATTGAGAACGAATCTCAACGATACAGCATGGGATCATGCAGTTTTGCATGCGGCAGCTCTAATAAGATTATGCCCCACTGCTAGTATTTTACAATCTCCCCTTCAAATGGTTCTTGGTTATGAACCAGATATTTCACATTTACGCACATTTGGTTGTGCAAAGACAGTGTGCCCGTAGCACCGCCAAAAAGGACGAAAATGGGTCCCCAATGCCGTTTGGGCATTTATGTTGGGTTTAATTCACCATCTATCATTAGGTTCTTGGAACCTAACTTCGATGATCTTTTTTTACTTGCCAGGTTTGCAGATTGTCATTTCGATGAGACTAGGTTTCCATCAATTGGGATACCTACAACTTCCATGACTGCAAAACAGAAACCAGTTAAGTTTTTTTTCCTGGAATGAGAAAAATTTATCTTAATTAGACCCAATGACTCCTGAATGTAAAAACGAGGTGCAACGAATAATCCATTTACAGGCTATGGCCATAGACTTCCTGACACATTTAATGATGCTACTAAGGTAATGAAGTCTTATATTCCAGCTGCAAATGCTCCAGCTAGGATAGCTGTTCCCAAAGAACATGTTAAAATGGATCAAAATCCCCCACACTTGAAGCGTGGCAGACCGATAGGATCAAAAGATATTGTTCCTCGAAAACAAAGGGAAAAGAATCAAGAATCCGCTCCAGAAGAGCCTGGCGTTGTGCTTGCTCCCAAAGAGCTTATTGCCCCTGAAGAGGCGCAAACCCATGAAAGGAGCACTAGCCCCGGAATACGAGAATTCCATTACATATTGTAATGAAATTTGGGATCGAAATGAAATCATCATTGATGATGCTTTTGCATTCTCAGTTGCTCATCAAATTATGGATGATGATTGTGAACCACAATCTATTATTGAATGTCGTCAAAGGCAAGATTGGCATAAGTGGGAGGAAGTAATTAAAGCTGAATTAGCTTCCCTCACTAAACGAAAGGTTTTTTGGACCTGTAACTCGTATCCCCGATAATGTAAAGCCTGTTGGATATAAATGGGTATTTATCCGAAAACGAAATGAGAAAAACGAGGTTATTAGATATAAACCCGACTCGTTGCCCAAGGATTCTCCCGAGACCGGGATTGATTATAATGAGACATATTCACCCGTGATGGATATGATTACATTTCGTTTTCTCATTAGCCTAGCAATCTTTAAAAAATTGGAAATGCATCTTATGGACGTTGTGACGGCATATCTATATGGCCCATTAGACTCGATATTTATATGAAAATTCCTGAGGGATTCAAAATGCCCGAAGCATGCACTCCCGTAATTTATTCTCAATAAAATTGCAAAGATCCTTGTACGAGTTAAAGCAATTCGATCACATGTGATATCAACGCCTAAGTGAGTACCTAATTAAGGAAAGGTATAAAAATGATCCTATCTGCCCATGCGTGTTTTCAGAAACTGGATTTGCTATTATAGCAGTTTATGTCGACGATATAAATTTAATTAGAACTCCAGAAGAGTTAGCTGAAACTGCTGAATATTTGAAAAGAGAGTTTGAAGTTAAAGATTTGGGTAAAACCAAACTTTGTCTTGGTCTAGAGCTTGAGCATAAAGCAAATGGAATAATCGTCCATCAATCAGCATATGTTGAAAGATTGCTTAAACGTTTCAACATGGACAAAGCTTACCCATTGAGCACCCCTATGGTTGTAAGGTCTCTAGATCCCCAAAAGGACCCATTTCGTCCTAGAGAATCCGATGAAGAGATACTTGGTCCCGAAGCACCATATCTTAATGCAATTGGGGTTTTGATGTACTTGGCACAATGTATGAGACCAGATATTGCTTTTGCGGTAAATTTATTGGTACGTTTTAGTTCTGAGCCAACTCGGAGACATTGGAATGGAGTTAAATATATTTTCCGTTATCTCCGAGGAACCATAGATTTGGGATTATATTATTCCAATGATTCCACTAACTCTGGTTTAGTTGGATATGCTGATGCTGGATATAGATCCGATCCACATAAGGCTCGCTCTCAAACCGGGTATTTATTTTGTTATAACGGCACCGCTATTTCTTAGTGTTCTACGAAGCAATCGCTAGTAGCTACATCTTCTAACCACTCTGAGATTATTGCTTTATATGAAGCTGGAAGGGAGTGTGTTTGGTTAAGATCCATTATAACACATATTCATAATTCTTGTTGCTTAATACCGGTTACCAATTCTCCCACTATAATTTATGAAGATAATGCTGCTTGTGTTGCACAAGTCATGGGAGGATATATCAAAGGTGATAGGACCAAGTATATCTCGCCGAAATTTTTCTATACTCATGAACTCCAAGAAAGTCGACAAATTGATGTTAAACAGATTCGATCCATAAATAATCTTGCAGATCTTTTTACCAAATCATTGCCAACATCAAGTTTTGAAAATTAGTATATGGCATTGGTATGAGGCGAGTTCATAAGATGTAAGATTAATTAGCCCCAGAAGTGGCTATATGGCTCTATTGAGGGGGAGATATTATGAACTATGCATTGCGGCATTGATATGTGGCTAGTTCACAAGATGTAATAATGATTAGTCCCAGGAGTGGCTATATATATATTGCACTCTTTTTTCTTTATGTCCGGTTTTTTCCCATAGGGTTTTTCCGGCTTAAAGTTTTTAACGAGGCAATTAATGCATCCATAAAAGGGAGATATCATAACATTTGTACTCTGCACTCTTTTTCCCTTTTGTTCGGTTTTTATCCCATTGGGTTTTTCCGGCTTAAGGTTTTTAATGAGGCAGTATCATTCGATGCACATTCGTAATGAATATGATGAATATTCAAGGGGGAGTGTTATGAAATACATGAATAAATATTCATTATATTCATCTTATCCAATGTATTTATTATGGTACATTTGTATCAAATGTTCTAAGTACATCTCCCTATACAATGAACGTCCGTCTCCCTTATCCTGTACATTCGATACATTGATATTAATGATAAGTACATTCTTGTTTTCCTATAAATATGAGTTTAGTTTTGATGTACAATACACAATCACACAGAATTACAATATAGTGAAATATCTGGCTTTCTCTACTATTTCTGGTGTTCACTTGCTTTCTCTTATTTAATATCTTCTCTATTATATATTCGCAACGCGATATTTTACAACACATACCCTTATTTAGAATTTTTCCTAAAATCTAGCGATTTTTTTTTTTTTTTTTGATTTCCTAAAATGTGGCAAGTTACAATAAAGGTTAGTAAATTTAAGCAATTGTTGGTAAATTTTTTATTCAAATATTCTGCCAAAATCGACGTATTAATAAGTTATATATATGAGATTGATTATTCGGAAATTGATTATCGCAATGATTTACCAAACCCTTTCTCGTTAAGTTTCCCAATAATTCTAAATTACCTACTCCCATTTGAGTGACTTTCAAAATAATATGAATTGACATGAAATTAATATGCCCGAGTGTTTTTTTTTTGTAGGTTTAACAAAAAATTATAAATGCTTCACGATAGCACTTCTTATATTAGGGGTCGTTCATTTTTTTTAAAATATCATGTTTCGGGAAAATATTTTTTTCAAAAGCCATTTTCTAGGAAAATGACTATTTTTTGTATTCGACTAAAACTTGAATTTTGAATAAAAAATATTTTTCACCGTTCGTTAGCTAATTTAATTGTTTGGGAAAAATGATCAAAAATTGAATTTTAATATTTTTAATTGACCAAAAATTAGTTTTATATTTTTATATTTTTTAAAAAAATGAATTTTTAATTATTTGAATTTTTAAAAAATCGAAATTTTTATTATTATTTTTTCCTTTTTCTTTTCCTTCCTCCTTCCTCCTCCTTTTTCCTCCTCCTTCTTCCACCGCTGCATGCCTGACAATGGCTAGCTGCCCGGCGGCCGACCAAGACCCGATCGCCAGATTCGGCGAGCTCTGGGCATGTCGCAAAGATCGAGCATCGCTGGACGAGGGGGACACTCTGCTGCTGATCGTCGGCGTCGAAGGAGGAGGACAAGATCAGAAATGTGAGGGAGGAGATCCAGCACCGCCGGCCTCGCTGCTGCTAATAGTCGGTGTCGAAGGAGGAGGAGGACGAGATCAGAAACCCAAGGCTTCGTGACGACGGAGATCCAACACCACTGGATGAGGGGATGCTCTGCCGCTGCTGATCGTCGGTGTCAAAGGAGGAGGAGGATGAGATCAGAAACCCTAGGTTTCGTGAGAAAGAGGGCATACGTGGCAAATGAGTAAAGAAAGAAGCGCAACAGAAGATCGCGCTCTCACACATGCGTAAGCACGTAAAAAGATTTTCACAATCTGATGGGGAGATTTTCCATTGACTGGAAAACATTTTCCTTGACCATCTATTTTCCGCCATCCGAACACTGTAAATTTTCCTGGAAGTTATTTTCCGTGAAACGAATGGACCCTCGATATGCAAATAGGCATTCCCAATTCTCTATAATAAATGATAATGCCATATCGGTGAACTTCGTGTATATATAGAGAATCGATCAATATTCATTTCCTTCACGATCTTGATCTTCATGAGTCTAAGCAACTTGGAAAGTCTGAGTTCAGCCACCGGATTATATGCAAAACAAATTCACAAGTGCCTTTGCCAATGTGCTTTATCAGTCTTCTGCTGATAAAACTAAGCTTCCCTCATAGAATATCTGCTAAGTTGCTTTTAAGATCAATATAAGGTAATTCAGTACCCGAAAAATGATTATGAAGCACAGCGCACCCAATCAGAAGCTCGGGTTTCATCTGTATGAGTTCTTCTGGTATCAGGGCATTGAAAATTCGAGAATAGAACAGGACCGAAGCATGGAATCGAACAACTTTCGTAGGAAATTATAGACATCTTATTCAGATGTCCCTTAGACTGCAAGAGAGAGGAAAAGATCATACAGTGTCTCATTGACAAATAAGTTCCCACAAACATCTTAACATGCTGAATCTCGAACAAAAGCAAGTCATTCCTGGGAGTGAGTCGGAGTTGTCGTAATGTGCTCGGAACAGCATCGACATGTGAAAACCAGTAGTTGACATTTTAGTGGACAAGTTGAGATCTCCATGAATAGGCAGCCAGTTTATTTCCACACTAACTCGGACTGAGTTGTGGCTATTGTCCCTCTAATCGAAAGTCATGTTTTGAGCCTCATCCCTGATTGAATCGAAAAGGGCTGTCGAAAGATAACGCTCTCCGAAACTAGGGAAAACAACCTGGAAGGAGAGCAGAGGGAGAAAGTCAGGGCCAGAATAATGGCATGAGAGGGAACACTGTGCATGCGGAAGTAAGAAAGCAAAGTGTCGGATCAAAGACAAACACCAAATCATCAAGGAAGAAGTAATTGTATCTCTTTTTAACTTAAGTCGTTGCAGATGAACAAAATGCAAAGAAGTTGATACTTACAACGATCAGTTTTCCTGCAAATTCTGGCCGCATTCCCAACTTTATTGCAGCTGCAGCTGCAGCCCCTGAAGAGATCCCTACCTATGCAAAGACAAAGCCGAAGATTGCCAAAGGTGAGAATGCAAAAGGCAGTTAGTATATAAGGGCCGTCACAGCAATATGGTCTGAAATTTTCTCCTGACGGACCACTTCATGCATCCGGAAAAAGAAGACGGGTTATGACAGATAAAAGTCAGTACCAGTAGACCCTCTTTCAGGGCAAGAAGCTTAGCAGTCTCAATAGCTTCCTCACTTGATATCTGGAGCCACAAAATGTAGTGTAATTAAATCAGTTAAGGAAAGTATCCTCAACTTGACGGTCAAGGCAGATAGTCTAACGAAATTTTCAGCCTAATGTTGGAAACTTACTTGGAGGACTTCGTCAAGCAAGCCGACGTCCAAAACTGGTGGGATGAAACCAGCACCAATTCCTTGTATCAAGTGCTTGCCTACGACATGTTTCAGACATTAACTAATCGACCAAAAGAGTTGATACATATCAAAATGTCGGTAGCATAGATCTGGACAGGAGGATTAAAAAAAGGTAAAATTTGTCTCCTACATAGCACAATGCCATTTCTTCATGCTTTTTGCCCGTTCTACCATCACTATTGAGGATATTACAGTCACCCACCCCGCCCCGCAAAAACAAGAAGGAAAAGGATAGAACTCGCTCCTAACCCAGTGATATCAAAAGTTGCACTGCACAGGGTTCCGACGACAGCAAAGACGAGTCAGAGAGGGGAGAAATAAATCCATGCACTCACCTGGATTTCCGCCATTCAGGACTGCACTTTCAACTGGCTCGACGCCATACACCTGGACGTAAATGAGAGACATATAAAGACATATACTTAGTGGTCATTTATCTCTCTAAAACTAACGGAACACGAGATTGGAATTTGAGCTGACCTTGATTTCTGGGTTTCTTTCCTTGAGGAATTTGCCCACGCCAGTTACAGTGCCTCCCGTCCCTATTCCTGAAACGAAGGCATCCACCTTTCCTCCCGAGTCCTTCCATATTTCTGGGCCAGTAGTTTCATAATGAATCTACAGACACCATTGCAAACCAACTCTTCAATCCTTCAAATTGTGGACATAAATGTGTATACAGATAAATTAAAAGAATCAGGCAGAATAAAATCAACAAATAAAATTAAAGAACCTTTGGATTTGCAGGATTCTCAAACTGTCGGAAGAAGTGACTATTCGGTGTCCTGTGCTGGATCTCCTCAGCCTTTTGAAGGACCCCATCTAATCCCTTGGCCGGATCCGTAATATATACCTCAGCTCCAAAAGCTCGCATTAGAATTCTTCTCTCAATACTATATGAAGCCGGCATGACAAGAATTAGCTTGTAGCCCTTAAGGGCAGCAATAAAAGCCAAACCAATGCCGGTGTTACCACTGGTGACTTCGATAAGGACGGTCTTCAATCGCCAAAAATCCATCAAAAACCATTTTCCAAAATCAGAAGGTTAAACATAGGCAACAGTGACCGTGTAAATGTTCAGAAAAGCGCTTTTAGACCCGTGTAGTTCACCTTTCCTGGAGTTATCAGGCCTTTTTCCTCAGCATCTTGGATCATGCTAAGTGCGATCCTGCATAAATTGTATTGATGAATATCTATCAGAGTGTGCTAATAAATGCAGGCCAGCAGTAACAGAGGGATAATTGTTGCTTGCCTATCTTTAACGCTAGAACAAGGCTCCATATTCTCAAGCTTCGCAGCAATGCGAGCAACACAGCCTTCCACAACATTATTCAGATAAACCATTGGAGTATTGCCTATTAACTGCACAATACAATGAGAAACATGTCAATTGGATAGCACGCAACCAACAGGAACTTTGTGAGAGAATCATAATGACATTGGGAAAATGGCATTGATAGAGAGTTTACCTCGGTGACATCTCTCTTGATAGCACACTGTCCCTCCATGTCGTGTTTTCATAACAATCTAGAAGCCAACAAGGAAATAAATTGCGAGATAAGTCTTCCAATTGAAAGTCAATTGAGAAGCAACAACCAAGGGACTGATCTTGTTTGTAATTCCATCGATGCATTTTGCATTCTACATATGGCTTATTCCACAAAAGAGTAGCCAAGGCCATGCGTCTACTAAACTGCATCACTCCAGCATGAAGGGCAAGCAAATGATATCGAATGAAGCCAACTTGCAGCAACAATCGGAACACTTAAATCAGCTCAATCATAGGCGTGAAAGGGGAAAAAAAGGCATGGACGAAATTCATCAACTGTCAACTTCGATGAAAGAGCCGTGAAAACACACAATTCCCTGACTTTCACATCCTCTAGGAGAATATCTACACCTATTTCGAGGGAGCATTTGAGAAATTAAAAGACTTTCTGAAGCAACTAACTACACGGCATGCCTCACTTCTTTTTCTGATAGTATAATCTTTTCATCCTTCGTGTCTAGCAACAGAGCGCCAACATCTCGAGAGATCAGGTTTCGACATAAGCTCAGCAGGACTTTGGTCAACACCCATATGTTTCGCCCTAATTATTTTTCATTTTTTTTTTTCAAAAGAACAAATGTGAAGAAAGCTCCAGAAACTCTCGCAAACTTCAAAGGGCACCCATAAAAAAGAGCAGGAGCAGCGAAAGCAGCAGCAATCAAAACATTGCAATTCGCTATTTTATTAACAAACTCACCAGACCACTTATCAGAAAACGCAGTATGCCTCACCAATCGCTCTGCAGGGGAAAGCTATCCGAGAAATGCGAGTTTAAATAGAGGAGACTGGATTGAACCCAGTAAGGAAGATAAGGCAGACAGTGACGAGGAGGAGGAGGAAACTGGAGCACGCAAAGGTCGTAGAGTTCGAGAAGACAAACTAAAACTTGCTTGTCCAGTTAAAGAAAAAGGAAGTCAAGGATTCATTTGCAGATTTCGAAGCTTGGTCACCACCATCTTCCGCTTCTTCTTTTTATTGGGGCCGAGCCGACCGCCTATAATATAATAGTCAAAAGGCTTTGAATCTCTCTCTCTCTCACACGCACACACAACGTGAGCAGCATTGACTTAGGTGCGTTTGGAATCTATTTTTGTTAATTGGAACAATTTTTTAACAAAAAAACACATTTAATAAATTTATTCCTTAAATAAATAAATAAACAGAAATATATTTGGTAAATTTATATAATTTTTTTGTTTCTTTTACTTTTTAAATATTTTTATTTTTTCTTCCTTTTGGCCGGTCGCCGGTCTCGGCCGTGGTTGGCGGCCTCGCCTAGCCACAGTGAGGCTCGCGGGGCCGAGCTCGCCAACCACCGGTGAGGCCAAGCCTCATCGGGGGCTGGTGACGCTTTCGGCCTCGCGCGAGAGGGCGGCGCCTCCTCCGGCGAGGTCAAGGCCGGCGACTGGCCAAAGAAAAAAGAAAAAGAAAAGAAAGAGAAAAAAAAAAATAAGAGGGAGAAAAATTGTTTCTCGGAAGTGTTAAAAAAAATAAGAAAAAGTTTACTTGTTTTTTTTTTTTTGTATTCTAAATTTATTCTTAGGAAAAAAAATAGATTTGGAATAAAAACGCAAATAAACGCGTTTTTATTCTTTTTTGTTCTTTGAAACAAAAAAAATAGAAATTGTGTTCATGACTAGAAAAAATGAACACAAACAAACAGAGCCTAGAATTCGTTAAGATAAGGTCACTGTTTCGTCAATTCACGATTTTCACTCACTCATCAGCCTGGCATCTGGGCTGCCCACTAAATAACAACCAGCTAAGGACAAGAGCCTCTGCTCCCAAGAAGAAACAAGAAGGCTCCTAGAGCAAGTTCATTGAACCCACAAGCAACATAAGTAGCGTTTCCGTTACGCAGAGCAGCATTGACTTAGCATTCGTTAAGATGAAGTCACTGTCTCCGTCAACTCAAGATTTTCACTCACTCATCAGTCTGTCGTCTGGGCTGCCCACTGACTAAAAACCAGCTTAGAACAAGAGCCCCCTGCTCCCAGAAGAAACAAGAAGATTCCAAGAGCAAGTTCATTGAACCCACAAGCAACATAAGTAGTGTTCCATACTCCTCCTACTCGGAATCTGGCTTTATCCATGGTGCAGGTTAATCAACCTAAGGATTGTCATAGAGAAGGAAGTTGACTGCTTGCAGACATCCATCTAGAACCATTTGAAATGATCAGGTATACCCAGAGAAGTTTGGAATGGAACATCCCTCATTTCCATGCTCTTTCCCACTTTTTTTATCTTCAAACCTTTTCTCTCGTCCTCGTGGTGAATCAGCCAAAAAAGCAACCTTTGCGAACTACAGCATTACCATCACGAATCTTTGTTGGAACCAAAAGGACTTGGAGGGAGAGAGTACACACACAAAGAGAGATTATACTACATAATATGCCTTGCGAAGGCTTAAGAGAGTACACATACTATTATACTACATAATATGCCTTGCGAAGGCTTAAGAGAGTACACATACTAACTTTGCTAAGCTTGAAACTCTCTCTAAAATCTCACTCTCACACACTTTCACACACACTCACACACTAAAAAAAAAAACTAACATAACCCTATATCTAAAAGCACTTCACCGCCTGGACTTCAAAACATGCAAGAGTTAAAGTTGAACTTTTCTTCTTGGCGGTAAAAAATTGTGGGCTGCGAATCTCTTCTTCTTGCTGTCTTAGTGAGGACAAAATATTGCTAACCACAAGTACACCTTCCTTCGTACTTCTTGAGATCTCCAGCAGCAACTATAATATTTTATTGTGTATCCAAGACTTGTACTTTCTTCTTGATTTTTCTTCTCCGGCGGCTTAGAGAGACGTGGTGCTGTAGCACACGTTTCTTTGACGGTTTACAAACCGAATAACACTTGCTTACACATAGCCAAAAAACAATTCAAAGACAAATAAGCTAATCAAAACACAAAATCAATTTTACTATTTCTAACGATCTTCGCGAGTCCCCTGTTCGCAAGAAACGCCCTTTCGATGCTTCTCGCCTTTGACCGCCCAATGGGTCCCTGAAAACCACAGCCACACACTCAGAGCCAAAATTCTAACCAACTCATCCATCTCCATCTCTCTCTCTTTGTTCCACACAGAGTGACTACTGAATCGGCGAGAGAGTTCGACCAGCGTAAAAGCAAGAAGCAAGGGAAAAAAAAATAAAAATAAAAGAAAATTTTGAAAAAAATTATTAAAAAATTAAAAGAAATTTTATGTCATAAAAAATTTAAGGGAAAAAAAGGGAAAAAAATTCATAAAAATATTAAAAAATTAAAAGAAATTATATGTCGCAAAAAATTTGAGAGTTGTCAAAACGCATTTCTATTCTTTTTTTATTTTTATTTTGAGAATATAAATTTTATGTAATTATTAAACGTATTCTTTTATTCATAAACTATATTAGGGAATAGAAATAGAAAATTTCTGAAAAAAATTATTTCGAGAATAGAAATGCTAATAACCATTTTGCTTTCGGGAATAATTTTTACTCGAAACGATTTTTTTATCTGTTCCAGAGGATAATTTCTAAGCAAACTGATAAAAAAATTTTATTTCCGGAATAAAAATGCGTTTGTAAAATCCTTAAAATTTCTAATCCAAACCATTTTCTTTTAATCTTTTAATAATTTTATTAAATTTTTCCCTTTTCATCTTCTCCTTTCTTCGATTGCTGGCCCTCGTTTGGCCACTCGCTAACCATGGCCAATGCTGGTGATCAACCAAAAGAAGGAAGAAGAAGAAGGAAAGGAAAGAGAAAAGAATAAAAATTAGGCTTGATTCTGAAATTATTTCTGGGAATAAGGAGTAACTTTTTTTTTAAACTTTTTAATTCTGCTCAAAATCTATTTCCGGGAATAAAAAACTGATTTTTGTTTCTGGGAGCAAAAAATTTATCAAATGGATTTCTATTCTTTTGTTTCCCGAAAGAAAATAATAGAATCACATATTGTTTTGAGTGTTATCAAATAAGGCCTAAGTTACCATTCTAATTTGAGTGACTTCCAAAATTACATGAATTGACACCAAATTAGCATGTTGCAATGTATTCTTTTGTAGGTTTAATATATATATAATGTATCACGATAACACAACTTCGTGTCTCTATATTAGACACGCGAATAAGAATTGCCGATTCTCTATTATAAATGATAATTACCCTATCGTTGAGCTTTGTATATTTAGAATACGTTTGGTAACATTTCTGTTTGGGAGAATAATTTCTTTTTAAAAATAATCTTTTTCTATTTCTATTTCCGAAATAATTTATGAGTAAAAGAACGCGTTTTATAACTATACAAAAATTTTTATTTTCAGAATAGAAAAAAGAACAAGAATGCGTTTGGTACAGTCCACAAATCTTTTTATAATGTAGAATTTTTTAAATTTTTTAAGATTTCATTTCATTTCTTTTTCTCTTTTCTTCTTCTCCCTTGCCGTTGCCCGCCACCACTAGCCAACCGTTTGCCGGATGTCCGCCACGTTGGCCGACGGGTGGCAGATGGCTAGCAAGCAGCGAGAAGGAAGAAGAAGAAAAGAAAAAAAGAAAAAAAGAAAAAAGAAAAAAATGACTTCTAAAAATTTTACTATTTTTTTCACTTTTCTATTTTGGAGAATAAAAAATTAATTAACATTACCAAAAAGATTTTTTTTTTTTTTTAAATTCCGAGAAGCAAAAGAAAGGAAGTGTTGCCATGCGCAACCTTAAAGAATCCATCGATCTTGATCTTCATGAGTCTAAGGGCACACATGATAACCGTTCTGTTTTTCTATTTCTCTACATTTCTGTTCCTCGGAACTTATTTGGAATGGAAATCTATATTGTAATACAATTTCATTTTTCTATAACTGTAAGACAAAATCTAAATAAAAACTGACGATCCGATCTATCATTCACAAACAAATATGTGCATAATTCGAGATTGATTTGCAGAAACATAAAGATTGATATATCTCTGGCCATTGATGAAAATCTGCAAATACAAAAAATCCCAAAACCTTGAACAGATGTGTGGAGCGTGATCGATCTACGATTGCGAATATGGAATCACCAAATCTGTACGTTCCTGTCGCGACCTACCCTCGGGGGGAGGGAACAGGTTTAGGGGTATTGCTAAGGACGGGCCAAGGCCCGTGATTAGCGGGAGCTCTCCCAAGCCCATACCCGCGTGACGTTGGGATATTTTTCATGAATTTTGTACAAAGGGAGTCGCCACTAGCCTATTAGGGTCGGCTAGAAACCAAGTGAGGCATGGGAGCGTGCCTCACTTCCTACGCAACCAGAGAATCTAGGTTCGGGGACTTGATTACACTAATTAACCAATTAGTGCCCTTTCGGTACCTAATCTTGTTCATTTTAACAAAATGATTTTTGGCAGGCAGTTTGAATTGATTTTATGTTCATCCACTAACATGTGAGGTGATCATGCGGTGTGATCATTAAAATAACAATCATAGCTACCAAAATCCTAATTGCAATTAAATTAAACACGTACAATTAAATATAATTAAATATGTAAATCAAACATGCAACATAATTAATATACGAGCAAATAAATGCCTAATTATACTAACATGGCAATATATGGCAAATCCTAATCAAACCCCATCATTTTTTGATTTTTGAAATTTTTAATTAATTTAATTTTTTTTTTAAATTTTTTAAATTTTTTTTTTTTTAAAAAAAAAAGACGAATTTTTTTAATGTTTTCTGAGTTTTTTGAAATTTCGGAAAATTTTTGAATTTTTATCATTTTTGGAAATTTTCGAAATTTTTGATTTTTTTTGATTTTTTTTTATAATTTTTTTAAATTTTTAATATATATTTAATATTTAATATTATTATACTTCAATAAAATGGGTTCGGACCGGGTAAACCCGATCCGACCCATGGACCCAACCCAAACCCGGATCCAACATTTTTGGGTTAAAAGAAACATTTTTTTTTTTCGTTTTCTGTTTTTTACAGCTTTTTTTTTTAATTAATTTTTTTTATCTTTTCCCCACTTCATCATTTCCCCTGCACGGTCTGCCCAACTGTCCTTCCCGAGGCCAACTTTGCCGCTTTAGTTTTCTATTTTTTTTATTTGTTTTGCTTTTCTTTTTCTTTTTTGATTTTTCTTGGTTTTTTCTTTTTCTTTTTTTTTTATTTCTTTCCCTCATCTCTCCTGACACTTTCACCGAACACCCCTCGTCTACTGTCTTCTCTTTTTTGGGTTTTCCTGCTACGACTCCTCCTTCCCAAAGTCATTTCTTTTTACCTTTTTTATAGTTTTCTATTTTTTGTTTTTGTTTCGCTCTTTCCCTTTTTTATTTTTTATTTTTTGGCCTCCTTCTTCGTGGGTTCTCCGCGTGCTTCCTCTCTTTCCCCGAAGCTTCCGTTAAACCCAGAATTTCCCGTGAATTCAACCCCAACCTCGAAGCGCCAAAACCATGATCTTTACGCATATTCATTCCATACCAAGCCGAGAACAGCGTGCACCACTATCCCACAAACTCGAATTTATATAAAATGCAAAGCGCAAGATGGAAGTGAGGTGCGACGTACGGCCACAAGTTCAGATATCCGCAAAATGCATGCGAAAATGGACAAAAAGAAGACAAATGTCATCCTTTGAAAATGACACAGACACTCCATCCAGCCCACACGCTTAAAATGGCTTTCATATTGATGTTATCTCTCTTTTCATTACTCTTTGTTTGTTTCTTTTTTTTTTTATTCTTTCCCTCCTCCCTTCTGACTCTCTTCTTCGCGAGACCCACGTCCTCCTTTCTTTTTCAATTTTTTTTTTACTTTTTCACTCTTTCGATACTTTTCTTTTGCTCTTGTTTCTTTTTACTATATTTTTTTTTCGGTCTTCTTCTTCCAGGGACCTCTCTGCATGCCAAAGCCACCTTCTCTCCTACGCTCTCTTTCACCGAAACTCATCGATTAAACCAGTCCCATTTTAAACGAACCTCGCTATTATTATTTTTTTTTTTTGTCACCCACATCGACACCGCTCACATTCAGGCCACCACCGAGCCGACACCCACTCTCTCCCCTAAACGGACAAGGAAGGAATACGGGACATAACTTGCACAAAAATAAGCCGAAAACAACATATGACCATATAAACACGAAATGGACCGAACAAAAACGTGCAGAACAGCAACAAAACGCATCTATTAACGACAGGCGCGTATAATGGACGAGGGTTCAAGAATAGTCATGCTAGCTTCACTTAGGCATTTATACAAACAGTTCGCGGGCATTACCAAATGTTTGGATTTCTGACTCAACCGAGACTCAAAATGGGACTAGGAAAACGATCAGCAACACACAGAGGTTTGGCTAAAGATTTATAGGCGCCAAAGGAACTAAAGCTCATGCGAACAGGTCGTCCACGAGCTCCGGTTCAACGCCCTACAAAAGCGGAGCAGTAGAGAATGACCTACCTGGTTCAACGAGAAGAGCCGTGACGGACAGCAACTCACGAACGGACCACCGATGGCGGCCACAACTCCCCTTCAACTTCTCTCTCTCTGTGGTCTCTTTGTTCTCGCCCCACCCCCAAAAAAAAAAACCCCCCTTTTTTGCGAACCCTCTCCCTTTCCGGTTTTATACTCGGCTGGCAAGCGCGCATGGCCTCTGCGGCTGCCAGCTTGCCGGCCGAAATGCCTCCTCCGACCCATGGATCACGCCGACCGCCTGCAATTTCGATCCCCTGCTCCCGGTCGTTGCTCCATTTTTCTGCTTGTACCCTCCTCTTTTCTGTTTTTTTTGCAGAAGCATGGATGTTGTGAGGGGAGGAAGATGATGTGCGCACGGGCCGGGCTGAAATAAAAGGAGATGGGCCAGCCCAAGTGCGAAAAAAAGAAAAGGAAAAGAGACATGTGGGCGAGCCCATGCGCGAAAGAAAGACCCATTACTCGGCCTCATTCGATTTTCTTATACCTTTTAATGATATATTTTTTTTTTGACAATTTTGGAAAAATAAAGTCCGTTCAACATGTCGTGCAATAATGAAAACATGATACCTTAAAGATTTTTTTTTTTCAATTTTTTTTGTAATAAAATTTTTTGAAATTTTAAAACATAGTGACATAAATGTTCCTAATGTCAATATGTGATGCAATTTTAACGAAAATTTTTTGTTAAGGGGGTTAGAAACCAATCCCTAATTTTTCAATGCAATTAAGAAACACTTAAACAAATCGCCAAAATTTAGGTGTCGCGAGTTGTTCCACTAGCTAATACCCCTCAAAACGTGATAGTGTGCTTTCCTGTACTGATAGAGTTTTTTTTGTTGGTAAAGGTAAAAGGTATTATAGCTAGGAACAAAATACAAGGAAGAAGAAACGGCTCCTATGCACTCTCAACAAAAGAAAGAGAGTGGAAGGGAGCCGAATCAAGCAAGAGGGAACAAAAAGAACAACAACCAAAAAGAAGGACCGAAAGGTCAACAAGAAGCACGAGAGTGCTAGTACAAAAGAAAACCGTTAGCCGCCAAAAGAAAGCCACAATCATCAGCATCGCACCGGATCAGAGCAAGGGAGATCATAATCAGGGAGATTAAGCATTTTTCTCACAAACATCGAATATGGCAGGGTCGAAGCCCCAGCTTCTCTGAAGCCTTCTATTCCTCGGGGTATCAGGAACAATAGAAAAAGTGGCAGCTTTATCTTTGACATTCTTGATGATATGATTCTTCATAGCAGCAAGAACCACCGATTCTCCACGAAAGATAATAGCATTCATTTTCTTCCAAATGATATAACACATAGCTGCAAAGGAGTGGCGAGCTATGCTATGATAAAAGTCTTTACCCTTGAGGAACGACACAGCCCATAAGAGGTTATCTTTCCAAGGCCTAGGACGCCAAGGGAGATTACAACGAGTAGCCCAAAAATAAGCGATGGACGCCGACACGTGGCACTCAAAAAACAAGTGCTCAATGGAGTCAGGGACTTCATTACAAAAGGCACAAGTGGCAAAATCAATTCTACCATAAGAGAGAAGAAATTGTTGGGTAGGCAAACGGTTTTTAGCAAGAAGCCAGAGATTGAACTGGAACCTAGGGGTGATGTCGTTGTCCCAAATGAGCGAAGCCCAGGGTACTGATAGAGTTTAAACTAGACTACCTGACGTTTTATATCTTCCATCAAGACTGTTATGGTAATATATTAATGTGCTCTATCAGTCTATTGCTAATGAAGCTGAACTTCCCTCTCATAGAATATCTGCTAAGTTGCTTGTAAGATATATATAAGTTAATTTGGTACTCGAAACATGATTATGAAGCACCGTGTGATGAATCGGAAACTCGGGTTTCATCTGTACAAGTACTTCTGGTATCACGGCATTGAAAGTTCGAAAATAGAACAGGACCGAAGCATGGAATCGAACAACGTTCGTAGGAAATTACAGACATCATATTCAGATGCTAGAAGTCCCTTAGATTGCTAGAGAGAGGAAAAGATCATATAGTGTCTGATTGACAAACAAGTTCCAGCAAACATCTTAACATGCTGAATCTCGAACAAAAGCAAGTCATTCCTAGGAGTGAATCGGAGTCATCGTAACGTGCTCGGAATGGTATCGACATGTGAAAACCAGTCGTTGACATTTCAGTAGAGAAGTTGAGATCTCCATGAATAGGCAGCCTGTTTATTGCCACACTAACCTCAGACCGAGTTGTGGTTAGTGTCACTCTAATTGAAAGTCATGTTTTGAGCCTCGTCCCTAATCGAATCGAAAAGGGCGGTCGAAATATAACGCTCTCCGAAACTAGGGAAAATGACCTGGAAATAGAGCAGGGGGAGAAAGTCAGGGCGAGAATAATGGTATGAGAGGGAACACTGTGCATGCGGAAATTGAAGGTGGGAATTAGGAGAAGAGCAAAGTGTCGGATCAAAGACGAACACCGGATCATCAAGGAAGAAATGATATTATTTCTTTTTAGCTTAAGGCATTGCAGATGAACAAAATGCAAAGAAGTTAACACTTACAACAATCAGTTTTCCTGCAAATTCCGGCCGCTTTCCCAACTTTATTGCAGCTGCAGCTGCAGCCCCTGAAGAGATCCCTACCTGTTCAAAGACAAAATGGAAGATTTCCAAAGGTGAGAATGCAAAAGGCAGTTAATGGATCCGGAAAAAGAAGATGGGTTCCGACAGAGTTAAAACTCAGTACCAATAGACCCTCTTTCAGGGCAAGAAGCTTAGCAGTCTCAATAGCTTCCTCACTTGATATCTGGAGCCACAAAATGCCATGTAATTTAATCAGTTAAGGAAAGGATCCTCAACTTGACAGCAGGACGGATAGTGTAACCATATTTTCAGCCCAATCTTTGAAACTTACTTGAACGACTTCGTCGAGCAAGCCCACGTCCAAAACTGGTGGGATGAAACCAGCGCCAATTCCTTGTATCAAGTGCTTGCCTATTGTATGTTTCAGACATCAGCTAATCGACCAAAAACAGTTGATACATATCAAAAAGTCCGTAGCATAGATCTGGACAGGAGGATGAAAAAAGGTGAAATTTGTCTCCTACATGGCACGATGCCTTTTTTTTCATGCTATTTGCCAGTGCTACCATCACTACTGAAAATATGAGTCACCCGCCCCCCAAAAAGAAGAAAGAAGGAAAAGGAAAGAAGTCGCTCCTAACTCAGTGATATCCAAAGTTGTACTGCACAGAGTTCCAACAATAGCAGAGACGAGTCAGAGAGCAGAGAAGATGAATCCATGCACTCACCTGGATTTCCGCCATCCAGGACTGCACTTTCAACTGGCTCGACTCCATACACCTGGATGTAAACGAGAGAGTAAACAAAGACATATACTTAGCAGTCATTTATCTCTCTGAAACTAACTGAACATGCGTTTGGAATTCGAGCTGACCTTGATCTCTGGGTTTTTTTCCTTAAGGAATTTGCCCACGCCAGTTAGAGTTCCTCCTGTCCCTATTCCTGAAACGAAGGCATTCACCTTTCCTCCTGAGTCCTTCCATATTTCTGGGCCAGTAGTTTCATAATGAATCTACAGCCACAATCACAAACCAACTCTTCAATCCTTCGAATTGTGGACCTAATATTATACGCAGGTTATTTCAAATGAATCAGACAGAAAAAACCAACAAGTAAAATAAAGAACCTTTGGGTTCGCTGGATTCTCAAACTGCAGGAGCATGTGACTATTCGGTGTCCTGTCCCGGATCTCCTCAGCCTTTTGAAGGTCACCATCTACTCCCTTGGCAGGATCCGTGAGGATTACCTCAGCTCCAAAAGCTCGCATCACAATTCTTCTCTCAAGACTATATGAAGCGGGCATGACAAGGACAAGTTTGTAGCCCTTAATGGCAGCAACAAAAGCCAAACCGATGCCGGTGTTACCACCGGTGATTTCAATAAGGACGGTCTTCAATCACCATGCATCCATCAAGAACCATTTTTCAAAATCAGTAGAACATAGGCAACAATAGGCGTGCAAATATTCAGAATTAAACCTTTAGCCCAACGTAATATTGTATTCACCTTTCCGGGAGTTATCAGGCCTTTTTCCTCAGCATCTTCGATCATGCTAAGTGCAATCCTGTGTAAATTGTGTTGACAGCATATATATCATAGTGTACTGATTAATGCAAGGCTGCAGCAACAGGGGGATAATTGTTACTTGCCTGTCTTTAACACTAGAGCAAGGCTCCATGTTCTCAAGCTTTGCAGCGATGCGAGCTACACAGCCTTCCACAACATTATTGAGATAAACCATAGGAGTATTGCCTATTAACTGCATGATCCAATGAGTTTAGTCATCCGAATTTCTAATCATGATAGGATTGGATAAGATAAGATATAAAATCCATGAATTTTGCTATATCCTTATCCACTGTTTGGTGATTGCAATAATAAAATCAAATATTTTCACATTATTTCATATACATTGTTTGGTATAAACGGCATATTAGTATCAAAAAGTTTTACAAACAAAGATTGGAAAAATCTTTCGTGACACTTTTGACTACTTTATTTTTATTTTTATTTTTTATTTTTTATTTTCCCCTCTCTTTTTAATTAATTTCTTTTTTATTTCTTTCTTCCCCTTCCATCATTCTCTAATAAAATTTTATTAAATAGTAAATTGTATTAACATACCTAAAATATCTAATAAATATAAGTATATTTATATTTATATATTGAATTTATATTATAAAATAGAATTTATTCAAATATATAAATAAAATAAATAAATTGTTATTTTTTGTTATTTTGAATTTATTATATTAGAATTTAAATATTATTTATATTGAAATATAGTATTAATTTTGTTAATTTAAGAAGTTTGTTATTCGAGAAAAATAACTTTTCAATTATGAATATTAGAAATTCTTTCTACTTTTATCACACATTCTCACGTGATAATTTTATCTATTTTATATTCCTTTATATCCGACTTTATTCCATCTTGAGCATACATTAAACGCATGATAGGAAATTTTATCCTGAATACCTAATGCAGATAGCACACGACTAACAGGAACTTTGTAAGAGAATCATAATGACATTGGGAACATGGCATTTATAGAGAGTTTACCTCGGTGACATCTCTCTTGATTGCACATTGGCCCTCCATGTCGTGTTGACAAAACAATCTAGAAGCCAACAAGAAAATACATTGCGAGATAAGTCTTTCGCTCAAAAAGTCAATTGAGAAGCGACAAACAGGGGGCTGATCTTGTTTGTCATTCCATCAATGCTTTGTGCATTCTATATATTGCTTATTCCACGAAACAGTAGCCAAGGCCATGCTTCTACTAAACCACATCACTCCAGCAGGAAGGGCAAGCAAATGATATCCAACTTGCAGCAACAATCGGAACACTTAAATCAACTCAATCATAGGCGTAAAAGGGGGTAGAAAAAGACATGGACGAAATTTGTCGACTGTCAACTTTGATGAAAGAGCAGTGAAAACACACGATTCCCCGACCTTCAAATCCCCTAGGAGAATATCTACACCTGTTTCGACTAAGCATTTCAAAAATTAAAAGACTTCGAGAAGCAACTGACTACACATATCATTACTTCTTTTCTGAAAGAACAATCTTCTTCATCCTCAGTGTCTAGCAACAAAGCACCAACATTTTGAGATATCAGGTTTCAACGTAAACTCGGCAGGATTTTGACCAACACCCATATGTTTCATCATGATTTTTTTTTTTAAATCAAAAGAAAAAATCTGATAAAAGCTCCAGAAACACTCAGAGACTTCAACAGGCACTCATAAACAAGAGCAGAAGCAGCAAAAGCAGCAGCAATCAAAACATTGCAATTCGCTGTTTTATTAACAAACTCACCATTGATCAGAAAATGCAGTATGCCTCGCCAATTGCTCTGCAGGGGAAGGCCATTCGAGAAGTGCAAGTTTAAATAGAAGAGACTGGATTGCACCCAGTAAAAAAGATAAGGCACAAGTGAGGAATACCCCACAATGAACAATAGAGTGACTTAATAAGACAAAGTAAAGATCAGAGAGTCTAAGAGGACAAAGTAAAACTTGTTTCTGTAATTAAATAAGAGAAATATAACAAAAGGAGCAAATTGAGGATTCATTTACAGATTTGGAAGCTTTCCTGCTTTGTCCACTGCTTGGTCACCTCGCCGCCATCTTCCACTTCTTCTCTGTGGGGCGAGTGGGCCACTTGATAATATTTAAAGGATTCTCTCTCTCTCAACGTTATCCAGAGCAGTATTGACTTGGCATTTGTTTAGAATAAGTGTTAAAATATGTCTCGAATTTGAGCCCATTAGACAATACTCGATCTAAATAAATTAATCTCGCCAACTTGTGATTTCGTGGGACTTCTTCGGTCTAGCTGCACATGATCGCGTCCATGTTCAGCCGCAATCGTGAGAAGAAGAGGATTGCGCATGGCTTTTCTCTCCCTCTTTGTCCCATGCAATGAACGAATAGAATCAAACGAAGCTCACAATTTTTTACTTTGGTCAATTCTTCTTGCGGCTCCTCTCTATCTCTCTTCCCCCTTTTCTTTTGACTTTCTTACTCGGCTGAGGATCACAAAGTCACGCGTGATCAACGACAACCTTAAATGAAAGCCATGCGCAATCTTCTTCATCTCACAATTGGGGCTGAATATAAATGCAATCATGTGGAGCTAGACCGAAAAAAAGTCCCACAAAATCACAGCCAGTTTAATTTATTTAGATCAAGCATTGTTCACTAGGCTTAAACTCGAGATACATTTTAACAATCTCTACCCTAGCATCAAGTCACAATCGCTTAAGTGAAAATCTTGCTACTACTTTCCCACAGCCTCAATGGGCTCACTCGCCACAGAGTGCTTTCTGGACTTCACCATAACTGTGGACCTCATCAAGACGCCAACTCCACTTGCACAGTCAGCCACTCCACGAGGATTTTCCGACATGTCACAGATAAAACAAAACCATCATTGCATTCATATTTGATAGAAGGTCAAACACACACCTTGCTACAGCAACCATTGGTTCTATCGGCACCACCTAGCTACAAGTATCATGTGTCAATTATTACGCTAGTACCTGCTACTTCACGAGTTTTTGGTTGCAACTCCACCTTAAGATGAACACCGTCCAAATCTGTGTTAACACTACCACAATCACTCCTAGTCGAAAGTATTGGAGACTTGTGAAAACTGGTGGGATGAAACCAGCGCCAATTCCTTGTATCAAGTGCTTGCCTATGATATGTTTCAGACATCAACTAATCAACCAAAAACAGTTGATACATATCAAAATGTAGGTACAATAGATCTGGACAGGACAATGAAAAAAAAAAAGTGAAATTCGTCTCCCACACAGCACAATGCCATTTCTTCATGCTTTTTGCCCGTTCTACCATCGCTACTGAGGATACAACAGTCACCCACCCTGCCCCGCAAAAACAAGAAGGAAAAGGATAGAACTCGCTCCTAACCCACTGATATCCAAAGTTGCACTGCACAGAGTTCCAACGACAGCAAAGATGAGCTAGAGGGGAGAGAAGATAAATCCATGCAGTCACCTGGATTTCCGCCATTCAGGACTGCACTTTCAATTGGTTCAACGCCATACACCTGGACGTAAACGGGAGTATATAAAGACATATACTTAGAGGTTATTTATCTCTCTGAAACTAACTGAACACGCGATTGGAATTCGAGCTGACCTTGATTTCTGGGTTTTTTTTCCTTGAGGAATTTGCCCACGCCATTTACATTTCCTTCCCTCCCCATTCCTGAAACGAAGGAATCCACCTTTCCTTCCGAGTACTTCCATATTTCTGGGCCATTAGTTTCATAATGAATCTACAGACACAATCGCAAATCAACTCTTCAATCCTTCAAAATGTGGACATAAATGCATATCAAGATAAATTAAAAGAATGAGACAGAAGAAAATCAACAATTAAAATAAAGAACCTTTGGATTTGCAGGATTCTCAAACTGTCGGAAGAAGTGAGTATTTGGTGATTCTTCTCTCAATACCATATGAAGCTGGCATGACAAGTATTAGCTTTAGCCCTTAAGGGCAGCAATAAAAGCCAAACCAATGCCGGTGTTACCGCTGGTGATTTCGATAAGGATGGTCTTCAATCGTCATACATCCATCAAAAACCATTTTCCAAAATCAGTAAGTTAAACATAGGCAACAATGACCGTGTAAATGTTCAGAATGAAACTTTTAGCCCCGTGTAATTCACCTTTCCTGGAGTTATCAGGCCTTTTTCCTCAGCATCTTGGATCATACTAAGTGCAATCCTGCGTAAATTAGATTAACGAATATCTATCAGTGTGTGCTAATAAATGCAAGCCAGCAGTAACAGAGGGATAATTTTTGCTTGCCTATCTTTAACGCTAGAACAAGGCTCCACATTCTTAAGCTTCGCAGCAATGCGAGCTACACAGCCTTCCACAACATTATTGAGATAAACCATTGGAGTATTGCCTATTAACTGCACAATACAATGAGAAAAACGTTAATCGGATAGCACATGACCAACAGGAACTTCGTGAGAGAATCATAATGACATTGGGAAAATGGCATTAATATAGAGTTTACCTCGGTGACGTTTCTCTTGATAGCACACTATCCCTCCATGTGGTGTTTTCGCAACAATCTAGAAGCCAACAAGAAAATAAATTGCGAGATAAGCCTTCCAATCAAAAGTCAATTGAGAAGCAACAACCAAGGGACTGATCTTGTTTGTAATTCCATCGATGCATTTTGCATTCTATATATTGCTTATTCCACAAAACAGTAGCCTAGGCCATGCTTCTACTAAACCACATCGCTCCAGCACGAAGGGCAAGCAAATGATATCAAACGAAGCCAACTTGCAGCAACAATCAGAACACTTAAATCAGCTCAACCAGAGATGCAAAAGGGGAAAAAAAAGGCATGGACGAAATTCATCGACTGTCAACTTCGATGAAAGAGCAGTGGAAACACACAATTCCGTGACTTTCACATCCTCTAGGAGAATATTTACACCTGTTTTGACTGAGCATTTAAGAAAATAAAAAACTTTGAGAAGCAACTGACTACATATATCATTACTTCTTTTCTGAAAGTACAATATTCTTCATCCTCAGTCTCTAGCAACAAAGCACCAACATTTTGAGATATCTTTCAACATAAGCTCGGCAGAATTTTGACCAACACCCATAAGTTTCACCATGAATTTTTTCTTCAAAAGAATAAATCCAACAAAAGCCCAGAAACTCTCACAAACTTCAATGGGCACCTATAAACAAGAGCAGGAGCAGCAAAAGCAGCAGCGATCAAAACATTGCAATTCCCCGTTTTATTAACGAACTCACCAGACCACTGATCAGAACACACAGTATGCCTCGCCAATCGCTCTGCAGGAGAAAGCTATTCAAGCAATGCGATTTTAAATAGAGGAGACTGGATTGAACACAGTAAGGAAGATAAGGCAGACATTGACGAGGAGGAGGAAATTGGAGCACGCAAAGGTCGGAGAGTTTAAGAAGACAAACTAAAACTTGCTTGTCCAATTCAAGAAAAAGGAAGTTGAGGATTCATTTACAGATTTCGAAGCTTCCATGCCTTGTCCAATGCTTCGTCAACACCATCTTCCACTTCTTTTTTGGGCCGAGTTGGCCGCCTATAATATTCAAAGGCTTTGGAACTCGGGTCTCTCTCTCTCTCTCTCACGCGCCCACACACACAACATTCGGCAGAGCAGCATTGACTTAGCATTCGTTAAGATGAAGTCACTGTTTCCGTCAATTCATTACTTATTAGTCTGTCATCTGGGCTGCCCACTAAATAACAACCAGCTAAGAACAAGAGCCTCTGCTCCCAAGAAGAAACAAGAAGACCCCAAGAGCAAGTTCATCGAACCCACAAGCAACATGAGTAGTGTTTCATACTCCTACTACTTGGAATTTGACTTTATCTATGGTGTAGGTTAATCAACCTAAGGATTGTCATATGGAGGAAGTCGACTGCTTGCAATGCAGACATCCATCTAGAACCATTTGAACTGTTCAAACAAACTGATCAAATTCAGCTGATCAGCCAACAAAGCGACCTTTGGGAACTACACGATAAAGTTTGGAATGGAACATCCTTCATTTCCATGCTCTTTCCCACTTTTTTTATCTTCAACCCTTTTCTCTCTTCCTCGTGGTGAATCAGCCAAAAAAGCAACCTTTGTGAACTACAACGGTACCCTCACGAATCTTCACAAGTCCCCCGTTCGCAAGAAACGCCCTTTCGATTCTTCTCGCCTTCGACCACCCAATGGGTCCCCGGAAACCAGAGCTACACACTCAAAGACCCCAAATTCTAACCGACTCCTCCATCTCCATCTCCATCTCCATCTCCATCTCTCTCTCTCTCTCTCTCTCTCTGTTTGTCCCACACGGAGTGACAACTGAATCAGCGAGTGAGCTCGACCTGCATAAAACCAAAGGCCCGGGCAACGAGCAAATCACTTACCTGGACGGGGTCAATGGGCAATCAAGAAAGCTCATGGCCTGGGCCTAGTGACCTCCATTGCACTTAGGAGGGGTGCTAGCCCAAGGTCGACCCAAGCGGTCGAGCCTACGTCATAATTTGTGATTGCGGGGGCCTGCGTTCGCGCGGCCCCTACCCAATTCCATAGTCTTATCTTTCCAATTCAAGCCCTCTAGGGTTCTCTCCGTTCAATCTCCTCGTGGCTTTATTAGTTTATTAGCCTATTTCCACTTTCCTGGCAGCTTCGTTTTTCTGATTTTAGGAATAATAAAAGGAGGGTTCTCTCGTCTTCAGCTGAGAAGAACATGTGAGCTTTTGAGCTCAGCATCGGAGAAATCGTAGTTTTTTATGCCTTGGGATGGAGGGAGTTGACCCATCGGCCGTGAGTCTCCGTCCCTTCAGGATTTCCGACGCCGACGACTTCCTTTCGTTCGCAGGTGACGACCAGGTCACCAGGTTCCTGAGATGGAACACGCTGGCCTCCAGAGAGGAGGCCCTGGCCACCATCAGGGACGTCTGCATGCCGCACCCCTGGCGCCGCGCGGTGTGCGTCGGGGACCGCTGCGTCGGGTTCGTCTCCATCTGGCCCGGGTCAGGGGACGACAGGTGCCGGGCGGATATCGGGTATGGCGTGGCCAGGGAGTGGTGGGGGAAGGGCGTGGCGACCCGAGCGGTGAGGATGACGCTGTCCCAGGTGTTTGGGGATTTGCCTGATGTGTTGAGGATTCAAGCCTTTGTCGGGGCGGAAAATAAGGCTTCCGAGAGAGTGATGGAGAAGGCCGGGTTCACGAGAGATGGGTTGCTGAGGAAGTATGCCTATCTGAAGGGGACTCTGCAGGATCTGTACTTGTACAGTTTCTTGTCTACCGACGTCGCCCCCGCCGCCGCAGACTGATAAGTACCAATCCGATGGCCTTCCGAGTCGAGTCTCGAAGGCATATTGAAGTCTGAAAATTTTTCTGCCTTGCTAGGAAAAGCTAATAGGTCGATCTATATTTTCGAGTCACTAAGTTTATCTGAATTCATGTACGAGAATTAGCTCCTCAATAGTCATGTTCATCACGATCTCAATGTTTCTTCTTCATGGAGTATGAAATGTAACTGCTATCAGCTTTATGCATATGAAAGAGCTCTTTCTTTTTCTTCTTTTTTGGCCATATTGAAGAACTTCCGAATTCGATCTGACAGTAAGCGTGGCTAGTGGAGGTAGTAAAAGAGCAAATCCGAACTGTTAATTGCCAGCTTCCCCCCTCTCCATCAAACGCAGGAGGTTGTACTTACAAAGACGGTTGAAAGTTCACACGAAAGTTTGCGTGGTAGGAAGAATACAGTACGAATATCAAGCACCATGGCCTGCCTGCTAGCTTGATTTGCACTAGTGAAAATATAAAAACTGAAGGGGGAATGGAACCTTAGCACGTTTTTTATACTTGTTACTAGGACAACTCTTCATTAGAAAGGACCCGCTGGAATTTGTTCTTGATTTGTCAGTTAAACCAGATGAAAATATGCCGACTCATAGTCAAGGTTCATAAAGCATATTCTCTGCCTCCTGCTTCACGGATTGAAAAAGCGCAGTAGACAAATAATGCTCTCCGAAGCTTGCGAAGACTACTGAGCAGGGTTAAACATTTGGTATAAGTATGATTGAATGGTTGCTTGCCGCTGAAAAACAGTATGAACAGGTAGAAATGGTTTTTAGTCTTTTGAAAAGAGGAAAGCAGAATAGTTTTATTCAACAGGAGGTGAACATCAAGCTGAACAAAACTCAAGTAAGCCACACTCACAAATCAAGAAGAATATGCTGCTTACACAGCTATGTTACAGCAAACTCAGTTGAAAAATGCATGATATTATGTTTATGATGTCCAATAAAAGCAAATTAACTCACCACAATGAGCTTTCCAGAGTTTTCTGGCCTCTTTGCAAGTTTGATTGAAGCTGCAGCGCTGCACCTAATGATATTCTGACCTGCAAAGTGTAACAGATAAAATCACAAAGAAGCCAGCTGAAAAACACGTAGCAGAAATCTCTAAATTGCTGTGATCATGATGTATCACAAGAAATCAGTTGAATATAGATTTTAGTCTGCGTGCAAATTGTTTCCTAGGTTACGTTTTGAAGTCTCAATGCCCTAGATAGATAAGTCACTTTACTAGCAAAACCTCCTTCACTGGAAAAAGCTCGGCAGTTGCAATAGCTTCTTCACTTGACATCTGCAAAGTCAGAAAGATAGTCTTGTGATAGTTGCTGAGAAACTACTCAATAGAGGTCACATTACATTCAGAAGCTTAACATACAATGATATATAGACAGGGCGGATTTGGCTTTCTCTTCAGTGAAAATTGAATCTCCAAGGGCTTTTTCATCCAAGGTGAGCTTATGGTATTTGGGTACCGATAGTAGATGTTTTACCATTTAGAGCAAAAATTCCATCAATGCTTATGCAATTGTGAATAAAATTTTCCAAAATTAGCAAGTTTCCTTGTGAAGTAGCTTTACTAGTACATAGAAGTCATTTAAATTGGCCCTTTAGGTGGCAGTTAATGAATTGACAATGACACATGATCCAACCTTGCCAGATAGCAGGAATCGAAGGAACAGAGCAGAAGGTGTACCAGTGCCAATCGTTCTTTAAGAGATGGAAAGAGCATGAGTTTGTCCTAAGAGTTATGCAATCCTTGTACCACTTGATTTTACAAAGCAAAGTGAAGATCGTTGGCTAATCGGCTTGCAGGTCATGGAAAACACGTGCGATTGAAGAGTTGTCGTCATTTAGATGACGAAAAATTGTGATTGTATCAGGTAGTAAAATGGGTATCAGCAAGAGAGCAGACTTTCTGTTCGTATGTCAAGTCCTTTATCCCCTGTGCAATAGCATGGATGCTATGAAATTGAGGAATGAAAGATGATTGAACAAGATGGTAGGCCAAAAATAGGAAAAGTACAAATTTGTTCTCTCGTATGGATCAAAATTTAGTCAAAAAATTTCATCAAGTAAATGCACATCAAGCACTCCAAGGATGAAGCCAGTACCGATGCCTTGTATTTTTATGCGTTCGGCCATTCATTTTGTGATGTGCATGAAGTTAAGATAGAATCACGCTGAACATCACAAAAATATTATCAAGGGCAGAAAAATCTAAGCATATTTAGATGACCCCACACATACGTAGCAAACTCACATGTTTTGGAACAAAATATAAGATTATCAAAACAGAACCAGGGTAGATGAGCGTTGGAAAAACCTTCTATGATATTTTAAAGTTGACAAAGCCATTTATTTCTAATTATTATTTGATAAATGTAAATATCATTTATTTTAGATAATGTTGATATAATGAAGGCTTGGGACTATTGATGACTTCCTGAGCACACAGTGAAAGACGCAGTAAGAGCTAGATGGATCTTGATACAGTAAAACAAGTTTAGGTGAATAGAAAGTTCGTGATGATTTCAAGGTATGGTGACAAAGTGAATAGGTGAGTGAAATCTTGATTAATTATGTACTCGAGAAGACCGATGAATAATGATTTGTAAGCAAGATTGCATAGATTCACCAAATTGCTGACAACAGTAGCTCTCTTCAACCGTGATGAGCACATTTTCAAACCAACGGATCAAATTCATCAGATTATATATGCCCAGAGAAGTATGGAATGGGACGTCCTTCATTTCCATGCTCTTTCCCACCCTTTTTTTTTTTTCAATCTTCAACCCTCTTCTCTCTTCCTCAAGGTGAATCAGCCAAAAAAGCAACCCAAGCGAACTGCAATGGCACTATGACGAATCTTGGCAAGTCCTCCGTTCGCAAGAAAGACCCTTTTGATTCTTCACCCCAAATTTTGACCGAGTCCTCTCTCTCTCTCTCTCTCTCTCTCTCTCTGTGTCCCACACAGAGTGAATACTGAATCAGCGAGAGTTGAACCCGAATAAAAGCAAAGGCCTGGGGAGCGAGCAAATTACTTACCTGGACGGGGTCAATGGGCAATCAAGAAGGCTCATGGCCTGGGTCTTGTGACCTCCATTGCACTTGAGGAGGGGTGCTAGCCCAAGGTCGGCCCAAGTGGCCGAGCCTACGTCATAATTTGTGGCAGCGGGGGCCTGCGTTCGCGCGGCCCCTACCCAATCTGTAGTTCAACTTTCCTGGCATTTAACATCTTGCTCGTTTTAAAAATGGTAAGGGAAGCGCGTTGTCTTGTTTGGCGCAGTGACCCGAGCGACGGGAGCGGCGCTGTCCCAGGCGTTCGGGGTTTCCCTGATGTCTTAAGGATTTAAGCCTTGTCGGGGTGGACGATAGAGGCCTTCCCAGGGAGTGTTGGGAAAGGCTGGGTTCACAGGGACTTTGCAGGATTTGTACTTGCACAGTTTCTTTTCCACGGTCGTCGTTCCTGCAGACTGATTAGTACCGGTCCGATTGGCCCTTTGGGTCGAGTCACGAAGGTGTAATAAAGTCTCAAATTTTTTGACTTGCTGCCAAAAGCTAATGGACTGATCTACATTTACAAGTCACTGGGTCATCTACATTTATGTCAGAGAGTCAGCTCTACTATAGTCTCGTTCATCAAAATCTAAATGCTACTTCTTCATGGAGTATGAAATGGAACTGCTATCAGCTTTATGCATATGGCTAATTTGACAACAGAAAGCATGGCAAGTGGAGGAAGTAAAAGAGTTAATCTGAACTATAAATTGTCACCTTTCCACTTCACCGCACACAGAAGGTTATAATTCCAAGACGATCATGAAAGCTCACACGAAAGTTAACATGGTCGGAAGAGTACAGTACAAATATAACGCTCCGCAGCCAGCCTGAGCGGTTTGATTTGCACAAGGAAAAGAAAAACTGAAGGGGTGAAACAGAAAAAAACATACATTTCGGCATAGCGTGTTATTGAATGCTCATCATGGACAATTCTTCATCAGAATGGGCCAGCTGGAATTTCTTCTTGACGTGTCAATGAAACCAAATCAAAGTATGCGAGGAAATTAGTCAAGGTTCATAGAGCAAATTCTCTGCCTCCTGCTTCACGGATTGAAACAGCTCAGTAGACAAATAACGCTCTCCAAAGCTTGGGAAGACCACCTGAGCAGGGTTAATATTTAAGTAAGTAAACGAATGCTTGCTGCTGAAGAAGAGTATGAACAGCTAGAAATGCTTGTACTTTTTTATCATTTACAGAAGGAAATTAGGAGTAGTTTCGTTCAACAGAAGGTCGACATCAAGCTGAAAAATACTTAAGTAAGCCATACTCGCAGAACAAGAAGATATGCTCTCGCTTACACAGTTGTGTCATTGCGAAGTCACTTGTAAAGGATGACATTCTGCTAATGATGTCCAGTAAAAGCAAATTTACTCACCACAATGAGCTTTCCAGAATTTTCTGGCCTCTTTGCAATGTTAATTGCAGCTGCGGCAGCTGCACCCGACGATATTCCAACCTGCAAGTGAAAAGAATAAAATCGCAAAGAAACCACTTAAAAGGCACGCGGCAGAAAACTCTGAAGTGCCACGATCATGTCATGTCTCAAGAAATGAGTTTAAAATGGATATTAGCCAGTGTGCCCATTGTTTCTTTTTGTTTTTTTTTTTTTTTTTTTTTTTTTGGGGGGGGGGGGTGGTTCGGAATTTTCGATGCCCAATGATAGACAAGTCTCTTTACCAGCAAGCCCTCCTTCACTGCAAGCAACTTGGCAGTTTCAATAGCTTCTTCACTTGATACCTGCAAAGTCAGAAGGACAATCCTGTAATAGCCAATGTGAATTACTCATTTACCACTTGATAGGAACCACATGTACAATGCAAAGATCGTTGGCTAACAGTATGCAAATCGTAAAAAGCATGTGCATTTGAAGAGTTGTTGTCATTTTGATGAATAGAAACGATGATCTATCAGGTAGTAAGATGGATATCAGCAAGAGAGCAGACTTTCTGTTCACATGTTTAGTCCTTTTCCCCTTGTGCAACAGCATGGATGTTATGAAGTTTAGGAATGAGGATAATTGAACATTATGGCAGGACCAGAAAACAGAAAGAAAATAGCACAAATTGGTCTCCTTGTACAGATAAAAACTTACTTGAACAACTTCATCAAGTAAATTCACATCAAGCACTCTAGGGATGAAGCCAGCACCGATGCCTTGTATTTTATGCGGACCTTCGGCAATTCATTTTGTATAATGCATGAAATTAAAATAGAATCATGCTTAGCATCACAAAAACATATGAAAAGGCAGAAAGTCTAAGCATATTTTTATTATCCACATAAATGTAGCCGAACCGTCAAGAGTAGAAAAGGAAATGGATGACCAAAATCTGTGGTTTATTCATTGAAGTTAATTTCTGGGCAAGTAGTTGCTATGTTTAACGTAATTAGATAACTACTCTACCTGTATCCTTGGAAAAATCAGGACAGCTATTCCTAAGTTCTTCTTGCGGTATATTATTTATGCATTAGAGAGGGAGACAAACAAAGAAGCACAATTAAAACACAAACCCAGAAGAAATAAATGGATACACAATAAAGTATTGTCGGTGTAATATCACTACCAGTTAGAAAGGGTTCCAAGAGCATATCAAAGATCATGACTTACCAGGTTTGCCACCCGATAATACTGCACTTTCCGCAGGTTCTATGCCATAAAGCTAAATGCAACCCAGAAGAAATAAATGAGAAACGTGAGAAACGGTAAAGTTGCCAAGAAATATTAACTAGGCGATAGAAATGCACACCTTGATCTCAGGGTTCTGCTCCTTGAGATATTTTCCTGCTCCTGTAATTGTACCTCCAGTTCCTATCCCAGAAACGAGGGCATCAACTTTGCCGCCTGAACCTTTCCAGATCTCTGGTCCAGTTGTTTTATAATGGATCTATGAAAGCAGGAAGAACTTGAGCCTCTCCCACTAGCTAGCTATAGAAGCATTATTAAGCGTGCAAATTGTGTACCTTGGGATTGGCAGGGTTTTCAAATTGCTGAAGCATGTATGCATTGGGTGTTCTTTCCAATATCTCTTCAGCCTTTTTAACAGCACCTTTCATGCCCCTGGCTGGATCTGTGAGGACCGGCTCAGCTCCAAAAGCGCGGAGAATGGTTCTTCTTTCAAGACTCATTGAAGCAGGCATAGTAATTACAAGCTTATAACCCTTAGCAGCAGCCATAAATGCCAGCCCTATTCCGGTGTTACCACTCGTAGGCTCAATCAGAACACTCTTGAAAAAATTACAACGAGGAAAGTTTCATCAGTTTCTTAGTTTCACTTGGCACATATAGGGACTTTTTCTTCTTTTACTGAGTGTATCAGACAGACTTGAACATTTGCGATATTTTAGAGAAGTTGATGTACTTAACAAAAGAGGATACAAACTCACTAGTGCCTTATTTGATTGTCGGATACAAACTCACTAGTGCCTTATTTGATTGTCAAATCCATCAATCTTTATTCAACAAACTTGACCACAAAAATAGTTTATCTCCTGACAGGGCAACGGGTATAAGAGAATGAGAGGCTTTCCAACATGAATGTAACAGACTGGCCATGCCATTTCATTGAGAATCCAAGAGACAAACATGAGCTCTTATCCAGTTGAAAAGCTTTCATAGAATGGATGGTCTCCACATGAAGAAACTTTAACAAGTAAAACTAACCTCTCCTGGCTTAATGAGACCCTTTTCCTCAGCATCAGCAATCATGCTATATCCAATCCTACAAGCAAGGACAAAAGCATTGGCTATGTTTGCAATTCATCAGAGCAAATCACATCCCTGAAGAAATTGTTCCATCCATGCAATAATATATAGACTGGAGATGACGATTAAATTCATGCTTCTTTCGACAAGTGCCAATCTCCTGGCATCAGGAGGAATCGGTTTTTCAACTGGAGATGAACAATACAGTATAAAACTTCCAATTACAAACCTGTCTTTGACACTTGAGCAGGGCTCCATCGTCTCGAGCTTTGCAGCGATTCGGGCGACACAGCCCTCCACCACACGGTTGAGGTACACTAGGGGTGTCTTGCCAATTATCTGCACCGAAACAGCACTCGATCAGAATAGCGCTTTAGCAGCTATTTATTCGAATGGTGTTAAAGGAGATGCAGCACTGCTTACCTCAGTGACATCTTTCGCAATTAGGGAGTTCCCTTCTGCCATGTCCGTCGCCATATGATCTGAAACAGCCACTTCTCTCAGCACCAAAGGATAAGAGATAGAAACACGATTCGATTCTTATAAATAAGTTCGTAGATTTTTATTTTTATAAGGAAGCAAAGTAGTTCCAAGCCATTTCGCGTGAATCGCCTCAGATTCGCGCCTCCGGCAAAATCAGCATGCGAGCCAGCATAGTACGAAGTGATTCGACACCAACGAGAACTTCGACCTGAGCTTGCGTAGAATCCGTGCACACGGAGTGAAGTAGTGGGTCCCCCACGAAGCTCAGTGCGCACACGGGATCAAAGCAAGCGCGAGTGCGGAGAAAAGAAAACGCATGGTGAAGCTTTTCTTCATCAGCAAAAGAGAACAGGAACAAGCTCGAAGGCGAGACGGACGCATCGCATGCACTTTTAGCTCCACACAAAACAACATGCAAAAGCTAGCGCAATCGAGCCACATCGGTTGCTGCGAACCGGGGAACGGTTCCACTACCCGAAAGCGAGACAGACAGTTTAATCTGGACAGTCCCTTGTCCGAACTCACGGTTCGTCAAGCGATGCGAGTCTTCTCGACGAACAACAAAGCTCCAAACCGAAAAAGAAAAAAACAAAGAGCGACCCGGCAGCGAGCTTGCGGTTCTCGTTATTGGGCAGCCGAGAGATAGGGCGAATTCGTCGGGAGGAGCTTTTACCTTCGCAGAGAAGAAGCAACGAAGAGAGAGAGAGAGGGAGAGAAGCTTCTAACACCTGCTCCAGATGAGCTTGTCTGCGAACTGCGTTCTGTCCGGTTTATGTAGATGTGAAAACTGGGGATCGTTTTCGTTCGACTCCTGGTTTAAGGTAACAAGCGAAGGCGACGACATGAATTTGCAGACTAAAAGTCAAAAGGGAAAATTCTAAATAAGACCTAGTTTTGCCGGTTCGCCAGCAGGTAAAAATATTACACGAATTTTTTTTCGATCAAGTCCCTTGGTCGACGATGATGATACCTATCCGGGCAATGTCAGCGGAATGAACATGGACATGCTGACATATTCGTAGAAGTACAGGTTAGTTTCGCTGTGTGTTGCCCTTTTTTGTTTTATTAATAGCCACGAGGCCCACGACAAGGAAAGAGGTAGAGAAAAATCAAAAAGTTCCGACTGACAAACTCAGTAGATAAATATAAAGACACAGAGCACTGCGTCATTTGCGTACCATGGAAGGAAGGATCCGGTGAAGGTGGCCGGTTTCACGTCTACATTCATCTTGGTATCATGGGAGACGATGGTCTTGTATTTTGATTTTCGGAATAAAGGTTGGAAAAGTAAAATATTGCAAATCGGGACTTAGAATCAGACGTAAAGATTAGGGTTCGCTTGTTTCACGAAAAGTATGTATGATTTAAACTCCATGCCATTGTTATTTTGTGTTGCCCTCGGAGCTTCTCGCCCAGTGTCATATTTTCTTATCATGGAATGATGAGAGTTTCGAGACTTCTCCAGCCTGAACCTTGAACTCAACAGTGTGGCTGCAAAAAGAACAAGTGTAATGTCGTCGTAATATTTGAGGAACTTCACATTCATGGGCAATACCACTTCATTGAAGAAGGGATTGCCCTCCTTGTTCGCCAATTCAAGTTAACATGAGTTATAGAAAATGGTAGAGCACTACTGCTTAATGGACAATTGCTGGCACGCAAATCATCCGTCGTATTACTAAAAAACTAACAAGAAATCCCTAAAAAGTTCAGCAACCCCACAATCTTGTTGGGCAATGGCTATTGGAACTTTCGCTGCGAGCAGTAGAGTAGAGCATCAGCATACCCATTAAAGCTCACCTCATTCTTATGTTTGGATGAAAAGTTTCAGCCTGTCCTCCTCATGTCAGGAAAGAAAACCCCATTGCAACCGGGGCTTAGTTATTGGACTGGAGGGTAGATGAGGGAAGTGTTCACATTGGCATTATCTAGCGTTTTGCTGAAGATTTCACTGGAGATGTCAAAGTCATTACTAAATCTCATTATTTCGTTGGACTCATTTCGGGAATTAAGCGAGAATATTACTTTTTTAATCTAAGAATTCAGTAACATTATTCCCATTCTTCATTAACCCATGTCAAGGGGACCCATTCTATTACCATTAGGACACCTATGAATGAACTTAGTTAAGTTATTATTTCTTTTGACCTGTCTTACATTGAGACATGCGATTTTACAATTGAATGTACAGGTGGACACCTTCTCATTAGGTCACCCATTCAATTAGTACTCACTAATGACTCAAATACCATTAGAGTTTTATAATGCTAGTATGATCATTGCTAGTAATAATCATGTTGTTCACATATATGAGCAGCAAAATATACCCGTGAGATGTTTGTTGAACAAAAAGAGCATTATGATAGGGTCTTGACATAAATCCAAGGCATTCTAGAACTGAACTTGGAGCAACATGCATGAGGACCCTGCTTGAGATATAATTGACACACTTTATTGGGAGTATTGAGTTTCTTCAGAAGAAGGTTCCACATATGCTTTCTCAGTAAGATTGCCATTGAAGAATGCATTTTTAACATATATCGGGAACATAGGTCATTGCTTAACAAAGGTGAAAGCACGAAGACTTTGGACAGATATAAGATGAGTGACCAGAGCAAACGTCTCATCATATTTAATACCCTACACTGAGTAAAGTCTTTCATTACTAGTTGAGCTTTATAACGTTTCATTAGACCATATGTTGAGAAAATCTGGGATGATTGTTAAGAAAATCTCCTATAATATTTTAAAGATGACAAAACAATCCTTTAATATCTTACTAGCTTGATACATATGGATGTTGTAATATTTCAGGTAATATCCGTTTTGAAGGAACTTAGACGAGCATGGCAAAAAGATTGGTGAAGACTGGAAGGACCAACACTAAAGGGTGAAAGACCGGAAGGGCCTACATCCGTTTTCCAGTGGATGCTTTTCACTCACTCATCAGTCTTGCCCTCCGGGCTGCGCACTAAATAACAGACAGCTAAGAACAAGAGTCCTTTGCTCACAAGAAGAAACAAGAAGGATCCAAGAGCAAGTTTATCAATCAAAAAAACAAACCAAGACCCCAAGAGGGAGTAGGGTTCGGTACTCTTACTACATGGAAGTTGACTTCTTTTATGGCGTAAGTTAATCAACCTGAGGATTGTCATAGAGAGGAAGTCTGGCTGCTCACGAACATCTATGTAAGAACTATTTGAACTGTTCGAACAAGCTGATCAAATATATCCAGAGAAGTTTGGACTGGAATTCCTTCGTTTCCATGCTCTTTCCCGTTCTTTTTTTTAAACCCTTTTCTCTCTTCCTCAAGGTGAATCAGCCAAAAAAGCAACCACTGAAAACTGCTGTAGCACAATCACGAATCTTGGCAAGTCCCCTGTTCGCAAGAAACCGCCTTTTGATTCTTCACCCAAATTCAGACCCACTCCTCCATCTCCATCTCCTTCTCTCTCTGTTTGTCCCACACGGAGTGGCTACTGAATGGCGAGAAAGTTCGACCTGCATAAAAGCAAAGGCCTGGGCAACGAGCAAATCACTTACCTGGACGGGGTCAATGGGCGATCAAGAAGGCTCATGGCCTGGGCCTAGTGACCTCCATTGCACTTCGGAGGGGTGCTAGCCCAAGGTCGGCCCAAGTGGCCGAGCCTACGTCATAATTTGTGGCAGCGGGGGCCTGCGTTCGCGCGGCCCCTACCCAATTCCTTAGTTTTAACATATCGTACTTCCACAGTATGACATTCCTGGCATGGCGATCCAAGCGGCGAAAATGTCCATTCCCCAGGTGTGCGGTGATTCACCTGTTGTCTTGAGGGTTCAAGCCTTAGACGGGATGGACGATAGGACTGGCCAGAGAGTGTAGGAGTAGGCGCTGGGTACGTTAGAGATGGGTTGCTGAGAAAGTACGCCTATTTGAAGGAGCCTTTGCAGGATTTGCACGTGTACAGTTTCTCGTCCTCCTACGTTGTCCCCGCGGGGTGATAAGCACCAATCCTATGGCCTTTCTGGTGGAGCCTTCGAAGGCATATTGAAGGCCGAAAATTTTCGCCTTGCTGCCAAAAGCTAGCACGCTGGTCTATATTTTCCAAGTCACTAAGTTGCCGCGTACGAGAATTACCTCTCCTGTAGTCATGTTCATCGTGATCTAAATGTTACTTCTTCGAGTAAGTATGAAATGGAACTGCTATCAGCTTTATGCATATAGCTAATTTGATTACAGAACGCATGGCAAGTGGAGGAAGTAAAAAGAGGAAATCTGAAGTATTAATTGTCACCTTTCCCCTTGGCCGAATGCAGAAGGTTATACTTACAAGACGATTACGAAAGCTAACACGGAAGTTTACATGGTTGGAAGCAAGGAAAAGAAAAACTGTTAAGGGGGGAAACAAAAAGAATCATACATGTCATGTCCCCATAGCGCATTATTGAAAACTTGTCACGGCGGAGATGAGAATGGGCCGGCTGGAATTTCTTCTTCATGAGTCTATCAAACCAAATCAAATTATGTCAACACATTGAGGAAATCAGTCAAGGTTCATAGAGCATATTCTCTGCCTCCTGCTTCACTGATTGAAACAGCTCAGAAGACAAGTAGCGCTCTCCAAAGCTCGGGAAGACCACCTGAGCAGGGTTAATATTTAGCATGAGTATGATCGAATGGCTGCTTGCTGCTGAAGAAGAGTGTAAACAAGCTAGAAATGGTTTTTCATCATTTTGAGAAGGAAAATAGGAGTAGTTTCATTCAACTGAAGCTTGACATCGAGCTGAAGAAAACTTAAGTAAGCCGAACTTGCCAAAAAAGAAGATATGCGCTTGCTTTCACAGCTATGTTATTGCGAATTCACTTGTAAAATACATGATATTCTGCTAACGATGTCCAATAAAAGCAAATTTACTCACCACAATGAGCTTTCCAGAATTTTCTGGCCTTTTTGCAATATTAATTGCAGCTGCAGCAGCTGCACCTGACGATATTCCGACCTGCAAGTGAAAAAGATAAAATCACAAAGAAGCCACTTAAAAAGCACGCAGCAGAGAACTCTGAAGTGCCACGATCATGTCATGTTTCAAGAAATAAGTTAAAAATGGATATTAGCCAGTGTGCGCATTGTTTCCTGGGGTGGGGTTCTGAAGTCTCAATGCCTAATGATAGACAAGTCTCTTTACCAGCAAAGCCTCCTTCACTGCAAGCAGCTTGGCAGTTTCAATAGCTTCTTCACTTGATACCTGCAAAGTCAGAAAGAGAATCCCGTAATAGCCAATGTGAATTACTTGATAGGAACCACATTTACAACGCAAAGATCATTGGCTAATAGTATGCAAATCGTAAAAAGCATGTGCAATTGAAGAGTTGTCGTCATTTTGTTGAATACAAATGATGATCTATCAGGTAGTAGGATGGATATCAGCAAGAAAGCAGACTTTCTGTTCGCATGTTTAGTCCTTTTTCCCTTGTGCAACAGCATGGATGTTATGAAATTTAGGAATGAGGATAATTGAACATGATGGCAGGACCAGAAAACAGAAAGAAAATAGCACAAATGTGTCCCCTTGTACGGATAAAAACTTACTTGAATAACTTCATCAAGTAAATTCACATCTAGCACTCCAGGGATGAAGCCAGCACCAATGCCTTGTATTTTATGTGGACCTTCGGCAATTCATTTTGTAGTGTATATGAAATTATCATAGATACATGCTGAACATCACCCAAAAATATAAAAGCACAGAAAGTTTAAGCAAATTCTTTTCCCCACACAAATGTAGCAAATTCATAAGTTCTAGTGACTAAACAAAAGGCTGTCTGGGCAGAACCAGGGTATGTAGTAGCTGAACCGTCATGAGAGGAAAAGAAAATGGATGACCCAAATCTGTGGTTCATTGATCATATCAATCATACAATGAACTTAATTTCCAGGCAAGTAGTTGCTACTCTACCCATATCCTTGAAAAATCAGGACAGCCATTCCTAAGTTCTTCACGCAGTATATTAATCATGCATCTGAGAGGGAGATAAATAAGAGAATGCACAGCCAAAACCCAAACGCAAAGTATGTTTCCTCATCCAGGTCCTTCAATTGGTTCAGAAGGAAAAGGAAAAGTACACAATGAAAAGTTAAGCCAGTGTAATATCACTACCAGTTACAAAGGGATCCAACAGTGTGTTGAAGATCATGACTTACCAGGTTTGCCACCCGATAATACTGCACATTCCGCAGGTTCTACGGCATAGAGCTAAATACAGAAAAGTATTAAATGAAAAACATGAGAAACGGTAAAGTTGCCTAGAAATTTAACTAGGTGATAGAAATGCACACTTTGATCTTAGGGTTCTGCTCCTTGAGATATTTTCCTGCTCCTGTTATTGTACCTCCAGTTCCTATCCCAGAAACGAGGGCATCAACTTTGCCTCCCGAACCTTTCCAGATCTCCGGTCCAGTCGTTTCATAATGGATCTAGGAAAGCAGGAAGAACTTAAGCTTCTCCAACCAGCTAGCTATAGAAGCATTACAAAGTGTGTGAACTGTATACCTTGGGATTGGCAGGGTTCTCAAATTGATGAAGCATGTATGCATTGGGTATTCTTTCCACTATCTCTTCAGCCTTTTTAACAGCACCTTTCATGCCCCTGGCTGGATCCGTGAGGACCAGATCAGCTCCAAAAGCACGGAGAATGGTTCTTGTTTCAAGACTCATTGAAGCCGGCATGGTAATTATAAGTTTATAACCCTTGGCAGCAGCCATAAATGCCAGCCCTATTCCAGTGCTACCACTAGTAGGCTCAGTCAGAACACTCTTGAACAGATCACAACAGAGGAAGTTCCGTCAGTTCCATAGTTTCACTTGGCACATATAGAAACTTTTTCTTGTTACACTGAGTTTATCGGACACAGACTCGAACCTTTGCAATTTTTAGTGTAGTTGATGTACTAGACAAATGAGGATTTAAAGAACATTCATGCCTTATTTGATTGTCAAATCCATGATCAATTTATTCAACCAACTTGGATCACACCAACAGTTACATCACCCAAGAGGCAGCAAGCGATATAGAGAATCAGAGGCTTTCCAACATGAATGTAATAGACTTGCCATTCTGAACAGCTTTTACAGATGGATGGTCTACATGAAGAAACTTGAACAACCAAAACTAACCTCTCCCGGCTTAATCAGACCCTTTTCCTCAGCATCTGCAATCATTCTATACGCAATCCTACAATCAAGGACAAAAGCATTGGCTGTGACTGCAATTCATCAGAGAAAATCACATCACTAAAGAAAATGTTTCATTTATGCAATGATATATAGACCAGAGGTGGCAATTAAATCCATGCTTCTTTCAACAAGTGCCAACCTCCTGGCATCGTGAGGAATCTGTAACTTGACTGGAAATGGACACCACAGTATTCAAATTCCAATTACAAACCTGTCTTTGACACCTGAGCAGGGCTCCATCATTTCGAGCTTCGCAGCGATTCGGGCAACACAACCCTCCACCACACGGTTGAGGTACACCAGGGGCGTCTTGCCAATTATCTGCACCGAAACAGCGCTCGATCAGAGTACAGCGCCTTAGCAACTAGATCTACACAAATGGTGCCGAAGGAGATGCAACACTGCTTGCCTCAGTGACATCTTTCGCAATAAGGGACTCCCCTTCCACCATGTTTCGTCACCACACAATCTGAAAAAGCCGCTTCTCTCAGCACACGAAGCATATTCTTATAAACAAGTTGGTGGGCTACAATTTCTAGAAGGAAGCAAAGTAGCTCCAAGCCACTTTGCGGGAATCACATCAGAATCGAGCCTCGGGCGAAATCAGCATCTCGAGCGAACACAGTACGAAGTGATTCGACACGAGAACCCGGACTCGGGCTTGCGTGGAATGCGCCCGAGTAAAGAGCACGCACACAGAGCGCGGTATTGGGTCCCTCACAAAACTCAGTGCGCGCACAGTATCATAAGCAAGAGCAGAGTACAGAGAGAAAAGAATATGCATGCGAAGCTTTTCTTCAGCAGCAGAAGAGAACAAGAGCAAGCTTCAAGACGAGAACGGACGCATCGCATGCACTCCAGTTCCGAAACAAAAGAAGAAGAAAGACATGCGAGCTCTTACCTTCTCCGAGATGAAACGACGAAGAGAGAGAGAGAGAGAGAGAGAGAAGCTTGGAACGCGAGCTCCAGATGATCTTGCTTGCGAGCTGCCATCTGTCTGGTTTTTGTACGTATGAAAAGCCGGATCGTTTTCATTCGGCCGCCGGGTAAAAAAGTAGCACGCGCGAAGGTGACGACATGAACACGTTGACTTTTTTAAGTCATTGTATTACTATCGTCTTTTTCCAGTTTGGGCAAACGTGTCCTCGAATATTATAAATTTTTTCAATTAAGTCCCCCGGTCGACGACAATATTGACCGGACCGGGGCATCGGCATCGACGAAAGTCACAAGTCTGACAAAGGCCCGTCTTCGAATGAAGATGGTTACGAAAGATTTGATGAACTCTAATTGAAAATTATTTGTCCTGGCAATTTAATCGGATAAAATTGATTACCTAGAATCGTTGTACTTTTCTGAAATATTTTATATTTAGTCAAGAAAATTTTGAGATGTTAGTATTTTCATGGAAATACCGGGGGATTTCGCTGTAATCTCTCTATTTTGTTTCATTAATAGCCACGATGAAAAAAAGAAACAGAGAGCATTGCATTACTTGCGGACCGGGCAAGGAGACTCCGGGGAGGGTGGCCGGTTTGATGTCTACATTTATCTTGGTGTCATGGGAGATGGTCTCGTAATTTAATTTTCAGAATTAAGATTGGCAAGATAAATAATTGCAAATCTAGACTTAAAATTTAACATAAAGATTCAGATATTATCTATTTCACTGGAAATAAATGACTTAGAAAATATTTTATTCTAAAAATAATCATTTATATCACTCGAAATAATTAGTCAATGGAAAATATTTGCACATCAAAACAATTTATACTATTTTCATGGACGATGAAAATATTTTACATTCATTTATTTTTGTAAGATTGGCATAATTCGGATAAGACAATGTCGTCGCTATCTCTTTTTCATGTTAGGCACATTGTTAGGCACATTCTCATGGAGTAAATTATTGCAAAAACCTATCACGCCGTGGTACAATCATTGTTAATTTTTATATAGATGAATTAGACGTATTATCTTTCAAGAATTATTGGCTAGTACTGGACACAAACTCCAAAGGTATTGTAGATATTGATGGGCTAAGTAAGCTTCGACCCATGGTGGAGAGAATTTGAAAAGTGACGGGTCACCTCTTCCACTATTTCAAACCATTGTTGCGGAACATTGATGCTGCTTTCACGAACTCTATCAATGTATTGGGAGTTGTTCCATTCTCTAGTAGGTCTTCAACGTGTTAGTAGATGAAGCCAAAGGCCTAATGAATGCTTTGGGGGTGTTTTTCTTGCCCAATAGAGACCGCACTATGAGGGCAAGTTCTCCGTTCATGGTTTGAAACTCGTTGCATCAAATTGACAAGCTTATGCGGCATGCATATTTCAAAGCCAATTCATTACCTCTATAATTATATTTTGCCCTTAGACCTCCTCACCCACTACCAAATTTTCATTTTACCCACTACCAAATTTTCATTTTATGGATCAATGAGAGTTTTGAGCCTCTCCAACTTGAACCTTGAATTCAAGACTGTGGCTACAAAAAGAATAAGCACAATGTCCTTGTAACATTTGAGGAATTTCAAATTTATGGGCACTAACTGAAGAAGGGACTGCCCTCCTTATTTGCCAATTCAGCTGAAATGAGGTATAGAAATGGGAGGACTCAGTTACTTGATAGATAATCATTGACACTCAAAATATCCATCATATCACTGAAAAACCTGCAAGAAATCCCTAAAAACTTTGGCCTAATACCATCCAAAAAAAAAAATCCAACCTTAGGTTCAATCCCAATTTTATCATAATATCTTTAGTCCCCTTAAAAAATCTCCAACTTGAAATTCGCTCTCAATTCTACCTTAAATTTGCACTCTCAATTCTTGTCCTGTGAAAAAAAAAAACTTTAAATCGAGTCTGAATCTACATTAAACTTTTTTTTTTGTCTCATAAAAAAGTGACAAACTTTTACTTGAGTCTCAAATTTGCACTCGCTAACTTTCCGTCCAAAATTTCTTTTGACAACGAAAAGATGAAAAACTCCTAAGCACAAGTATTTGAGCATCATGAGTGTGAGCTCTCCAACCACAAGAGATAGAAGACTCTCAAGCACAAGAGATAAAATATCGAGCACAAAATTGAAGATCCTTGAGCAAGATGAAAGGAAGACTTTCTTAATTTGCTCTAGTTTTTACTCCAATGTAGTATCCAAGAAGATATGATTTGGGTGGACATTATTTATCTTCAATTGATGTCTTTTTTATCTAAAATTTAGGGACAAACTAGAATAATGACATGGAAATGCCACATCACTAAGGGCATTTTTGGAGTGTTAACAAGGGTAGATATGTGATTCAGTAAAAGTTGGTGGTTTTTTAAAATATAAAAAAAAATTAGGATAGAGTTGGGATTGTACTTAAAGTTGGTGGTTTATACTAAGACAAAAGAAAAGTTCAGGGTAAGATTGAGACTAAACCAAAAGTTAATGATTTTTTTATAAAATGAGGTAGAATTGGGACTGAACTTAAAATTGATAGTTTTTTTTTAAAATGGTTTTAGGCCTAAAAAATCTTGCGACCCTCCAATCTAGTTAGGAAATGGCTAGAGACCAGCACTTCTGATATGAGTGGTAGAGTAGAGCACTAGCATACCCATCTCCTCAAATGTCTAATTGAACATCTTGTATGTTGAAGTCCACCTTGTTGTCATCTCCAAAGAAAATTTTTTCCTTTCTTGTGTCATGTATAGAACCTCCAACTGTTGATTGCTCGGTAGGGCGGATCTAATGCATTGAACCCTCCCACATATGTTAGAGACGGAATCATAACTGGTAGAGGACATCTTGCGTGCACAAGTTATACAATGACAAACACACCTCATATGGAATAAAATCTTAGACTTGGTTGTTGGACTAGAGGACAAAATAGGGAGGTGCTCACATTGGCATTATCTAGGATTATGCTCAAGATTTTATTGGAGATGTCAAACTCATATTGGCTCTCATTATTTTGGTGGCCTTTTTTCAGGAGTTATGCAAGAATATTACTTTTTACATGTAAGAGATTCATAACGTAACCCCCATTCTTCATTAACCATATTGAGGGTCCTACTCTCTTACCATTTGTGACATGAATTGATTCACTTAAAATATTGTTTGTTTTGACCATTTTCATATTGAGTCCCGTGGTTTTATCATTGGACATACAAGTAGGCACTTTTTCATAAAAGTCACCTATCTTATTAGTACCATCACTTAAGCATGTTAAATATGGAATTTCCAATGATCACAGTTTTATGATTGGATGTATAGGTAGGCACTTTCTTCATAAGATCTCTTATCTTATTAGTACCATCACTTGAGCATGCTAAATATCAAATTTCCAATGGTAGACATTGTCATTAAGCAAAAATATGCTTCTTATGAGTTAATTCCAACTTCCCACATATATAATTTAGGAATGATCTCCTAGTGATCGATGTGCAATTTATTTTGTTCTCCCCTTTGCTATCCAAGAGCCTATCGAGATCAGTTCCTTGTTTCTGCCCTCTTGCCCCAGTGATACTCCGACCTTTGTCATATCGGATTGCGACAAGAGATTGAAAAAGAATTATACGATCTCACCTAATTTTATTAGATGTCTCCAAAAATGACTTCAAACCAACTTGAAACGCACATCACGAGAGTTTAATAAAAGCCATTTTAGTTTCGTTGTGCAGCATGTGACTGCATGGTCATGTCGAAGTTGTTTCTACCGAATAAGCTTGGTTTAGTCAAGTATTAGTTAAGGTAGTTTTGTGATATTTATTAGAAAGAGAAAGTCACATTTAGAATATATTCAATGCATAAAGCTGAATCAGGCATTAACTATCCTTTCGGGTCATTTGAAATTACCTAATCAAGGTTTTTCGAAAATACTAATGATTGGAGAATTGATGCACGATAAGTATCTCACCCGATGGAAGGTGACAGGCAATCTGTGCGCCAAGGATAAAATGGTGAGGCCTGAGATGAGTTGAAACCGACGACGCTTCCGAACTCAATTTTTTTTTTTTTTTTTTGAAGTTCAGTTAATTAAGCCGGAAGCAAAGCACCCCCAACGTCTCTTATCCAAGATTATCCAGGCCCCCGCAGCCAAACGGGCCGAATCACCGTCCCCACTGGGACGCCACGTGGACAGTCCTCGCCCCCCGCACCAACCTTTTGACCCATCCCCCTGGCCGAGCCATCGCGCCACCGCCGCCCAACGCGCAGATCTCGAACCGTCTCAAATCCTCTCTCTCTCTCTCCTTTCTCTCTCTACATCTCCGAGTTGACTCGCCGGAGCACCGCCACCCGTCCCCGTCCCCGTCCCCGTCCGAAGGCTCGCGCGCGCCATGGGAGTTCCCGCCTTCTACCGGTGGCTCGCCGATCGGTACCCGAGCTCGATCGCCGACGTCGTCGAGGACGAGCCGGCCCTCGACGCCGGCGGCGCCGCCCTGCCGATCGACCCCTCGAGGCCCAACCCTAACGGAATGGAGTTCGACAACCTGTACCTCGACATGAACGGGATCATCCATCCGTGCTTTCACCCCGACGGCAGGGTACGTGCGTGCGTGCCCGCGTGTGTTCCTTCCTCCTCTTCGGCGCGCTTGTGTGTGATCGGGTTCTTTTCAATTTCGGTGGTCTCGAGCTGGAATTGTGAAAGGTTTTTCTCTTTGGGGGGGGCGGCTGGATGTTGAGATGAATAGTTTGGTTGATATTGGGAGAGGGTAGGAGGTGAATGTGGGAAATTTGAGTTTTTGTGCTGTGGGTATGTTTAATTCGGTTAGTCTTCCGCATATGCGCGAGCTAGGTGTGCGAGTGCGAGTTTATTTGTGGAATATAGCCGGAGAGATTGGCTTCTCATGGATATAGTGCTTTGCGATGCCTTATGATTTTAGGCGAGACGTTGGGGGATGTTTGGTTTGTGCTTGCAGATAGATGCTTCTACGTGGTCATCACCATTTTAGCTCGTCTTTGTATTTCAACTGATGAAATATGAGAGAGAGAGAGAGAGAGAGAGAGAGAGAGAGAGAGAGAGAGAGAGTAGTTGGAACCAAGGACTGCAAACGTCCACGCTTCAGGGATTTGTAGGGTTTGGCAGTAGCCATGTTCGCTAGGAAATGTAATTTAGCTTTGTCAGCATTCTTCTGTACTAAGTAAGGCAGTAAGGCAGGCTGTAGCAGTGACTGACCTAAGATGGGAACTAGCTGGAGCTAATGCCCCTGGGATTACGGTGTATGTTATGATAATTTTATACTACCATATATGAAGCGTCGTGTAAAATTTCTCTATTTTGCCCCCTGAGTTAAGACTATTACACAATTTTTCGTTGCGATGTGTTATCTATGTTTTACTTCCTCATAAAATTTCTCTTGACTATAGCTTTATGTGATTGTGCAGCGTCCTCCTGCTAGCTACGATGACGTCTTTAAGGCAATATTTGATTATATTGATCATGTCTACTCATTGGTTCGTCCTAGAAAGCTTCTTTACCTGGCAATTGGTAAGCTTCAGTATTTTATTATTCTCCATATCAACCATGCAGATTAATCTAACTGAAAAATATGCAGATGGAGTTGCACCAAGAGCTAAAATGAACCAACAGCGTTCTCGGCGTTTTAGGGCTGCAAAAGATGCAGCTGATGCGGTAAGATTTCTCAAGTTGCCATTATAATCATCATGATCACATTATTTTGAAGATTTTTATCTCTACTTCAATCATGCAGGAAGCTGAAGAGGAACGGTTGAGGAAAGAATTTGAGGCTGAGGGACAAATTCTTGCTCCCAAGGAAAAGCCAGAAACTTGCGACTCAAATGTCATTACTCCCGGCACACAATTCATGGCAGTTCTTTCTGTCGCACTTCAATATTATATACAAGTGAGATTAAATCGTTATCCTGGCTGGCAGCAGACAAAGGTTTGTTGACATCTTATCTAGCATTTGCTTTCTTACTGCCTTTCACATTGGATAATTCCTGGCCCATGGAGTAATTCATCTCTATTGGGGTAAAACTCTGTTTTCAGGATTCTTTCTCTCTAAATTTATTTATGCGGCTGCATTGGATGATTCTTGAAGGTTATTCTTTCTGATGCAAATGTTCCTGGGGAAGGAGAGCACAAGATTATGTCATATATACGATTGCAAAGGAATCTTCGTGGTTTTGATCCGAACACTCGGCACTGTCTTTATGGCCTGGTAAATTTGTTTTGCACTCTGCCTCTGTACTAATAGCTTTCCCTCTTCTCGGCTGGTTACTTTAGATTCCTCTGAGTTATTATCTAATTTGGTTCACTATAATCAGGATGCTGACCTGATTATGCTTTCGTTAGCGACACATGAGATTCACTTTTCAATTCTCAGAGAGGTAAATAGATTATTCAATTTTCCATTTTGGGTTGTGGGATTCGGCAGGATCTCATTTTCTGGTGTCCTTTTTTTTTTTTTCCTCTCTCTCCAAAAAATCTGCAGGTGGTCACTTTTCCAGGACAACAGGAAAAATGTTTTCAGTGCGGCCAAGTTGGTCACCTGGCTGCTGAATGTCGTGGCAAGACTGCTGATGATATGTTAAACGATATTCCTATCCACAAGAAGAAATATCAGGTTTGTTGAACTCTGATTTCATGTTCAGTGTCTTATTCCCTGCTTTTCTTTTGTATGACTGTTTGTAATGTGGCAGTTCCTCAACATTTGGGTACTCCGGGAGTACTTGCAGCATGATCTGGACATACCAAATCCTCCATTCGAGATTGATTTCGAAAGGATAGTGGATGATTTTGTATTTTTATGTTTCTTCGTTGGCAATGACTTCCTTCCACATATGCCTACATTGGAGATTAGGGAGGTATGTCACATCTAGGTCCTTTGATCAGATCACTATTATGTGTGGCAGCAATCGCAAACTAAGATGTTCACAACTTTTCGCCTAACAGAGACACGATTTCATGCTAACCTGGTGGTTTTGCTTGGGTTTATTCTGTGTGCTCACTAATTATGCGGACTTAGAATGCTCATTGTGCATCTTTCTGTTCTTCAGGGTGCTATCAATTTACTAGTGATGGTCTATAAAAGGGAGTTCACTGCCATGGGAGGTTACCTTACTGAAGCAGGCGAGGTAGTTTCATTATGCATCCTTTGATATGCAGTTTCCAGTTGGGTAATGTTGTGGTTGGATGATGAATTCTCGGGTTGGTTGCTCTAATACTAGTTGTTCAGGTTACATGTTCTTGTTTGTTGAAGAGTTTATTTCTTCTTTAGGATGTGGTTTCCACAAGGCTTTTCTAGTTATTTTTAGCTGTCATAACTATTTGCTGTCAGTATTTTTTGGAAAGACATTTTCTATTTTGCGTTTTTTCTTATATTTTTGTTTTAAATCTGGTGAATTTGATTTTATTTAGTGAACACCACAAATCAGTTGGTATATGCAGAGTCTATTTTTTCATATATATATATATATATATATTAAGGTTTTGGTAGAAAATCCAACAAATCCTAGTTTGTGATGGTTGTGTGAATCCATTAGTCTATTTGTTTCTTGTAAAATTTAATGTATTGACAATCTTTGATGAGGAGTTTTAATTTCTTTCTCGTGTCCAGGTCATGTTAGACAGAGTAGAACATTTTATCCAGTCTGTTGCTGTCTACGAAGATCAAATTTTTCAGAAGCGGACTCGCATACAGCAGGTAACTTTGGTCATTTATGAATGCTATAAATTCAATCTGCTTGTAAGGCAGTATGTGACGGAGAATTCAAAGAATGATCCAAATTCTTCCAGTTTCTTTTGGTGTTATTCGTGGAACAAGTGGAGTGGAAATAGATTTTTTTTTTTTTTTTAATTCCATTGAAAATAGTTGTTCAGGACTCATAATCAATTAAAGCATGTGACACTTTTAGTACGGACTAATGAGTACAATACATATGCCAGCATCCAGTCCTATTTAACTTTATGCTCGACATTTTCTCTAGGCACTGGAGAATAATGAAGAAATGAGATCTAGATCAAGAAGAGAGTCATCAGAAGAATCACAAAGTCCAGCTGTTGACAAGGTATGCAAAGAGTTGATTTCTCATTTACCTGCGTGGTAACTGAATATCTTCTGTTTTGCACTTTCAGTCGATCAAAGGCAATTGAAATGTGGCAAGTCATGATTTCTGTAATCAATAAAGATGATGCAGTTTTGTTTGGGCGGGGACTATCATTAAGTTCGATTTAGTTCTCTGATTGTAGGTTGGGATTTAATGGAGAGATCAGGTGCACTGAAAAGATGTGCACTTAACAAGTTGAATGAATCAATCTTTAAGTGGCTCCTTTTACATCTTCCTAGCTTTGGTTACTCCAACCTCTCTGTTCAATAGATTTTAGCATTATTTGACTCTTGCGCTGTCTAACCGAAAGCATAGTCTTATATGATGAATGATGTCTTATGGACTCCAGTGTGTACCATACATGAGCTTGAATGGTGTTGACGCTACTCTCTTTTGGGGCCATAGTATTTCTGCTATGTTCACTTTTTCTTGTGTGTCCTTTGTTTTGCTTCTTTTTTTTTTTTTGGGGGGGGGGGGGGGCGGCTGACCAGATGGGAGAAGCTAAGTTTCACATGGTGTACCATTGAACTGTGATTCTTTTTTCCATATGCACTCAAGTGAACATTTTATGAGTGAAGAAACCATTTTTAGGCGTTCTGAAGAGAATGATCTACCTTTTACATATTTTGAGTAGTCAGATAAATTGAAAAGTTTGACTTTTTGATGCGTTATTTTTGTGGATGAATTATATCTATTGTCAGTCCCATTATCAATATCTCAAAGGAAACATGAGAAGCTTTATGAGCTAAATAATCAATTCTTGAGTTTGATACACTATGGTTTGAAATCAGGTTAGATTAGGGGAGCCTGGATACAAGGAAAGGTATTATGCAGAGAAATTTCATGTGTCAACTCCGGAGGAGATAGAGAGAGTTAAGAAGGAAACGGTAACTTTTTTCTTGTATCTTGAAGCATTCACTTTACTAACTTTAATATCGGTATTATTTCTCATAATTATTTTGCTTTTATTTCGTCTCGTTTGTCTTGGTAACTTCGTATATATTTGTTTTACAGTGTTCTGTGCTTACTCTCCTTGATTTTAATTATTGTGATTGTTTGTGGCATTGATTTAGTTTGTTTGGATGGTAAAGCAGTCTTCAGACTCTGAATCTCTTAATAGCAGTTCCTTTACATTTAGATGTCTACTTTTATTGGAAATCTGTGTGGATGTGGAAGTTATGTAGCTTTGAGGAGCTGTAACTGTGTTATTTTAAATAGGAAAGACATATCGATAATTCCTTTTTCTGATATGAATCAAGAGGGAAGTTCTTTTTACGTTAATTTTCCATAGGAAGTGTTCCTTTTATGGAGATTGATTTATTTAGGAGTATACCTGATAGTTTTCACAGCCAATGTTTTGCTTGGTGATTTCTATGGAAGAAGGATCTGAATGGCATTTAGTCAACTGCATTTGGACTTCGGATGAGGCTAATTTATTCTTCTGCTTATCTTAGACAATTTTAAGTATGACAGTTAGATATTCTGGAAGAAATGTTGCTATTGGGGCATTAGCTTTTCTTATTGTTGGGTAAAAGGGTATTGGTCAACTAAGCTGGAATGTTCTGATGCCAGGAACTAAGCTGGAACATTCTGGCTCCATCATTTGTTCAAAATGGTTTTTGGTGAACTAAGCTGGTACCATCTGAATCCTACTAGAGCAAATAGATGTTTTGACGTATCTCAAGTAGATGTTTATGTAGTTGCATTTGGTCTTTGCATGGTTCAAATCCATATGCCCCTAGGTGCCAAATTTGAGTGTGATAGAAAAGAGTGGAAGCTTCCTTGTGACTTGATATCTTCCGCATTGTAAATATATGTCATGGACTTATTAATTGGATGAGTTCTCATTGTCAGAAGCTTCAGTTTCACTGCAGTTCCTCATTCCAGATTGTGTGGCTTCTTCAATACTTGCCCTTGGAAAAATGTTAATTTCTCGTTTGTGAAGTCCTAGATTGCTATTATCTTCCTACCTCTTTAGCATCGTAAAGATATATCGTGGACTTATCAATTGGATGACTTCCTCATTGTCAGATGCTTCATTTTCGGCCGCAGTTCCTTCTTATAGATTGTGTGGCCTCCTCAGTACATTTGCCCTTGGATAACTGTTAATTTCTTTTGTTTGTGAAGTTCTCAATTGCTAGTATTTTCCTACCTGTCTGATTATTACAACTGCAGTTTTGTATCGAGGTTAATGGTTGATGGCATTTCTGCTTTGCAGGTTTTGAAATACGTCGAAGGTTTATGTTGGGTCTGTTGGTATTATTACCAAGGTGTTCGATCCTGGCAATGGTGAGTTTTACCATTAAGGTCTGCAAGAAACAATACTGATCCATCTTTACATGCCTTTTAATAGCAATTATCTGATTCCATTGCCTAGAATGTATTGGACGGTACTTTGAAGACCTCCTGCTGGGATATTGAGCAAAAATCTTGTTATTATGTTTAATCAGATGAATCCTGCATGCTTCATTTTCTGGGTAGCTTTACTCGAAATGTATTGAATTACCACACTATGATTTCCCTACTGTCAATGCTACTGTTAAGTTGCAATTTGGTTTTCATGCTACACGAGTTTTTATTAGCCTATTTTTTATATCTGAATTATTGAAAGTTGTATACATGCTTGTTCAGGTACTATCCATTCCATTATGCTCCATTTGCTTCTGATCTCAAGGATTTAGCTGGTCTGGAGATCACATTCTTCTTGGGAGAGCCTTTCAAACCATTTGATCAGCTCATGGGAACCTTACCATCTGCAAGGTTTCTTTTTGTTTTCTTCTGCTTTTGAAAATACTGGGGACCGTTATATTAGTCCTTTTTGTAGTTCAAATTTTCTTTTTAGACTGCTCATATCTGGTGTTACAGTGCAAGTGCTCTGCCAGAACAGTACAGAAAATTGATGACGGATCCTTCCTCACCAATCCTTGACTTTTATCCTTCAGGTATACTAACCAGCAGGCAATGCTTATCAATGCAACTCTCTCTCTCTCTCTCTCTCTCTCTCTCTCTCTCACAACTTTTCCTTGTTATTATGTTGACAGATTTTGAGGTCGACATGAATGGAAAGAAATTCGCATGGCAGGTACGGTCTAACTTGTCCACTTGACATTGTTCTTGTTGTGGCTATCTTGTGTGAATAAATGGAAAGTTCCTCTTTCTTGAATTAGGGTGTTGCCAAATTGCCGTTCATTGAAGAGAAGAAATTGCTCACTGAAACGAGGAAACTAGAAGTCTATTTAACAGTGAGAAAGCTCTTATCTTGAATTTTATTCTTATTTAACCTGACTGGACTGTCATAGCTACTTTATATCTTTTTTTAACTTGACATTTTCTTTTGTGTATTAACATTTATTCAAGATGCTCTTTTGTAAGATTTGTATCGGATAAAATGAGTTTTTTTTAATGAGTGTGCATTCTGAGTTTTTGGTCCAGTGATACTAAACATCTGTAGTTGAATGAAAATGTTTTGCTAAAGCCTTCAAGAGTGCTTCCATGCTTCACTGATTGTTAATATTTTGTAAGGATATTTTCCTACTTATTTGGAGACCGTTACTTGATCAATACTGAGCTTAGCTTGGGGTTGTGGCAAGGAGTATCATGTTCTTTGGAGGTGCAATTTTGTAGGCTGACCTTGTTTAACTCCAAGATTCATTGATGCCATTTCTGCCTTTTCATTTTCTTTTTTTTCTTTTATTCTTTTTTTTTCAAACATCAGCTCATGATTTTTTTATGTGGCATTGTTATCTGCAACCTCCTCTGTAATTTGAATTCTCCATCTCATGATGCTCAAGAATGCTCACAGATTGACTCGGTTTATATAGGAGGAGGAGCAACTACGAAATAGTGTGATGTTTGATTTGCTCTATGTTCATCCAGTCCATCCTTTGTCTCTACAAGTTTATTCGTACCACCAATTAAGCTATCAATTAGGGCCATATCAAAGATATCCAGTACCGATTGACACAAATGCTAGGTCAGCTAGCCTCTTTCTGGCATAAAAGCTTGTGTGTATATTTTACATGGCTGCAATTGGGTTAACTTTTATTCTGCTGCATTCATTTTTTGCCAATCTTTTACAGCGGTGGAATGAATGGATTCCTCTGGCTAACTGAGAGGAATGTACTGACCTATGTAGTTCGTTCACCTGTCCGGGGATTAGAGGATATTGTAAACAATCAAGTATTGTAAGTGTCTTTTTTGCTTTTGCAATTCTTGGGCGACAAACTCGAATTATTCACAATCCCTGTTGCTTCGCAGTAATGTTACTTATCTCAATCCTGCAAAGCACGAGCACATTCCCAGACTGCCTGATGGTGTTGACATTCCTCCAAAGGTACATGATGTGCTTACTGGTTCATATATGTTAATTTGGAAGTAAACATTTGTATTTTGTTCTCAATGTATACAATTTATTCGGCAAAACCTTATGTACATCATGTAGGACTTTGTATTTGATGTTACATGAGGCCTTTTCCCCTTCAACATTGGTGTGAAATGAACAGTTGAAAAGTGGGGGTTATTTCATATGGGAAAACCTTTTTCAAATCAATGTTTAGGTCAGTTGATATTGGATGTTATGACAAGAAAATGGATGGCTCACTTTTTCACTTTTATAGGTTTTAGGACCTTTGGATATCAAGCCATTCCCTGTGTTATGGCATGAAGATAATTACGGCAGGCGCCACCAGGGAAGAGAAAGGTGAGAGTGAATTCTGATGGTCTTGCTGTCTGCATTGATATGTCTGTCCGTTTGTTTTATATTTCTGCTTCTGCATTAGTGATTTATATCAATTTAGAGGCTTGTGGTGCAATAGAATTTGCAGTTGAGAATTAATTTGAAAGCAGGGACATTTGGAAAAAAATTTTGGTTACTCCTACAAGTTATTGAGTGTGGGTTGTGAATTCTTCGGAGAACCTTTTTTTCCCGTCATTTCTGTTTGGAGACACTTCTCTCTTTTCTCTCCCCATCTAATTGTAGTGCTTGTGTTCTTGTAGGCCATCAGTACCTGGAGCAATGGTCGGTCCAATGCTGGGAGTAGCAGCTCATCGTCTTGTCAAGAGTACACTAAATATCAAGTCCAACAACAATCAATCCTCTGGTATTTTGGAACCACCACGCAATCGGAACTTTCAGGGATATTATCCACTTAATAGACCAAGACCAGCTGGTCCCTCTGGGTACGAAAGGGGGTTCAGTGAAGATCCCCCCCAGTACTATGGGAATCACAACTACAATCAAGGCATGATTGGTAATTCGAGATATCCGCCTTTATCAAATGGTTGGCAAGGAAGCAAACAGCATGTGAGGCCAATGGATAGGTCTCAAAATCAAGAGCAGCATAGGAATTTGAGGAATGGAATGTCTGCTTTGGCAGTGGAAGAAGGTGTCAGAACTAAACAAAATGTCCCTATGTTACTAAGGACCCCCAATCCCGGGCATTCTTTACTCACACCCGACCAGGCTATGCAAAATGTGGGCCCACCGCCACCCCCACCCTCCAAATGGATCATCAAGAAGGCGGTCGCTGGAAATGGAGTACACAGGGAACGACAAGGAGCTGTCACTGGAGGAGGATCAGAGAAGCAGGTAAAAATGGTCTATCAGGTGAAGACCCGGGTGTCAAACGAGATGTTGGGTATGGAAAACTCATCATCGAGTCAAAACGCAAGTGATCTTCCACCTCCATGAAGCTTCTTGGCATCTCAATGGTTTATCTTCAACGAAACAACAGTGTTTCACGATCCATGTCCAAACCGGCGAGAACTGTGGAATTCTTCAGCTTAATGGGATATCGAGCTGCCCAAGCTCCAGTTCTCATGCCACCTTCTGGCGGGTGATTCTGATCAAATTTCCTGCTGATTGATTCCTTGGGGCAAGTGTGGATACAGAAACTTGACCAACCTCTGCTTATTCTGCAAGAGATCTATATTTATAATCAGCACTCCATTTAACTGCTGTGGAGGAGGCGTTCCTGCTCATGATGGGACCTAGATTTCTTGGCCGTTGGACGGCGCTTCTGTATCATAGGTGTAGGTCATATGTAGGATTTATTTAGTTTTCCAGCGTTGTAAATTACTGTGATCCATCATTCATTTTCAGGGATGGTGGTTCTAGGGTTATAATCAGCAAAATCGCACTATCATCTGCGGTGTTGTTGGGAAATTGGTATCGATGGGCAAGTAGTCGACAGTCTTTTCCCTCGCGGCGTTGCCTGAATGCCACAGGGAAGTGCAAACACTCTGTACTGCTCTTTACTCCCTAGGAAGTGCAATCAGAGACTATGGAAGATTACCGGCGTGCGATGGACGCATTTGATCTTTGCTAGGCATTTTCAAAGATGATACAATGTGACTGCGAGTCAGTCTTATGGCCGTCGAGAGCCGACTAGCGGAAACATTAACCCGGACCAGGTCATCTGCGCATTCCGCGACTCGATACGAGCGGGTTGCTGCTGCAGATTTCGCATCCTCTGTACTCGGCAAATCTCAAATCAAAGGAGATGTTCCAACATCAACAGGATGATATATAATCAATCAGAGAGTCGAGCTCAACTTTTACCAACTTAGAACAGCTATATAACAGTGCTACAACAGTTGCCAAACTTTTATTAACTCTTTCAAATTCTATTTTGCACAAACATACAATGAGATTTCCCCTTAACCCAAAAAAGAAGAAAAGCCAAGCAGCTACAAAACCAGCAGCAGCCCGAGTTCGCTCTTTGGACTTATGTCAAGAAGTAACCGGACAAAAACAGGACGAAGAAGAAAAAGAGGCCGCCGTAGATGAGCACCGCCTTCTGGCCGGAGGTGAGGGTGTTCCCGCCGAGCCCGAACTGCTGGTTCTGCGCGAACCCCGCGATCTCGACGCTCTTGCTCTCGAAGAAGCTCTTGGCCGCCCCGCACGTGGGGCACCGCCAGTCCTCCGGCATCTGCGCGAACGGCAGGCCCGGCGGGATCGGGTACGACGGGTCCCCCACCGCCTCGTCGTACTTGTACCCGCACGACCGGCACTCGTAGATCCCCGTGTTCAGCACCGCGAACTTCTCCTCCATCCGCCGCCTGTCGAAGTCCTGGCCGTCGTCGGGGGGCGGCGGCGGCGGGCCTCTTGCTCCTGGGCGGGCGCGGGCGGCGGGGGCGGGGGCGGGGCGGGGCGGGCGGTTCTTGGCTCGAGGTGGGCTTGTCTTCTTTGGAGACGTCGACGGAGCGGGGCCTGAATGGCGGGTTCGGGTTCGGGTTCGGGCTCGGGTTTAGCCTAGTCGTGAGGTAGAGCTTCTTGGGTATCCTGGGGGTGGTGGAGGTGGGGAGGGAGTGGTGGTGGTGGTGGTGGTGGGTGAGTTTGGGGTTTGTGGAGAGGTGGAAAGAGAAGGTGGGTCTTGTGGTGGCGGAAGCCATTGATGAGATGAGCCTAGTTCTTGCTGGTGCTGGTGTGGTGGGATTCTTGGGTTGGGGAGTTCAGTGAGGAATTCTTGATGTTGGGTTTGCAGAGGAGCTGGAGGTGGAGGAGAGGGACAGAGAATCCATGGGAGAGGGAGGAAGACCTAGAGTTTTGTGGTTGGATAAGGTGGGGAGGAGAGAGAGACATTTGCAAGCATTCCTCCCCACACAAGTCTCACACACAGCACACACTCACTCCCCCCCTTTCCTGCATTTTTTTTTTTCCAATTCTTGGTCTTCTCTTTTTTCTTTATTTAGCACTTTTTGCCAAGAAATAATGGAGAAAACCCATGAAGAAGAAGATGAAGATGGTTCTCAATCCAGTTCAAATTAGGCATTGCATTCTTAGCATTACCATGATTCATATGAGATACTTCTCTTGTAAGAATAATAAGAGATGTAAAGGATCGGATCGGATCTAATCATCTGTTCAAATCATTTTGGTTGAATTAAAATTTACATCAAATGTTAACTCTCGTCGATTTTTTTTTTTTTTTTTAATTTAGGTAATCATTTATATTAATATGCTGTGCTTGTGGAAGAAAATTATTTTCAATAGATGAGATTTCTAACAAAGAGAAATATGCCCAAAAAAAGAAGTCACTATATTGAATCTCTGTCTACGGTGAATTTGAATTTCCTTACAGGATATAATAGGAGAATGAGAATTGTGCATTTCTCGTAAAATTACATTCAAAGATGAATATGGGTTCTTGTCCCTGTTCATGGTGAAATTTCACTCGTTCTCTGCACGGTCCATTCTTCAACTATATATAGTAAAAAGGAGTACAGGCGAGGGCGATATGGGCTCCGGGTCCATCCCCAACACGATTGACTGAGCCTAAATAATAAATACTGGTGTATAGTTTCAATCACGGGCTTATTGGTCGTGGACCATGGCCCACTCGCATGAATTGTCATTTGTCCCACAATGATTCATATCTTTCGGCCGGGACGATTCGGGGCGAGCGTGCAATAATCATTGAGGGTGATCATTCCAAGAACCGGACCAGAAGTGTCGGTTCCCAGTTTTTGAAATCAAGAACCGGTTCGATTCAGTTTATATGGGTAGGTTTGGGAATTGATGGTGATCTCTGTTTTTTTTGTTACCCTACCTATTCCCTATAAGACTATAGATGTTGTTGAATAGTCTGAATTCTTTTTTCTTTTTTTGGTGTTTCGGATCTTTAATCAATGAAAATCTCCATGGAAAGACATTGAAAGTGTGATGAAATGTGATCAGGTATCATTAACGAAAAAAGTACTAGTTCGGTTTCACGTATGAAATTAGGAATCGAATCGATAATCATTGACTTCAAATTGTAGAACTAATAATTGTCCAGATTTGGGCGATTCAATTTGATTATAAGCCTTACCCTAATAATATTGCTTGTAATTCGTGTCAATGTAATCTTATTGATTTTGATTTTATATGTTGAATAGTATAATCATAATGAAAGCATGTTAGTTTGTGTCAATTTGTGCCGACGTTTAAAGTTAGCATGTCAAATCAAGTTAAGACATATTCAAGTTATCTTTATGTAATTTGTGTTTTTACCTTGCACAATGCCAATGGGATGTGTCCATTTTTATCAACCTCGCAAAATTATTATCCCGAAACTTAACTAATATATGAAAGCTTCATTTATTTTATGAAAAAAATGGTTTATAAAATATTTTTAAAAAATATTTATTTATATCACTTATAATAACAAATGAACTTGTCCACAAAAGTATTCAAACAATAATTATCGTGAATAATAAAAATAATTTTCATCAATAATTATTTAAAGCGATAGAAGAAATAATTTTTAGATAAATATCTTTCAAACTTTTCATTTTTTGTGACATATAACGATAGCTACATGATTTACAACAATACCCACATCCGCTAGTATTTCCAACATCTAAACAATAATTCGACACATCACATCATTAGTGGACTGATGAAATTACAAGGAACAAACTTGAAATCGAAACACGTCCGATTCTCTTCTTGGGGACCAAATAAGTCAAGTCAGAGAACGGACAGGGACTCGATCGAACCGACTGACCGGGTGCCATTGCAAACCCATCACCTCCATGTTTATTTTCTTTATTTTTGTGAAATATTTATTAGATCGAGAGTGCAAAAGATTGAAAAGTTCATAACTGGGCAAGAGTGAGCAAGACAGACCAATCGAATTGATAATTGCTCGATTAAAACCGAACGTATGGTTTCCCGTTCCCTAAAAGCGAAACTGGTTTCCCATTGGTTCGGTTCGCGATTATGAAGAAGGGAGTTAGATTGATTATTTTTTGTCTCTTAAAATATAAATTCAATAATCTAAAATCCCTCACGGACGCCTCTTCTTGCTATCCTATTTCGGTCTCTTTTCAAACTCGTCCACGATACCCACGCCTCATCTTAAGCTGAACTCACGACGGGACACGTTCAATCAAATCACGCATTCAATTAGAATAAAATCATTGATTGGAATGTAATTTGCATACAACTAATACAGACAAGATACCGATCTAGAAGGGAAATTCATTTGGGTAACACGGGATTTTGTTTTATACCATTTGAAATAGGAATATGGTGGTTATGTTTTGGACAGACTTGCTTACTCCTGCAAAATATGAAGCGCTCGAAATAACCGAGGACTAAACAAGAGTAGTGGTCCCTAGTTCTCAAAATCGAAGACCGGTCCCTCCGGTCCAATTCCTGATTCCTAGTTCCTAGACCAAATTGGATCAGACCGAGAATCGATCATCTTTAAAACTGGGGATTAAATAGGGAAAATCAAAAGCAAAAAAAAGACTAATAATAATAATCGTAATAATAATAATAATAATAATAATAATAATAACAATTAACAATTATAATAAAATGGATGAATTTAAAAAAAAAAAAAGGGGGAGGAGGGAGGGAAAAGGGGGGGAAAAAAGCAAGTTGGAAGGCACGCAAAAAGATAGGTGGAGGGAGGGGAGGGGAGGGGGGGGGGGGGGGGGGGCTAAGTGCAGCGCACGGGACCGCACCCAACCCCAACCTCAGCCCCACACGCTAACCCACCTCCCCCCCCCGCACCCACCCAAATTCCCCAACCCCCGTCAACTCTCTCTCTCTCTCTCTTTCTCTCTCTAAACGCTTTCCCCCGATCCATCCCATCGTCAACATCGAACCTCCAACCGCCCCCTCCTCCGCCGCTCTCATGGCCTCCGAGCAGGACGGCGCCGCCGTCTTCCCCGACGAGGAGGACCTCGACGACGACGACGACAGCCAGGACGACGACGACGACGAGGAGCTCCTCCCCAACCACGCCTCCTCCGCCCCCGGCGCCGGCGTCGGCGTCGGCGTCGGCGTCGGCGTCCTCCCCGACGACGACGACGACGTCTTCGACGACGACGCCGACTCCGCCTCCACCTCCTCCTCCCTCCCCACCGCCACCCCCTCGACCACCACCTCCCCCACCCCCGCCCCCACCCCCACCCCACTCCCTCCGCCTCCGCCTCCGCCTCCGCCGCCGCCGTCACCGTCGCCGTCCCCGCCCCCTCCGCTCCGATCCCCTCCCCCTCCCCGTCCCCTCCGCCGCCCCCGCCTCCGCGGCCGCTCCCCCACCCTCCTCCTCCGCCGCCGCCGCCGCCGCGGTCTCCATCGCCGCCCCAACTGCCTCCCCCGTCCCCCCGATCGTCGGCACGATCTCCCCCTCCGAGCTCAAGCGGCCCTCCCCGGCCGTGACCGTCGCCAAGCCCCTGTTCCAGCGCCTCTGGACCGACGAGGACGAGATCGAGCTCCTCCGCGGGTTCCTCGACTACACCACGCAGCGCGGCGGGGCGCCCTCCGGCGGCCACCACGACACGGCCGCGTTCTACGACCAGATCAAGTGCAAGCTCCAGCTCGATTTCAACAAGAACCAGCTCGTCGAGAAGCTCCGCCGGCTTAAGAAGAAGTACCGGAACGTGCTCAGCAGGATGAGCTCCGGAAAGGACTTCGCTTTCAAGAGCCCCCACGACCAGACCACCTTCGAGATCTCCCGCAGGATCTGGACCAACGTCGCCGCCGCCCCCCTCGGCTCTAACAACGACCACATCGACGACGAGGACGACGCCGTGCGGAACCCTAATTTCAATAATCACCTTTTTACGACTCCTAATCCTAACCCTTTTTTCGATCCGGCCACGACGCCCACCAAGTCGCGCAAAAGGCAGCGTCCTCCGCAGCCACAGTCTCATCCGCAGCAGGTGCAGGTGCAACTACAGCATGTGAAGGTGGAGGACAGGAATTTAGGGGTCGATGGCCCCACCATGTCGAATAATGCGAATCCCAATTTGAATCTGAATGTGAACGCGAGTTCGAATGCGAATGCGAGTCCGGGTGTCGCGGGAGTGATTGAGGATACTGTGAGGAGCTGCTTGTCGCCATTGTTTAAGGAGTTGTTGAGTGGGGCTGCAGTGGGCGGGGGATTTGGTGGCGGGGGATCAAGAGGAGGCTTTGGGTATATTACGGCGGCGTTGAATCCGTTGCCGTTCAGTTATGGAGTGGGACTCGGAGTGGGCAGCACCGGCGAAACTGGGGATGAGAGGTGGAGGAAGCAGCAGATAATGGAGTTGGAGGTGTATTCGAAGCGGTTGGAGTTGGTGCAGGATCATATCAAGGCGACTATAGAGGAGCTGCGCTCTAGCGGAGGAGGGTGATTTAAGGAATTAGCCACTGCGCTTTTCATTTTCATGGGATGTCAGTTGTAAGTGAGTTTGAGTTTTCTTGTTTCCCCCACTCAAGTTTCGCGAAATAGATTGGGCATTGATAAATAGTTGACACTTGATAGTGTAGTGGCCAGTTGAGATTTCGGTTTCACCTTTCTTTGAAAGATGATAGGGCAGTTGTTGAATAATTATTTCTAATTATTTAGCCTCCGATAGATTGGTCATGTTTTCCTGGGTTATGTAGATAATGGCGACTATGAATCGACAGTGGTAGATGAAATAATCGAATTGCTCTAACTTGCCTGGCAGGATCTGTCCTGTCGGATTTCTGAATTGTCTTCAGTTCATGTAAGTTCTTATGTTTTGTGGTGGTTGATTAGATTTATGGGAGTTGGGTATTCTGATTTTCTTTTGTATGCATCGGCTTTGTTGAAAACCTGTACGATCTGCGATGACAAGAATTTGTTCATGGGAGTTGGATATTCTGATTTGCTTTTGTATGCATCAGCTTTGTTGAAAACTTGTCCGATCTGCAACAAGAAGAATTTGGCTAAAAATAGAGCTGGAGCTGCATCCTTATCCTTGGTTTTTCATTTTCTGAAAGGACTTTGAATTGGCTTGGTGCCTTTTGTGCTAAAAATGTTCTCTATATATGTGCAAATACTTCCTTGTTATACTTGTAGTATGTGGGAGAGGCGAGTTCATGAGCATGTCACGCTGCTTATATAGAGGATGGATGCATCTTAGCATCTTTTAGCATGTGACTAGTAAAGATGATAGTATCTATACTTTTTGGCACTGTTCTGTGTCGTGCCTTCTGCACTTTGACTTGTCGTTGTAAATGTCTCTTCTGTTTGATGCACCGACATCATGCATTCAAGTCATTTTGATGTTTAGCAGTTCACGTGTAATTTTAGCCATCAAATTCAGGAAATGTTGCATTGTTCACAATAGCAAATTTTAGGTCTAATTATCGTTACCTCCACATTATCGAAGTTGTGGAATTCTTGAAGCGTGATATTCAAACAACTTGGTGAACTTGTAAATTGCACGGTACACCGTGTGGCAAATTGTTTCATGCCTGCAAGTGTGTATTCCACAATGAATGGCAGGGGATACATAAATAGTCTAATTTATCACGGCTAGGAAATTTAGTGGGTGGGAAGAGGGGCATGTTATTACTTAGGTCCTATAGTTCGCTTGAATTTGTTCTTACATCGTCCTGGTAACAGTTTTGGTTGTTGTGACATTTATAATTTCAATCTTGGCCATTTTTGTCTTCACAAACTCTGATGCTATATAACTTCTTGGCTGATGCTTATAATGAGTTCATATATAATATGAGCATTATATTGTCACTTCTAATTTGCCTCTGCGTTCTCATGGCCACGGCCTCTAGTTACCCATGATTTTGTTAGATGGTTTTTTCTGATTGCTGTTATTTGCTGATAGTTGTATGCTGTTTTTGTTTGTGTTTGGTGTTCCATGGAGGGAGTTTGGATGGAGTAAAAACAATTTAACGTTTCGACAGTACCTAATATGAGAAACTTGCCTTGCCCATTTGAACAATGCTCTGCTAGATTTCTCTTTCTGAGGAATCTGGGATATTACCATCGACTCTCCGTTTATTGATTTGTTAGTCTCTTTGAGGGAGATGAGAAAGCTTAGTAGTTCACTCAATGCTGCTACTGAGTTTGCTCGGACTGCTAGTTAACGAGTTTCTTTCCTGATTTGAGAAGGTCCGAGCCCTCATACACTCTCTTTTGGAAGCAGCACATGCAATTTCAGGTCAGCTTCTTCCTGATTGGGAGGGTCCTTTTGGGCTAATCAGGGGGCAATATTACAATTAGGAAGACAGTGTTCTTAAATTATACGAACGCGCTAAGAAGAAACAAACTGCTGAACAGTCCGGATCGATACTATTTCCTCGTCCGTTTTTCCCTCTTAGCTTTGTCTCATAAAGTGGAGCCTTCTCGTGTGTCCTCAGAGCCTCAGAACATGGTGTGCCAAAGCAAAACAAACTTTTGCAAAGATTTCACGGTGACTGTTGGTAGAAAAGAAACGTGAAAAAAATCCTTGCATGTTCATCAAATTCGTTTGTTCTCATGTCGTGACCAGTCTGCTGGATCATCTCTCCATACTTCGGCACCTGCGATAGTAGAAACCAAATCGGTTGAGATGGTTACTGCTTGTCGGATGCATCTTTGGATGCTTGCTTGTAAGGTGCTCAATATGTCCTCGTTAGCATGAAATATTGCGGGGGTAGGAGTTGCTTCTGATTCTTGCCAACCATCTCGACGACAGTAGATTTGGACTTACATAGCCCGATAGAAGCCATGTCGACAATCAGACCGCGGCCCACCCGCATCAATTCGGCTTTGACCCCGTGAAAACAATGGGCAACGATGCACGAATCAGAGGGGCTGATTTCCCTCTTATTCCGGACGCGTGCTTACATCTCAATCCTCCGCCATGCTCTCCACCTTGCTCGATAATCACCCTTCAGATGAAGGTTTGTGGAGGGTGTCGACAAAATTCAGTCCTATGATAAGTACTTGGACCGTCCGTTTCTTGTTACTGTACACTTTTGACATCTATGGTTTCAGAACGATAGGGTGGTCGGCATCTCGTGATGATTCATGTCAAACCCACTCATTTACTTGTGCACCCCTTACCATCCAAACTTCCTCATGATTTATAATCTGATCAACTCCAACCAAAAACGTCCCGTCATCATCGAGCCACCTATACCGGTAGTGCCTAGGTATGGGGACATGGGGCACATGGAATCCGCACCCTGCGGAGGCCACATGGGCAGGAGCAGTAGTACGCCCGGCCCCCGCCCTATTGATTTACTCGACGTACACGGTAATTCAATGCATCCAACGCCAGAGAAGATGACAAAATGCACGTCAGATAAATAATACTGCCGTATTGGGATCTCATTTTACAAACAAGCTTGGTTATCATCAACGTTCCTAGGGTGGTCAGCCGAGGCGGTACTTGTCTCGAAACGTGGTTCGAGCCTGGACCGGTCCAAGGGATATACCAGTATCACTTACCACCAAATGAAGGATGTAACAAAATGATGGTAAAAAGAGAGTAGAAACGAGGGGAGTCCTTTCCCGAAGACCAAAAATTACAGGAGCTTTGATCACTAAGTATCTTTAACAAAAGCAAGAACATTCTCTCAAAGCTTCTTCATCTCTGTTTCTAAAATTTCGTCCTCCACAGAACAGTCAAAATTCGTAAACCGACTAAACACCGGATTGAACAGCAGAAACAAACAATTCACTCCATAGCCACCTCCTAACAAGTAAACATATTGCAATTGAAATTGACTCCCATATCCTAGACTTCAGAATCAACAAGACTCTAGATGCTCACTTCTTCTTCCCCTTGGCAGCATCGCCTGCTTTAGTCTGTGCACGAGAGTAGGAACATTAAGAATAACAACAACACCATCTGGGACCAAGAAACCAGAAAGAAACATAGATTCGAAATTACCTTCTTTACTCCACGGATTTTCTTGGCTCTATTCTTTCTTTCCTTCATTTGCTTTCTCGACTTCTCTACCTTGGTATCAAGTCCATTCTGCCATGCAAAATTACCTTCTTTACTCAGAGCTTAATCATCACTAAATTTTGGTTATGGAGGGTGTCTACTAGTAAGAAAAGGGACCACATCCATAAGATAATCAAGTGCAATATTTCATTCCAAAACCACCATACGCAAAGAATTTATGTCCTGCATTCAAAAGGTAAATTGCAGAGTCCATACTACTAAAGATAATTTTTCTGGAATATAATGGTTATGTTTCAATTATAAAGTAGCCTTCAGGGCTTTCATATATACTGCAAAACCTTAGACTAAGAAATGCTGCCGAAAGAAGATAAGCTTAATCAGCTATATTATGTGGTTTATAAAGGGTGGGGAGCCCCACAAGTTGGGGTCTCCCAGCAACACATCTACTGCATGTAGCCAAGGTATGGCAAGGTATGCTAAACCGCATTATAAATATATAATCACTTCAGCAAGGAACAACTGGAGATTCAGTAGGCAGGAGTACAATTTCAATTCAACAAATGAAGAGAAAGAGGAACCACGAAAAATTAGATGACATGAGGAAAATTACCCTGATGAGTCTGTACTTGGGCTCATACTTCTTGGCAGTCTCAACTGAATCATAGATCAAACCAAAGCCAGTAGATTTCCCACCTCCAAAATGAGTCCGGAACTTGAACACAAAGATGGAGTTTCGGTCCTTCACATCATACATGTTTCCGAGCTTCTCCTTCAGCTCCGCCTACAGACCAAAAAGACCCTCATTTAGCAAACATCTCTTTGGCAGAATATCTCCAATAGTTGCGGTGCAAGCACCAAATTGAGAGGATTTTGACTGTCAAATCAACAGTTTATTACCTTGGAGACATTGGGTCTTCCAGGATGAAGTACATCAATGACCTACAAGGAAATGCAAATCGGAACATCAGCAGCCAGTAAAAAGGGTTTGATCAATACAATCTATTCAACTAACACTCCGAACTTCGGTGACTCCATATATCTGCATAATCAAGTTTCGCTCCCATCGCCTACTCGCCATTACCACAAAAACACACGGCATCTTTTGCATTTTAAGATTCTGAAGTCAATGCTAAACTAACCCAAGTCTCGTTTCGACCCAAGAAAACAGACGCAGCAAATCGTATCACTCTGCCATTATTTCCCCTGGCTAATTTCTAAATCCCACGATCCACCCCACGGGAGAAAACGGCGCTCCAAAGCCAATGATGCTCTCTCCTCACCAACTTCCGCCGAAAAATCAGCAACCTTTCCACCATACACACAACCCTCCGCGGCTTATTCTCGCAACCCGGGACCCGTCCCTTCAAAACCCTCGAAACCATATCGGCTCAACCCCAAAACCCTTCTTCAGGAGGAACTCAGCCCAAGACTAGACGGCCCCTTCCGGCGCCCCACCACCCGCCGATCCCACATCACCAAATCCCAAACGCCGCATTCACGAACCTAATCTCGCGCCGCCCCCCGATACGCAAACACCACAGAACAAGCTCCTTCCACATAGAGAGAGAGAGAGAGAGAGAAAGACTCACGAACTGCTTCCTGGAGAGAAGCCGGTTGGTCATGAACTTGCGGGTCCGGATGGTCACTGCCTTGTCCGCCATGGCTGCTGCTGCTCCTCCTCTTTCTCCCCCCGCTCGGTCGGTCACTTCTCGGTGGGCGCGCAGCGAAAGCGGAGAGATCTCGGCAGGCACCTCCCGGAAGGCGATGCCTTCGGATTTATAGCATTAGGGTTTTCCATGCCCAGGATTTCGCGTCCGCGAAGCTCCTCGTCGCCATCTTCCTCTTGGGCTGGGCTGCCAAAGGGCCCAACCTCTGCGGCTCAGCTGGGTCCGTCTTCGCCTCCGCCATCGAGCTGGAAAAATGCAATCTTGGCCTCGTTTTATTCATATAAATATGTACATATTTACTACGGGATGTTGATTAACTTTGGCCCATTGTTACCATCACCTTCTTGAAATTTCAATTTGTTTAATGAAGTCTCTAATCACAAATTCAACGAGCAACGTGGTCTCTCAACTTTTTTAATTTGTTTAATATGATCTCTGAACTTTCAATAAATGTCCAATTTAGTTCATGAACAATATGAAAATACTTAATATTATTTCTAAACCTAAATTAGTGGAAAAATGACATCAATTATATTCATATAGTTTGAGGGTTAGTCTAAATATTTACAGAAAGTTCATGATTTGTATCGAATATACTTAAAGTTCAGGTTCCATATAACATATTTGATCAAAATACAGGAATTATATCGAATAAATCGAAATTTTAGAAATCAGATTAGACGTTAGGTCAAAAGTCAATAGACCATTCGTGCCACTTTTATCATCTTATCTGGTCATTTTAAGCTGGGCATACATTAAAAATGACTGAAAATCTCGTGGTCTCCATGGAGAGATGAGGTTCATTCATGCTCCTTCCGCCGCCTCCACCACAAGCCGACTCTCTCTCTACACGAGCCCATTCCTCCTTCCTTCACCCAGAAAAATAATATCTCCCTCCCAAAGTTCGCTCTTTTCCTTCCTCTCTCTCTCCCAAAAAATCCTCTCTCCTCCTCCTCCATCGACGGCATTGGCTTCCTTCCATGGCCACGGCCGCGACCCTCTTCCTCTTCCAGCCCAGGCTCCCCGGGTGCGGCCGCAAGTCGCCGCCTTGCCTCCCCGGCGCCCGCCGCGTCCGCCTCGGCACCAGCGCTCCGAGCTTCGGCCCCGAATCCGTCCGCCGCCGCCGTGACGTCGCCCGGTGCTCCGCGCGGCGCGGGGACCTGCCCGCCGCGAGCTCCTCGGGCGCGGAGGATCGTCGGCGGAACCCGCTCGGGGTCGTCCTGAGCGCGGTCGCCCGGGCCCTGGAGTCGCTCAAGAGGCCCGCCGTCGCCGCGATCCTGCTCGGCCTGCTGCTCGCCTACGATCCTAACTCCGCATTGGCCGCCTCCGGCGGGAGGATGGGCGGGAGTTCGTTTTCGTCGTCGCGATCCTCGTCGTCGTCGTCGTCTTCGAGGAGCTATACGACGAGGGCGCCCAGCCCTAGCATTCCGTACTCGGCTCCGTATTACGCGCCCTCGCCGTTTGGTGGAGCCTACGTGGGGCCGGCGGTCGGGGTCGGAGTGGGCGCGGGGTCGAGCTTCTTCTTGATTTTTATGGGCTTCGCCGCGTTCCTTCTGGTCTCGGGGTTTCTCTCGGATCGGTCTGAGGGCGGCGTGCTCACCGCGACGGAGAAAACGACTGTGCTCAAGCTGCAGGTATGAGTGATTGTTTGGTGTTTGTTGAAATGCTTCGTGGTTTGCAATCGTTTGCGGCTCTGAGTTTGATTTGGTCCGGCTAACTAGGTGGAGTTTATCTGCTTTAGATGGGGGGAGAATTTAGTCATCAATCATCATTGTTGATGTAGGAGTGAAATGATCGAACGCCTTCGGGGTACTTGTATAGTGGCCTTTGCAATGACTTCAAAGTTACTGTCTGTTTTATTCATATTTTCCTTTATCCCTCCTGTCCATCTTCGTTTGGGTTTGTATTTGTAATGGCACCATCGTACATGGCAACCGAATTGTTGACATGGTAAGATTAGCAAAGGATGGATGGAATAGACATTGAAGCGAATGTGAATAGTTTGTGCATCACAATTGCTGAAAATTGAAGTGCAAGAGGCCACTCTGCAAATGCACAAAGTGAAGGGGGTCTAGGTTCTATTGCTGATATAATACACATGCATAAATAGCTTTTCTTTGAGAACTGCACTTTGATCATGTTTCTGTGGACTTCTTGATTGTGTGAATCAAGGTCCTTCTGTTCGTGGGGGATAAAAGTGATTAAGCTTGGAATTACCATGTGTTGTTAGGAGGTGTTTACTAGGAATTCGGATAAATGAGTTGACAATTTTGGTTAGTCAAGGTGCGAGTAATCAGAGGAATAGTTGGGATTGTCCCTAGATTCCTCGATACAAGTGCAATTAGATGTTATAAATGCTGGAATTGGAACTAGATTTGGATTATCTGCCATGAGTTGGGTGGTTTCAAATTCGAGACAAATGCCTTGTTGTTGCGGCTAAATTGGAATGATCTGTGCAACTTGTGTGGAAGATGTATTTCTTTTTTCTTTCATATGAGTGAAGTGGGCAAAAAGTTGAGGTGATGTACTTTGGTTGCACAATATTGGTAGTCCACCATCTACTAGCTTCTTAAGGCACTATGAATATTTGTAAATATGGAGTTATATAGCCCTTTTTAGCTTTTGAGTTTCCCCAGATCATTTCGTTCAGGTGGGATTGTTGGGCATGGGAAGGTCACTTCAAAGAGATCTTAATAAGATAGCAGATGTTGCAGATACATCCTCATCTCAGGGTCTTAGCTACGTCCTGACTGGTAAATTTCCTATTCTTCCTCTCTGCCTTTTTCACAAGTGATGCCTTTCCTAATGTCTGCTAGTTTCAAATGAACTCTGAAATGGTAAATTTTTTGAAGTTCTTTTTCCTAACATCTCCATGAAAGTTGTTTGGTAGTTAAGTTGTTTGTTTCCTTACATGTCAATGTGGAACAAATGAGGAAGGGAAGGAATATGGCCATATTGTTAAAGTGTTTGACCAAACAATCAAATGGAGGAAGTGAATGAAATGTAGGGATTAACGTGTCTCTCAATAGTCTTTCATGCTTATCTTGAAATGATGTGGAGAATCTTTTATGTCATCCCGTCAGCATTAGGGAAATTGACAGAACTTTTATTTTCCATTTAGACATTCACATAAGTGTGTCCACATCTGGGCTATGATGGGATTAAGCATCATATACAAAGTGCTATTCTTTCTGTTTTTTCCCCTCTTTGACCAATGATTTTGAATTAGAAGGATTGAGCACTCATGTCTATGCACTTTGATTATTAAATATTATTGAATTGTACTTATTGGCAAATCTTCGTGCAGAGACGACACTTGCTTTACTCCGTCATCCTGATTACTGCATCTCTGGTTATTCATCCGTAAGTTAAATCCATGATCTTCAACTTTCACTGACCTAGAAGTTTTAGTGAATTTCTATCGAGAATGGGGAGTCTTGTAACACATGGAAAATAGTAATTGTGATTTAAATCATATTTGGAGGCATCATCAAATGCGACAAATATTTATACCAAGTCAGTAATCAATCCATCCGCTATGACACTTGTGTTTCCCCAGCTAGGATAAGCTTAAGGTTCTAGTTTGTATGCACTCTCTTGTTGGAAGAAGGCCTGTTCTTTATGATAGGATTGTGCAGTTGTGATGCTTAACGCACCAGGACCAATAGTGCTACCTTAGTTGAATTTCCTCTTGAAAAGAAAGAATTAGGGATGTAAGTGTACTATAAACCCTGTACCATAAGCAGCAACATCTACATTATAATTCCAGCTTGGCACATAGAATAGAAGTCTTGCTTATCCTAATTTACCCCATATGAGATATTACAAAAAAATTTCTTGATAGCTTCTTATATTGGGTCTATTCTACTTGGGTGTCTGGCTTGTAGCAACTGTGATTCCCAATTTCCTGCCTTGAGTTCTTTTTCCGTTTATCGATTTTCTTTCAATGTAATGATTTGATGTCTTTACACTAAATTTTTTGTGCGATTGGATCTTTATTTAGGTGGATGTGAAGCGGAGCATGGAGGATGGGGAGAAGCGTTTCAATCAGCTGTCAATTGAAGAGCGAGGGAAATTTGATGAAGAGACACTTGTTAATGTGAACAACATAAGAAAACAAAGTACCACCAGCCAGAGATCTAGTGGATTTAGCAATGAGTACATAGTGGTAAGTTCCTGAATTGGTGTTTTGATAAAGACCTTGTGTTATCCAACTGATCTTTTATTTGTGTCATTGATCCTAGCAGTTTTCATTTCCTTGCTGTATTATTTGACCTATAACTTCACCTACTTATTAGCTGAGTTGATGTAATCAAGAAATCTTTAAGCCTTAGAACTATATATAGGTCTGCTATCAGATTTTTCAGTTTATATACTTTTACAGTCCTTATGTGACAGATTTTATCACAAGTCTGTAAGATTTATAAGATTGATTATTGAGATCTTAGGGGATTTTCCGGACTTGTGGTGATATTGATTTTGAGGAGCTCTTCAAAAAATAATGGATGGCCATTTTGCTGCCATTTCCCAAGTTGACATCCCTGCTGCTCATTGAATGTTATTATGTTATTGGACTTTGCTTTACCTTCGCTCTGAAAACCAAATTATGACCATGGCTTATTTTATTTATTTATTTATTTTTTTGTTTGGGAAGCTTAAAGCCATCCAAAGCCAGTGATGGTTTTTTGTCTGGTTGAAGTTTCATTGCAAAAGCTTGTAGTAGTCACTTAAATGAGATTTGTTGCCTATCCCTCTTACACATTTTCATCAACTCAACGGAGCCTAAGATGTTAAATCTGTATATGCTTCAGTGAATCAATCTTTTAGTCAGGAACTATGGGAAGATGTTAAACCTGTATGAGCTTCGGTGAATCTACCTTTTAGTTTAGAACTATGAATGATCACGCATCATGAGGCTTGTAGTTTCTAGTTTTATTGCCTTCCTATATTAAAAACTGCTGTTACCTGCAGTTTGTCCTATAGAGCTTTTTGCTTGAGGTTGAGAATTTCAAAAATTAGATTTAAGAGCTAGATGCATGGATTAATTAAAGAGTTGTATTTACTTGGCTCTTACGTTCCTCATCTTTCAGCCCTCTTTTGTCTCTTACAATTTTCTTTCTTGTCAGATAACCATTCTAGTGGCTGCTGAAGGAGTCCATAAATTGCCTTCCATTAATGGTGGTGGAGATCTGAAAGAAGCCTTGCAGAAACTTGGGTCCATTCCCTCTAGCAAAATACTAGTAAGAACGTAGAAATTTCTATGAATATCTACTCTGAGGATCTCTTCATTCGCTTCTGACATCTCTTTGTTGGTCATGCAGGCAGTTGAGGTGTTGTGGACCCCTCAAAATGAAAATGACACACTATCAGAGAGGGAGCTTCTCGAAGATTACCCATTACTGAGGCCTTTGTAAGATATATGATGAGGCTTTTTCAGAGGTATGATCCCAGTCAAAGTTGTATGCTTGGAGTGTTTTGTATAGAATAGGTCCTGTATAGTATACAGAATGAATAGGTTAATACCATTAAATTTTTGTAATCGAGCTGCCAAGGGACAGGCTTTTATTTTCTCCCAACCAGCTCCATGACTTTAATGCTTGTGAGTTGTATCTTCCAAGGTTTGAGCTTATGAGATACAGCACGAAGTTTTTGTATCTTGATTTTCTTGCCAGATGAATGGGATTTCCTGAAGTAGTTAATTAAAACTATGTTGGCATGACTGCGTCAGAGTAGGACTTTTAAAGAAAAGGACCCTAGAAATGAGTTTTGGTCCTGTTCTTCTTAGTGGAAACAGGCCAATATCATCAAGAATAGGGAAATTACGTGGTGGGGAACATCAAGTACTTGTCATTTGCAAGGAATAGAGACCCATGCCTAACTTTCCCTACCATTCTCGTGCGTATGTTGTGTACTTCCCCAAGCAATGTCTCCATGCTTTAAGCCTTTGTTGTAGGTTTCGTACTTGTTATGGTTGTGAGCAGCGTCGGTGGATTGCACATCTGGCTTTTCCAGCACCTCACTTACATTTTGGGAATGTGGAAGTGGACCTCACTAAGCCATAAACTGATGGCTTCAACGTCCCATCGTTTCCTACTTATCACAATGAATGCGGTGTTTCGAGTCCCCAGAAGCCGTGCGGATTTGTTCTGCATGTTTTTCCCAGCGATTGGAGTGCCCTTTTGCCCAAATCAGGAAGCTCTTTGTTTGGTCTATTTCTAACTTAAAACAAGTTCGATGCCGGAACAAAGTTGCAACTCCGAGGCCTGCAAGAAATGGTCTGCTTTCCCCTGTTCTTCTTTATTTCTTGATGGTACCAGGTCCTCCAAATGTACTGCTAAACAAGAACTGTGGAACCAACCTAATATTTCCCTCTTCCTTTCTTCTGGAAGTTTTCAAACCAGTCTTAATTCAGATGGTTTGAAATGGACAGATCTCTAGGATCCACCATAAGTCCTGAGTCATGTCAGATCACTTCCCTACCCTCCGCGGAGTAAATCCGGTGTGCCGACCATTACCATCAACTTCTCGAAAAGAAGAACGCGACATACCAACTTTTGACCCGTTGAGGAATTCTTTCATCTCGTCCTTCGGACTGTTATCGTGTTTTAATGATAACATCCGAAGGTAATGTTAGGCGTATTTGAAAAATCAATTTATAAATTAATATATCCGTGATATGAATAGACTGCAGCGTGATCTTTATACATGTGAGTCATATTTCATAGTTGGTGTCAAAAAGTCATAAATATATTGTAATTGTGCACTAATTCAATTATAAGGCTTTTTATTTTTTGACAATTCAATCGTAAACTTTTTGTATTTGTGTTAGTTTAGTTAATTTGACCAATTTTGGCTGGTCGAGGCTGGTATTGTTGACATTGACATGATTTTTTTTTTTAATAATATTTAAATAATTTTTTTTTCTTTTTTCTTTGATTTTTCCCTTCCACCAACCGCCAACCATAGGCAAGGGCTAGGAAACCCTCACCAGCATTTGGTGGGGGCTGCCCAGGTGATAGCCTCACCCGATCTAAGTGGAGGGGGTAAAAACTAAAAAAAAAAGAAGGAAAAATTATAAAAATTTTAAAAAATATTAAAATTTTATTTAAAAAAGTCCATATTAGTGTTGGCGGAACTTGCACAAAAATAAAAAAATTTAGAACTAAATTAACAAAAAAAAATTATGATTGAATTGAAAGAAAAATTTATGAAAAAAAATTTATAACTGAATTGACATAACGCATCTTAAACGCCAGTTTCTTTTTAAACATTTTCTTTATGTACTTAGATCAACTTTCATATCACTATCAACAACCCCATAGTAGCACTTACAAAAAAGGTAACAATGTCTAATCTCTTTCAATTTTCTTGCCGTTCAATCAGTTCGACCATACAAGTTGACCTTGCCTGCCACTATGTCATTGATAATGCTTCTTGCTTTATGTCTCTTCATCTATCATTTATCATTAACTTCCCAATCCACTCTTTCTAGGAAAAACCGATACAACATGAGTCTTTGAATTCTCCACAAGAGTTCAAATTGTACATGCCATCACGAAGTTTTTGTCCATCTTCTTCTTCTTCTTCTTATTTTCTTGTTTTGCCTTGCGAACTATATCAATAACCCCCAAAAGTAAAGATAGCTAGCTAACGATCCCAAGAGAATCCACAATATTAGACCAAGTTAACCCAAAATTGAATTCAATATGCCTTTCTGACTTTCTATTTATGGGTGCTGATTCTTCCCCCATGCAACTTGGCCTCCAACTTCATCCCTCTCCGCGGACCACGCGCAATCGCCCCCACCAAGCCACGACCACGTCCAAAAAACCGGTTAGAAAAGCATCAAGAGCGGCCGCACTCAATCATCCTTCTCATATCCCCCAGGATAAACGCCAAAGCTTCAGTTTTCAAAGTTGTTGACCGCAAAAGGAGGAGTTCCCTAGTCTCGTATTGATTGATGACAGCACTCCACGACTTGTCCTGCCAGTGACTTGCAAACGTGTGTTTTCAACACGCGTGCGCCCCTCAATGTCAAAGACCTAAAGATGAATGCAAGTCTTGCAATGTGGGGGAGGACCGGCCTAACACCCTTAAATCAACTTTTGTCATGTAAGCGTAAGCAGATGCTTAAGATTTTTCGTTTTTTTTTTTTGGGTGCATGGTTATCTGATGCTTTTAATTTGGTGGACCTCCCTATTATGCTCTCTCTCTCTCTCTGTTCAAAAAGAAGAAAAACCCACCTCTAAATTATTGGCACGAGGGCTTGTGGTCCCACAGAAAGATGGGAAAAAGGCAAATAATTCAGCCGCATCATCACAGCCAGATCCAATGTTCCTCCTCCATGTTCAACTCTCCAACTCATGACAGGCATGGACAGTTACGTGATCAGCTTTGGGGATATTAAGGTACACCATATAATCTTAAAGCTCAGCAATGCTTGGTATACCAGATGGGTCCATAAAATTTGACATAACGGGTGATGCTGGTATGTAGTTATGATTACATGACCATTGTGTGCATGCGAAATGAACAAGGAGACTCTTCGATAGTTGTGCACACTTTAGTAGTAATTCCCCTTACCTTGTTCATTGAGAGAACGACCCAAAAACACTCTAGCATAAGACCGACTATGCTGCCTGACCATGCTGCTTAATTTTCGCCCAAGGTTAAAAGCAGCATTACACTGGCAACAGAATAATGAATCAAACTTTTAAGGCGGGCGAAAGAAATGAATGAGAGCTCCGATATAACCAGGCCAGACATTGCAATAAACTCAGCAAATGGCTAATATAAAGAATTGCAACCCAATAGACATTGTCATTGTTTTTCTAACATCATTACACGCCTGAAAATGGTGGATCCGACAATGGCAGCCTCTCTAGGGATGTATTAGACATGTACAAGAATGAGAAGTGCTTTATGAACCTATATATGAATGGCGTCGACAGGGAGGGATGTAGTCCTATGGAGCGTGTGTGGAAGCAGTGACATGGTGTAGCAACTCTCAGCAGTGGCCGTTTCTACTTCTCTTGAGGAGTCATCATCCGCCTCGCAATTCTGGGCCCTTCGGGTTTCCAAATTGGGGCTAACATCATACCTGCAGTTAGGACCATTTGAAGCCGAATGCTCGTTATAGGCAGGGAGTTGAACTCCATCCTGCAACTGTGTACTTAAAAGTTGAACCAGAGTTGGTGAAACCACATTATTTGCTTTCACTTCCCGGTTAGATTGAGCTGGAACTTTCAAAGTCTGTCCGAGTTGTAGGTCTTCGAGTCCTCTCAACTGCATCTGACACTTTGCTTTCTGCCATCTTAATTCGTGCTGGACCACATTCTCATAATCATCTGATAGATCACGGCAAAAAGATGGATACGCTGACAACGAGCACGAACCAATCCCTTTCAGAATAGATTCTCTAGCACTAAATGGGACCTTATCTTCTGATTTCATCTCCGACCTAGTTCCCTTTGAGACTGATACATCCAACCTCTCACTCTCTTCATCAGTGTGACTGGGTTCAGAGGGTCCTGCCGAACTGAGTTCACGACTTTCCCGCTGATCCCAGATATCCTGATAATCTGAGCCCTCTGATGTGCTCCACACATTTGGTGCACCCTCTCTCGTGTGATGCTCTGGACCGCCAGCTTGGTAGGTTATCTCCTCGAACCTACCATGCATTGAAGCGCATCCGTTCCTGCAACACTGCATCTGCGTGTTTGTGAACTCAGGGTGATGTGATAAAAATTCCACGAAGGAGCCAGTGGAGGTGCGGTTGGATGCACAGTTCTCACAAAACTTTTGGTTTGCAAACCATGGCGTTTCCTCTATTCCGGGCCCTGGCCTCCACTCTGGAACCAAAGAAGATATCTCCCCATCAATCATATCAGCAATCCTAGTCACGTCTTGGTCGTTTAGATCCAACTCAGCAACCATTTCTGTGGCTACACTTAATGCTGTATCCATTTCGATGTCAAAAGGGAAATATATGTTCCGGATAGGACCTGCCCAGAATAATGCAATATAATGTTTAATTGGTCAGCGGAAAAACGTAAAAGAAAAAAGGCTGAAAATAAAATAACAGTTCAATGCGTCTAACCATCTTTGTCTGCAATTCTGAGTCTTAAAAATATGCTCCCGTCTTCTTTTCTCTTGCCTTTTATGCTAATATCAACATTTGCAGGATGATCATCGTCATGGCACTCGAAGAGTTCCATTCCGCTGGATTCAAGCTCAACTGGGTGATAACCCCATTGATTTGCAGGTGTATAACCATAACCATTACAATATCCATTACCGTACGATCCATCGCTGCAAGGCAGGTATGGTTCCCTCAACATAGGACCCATCTCATCAACTTCTCTTCTGTAATCCAGTGATCTCAAATCTGATTCACGTTCATTGATTCGAAGAAAAGGGTCATCCAAAAGCTCCCTAGCAGAAAGTCTAAGAGATACCGTAGCTAAGCATTTCTCAACAAACTGTCGCACTTCTGGATCCTTCACTTTATACAAAGCATCTGGCTTTTTTCCCTAAAGTAAAGACATTAACATTCATTATTGAATCTACTTTTCCACAAAACACTCAAAAGTAAAAGGCACGATGATGAAATTAAGTGAGAAAGACCGATCTCTTACGGAGATAACTTTCTTGTAGATCTGAGCAGGGTGCGTGCATTCACTATATGGGTACTCAAACGTGACCATTTCCAATACGCACATCCCAAATGAGTATATGTCCACTAATTCATTGTAAGCCTCTTCAAAAATTTCTGGAGCCATAAATTCTGGTGTCCCTGAGATATTCACCTCAAACATAAGAACTGACAATTTCTTCAACCACAAACCTAGATAATCGTTGACCAAGAAAACTCCAGAACAATAGAAATTCCCTCTTTCTTATTGATAAATTGACTCGTGGCAGCTATCGACTATATGTACACGACAGATGGAATATTAGGATGTACCTACACAATGATCGGCATGAGATTTCCGTAGAATCGCTGCTAAACCAAGATCTCCGATCTTCACTTCTCCTTGGTTTCCATTGACAAAAATGTTGTCACATTTGAGATCCCTGTGGATCACCGGTGGGTCGTGGTTGTGAAGATAGAGAAGTCCCTTCAAGATCTGTCTGCACCAATGCTTCACTGCCCTAATGTTAACTCTCCTATGCTTCAACCTGTACCTGTATTGTGTTTGGGAAAAAATAAACCAAAAAAAAAAAAAAATCAATTGGGGATCTGGAAAAGCCTTTCCAGAGAAATCACCAGAATCCCATGAGATACTCACTGCCTAAGGGTCCCAGAAGTGAACATTTCAGTAACAAAGTTGATGTTCCTATTGGCAGTGTCAACCCAAGAAGTGTAGAACTTCATTATGTTCTTGTGCTTCAGCGTCTTCAGGAGATGGATTTCACAGTAGAGCCTCTCGAGATCTTCAGGACTCTGCAAGAAGTCATAGAGCTTGACCTGATTCCAAGCCACCTCTCTGCCTTCATACTCGTCAAATGCTCTATAACTGCGTCAGAAAAGGGTGAGAAAATCACTAATTTCCCAAACCAATCCTCAATCTAACAATGACCCATTTGTGGGAGCTACCTTTAAAAAGCAAAATTTCCCAGAACCCAAAATGAAAATGGACGGTTTCTGAACAAAAAAGTGGAAAATTTGAAGGAAACACGAAATGGGTCATTCAGAAAGTTAGAAAATACATACACTGTCTTTGAAGCTCCTTTACCGAGGATCTCATTGTACTGCAACAAAGCAAGAAGAAACTCAAATCAATCTCCCAATCCAGACGATTAAACACAGATTCGGATTCAACAGGCGCGAGGGAGCGAATTGGGAGTACCCTGCCATATCTTCCGGTGGGATCAACTTCTACAAACTCAGAAGGGTCTAGTTCGGTTTGCGAGAGACCATTCATCCTCCAACCTCCAAAGTCCAAGGCGTCTCCTTTTTTGTGCTGGCAGCTGCCCTCCTTGAAGCTGCCCTCCTAATCTTCCTGACACGCCGTGGATGTGCAATGGAAAAGGCCGTTTATCATGCACAAATTATTGCTTTCCAGCAACTTTTGGTCAGAGAGAGAGAGAGAGAGAGTAGCTATTTGAGAGAGAGAGAGAGGGAAAGGGAGAGAGTTAAGGAGAGAGAGAGAGCCGGAGAGGGCATGTGCATTTCATTTTTCACAAGTTCATTAATGTCTAATTTATGAAGTAAGACATGGAGAAGCCAAACAACACCCGTCCCAAGCCAACGCCATGAACAGGTAAGGGAACATGACAAAAGGATTTGGCTCATCTTGACCGACTCCAAGGTGGTCGTTTTCTCCTTTTTTTCGGTCTGCTCGGCACATCACGCCTCTTCCGACTCTCCTTCGCAGAAGATTTCGCCAGCAATTGGAAAAAACAAAAAAAAGTTGTGTACTTTCTACTTTGTACAGGAAATAGAGTTTAATTACCACCAGATGAATGAAGGGCTAGATAAAATTCACAGAGACTGATGTATGGTGTGATTCTCATGGACTCCAGCTTTTCCTTTTTAGCATACGACTACCGTTAGATGCGTTAGTTTTGACTAATGATACATCGGTTCAATTTCACACATCAGACGAGGGTTATGACCAGAGCCGAAACTTGAACTTTCTAAACCAACCTCATGGAATTTGTAGTCGATCCTTTAGACTGATTTAGGCAAATTAGGTATTAAGGAGATGCGGTGAATTTTGGGAAAACAGAAGAAAAATGTCAAGCGATCGAATCTGAATTGTGATGGTAGCTGCAAAATGAGTTCATCCGAGAATCTCATTTTCTGATAAACGCCAGTTACATTAAAAAGAGGAGAGAGACGAAAGAGTTGAATTCTTTCTCGTGTAACGTTTCGTTATAAATTACTAAAGGTGCATCGAGGATTCCTTGCTGAGTTTTCCATGTACCCGTCCAAAGCAGGCCGAGAAATATAAATTTTTAAGACGTGCGATCAGCAGTGGCAATTTTGAAATCTGGCTGTTCTTTTGTCTCTTCATTATGGGGGCGGCCATTGCCATGGCTTGAATTGAGCTTTTGCTGATTCAGGGTTTTCTTGTAGAAAGCTTACACTGAGCTGGTGGGTCGACAGCTATTATAACTGGGGACAAGAACCTTAATCCGATCCATTATGTTCGATTTAATTTTGCTCTTAATAACAATAAGTTAAATTGAGTTAGCAAAAATTACCGAGGGTTGCCTCAACAACTATCTTTCCCACAAGAGAAAGGGGAGATAGGAGGTTCGATTTCTCATCTTCTGAGAGGGGTAGTAGTTTAGTTCAATTAAGACAGACAAAAGAAAAATCCCAAGAGATTAAAGACTTGGGTAACTCATATTAATGCTGGAATTTTTTAAGTTTTTGATCGGCCAACTCTATTCATATTCTAACGCTCACTCTCAGACTTTTGCGCTGCTTTTTTGCAGGGCGTGAAAGTCGAAACCCACCCCTGAAATGAAATCATCCCCACCTCAACCTCCTGAGAATGTGGGGATTCGAACTCTCCCACCTTCTCCTTCCATGTTGAAAGGCCTGGTGGTTTTAATGCTGGCATTTGACTAGTTGCCTAATTAGTTTTGTATAAAGGTCCACATTAAAAAGATCCCACATACCAGAGGGTGCACCAGAGAGTGCACCCCCTTGAAATTGGTACATGAGGGAGTAGATTCTATAAGCTTGAATTTCTCTTTTTTCAAAAAGAATGTTGGCGTGATATGTGTAATGCTAATGCAAAGTAATGCGTGTTAGTGCATTATAGGCACAACCGGTACATCAACGTCACTTTGGTTCGGTGCTTTTGGATATTTCTCAAAATATGACGTCAGTGATGATGCATGTCGTTCAGGTCGGCTCTAATTAGATTATTTCTCAAAAGGGGTGGGGGTTCTTATCTGAGAAACGGCGGCTAATTTGTTTAATCAATTTTAAATCTATTATACGAATATCAATTTAATCAAAATTTCTTCCAATTTTCCCAACAAGTCCTAAAACCTTTTGCGAAAGTCCAATATAATCCTTCCACCTAATTTTTATGAAAAATCATCAATGTGGATGAGTGCTGTATAAGAAGGATGGCAATGATTGGGACTCGTCATGATTTATATTATAAGTACCAATCAAATGGACTTTGATTAAGAGAAAATATAACTCTTGATTAAGATAAGATGTGACTCTTAATTAAAAGAAGACATAACTCTTGATGAAAAGAGGTGACTCTTCGTCCTAAGAAGAGGTTATTAGTAGTTATGAAATGAAGTTATTCTTGACATGAAGAATGGAGATGGTTGGGGATAATATATCTATTTCCAAAAGAAGTGTTAATTAGTCGTCATGAGTAGGGATCAATTCATATATTACTTATAGTAATCACAAGTGTCCATAAATGTTTTTTCTTTCTTTACGATTTTGGTGTATATCTTGTAGATATGTTTATTTTAAACCCGACAATAATAATAGTGAGGATAAATAATATCTTAAAGATATCAATTGTTATCAAGCATCAAAATATTAAGGATCTATTACTATTTTTCTATCTTCATTTGCAATTAAATTTTCCCAACACCTTACACGTATTGAAAAGCTTACCCAGCATCTCTATAGAATCCCTCTCTTTGAAGATTTTTTTAGTACTTTTGGACCGATCCCCACAAGCACGACCCCTCTTTTCTCCTCTTAAAAGTTGGTGTGTCGGGTGACTGTAGAGCTGGGAGTGGACAGGACAGGGAGGGGCTCGCAGCGTGTGTAGTCGGGCACACATGCATGGACGTACGTACGCATTGTGGATCGGATTTGTACCGATCCATGTACCCTCACGCCCTGAACTCAACACGTGGGCTCGTCAACTTGGCACCTGCACTTGCTGGCCTCTTCGAGGGACATGAAGATCTCTCGATTTGACGACACCAGGATTCCATGGTGGCTCTTCCGAAAAGAGATGTTTTCTTCTTTTTTTTGGGAACAAATCCGAAAAGAGATGTTGGGGGTGTTCCTTTTAGCTCAATTATTGCATGTGAAGCGTCGCCAGGATGCATGCGTTGGTGGACTTAGAATGGACGTGAAATGAAATGTCGTGACTCTGAAACGTTCGAAATCTCTCTCTCTAATTAGGGGGGCATCGAGAGATTTTACACTCGTGTATTGTCATAATAGCTAGATATATAATCGATCATGCCCCCAATCCCATGAACTCGGTGGGTTTATAGTTATGTCCTTCAAATTCCATCACTATTTGTAGATATCCTTATTGTCCATGTTTTGATTACACGTGTTAAATGCGAGTGCTATCTCAATTTTCTCTAGAAAATTGTCTAAAAAGTTAAAAATTTATTACATTTTTACTAATTTAATTCTAAACTTTTTAATCATATCACTTGAGTTTTAAATATTTTCATATTTTACCAATTGAGCCTATTTAACCAATTTTAGCAAGAAATTTACTGACATGAACATTAGCCGTCTTATTGGACATCCTAAGTAGCATGATTGGTAAGGCTTGATGACCAGCTAGAGGCAACGTCTAGTGAGGTCGACCGAGCTAGCCTCGAGTGAGCCTCGCTTGCCTTGGTGAGGCTCGACCTCACCAAATCTGGTAAGGGTCGAGCCTTGCTAGTGGTGAGGCAAGGCTGAGCTTGCCTAGTGATAGCAAGATCAAGCCTTGCTAGGGGTGAGTGAGGCTCACCCTTGCTAGTGGCCAACTCCTGGGGGGGGGTGGGGGGAGGAGCTTTGCTAGAGGTTGGCAAGGTTGACCTCACTAGCCCTCGCCTTTGGCCAGCCATCAAGGCCTTGCGACTACCTAGAGAGGAAGAATGGAAGGAAAAAGTAAGAAAAAATATAATAAAAAAATGATGAGATACTAAATTATTACTAAAAATTACTCACGTCAATGCCAACCATACCATGTGAGATGTATGGCGTTCGCGTTAGTAATTTTTGGTCAAAATTGCTAAATGGACTTAATTGGCAAAATATGGAATGTCTATGTTTTCATTAGTACAATTAACATATTCATGATTGAATTAACAAATGTACAATAGGTTTATGATTATCTGGATAATTTTCCCAATTTCCTCATGCCTATGATCTATAGAAGCGAGGATGGGCATATACATACGGGATGCGTAGATTATTTGAAATATCTCGAGTGATTTCCAAAGCGAAAGCGTGCACGCATACTTGTCAAGAGAGACAATTTCGATTCGATTCGATTCGGCTCTAAATATCAAATATAACTCAAGAAAAAAGCACTGAGACTTCTAAAGTTACACATTACACCAAGCGCCCTTCATGCATTTCACCGGATATCTTTCTTGAATCTCATACCAGAAGCAATCTCTCACATCCAGACACTTGCGCACGCACTTGGGGAATATTCCGCATTTGACTCGTGCATGCGCTTTCTCCCCGCTCCTCTCCCAAGCAACCCTCCAAACGAGGCTGTGCATATATAAAATATGCATTCACCAAAGCTGTAAAGCGAACATCATTATCTCGCAAAAGTTTACTTTAATTTCGTTCAGCAACGCGCTTTTCTTTAATAATATGGACACATCTCTCGTCGTTATCACGAGACCATGTCCACTTTTATCGCGGTGTCCCCCGGTTTATGCAAAAGCTTTATTAATTGGAAACAGATCATCTCGTAAAAAGACGTTAAAAAGCAGATACTACTTGCAGAGGTTTTTGGTTTTGACCCGTCGTCCTCTGCTTTCCGTAACACGCCGTACGAGTTCGGTGGGACTGTACGAAAACCTTAAAACCGGAGGTAAGTGCTTGGAGGAGGAGTCCTCTCGTTTCGGTAGCTTCGTATTTTAATGAAGACGAAAACGAGAGATGCGATTACGTAGGCTTGATAAGCGCGTGACGGCGAAATTACACCAGACGTTTGATTAAAAGAGTAGAAAGAAGATCGGGGGTTTCTGGTAGGGCTTGTCTTGTTCCTGGAGCCAATGGAAGGAAGACGTGACTTTCTGTGATGGTGAAACGCTCGATGAATAAGATTGGTTGATTAATTTTTTCGTCTGCGTAGTGCGAAAGCTGACAAGGAACGTGTGCATCGCTCCAAAGTTGACCATCAGTCGTCCGATGATTCTTTTTCACTTTCTGATGCACGTAGTTATCTTGAAGGCAGCCGGTGTAAAGAGGAGAAGCTGGCATGTTGGGTTAGTTCCGTTCGTGTAGGCCATGCATGAAATCTTTCACCAATTGAATGCTTCCATTTTCGTGAAGAATAGGGTCTTCTGCTTGAGGATTGAAACTACCTGCGATGAACTTGATAAGATTAATGGTGATTTCCTGTGGGGTTCGCCCTCGATGAAGAGAAAAATGCAGGGATTATTGTTGGGAACCCATGAAGCATGCTGGGATGAGACATTACAGCTCTAGAATTGATAGAGCCTTTCTTGCTGCTAACGAGGTCTTCCAAACTGGAGTTACGATGACAATCAATGGTAAGGTTAGTTTACCCTGAAGTGACAATCTGATGGGTACACCCACCTCTCTGTCGTCCTATAATTGGCCCTTTAACCAAAGGAAGAAAGCATGTTCGGTAGAAGCCAAAGAATCAAGTTCATTGGTGACTGAAATTTTTGTGTCAAAAGTAACATGTCAAGAGAGGATGTGACAGTGAAGAAATTTCTCGTGTCAGAAAATTCTATAAACATGTGGACCAAGTTCATTCCTCAAGACAAGTTCAAACTCAGCTTGGGTTTAATGGACATCTGGATGAAGAGATACGTAGGAAAGTCTCATATGGAGATAATTTTTCAACATTTATATCTTCGACGGTACTTGCAGTGGAGAACCGTGAGAGAAATAGAAACAGGGGAAAATTCAGTGGACATGGTAGGTCACATTCAACGGAGGAAATATTCAGTGGTTTATTAGCACCACATCATCTGCTGTGGTGGCATATATTAATTTTCGCTCATATCCACTAATATATTGACACATGTCCATCAATTCATGTAAGCAACTGATGTGGAATCTAAATGAAAAATTTAAACATCTCTTCATCCCTTTCTTCTTCCTCCTTAGTCCATGGCCATCGGACCACCAGTGGAGTTGCCGGTGTCGTGACCAAGCTGACCATTGTTGCATCCAAGCGAGCATGGCCGGCTCCCTTTGTTTTCCCCATCTTAAGATCTGGCTGTCCATGGCTTGAAATCATTCGCACTCGTACACGGCCATTGTCGGCATCGTTCACCCCTGGTCGAATGCTTTTAGGCATTGTCTCTGTCATTCATCCATGGCCGACCATAACCTGATTGGAAAGGACGATAGATCTCGATATTTGAGCTTTGTCCATGCCTCTGAGATCTCGACCTCACCGTTCCCATGGTCAACCATGAGCCGATTGCAAGAAGACAGCTTCTTTGTTTTTTTTTCCTTGATATTTGAGATCTGTCCATGGCCTTCGAGATCTCAACCTCGCCCGTCGCCATTGAAGAGATCAGATCTGGAGACATGACTCCAGTTCAAATTTGGATGAAAAACAACTACAAGCCGCCATGACAATGAAGGGCTGGGTCGGCCGTTGATGGGCTTGACCACGAGTCGACTACAAAGGGCGATAGAGTTGGCCACAAGCAACAACGGTGGAAGATGGAGGCGAGCAAGAGCATGACGGAGGGGAAGCATCCATGGGTGAACAGATGGTAGATTTTTTATTTTTTATTTACCTTTATTCCACATTAGTAGACACGTGTTGATTTTCTATTAGATTTGAGTAAAAACACATGCCACCTCAGCAGCTAAGGTGGTACCAACAAACCACTAAAATATTTCCTCTGTTCAAGGGGAAAGAGATAGGTTACAAAAGATGAGTGTTGGTTTTATCACCAAACCGGATACCGAAGGTTTCAATGTGAAGTGTACAAACAAGAAGCGGCAAAATGAGAATCAAGGAGCTAATGTGGTTGGCTATGAACCTTTGCTAGAGAACTTGTGTTTGCAAGGTTTGACTTGATGACCAACAAGTGGTTCATTGATTTTGGTGCTTCTTTCCATTGTATCTCGCAAAGAGACATATTTGATAATTATGTTAATGGAGATTTCGGGCAAGTGGTTGTGAAAAACGGCCATATGTTTTCGATTATTGGAAAAAGGAACTATAATTGTGAATAAATGCCGAAAGCTAGAGTTAGTTCATACTAATGCATGAGGATGGCTCAGGAACTCTCTTATGGTGTTTAGAGATATTTTGTCACCTTTATTGATGATGCAACAAGGAAGACTTGGGTCTATGCTCCCAAAGAAAAATCAAAAGTATTCGAGATGTTCAAAATGTGGAAAACTATGGTAGAAAAAAAGAGAGGTTATCAGATTAAAGTTTATAAATCAGATATTGGTGGTGAATATACGAGTAAAGAATTTGCAGAATACTTGAGCCGAGAAAGTATACACAAGTTGAAGACTATTCCTAGAACTCATCGAGAAAACAATGTAGTTGAGAGGATGAACATAACTATTCTAAAACATGCAAGATGCATGAGGCTACACAAGGGTCTCCTATTATAGTTATGGGTTGTCACAGTTGATACATCTATTTATCTTACTAATAGGAGTCTAACTAGTATGTTAGATGGAGAAATACCACAAGAGCGATGGTTAGGTGAAAAAAATTAATCAGTCACATCTAAAAATGTTTGGCTGTATTGCATATGCTCTAAGTGACAGGGAGGATAGGAAGAGGATAGGAAGAAGTTGATGCTAAGTATCAAAAGTGCATCTTTATTGGAAACGGTGGTGATAAATATGGCTATAGGTTTTGGAATTATGAGAAGAACATCTACAATTGGAATGTGGTATTTCATGAAGAAATGATGTACAATGATCGTCAACCAAATCATGAGAAGGCTGTAGAACTAACATATATTGAAATGAACACAATGCACACAAAGATGGTTCCGGTAGATCAAAGTGCACCGGAAGAAGAGGTTCAAGATGAGCCTATTATCTGTGAGGATGCATTTCAAGAGAATCGCAGTGATTGGGGGTAGACTAATGACTCTGAAGTACTTGTCTTGAGGAAGAGTACATGTGTGAGAAAGCTAAAGGTGATTTTTGATCCATTAGCTAATACTATTATGAGCTACATCTTACATACACATTGAGGAGAACCGGAGACTTATGATGAGACAAAATAAAATACATCTCACATGTAGTGGGAGAGTGTTATGAAAGATAAGATGGGCTCATTAAAACTTGGGAGTTGACCAAATTGCCCAAATGTTAAAAAGCTTTATTAAACAAGTGAGTGTACAAGATTAAGAATGAAGTATATGGTAGTATCAGATATAAGGAGAGATTTGTGATCAAGGACTTTTCTAAAAAAAGAAGGATCAACTATTCTGAAATATTTTCGCCTGTAATGAAAATGATATTAATTAGAGTTCTGCTAAGTATAATTGTAGTAAAGGATTCTTATCTAAAGCAGTTAGATGTGAAAATAACGTTTTTACACGATGACTTAGATAAAGAGTTATATATAGCACAACCTAAAGGTTTCGAAGTAAAAGATAAGGAGTACATGATATGTTACTTGAAGAAAAGCTTATATGACATGAAAAGCTCCGCGGCTATAGTACCTAAAGATTGATGGTTTCAAGAAAACAAATGGATTTGTATACTATGAGGCTAATCATTGTGTTTATTTTCACAAGTATAACGATGGTGATATCATGTATCTCTCTTTATGTGAATGACATGCTGATGGCTAGCTTCAATAAGAAGAAAATCGCTGAAGTAAAGAATATATTATTATCATTGTTTGCTATGGAAGACTTGGGAGATGCCAAGAATATTTTAGATATGAAAACCATCAGGAATAAGAAAAATAAGAAATTATTGTTGTAGAAAGACAATATGAACAATGTGTTAAAGAGATTTAACATGAACGGAAAACCGATTGCGACTTCTTTAGCGAGTCACTTTAAACTTTCAAAAAAAAAAATTGTATCCTAGTACTTAAGACTTTGAAAGATAAGATGACAACGGTTCTATATGCATCAGCAGTGGGAAGTTTGATGTATATCATGTCAAGCACAAGACCAGACATTGCACATCCAATGGGAGTAGTGAGTCGATATATGCAGAACTTAAGTAGAGAGCATTAGAATGTAATGAAATTAATATTGAGATATCTAATAGGTACATCAAATAACTCTTTTCGTTACGGTGGTATATCTTTAAAGTTACAAGGTTATATAAAAGCATATCACTCGGGTGATCGAGATAATGATAAGAGTACCACTGAATATGTCTTTACAGTTTTAAGTACAGTAGTGAGTTAGGTATCTCAACCGCAGGAACTAGTGACTCTATCAACAACATAAGTGAAGTACGTGGCCATCACGGAAGCTTCCAAGGAAATCATGTGGTTACAATATTACATGAAGGAGCTGCATCGAAGGCAACCAATTAGTACACTGTGGAGTGATAATCAAAGTGCAGTGTATTTAGCAAAGAATGCAGCTTATCACTTAAGGACTAGACATATTAAGAAAAGTTATTACTTTATTAGGTCGGCATTGAAAGATAATGAGTTAGAGTTACAGAAGATTAATGACTCGAAAAATCCAATTGATATGTTGACCAATGTAGTAGACAAAGAGAATCATGTTTTCTGTACTACTACCATTGGTATTACCACATGTTGATTGATGAGGAATATTGCTGAGGCACAAGCTTTTCAATTTACTAGCTTTTAAAGAAGATTGATGCAAAGTTGCTTGGTGCATCACGTATATTTATCTTCAAGTAGGAGATTGTTGGTGGATGAAGCCAAATCTTTTTTAGGGGCATTTTTGTTTTTTCTATTAGTTTTACTTTTAGGTTAAAAGTTACATCTTTATATTAGCATAGTTAGACGCTAGTTGTCAAGATGCTGAAAAAGAAAAAGAAAATAGATAGGAAAGAAAAAGAGAACAAAAAGTGAGTATTTTTTCTTTGTGATGGTTCTCAATATCTTTGTACCTTGATCATTTGAGAAAATCTTTGTTGTATTTCAACTTTCTTCAAAATCTAGTAGATTTGTAGAGTATCTTTGTGCGGAAATGTAGCTCAAGTTTGGGTAAAGAAATGTAGCCCAAATTTGGGTAAAACTTTGATAACAAATTTTTTAACATGTTGTTCTAATTCTATTATTTTATTATTATATTTCGTTTGGTGGATTGTTTGTTTGCGTTGTTTTTCTAGAATCAATGTACAATTTCATAACACTGAGATGGATAATAGGCACTATGACTTGGTTCAGACATTGAGTTAAGGTAGAGATTATTGAAAATATGTCTCTAGTTTGAGCAAATTTCCTAGTTTAAGTAAGTTTCCCAAAACAGATTTCCTATTTTAGATAGAATTGCTATTAGTTGAAGTAGAACAAACCAGAGTAATATCATATTTTATCCTTGTGGGTTTGTTTTGAGCTTAATCTAGATGCTGAAAGCACTTGATCGTATGAGTGATTGTAACTCCAATTCTTCGATTATTAGTTGGACTACTTATTATTGATTCTTCTTGTGAAATAGATATTGATATTTGGATCGAACCACGGTTGTTTCTCTAATGACTTTACATTGATTTAATTGCAAAGTTTGGTCAGCTTCTGCGTTATATTACTACAACTTCTCGCTTTCATCTGCCTTTGACCAAGCTAATCATATCTTTGGTGAGGCCATTCATGGATGTGACTGGGATTGGATTTGCAAAGCAAAAACTTTACCCAAGATCCAGCATTTATTCTGGTTGTTTAGCCATGATGCGATTGCCACCATTACCCTCTTGGCTGATATAGAGGGTTGAATATCAATGCTTCTTGCCTTATGCGCCTCGTGATGTTGAAATGTCGGATCATCTGTTTAGAACTTGCTCGTTTACAGAATAAGTTTTGGACTGATTTGGGCATTCCTTTCCACACGAGAAACTCCTTCCGGCTATCCCTCGCTGAATGGTTGAAAATGAACTTTCTCTCAACTTCGATGTTTGCTTGCCCAGAGCTTTATGCGGAAGGTCATTTTACCCTTCGTTGTCCTGTTGCTTTGGCCGCTGACGCATTAGCAACTTCTCTATCATAAACCCAAAATTTCACTGCTTGAAAGACAAGCTCTCTGTCTGGCGAGAACTGCTAAACACCATGCTGTTTCTACAGAAAATAAACACCTATGTTTGAGAGAAATCGTCTCGGTTCTGCGGACTCCACCCCCGGCCTCCAGCTTTCATGGTGCAGATGTCGCGCGACAGGGCATGCATTGTTTTGATTGAACAGCGGCTCGAGGTTGCAGCAGCTAGAAAGGCAGGCCAATGTCCGCCAGCTCACGTTTTTGTGCGCCGAGGACACGAACGGCAGGATGTCGACCGGTGCAAGGTCTTTGAAACTCTAAAACTCTTGCCATATGATATGAGGGAGAGGTGGTGTCGTCATATAAAAGCCCGTCAACGCGGATTTAGCTGTTTAATCTGCACATTTGGTAATATGTTCATAGTTTCCCCTCTTGTTTTGGAAAAAGGAAGACAAAATATGTAATTTCTTGTGAGAAAGAGTAGAGGAAATATAGGGAAAAGTACCAAAAAAGTCCTAAACCTCTTGCATTGGTACCAATTCAGTCCTAAACTTTTCAATTGGGACAATTCAGTCCTAAACCTTTTGATATTGGTACCAATTCAGTCCATCCGGCCAATTTTGGCCCGGCCGGCGACGTGGACGTCGGCCGGTGACCGGATGCCGACGTGGCAGTTTTTTTTTATTCTTTTATGATTTTTTCGAATTTTTTATGATTTTTTATTAGTTTTTATTAACTTTTTCTTTTTTTTTTCTTTTTCCTCCGGTGAGGCTCGCCGGCCACCGGGCGAGGGCCGCGAATCCCTCGCCCGCCGCCGGCGAGGGTCGCGGCCCTCGGCCGGCCTCTCCCGGGGGCCGCCGGCGAGGCGGCTTCGCCGGATGCGGGTGGGGCCGGCCTCGCCCGGCCTTGCCGCGGGAGGAGGAGAGGAGGAGGGACGGGGAGCGAGCGAGGGACGGGTTGTGGGACTGGCACCATCGGAAGAAGGAGAGGAGTGTGTTGGGGCGGCGGGCTAGGGTTTCGGAGGCGAAGATCGGGCGGAGGAGCGGCTGCGTGAGGCGCGGGAGGTGGGGGACTAGGGCCTCGGTGGGATTTCGTGGAGGTGAGGGCGGCGGTGACGAGGACGAGAAGCTCCGGGGTCGACAGCGGAGGAGTCGCCGGGGACTCGCCGGCAAGGCCGGGCGAGGCCAGATTTGGGCTGCCGCCGCCTCGCCGCGGCCCCGGGCGAGGCCGAGCGAGGGCTTCGCGGCCCTCGCTTCCGCCCGGCGATGGCCTCGCCGGCCGCGGGCGGGCGGCCTCGCCCGGATCCGGCGGCCGCCTCGCCGCGGCTTTGGGAGAGGCCGGCCGAGGGCCGCGACCCTCGCCCGGTGGCCGGCGAGCCTCACCGGAGGCTCGCTGGCCACCGCCAGGAAGAAGCCAGAAAATAACAGGAAAAAGAAAAAAATTAATAAAAAATTCGAAAAAATCATTAAAAAATCATAAAAAATTGCCACGTCGGCGTCCGGTCCGGCCCGACGTCCACGTCAAGCACCCGGCCAGCCAAAATTGGCCGGATGAACTGAATTGGTCCAATTGAAAAGTTTAGGACTGCGGGTGCATGCAACGCAAGAGGTTTATGACTTTTTTAGTACTTTTAAAGGAAATATATATAATAAAAGAAATGCGTAGTCTCTACCTGAAGTTTCCTTTCCCTCAACTTTCCAAACGTGGCATTAGTTTATTACTAAACTAGCATGTTCACACACGTTAGACATAATAGTTGACTAATCATAGTTGTTTAATCTGTATAATAAGTAATTAAGCATATTCTTTTAGAAGAAAAAAATTGAAATTCCGCTACAGATACGAGATTATCTTTCTTTTTTAACTAATGGGATATATGACTGATCGCGGAGAATCCATAGAGCTTTTCTGTTCTTTCACCCTACGTGTCGGCCCAAGAAAACTAGAATTCTCATTCTATGATCCGACACGCTGTAAATTCGACAAAAATAATCTCTCCCACGTCCACACCGCCGACTCTGTTGGAAATAAAGTACTTTTGTGATGGAAATTACAGTAAAAAAAGAGTAAAAAAATGCAAACCTCGATTTCCACATTTTACATCACGGATTATAGAAATGCCGTTTAAAGAGAAACACATTGGGACAACCTCGTCATGTTTCACGAGGTTCAAGTAGGGGAAAGAAAGAAGAAATAAGAAGAAAATGATGGAGTGTTCGTGGGGTCGTCGGGGTTCGCTCCTTGAACCCGCAACTTCCTCGTCTCACATGCGCCAACGACGAGTCGTTTTAAGTGGCATGTTAGGATGGCATCCCCACCTAACCTTAGCCCCCACATGCCTTGTTCCTCCAGTGTTTGTGCATCATGTGTAGACTTTTGGCGGATCTCTCCCGAGAGAGAGAGAGATCCCAGCGAGTCCCGAGCGCCGGGCATGTTGGCTGGCTCGGGTCGAGACAGTGGTTTAGCAAACTAACAAGTGTAGGAGGTACTCCGTCGTGAGCGAGGCTTTCCTGGGTTAATCAGGAATGAGATGGTGCATGTTGTGCCACCCTTTCGGGGTTTTGGATACACAACCCGTTTCCTAGAATCGTCCCCATACAAGCCGTCCATGACACTGTCGTGAAAAAGTACTATTCATTGACTTAGGATTCCACCGGGTCTGTCGTCCGATCATATCCTAAGGTTCTTTCTCATATCTCCATTTTTCTTCAATACCCCAATACAAAAAGATGTCGTGAGAAACCAGCTACCAAAGCTGTACCATAGGAAGAAATCGATGATACCGATTTGAATGTCATCCTCAATTAATAATTGGCATAATTCAACAACAACGAGAGCCATTCCACATTGTACAACGCATGATTATATAAATTAATACAAGCGTACGACCGATTAAATCTTTGAAAAAAGAAATGAGCTGAACATGCTTAAACTTGCAAGTCTCTTTAAAGGCCTTGAAGTCCACGGATCGCGAGGTTTGAACGAAAACCCATCATCAGTCGCCATCCCCCAACGCCCTTTTTTCCCTAGATTTCTAAATGCATGGAGACGACGTTTTGCGCAAGGCGAGATCAGTGCGTGGGGGTGATCCCGTTTTCTCGTGCTGCATCCAGTTCCATCAGGCGTGAGCCCATCAGGGTAATGCAGGAAATGACGTTCGAGTAGAGAAAAATATAGTTGGCATGGTCCCATGCTGACATAGGATGTGACTCGTACTTCTTCCTGGGAATTCAATATAATGTTGGACCGGGTGATCCGGCGGATCGCGACCGCATCGATAGCCCCAGGTTCGATCCAATTCGACCGTCCTCCAAGAACGTCAAACTGATTGGATTTATTGTTCTTGTAGAAATGTATGTTTGACTAGAGGAAGAGGGCAGGTGATGCGAGGACCCGATACAAAGGGAGGCCACATACATATTAGATGAAAACATGCCATACAAGACATAGCAATAAGGGAAGTTCCCAAAAGTTCCGAACTAAAATAGCACCTGCGAGGAATTCCATAAGGCATGCTTAAACATCAACAACACTTCATGGTAATTCCAGGTTATTAGGATTTAAGCAAAGAACAAAGCCAACTTGTTCCCTGTTAATGAGACAGGGCTGTCATTCAAAGAAGGATTGAGCTTCTAAAAGAAGAACCTGCTTGAGACTCTTTTGATGATCTTATCATTCGGCAAAGGCATATACGGATCGCCTGTTGTCAGGACACATCTGGAATAAAGCAGATGTAAATCAGTCATGGCACATCCAACCAAGAGTCACGCAAGTTGCTGGGCGAAGTTGACCTCACCTAGCAATGGTGAGATTGAGCCTCGCTAGGGGCAGGTGAGGCTCACTCTAGCCAGTGACCGGTAGGGGCAAGCTTCGCTAAAGGCTAGTGAGTGGTTAGAGGAGGAAAAAGGGAAGAAAGAGAAATAAAAGAAAAGAAAAATGAAAAAGAAAAAAAGAATAAATTAATAAAATATTGAAATAAAATATTAAAATATTATTAAAAATTATCAATTTCGGCGTCAGACCGTACCGTATCATATAGAACAACCAATGTCTAGTTCAGCAATTTCTGGTCAAAATTATTTGGATAGACTCAATTAGTAAAACGTGAAAATGTTTAGGCTCAATTGGCATAATTAAATGATTTTGGATTAAATTAATAAAAATGCAATAGGTTTAAGATTTTTTGGATAATTTTCTTATGCCTATGCTCTAGGAGCAAGGACATGCATATACATAAGGGTTGTGTAACTAGCGTGCTATATCCCAACTGATTTCCAATGCAAAGGATTGCACACAAGTGTCACAGGTCCACAATTCCTTGGCCAAGGAACGCCGCTTGGTGGGCAAAAAAACACTTTGCTAACCTTCCTCCATAATTTTTTTTTTTTTTTTAGAGAACAATATGGCGAATAGCTACCTTACATAAGATCATACCACGCCCAGCTTAGCTCGGGTGTTTAGTTCGTTGGGCGAGACAATAGATCCTTTTAGGCTTCACAATTGGTTTCAACTTGCCATGATCTCATTAGGAGAGTAGCATTAGCTTCCGACTAGTTTATGCACAGGAGACCATCCTTGCCTTCAAAGTTTCTAAATAATATAATCTTTTTTATCCCATAACTTTTAGCACCAACTGTCCTAACGCCACTCACATGGACCAATTATATTCGTCCCCTCTACATCACTCAATCTTCACTCGATAACCTCAAGCTCCACTCACAAGTGTTCACGAGTACTAGCCGTACTCAATTCCATAACGTCCTCATTGCAAGCTGTGTAGTCACTTCCTTAAGTTTCCTTAATCATTGATGTTCCACTTTGGATCAGATATTGAATGGTAACATTCATCCAACAAAAAATGCTACCCCATTGGTAGTTTCTTTTTATCGTAACTATACAGGCTACTCTAGTTAACTACGCTTTTCCTAGCAAGTGTGGCATTTTTCGCCAATTGCACATTTTGGTAGCACCCTATTTTGCCTACTAAACTTTTTTGATCCTAGTAGACTAATAGAGGTTTTTTCCCTTGTTGAAAACGTGGTAGCATGCTTCCTCCTGAGATTCACCAATTAATCTAGGAACATTTTCCCTATTGAATGAGGAACCGGATCTTTCTTGTGGCCGCATTGCCATCCTAGAAATTGGACAAGAGCTGCGTTTTGTCCGACCGCCTTTTGCTCAAGCAATTCACTCTCTGCCCTTGTGGGACCATGAAGACCACATGTTTTCTCTAACTCAACCCACTTGTTGAAGAGATCTTGCTCTGATACCATTTGTCGAATCGACAGTTCATTGGCTGTGAAATAACCCATGGGGTACCTGGTGAGCAAAAAACACTAGAGTAGAAAACACAAGGCTAGCCTTTCTTCTATAATTGTTCAAGATAACAGTATGGTGAATAGCTTCCTTATATAAGATCATACCATGTCCAGCTTAGATTAGGCGTCTAGTCCGTTGAGCGAGACAACATATCACTTTAGACTACAAAACTGTTTGGCCTGCCATGGCCTTATCAGGAGAGCGGCATTAACACCCGACTAGTTTGTGTAGGGTAGGCTAACCTAGCCTTCCAAACTCCTAAGTAATATAATTTTTCTATCCCAAAACTCTTAACATTAAACCGTCCTGACGCCATTTCTATAGATCAGTTGTATTCGTCCTTTCTACGCACCACTCGCTCTTTACTAAAAAACCCCAAGCTCCACTCACAAGAATTCATTAGTACGAGAAAATCACGAACCGTGACCCATGCTTGTCAAGAGAGAGATGATTTCGATTCGATTTAATTGGGCTTCAAATATCGGGGGGAAAAAAGTTACTAAGACTTTCGAAGTTACACATCACACAAAGCGCGCTACATACATTCACTGAATATCCTTCTTGAATCTCATCCCAAAAGCAACCTCTAATATCCAAATACTTGCACACGCACTTACGTAATATTCCGCCTTTGACTTGCAAATGCACTTTCTCCCCACCGCTTTCCCAAGCAACCCTCCAAACGAAGCTGTATATTTATAAAATATACATTTTACCAAAGCTGTAAAGCGATCATCATTATCTTGCAAAAATTAACTTTAACCTCATTTAGCGACGTCTCTCATCTTTAATAATATCGAGACATCTTTCTCCATTAGAGACCAAGGCTTTCGTCGTTATCACGAGACCATGTGCACTTTTATCACGATGTCCCTCGGTGCATGCAAAAGCTTTATTAATCGGAAATAGATCATCCGGTAAAACGACGTTAAAAAGCGAACACCTCTTGCAGAGGTTTTGGTCTTGACCCGTCGTCCTCCGGCTTCCGTAGAACGTCGTACGAGTTCGGTGGGACTGTACGAGAACGTTAATGAAGACGAAAACGAATCGTGGGATTACGTAGGCTTGATATGCGCGTGATGGCGAAATTAAACCAGAAGCATGATTAAAAGAGTAGAAAGAGTAACCGGGGTTTCTGGTAGGGATTGTCTTGTTCCTGGAGCCAATGGAAGGAGGACGTGACTGTTCTGTGATGGTGAAAGGTTTGATGGTTAATTTTTTCATCCGTGTAGTGTGAAAGCTGACCGGGAAAGCGTGCATGGGTCCAACTTTGACCATCAGTTGTCTAATGATTTTTTCACTTTTTGATGCATGTAGTTATCTTCTTGACGAATCTAGAATAGGGTCTCCTGCTACTTGCAATGAACTTGATGAGATTAATGGGGATTTCATGTGGGGTTCACCCTCGACGAAGAGAAAAATGCAGGGATTGTTGTTGTGAACCCACGAAGCATGCTGAGAAGAGGCATAACAACTCTAGAATTGATAGAGCCTTTCTTGCTGCTAATGAGGTCTTCTAAACTAGAGTTGGGATGGCGATCAATGGCAAGGTTAGTTCACCTTGAAGTGACAATCTGACGGGTAAACCCACCTCTTTGTCGTCTTATAATTGGCCCTTTAATCGAGGAAGAAAGCATGTTCGGTAGAAGTCAGAGAATCAAGTTGCTTGGTGATGGAAATTCTTGTGTCAAAATTAACATGTCAAGAGAGGATGTGACGGTGAAGAAGTTTCTTGCATCAGAAAATCTTGTGGACATGTGGACCAAGTTCATTCCTCAAGACAAGTTCAAACTCAGCATGGGTTTAATAGACATATATGGATGAAGAGATGCGTAGGAAAGTCCCAAGTGGACTTAATTTTTTAGCATCTACATCTTCGATGGCACTAGAGTGGAGAACCATGGGAGAAATAAAAACAAGGAAAAATTCAATGGATGTGATAGGTTACAATCAAGGGAAAAGAGAGGTTACAAAAGATTAGTATTGATTTTGTCACCAAACCAGACATCGAAGGTTCCAATGTGAAGTCTAAAGGTTTTGAAGTCAAAGGTAAGGAGTACATGTTATGTTGCTTAAAGAAAAGCTTGTATGGCTTAAAACAAGCTATGTAGTAATGGCACCTAAAGATTGATGGTTTCATGGAAGAAAACGGATTTACAAATTGTGAGGCTGATCATTGTGTTTATTTTAACAAGTATGATGATTGTGATATCGTGTATCTCTTTTTATATATGGATGTCATGCTGGTGGTTAGCTCCAATATGAAGAAAATCGCAGAACTGAAGAAGATGTTTTCATTGCAATTTGCTATGAAAGACTTGGGAAATGTCAAGAATATTTTAGGTATGAAAATCATCAGCAACAAGAAAAATAAGAAATTCTAGCTATCGCAAGAAGACTATTTGAACAAGGTGTTAAGAGATTTGACATGAAGAAGGCAAAACCGTGATGACTCTTCTAGCGAGTTAGTTCAAACTTTCCAAAAAAAAAATTGTGTCCAAGTATTTAGACTTTGAAAGATGAAATGACGGTAGTTCCATATATATTAGTAGTGAGAAGTTTGATGTATGTCATGGTAAACACGAGACCCAACATTGCACAGGTAGTGGAAGATATGAGTTGATATATGCAGAACCTAAGACAAAGAGCATTAGAATACAGCAAAATGGATATTCAAATATCTAGCATGTACATAAAATTACTCTTTTTGTTACAGTGGTACATTTTTAAAGTTGTAGGGTTATGTAGATGCAGATCACTCAAGTGAGCAAGATAGTAGTAAGAGTATCACTGAATATATCTTAATAATTGTAGGTGCATCAATGAGTCGAGTATCTCAACTACGGAAAGTAGTTGCTCTATCAATAACAGAAGTGGAGTAAGCCTCCAAGGAAATCATGTGGTTACAAGATTACATGGGAGAGTTAAATTGAAAGTAACCAATCAATATATTGTGGAATGATAGTCAAAGTACAGTGCACTTAGCAAACAATACAGCTTATTATTCAATAATTTGACATATCAAGAAACATTATCACTTTATTAGGTCATCATTAAAAGATAATAAGTTAAAGTTATAGATGATTAATGGCTCAAAAAATCTAGCTAACATTTTGACAAAAGTAGTAGACAAAGAGATGCATATTTTCAATATTACTACCATTGGTATTACTTTATGTTGATTGATAAGGAATATTGCAGAAGCACAAGTTTTTTAGTTACTAACTTTTGAAGAAGATGGATGCAAAATTGCTTGGTGTATTAGGTATGTTTGTCTTCAAGTGGAAGATTGTTGTTAGATGGAGCCAAATCTTTTTTAGGGTTTTTTTTTTTATGTCTTTTCTATTAATTTTGCTTTTAGGTTAAAAGCTACACATTTATATTAGTATAGTTAGATGCTAGCTGTCAAGACATTGAAAAAGGAAATAAAAAGGAAAGAAAAAGAGAGAAGAAAAAGTGAGTTTTTTTCTTTGTGAGAGTTCTCAATCTCTTTGTGTTTTGATTTTGAGAGAAAATCATCATTATATTCGAACTTTCTTTAAATTTAGTGAATTCGCATAGTGCTTTTGCATGGAAATGTAACCCAAGTTTGGGAAAACTTTGATAACAAATTTTATGGTGTATTCTTCTAATTTTGTTCTTTTATCATTATATTATGTTTGGTGGATTGTTTGCTTGCATTATTTTTATGGATCGGCATGTGATTTCGTAATACTAAGATGAGTAATAGGCACTATGACTTGGTTTAGATATCGACTTAAAGTGGAGATTGTTGAAAATATGTCTCTATTTTGAGTAAGTTTCCTAGTTTAAGTAGGTTTCCCAAAACGGAGTTCCTATTTTAGATGGAATTGCTATTAGATGAAGTAGAACAAACAAGAGTAATATCAAATTTTCTATCTTTAAGTTTTTATAGTGAGTTATCAGTGAGATATTGTAACATAATATTTTTGGGTTTATTTTGGGCTTAATCTAGGTGCTAAAAACAATTGATCGTATGAGTGATTATAACTTTGATTCTCCGATTATTAGTGGATTACTTGTTATTGGTTCTCCCGTAAAATAGATATTGACACTCAAATCGAATTACGTAAATCTCTATTAGTTGTTTATCTAGTGAATTTACATTGATTTAATTGCAAAGTTTGGTTAGCTTCTGCCTTGTATTACTGCAACTTCTCGCTCTCATCTGCTAGCCTATCACCTAGCTAATCATATCTGTGGTGAGGCGAATCATGGAGGTGACTGGGATTGATTTTGTAAGGCAAAAACTTCACCCACGATCCAGCATTTGCTATGGTTGTTTAACCATAATGCGATTGCCACCGTAACCCTTTTGGCTGATGGAGGGTCGAACATCAACGCTTCTTGCCTCATGTGTGCTCATGCTGTTGAGTCGTTGGATCATCTGTTAAGAACTTGCTCGTTTACAGAATAAATTTAGGACCGACATGGGCATCCCTTTCCACATCAAAAACTCCTTCCGGCTATCCCGCGTTGAATGGTTGAAAATGAAATGTCTCTCAACTTCGATGTTTGCTTGCCCAAAGCTTTATGTGGAAGGTCGTTTCATCCTTCGCTTTCTTGCTACTTCGGCTGCTGACGCAATGGCAACTTCTCTGGTCATAAAGCCAAAATCCCATCACTCGAAAGACAAGCTCTCTGTCTTACGAGAACTGCTGAATACCATACTGTTTCTACAGAAAAGAAACACCTCTCGGCGAGAGAAATCATCTTGGTTCTACGGACTCTCCCCCTCCCGGCCTCGAGCTCTCATGGTGCGGATGCTGCGTGATGGGGGCATGTGCTGTTTCGCGGCTCGAGGTCGAAGCAGCTAGGAAGGCAGGCCCATGTCTGCCCACGGCTTGCGTTTTTGTGCGCTGAGGACATGAACGGTACGATGTCGACCGGTGCGAGGCCGTCGAAACTCTAAAACTCTTCTCATATGGAATGAGGGAGAGGTGGTGGAGTCATATAAAGGTCAGTCAACAAGGATTTAGCTATTTAATTTGCACATTTGGTAATACGTTCATAATTTCCCTAGAGTTTCCTTTCCCTCAACCTCCCAAACGTGGCATTAGTTTATTCCTGAACCAGCATGTTCACGCACGTTAGACATAATAGTTGACCAGTCACGGTTGTTTCATCCGTAGAATAAGCAATTGAGAAGCATATTCTTTCAGAAGAAAAGAAAAATTAAAATCCCCTAAAAATACGAGATTATTTTTCTTTTTTGACTAATGAAATATATGACTGATCATCAAGAATCCATAGAGCTTCTTTCACCTTACATATCAGCCCGAGAAAATGAAAATCCTCATTCTATGATCCGACATTCTGTAAATTCGACAAAAATTATCTTTCCCACGTCCGGACTAGGATGGTTTGACTCTTTTAAATAGAAAGTGCTTTCGCGACAGAAATTACAGTAAAAAAAAGAAAGAGTGAAAAATGCAAACCTCGATTTCTACATTTTACATCATGGGATTATCGAAACGTCGTGTAAAGAGAATCGCATCGGGACAACCTCGTCATGTTTCGCGAAGTTCAAGTAGGGTGAAAGAAAGAAGAAAGAAGAAGAAAATGATGGAGTGTTCGTGGGGTCGCCGGGGTTCCCTCGTTGAACCCGCAACTTCCTCGTCTCACATGCGCCAACGACAAGTCGTTTTAAGAGGCATGTGAGGATGGCATCCATGATCCCACCCAACCTGAACCCGCACATGCCATGTTCCTCGCGTGTTTGTGTATCGTGTGTAGATTTTTTTGGTGGATCTCTCCCTAGAGAGAGAGAGAGAGAGAGAGGGCGATCGTGGCGAGTCTTGAGCACCAGGCATGTCGGCAGGCTCGGGTCGATCAGAGTGGTTTTCCTTGTCCCACGTAGGAAAAGTAAGAGGAAGTGAACCAATTTAAAAGTGTAGAGTTTTCTTGTGTACCTCAAAAATGATTTGGTAGGGCTAGACCTAACCACACTTAGTGCACCCATGATTTAATTAGCATTAATCCCTTATTTATTTATTTATGTTTATGTTATTAATTTTTTAATTAATTTTTTTTTCATCTCTACTCTATTCCTACTCTACACACTCACTGTAGACTTGTCTTTGCATGCCTCTTGCGGAGGCGTGGGAGTCGCAACCCACGCTCGAAACCGACAAGCGTTTCCTACCCCCATCCCCCTCGAGGAGGTGGGGATTTAACCTCACCTCCCCCTTCCATGTTGGAAGGGTGGCCGGCGAACCCCGAACCAAGTGGTTTTTTTTTTTTCAAAGGTTGCCTTTTTGTTTTTGAGAATTTTCGGAAATAAATATAAATTCGAATTTTATTTATTTAAAAAAATTTATTATTCCGAATTTTGTTTGTGTCTTTTCAAGATAACTTTTGGAAAAATTACTTATTCGGTTTGCAACTTTTCCCGAAAGATTGCAATTGTTCGGATTTCGACTTCTTCCGAAGGGACGCATTTGTTAATCCGAACAATTTTTGAAAGGACATGTTTGTTCAATTTCTTGGAAATTTTTTTTTATGAAGAGTTGCATGTAAGATTGTTTTATATATATACTTGTTATTTTCGGAAGAAATGGTGTGATCATTTTCCAAATTTTCGTTCAGAAAAATTACAACCAATTTTTCGATTATTTCCTAGAAAGATCCTAAAGAAATACTATAATTGCTATTTAGTATTTTCATTTGAGACTTTGTTGTATCTTAGAGGATTTTTGCCGGTATCCATTAGCAACTTAGTAGGGCAAATAAATCCTTAAAAAAATGATGCTTCAAAATCTAATTTGAATACTCTTAATATCCGTCTTTTTCATATCCCCATGTTTCTTCAATACCACAATACAAGAAGATGTAATGAGATACCACCTACCGAAGCTCTGCAATGGGAAGAAATCAATGATATCGATTTGAACATCATCCTCAATTAATAATTGGCATAATTCGACAACAGCGAGAGCCATTCCACAATGTACGGCGCATGATTATATAAATTAAATAGAAGTGTACGACCAACTAAATCTTCGTTTGAAAAAAAGAAGCCGAACATGCTTAAACTTGCAGGTCTCTTTTAAGGCCTCGAAGTCCACGGATCGCGATTTGAACGAAAACCCATCATCAGTCGCCATCCGCAACGCCCTTTTTTTCCCGGGATTTCTGTACGCATGGAGACGACGTTTGGCGCAAGGCGAGATCACGCGCGTGGGGTTGATCCCGTTTTCTCGTGCTGCATCCAGTTCCATCAGGCTCGAGCTCATCAGGGTAGTGCAGGAAATGACGTTTGAGTAGAGAAAAATATGGTTGGCATAGTGCCGTGCTGACATGTGATGTGACTCGTAATTCTTCCTGGAAATTGAAATAATGTTGGACTGGGCGATCCGGCAGATTGTGACCGCGTCCATAGCTCTAGGTTCGATCCGATTCGGCCGTGCTCCACAAACGTCAAACTGATCGGATTTATTGTTTTCTTGTGGAAATGTATGTTTGACTAGGGGAAGAGGGCAGGTGATGCAGCACCTTTTGAAGTTCCTTTTTCGCCCTTTTGGTTGGATTTTGCGTCCTTGATGACGATCTTCATGGGGCCAAGTTCCATGTGGATCATCCATTGGCGTGCTGGATTAATGGTTTGAATTGGGATTTTTGCTAGGACATCATGTTATCAAGCTTAACATGAACGAATCGACTGATGAGTCTCTGTAGAATAGCTAAAGGAGAGGAGAGATGAGGTTGAAGCTTCTTCTTTTTTTCAGAACTTTGAAGTCTTTACAAAGGCAAATACATAATAAAACACCACCAAATTAGGACTTATAACAATCAATTATCTACATAAATCAATTACTCCACTAACTTCTAAAAACTAGGACAACCGACAAACAAATTAGCTAAATGTGCAGAAAAAGAAATAACTGTTGTTTTAGCAGTCTCAACATCTCCTGGCGAATCAAGTTGCGTTTGGTTCAGTATTTTGAAAGCTCATTAGAAAAATGCAAAGCGGTTTAGCCTAAAGGACTTTAGGCAAATGCTCAATCTAATTGAATGGCTTGGGTATATTGATCTCGAATGGACTGAGCACATAAAAGAATCTTTCCTTTGGATCCCAAAGCATGTTGTGGAGACCAGGCTCGATAGAGCGAGGCTGTCCATCCACAAAGTCCTTATGGGCCGGTATCGACTTGAGATGCCCGACCCATCATTTTAGAGACCTAGCATAGAGTTTATTACCTGAATGTATGCTAACTCATCTAGATAACCAGCCAAATTTCAATGTTTGCAGAGAAATACTAATGATCCTAGTCGATCAGACAAAGTTGCTTTGACAATGTTATTCAAAATAATTGGATTTCAGTCATAACCAAAGGCTCCATGCAATCTCCACGCGTCTCGGATTCTACGAACCAAACCGCGGAAATGAAATCATTTAAACTTTAGGTACCGAGTATTTGAACGTCGCAGAGAAGAGGATGGAAGAAGAGGAGACAAAAAAACGAGAATGGTTGACAGAACGCACAAGCTTCAACCCATGATCACACTGATGAAACGGGGCCATCTAGCTTAAATTTCAGAGAGTTGATTGCAGCAGGAACTTTCACCAGATGATCAACCCCCCACCAATTTCTTTCATTGAACAAGCCCTGAAATACAATGCCCGTTATGCTATCGGTTTCATGATACATAAGGATACTTCTACTTGCTCCCCATTCAGGATGCAACTTACATCATGATTAATGCGCCTCCCGGCTACGTCGCCTTTCTCGTCCCTGTAAAATCAATAGCCTGTGTATTAGACAAGACTTAGCTCGTCCTTGGTATTAAGAGTGTTCTCCTGGACTTGAGAATCGATAGCAGTGGCTATCTTCTTTCGCAAAGCCACCAGCTCTTCCCCAGCATTGCATATGTATGCTGAAGCCTGCCTACCAGATAAAGTGGCGCCTTCCATGCTATCAATGTAATCCTGCACAAGCAAATTCTTTAAGCCACCTCTTTCTCGATTTTATTTGACAGAATCAGCTATTCAGCTCACATCAAGCTAAGAAAAAGTAAAATAACCTGTTTTGTGTACGAGCCGGCAAGGAAAAAGTTTTTGACGGGTGTCTTCTGATCAGGTCTGAATGGATCTTTACCAGGAGCTTCTCGGTAGAGAGATTGTCCAATTTTGACGACAGAAGACCAAGTCACTTCTAAGCCTTGAGCTGATGGGAACAATGTGAGGACCTGATACAAAAGGAGGCCGTAAACGTGTCAGAATTGAAAACATGCCAAGGTTGTATGGCATGGCACAATAAGAGAAGTGCACAAAAGTTCCAAACCTAGGATTTAAGCAAAAGAACAAAACCTACTTGTTCCATGTTAAAGGGACAGTGTCATTCAAAGAAAGATTGGGCTTCTAAAAGACGAACCTGCTTAGAGACTCTTTTGATGATCTCATCATTCGGCAAAGGCATATATGGATCACCTGGTGTCAGGACACATCTGGAATAAAACAGATTTAAATCAGTCATGGCACATCCAACCAGGAGACTATAATTATTTGTTAGCAATCAAACATAAACTACATTCTATGTTTGATGAGCATGCAAAAGACCTATACTAAAGTTTAATCAATATTTCAAATCTAATACAATGAATCTTGACAATAGATCAAAACTTTTGACACAAGTTCGGTCTAAGAAACATTTAAGATTATGAGAAACAAATAACCCAAGAGGAGCCTCATGGCATATTGCTTAAGAAAGTGTTGATAAAGAGATTCATTTTCCCATCAAAAGTTTTCTTTTCTCTAGTTCAGATTTTGTAAGCTCTCTGAGAAAGAAGGAGAGAGGAGGAGGGGGGGGAGAGAGACAGAGATCACCCATTCTGAACTAATGAAAATATGCACATGGTCCTAACAAAATGAAGAAACTTCTTCGCAATTATAAAGAACCTGAATATTGTTTACCCAACAAGATCCATCTTCAAAACAGCAGATCTCAAAGAAAATGAGCTTTGTAAACATTTGTCAAAAGAAACAGTGAAAATTTTCTTACTGGAGCAGGGAACCTTGTCCCTCAATGTAGTAATCTTCTGGAGAAGTGAGCGCAAGGTCTGCAAAGCAAGAGAAATCTGCATCTGGAGTGTAAAGAAGGTTGTCTAACCCAGCAGCTTTCCTCAATTGCCTATCAATTATCTCTCGGTTAACATGTCCGTAATATGCTCTTTAAAGTATAGGAGAATGGAATTTTGGGTTTTTGCAGCTAGCTTTAGTAAGAGACCGCATTATTTTTGCAAAACTCACATTCACAATTCCACAGAAGATTACCTTGACCTCTCTAGATCCTGCAACTCTGTTACCCAGCCATTGTACCGAAGCTGCACAGTGACAACAGGCACGCCAACTAGCTGATAAATATTATCAAAGAACTCCCATTCCCTCCATTGTGACGGTAGAAGTCTCTTGATGCCAGGGACATCACATGCTGCCATTCAGGTGGGCGAATCTAATGATATTCGATTTTCATAAATCTAAAGAAAAAAAGTAAAGAATACCTGGATAGTAGATCTAATTACAGACCTGCTACATAAGCATCAGCTTTCACAACTTTCTTATTGGTAGCCTGAGAAACAAATTTCCATGAACCTTATGTTAGCCTGACAAAAATAAGAGATGCGCACCCCTGAAAACCATATGCAGCTTGTGGTAATGCCATTAATGTTTGTTAGCATTGGAAGATTATTCACACTGTAGCAAGAGAAGGATACCATTGCACTTACTTGATGCTTTATTGAAACAAATCAACTTTATAACCTTTTCCTTGACCAATTTGAAGGACACTTGACGATTATCAGCAGCGTAAATTACCAATCTATAACTCGCACAGTAAGAGAATTGTCTGAAAGCTTATCAGCCGAAGGAGTTGTCATCTTGATTAAATTGATGGGAAGACCTTTTATTGGCTTAATACAGGGTCCTATTTGATGATGGCTTGGTACATTTCTTTTCTTTCTTTGGGGTATTTCTTCGCAAGGAAATATACACGAGTAATGCTAAATTGGTCAGACATATCAAGAAAACTTCTCTTGGACTGACTAGTTAATGTCAGGAAAAAAGAGCTTCACATATCAAGTAGTTGACAAACTAGTCATAGAAAATGTCTTTAAATGCATGAACTAGTACCATAGGCATTCCAACTTAAGGGAAGAAGGTGAACATATTACTTTAGACATAGCAAGTCCTGCAATGTATGTCCCTCCATCAGCAGATTTATCATAGAGTATCTCTCTGCATCCCCACCTAAGATGGAACCTGTTCTAGCGGAGAGAGATTCTAGATTAACATAGATCACTTGAAAATGAGGGAGAAAAATATTGTCAATCACTCGCTTTGAAAGGATCTTTTGAAAAGATGCATATACCTGCCTCCTTTGTCTGTAATGTACTTCCTAATTGGGCCACTCAAGTAAATGTCTGGAGAGCCCTTGAGCATGCGTAGTAGAGAAGCCTCTGTTTTGGTGGCAAACAATGCAAATATTGTGAGCATACAGCGAGCGCTGATGTTATCACAGTCTATAAATCCAAGGGCATAGGCAACAGGATCCCACATTCTCTGGATGCTCATCCTTGTGCCGCCCTTGGACATAAACCAATCAGAGAAGCTTACCTGCAAGAGGCAACAGAATTTTAGCGATTAAGCAACAACTGAAACGTTATTGAGTGAAACTATCATGGAGAAGAGGAAGAAATTTTATGAAGTTCCAAGGAAAGAAGAATCTCCAGAGACATAACTAAAACAGAACACTTGAAGAAATTCCTCTACAGGATTCTGGAATCCACAATTCACATCGATGAAAAATGAGAAGATAATCCAAAAGAATAAACCACTAAGTTTATCATCTTACACTATCCAAATCCCGTATGTCCTTCAGCGCTCCATCTGGATTGACTAGAGCCTTCACGACTGGACTCAGTGCAAGAGCAACGGCATTTCTGGCTTTATCATAAGTCTGCATGCAATGATTGAAGAAAGAGCGCTTATGTCATCTGTGAACTCATGTCCCAGAAAAATTGTTTGGTCTTTCATATCCAGTATCAATCAAAGCCCTAGTTGGTAACCACAGCTGCGGGTAATTGACACATATCATGCAAAGCAAAGCTTAATGTTCAAACCATTTGAATAGTAAAGTTCGCTTGAAAGAAGATTACAAGACACTATTTGTTAGATTATTTCGTCAATAAAATTTAAAGGCTAGTGAATTACAGCATAATGGAAATCTGGACAGTAGTAGCAAGCATCAGGAAGAAAGAGAAATATTCATAAAATGTATTCTTCCTGAAACATTACCTTCAGTTGATTTGTTGACAAGAATGCTTTAATCCCGTGCAGTGGAGCACCGACAGGAAACCGAAAATCAAGTTCTGACAAAAAATCGATTCATGAAGTTTTACTCCAAAATAACTCATTTGTATATCACCACAATGTAAGGGTCTTATTATGAAATGAATTCTGCCACGAAGCTAGAAAAAGGCAATTTATTGTAAGTTTTTAAAGGTTGAACAATACCACCAATTTCACCGCCTTTGTTCACAAAGGTGTGGGAGTGATCCTTCACAAGCAAATTTTGCTCTGCACCCACCTATGTTGAAGAGAAAATGAAAGAGAAATCATCAGAAACCGCAGAATTTCCGTACTTTAACATACTTAAAAATGATTCAGACTTACTCTGCATAAAGAATGATTAGTTCCTAGCAAAAAGATAAGACTAGTCCCAGGAAAACACGTTATTGATTTACATTCTCATAATGAGAAAATACAATATGTTCACCTTCTTCATCAAACGAAAAAGATTGTTGTAGCAGCCAAAAAAGACATGCAGACCCATTTCGACGTGGTTTCCACGTTTATCAACGAACGAACCGACTTTCCCACCAATGAAGGACCTTGACTCATATATATCAACCTGAAAATATAAGACATGATTACAACCACCAAAAATATCATCAGAAGGTATCCAAAGAACATTAACCGCTATTTGCACACATGAGCTCCCAAGTGAAGCAATATTTACATAAACAAACGTTTAAATTTTCTCAAGCAAAGCATGCTTCTGTAATTCACTCAAAGTCCAACATTAATTTGATTCCCCATCACTTTGAGATCATATAATTAAAATATCTAGTTGATGTTCTTTCAGAGGTGAAAAAACAAGTGATGGCAACAAACAAGTAACTATTGCTGTTGCGTATTGGGAAGCCTTTAGAATAAAGAAAAGCGTACCTCGTGGCCTTGATCCAAAAGCTCGACTGCAGTCGACATACCGGCAAGCCCTGCTCCTATGATTGCTACTTTCAGCTTCGGCCCCCTGTAATGTTCAGGCTCTGGAGGGAACAAGCCCTTGGGAGCTGCAGAGAAAACCAGCGAGTTGCGTAGCCGGATTTAACTACTAAAAGCCCGAGATTATCAACCCAACTTACAATCATCAGTCAAATAATATACACATTTCTCCTTCCTCCTTACACAGCTTCAACTAATTAGACAACACAGGACTGGCTAATCATTTTTAACCAACACTTGACTCTCACTCTTATCAGCTCTTCATCATGATAGAAATGGACGGCAAAATATACTCCCAGTCCCAAAACACCTAATCTGAGTATAATATGAAAAAGTTTCACCTTGAATTTCGTAAAATCCATTAAAACAATAACAGGCCCTCTCTCGAAATTAGATTAATCAGCCGCAAAAAACCAGAAACAGAAGCGTAAAAGTAAATTGAACCCAGAAAACTAGAACTAGAACAGAGTGAAATTTGAGCTCTGTATACCATTAACGCTCATGTCTGACACATTCGAGTCCAGCGATGACCGAACGCACAGCCTCTGCGGCACCTTCCACAGCTGCCGGCGGCGACCCGATAACAAGAATTCACCATTTCCGTTCCGGGTCCGGGTCACGGAGGTCGCCGGAAAAGCAACGGAAGAAGCCATAGGGAGGTGCCAAGAGCCCAAGAAGCTGGGCAAAGCTCAAAACTTTATGGCGTGGGACGTGTCTGAATCACAGAATTTTGTAGTTTTTAACGTCGCCAGCACTCTCCTTGGGTAGAGAGAGAGAGAGAGAGAAACATAAGTGGCTACAGTGCTAAATAGTTTAGAGAGAGAAAGTTAGGCTTCAGGGTATCTGGACAGGGAGAGATGCTATAAGAGAGTTTTGTCAGGTAATCGAAGGCTTAAAATTGAGTCTGGTGGTTGAAATTTTGGGGGTTATTGCGGTTGATACAGTGGGAATTATTTTTTAGCTAATGGAATGTTATTGCCACTAAAAGAGATAATGGGGCACCCAATATGTAATTACAAAAAAAAAAAAAAATCAATTTATATATATATATATTTTTTTTGTGATATCATCTTTATGTCGGCTCTGTTTTTAATTTTGTCTTGTTTCATGGGTTTGGCATTTGCTTAGTGGGGTGTTTAATGCTGTCCACCTTATCTTTTTCATGGGCGTTACGGCAATTAGTACCTAATGTTGGATGTTCCTGTGTAGAAGGTTTTCTTGGTGAGCTTCAGTTTGTCTGGCCTGGATGAGATAAAGCCTGACAAAACTTTGCAGAAAAAGAAAATTGCCACCATTTTTCCCCCTTTTCTTTTGCTGCTTATATTGATGAAATGCCACCAGAATTGTGGTACCCACTTCCCCTCGCAAGTAACTTGTCTTTAAGCCCAAAAAGGAACCCGCATAATGAAAAGATGCTCTTAACAGGATGTCAAATTTTGAGTTAGTAGATGCCTTATGTTATGTTTATGACAGCATTTAGTCTGTACTTTCTGTTTCATGTGACTTTGAGAAATCCGAAGTGAGAGAACAAATTGTCCAGGGAAAACACTTCTGAGCTGATGAATTGTGTGGTAATCATTGGACATTGATTTGACTCTTGATTAGGGAGACTTGGTTCTTGTTGCAGCAAATAAATGTTGATACCACAATGTATCAGCTCTCTGGGACAGCAAGGTCTATGCATTGGCATAATCGTAGAATAAATTCAGCTAACTTAGCAGGCTGAAGTAAATCACTAGAAGACGCTTTTTGTCTCGTCTCAGCCTCACAAAAACACTTCAGATGGATTTAAGAGCTGGACCTAAACAACACATTAGGCATGGAACAATCAAATCGCATGAGAGTCCCAAAGATTATTCCGAAATCCGAGGTTTCTTCATTCCATCTACCAGGGGGCACTTTGAAACTTGAAGATCTCGTCTTGGTCTTTAACAGTAACATGATAGTGGCAGTTGCCAAGAGGAAAATTGATGAAGAATGGATAGCAGTTAATCTGATATGCAATGCAAATGGCAGACCGCTTGATGATTGGATCCAATGTTCTCCTACTTTAAAATTTGGTTAACCAATACATAGAAGAAACCGCCTTTTTGCTGATCAAAGAACTTAATAATAAAGAAAGAATCACTTGCAAAATTGTCAACAAGAGACAAGAGTACTTTGTTCATACTAGAATCGACCTCTCATTGATATCATCCCTTGGTGTCTCCAAAGTAGATGATGTGACAGTACATCAGATATGATTTTACCATGATCTTTTGTTTTCTTTCCTGATGTCATATAGATCTATTCCATTAACTTTTACCTTCCAAGATCACAAATTACTCACTGAGCTGCAGCATCAGCATTAAGGAAATCCGTTTTAATAATGAATTCCAGGTGCATTGAATTGTTGATGGTATCTCATATTATTGCACAGACAACAAACAATGTTAAGAGAAGTGCGGTTGCTCCAAGTATCGAACATATGATCCAACAAGCTTTCCACAGCCAACTCTTCGCAGTGAAAGAGTCCTGCACACAATGAACACGGACATTTGATTATATAAACAAGCATATACAGATTGAATTTTTTTTTCATTTTGTCCAGCCAAAAAGTACCTTCTTATGAATTTGAGATGCATTATCCGACTGTCAAGAACAAAGCAGTGAAAAAGGATGAGCCAAAGGAACACAAGATGTGCAGAGGATAGATTACTCGGTGGTTAGAACAGGATGATGACTTACCAAAAGAGGTCTTAGCATCTCTGGGTCATCTTTCGAAAATGAGGCTGCCATCTCATCTGCATAACAAGTCAGTCGGTCCACTTAAGATTATTGAAAAATTCAAGATGAAGACAAGGCTTACTGCTCGATTTGGCAGATTCATATAACCAATCGTCAAAGGTAGATCAATGGAAACAAGAAAAGTAAAATCAAGAAACCCAAAACATCTTTGTCTCTCCCATTCATGAGCCGAAATTTTAAGGTCGTTGAAGTTGTCATTCCTATAGAGTTTAGTTTTCTGGTGTCTGCTTACTACAATTTGTTCCAGTAATTCATTCAGGAAACTAATGTTAGATGTCGCGCAGTTTCCCTGTCAAATGTAGGTGTTTCTGCCTCCAGTTTAATATGGAAAAACAGATTCATGTAGCAAGTATGACGATTCGACAAAAAATAAATGCACCTTGATTGTAAAGGCTGGTAGATTGACTGGTTTCTTTGGAGTCCGCAGAATGTAAATGTCCAGGCCTGGATGCAACAAAAATGCAAAAGCTGAGATAAAGAAATGGCAAGGTCATGTGTTAACAGTTTGACTTACATTTTCCTATACCTCAAGCAAAGGAAGCATTTATTTTAGCCTACCACAACGAAGGCGGATACTTCGTGGAAGAAATTACAAGATCTCTACTCCACAAAATAAAGCTCTTATAGCTAAACAATTTGTGAATTTGAGATACAAGGAGGGGAGTAGTATGTTAGAACACTTAAGTGAATTTCATGATGTTGTAAATCAATTGACAAATCTTGAGATTGACTATGGTGATGAATTGCAATGTCACTTAACTATACTGTAATTAACAACATGATGATCTAGATGATACCGCAAGGTTGTTTGTGCTTTTAAGTCGTTTTGAAGTAAGGGAGATCGACTTTTTTGCAAGTCTCAAAGAAGATAAAATACTTATGATGTGAAGCCTCCAATAATCAAACAAGTTTTTCAGATTTACCTATCTACTTTTGTTCTTTTTGCCGAAGTTATTGGTCTCAGAACTGTAGCTCTAAAGGAAGTAAGAAAATAGCTTGCTGCCCATCTCCTATAGGGAAGTCATTACCGGAGCATTATGTACAGCCAAACTTGACAATTTTACCTTATTGGACCAACTAATCTAACAATTGCCACCAGTCTATCAACTTTATAAACCTTAATACAAGTTGACACAGTGAATGTCATACCTGCTTGGAGATGCTGGCATGAGGAGACTGACGGCCACATCTCTTGTTCGCAGCTGAATATCCAACAGCATTTTCCATCGCCAACCTAAATCTTCATCAGTTCTGCAGAAAAACTGCAATTGAAGAATTTACTCATGCTGGCATTGGCAACCTAAGCAGTGTCCGCACATGCTCAGAAGATTCCTCTTGTTTCCCATTCTTCAACGAGCAAATAAAGTGAGGTGGTCTAATATGAAAATGTGGACAAGTTGGTCCATGTGAATGTGAATCTTTTGTTTCCAATGGAATCCTCCAATGTAAGCTAAAGTTTCAATAGCCAAGAAATTAGGAAGCTTTATCACAGTAATTTGGTATGAACGCCTGTCCGTCTATAGCCATGCCCATCTCTAGTAAAAGGATAAAGGCTACTGAACTAAGGGTCATTCAGACCGAAAAAAAGAATTAAGGGGCATAATTCCCAATAGCATTCTTTCACTCAAAACACCAGATGGTCATTCAATGAGAGGCATGAACAGATAAACTAATTCCTTCAAGAAATTGAAGAGCAGTTTAAAGCAGAAACAGAGAGAGAGAGAGAGAGAGAGAGAGAGAGAGAGAGAGAGTACAAGACGGGTTTTGAGGGTGGATTGTGAAGGAGAGATTCAAGGCGATCAAGCTTCGTGCCAAGCTCAAGGAGTTTGGATTTAGTGGCGTTACTGAGCCTGCACATCTCCTGAGGATTCGTGTTCCTGACCTTGCTCTCCAGCTCTTCCAACAACTCTGAAGCTTCTTCAGCTTCTCTCATCCACGCATCCATCACCATGAATTGCTTCACCATCCCTCCCCCCCTCCCTTCCTCTCTCTTCTCAATTGACCACACCTCTCAAATCTCCATTACGGTTAAGCTGAACCGTAAGAGGGGCTTGCCAAATGCAGGACACACACACACATGCACGGACCAAAATGACTCTGATTTAGACCACTCAAATGATAGCTGGCACAATCATTTGAGCGTGACATGGGCAAATTCGGAAGGGCGGGTATGGTCTAAGCAACAGCTAAGATCCGTTTGTCCTGGCCGGAATTCCTCAAATAAAGATGGCAGTGATATGAATGACATCTTTGTCTCTTTCTCATGTAATGAATCGGGACGTTGCGGGGTGATTAATTATTGCCAAACAAGGAAATGATTGGTCCAGCGCAACTTAATCAACATCAGACGAAGGGTTACCGACAAAAGCCATGTCCATTTTTCTTGGTCACTGTCTTGATCACTGGTAGATTGGGTTGTCCCAATCTGTCTCATCAATTTTAATATCGAATATAGATTGATGTGGCAATTGCATAGATTTGGTTATCGCCTATTTATTTGCCGGCTAGTTTTGAGCTTAGGCACAAAGACCGAGGAGTTGTTGTATGCATTTGATTCAATTGATGTAACATTTGAATCTTACATGCATGCATCCGATTCAATAAATCTAACATATGAATCTCACATGAGATCCATATGATTTAACGGTTGACATCCTTTGGATATCGTCATTCAGATACAACTAATAATTCTCCTAAAACACTCGGCACCGAGCACCCCTGAGAAAACAAAAGTTTGTGTGGACTAAGAGGGATTTTCCACAACCGGATCTTGAATAGACCCTTGGATGCTTAAAGTCAATGACAAAGGAAGTTCGAGTTTGTAGTTGTGGGAATGCGATAAAAGGTTGGTTTCCGCGTTACACAGTTCCGCTATGATCTTATCCTAACATTACACCTATGGGATCAATTTAAGGCTTGTAATTCTTCGTGATAGTCTATGAAATGAAATGATCAAAAGTAGAGTCGAAATATGTTTTTTTGGTCCGTAAATGTCTCGATAGGATAGTGTTAGATGATAATTTGTTTATGCGAAATGAAGAGGAGTTGAAGAAGATGCGTAAGAGCCCAAAACCGGCCCAACACAGAGGTGAGGCCCAGTTCTTTGCCTGTGAAAAAGTGCAGCTTTTGTCTCGTCAATGGATAGCATAGCAAGCTATCCATTTTGATGATTAAGATGTTATGATGACAATTACTTGCAAAAAGGGCTTTGCAAAAATTGATATTTAGAAATATTTTACAAGACCACCTTATTCGGAACCGTTTGGATTCTCTATAACCGGAATAAAAAAAAAAAGTTCATCGAGGGAATATGAATATTGTACACACGTTGCTAGGGGTGTGCATGTTGAGCATATTGCTAGTAATAGGATCGGTCCAATATTGATTATCCTAATTAAGCAGTTTCTCCAAATGAGACTCTCTATGCAGAGAATTCAGGACCCACCTTTTTCCCATTGATGTAACTCTACACTGACGAAATTATTGCTGCATGCTAACTTAACACATCAAAAAGATGTTTTCCACATACAATGCCTTGGTAAGTATCCATGTGTATCCAGAAAAGGGGGGAAAATACAAAAATAATATCCCTTATTTTTCACCCAATAATCACTTTCATACCTATAATATAGCAAAACTACCACGGACATACCTCTAAGCAAAACCCACATAAAATTAAAAAAAAAAAAAAACCAAATTACCCTCATTGCAAACTCATTTTGGCATCTTGCTGAGGGTTTGGGTGATTTGTTTGTAGTTGGTACTGAGTGTTTTGAGTTGGTGCAGAATTTTTTGGATTTAGGGATGGGCACTTTTGGCACAAAATTGCATTTTCGTGTACAAGGGCACTGGGATAATTGATGCAGATATGTATATTGATCTGTAAAGATAAAGATCATGTGCATATTTGGTATTTTCCAAAGAGCAATGCGATGGCAATCGCTGTGTAAATTTTTTTTCTAGTAACGTTGCTTTCACAATCACACATTATTCGATGGAAACTGGCCTGCTTACTTCATCCGTTTTCATTTGAAAAATAAAAACTTTTACCTGCCATATAGAGTTATGATGCAAAAATAATAAAGAAATTGAGTATAAGGATATTCGAATTGACGTACAAACACAGATTGTAATATCAAGGTTGTATTACTCTATGCAACCAAAAAAAAAAAGATTTTTGCATTTAACTTTTCTTTGAAAATTTAAAACTTTTAGAATATTAGGTTTTAAAAATTATGGAGTACTATACATGATTTTATGTGTCTATACTTGTTTAGTTTGAAGCATTTCATATATTTTTTGCTAACTAAAAATCTAAGTGTGAAAGCCATATTAAAAAAGAAGTAAAGTTCACTCTAAATCAACTTCATTAATTGAATGACTCTTCATATATATATTCTTTGACTGTGTTCATTTCCTACCAAGGAGGATGCACATAGGTCAATGTAAAGTTGATGCATTTAATCAATTCCTAGTTGCATGCTCAATTTGTTTCAATCTGTTTAATAAATAAACACGACATAACCTGAAAATCTACTTTAGCCTAAGTATCAAACACAGCATGAAAAACTTCTTTTAAAAAAATAAACTTTTAGTGGTTTTTATGTATAAAACATGTGAAAATTATGGGAGACTTACATGCTAGAGAGTTGCTCTCTAATAAATTATTAGGAAAAAATTTGCAAAGCATGTTCATTATTGTATAATTAGAGTTTGTTGTGTTGTCAATTGCATCCAGCATATCATAATGTAATTATTTTTACTGACTAACAAATTAAGCTTTTTATATTGACATAGTATTTCATAATTCTTTTTAAAATTTAATCTTTCAAAAGTTTGTAATTTATCCCTTGAAAATCGGCTAAGTAGCCCGATTCTATGGAATATTCTGTGACCAAGAATAGGAAAAGAATGACAGAGCTGTCACCTTAGCGTTGGTCTTTTCACAATTAGAGGTAAGTGGCTATTATCGAGTGAAAGGCGAGATATATTATTGATATTTTTTTTTATAGATCTATGACAAGAAATGTTATACTCAATGGCTTGACAAGGAAGGAAGACGAATTTTGTATCATGGTGTGCTAAGTGTGTAGTCATCATCTCGTTACTTGAAATGGATTCAGATTCTGACGTGCACATGCTCTCATGTTGGACTGTTTCAGTCAGCAGCAGCAGCAGCAGCAGCAGCACCATGACAAAGAGGGTTTTACTCTAGCATCAATGTTTTTTGGGGAATCGATCTCTCCTAAGATTGATGAAAAGACAACTCTTGGTTGGAAAAGAAAAACACCTTTGCCAAGGATGATCCGTTCCTTTCCTCGTAAAAATAAAATAAAAAATTGCTGTTTTGTTCAGGTAAGCTGCCCAGATCACTCTCCATCATCTTCATATAGTAGTTCTATTCTCGGCCTTTTGATGCTGTTTTGTGTAGAACTATCTAGACATGCCAAATTAGACCCTAAAGTGAACTGAAACAATTTACCCACCTAACTATCAATTGTGCCTTCTTCTTGTTACTCGATGCAATGTTTAGGACTAAGCCTCCAGGACAGAATGACTTGCTAATCCCCTAACGCCTTTCATATTATCAGCCTTGCTTAGAAGGGGGACTTAGTTTCACTCACAATAAGTCAGTCGAGATCCCCATCAATTGCAACATGAGAGTAGAGAGATGCCATGCGGACGTTGAAGGAGAACATCGCCGGCCCAAGCTTGGCCTACAAAGTAGGCCTAACTCGATATATAGGCCTAACTTGAACAATGGTTGCATGACTCAATGCCCTCGTACCAAATTGTTCGAATTTGTTCGTGAGATCTCATGGCTGAGCGCACGCAATTGCTTAGCTAACACGATCAAGTCTCGCCAACATATCATATGCGATAGGGGTAAGCGATTTTAGGTTCCGTATGAGTTCCATCTAGAATATGAATGTAGAACTTGGAACTTGCATGCTCATTTTTGGAACTCGAAACCTATTGTACCTTCCTTGAAACTTACAATTTAATAGGTTCCTATCGGTCTGGATCTCGGGTTCTAAGTTCTACTCTGGAACTATGCCCATCCCTATCATGCAGCACAAGCGACAATCGAGGGTGCACCGGGCATTCAATAGACCAGAGCAGCAGAGTAGCGGCGCCACCTTCCGGAAGGAATTCAATAAATCGGTCCCAGCCTCTGCATGAATTCACGTGTCCTGCCATACAATTGCCGTTAATTACACCATCATCAGCACCCGCTGGTGCATAGGATTCTAGGGACCGAGATGCCCCCCCTTCCCCCAAAACCTCCGTTCGGATGCACTCCCCCACATACGCATTTCGAAACTCTTATCACTCGTTTTTTGGTTTTTCTCCTCCTCTTCTGCCCATCCCCGACGCTCGCGGACGCTGCTGCTCCCGCACGCGCTCCCCCTTTAGTTCCCAGCCAGCGGAAGAGAGAGAGAGGATGGTGATTGACAGCACGGGTGATTTGAATCTTGATGACAAGTTGCTGTCCCCGTCCCTCTACACTGACTTCACCTCCTGCCGAAAGAGCGTGGTGGGTTATCATCTCTTTGCCGGAACAGGACAAAATCCTTGATAAATGAATATGGGAGAAGAGAGAGAAGGGGAGAGAGAGAGAAAGAGGGGGAGAGGGAGGAAGGAGAGAGGGGTCTTTCTTTGTAGTTTTCTTGGTATCACTTTGCCAATTTACAGTGAGCAGAGTTGGGGGCAGAGAGAGAGAGAGAGAGAGAGAGAGAGAGAGAGAGAGAGAGGGGTAAAGAGAGGGAGAGAGAGTTAGATAGAGCTCAAACACAAGATGTTCGATGGAGTGCCGGACCAGTTTCACCAGTTCCTAGCCTCCTCGAGAGCTTCATCACTCTCTCTCCCTCTCTCTTTCCCGCTTCAACATGCCTCTTCACCCCCGCCGCCGACTCTCGCTTCTTTGAATTTCCCTGCCTTCGATCTCTACCCTCCTCACCACCACCACCACCTGCAGCAGCCGCCTCCCCATTTCCTGCAACCGCTGCACCAACCGCCTCGAGCCCAGAAGGACATCATTCATGAAGAGATAGATGGTGAGAACAGCTTGGTCCCTGTGAATTTGGGCATTGATCAGAGAGACAGATCCAAACTAGCAGAAGCAGCCACTGTTGATGATGATCGCCAGTGGACTAGTGATGAAGTGCTCGCACTGTTTAAAATCAGATCTGGCATGGAGAATTGGTTCCCTGAATTCATTTGGGAACATATATCCAGGTAAACACGAATCAGTTTTTTTTTTTACCAAATTGGAAAAGAAAGAGAGACACAAGTAGGTTTTTTCTCTGTGCATGTGTGTTTGTCCAGGTGTGCATATGTGTCACACATGCATGCATCAATCTCATAGTCTTCTTGGACTTTCCGAATTAGTTTGATGAACTGGGGCTCAGAATCTTGTTGATGACTGGTTCAGTTTCTTCCTAACACCAAAGAAAAATGAAGCAGCAGTTTGTATAGGGATCTTCAAGATTAAAAAATTGCCTTCCCCAAAAAAAAAAAATAACTAGACAGAGATAGTGCCTAAAGTTAAACAAATGGAGGAATAAACTCTCATGGCCTATTAAACAAGAAGCAAGGTCTGCGCGTATTCTTATTTTAAAGTGGGTTGCATGCAGGAAGCTTGCAGAGCTTGGCTTCAGAAGGAGTGCTGCTGAGTGCAAGGAAAAATTTGAAGAAGAAAGCATCAGATCATATACACCCGCTAGTGCTAGTTATCCAAAGAACGACAGGTTGCTGAGTGAGCTTGAAGAGCTGTGCAATAGTAATCATGGAGATCACCAGAACAATCCTCCAATACTTGCAGCTGACAAGAGCACTGATAATAAGGTGGGAAAGCTCAGAGCAGGAGAAGAAGAAGACAAGATGGCGGGTCGGATGATCCAGAACTTCGATGGCACCAATTCAAGAAATGAATTGCGTGCGACCGTGAATGACGTATCAGAGCAAAATTACAAAATGGCAGCAACAGATGATAAGGACCACATCAACAGTTCATCCTCAAAGGGCAAGAAGAGGAAAAGATCACAGGAGGAGAGACTAGTGAAATATGAGCTGTTCAAGGGCTTATGTGAGAGCGTTGTCCAGAGGTTAATGGCTCAGCAGGAGGAGATGCACAACAAGCTGCTTGAGGACATGGTGAGGAGAGAGAAGGAGATGGTGGAGAAAGAGGAAGCATGGAAGAGGCAGGAGATCGAGAGGATGAACAAGGAGCTTGATGCTAGGGCGCACGAGCAGGCCATTGCAGGTAACAGACATGCCACCATCATTGAGTTCCTCAAGAAGTTCACTTCCTTCGATGGGGATGATGATCACAGCCCGCATTTGCTATCCAACTCTTCAAGTCCATGCTCCTTGGCTGAGCCCAACTCCTCAAACCCTAATGACAATTCTAGCACTTCCCATATGGGCACGCACAAGCAAAGCCATGCTGCTGAAGTTCCCACTTCGTCTTCCCTGGAAAATCACAACCACTCCACTTGTTCTTCCTCCTTCCAAAGCACACCCACCAAACAAGACCCAAGTTCAGCTTCAGCAGCAATGGCTCAAACTGAATCCAGGTCCAACCCACCAACTTTGACCACCGTGACTCCTCAAAACCCTAATCCTCCCAACCCCCATCAAAAGACCCATCATGGATCGCAAAACTCAGCCCCAAACGCGGCCAAAGATCAGGACCTCGGGAAGAGATGGCCAAGAGATGAAGTCCAAGCGCTCATAAACCTTAGGTGCAGTCTCTATGGTGGTACCAACAACGAAGATCACAAATTGGAAGGATCAAACAACAACGGCAACAACAGAGCTCCACTTTGGGAGAGAATCTCACAGAAGATGTCGGAGCTGGGCTACGAGAGGAGTGCCAAGAGGTGCAAAGAGAAGTGGGAGAACATAAACAAGTACTTCCGAAAAACCAAAGACAACGACAAGAAGAGGTCTCTCGACTCAAGGACGTGCCCCTATTTCCACCAACTGAGCCACCTGTACAGCCAAGGAAAACTTGCCGCCACTGCCACTGCCACTGCCGCCGCCACCGCCACGGTGCCGCCCGCCGACCAGCCCTTGCCGGCGACCAGCGCTCACGGCGATTCGTCGGCTGCACAATTCAGTGCAGGTAGAGACAAGGACGTTGCCAATCAGGTAGCTCCAGCTGCTAATTTTGAGTTTTGAGTTCTAGAAAAAGAGAGTTTTTTTCGTTTGCATGTTTTTGGTGTGCAATCATGATGATAATAATCATAAAGTGGTAGGCTAGCTGGACCTTTTTCTTCTTGCGAAGATTTGAGTACTAGCAGTCCCTTTTTGTTATGTTCCTCCCTTTGTTTCTATCATATATAATATATGATTTCTCTCGTCCGAGGACAATGTCAGTATATAAAGTTGTAGCCATGTGCACCGACAGGTTTGAAAAATGAGATTTTAGATTATCTTTCTATAGTCACGTATGATTCTCTCATTACTTTTCAATGCCACTCGTGCGCGCCCGGGAAAGTGAAAAAAAAAATAGAAAAAGTTAATAGAGCAATCATATCTCAGGGATTGTGGAAGACAATGCAATTCCTTCTATTAAATTGATTCCCTTCTTTTGAAAAATATGAACCCTTTTAGGTATAATAAAATTTTCGCTTAATGCAAAGTTTATTGATAGTATATATATACATACAAGCTACTACCATGTTAAACTTATATTGAACTTGCAGCGGTTCTCACCCTGCATTTTCATTTGGGAGTAATGACAACAAATTTATGGATGGCTATTAAATTATGCATTATATTTATCTATTATGCATGGCAATTTAGTATAAGGCTCCACAAAACTTATTTTTCTAACCGTGGAGGAGAATTATCTCTAATTTTGTAACAAATTATTACTCCTCTTGAAAGATTGATAGGTGATTTTCAAAGTGAGAACAAGGAACTAATATTATCGCCAGTTTATTCTACATTAATTTTGCTCAACTTTGAAAGGATGACTTGGTGATGTCTATATGACCAACTGTTCTTAGCTTAAATTTCTCGCGGACAATATTTTCGCTATTAGTTAGTACTTATGAAGTTATTGCGATGTGCAACATATTTTGTATCTAAAATGTTAGACACTCTTTCCTATATCAAATTATAATAATGTTATCGTCCAAAAAAAAAAAAAATCATAAACATAAGTAGGAGCTATTAATTTATATTGATTCTTTTCTTAACATATGTTTTCTAATTTTGTGTTAGTCTCATCATTCTTTGTACTTAGGTGAGACTTGCAAAAATCGATTTACAAAATTAGTTTATTAAGTAATGAATCAAACTACAATTGACCCTATTTTCCTCATTTGGTCAGAGAGGCGGGCAATTAAATATTTAATGGACTGTGAAAGAGAAAAGAAAAGTCAAATTGCATTTATAGTCTTATTATTACACCAAAGCTCTGAAAAGTGAGATGAAAAGAAGATTTTCAGTTATAGCATGAGATACTGGCAAAAAGATAAGTTCTAGTATCAAATACTAGAAGATGGACTCTAACATGTTAATTTCATTTAATGAGAACTGAGGAATATTTTTTGTGATTTTACATTGAACACCCTCATGGAAACGGGTGATAATGATTTAATAATGATCTTACCGCAATCATATTTACACTATTATTCCTTGCTGATTTTTCTTATAATATGCACTTTTTTTTATTAATTCAAGTCCTATTTTGTCTATCAAGCATTTGATTTGGATGTAATGAATATTAAATTCAAATTTTGAGCAGCCACATTTGCCACTCGCTATATAAGGTCTTAGCCACACGCATGAACATGAAAAGTTAAAACAAAATTACAAAGCATCGTGAGCATAGATTCTCAATCGATTGATATACGAAAAAAAATTCAATTATATAAGTAGTATTGATTGTGCTCGTCCATGTTATACACCGACAGTGAACTTACACTCTATGATAACCATATTAAATCTCGAAAAATTTTAATTTCCAACACTCAATATTGTCGAGCGTGTCTAATGATTTTTAAATTCAGCCAGTCTGATTAAGTGATAAAATTGTCAAAAGAAATTAGAATGTCACCGGACCCCTTTCGATAGCACTCCCTGCCCTGCATTTGTACGAGACCAATGTAATTTATTATTCAATTATTTTCTCCCTTATTCCAAAAATGGTTATTTTGTCGTCATTTTCTCAGTATTTCCGTAAACTCGATGATTTAAAATAAAAACAATATTTTTTTTTCTTATCACTTACGCATTGACAGCTCAGTGGGGGCGCGACATAATAATTCTGTCTGCAGCGGGCCCCACCACATGACAGGTGGCCGTCTGACGCGCTTCTTCTTACATTACACATTATAGTACAGACCTTCTCGAGCGGCGTCCTGACAAGTGGGGCCCAACCCCGGGACCCACCCCGTCCTCGCCTCCCCGCATCGACGGCGCGCACGCGACGCTGGTGCGGGCGCACCGAACCGTACGCTGCGCGGCCGCTCCACCGAATCATTTCCCGTACCGTCTGGGACCGAATCGGAGGGTGGAGAGCCCCGCCCTGCAGGAGGCCGCACGTGCGCCCGCGCTCGTCCAACGGCTCGGATCGGAGGTCCACCAACCGATCTCTCCCTTCGGTTCCCAGCTCCGGAAGTCAACGCGATCGAGCGCGGTCCTCCGTCCGACGTCCTCTTTCCCGGCCTTTCTCTCCTCCTTTTTCCGAGGGGGGCGCCGGAAGATTTGACTCTGGTCCTCGTTGACGACCTTTTTTAAGTTCTCGTGCCACGTCGTGATCCGGCGAAGGTCGACATAATAATGACCCAACAATGAGACAATAATGCGAAAAATTAAATTAAAGTAAGGCTGAATCGAGAATTCAGTGCATGTGGACCATAAAGTTATTTCCTGCGATAATTACACGTATGCAGCACGGTAAGCCGATTAAATTCAAGGGATTGCGAAAATCAAGAGTCGCGAAATGATGAGGTACAACATGCAAGCAATATGATTGGTCCTTTATATTATGTCGGACGTGTGACTGGTACGTGAAATGCTGGATACTGGCAATTTGGAAAAGTTTATATTTTTAACAGGCATCTGGCAAAGTAAAAATATTATCCATTTGCCAGATGTGGCCCATGAAAATGGATAGGAGGAGGAGTCACCAGAGGCCTAACCCATTAGGTTTTGGGCCCTAGCCCAGAAGATCAGTGGATGGGCTTGATTCAATGAGGAAGGAGAGGACAGGCCCAAGTGAGTATTGGTTGCAAAATTTGATCTTGGCAGTCCACATATACCAAAACATAGATTATGACCACAATGAGATGCAAAAACAATACTACCACCACATAAAAGGGTTTCGACGCGACCAAAAGGAGCGACGAGAGGCGACATTTAGAGGGTCCCGAGAGAGTTCGAGGGCCTGTACTTATGGACGGTCTTATAATTTCTTAACATGATGTAACCTTTGTTCGAATGAGATGTTCCATTGATTATGTCTCGTGGCTAATCATAAACGGGCCATCTTGAGCTTCATCGTTGGACAAAACACTAATTTTTCCACTGAATTTGCTAAGAGAAGTACGTCGTGTCACGTGTTGTCATGGAGTTGGCAAGGCATGTGAAGTTCCGTGGTTGGAAGTAATGTGGATTGTATGAACCTCCTAAATACCAAAAGAACACAAACTTTTTGTAGGTGGAATGGTGCGTCGGTGCAAAGTAATGATGGTATGGACGACAATGATGCAACCATCGTTCAAAAAGTATGTAAAGGAAAAGGCATTGGAAGTTTCGCGGGTTTGATTCTCAATGTCGTCCAATAACAACGACGTTACGCGCTGATATGCCGGCTTAGGATTTGACTCGCATCTTGCTTGATCTACAATGTTGGAGAGGCATTCCATGGGTCTAGATTTTACCTACTTAAGCATACTTGTACTTCGTAATTAAAGAAGGGTCCAACGGTGGGGACGATGACATGAAGTAGACTCGTTTGGATTTTATTTTTATGTTATTTTTTTGGGGTGGGGGAAGTGAGATTTTCAAAGCTTTTTGTGTAAAGTTGTTCGGAAACATTGGAAATCACTTTGCGATGGTGGGGTGGCACTTTCTGCTCTTTGTTCGGGTCACGTTCGCGCGGTTGCTTCACCACTAATTTCTCACCCTTTTGTCCTGCGGATGCATGACAAGAAAACCAAGTTTTTTGAACGTCAACTTCTTGACGACTCCATTTCCTAGACTTGTTTTCTAGGTGATCCGTCACGGATGCATGAAAAAGAAAACACAACTTTTGTGAAATCGATGATCTTTTCGGCCATCCTGACCTCGTCGGATAGGCTTTATTATTGCTCGACTTTAATCGTCTTTCAACGACATTGAATATGTTGATCCTATGAAGGGACCAGAAATCCGAATCTCTCCTGCTCTTTCTCTGTGCATTGATTTAGGTGGTATCTTGGGTTGACTGTTCATATCGAGTTGAATCCATTTCTCAATCCGATCAGGGACAAACGATCACATCCAAATTGACAGATTCGCAAGAAATTACTTTTTTCATTTGACACAATCATAAGTAAAGTAGTGAGAGTCAAATCTGAGACCTCGTGCCGGAATTATTAGGGCTTTGGCCTAATGGCACTAGTGGCGGTGACTCGCTTTGGAGAGGATTGTCTCCCCCAATTAAAGCTTAATCAAAGTCTCCACAAGCCTCACCGACAGCAATATTCTACCAACAAAGTCCAAACAAAAAGAAAATAACATAGGCAATGAGGCGGAAGACACCAAAAGGAGGGTGGGCCCCGCGCACGGACACAGGTGGTCCCACCGAAGCCATCTGCCGCCCCTCATCTGATTTCTTCTTCAAGAATGTGGTGGGTCATAATGAAAAGAACGGAGTTTTGTAGGTAGGCTTTTATAATAAAATAGAGATCGGTGAGATTTCCTTGTTTTCGAGGGGTGGAAAATGGAAATTAGATTCATGAATCTAAAGTGGCCAACATTAAATGAATTCCTCTTCTTCTTCTTTTTTTCTTTTTTTTTTCCTTTTCTATATTTGTATTTTCTTTTTTTTTTGCTCTGACGGAAAATTTGCAGGGTCACCAACCGAGTTGCTGGGTGCTGCCCTCAGATCTCGTGACATTGCCGATAGCCAAAGGATCCTCTGCTTGTCCTTTGCCAGGAAATATGATATTTTTGGGGGGTTTTGAAAAAATTAATTTATTGTGGGCAAAAGGGCTTTTGTCCTTTTGAGCGAAGCTTGGAATCTTTTGGCAATTTTTTTGGAGGTAGCCCGGAAATTACAAAATAGAGAAAGTGGTCCATTAAAAAAAAAAAATTGTATTGTGATGCTTGGAAGCCAATGTGGACGGAGATTCATCATTAAGTCATGATTTAGTGAAGGGGGGTCAACGATTTTAGAGGGAAAAAAAGAGAGGAAGAAGTCAAAACTTAGGGAAAAAAAACTCATCTAAGTTCTGTTTATTTTAAAAAAAAAAGCGATTTAAAAAAAATCTATTACTTTTTTTATTTACTAAAATAAATAAATGAAAAATATTTTCACTATTAACAATAATTTATATTTAAATATTTTTTAAAACAAATAAAATACTTTTAAATTACTAAATTCATTAAGATGATACACAAGATTATTTATTAGAAAATATTTTTCAAATTGTTCATATTTTATGAAACAAAAAAAAATCTTGGTAGGATAGAACCACGACATTTGAACGATGCGGCAATAAACAATATTTATGACCAGATTGAAAAATGAATAATTTTTAACGGTAGATGCTAAAAAAAAAAACTTTAGTTTTTTTTTTTTTGGTTTATTAGGAGTCATTATGGGTCTTATTATTTGTCAAGATTGTGATCAACCATCTGAATGGAAGTCAAATAGGGTATTTATGCTCATCATGTTCTTTATGTGGATATCAAAGGACGGGGGACCATTCCTTGACGTGTACCGATGGTAAGAAGCCTTTGATGGGTTTTTGACGAACATAATTAATCCACTCGAAGCTGAATTAAATGGTGATTAACTGGCAGATTATCTCTAACTCCAAGAAACAAAATTAAGCACTTTCCACCAAGCACAAGCCACTGAACAGTAACCTTCAGTATTCATTTCACTTCACTTCAAATGGCAAAGTGCAGTTGGGCCCTGTGCCTGCGCTGCTGTGTAATCTTTTAGCAGAAGAGAGGATTTCTGATTTAATGAATGACTCCAAATGCACAGGACAACTTTAGGAGGAGGCCATGAAGCTTCCTTCAATTCATGTCAAAAAAGTTGAGCCAAGTTGGTAGAGATGATCAGGACCCTCTCGTGTTTCCGAAAGAGGATGGGGTTTCTACGTTTGGTGCTCATTTGAGAGATAGTCATTAGGAAGGAGTTCCTATCGAAACGCCTTGTCCTACCTGGGCTAGAAAGCTATATTTTGAAATTGGTTTGGATTGTTCTCGTGTGGGTGGAGGCCATCAACTTGCCAAAATGGGAGAATTAGGCAACACGACCAAACCGCGTGTGCCTTGAACGAAAATGGAGTAATTGGAATCGACTAAAGTACTTGGTCGGCTCTTCCATCACTCGTCCCATGATAGTGACGGCTCTTCCGCCAAGCTGTGTGGCACCTAAATTGCCAGCCAAACACAATTTGTTGACTATCACAAACGCCGAATTTCACAAACTTATCCATGAAATTTATAAGGCACATATATATATATATGTGTGTGTGTGTGTGTGTGTGTGTGTGTGTGTGTGTGTGATCTCCATCCACTAATAACTTTAGTTTATTGGATTGAACATTCAAACGTGGTGTTAGAGTCAAGTTCTGCCCCCATTTTATTTCGTATGTGCAGCCTCTTGATCTATGAATTTTCTCTTATCATTCCTGAATTTAACTTGTCCACAAGAGGGGTATATATATAGAAAGTGACATAGTAACTTATCATTCCTGAATTTAACTTGTCCATATATATATATATCACTTTCTATATGGGGTTTCTATGCTTTTTATATACACATGATTTATATTCGCCCATAAGTTAAGCTTTTGAATTGGATATTCTAAACAAAACACGATCGAATGTGTTGGTTGATAATTCCTATTCACCGCATGAAAGCTCATGCCAAAGGGTTTTAAAAAAAAAAGAAGATATTCTAATGATTAAGTAGTGGATTTCTCTCTCACAAAAGTTACTTATGTTGGGACTCAAATCCATAATTGCCTTGAGGCGATTTCAAGTGTCGAGATTTCATCATCTCGTTGGACTGTGAATGGACATTGGATTCATATATGTATTCTATCTATGCATCGTTTAGATGTACTCATAATTATAGTTTGATTTATCCATAGATCGATTAAATTTCAACCGCACATGTGATGAATCTCGATATGGTTAGCAACAAACTCCCATCTCTTTCAAACACTCTAGGAGACTTCTCATTCACGCTTCTCCTGCCCAAAGATGACCTGTTCTCTCTCCCTAAACGAGTGGAAAGAGAAAGAGGAGAAAGAGAACATGCACACCTCGACTAGTAATCGATGGTTCTCTCTCCCTTTTCGGTAGATAAGCCAAGGGCATCATCTCCAACCGCTTGAAAGGTGGTTATCAACTATGATTGCTACGTGAAAGAAAACGTGCCAATCCACCATCATATGCCAAGAGAAAAAGGATCCAAGAGGGAGAGAGAGAGAGAGAGAGAGAGAGAGAGAGAGAGCTTTCACTAGGCCTCGACATAAATTTTTTAGGATTGAAGAGTTTGCACACATCATGATATGGAGAGAGAGAGATCCTTCACTAGGCCTTGACATAAATTTTAAGATTGAAGGGTTGGCACATCATGATATGGATGTACCACTTCTCCATTTCCCTCTTTAGTGGTCCATATATAACGAAAGATACACATCGACCATTGTAGCAAACTGCATGATATAACGTATGCTTCATCGCTTAGTTTTCCTAGGAGGCTACGCATGAGGTTGGGGGGGGTGCGCATTTGAATGATGATGGCCATTGAATACATTGACCAATGTTTTGTCACCGCATGCCAAACACATGGGATGGTCATTAAGTTCGCGCATAGAATGCCAACCCCATTCTAATTTTTTGCCTTTTTGATTTGTTACTTCAAAGTTGTAGACACATGTACATGAGGTCGGGAAAAATCGTTGCCCGATAGATTAGAAAATGGGAAGCCTTGAGAAGCCTAGACAATGGAATCGAGTATTTGGGCGAGAGGAAAATGGTCTCAGACAACCTTAAGAGGCTTGCAATTCGAAAAGCCGGTGATTAGATAGAATGGTCAGTATGAGGTAGGGTTTTGTACTTAATTCACAGTGCTTCCACCCAAAGTAAGTTTAGGATGTGGATGGAGTGATTTGTATGCATTCATGAACACTAGTTTTAAGTCGGTAGGTTTGATCATCTTGTGTTATGAGAAAAAAATAGACCTTGAAATTTGATTCCCATCTCTGAATTATGTACGTATGGATTTATGTCCTAGCGTAAAAAAAGAAAAAAAGAAAAAAAGATTTCAATTATCGAATCACGGTTAGAGGTGTGCAAAAGAACCGTGACCCACTTGGATCGCCTGAAACTGCCTGGAACCGATGGTTCTTAAGGGAACCAGTTACTTCAAAGTTGTAGACACATGTACATGAGGTCGGGAAAAATCGTTGCCCGATAGATTAGAAAATGGGAAGCCTTGAGAAGCCTAGACAATGGAATCGAGTATTTGGGCGAGAGGAAAATGGTCTCAGGCAACCTTAAGAGGCTTGCAATTCGAAAAGCCGGTGATTAGATAGAATGGTCAGTATGAGGTAGGGTTTTGTACTTAATTCACAGTGCTTCCACCCAAAGTAAGTTTAGGATGTGGATGGAGTGATTTGTATGCATTCATGAACACTAGTTTTAAGTCGGTAGGTTTGATCATCTTGTGTTATGAGAAAAAAATAGACCTTGAAATTTGATTCCCATCTCTGAATTATGTACGTATGGATTTATGTCCTAGCGTAAAAAAAGAAAAAATAAAAAAAGATTTCAATTATCGAATCACGGTTAGAGGTGTGCAAAAGAACCGTGACCCACTTGGATCGCCTGAAACTGCCTGGAACCGATGGTTCTTAAGGGAACCAGTCCAGTTCTCAGTTCCAACTTATGAGAACCGGTGGGTATTGGTCCGGTTTCCGATTCCATGGGCAGATTTGTCCACCCGCCCACCCGAACCGGATTGATTATATAAATAATATATTAATTTTTAATATTAAAAAAAATGAAATTACAAATTAACGAACCCAAATCAAATAATTAAAAAAATTAATTAAAGTGGGAAAAAAGTCCAAAGCGCGCCAAATGGAGAGGCGCTGATCTCTAGATCTTGCTTATTAAAACCCACTCGGACCATGCAGAACTCGCTTCTTTTCTTGATTATGGTTGTGTGTATATGCGTGGCATGCTTTGCGGTTTTTGTTCTGCTGATGAATGGTGGCCAACCGTGGATTTTGCTGAGGGTGAGGGCGGATGATGGATAGGGGAGAAATGTTACTTCTGCATCTTTAATTAGCACAATGGAAGTTTGATTTTAATATTCCTGGGTTTTGCTTAGGATGAGCGAGTACGTATCTTTAATTAGCACAATGGAAATTTGATTTTAATCTTCTTGGGTTTTGCTTAGGATGAGTGAGTACGTAGATTTGTTAAGATTTTGGGCACGGCAAGGGGAGGTTTCAAGACTTAATCGGTCTCGATTATTATTATTGTGAAATCGGTTCCATGGATCCACTCGGGAACCGAACCGGATCGGCTGTCCGGTTTTGGGTGGATCCATGCAACTAATGAGTGGATCCGATTCTAATTTTTTGAAACCGGTCCTTAGCGGGCGGTTCTCAGTTCTAGGTCGGGAACCGCCCACCCGAACCATGCACATTCCTAATCACGATATGTTAATAATAAAAAAACTTGTAAAATTACCCATCACACTCTTAACTAAAAAAAAAAGACGTCATATATAATGAGTTGCAATTGATTATAATCACATTGCTTGTGCAATAATTATTCTAACCCAATTTATACATGAATCATGAAGATATGTACATACTATTTGACTTGCTTTTTCTTGCATCATTGTATATGCACCATATAATAACACTATCCGTCACTTTTACACCGCATGAATACCGGTAATTATGTGTCGAGTCTCCTGTGAAAAAAAATGGGAGTAAATTTGATTCCCGAAATTCCGGAGTCAATGGAGTAAAACCGAAATCTCCCTCGTGAAGTAGGAAAAAAGAGAGGAGGAGAAGAAGAAGGAAGTCAACGGCTTAGCGAGGACTGAATCGGGTCAATTTATGGTTTTCGAGATTTCGGCGGAAGACGAGGGGCGGTTCGGTCATTTCGAGGGGTGCAGTGGGGGGAAGCGATAACGGGGGCCTCGTGATTGAAGGCGGGGGAGTTGGGGTCGCGGGGATCGAAGAAGTCATGGGGAAGTGCAAGGGCGGGGCGCCAAAAGCGGGCGGGCCCCACCGCCGCTTCCTTTGGTCGGTCTCGTACGTTCCTTTCTGCTTCCCCCACTTGTGACTTCCCCCAATGGAAAAAAAATAAAAAAAAAAAAAAAAATGAAATGTATTTATGTAAATGTGGAAAAAAAGAAAATAAGAGATTCGGTCAAAATTATCCTCTTCTCATTTTTTTTTTCCAATTTATATAAATAATGAATTTCTTGCTACGGATGACCATAAAGAGAAGCTGGCATTTTAAAATGGGATCCCACCATTCGATCCTTGACGTCAGTGGTTAATCGAATCTGGATCGACCGTAATGGTGGAGACCGTAGCGACACTCTTGGGTCGAACGGGGCATGTGTTTTCTGAGGTTGCGAAAAGGATTGGAGAAGAAAAAAGCTACCAATTAATGTCAAATTGTGCCTACGGGTCGGCAGGAAAAAAAAAAAGGAAAGAGTTTAGAACAAATGCTGACAAAAGGTTTTACCTAGAAGAGGCCCCTCTCTCTATCATCTCCTTGGCATCTCCACTTATAGTCAAAGAGCTGATCTTACTTTCTCAGTAGGAAGTTAGAGAGAGAAAGAGAGAGAGAGAGAGAGAGAGAGCTCATTCCTAGTTTATTTATTTATTTACATATTTTTCATTTTTATATAATTTCTATTAAATGAAACCCCCTTTTAATTGAGACTAAAAGGGCGGGTGAGGACAGCGAGCGCGGCGATTTTTTCTTGTCTCTAGCTATTTGGTAAATCATTGTTGGTGTGGACATCGACCGAGAAATTCTACGAGGGTCACATGGCGAGTCGAGACCCCTAAGCTATCCTATCTAATAGAGGCTGTGAAAATAAAAGATTGAAAACTGAAAAGCCGTTCCTGATCTGTCTCTTCTCTAATCTTTAATCTATTTAATCTGAATAATCTAATAAAAAATATATTTTTTCAATTTAATAAATGTCAATATCTTATATCAGCCCAAATATATCTATATCCCCAGCACCCCCTCCACCTCCCTCGCTTCTTTTGTCTGCTTCTGTGAGCTCAGCTCACACCATTACCATTTTCCTCTCTCTCTCTCTCTCTCTCTTTCTTTGTCGTCTCGCTCGAGGCGAGCACCAATGGCGAGGCCGCTGCTGCAGCTGCACCTTCCCCTCCTTCCCCTCCTGCTCCTCCTCCTCTTCCTCCTCCGTACGTCGCAGCGCTGTCGCTTCCTCCTCCCCCTGCCAATGTAGCTCCCCCCCCCCTCAGATTCTCTCTCTCTCTCTCTCTAACGCCGTTCCAGCTGCGCTCCGATCCGTCCGCGCCTCCCGCGGGCAATGCTGCATTCCCCGCTCCTCCCCTCCGCTTCTTCCGCTCGGTGCGAATCTTGGGTCGGGCCCGGATTTTGAATCTGGCGAGTGTTTCCGGGGCTCGCGCTGACTGGTTCTCGAGCTGCATTTGGCTGCTGCTGCTGCGTGCTTGGCTCGCGCGTGCCGAGATTTGATTTTTCGCTTGCTGGGTTCTGTTGCTTGTTGCGGGCTTCGACGTTGGGACAGGTAGTCAAAAGGCGCTGCCTCTATTACCCTTTGAATCTGCCTCTCTTTTTCGTCTTTATAATCTTTTTGCTTGATTACGGGGTACTTGTAACTCGGAGATTTGTGTCGGTAGCTGCTCGCGGCCGTCTCGCCGTCTCTTTCTCTGTTCTGTTCGGTGCCGGCATTGCTTTTCAACGGCTGTGTTTGTTGGGTGAGAAATGCAGGTAACGGAAGGGGAAGACGCTGCCGTTCATCATCAGACATTCTCGGGATATCACGAAAGCTTCTAGTAACTGAGTCGGAAAAGGACCATTCGCATTAGCTTATGTAAGTGTTCGGGGTGAAGATTTTAGCTTTGGACTCTGTTCGATGTCCGCTGTTGAGATATTATTTACTCATAAGACAGTTGATTCTTGCAGCTAGAAAGTTATAATATTTCTCATTTCTAGCCATTAAGACAAATTACATTAGCTCATGTAAGGGCTCAGGTAGAGATTTGTTCTCCGTGCTTGGTTGCTTGCGACGATTTGAATAAACCGTCCGATACAGCGCTGTCGAGATATTTATGTACTCATGAGGCAGTAATTTCTTGGAGTTAGAAAGTTATAATCTTTTGCATTTCTAGCCACTAATTTCTGCAGAAAATATGTTTTTTTCTTACTAGCAATTTTACTTCTGCTACAGAATTTCTGGTAGTGCCACACTTTCTTGTCATTTATTTCCGGCTTTATTGACTTGGGCTTATACATTGATTTGTGAGTTTGCCCAAGTGTCTTGTTTGCTTGGATGAGGAAAAGTTTTCCAAGCGCTTTTTTCTGTCAGTGGGAACAGAGGATTATGTCCGATAGCGCAACTCTCATTTTCTGTTCATATCTGGTAAATGCAGATTTTATAGGTGTAATCAACATGGAGCAATATGAGATCCTAGAGCAAATCGGCAAAGGGGCTTTTGGTTCCGCTCTTCTCGTGAGGCATAAACATGAAAAAAAGAAGTGAGGACTATTCAACAAGTGCTCTTGCTAATTTCCTTTTGTCTAATATTTCAATAACAAAAAACTTTGTAGGACCAGTGTTCATCTATCTGTATCTCTGTACCTAGGATGTCTGATTCTTTGGTCATTCTTTTCTGCTTGTCTGTATGTTATTAAGGTATGTGTTGAAAAAGATTCGTCTTGCTCGGCAAACTGATAGGACCCGTAGATCCGCACATCAGGAGGTTGGTTTTTATAATTTTTTCTTCCCAACTTTATACTCTTTGCTGCTATTCATATTTTTCCTTCTTAAAGCCACCCCATTGCTGTAAGACTCATGTTTCCTTGTCCATTCATGCTAAATTTATGAGGTTTTCTTGTTAATCTAACTTCTAGTTGTTGAGCAGTATGATTTAGTGGCATTCATTAGAGAAAATTGGCTACTAAATATAATGATTAGCCGGAGGTGAAGTGTATTTTTGATAATGTGCTTGGGTTATTACATGTTTGAGAAACTGTTTTATGCTAAATGTCGCTTGGACTAATAGGAGCTCTGACAACTTATTTTTCTAGCATGTTGTAGCCTTTTGAAGCTGATTAGCTTAGTACATGTGCGCTGAACATACTTTCAGTTGCTTTACTAGAAGCGGAAACTTCAATTATTGGATTAAAGTTGGCTTGTCTATCTTTATTTTAACCTTTTCAATGCTTTTGCAGATGGAGCTCATTTCTAGAATGCGGAATCCATTTATTGTTGAGTATAAAGATTCATGGGTGGAGAAGGTAAAAATTCATCATCACGTATGTTATAAGTCTAATACATATTGCTGTCCAGCACGTATCAGTTCTATGCCTTTTGACTTGCACTTGTCTTCTGGAAATAAATGTTAAGAATATCCATTGACTCCTTGCACAATGTCTTTTCTGATGAAGCTTTTAGTATTAGTCCTCCACAGCTCAACCTAAGTATATATGAGCTTTGGTTATTTTACATTTCCTTTTGTGACTCTAGCTTTGGCTTTTGCATATGGGGCCTAACTTTAGTTCGAAAATGCCTCTATCTCAGGGTTGCTACGTCTGCATAATATTAGGTTACTGTGAAGGAGGAGATATGTAAGCTCTAGCTTTCTGAATTTCAAGATGATTGATCTGATAAAAATCACGAGCTGAATCATGGCACAATCTTAAATACTTGCTTACTTATTGGCTGTGCTACAGGGCTGAAGCTATCAAAAAGGCTAATGGCATGCTTTTCTCTGAAGAGGTTTCCACTTTTGTTTTGTTTTCGTTGTTGCAGCTTTAACTTTACCTTTATGATGGTTAACAATGCAGTTCTTGCTGCATTAATGTTCTAACAGTTGTATTCATTAGTTCTTCATTGGTCCTTCCAGAAATTATGTAAGTGGCTAGTGCAGCTTCTCATGGCGCTTGACTACTTACACATGAAGCACATCCTCCATAGAGATGTCAAGGTTTGAGGCATATCTGTGTAATTTGTGACTGTATTGCAGTGTTCTAACATTATTCATACTGATACCGTTCTGTGGTTTCTCTAGTGCTCCAATATATTCTTGACAAGAGACCAGGATATACGCCTAGGTAAGTGATTCTATTCTTCTATTATTCTCTTAGAGATCGTCTTAATTGTCTGCTGAACAATCAGTGATAAATGTTGTGTACAGGTGATTTTGGACTTGCCAAAATGCTTACTTCTGATGATCTTGCTTCCTCGGTATGTTTTGCTGTCTCTCATCAAACTAAACTTCCATGAGTTGATGTAGCATACATAGTTCCTTTTTCTTTTGGCTAAGCTAGCAATTGAGTTGTATTATAAAGAATCAGTTACAAAGGCTTAACAGAACAGCTGCTACAAATAACAAACCAGATAGCAAATGGACATTGCTCTTGGCCTACCGTTCTCCACCTTCTACAGATTTCTCCACATTGATCTTGAACAATGGAACTGCAAGTTTGCTAGCTACCAATTCTGTACAATACATCACCATGGAATAGCATTCCTTATTTGCTTTCTCTTACAAATCATTGTTACTCAGGTCGTGGGAACTCCCAGCTACATGTGTCCAGAGCTGCTTGCTGATATTCCTTACGGTTCAAAATCCGATATTTGGTCTCTTGGTAAGCTCTGTGTAGCTGCTTGAATGCCTTTTTCCTTATTTTTAACCAGGACAAGAGCAAGAACTATTATTGTTTCCCTCCTTTGTATTTTATTCTTAATTCTGCCGGTGTATCTATTGTTCAGGATGCTGTATGTATGAAATGACTGCACATAAGCCTGCATTTAAAGCATTCGTAAGTTCTAAATGCCATCTTTTCTTCCCGATAATGTTGGGGTGCAGTGCATGTTTGTGCTATTATTACATCAGACCTATTTTAAATTGGTACAGTGAATTTCAAAGTTTAGGTACCAAGGAAACTTTTTGATTGTACTCCAATTTCTCTCCTGTATTTACTGCAACTTAATTCTACTAGCTTTGTATTTGCTACGTGCCCCAGAATATCCTTTATACCATGGGTGTGCTGCATTTCTCAAATTTGGTGTGTACTTTCACAGGATATGCAAGCACTGATAAACAAAATCAACAAGTCCATAGTGTCTCCACTTCCTACAAAGTATTCTGGGGCATTGTAAGTCCTAAAGTAATGGGTATCGTTTCTCCTGAAATAGCAGAAGAGTACAATGGTTCTAATATTATTGTTCATTTCCAATTTCAGCCGGAGTCTTATCAAAAGCATGCTACGGAAAAATCCAGAACTCAGGCCAAGTGTATGTGGTTTCTCTCTTAAATATAGCTCTCTCAAGTGTATGCATACAGATACCTTATTCTTTGCTGATCTCAAGCATGTAGCCCCTTTTCATCATGCAAGTTTCTGCTTGTTTGACTGTTATCTTTGCAGCTGTAAATTCAGTATTTCCTAGTTTAACATGGAGCAACAAATCAGTGATTCTTCACTTTCTTGAAGGAGGTCTCTTTTTTATCCTTCTATTTGAGATAAAACATGGAGTACCTAGTTGGCAGCCCTCATTATATCTGCCCCTGCACATGTTCTGATTATGAAATAGAGAGACTGGAATTTGCGTGTTTGCTTCTTGAATCTGTTACCATCCCTTCTCCAATTTAAGTTAATTCTTATCCTATTCAGGCTGCTGAACTGCTTGGTAACCGACATCTTCAGCCTTATGTTCTCAAAGTACAAATGAAAATGAATAGCCCCAGACGCAATGCATTGCCTGCCCAGTGGCCAGTAGATGCTCGGGCTTACAGGAAATACCAGTACTCGTCCAGCAATAATAGGGCCTTGAATCCAAGTATATCTGGTGCCGAGCATGATTCTGTTTGTTCCACTGAAGGAAGATATGTTCCTAGTTATTTAAATGAGGAATTCGAAGAACTGTCAGTTGCAAGCACACAAAGCACAGTGATTTGCAAGCCGATTTATTCAAAAGCATCCAGTATCGTCAAAAACCCAAAAATAAGTCCTGCAAAAGCTTCTGCCACTCCAAAAAGACGAACAGAACCACTGAAGAAGCGTGAATCAGTAAAATCAGAAACCCTCCTTTTCTTTACATGCACCATCTAAATACGTCTTGAGCCACTGTTCAGTACTTATCGTTAATAATTTTTGGCCTTTGACTTTGAGCTTTATTCTTTGTTTAATGTTTTTCAGCTTCCTGTTTCACGTGCTCCGAAGAATCCTGCCCCTGCAGCTCGCAGAGCATCTTTCCCGCTGCCCAATGATAATATTCTCCACCATCTGAAGTCTCCTGATGTATCCGTCAACTCACCACGGATAGACAAGATAGCTGAATTTCCACTATCTTCATGTGAAGAACCCTTCTTACCTATTGGGAGAACTTCTGCTAAAGGTTCCTCTGGCTCCCCGCATTACGGAGACAAATCAATAATGAAGGACAAATGCATGGTTCAGATTTGCAACAAATCTTCTAGAAAGCCTGCTTATTCTGATCTCTGGCAGGGGATTCAGAGAAGTATGTTTCAGGTTGAGAGGGAGGATGGAAGCGACTCTTCTAACCAAAATGCAACTGCAGGGGCATCAAGCCGCACTTCGTCCGATTCACGGCAGCGCCGGTTTGACATGTCATCATACCAGCAAAGAGCCGAGGCTTTGGAAGGGCTGCTTGAGTTTAGTGCAAGGTTGTTGCAGCAGGCAAGGTACGACGAGCTTAACGTGCTTCTCAAGCCATTCGGGCCTGGAAAAGTTTCCCCGAGGGAAACTGCCATTTGGATAACCAAGAGCTTCAAGGAGAATCCTTTGAAGCCAGAAGATTAGTTCAATAGAACCAATGCCATGTGTAACATAATTGTTAGTAGTAGTTGATCAGAGTGGGATCATAGAAGCTTGTCAACGGGGATGGATACGGGAGGCACTAGGCACTCTAGGCAGACTAAATGAGTATTTAGGTTAGAATTCTGGGCACTTACAGTTTTGCCACTCCATTTTATGACCTTCCACTTGGTATTGTCTGCATCAATTGTTCAAATCTAAGCTGACAGTACAATGACATTAGTTCCATCGTAGTGTACGTATTGAATACTGGCTAGGATAAATCTTTGCAGATATGACCTCGCTCTCTCTCATGTGGGTCAGTGTGTATGAGCAGGCAGATGCATTGATGGAAATCGGATATAGAATGATAAGTAGTAACGTGCACCATACATGGAGTTCGCATGCATGCACAGAAAATGTTTTGGTATGGTATCATATAATTGCAGATCTGTACCAATATTGGGCATTTGTCTAGGTTATTGTTGGATAAAAAAAAAAATTCCAATTTAAGATGATTTTGTTCAAATATCTCGCACTGCTCGTGGGGTTTACAACGATGACCTTATATGCATGTAATGTTCCTTTTTGGCCTGAATGAAAATTCGTCTTTTGGAGACTTTGGTCGGTTACTTTATACATAGCCGTTTGAACTTATGCCAACCCGTGGCGATGGCTCGCATTCAAACGTGGAAGTAACAGGCAACGGTGGTAATGCTTTAATTCTGAGCTCCACACAATTACAATCCAAATCTGAATCTCTAGGTGACCAAAGAACCATCTTCTGCATTCTCATGTACAAAAGCCACCTCCTTCACTGCCAAGTTGATGGCATCACGCTCTGGTCTCTGAAATACGCTTTACGCCTTCTTCAGAACATAGCCAAATGCGGCTGCAGCAAGCATATCCAAGAAGTTCAAGATCTTTGTTAAGAAAGTAAAGAGTAACCACCGCGTATGTACTTCAATTCGAGTCATACCTCATAGGCGATAAGAGGTCTGCTATAGTTGGAATGAGTAGTCACAGTGCTGGTGGTGGCATCGCTCTCACTGTCGTTGACCGATCTCTTCGACTTATAGAGCTTTACGAACCACGGTTCTTGATTTTCATGAGAAGTGAGTTTCGCCCCCGGACTGAGGTCTCTCAACTGAGTCCCGAGCTGTGTGCTTGTACCATCCACCGATGGGGTCTGCTTGCTCTTCTGCCATGCGCTCCACTTGGGCCGCTGCTTTGGTTCGCTCTGAGACCTGGTTTTCGCCCTCGATGACTCTGTGTTTGCCATGTAATGCGGCCCCAATGCATAATTCTGAGATGCAGAGTCCGCAGTATCTGTGTGATGAAAAGCGAAAGAATCTCTTCTTGATCTCGTTTTAGTGATGACGGACCGATTGTCTTGGGGAGTGTTTTGTGCCGAGGAAAAGAAGTATTCCTCGTACTGTTGTCCTTGTCTCGCTACCGAGAGGTCTCCGGAAAAGTAAGTGGTAAAGCCTTGCTCTATTCTTCTTTCCACCTTTGGTTGATTGAAGTAGCCACTCTTGCTCTTTGAGACTTGGCATGACTCTATCGGATTTCTATCCAGCGGTTCCTGTTTGCTCATGAGTGTTATGAAGATTCGTTTTCACTAATTATACTACCGAATTGCAGATACACTATATTCTTCTAAAATGAATCGATCATCACTAAATACAATCTCTGAAGGAATGTTCAAACATCGAAGTTTTGAATTGCGTATTGCGTGTGAAAATTTGCTTTTCACTTACTTTCTGTACTTTTCTGTTGTGGCCATCCTGGAATGAATTTCTATGGAACGACGACTGCCTAGGAATCGCGACTTGTGCTTCCTCTGCCATCTGGATCCTTTGAACACGGGCTCGGACTTGAATTGACATTAGCGCGTGCATGCACCGTAGAGTGGCTGTAGTCTGCTTCCTCACAAGGAAACCCCTCACAAGGGCTTGTAGCTTCACTAGACTCCTTAAAGCACATAATGCTTTCCTTGCCTGCAATTTTTGTCATCAGATGATAATAAACGTTAAAGCTTATGACTGGTATTACAAAAACGCAGTCAAATTTCTGCAACACAACATGAGGATCCTTACATCTATTCTTGGACCTGATTCGCTTCATTTTAATTGACGAATTAGAAACTGCTGTAACAAGAACTACTGTACGAACAACGATACTTACTAAGTAAGAGCGAAAGACGGCCTGTATTTTTGTTGCAGCTGCATGTTTATCACTGGCTATGGCCAACAGAGCCAACGAGTGGTCGCGCTGAAGCTGAAACTCAGCCCTCGCCTGCATCACCAGCTGAGCGGTCTCGGTCAAGTCCATTGACCTTGAGAGCTTGTGTGCCTTGCCTTTGGCTGCGGATTTCCCGAAGCTCCACCGCCTTTTTATCTTCGGGGTTGGCAGTGGTAAACCGCTGCTGGCAGCCACATACCCAGATAAAACAGAAGCATCGTCGATCTTCTTATTATCTTTCTCATCCCTTTTCCTTAACAAGAAGTTTCGGATCCATCTGCTTGCCTTTCCCATCTTCTTAGCACCACAATATGGGAAAAGAAACTGAGAATTAACGCAGACCCTCTTCCTGAATTGCTCTATACTATATGAATTTTGTACTTATAGAAACTCAAGAAGCTCTTGAATTCATTAGCTTTTGTTGTATGTAATGAACTTTTGTCCTGGTTTGATCTGGGGCTGTGTGGACTCGAGTGATTCAGTCAAATTAATTGTTTGGTTGAGGCCTGCAGATAGTTTTCACTTCCTGTCTTGCCATTTGCCATTCTCCTGAAGCCTTATAACCTGTAAAGGTTGTCATCATCCGAGATTTCTTTTCTGCATTGTAGAAACTGAAAAAGTATCTAGGATTTCATTTTTCTAACGCAACCTGTAAGCTTATAACTTGTAAAATTGTCAACATCCTCTTGCTATTGTTTTCATAAACATAGTGCATGAAGAGCCACTGTTCTCAAGACAAGACCGTATATATGTCTAAGATGGTAATTGTAAAGGTTTAGCTTGAAATTTTGAAGATGCAAAAAAATTTTGCCGATGAATTTTAGATGTCTTGACTTTATAATTAGATTACCGTTCTATTTAATACATAAAAACGTATATTCTAACAACAAAATAATGTCAGTTATGCTTGAGACCGTCTTGAGTAAGAAGACGGCCACGCCATTTCCCTGCGCTTGCAGGAGTGGGGGGGTTGACTGCTGGCATGATGCGCCAACACATGATGAAGAGTTAAAGTTAGGAGCTATCGACGGGACAAACAGCATGACGAAGTCGTCCAAAAGCATGGCCCCGGATCCATAGGTCGCACCGATTTTTCTAAGTGTTCTCACTGTATTTATTGATCGAACTTGTCAAGAGCAGTACTTCTAGAAAGTCTCAGCGGATATGCGTGATCAATGTGCCGTCCTGTTTTGGTAGTCTGTGACACAAAGTCATGCTCAAAAACCAGAAAAATTGACTTGGGAAAAGGACTTGAAGAACCAAACCACCCCCAGTTGCAAAAACAAGAGTCAACGCATCAGAAATAAAAGAGAATTCTGGGGGAGAGAAGAGGATATAACAGTAGGGGCCTCATCTAGTTTTCTAGTCCTACAACGTACCGAGCTACAGACCGATGGAATTGCGAAAATTACTCCAACTTGGTCCGCTTTCTTTCTTTTACGGTCAATCGAATTACCTCCTCTTCTCACGATTCCTCAATTTCAATTGAAGTTAGGCCAATCCAATTCAGCTGAGAATTCAGCAATCTCAATCCCCACCAAAACGCTTGGGCCCATATATCCGTGTCGATGTCACCATTACATAAACGACTGCAAAACTACTTTACCCTCGCCTGTTTCTTACTGGCTAAGACTGAATTTTCGCACACATGAAATGGAAGAAGCTTCTGTGACATGCAAAAACGAAAAACGGACCGGCAAATCTCATTGTTCTGAATTTCTGCACCATCTCTCACATCTCCCCCGATATTCTAATTTCTATCTGTCAGGTCTTGGCTTGTCTGGACCAGATAAAACTCTGATCTTTATCTTTTCCGCGTTGAAAATGACATTGGACTGACCCTACCAACTTCTGGACCTGGTTGTTTGTTCTCTCTCTTTCTTTTTCTGGTTTTTCTGTCAACGATCGGAGGCTATGGGACAACAGAAGCACTAAACCAAGGTGCAAGAAATGCTAAAAATAATTTGAAAATTCCCACTGACTTGTACGGGTGGACAATACATCCTATGACCCGTTCGGTGGATTTCAAATTAATGTGTAATTTCTGTAGAAGCTTCCGTGAGTTGGAAAATCTCATTCTCTAGTTCGTTGTTTTCTAATGGGTACCTAGAAAACTCGTTCCTATATATACATACTGCCTCAAAAAGGTCTTATCAGAAAAGCTCAACTGCCAGCTCTTGCAAATATAGCTTGTTAGTAGTTATGGCTACTTCCAAGTTAACAGTTTTCTTAGCTGTGCTTGTGCTGATACCAATTGCAGCTTTAGGATTCCCTTGGACTCCTTTTAATGGTATTTCATCATCATCATCATCATCATCATCATCTCTCTCTCCCTCCCTCCCTCCCTCCCTCCCTCTCTATCTCTCTCTAAAGCAGAGATGCTATGCTAATACATGGAAATGTGCTCTTTTGTGATGAAACAAATATAGAGAAGGTGTGTGATGAGGTGGAGTGTGGAAAAGGGACCTGTGTAACGAATTCGAGCTACCCTTTCACCTACATCTGCGAGTGCGAGGCCGGATGGAGGAGGACGCGCTTGGACGATGAAGACGATCTCAAGTTCCTCCCTTGTGTCATTCCCAATTGTGAGTAAACTCGCTTCTTCTCAAACACTACTGCTGAGACACCGTCCCGCGTCAAGGAAGAGCGGGAGCTCAACTCCTTACCCCCCTCGCTTCCTGCAATATCATATATAGTTATATGAATACTTCTGTGCAGCTACTTATTTTCCTTGAATTGATGCGATCTTAAGCTTGAGATATTGGGTTAGGGGTTTGAAGTTGACAAATGCCGTATATGCAAGTTTTAGGCTTTTCTTTAGCTGGAAATGCACATCTAGCTTACTTTAAGATACGGAGTGGGGCAAACTTCAACCGTTAACTTGCTTGGGCTAATGACTGCAACTGTTACCGATTAATATATTTTCTTTTGATACTGTTACTTATCAATATGAAAGAATATGTTCTTTTGAATCTTTAAAACACAAGTACATAACAAAAACTCTTTTAACTGGCAAACATGTTCTTAATGCAGGTTCGCTCCAGTACTCTTGCATGCCGGCTCCTCCGCCGATGCCACCGGTTCCATTCAACTGGTCTTTCCTTGACCGTAATCAACTTAACCCCTTTTTATAATTTTCTTCATTAAACTACTTCTGAACTTTCATTTTCTGAATTTGAAGATTGCTCTACTCATTTGCTCCTGCAGCTTGCTACTGGACCTATTGCGGAGGAGGAACATGCAGCAAATCAACATCATACGATCATATATGTCAGTGCAGTCCTGGTTATAGCAATCTGATGAACGTCAGCGTTTTCCCTTGCTTCAACGATTGTAAGAACAATAACAAGAATTTATAAGTCGCAATGAAATGTCTCTTATTAACCTCCATGTTCCTTGTTTATTTGTATAGTTTGGTCATTTGATTTGTTTGTATTGAAGGTGCAATTGGAGCCGATTGCGCCAAGCTTGGAATCAAAGTCGCCACTTCGACCCGCACAACAGCTTCTTCCTTAGGTAGCGGGAGTCACGGTGAGATTGGCAGCCAAACAACAGTCTTATGCACAATATCTCTGCTTAAATGTTACTTCTACAATCATTTCTATTGCAGAAGATATTAAGAGCTACAGAATGAAAGATGCATGTTAAAGGAGGCAAAAGTGGAATTTAGATCTTCGAATAAACCCCTTTTCACATAAGCGTGACCCATAGAAAACCTCTAATGGCCTCTCTCTGGAGAAGTCTTATGATAAAGACCAATTGATCAGTACGAATCAGGACAAAAAAGAAACGCCTTTTCATTCGGGTTGGTAGGGTTTAAGCGTCTGCATAGAAAAGTCAAACCACCTGTACTTGTGATCTGATACACTTGCAGCGTGGTGATTTTTAATTGGAGAAAAAGACTTTTGTACTTGGCCATTATTCAAATTTCGCCTCACCACGCCGTTGACACGCACAAAGCCTACCTTGTCACACACTCCTACAAGTAATCCTTTCCTTCCTGTCCACACAATGCCTCAAATTACACTCCAAATGAAAATCTCTACCTGAATTAGCGGTTACACATAGTACACCAGGATCATACACATTCATATTGGGTTTGCCGTCGTTGTGACGTCCGGTTAGTTGCATGAGATTGGTAGACGGTACAGTAAGTCGGGTGCAACGTGAATCGGACATCTCCGAGAACTGCTGGTTAACTGTTTTAAGTAGCAAAGAAGGGGAAAAAATCATTTGTTTGGTCTACCTCAAAGAAAAAATCCTGCTGATAAACTTTTGGACAGTCTTTCATACGCAGCAAAATACTATTCTGACAGCTTACTCTGTTCATGGTCTCTCAGCTTACCCTGTCCTTCCGGGCAAGATCGTTTGGATGGCCATCCTCACCACATCTATTGCTTTGGTCCTGAAGAAGTAGGAGGGGGATGTGCCGGGTCCACCTATATCTCTTACCTGGTCTATACTACACATGTCATGGTTTTGAATACGCACAGGGTCGTTGTTGCTGATGATGCATTCTCTTCATTAGTTTCATTTTATGTGGTGTAAAAAGTCTTTCGTGTATTAATAAGGTGCGGGAGTAGGTGAAACATTATTGATGTATAATAGACAGCATATACACATGTTTTTGTAGTCTACAAAGGCCTATTCACACACACACACACACACTCTCTCTCTCTCTCTCTCTCTCTCTCTCTCTCTCTCTCTCATGTAGACATGTGCAAGTTGTGAAGTACCAACACAAAAGAGCCTTCATGTCGTGCTGGACATTCCGAAGTCCGACACGCTTTGACATATTCCAACATGAGATCAATAGGTGTCGGAAAATTTACAAATGGTTAGACATCTCAACACGCTTCGATATGCAAGTCCAAAATTTTGATATGCGATTTCGACACACACACATGATCAATTTTAAAAATTTTCAATAAATGATGGGTCAAAAATGTAAATATGTAAAAATAAAAATAATAAAAATAATAAAAATAATAAAGGGGTAAAGAACTTCTTATTATATATGATGGTGAAATGTAAATTGTATTTTTTTCGACTTATTATTGAATTTTAATTTAATAGTGGAATATGTATTACTTGTTTTTTTCTCTAAGTTTCATGAATTATTGGAGTGGAATATAATTGAATTTGTCAAATAAAAAAAAATGAATGTTATTAACAAATGATGAATTAATAATTTTAGTGTAAATTCATTATGAGTTATTTTTATTTATTTATTTATCAATTTGAATTAAATTAATTTGATTGAAATAATCATATATATATTAAAAAATACATTTAATTTATAACATATTCCATACGTCGAATTCTTTTTTTTTTTTTTTTTTTTTTTTTATAAATGACGTATCGGTATATCATATCGTGTCATATCGCGTGTCATTGTCGGTACTACTTAGCGTGCAAGTATGCTGCATAAACGCAAAATCCGTCTAATAGCTATCATATAGCTTTCTCATTCAAGGCTACACATTATCGGATGCGAAGAAACAGATAAGCAACGCAGTAGAGACACTTCCCAAGTCAACATCCACGCAATTTGCTCTTCTGGTAATCCTTATCATCAGTAGAAAATGTCAAGCTGTTAGGAAAATGGTGGATCCGAATCGCCGTCTTAAGGAAAACGACCTATTTATGGCAATATAATAGGTCGAATATCTAGCTGCGCATTCCTTATAAAAGGTTTCTTTATTCGTCTTGATTGATGATGAATTTGGTTCGATAAAATGATCACGCGTAAATCGACTTCGATAGGAAAAAGTAACCCAAGAAGCGGAATCACTGGTATCGTATCATCAGATCACACCTTATAATTTAGCAATCACCAGTGTAACAAAGAAAAACTAGGGCCCTGTATGGTAACTATACAAACAAGGCCAGATTTTGATTTTTTTATTTTAGGAGTAGTTTGGGAATAGAATCGCCGTGTTTGGTAAAATTTTTATTTTCGGGAACAAATTTATATTTTTTTGTTCTCAGAAGTAGATTTGGAACAAAATTAAAAAAAAACAAGTTGATTCTTATTCTAGGAACAACTCTAAGAATAAAAACAACTCATTTTCTTCTTCTTCTTCATTGATTGCCCGTCTGTCGCTGACTACTGTCGGACCGCCGCCGTCGGCGGTCGCCGGAGAGACTCCGGCGAGGTCCAAGAGGTCGCCGGACCTTGCCTTGGCCCGGTGAGCTTGCCGGAGGCAAGCCCAGCCATCGGGGAGGCGGGGTCGGGCAAGGCCCGCCTAGCCCTGGTGAGGCTCACCCGGCCCCATCGATGGCTAGGTGGGCCTCCCCCAGCCACGGTGAGGCCCGCTTGGCCATCGGCGAGGCTAGACAAGCCTCGTGACGCCCGGCCCGCCGGAGGCTCGCGAGAGCCTCGCCCGGCCCTGGGCCGGGATCGTTTGGCCACCGCGAGGCTGCGGGCCTCGCGTAGCCCCGGCGAGGCTTAGTCGACAAGGGCTGGCAACGCTCTAGTAAGGTCATTGGCCCTCGTTAGGCTGGTCATCGGTCCGGCGATCGGCCTGAAGAAGAAGAATAGGAGAAAAAAGAAAAGGAAAATAAATGAAAAAATGAAAAAAGTATAAAAATTATTTAAAAATTAAAAGAAATTAATTTGGAACATAATCAATGAAAGCGATCAAACGCATTTATTTTAGAATAAAAAATTTTTGGACAGTTATTAAACAAATTTAAAATGTTTAGAATCTGTTTTTAAGGGGAGAATAAAAAAAAATCATTTTTGATCAGAATATTCTTTAAAGAACAGAATCGTTACCAAACGCGCCCTAATTCTATCTTGTATGTGATCTCATTCCTTGCAAGCTGATGTTTCACGCTATTTTTGACAGTGCTAGTTAATCTCAGAGATCGTACAGCTAAAAAGCTAGATACCGTCAGCTGTATCTCTGCCCACTTTATTAGTCACGCATTAGTGCTGATTGACAGATTACTAGAAACAGAGGTTCTTTAGCTGAACGAAGCACGATCTTTTGACACGAGAGAGCAATATGATCACTATGCCATTTAGTAAAGTATTGCTAGCCGAAAGTCACGCACGATAAATCCAAAGCAATCTAAAGACAAAGCATACATTCAGCACCCAAGCCCAATGGAAGTTTAGGCACTTCACGGATTAACTCCCTCAAGTCTGCCAAAAGTAGACCGCCGAGAAACTCATGTTCTTTAGCTCTCTCAACTACAAATCTATCAGAAAGAAAATAAAGAGTACTTGGCTGTCGAGTCATTATTAGTGAGCAAGCATGTCAAACCCCATGAATCCAAGCAATCCCAGCTATGTTAATACACTCGAATAGTCATGAAGCAAGGCAACCTGTTCTAGGATGCTGGTTCTTTCTGTTAATTGGGTGATGATCCATAACAAAACTGATGCTCCCATAAGGATACTTTTGCAATAAATCTTCTGAATCATTACTTGAGTAGCTGCACCAAAAATGCAAAGAAACAAAAAAGAACAGAGGGTATATATTCTGGAATCTTATATATGAGAGAAAATGCTTTGAAACGATTCGTCAGAGCAGTATATCTCCTTTATTCAAAATTTTAACATTTGAAGGAGGATCTGATGCAGTTAGCAGCTCAAAAACTGCGAATATACCACAATATTTATCGGACTCAATTAAGCATCCATATAAGAATTACAAAATCTGAATGAAGATACAAATTCAAAGCTCACCCTTCCCCAGGGAAAATCACTTGGATTTTACTTCTACGCCATTCTTTCCGGCAATGATCACTGCTGTTGCCATGTCGAGAAACAGTCCATGTTCGACCACCCCTTCGAATGCCGATATTTCCTTCCCCGCTGCTAAGCTGTCCTTAATTGGAGTTTTAAAGTACAAGTCCACAATATAGTTAGAATTATCGGTGACATAGGGCTTCCCATCCTGGTTCAACCTCAGTTTTGCCTCACAGCCTTCTTCGTTGAACAATTCTTGAAGCTTTACCTGTTGTCATAAAAAATCAACATAATTTTCAGCATTTGAGGGAGCTCAACCATACCGACAAGCACATTAATAAACATCAACAGCAGAAAGCTTTTAACTCCACAATCCCTTTTCCATTAGAAATTCGAAAGGCATGCTGGGGTTTCCTCAGATCTCCACCGAGAATGAACGATGCAGCCAGGTGCTGCGCAAGTCATGAGGAAGTTGTAAACATGCAAGATTAATCCAATTTCTGGTATTTCAATTCTCCATCGCAAAAACAAGTGAATTAAGATCAGACAAAATGAACAGCAGAATTACTACAAAAACAAAACTTCCCAAGGAAAAAGTAAAACATATTACTTCAAATCAAATTCAACAGGGAAATCACACCAACCCACCGAAAATTTCACCAATTCTGTCAAGCAACACCAACATTACTCCATTTCAACCCACACTCAGAAAAATTAAAACTTTATGTTCAAATCGAGAACTTCACATCACAACGCACTCCAGAATCACCTGCAGAAGTAGCATATCCTTCCAAGCTAGTGACACCAACACAACTCCATTTCAATACACATTCCCAAAGATAAGAACTTTCAACATTTCAACATTAAATCAAGAACGTATAAACAAAACCTGTCACCGGGCTCCAGAATCACTCACCAAATTGTACTTCCAGCAGAACTGCACCACCTCAACCGGCATGGCCAATCCGCTCCCGCCAAGCCCACTTACGAGCTTGGTCTCATCCGCCACCACCACGAACTTGTCGCTCGCGGCCTCCACCATCTTCTCCCTCAGGAGGGCCCCGCCCCTCCCCTTCACCAGGTTCAAATCAGGGTCCACCTCGTCGGCGCCGTCGATCGCGAGGTCGAGCCGCGGGTGGTCGTCGAGGACCGAGAGCGGGATGCCGAGCCCCCGGGCCTGCTCCTCGGTGCGCTTCGAGGTCGGGACCCCGACGATGTCCGACAGCTCGCCGGACCGGAGGAGCTGGCCGAGCTTGGCCACGACGAAGGCGGCGGTGGAGCCGGTGCCGAGGCCGAGGACCATGCCGCTGCGGACGTAGCCCACGGCCTTGTCGGCGGCGATCTTCTTGAGGTCGTCCTGGGTGAGGGCGGGGGATGGGGATGGGGATGGGGCGGAGAGGGCCCTGATGGAGAGGGGCTTCGGAGTTGAGGAAGGGCCGCGCAGGTCGAGGGTCCCGGGGGCGCGCAGGGTGAGACGGCCGCCGTGGCGGGAAGCGGCGGAGAAGGAAGATAGGGAGGAGATGGTGCCGGCGGCGGCGGCGGTGGCGGAGGCCATTTTCTGGGGGAACGGAGGATGATGGGCGGTTAGAGTTGGTTTGTTCTGTATTTAGATTTGTCTTTGTCTGAGAATTTTGAGAAATTTGAGAAATTTAAGGTTTTTGGTGCGATTAAGGGTAGGTGGTTTTTTTTGATCTTTTTTTTTTTTTTGGTGAGCCATTTGGTGGAGTGAGGTTTTACGGTTGACAATGGTAGGTGAGAGTGTGTCGTTTTGGTAGCTGCTTCTGCTGCATAAACATCTATCTGATTTGGACAAATGATTTGGGGGGAAAGAATCATTAAACAATGAGGCAATGTTGATTTTTCCATCCTTTCTTTATTATTAAATCAATGGCTCGAAGATGAGTAGATCTGAAACTGGCGAGCTCGAGCTGTACAAAGTGTTATTATGATCAGTAGCAACCGTGGTTCAAAGATTGCACATGAGCTTTTGACTCAGCTGAATTTCTTCACTAATTCCTTTTCCAATCCACATGTCTGGCCATGACCATGAATTTCTTGGCAATAGGTAATTGACAGTTTACCAAAAAGTCAAGTCCAATTCAGAATACATTGGAGTCTAAATGCCTGGTCATGCCCCATAAGGCGATACATGTAGTCTCTGGGGAAGGGAAGAGAATGGAACACTGGAGGCACCACTTTCTTCAGGAATAATTTGATCTTTTTAGAATTATGACAATATTACTTTATCTCTCTCATTTGTTCCGACGCGGGTTGGCTACTGCAATATATTGAAACCACCCCGGTTGGCTTGGGTTTGGGTGCGTCAGCTGCATCTTGCATAAAGGTCGATGCTTCCTAACTGCAGCCGTGAGTTTGATTGAACATCTCGAACTGCGAGAAACCTAAACCTGCGATATGTAACCTCAAGTGAACAATTGATCAGATCTAACTTTCAAACTATGGAAAAAAAAAAAAATCTTTGGTTGACACAGTACCTGAAAACATTGGATGGGGGCACTTTCGTTTTAATTTTGAAAGTCCTGCGCTCGAAACGGTTGTTAAACAGCTGGGAAGTCTGTTCATCCAATACATGCCAGCTGGATCCGCCATCGCTGCTTCCCTCCAGGACCCTGAGAAGTGACCCAAATGTAGCAATTCGTTTAAATGTGATTCTTTAGACCTATAATTAGGGCATCAATGCCAGAAGGAATAAGGAATTGACTATCTCTGTACAAATGATTCAATGGTCTGATGATCAATGACTGAAACAAGATCGAGACATTCCTTGATGCATCTTAACTCATAGGAATATGATATGCAATCAGACTGTTAGGGAATCACGAAAACCAGATGAATTTTGCTAAGTGATTTATGAACATCACGCATGGTTTTAGTTATAACAGAAGTATACTTTTAAAGTTAGGTAAACATAACATGAGCAATAGAATCCACACGCCAACAGAGGACTATGCAGAAGGAAGCGCACCAATTCATAGGATCTCTTTCTGGAACGTCATTGGCAGACATCAACTCATAAGCCACAAGCTCTCTCATCTGGCCATCTGGTACTTTATACATGATCCAACAACCTGCAGCACTAATTTCAGTAACTAACAAATGAAAACACAAACTAACGGTTGGAAGAACATACACAGGATACAGCAACCATACAAAATTCGTTGGTGATCCATCATGCTTTCAACATGATCTCTTCATCAGAGTGCCAAATGAAAAAAAAATCCTACAACTCTCATAGATAAGGTCATTTTACCTCGACCCCCATTTGGTTCCTCCCATTTGGTCTCCCGAGTACCATCAAATGCCGCTGTGGCCTGAAAGTTCATCAGAATAGTTTAATGACATAACATTGAGGTACGGCGAGTAAAACTGTGAAGGAAGCTTACAAAGTCAAAGAGCAAACCACTTCTTACAATTCCAAGAGGAAGTTCCTCACCACTTGCAAGAACCGAACCAGAGTGGATTCTATTAGATTTCAACAGTGGAAAGGACAGAACATCGCTACCGAAATGGTCACTCTGTCTAAGGTTATGGATCACGTCATCCAAAGCATCCAGAACTACAGGTAATGCTAGCGAGGCTTTTACAGGGTCACCAGCCAGAGATATGTCAATTTTCCCATCCACGCATTCACACTTCAGAGAGAGTGCATGGAGTAACTCGCTGAAGGAAGGAAGCAACTGATGCACAAATGGTGGTGTCCCAATTGAAGCTGAATCAAGTGACGCTCTCCTTGTTTTGAAGGGTGATTTCCTCACCTTTTCTAAAAGTTCCCTAAAAGTCTCAAAAACTTCGAGAGCTCTAAGCTTAGCAACAGAGTTGTCTGCTAAGAGAGAAAGGATAGGAGAAAATGCATCATAGATTTCCGTTACATGCTCATCAAAGCAAACACGAACTGGGCAAGAAGAGCTACTCAAAGAGCCATTGTCATCTGGACCAATCTCTGATCTCGAGATGCGCCATTCCTTGTCCCCACTTTGCCTTCCAGGTAAAGATACCGAGGCATCATCTGCTGCATGAAGATCTCTCTCAATTGCTTCCATTTCCCTTTTCTCACGATCTTCAAGGGCAGAAAGCACCTCACAAGTAAAATTTCTACGACATTCTTCTGTCAACTTAGCTAAAACAGCTGAAAGAGATGTCTCCGTGACCAAGTTTCGCCGTGTTAAAACCTGCACGTTAAACCAAGAAAGAAATAATTTGGCACAATCTATCAGATTCTCTCAATTACTCAACTCAAGTTACCCCCTCAAGGTCATGACAAGTTACTTGCAAAATAAGTATCAACGACTCATCTATTTTCAGGTGATGTGCTATTATTTAAAGGGTTACTTAGAGAATCTGTCTTTCCATACCAGAACACGACATATGAGTATAAATCTTATGTTGGTGAAAATCTACAAGCAGAAAAACAAAATCTACTGTGGATGTTGGTGAAACTCCCAGTTAGGACCATATGCTGCTGAAATGATAAATTACCTCATGCCACTTCCTTGTGTAGCGTTTTGTGACATCATAGATTCCGTCTTTTGCTATCCCAAATGCATAATTCAATTTCTTATTCCACCTAGCATATTAAGAATGGAAAGCAAAAGTAGTTCTCTCAATATTGGAAAGCAAAAGTAGTTCTCTCAAGCATTTTAGAATGAGTCACAATCAAAGGGGAATCAAACTGTGTTACCCCTTTTCATATAACAAAGGTTTGTCATAAACTCCTTCACAAGGATCAAGATGCATCCATCTGCACAATCATGCACAATAGGACATATTTGTGATTGTTGATTAAAAATCATGCTTCACAGAAAGTGTGAACGAGTTGCAGCATGTTAATGATGTTTCTACCTTCCCAGATGTACTGAAAAGCACTCTGTCCACACATGATCAGTGAAATCTAAAACCTACACAAGAACAAGAGACAGCGAAGGGGGAAGAGTCATTAAGACCTCATATGACACACAATACATAATACAAGAAAGAGTGCCTTGACACATTATCATTTCGGAGACAATGATGCACCCACAAATATGAAATGGCAAAATAAGTGATCTAAGCTTTGATTCATGCAAGTTACTATTGAGGCCAATTGGCTGATACAAAACACAACAAAGTGTGCCTTAACATAATATTATCCTGTAGATGATCCACCCAGAGCACGTAATGGCAAAGCAAACGACTTAAGGTTTAATTCACGTAAGTTCATACTGAAACCAATTTTTTCTATTCAAATTTATCACGAGACCTATACCAAGTACATTTGCTGCACCAAATAACATAACATGCAATCAATCCTATATATTTGAAGACTAAATATGCATTTTGGCAGATTAATTTCTTATTTGGAAATAAAGAAGAAATTACAAAGTTTAGACCCACCGTATCATGAAGCCTGAAGGATTAAGGGGAAAAAAAAAAGAACTAACCAGACGGGTTTCATAACCAAAAGCACGACAGTAGAATGTAAAGCAGTTTGCCCACTCCCCACAACGGCCTCTTCTTGTCTCTAAGAGCTTCCAATAGAAAAAGTGGCAAAAAATTAGTTGTCTGTAGAGTACAATATTCTCTCATGGGAAAAGGGAGGATGCCAAAGAACTAATTTCTGTTGAGGTTACAGAAGCAAAATACCTTCACTGGATCGTTGTATCTCGGAAAGCGTGTGATCCTTGAGCAGCGTGTGCAGCTAGAATTAGCAAAATACAACAAAAAGAATAAGAAAGGCCAGTATAGCAAAGGGAACCATAAAGCCAAGCATAACAACTAATATATTCACCAAGTTAATTTGCTTCAAATACTTTTGTCATCCAGATAGCTACAAACAAGCATCTTGAATTCAAACCTTACAATTTTATTTTGGTTCTTTCCTTTTCTTTTCCTGAAGGAAATGTGCTCATAAGAAGGTGGCAGACTGGATAAGCACTTCTCCAATATTCAAAATGCTAGCAGTCCATCCCACTATGCCAATGGTTATTCTTGAATATGGGGTTTGACATTCCAACTTTGATGTACTCCAAGTCCAACATATTTTTTTGCCTTCCTATTTCCTAGGATTTTGCATGAGTCAATTTTTTTATGTTAAAAACTTCAAAGTTCTGAAAACTAGATAAGGACATAACAGGTGTCATAACTTTCATACGACACTCACTTAAGTCCCATAATTTTTTTTTTTTTTTTTTTGGGTCACTTAAGTGCCATGATTTCTCAAAAGACGTTCACTTAAGTGCCACGAATTCTAAAAATGATTACTTGAGTGTCACAACTTTTAAAAAACATTCATTACAAGTACCATGCCACGACAGATTTTCGGTACATGGAGTAAAAGTTTCTTAAAAAGCTATGGCACTTGAATGTTTTCCTTTTTTTAGAACTCATTGCATTTAGTGATTGAATAGAAGTTATGGCACTCAAGTTTACGTTTTTAAGAAGTTATGACACGCACGTGAGTGCCGTACAGAAGTTAAGATAGATGTGATATTCTTTTGGTATATGCTCCAGCAGATGATCTTCAGCCATGATATTATTCTTTTCCTTCTCCTCCTAAACAAATATCTGCTTCTTAAATAGCAATAACCTCTTGTTACTTTGAGAATGTTTTTGCTTATTTTCCCCAGAGAATATGTACTCCTCTATGAGTTACTATAAAAATGCAGATGAACTAATTCCCCAGCCATATAATATGTACATAAGGTTGCCAAGAGAACAGCGTATTTCAGGAAAGCACAAGTCTAAATTTTGAATAAAATCTAAAGTTGGCTGCATGATGATATTAAACAGGGAAGGTTTTTCTTCTTTATTTATTATTACTTTTTTTTTAGGGGAATGGGGGCTAAATCAGATGGGAATAAGATAGTAATCTTTTCCTACTGGTAAATTTCAAAGCGAGAACAGCCATAACATTTTTTTTTTTTTTTTTTAAGAACTCATTGCATTTAGTGATTGAATAGAAGTTATGGCACTCAAGTTTACGTCTTTTAGAAGTTATGACATGCACATGAGTGCCATACAGAAGTTAATATAGATGTGATATTCTTACGGTATATGCTCCAGCAGATAATCTTCAACCGTGATATTATACTTTTCCTTCTCCTCCTAGACAAATATCTGCTTCTTAAATAGCAATAACCTCTTGTTACTTAGAGAATGTTTTTGCTTATTTCCCCCGGAGAATATGTACTCCTCCTCTATGAGTTACTATAAAAATGCAGATGAACTAATTCCCCAGCCATATAATATGTACATAAGGTTGCCAAGAGAAAAGTGTATTTCAGGAAAGCACAAGTCTAAATTTTGAATAAAATCCAAAGTTGGCTGCATGATGAAATTAAACAGGGAAGGTTTTTCTTCTTAATTTTTTATTTTTAGGGGAACGGGAGCTAATTAGATGGGAATAAGATAGTAATCTTTTCCTACCGGTAAATTTCAACGCGAGAACCGCCATAACGAAGTTCGGAAGGAAGCGGCCTGTCCATGCCTTGACCTACAGTTTCACCACCACATCCTTCGCAAGGAGGAGCATTAACCCAGCTGCAAAAATAGATGAGTTCAGACCCCTCTTATATTCCAGTTTAGATATTAAATTTGTACAGGCAACAAGGATATGAGAACACAGGTTAGTAAATTCATAGTACTTTAAGGAACACAAAATTCCTCTTTTGCACTTTTCATCATTATAAACCATGTTATAAAGGTAAGTATTCAAAAGATTTACATAGTAAACGATGTCATTATTTCCCCCTCTTATTTTTTTCAGCCTTCAATTTTTCTACCTGTCTTAAGATGATTATTCCTAACTCTGACATATAGTGCCTTAAATGATAAAACTTTCCCTTTTCAACCGTCATGTCTGCCCATCATGCTCCTATAAAGATCACTAAACAACTATTTGCTTAAGCATGGCAAGTGTAAAAAGCAAAGTTGCCATCCTGCAGTCCTGCATCAGAATTTAAACCTCATATCAAACAAAGGTGCAAAGCATGCTCTGGTTAATATAACTGGGATTTTCATAGTGCAACACGGGTGACATTTAGAGTATGATGTCTGATTTTTCTGAGAGGACTGCTTCCACTTAAGCATACAATAATGACATCTAGATCCTCAGTGCTGATCAAGATAACTATGACGTCCCAAATTAAAACCCATGAAAAAACAAGACTTCTACCATGAACTCTATCCATATATGTATCATGAGCACTTCCCTGTATGCTAAATGAATAGATGGAAGAAGTTATCTGCCCACGAAGCAGATGAATATGAAAAGCCCAGTAGTAGGAATACTTCAAAAAACTGTTACACTATAATAAAAATAGGTGATGTAAGCATGAAATGATGAAAAAACTCTTCAGCTGCGGTCGCACACACTGCACAAGATATCCACTATCCAGAATTTAGAAGAACTAAGCAGAAAAATGCAATGGACAACCATTAAAAGCACCTGAATGAACGCTTGAACCAGTAAAGCAGCTGTATTAAGAAAGCATGATCCCGTTCACTTTCGGATGGATTGAAAATCCCCACCTGACCATATGTTAATTTACACTCATGAATGGCCAAAGCAACAAAAATGCTCATTGTTTGCAAGAGAAAACATCAGCAAATTGGTCCTTGACGGTAAGCAAAATTACACTGCAGGTTCTCAAAGGTAAAATGAGGTCAAAGCAAAACCACACTACCCCTCTCACCTTGGCCAGAGATAACAATGCCTTCTCCTCAAGCTCGTTTTCAGGTACAGTCTTCCGAGCAGCCTCTTGGGCTTTAGGATCCTCATACTAAATTTCACAGCATTGATTCAGTCAAGTGGCTAATATCGTTCTCACCGACACGGACGAGAGAAAAAGAAGTACAGACAGAGAATATTATTACCCCGCGAACTTGAGCAATGTAAGGCCTCAATCTTTCCTCCATGTGAGCACTATTATCGCCCACGACAAACTGCTGCAACAGCAGTGCTTCCTCTTCCGCCTAAAAGAACGAAGAAAATTGAAACTTCACAACTATCTGATGAGAATATTAAAATTGGAGCGGCGGATAAATTTCTCAAACGAAAAGCACAAGTCGGCCGCGCCAATTTTCAGCAAACTTCAGGTGATGCCCGCGATCCAACAAATATCGAATCCTACCTGCAGCAATCGAGCCAGCTCCTCATCCGACTTGAGCAATTCGGCGCTGCTGCTGCCGCCGGCGCCCTGGTCCGCCGCCCTCTCCCCTTCCTCATCGATCGACACGAGCCGGAGCTTGCCGGCGACCGCGGCGAGATCGGAGTCCTCGGAGACGACCCGATCGTCACCGTCCGCAACGATCTGACGAAGGCAACAACAGCCCCCCAAAAAAAAAAAAAAAAAAAAAAACAAAACAAAACAAAACCGAATGATCAGCCGCGATCGCACCTCAATTCCCTAACCCAATGCACTGACCCAGCTAAAAAAGCAACGATTTTTCGGGACGATTCGGCGAGAGAGAGAGATGAACCCTTTGCTCGTCGGGAGGGATCGTGGTGAGGGAGAAGAGCTGGTATCTGAACACCTGCAAAAACGGAGAGGCGAAGGCCTTAGCTGCAGCAAGAATCAGAGAGAGAGAGAGAGAGAGAGAGATAGAGAGAGAGACTTCGAGGCCGTCGTCGGTGTCGTAGTCGACTTCGTAGTCGGAGCCGTCGTGGCGGACCTGGAACCTCCGCGCCACCATCTCTCTCTCTCTCTCTCTGAGCTCAGATCTCCGTACAGGAAGGTATCGCAGAATGGATGATGACGACGACGACGATGAATTGATGCTGATGATGCTGATGATGAATGACCAAAAACGAGTTCGTGGAATGCGTTTGGGTTCAAGTCAACGGTTGACTTGACATTGACCTGAGAGCGCCCCCAGGTCCTCCTCACTCCTCAGCACATGAACACTTGAAGCCCAAAACAAAAAAAAACCAAAAAAAGGGGAAAGTAAAATTGGCATTTCATTCCTTTCTCTTTTCATCTAATGATTAAATTTCAATAAATTTATTCGGAAAAAAAGAGATATTTATGATCTTCGCAATAGAGAAACAGGCATATCAAATGAGATTGGCTGTGATGAATCATGGGTTCTTTGCTTTTTCGCAAGTTAATTTGTGAGGATTGATTTTGTTGGCACTGAATTGTGTTCATAGAAGAAGATGCAGAAGAAGAAGAAGTGCTCATTTGAAATGAGCTTATGTGGCTCAAAAGCTCTTACCCTCCTCAGCAGCTTCCCAAGGGCTTGAGTGAAGCATTGGATGGCTTCCATCACGTAAAAGCTCATGAGGTTCACTTCAAATTGTGTTGTTGGGACAGAAGATGCAAATGAGGAGAAGCCAATGGGTCAGAAGAATGGGGTTGGTGCATGAGAATTGAGCAGGCCAAACCTACAAACAACCGTGTCTTCTGCTCCTGTCCCTTGCATCATTTCCTTCGGCCACTCTTTTCAATTCTCTTGGTTAGTCATTGGTTTTGCTAAGGAAAAGGAAAGGAGACAGAGATTTGCTTAGAGATTTGCTTATATGGTATTTTGTCTTAGGAAACAGCTATTGTCGTTTGCCCCTCAGATTTAACTTTATGCTTGCAGAATACATAGGAAAGAAGTAATCTGTCCCCGTCTGTTTTGATGTCCCTGGAAATGGATAAAGCATCGGTTCTTTGCATTTAATTTTCATAAAGTGGCTCCTTCTGCTTGAAGTAAAGAATGAAAGTTTCTCTTGGTTGAATTGGAATAAAGTCTTGACAAAGACCTCGTAGTGTGGCATTAACAGTTTGATCAGTCGCAAAACCTATGAGTGAAGTGCATTGACGAGGTCTCGCAAGCATTACAAACAGCATTAGAACATGAGAAGGAAGGCTCGACCGCAAGTCCTGTGATGGCTAGGAGAACAAAGAGCAGCTCCAAAGTACACATTGTCGGCGGCGATTTTCTTGAGGTCGTCTGGGGTGAGGGCGGGGGATGGGGATGGGGATGGGGCAGAGAGGGCTCTGATGGAGAGGGGCTTCGGAGTTGAGGAAGGAGCGCACAGGTCGAGGGTGCCGGGGGCATGTAGGGTGAGATGTCCGCCGTGGCAGGAAGTGGTGGAGAAGGAAGATACGGAGGAGGTGGCGGCGGCGGAGGCCATTTTCTGGGGGAACGGAGGATGATGGGCTGTTAAAGTTGGTTTCTTCTGTATTTAGATTTGTCTTTGTCCGAGAATTTTGAGAAATTTTAGAAATTGAAGGTTTTTGGTGCGATTAAGGTTAGGTGAGAGAGTGTCGTCTCGGTAGCTGCTTCTGCTGCATAAACATCTGATTTGGACAAATGATTTTGTGGGGAAAGAATCATTAAACAATGAGGGATGTTGATTTTTCCATCCTTTCTTTATTATTAAGTCAATGGCTTGACGACGAGTGGATCCGAAGCCGGCAGGCTCCAGCTGTTCAAAGTGTTACGATCAGTAGCAACTGTGGCTCAAGATTTCAAATGAGCTTTTGACTCAGCTGAATTTCTTCACTAATTCCTTTTCCAATCCACGTCTGGCAATAGGCAACTGACAACGTACCAAAGAGTCAAATTCAGAATACATAGCAGTTCAATGCCTGGTCCTGTACTATCAGGCGATACATGTAGCAGTCTCTGGGGAGGGGAAGAGAATGGAACAATGGGAGCACCATTTCTCTTCAGGAATAGTTTGAGCTTTTCAGAATTATGACAATATTACTTTATCTCTCTCATTTGTTCCGACACGGGTTGGCTACTGCAATATATTGAAACCGCCCCGGTTGTCTTGGGTTTGGGTGCGTCAGCTGCAGCTTGCATAAAGGTCGATGCTTCCTAACTGCAGCCGCGAGTTTGATTGAACATCTCGAACTGCGAGAAACCTAAACCTGCGATATGTAACCTCAAGTGAAGGATTGATCAGATCTAACTTTCAAACTATGGGGAAAAAGAAAAATCTTTGGTTGACACTGTACCTGAAAGCATTGGATGGGGGCACTTTCGTTTTAATTTTGAAAGTCCTGCGCTCGAAGCGGTTTTCAAACAGCTGGGAAGTCTGTTCATCCAATACATGCCAGCTGGATCCGCCATCGCTGCTTCCCTCCAGGACCCTGATAAGTGACCGAAATGTAGCAATTCATTTTTAAATGTGATTCTTTAAACCTATATTTAGGGCATCAATGCCAGAAGGAATAAGGAATTGACTATCTCTGAACAGATGATTCAATGGTCTGATGATCAATGACTGAAACAAGATCGAGACATTCCTTGATGCATCTTAAGCTCATAGGAATATGATATGCAATCAGACTGCTAGGGAATCACGAAAACCAGATGAATTTTGTTGACTAAATGGTTTATGAACATCACGCATGGTTTTAGCAATAACAGAAGTATACTTTTAAAATTAGGTAAACACCATGAACAATAGAATCCACACGCCAACAGAGGACTATGCAGAAGGAAGCGCACCAATTCATAGGATCTCTTTCTGGAACGTCATTGGCAGACATCAACTCGTAAGCCACAAGCTCTCTCATCTGGCCATCCGGTACTTTATACATGATCCAACAACCTGCAAGACTAATTTCAGTAACTAACAAATGAAAACACAAACTAACAGTTGGGAAGAACATACACAGGATACAGCAACCATACAAAATTCGTTGGTGATCCATCATGCTTTCACCATGATCTCACCGTCAGAGTGCCAAATGAAAAAACAATCCTACAACTCTCATAGATAAGGTCATTTTACCTCGACCCCCATTTGGTTCCTCCCATTTTGTCTCATGAGTACCATCAAATGCTGCTGTGGACTGAAAGTCATCAGAATAGTTTAATGACATAACATTGAGGTACGACGAGTAAAACTGTGAAGGAAGCTTACAAAGTCAAAGAGCAAAACACTACTTACAATTCCAAGAGGAAGTTCCTCACCACTTGCAAGAACCGAACCAGAGTGGATTCTATTAGATTTCAACAGTGGAAAGGACAGAACATCACTACCGAAATGGTCACTCTGTCTAAGGTTATGGATCACGTCATCCAAAGCATCCAGAACTACAGGTAATGCTAGCGAGGCTTTTACAGGGTCACCAGCCAGAGATATGTCAATTTTCCCGTCCACGTGTTCACACTTCAGAGAGAGTGCAGTAAGTAACTCGCTGAAGGAAGGAAGCAACTGATGCACAAATGGTGGCGTCCCAATTGAAGCTGAATCAAGTGACACTCTCCTTGTTTTGAAGGGTGATTTCCTCGTCTTTTCTAAAAGTTCCCTAAAAGTCTCAAAAACTTTGAGAGCTCTAAGCTTAGCAACAGAGTTGTCTGCTAAGAGAGAGAGGATAGGAGAAAATGCATCATAGATTTTTGTTACATGCTCATCAAAGCAAACACGAACTGGGCAAGAAGAGCAACTCAAAGAGCCATTGTCATCTGGACCAATCTCTGATCTCGAGATGCGCCATTCCTTGTCCCCACTTTGCCTACCAGGTAAAGATACCGAGGCATCATCTGCTGCATGAAGATCTCTCTCAATTGCTTCCATTTCCCTTTTCTCACGATCTTCAAGGGCAGAAAGCACCTGAGATGTAAAACTTCTCCGACATTCTTTTGTCAACTTAGCTAAAACAGCTGAAAGAGATGTTTCCGTGATCAAGTTTCGCCGTGTTAAAACCTGCATGTTAAACCAAGAAAGAAATAATTTGGCACAATCTATCAGATTCTCTCAATTACTCAACTCAAGTTACCCCCTCAAGGGTCATGACAAGTTACTTGCAAAATAAATATCAACGACTCATCTATTTTCAGGTGATGTGCTATTATTTAAAGGGTTACTTCGAGAATCTGTCTTTCCATACCAGAACACAACATATGAGTATAAATCTTATGTTGGTGAAAATCTACAAGCAGAAAAACAAAATCTACTGTGGATGTTGGTGAAACTCCCAGTTAGGACCATATGCTGCTGAAAAGATAAATTACCTCATCCCACTTCCTTGTGTAGCGTTTTGTGACATCATAGATTCCATCTTTTGCTATCCCAAATACATAATTCAATTTCTTGTTCCACCTAGCATATTAAGAATGGAAAGCAAAAGCAGTTCTCTCAATATTGGAAAGCAAAAGTAGTTCTCTTAAACATTTTAGAATGAGTCACAATCAAAGGGGAATCAAACTGTGTTACCCCTTTTCATATAACAAAGGTTCGTCATAAACTCCTTCACAAGGATCAAGATGCATCCATCTGCAGAATCATGCACAATAGGAAATATTTGTGATTGTTGATTAAAAATCATGCTTCACAAAAAGTGTGAACGAGTTGCAGCATGTTAATGACGTTTCTACCTTCCCAGATGTACTGAAAAGCACTCTGTCCACACATGATCAGTGAAATCTACAACCTACACAAGAACAAGAGACAGCGAAGGGGGAAGAGCCATTAAGACCTCATATGACACAATACATAATACAAGAAAGAGTGCCTTGACACATTATCATTTCGGAGACAGTGATGCACCCACAAATATAAAATGGCAAAATAAGTGATATTCATGCAAGTTCATATTGAGGCTAATTGGCTGATACAAAACGCAACAAAGTGTGCCTTAACATAATATTATCTTGTAGATGATCCATCCAGAGCATGTAATGGCAAAGCAAACCACTTAAGGTTTAATTCACATAAGTTCATACTCAAACCAACTTTTTCCATTCAAATTTATCACGAGACCTATACCATGTACATTTGCTGCACCAAATAACATAACATGCAATCAATTCTATATATTTGAAGACTAAGTATGCATTATGGCCGATTAATTTCTTATTTGGAAATAAAGAAGAAATTACAAAGTTTAGACCCACCGTATCATGAAGCCTGAAGGATTAAGGCAAAAAAAAAAAAAAAAAAACTAACCAGACGGGTTTCATAACCAAAAGCACGACAGTAGAATGTAAAGCAGTTTGCCCACTCCCCACAACGGCCTCTTCTTGTCTCTAAGAGCTTCCAATAGAAAAAGAGGCAAAAAATTAGTTGTCTGTAGAGTACAATATTCTCTCATGGGAAAGGGGAGGACGCCAAAGAACTAATTTCTGTCGAGGTTAGAAAACCAAAATACCTTCACTGGATCGTTGTATCTAGGAAAGCGCGTTTCCGTTGAGCAGTGTTTGCAGCTAGAATTGGCAAAAGACAACAAAAAGAATAAGAAAGGCCAGTTTAGCAAAGGGAACCATAAAGCCAAGCATAACAACTAATATATTCACCAAGCTAATTCGCTTCAAAGACTTTTGTCATCCAGATAACTACAAATAAACATCTTGAATTCAAATCTTACAATTTTTTTTATTTTTTGGTTCTTTCCTTTTCTTTTCCTGAAGGAAATGTGCTCATAAGAAGGTAGCGGACTGGATAAGCACTCCTCCAATATTCAAAATGCTATCAGTCTATCACACTCTGCCAATGGTTATTCCCGAATATGGGGTTTGACATTCGAACTTTGATGTACTCCAAGTCCAACATATTTTTTTGCCTTCCTAGCTCCTAGGATTTTGCATGAGTCAATTTTTTTATGTTAAAAACTTCAAAGTTCTGAAAACTAGATAAGGACATCATAGATATCATAACTTTCATACGACACTCACTTAACTGTCATAATTTTTTTTTTGGTCAATTAAGTGCCATGATTTCTCAAAAGATGTTCACTTAAGTGCCATGAATTCTTACAATGATTACTTGAGTGTCACAACTTTTAAAATACATTCATTATAAGTACCATGCCACGACAGATTTTCAGTACATGGAGTAAAAGTTTTTTAAAAAGCTTTGGCACTTGAACTTTTTTTTTTTCTTTTAGAACTCATTGCAGTTAGTGATTGAATAGAAGTTATGGCACTCAAGTTTACATTTTTTAGAAGTTATGACACGCATGTGAGTGCCGTACAGAAGTTAAGATAGATGTGATATTCTCACGGTATATGCTCCAGTAGATAATCTTCAACCATGGCATTATTCTTTTCCTTCTCCTCCTAAACAAATATCTGCTTCTTAAATAGCAAAAACCTCTCGTTACTTTGAGAATGTTTTTGCTTATTTCCCCCCGGAGAATATGTACTCCTCTATGAGTTACTATAAAAGTGCAGATGAACTAATTCCCCAGCCATATAATATGTACATAAGGTTGCCAAGAGAACAGCGTATTGCAGGAAAGCACAAGTCTAAATTTTGAATAAAATCTAAAGTTGGCTGCATGATGAAATTAAACAGGGAAGGTTATTCTTCTTTATTTATTATTATTTTTATTTAGGGGAATGGGGGCTAAATCAGATGGGAATAAGATAGTAATCTTTTCCTACCAGTAAATTTCAACGCAAGAACAGCCATAAAGACGTTCAGGAGAAAGCGGCGTGCCCATGTCTTGACGTACAGTTTCACCACCACATCCTTCGCAAGGAGGAGCATTAACCCAGCTGCAAAAATAGATGAGTACAGACCCCTCTCATATTCCAGTTTGGATATTAAATTTGTACAGGCAACAAGGATATAAGAACACAGGTTAGTAATTTATTCATAGTACTTTAAGGAACACGAAATTCCTCTTTTGCACTTTTCATCATTATGAACCATGTTATAAAGGTAAGTATTCAAAAGATTTACATAGTAAACGATGTCATTATTTCCCCCTCTTATTTTTTTTGCTTCCAATTTTTGGAAAAATGTTACAAATGGTCCCTGAACTTTCATCTAACGTTCAATTTCATTCCTAAGCTTTCGATTTGCTCAATTTGGTCCATGAACTACCACTTAATGTGCAATCTCGTCTCTAGACTTTTAATTTGTTCAATTTGGTCATTAAATTATTGATAAATGTCCGATCTAGTCCCTAACTATTTGAAAATTGACCAATTTTGTTCTTATGTTAGTTAAAGTTAACGAAATTGGCTTCCATGGCTTTAGTCTCTTAAATATAAAATAAAAAAGGACATGTGGAATATCCACATGGAAATTACCTTTAAAACAGGTCAAATTGTGGCTATCGTCCAAAAAGAAGATACATAATCACTTCTTATCTCTACTTCTGTGATCAGTGTTCTCATCTTCAGTTGACCTCTAATTTATTTTCCTTTTTAAAGATATATATTGACTCATAATTCTAGTAATCCAACTTAGTTCCACGTCATCATTTAATGGTCCATGTCATCACTTAACGGTTTGAACAAACAAAAGGACTAGATGGAACATTTGTTAATAGTTCAGGAACTAAATTGAGTAAATCAAAAGCTCAGAGATAAAATTGGTTAATTTTCAAATAGTTAGAGACTAGATTGGACATTTATCAATAATTCAGGGATCAAATTGAACAAATTAAAAGTCTAGGGATGAGATTGCACATTAAGTGAAAGTTTAGAGACTGTTTGTGATATTTTCTCCCAATTTTTTACCTATCTTAAGATGATTATTCCTAACTCTACCATATAGTGCCTTAAATGATAAAATTTTCCCTTTTCGACTGTTATGTCTGCCCATCATGCTCCTATAAAGATCATGAAACAACTATTTGCCATCTTGCAGTCTTGAATCAGAATTTAAACCTTATATCAAACAAAGGTGCAAAGCATGCTTTGGTTAATATAACTGGGATCTTCATAGTACAACATGGGTGACATTTAGGGCACGTTTGGTAACGCTCTCGTTCCGGGAAACAATTTTTTAATGGAGATAGTTTTTTTTTTGTTTCTGTTTCAGGAAACAATTTTTGAGTATAAGAACGTATTTCGTAACTACAAAAAATTTCTACTCTAGGAACAGGAATGCGTTTAATAAACTTGTAAAATTATTTATTTCTTTTAATTTTTAAATATTTTTTTCTTTTTTTTCTTCCTTTTGGCCGGCGGCCTCACCTAGCCACGGCGAGGCTCACCGGCCCCTGGCAAGGCTGAGCCTCATTGTGGCTGGGCGAGGCTTGACCTCGCCTTAGCTGGGTAAGCTTGGCCTCATCGAGGGTCGGCAACGGTCCGATAAGGTCACCGGCCCTCAATGGCCGGTTACTAGCCATGACCGAAGCTGGCGACTGGCCAAAGAAAAAAGAAGAAAAAGGAGAAAAGAAAGAAGTATTTCTCGGGACTGTTCTCGAGAATAAGAAATAAGTTTTTTTTACTTTTTATTTCTATTCTAAATCTGTTCCCGAAAACAAAAAAATAGATTTTTTGTTCAAGGGAACAAAAGTATAAACAAACGCGTTTCTGTTATTTTCTTGTTCCCTAGAACAAAAAAACAGAAATTTTTGTTTCGAGGAACAGAAATACAAATAAACAAATGGGCCCTTAGCTATGATGTCTGATTTTTCTAAGAGGACTGCTTCCACTTAAGCATACAATAATGACATCTAGATCCTCAGTGCTGATCAAGATGACTATGACGTCCCAGATTAAAGCCCATGAAAAAACAAGACTTCTACCGTGAACTCTATCCATATATTATATGCATCACGAGCACTTCCCTATACGCTAAATGAATAGTATGAAAAGCCCAGTGGTAGGAATACTTCAAAAAACTGTTGCAGTATAATAAAAATAGGTGATGTTAACATGAAATGATGAAAAAGCTCTTCAGCTGCGGTCGCATATCAGCAATCACTGCAGAAGATGTACACTATCCAGAAATTAGAAGAACTAAGCAGAAAAATCTAATGGACAACCGTTAAAAGCACCTGAACGAACTCTTGAACCAGTAAAGCAGCTGTATTAAGAAAGCATGATCCCGTTCACTTTCGGATGGTTTGAAGTTCCCCACCTGATCATATTTTAATTTACACTCATGAATGGCCAAAGCAACAAAAATGCTCATTGTTTGCAAGAGAAAAGATCAGCAAATTGGTCCTCGACGGTAAGCAAAATTACAATGCGGGTTCTCAAAGGCAAAATGAGGTCAAAGCAAAACCACACTACCCCTCTCACCTTGGCCAGAGGTACCAATGCCTTCTCCTCAAGCTCGTCTACAGGTACAGTCTTCCGAGCAGCCTCTTGGGCTTTAGGATCCTCATACTAAATTTCACGGCATTGATTCAGTCAAGCGGCTAATATCGTTCTCACCGACACGGACGAGAGAAAAAGAAGTACAGACAGAGATTATTATTACCCCGCGAACTATATCCATATCTGGCCTCAATCTTTCCTCCATGCCAAGACTCTGCAAAGAAAATTGAAACTTCACAACCATCTGACGAGAATATTAAAATTGGAGCGGCGGATAAATTTCTCAAACGAAAAGCACAAGTCGGCCGCGCCAATTTTCAGCAAACTTCAGGTGATGCCCGCGATCCAACAAATATCGAATCCTACCTGCAGCAATCGAGCCAGCTCCTCCAACTTGAGCAATTCGGCGCTGCTGCTGCCGCCGGCGCCCTGGTCCGCCGCGGCGAGATCGGAGTCCTCGGAGACGACCAGATCGTCACCGTCCGCGACGATCTGACGAAGGCAACAACAGCCAAAAACAAAAAAACAAAAAACAAACAAAACCGAATGATCAGCCGCGATCGTACCTCAATCCCCTAACCCAATGCACTAACCCAGCTAAAAAAGCAACGATTTTTCGGGACGATTCGGCGAGAGAGAGAGAGAGAGAGAGAGACATCGAGCCTGTCGTCGGTGTCGTGGTCGACTTCGTAGTCGGAGCCGTCGTGGCGGACCTGGTTCCTCCGCGCCGCCATCTCTCTCTCTCTGAGCTCAGATCTCCGTACAGGAAGGTATCGCAGAATGGGTGATGATGATGATGCTGATGATGAATGAGGAAGAAGAAGGAGTTCGTGGAATGCGTTTGGGGTCAAGTCAACGGTTGACTTGACATTGACCTGAGAGAGCCCCCAGGTCCTCCTCAGCACATGAACACTTGAAGTCCCTCCTTCAAAAAAAAGAAGTAAAATTGGCATTTTAATTCCTTTCTTTTTTCATCTAATGATTAAATTTCAATTAATCTATTCGAAGAAAAAGATAGTTATGATCTTCGCAAAAGAGAAACGGGTATATCAAATACTCCGAGATTGGCTTTGATGAATTATGGGTTCTTTGTTTTTTGCAAGTTAATTCGCATGATTGGCTTTGTTGGCACTGAATGGTGTTCATACCTTTTCTACGTGATAGAAGAAGAAGATGCAGAAGACGAAGTGCTCATTTGAAATGAGCTTATGTGGCTCAAAAGCTCTTACCCTCCTCAGCAGCTTCCCAGAGGCTTGAGTGAAGCATTGGATGGCTTCCATCAGGCAAAAGCTCATGAGGTTTCACTTCACACTGTGTTGCTGGGACAGAAGATGCAAATGAGGAGAAGCCAGTGGGTCAGAAGAATGGGGTTGGTGCATGAGAATTGAGCAGGCCAGACCTACAAACAACCGTGTCTTCTGCTCCTGTCCCTTGCATCATTTCCTTTGGCCACTCTTTTCGAGTCTCATGGTTAGTCATTGGTTTTGCTCAGGAAAAGGAAAGGAGACAGGGATTTGCTTATATGGTATTTTGTCTTAGGAAAACAGCTATTGTCGTTTGCCCCTCAGATTTAACTTTATGCTTGTCAGAATACATGGGAAAGAAGTAATCTGTCTTCGTCTGTTCTGATGTCCCGGGAAATGGATAAAGCATCGGTTCTTTGCATGTAATTTTCATAAAGTGGCTCCTTCTGCTTGAAGTAAAGAATGAAAGTTTCTCTTAGTTGAATCGGAATAAAGTCTTGACAAAGACCTCGTAGTGTGGCATTAACAGTTTGATCAGTCGCAAAGCCTACAGTGAATGAAGTGCATTGAAGATGTCTTGCAAGCATTAAAAACAGCATTAGAACATGAGAAGGAAGGCTTGACTGCAAGTCCTGTGATGGCTAGGAGAACAAAGAGCAGCTCCAAAGTACGCAAGCCTTCTGTATCCATTTTACGTACTCATCAGTCATTGCATTCTTGGAGTCTTCAAATCCTTGAACTGGGCAGCAGGACTGGGATCGTGAACCTCTTATGCTTAGCACTTCTTGGTTGGCAGAGGTGTGTTAGCAAACTTCCATGTCGCATGCATCACGCCCTCGTATGTTCTATCACCGGCTACTTCGTTGATGGGCACAGCTCTCAAAATATCTTCCAAATCTTCTTCAGTGAGCTTTAATGTCCAGGAGCCTATGTTGTCATTTAAGTTCTTGATCTTAGTTGTCCCTAGCAAAGTTCACAGCAAACCAGTAAACATTCCAGGAATTACACCAGAAAGAGCTTGTTTGATTCTGTTGTTTTTTCTTTCTTTTCTCACTGGTTTGCTTTCCCCCTTCTTTCTTTTCTTTTTCCTTATTTGGTTTTTTTGGGGGGAACGCATGGTTTTTCTACATTTGCTGGATCTTTTTCACTTTATTAGAAGAGGACACTCTGACATACACAGGAGTCATTCAACTTGAAATATAAGCTCTAGGGGACTCACCGGGGATGGGTACGACCCCGTTTCCTTGTTCAAGAAGCCATGCTAGAGCTAATTGAGCTGTTGTACATCCATGCTTCCTTGCGAGATCTTCAATCCTAGAGTAGATGATTTTATTCTTGTCCAGGTTCTCCTTTCTGAATCTGGGGTGCGTAAACTTTCAAGGGAGAGTTTTCTTGCATCAGTTGCTATAAATATATAAGTCCCCACTAGTCATTACTGAAAATTCCTTCGAGGAGATTGTGTCTACCAATGTCATAAAGATGTATAGAAAGCTTACAAAACCAACAGAAAGATCACATGAATAGTAACATAATCAAGATAAGACTGTACAACCCGTAAAGCCTTGAACGGCCAGTTTTCTAGTTCAACCAATGGTTCAGTTAATTAACTGAAATTCATATCCAGATGACACATTTTCACAGTAGCATTGCATCCTTCCAGTTGAAATAGATGAATAGGACGTACCAGAGAGCTGACGGAAGGCAAGCTCTCAATAATAGCTTTGCCAGCAAAGAAGCCACGGCCGAGAGGACTGTACGTAACTATTCCAATACCAAGCTCCCTAGCAAGTCACACTATCAATCCATCAATTTCACATCGAAGTCAACAGTAGATGCACGATCAAACCAACAAAGTCTGGATGCCAATATAGACTAACCTGCATAATGGAACTATCTCCTTTTCGATATCACGAGTCCAGAGAGACCACTCCATCTGTACAGCCGTAATTGGATGGACTACGTGAGCTCTTCTAATCGTGTCAGGGCTGGCTTCAGATAGACCAATGTACTTTATCTTTCCCTCTTCCACCAGTTTCTTCAATTCGTGCATCTATGGAATTGGAAATACATGGTTCAACACTTGTCTGTATTCGTCCTCAAGAAACCAATCACCGAAATACTACTAAACAGAGCGAATGATCACGCAAAATGATAGAAAAGAAGTACTCAGCCAATGTAGTTAGACAACAAAAAAGGGTACTTACAGTTTCTTCTATGGGAACTGATATGTCGACTCGATGTTGATAATACAGATCAATGTATTCCACATCGAGGCGCTTCAAACTAGCTTCACAACATGACCGCACATATTCAGGGGTGCCCCTAACTACCAAGTTGGAAAAGTCTAATCTCACTATACCAAACTTTGTGGCTAGCTGAATGTTTTCTCTTGGGAGTTGCTTCAAGGCCTATAAGAAAATTACAATCAAATTGACTAGGAAGAGGATCAGATCCACAAGAAGCTGCAAAGTAAAACCAGAAGCATCTTCATCTTCAATTCAAATGTAATTGCATCATAATTCATCAAACAACCTTGCTAAATGGAGGAAAATTGGTGTCCATGAAAGCAAAATAGAAGGGAAACATCACTGGAGGGCGATAATGCCTTCCTTCTTTACTTTTTTTCTCTATTTCCATAACTAAAATGAACCAACACTAAGCAGAATAGCGAATTTATAAGCTTTTGGAAACAATAGTGCCCGCATAAAAACAGGGGTGGAAAAGCACATCATCTTTAGTACCTCAGCCTCTCTGGAAATACCAAATACTGGGCTTGAGATCATAGGCGCACAATAACTGGCATGGCAACGTACGTGGCCAATGAAGCACAATGCCTATACGGGGATAACACTGTACCTTTCCGACCAGAACTTCATTAGCATTTACTCCATACGAATCGGCTGTGTCGAAGAACGTGATTCCCTTGCTATAAGCTTCCTTTATTATCGCGATGCCGTCCTCATCGGAAAGTGGAGCGTTGTAGACACCAGTCAAGCCCATACATCCAAACCCCAACTTAGATACCTGAACAAAAACAAAGTCGAGAGTGATCAGCACTCTTGTGCCTTCAATTACAGGCCATAAGCTCGAAGCGCACAGACATAGAACATGAGGAGAGTAATCTTTTCCCCATGGTTCCAGAAGCTAACAAAGTATCAAAATAAATTCTGAACCATTCACTGACAATCCCCAGATACATTTACCAGCCAGAGACCCCCAAGGATGTAGACAGAGTTCAGCATTCTCATTTTATAGTAGAAATTTAATGAACAAAAAGAGCAAGCAAGACCGAGCAGCTCTTGGAGAAACTTAATGGGCATGGGCATTCAAAGATTTGGGATTGGGTTTTGATTGAATTCACCTCCAGTCCTTCGCTTCCCAGCTTCACTCTTGGAATCTCCAATCCTGCCATTTATTTTCTCCAGTCCTTCGCTTCCCAGAGCATGTGCGATCTTAGATAGCCCAGTTTGATGTGTTTTGAATTTTAGCTTCTCTGGATTGGCTCCTTTTGGAGGTAGAGTATACGTTATCCTCAATGCTTTTCCATCCATTAACTTTTAGGATCAATCACTTCATTCAAATATCTGGGTTCACTTTATGGATATTTTAAGACTCTGATGAGTCACTGACAACTTTTCTTATAATGCAGGAAAGAGAAAGAGGGATACTGCAAAACTTGAAATAGTACATGGACACTTTTCAATGTAAAAAGGTCGAGAAGGTCAGCTTACACCACATTATTTTACCCATTTTGTTTGTCGTACTAAAACGTTGTGTGTACCTATATTTTTCCCATGGAGAATTGTGAACTTTTTATTACGTCCGCTTCTTTGAGCCATTGAGGAGTAAATAAACTCGCTCTCGCCAGGCCTCAATATTTCTCATTGCCTATTGTATGTCAATTTAACGCTTTTTAACTCAATCGAACATTTGGATTTTCGAAAGACAATTGGTAATAATTTTCTTTTTCCTTCCTTGGTGCTTTAGATTTGAAGCAAAAGCTCTCTCAACTATGGCGCAATGTACACATCTACTCTTTTTTTCCCCAATAATTGATGAATTGTAAGAAAGATCATCAACTTGAATTCTAAATTTATCATGTGCAGATCTAGATTGAAGAATTGGGGACAAGGTATTGTTTACTCTTTTCTTTTGCTGGTGAAGGACTAATGCATGGTACCTGTTTTATAATGACTTAAGCTTCAATCTTACGCATTTCAACAATTGATATTGAAGATCACCTCAACCATGACTTCCTCATAAGACCCTGTAAGTTGAACTGGCATCTATCTACATCTTGATGTTGTAGCTCGAGATTGGATTTTGCCTAATGAAACGTTGCTCAATGGAGGGGAGATCATGGGAAGGTCCATTCAAGCATAAAAAAAGAGCGACAGAAACATGAGATAGAAGCTAGATATATGAGCATAATCCTCGAGACAACAGTGAGAAGAAAGGACAGTGCCAATAAGTTTGCAGGTCTGCTCTAATCTAGAATAGGGCGGTCCACAAATGCTTGAATAGGACGGCCATGAACGCAATCTTGTACTCGCTATGCTTAGACATTCTGACGAGGCAGGGGTGTGTTGGCAAACTTCCATAATGCATGAGCCACGCCGTCGTATGCTCTGCCGCCTGCCACCTCGCCGGTGGGCACGGCATTGGAAATCTCTTTTAAACCTTCTTCAGTGAGATTAACTTTTAAGTAGCCTATGCTGGAATCCAAATTCTTGATCTTAGTTGTCCCTAGAGAAGTAAAAAGAAAAATCCGTCAAACAATTCCGTGAGTCTCATCAGATGCACTTCTTGACTATATAATCCTAAGCACTTCTTTCGCGCTCAAGGAGCCTATGTTGTCATTTAAGTTCTTGACCTTAGTTGTGCCTAGCGAATTTCACAGAAAACCAGTAAACGTTCCCAGGAATCACATCACAAAGAGTTTGTTTCACTCTGTCGTTTCTTTTCTCACAATTACTGATTTCCCCTTTCTTTAATTTATTTTCCTTCAATTTTTTTTTTTTTTTTTTGGTGGATTCAGAATACATGGTTTTCCTGCAAATATTTCTCTAAGGACCACTTCTCCATTTTCTGGATATTCTTTTTAGCTTCATTAGAAGAGTACACTCTCTTCACACTACCACAAAACATACATGAGTCATTCAACTCAAAATACAAGCTATAGAGAGGGAGAGGACTCACTAAATGAACATCGCAAGATCTTCAATCCTAGAGTAGATGATTTTATTGTTGTCCAGGTTCTCCATTTTGAATGTAGGAATCAAGATGGGGGAGATTGAGTCACAAATCAAGGAGATTGTGTTTTGCAATTTCATAAAGATGTATAGAGGGCTTATAACACCAACAGAATGATGACCTGAAACAAAATAAAGAGAAGATTATGGCCAACTTTGTAGTTCAACCAGTGGTTCAGTTATTTGACTGAAAGTCATATCCAGAAGATTACTTTTTAGCAGTAACATTACATTCTTCCAATTGAAACAAATGAATAGGACATACCAGAGAGCTGACTGAAGGCAAGCGCTCAACAACAGCTTTGCCAGCAAAGAAGCCACGGCCAAGAGGACTGTACGCAACAATTCCAATACCGAGCTCCCTAGCATGTCACACCATCAATGCATCATTTTCACATCAAAGTCAAACTAAATGACCAAAGAACGCTGAAGAAAGCTATTTCATTATAGCAGCCGAACTTAAGTTGAGGGCATTATGGAAGTCCACAGGGTCGGATACAGGATTGCTCGAAATGAAAAATCAAAAGTTGTTTGAGATTTCCGTATCCTGCGCTAAACGCAGACACACGACCAAATTTATAAATTCTAGATGCTATTGTAGACTAACCTGCATAATGGAACTATCTCCTTGTCAAAATCACGAGACCAGAGAGACCACTCCATCTGTACAGCCGTAATTGGATGCACTTTATGAGCTCTCCTAATCGAGTCAGGGCTGGCTTCAGATAGACCAATGTACCTTATCTTTCCCTCTTCCACCAGTTTCTTTAATTCGTGCATCTACAGAACAGAAAATACATGGTTCAACACTTGTCTGTATTCGTCCTTGAGGAACCCATTTGATTATTTACTTCAATCAAACCAATCACCAAAGGACTATTGTACAGAACAAATCATCATGTGAGGTTAAATAGATAGTCCAGATGTACTCAACCCAATGTACTCAGACAACAGATGCGGTACTTACAGTTTCTTCTGTGGGAACTGCTGGGTCAACTTGATGCTGATAATACAGATCAATGTATTCCATACCAAGGCGCTTCAAACTAGCTTCACAACATGACCGCACATATTTAGGGTCGCCATTGACTACCAAGTTGGAATAGTCTAATCTTACTATACCGAACTTTGTGGCTAGCTGAATGTTTTCTCTGGGGAGTTGCTTCAAGGCCTAAAAGACGATTACAATCATATCAAGTTTGCAGAGCATCAGATGATGTCAAGAAGCTGTGAAGTAAGACCAGAAGCACCTCAATCTCCAACTAAAATATAATTGCATGATAGTTCATCAAATCAACCTTGCTAAATGGAGACAAATTGGTTTTTTTTTAAAGCAAAAATAAAAGGGAAACATCACCAGAAGGCGACAATTCTTCCTTCTTTACTTGTTTTCTCTATTTCCATGTCTAAAATGGACCAACATTAAGCAGGAAAACGAATTTATAAGCTTTTTAAAACAATGGTGCCCACATAAACACGGGGTGCAGAAGCATCTCGTCCTCAGTACCTCAGCCTTCCTCAAGATGTATACAGAGTAAGTATCCTCTCTTCTGGTTCATCAAATGAAAATGAATGGAAAATACTGAGCTTAAGATCATAGGTGCACGATAACTGGCATTATAAGGTCACGTTTGGCCAAACAGAAAAAGGTCACAGATATGCAATGCTTTTCCCAAATGTACCTTCCCAACCAGAACTTCATTTGCATTTGCTCCATACACATTGGCCGTGTCGAAGAATGTGATTCCCTTGCTATAAGCATCCTTAATTATTGCAATGCCGTCCTCATTGGAAAGTGGAGAATTGTACATGCCACTCAAGCCCAGGCATCCAAACCCCAACTTAGATATCTGAAGGCAAACACCTGCCAGGAGTGATTAACATTTTTGTGCCTTCAGTTACAGGCCATAAGTTCAATGGACATAAACATACAATATGAGACAACTACTCTTATTCCCATGGTTTCAGAAGCTGGAAAAAGGTATCAAAATGACCTCTGAACCATTTACTGACAGTTCCCAGACACATTTACTAGAGGGAGACCCACCAAGGGTGTAGATCAGAGTTCAGCATTCTCACCTTACAGTAGAATTTAACGAACAAAAACAGTAAGCATAACCTAGCAGCTCTTGGCTTCCCAGCTTCACTCTAGGAATCTCCAATCCTATCATTTATTTTCTCAGCTTTTGATTTGAGTTTCTTTTTCTGCTCCTTCTGGAGGCAGAGCATGTGTTATCTTCTTCTTCTTCTTTTGTTCCGGATAAGTTTTCTTAGATAGCTCAGTTTGATATGTTTTCATTGGAAAAAGGTTAAGAAGTTCAACTTACCCCACATGATTCAATCCAAAGTACAATCATGCAAAAGCATTTTACCCTTCACGTGTATTTGTTAGAGTGAAAGTACTTTTCAAAAATTACTTTTCTGAATTTTCACCCATTTAATTCGCAAAAATTATTTAACCAACTAAAAACACTTTCCTATCAATGATACAAAATTAGGAAAGCAAATTCCTAAATCTAAGGAGATGAAAATGCTTTTGGGAATTCCTCCTTGATCTTTTTTATTTTTTCTTTTTTTTTCTCTTTCTTTTTTTCTCTTTTCTTTCATTTTCTTTCTCCTCTCCGCCAAAACCAATTGCTATGCCTTGGTGACAGCTAGTGACTGGCCATAGGTGTGGGCCGACAAGGCTCGACTTCACCAAATCTAACAACTCGACCTTCCCAAATTTGGTGAGGTCGAGCCTCGCTTGTGGCCTATCATTAGCCGTAGTCCTTGACTGGCGATTGGCAAGGGAAGAAGGAAAAAGAAAAAAAGAAAAACAAAAAAGAAAAGATTAAAAAATTATTTAAAATGTTAAATTTTCTTTTGCTTGAGATGAAGTCATGAGAATGAAATAATTTTCAAATGAGATTCAAACACCAGAAAATATTTTCAGTTATATATCACTAAATGAATGAAAACTAATCATTTAAAAAAATGATTTATTAATATTTTCATTTATCATTAAGTTATCTCTCAAACAAACATACCCTAATTGTTGTACTAAAACACTCCGTACACTTTCATGTCTCCTGCGAAGAATACATGTGAATTTTTCATCACATCCACTTGTTTCGAGTCTTTGAGGAATAACAAAACTTACTCTCCCAAAGCCTCAATATAATTTCATTACCTAAGTTTTTTCAATATTCTTCACTGCCAAATTGCAAATTAGGACCGTGGAGGCTCAGGTATTTTTGTTGCCTTACCTCACCTATGCTTTATCAAGGAATTTCCTTTCTTCCACTCGTTTGAAGAGGGATAAATACACCCTCATGAGTCATGATCCGGCTGAATTTGATATACTAAATAAAGCAGTCTCCCATGCCAAACTTCAGCAAAATAGATTCGCCTAAAAAGAGAGAGGAAAGAATAATGATAATCCGAAGCTCAAGAGGACTGCATGCAACTATATCACTACAAGAAAATTTAGTGCATTAAGGTGCATTTGGTAATCATTTCACTCCTAGGAACAATTTTTTATTAGAAACAATTCCTTTTTATTTTGTTCTCAAGAACAAATTTTATGCATTTGGTAATGCTCAAAATTCTGAGGATAAAATTGTATTTGGCACCGTTGTTAAAATTTATAATTCAAATAATTTTCTTCTAATTTTTAAATAGTTTTATTACTTCTTTTCATTTTTTTTTTTTATCTTCTTCCTATTGTTGGAAGGGTCGGCCACGCCTTGTCGGCCAAGCCTTGTCGATGGCTAAGGGTGCGTTTGGCAACTAATGAAATAGTGAAACTTTTTATTCTTTTGTTCTTAGGAGTAGATTTGGAATAAACATCGGTTTGGTAAAATTTTTATTTATGAGAATAAATTTCTATTTTTTTGTTCTTGGAAATAGATTTGGAATAGAATCAAAAAGTAAAAAAAAAAAAGTTGATTTTTTGTTCCCGGAAATAATTTTAGAATTAAGCCAACCTTTTTATTTTCTTTTTCTCTTATTTCTTCTTGTTCTTCTTCCCTCTCTTCTTCTTCAAAATGCCACCATTCGCCGATGAAGGGTTGGGTGAGGTCTCGCCAGGCTAGGGCGAGGTCCGGTGAGCTTGCTGGAGGCTCGCTCGGGCCTCCCTTGGCCACAAGTGAGCCTCGTCTGGCCAGGTGAGGCTCGACCCAATCATGATTGGGCGAGGCTCGACCTCGCCCAGATTTGATGAGGCCGACCTCGTGGTGGCTTGATGAGATCGAGCCTCGCCAATGGCGGAGCCAAGGCTCAATCGAGCCTCACCTGGCTATCGACGAGACTCAATTGATGATGCATGTCCTCGCCGAGGGCCGACGACGCTTTAGCGAGGTCACGGACTCTTGTCGGCCGGTCATTGATCATCCCAAGGCCAACAACCGGCAAACCTTGAAGAAGAAGAAGAGAAAGAAAAAAAAAGTAATAAAAATTATTAAAAAATTAAAAGAATATTATTTGGATTAGAAATTTTCAAAATGATACTAAACGCAATTTTATTTCAAGAATAAAAATTTTAAATAGTTAGCAAACGGCTCAAAATGCATACAAATTATTCTTAGAAACAAAATAAAAAAATATATTTATGATAAAAAAATTGTTTTAAAAAACAGAATAGTTATCAAACGCGTTATAAGCAAGCCTTTGGTGAGCTCGTCTAAACTAGCCCAACCGATCGCTAGTGACCGGCGATCAACGACCAGCGATGGTGGACGATAGCGATGGCGGTGGCTGAATTGACGGCGGTGGAAGAAGAAGAGAAAAGGAAGAAAAACAATAAGGAAATAAGAAGAGAAAAGAAAAGAAATTCGATTGGCTTGATTCTAAAATTGTTCTTGAGAACACGAATTAACTATTATCGGGAACAAAAAAATTTTTTCTATTAATTCTTGATTTTACTCCAAATCTATTATCGGGAACAAAAAAATTACTTGTTAGGAATAAAAAATAAACAAATTTCTATTCCGAATTTACTCCCGAGAAAAAAAGAATAGAATCAAATACCATTTAGTCGGTTACCAAATGCACCCTAAGTAAGGTGAAATTATTGTCAACGAGTATTGTACAATGAGTCCTGTTTGATTATCCTAGGATAACACAGCAGCAGTTCTTCGCTTTTCTTTGTTTAATATGGCTCTTTTGACAGTAAGAAGAGTCGAACTTCCTTTAGAATTTAAACCAAAATGTGTTCGACATCATATATTCTTGGTGCCAGACCTGCAGACCTTGCCACTGAACCATAAAAAACAAAGCGAAGGGCAAGATTCCGCATAAATCTTATCTAGCTGATGACTGATGCACTAGCTGCAGACTAAAATTTCCTGGGTGAAACCACTTCTTCCCAAACAGGACGGTAAACAACAAGATCTTGCAGAACTGGAAATGCTTCACACTCGAAAATAAGGCAAGGCATGTTATTTTTATGCTTTAAGGGGAGAGAGAGAAAGGGATAGAAGTGCTCTCCCAATGGGCATGGCACATTTATTTCAATGTCATAGGAGCAGAAGCATTGCCAAAGTTCATAAGTCATCTTCTCGTTTTCTCTATCAGTGCTCACATGCTTCATTATTGCACAGTCGACAGATGCATAAATAGATCGGCCAGACTTTGAAATTCTAGGGCTCAGACTTTCCGAGTTGGTAGAGGTGTATTAGCAAACTTCCAAGTCGCATGAACCATGCTCTCGTAGGTTCTACCACCGGCTACCTCACTGATGGATACAGCATCAGAGATCTCCTTCAGATCTTCTTCAGTAAGCTTTACTTTTAAAGAGCCGATATTGTCATCCAAGTTCTTGATCTTAGTTGTCCCTGGAGATAGGAAAAAGAAAACAGCAAACATTCCAAGGAATCATATTTGAAGTCACTTTGATAGCATCTGCTTGAAACAAAGATGATATAAATCCATGTCTTTCTCGGCAATTCATGGGGCCATATAGACCCATGAATAGCCTGCGTGGTTTTCATATGCAACAGCTACACAATTGCTCATTTTTAACCTTTCAAGAAAGTCTACACTGCAGTTACAATCATACATGTGGCAGAATTTAACTTGAAGCAGAAGGTTATCATATAGAGGGCTCACCAGGGATTGGTACAACCATGTCTCCTTGTCCATGAACCCATGCTAGAGCTAATTGCGCAGGGGTGCATCCATGTTTCTTCGCAAGGTCATCCATCCGAGTATAAATGTTTTTGTTCTTATCCAAGTTCTCCTTTTGGAATCGAGGGTGCATGGACTTTCAAAGAGAACATGGGCGTTAGTATCCGTGGAATATAGGTTTTGCAAAGAGGGTTGTCATTCAATCACCCAGTGCAAAGATTGTGCTTTGATTGTCCTATATTAATCCCTAGTTTTGCAACTAATAAAGCCTCAGTTTTCTGCTCCACCATGTTTACAGAATTCAGAACATAATTTTTGGGGCAAACACATTCTGATCCCAAAGTTAACTGAAGCAAAATATTGTCTAAAAAAGTCAGAGCATTTCCACCGAAGGCTCAAGAAATGGAGCTTGAAACAGACCTTCTATGCCAAATGAAATGGCTACATACCAGAATGCTGTTTGAAGGCAAACTTTCAACGATAGCTTTGCCACCAAAAAAGCCACGCCCAAGCGGACTGTAGGGAACTATTCCAATACCAAGCTGCCTGACATTTAGCAACATCCAGATAGCATTTGTAGATCAGGAAATATTATGAAGAGTTTCGACACAGCATATGCAGCTGCAACATGAAGTCGTTTGAGAGCTCATATAGCAGACCAATGTAGCATGATTTTTTGTGGGCTAAAGGACGACAAATGAACGAATTAATAAAGTAAAGGATACTATTGTGGACTAATTAACCTGCATAATGGAACTATCTCCTCCTCAATATCACGAGTCCAAAGAGACCACTCCATTTGTAATGCTGTAATGGGATGAACTGCATGAGCTCGTCTAATCGTATCTGTGCTTGCCTCAGACAGTCCAATATACTTTATTTTCCCCTCTTCCACCAGTTTCTTAAGTTCTCCCATCTATGTACCAGGAAATGCATGGCTTCAGATGATATGTAATATAATTTTCCGATAGAAAATCCAAAGAAGGGGTGCCCAAGAAAAAAATTGCAAAAGCACTTACAGTTTCTTCAATGGGAATTGATGTGTCCACTCGATGCTGATAATACAGATCAATGTAGTCCACACCTAGGCGCTTCAAACTAGCTTCACAACATGACCGCACATATTCAGGGGTACCCTTCACTACCATCTTAGTAGCTTCCATTCTTATTATACCAAACTTTGTGGCCAGCTGAATATTTTCTCTTGGGAGCTGCTTCAAAGCCTAAATTGCATCACAATGTCATTAAATCAAGCTAGCAATATGAGGATCAGATTTCCTATCTCTAGAAAAACCAATTAGGAGGAGAACATTTTCCAAGGCAAACAATTTCTTCTTTTCTTTCTTTCTCTCACTATCTTTGATTACATGACCAAAGAAGTGATCTGAGAAATCTGAGAAGGGTTAGGTTTGTAATATAATAAGGGGAGAAGCTAAATTAAATCCCATATACCTAACCCTCCCTCAGGATGTAACCTCTTTCAGGCTCGTCAAAAATAGGAAAGAAAAAGATGCAGAGTCTTTCAGTGAATTTGATCTTAAAGTGGAAGAAAACTGACTTTTGCTTCTGAGATACAAACAGGATGAATTGGTTCAACCAATTGATTGGTAACAAGAAAAAGTCACTGCTTATGCAGAGATATGTACCTTTCCCACCAGAACTTCATTAGCACTTGCTCCATACACATCGGCTGTATCAAAGAAGGTGACTCCCTTGCTATAAGCATCCTTAATTATGGCGATGCCATCCTCTTCAGAAAGTGGAGAGTTGTAGACACCACTCAAGCCCATGCATCCAAAGCCCAACTTCGATACCTGGGGCAAAAATAATAAGTGAGCTTACCACTTACCATTTCTCAGAACATGTATTTTAGGCAAAAGGCAGTTCATATTTTCAGTCTCAACGTTACCAGTAAAGTTCTAAAACTTCGATGTGGGGTGGGATACAAATGTGTCATGGCACTAACTATCTCGACTAGCAGATAAGTCCTGCTTGACTTGATTCCTTTGGTATATGAGAGCTTAATTACCAAATTGCATTGACCTCAAACTTCAAAATGCTTAGGGCGAGCAGCTAACAAACTCGGTCGAGTAGTTGGATATATCTGAGTTTTCTAGTTATACATAAAAGATGTTTCAATCAGACTTTTAAGAACAAAAGTTCATTCTCAAGCTCAATGACTTTAACCTGAGCTTAGACTAAATCGAGTCGAGAATAGTAGAACATATCAAATTCTTTATTAAATGAGCTCAGGTTCTTGAAAAATCAAGCTAGATCGAGCTCAAGTCAAGTGTCCAGACTCCAGCCTCCAACGCTCGAGTCAGGTCGAGTCAAACTGGAGCGCACCTAAACTGTCTCGAGTTGACACGGCTGGATCGGACCTCTACTTCCATTGTGGACACAAATAAGCAATCAAACACCCAACGTCACTGCTATCGCAAAAACCCCCCATTGTATCGGTAAAATGCCCAGCATAGGATTCTACTCATTACCCACGGCTCAAGTTCAAAACTTTCACGCATGAATCCAGCACCCACTTCCCAAACCACCGAAAAATCCCATAAAAAATCAATGCGATCTACACATTTTCTACAGATAAACCGTCATAAAAAAGCACAGCAACAAAATGCATAGCCCTTTCAGTACATGCAGAATCAAGAAAGACAATTGATCATTTCTTGGAAATTCTTGTAATGGGCACTGGAAAAAGATCTGGGATTGCGTTGATTTTTACCTCCAGTCCTTGGCTTCCGAGCTTCACCCTTGGAACCTCCACTCCTGCCATTATTTTTCTGTCAGGTGTGCTGATTTTTCTCCTTCACTGTTTTGATGGTTTCGGTGTCCAGTTGTGTGGAGTGTTTATATGTTGTCTTCAGAGCAGCATGGAGAGACGGTACGGAAAGCTGTCGTTCCAAGCTATCATCTGGAATGGACATGACGCATGCCTATACGTCCTTGCGATCGAAGCTCGTAGAGGTTCTCTATTTCACTTTCCCCTTCATTTTAAATATGTTTTGATTGTTAGGGTTCATTCGTTTAATAGAAAATATCATATTTTCAAAAAATATTTTTTTAAAAGTCATTTTTAGGAAAATTACTTTATTTTCTAATATTTGGTCGAAAACCTAAATTTTGAGTGGAAAATATTTTTCACTGTTCGTTAGTTAATTTAATTTGTTGAAAAAAATTATCAAAAATTAAATTTTAATATTTTTAATTGACCAAAAAATATTTTTATTTTTTATAATTTTTTTAAAAATGAATTTTTAATTATTTGTATTTTTAAAAAATCAAAATTTTTATTATTTTTTTTTTTTATTTTTCTTTTTCTTTTCCTTTCCTCCTTCCTCCTCCTCCTTCCTCTGCTGCTGCATGCCCGACGATGGTCAGCTATTCTTAAACGATTGACCAAGACACAGTTTGGTTGTCTAGATCCGGCAAGCTTAAGGCTCGGTCGATCTCACCCAAGCTCGCTAGAGTTTCGCCGGGCTCTGGTGAGCCACGAGCTCTACCCCAGTCTAGTGAGAGCTCTGCCTTGCTCTATCTAGTGAGGCCCGAGCTCGACTTTGCTAGATTAGGTTAAGCGGAGCCTCACCAACTTGGGGTGAGGCTCGAGGGCTTGCGGCCAGTTGTTGGATGCCGCCGTGACCGATCGCTGGTCGCTACCAAAGAAGAAGAAGAAGGAAAGGAAAAAAGAAAGAAAAAAGAAAAGGAAAAAAAAATTAAAAACTCGATTTTAAAAAAAAAAAAAAAAAAGAAAGCATAAAAAAAAAAAAAAAATGTATTGGTAAAAAGAAGCAAGATTGAAGAAATTATGGAAAATGTTTTTCAACTTCTCAAATGGAAAATGTTTTCCTCACTTTTTACCAAATATATATATATATATATTTTTTTTTTAAATAATTTTTTTTTCCAATAATGAAAAACATTTTCCTTGACTAGTTCATTTTCCGTGAAAGGAATGCTAGAAAATCCGAGAAACGTTTTAGAAGTCATTTTCCGCGTAAAACGAACGGATCATAAATTTTAATGCAACTTCACATATTCGGTTCGCTTACCCTCATCAAAATAATTTAAAATGTATGCTTTTGACTTTCTCATCAAAATTTTAAAATAAATTATAAGAAAGTAACCAACATTTGGGAAATGAAAGCTTTGGAAGTTACCAATCCAAAAGAAATGAAGTGCGTGAATTGTAAAATTTTCATTTAATTAACTGTAAAAATTGATCCAGACAAATCGATATGTACTATGATACTCTTTGAGGTCTTTTGCAATAACTCTACTTCTTTTTCTCTAGCAACAAGTGCCATGATTCATGAGTGCTCAAAACTGTACTAATCACTATGTTGGTTAACTTGGTTTATTATGGAAATTTGTTCTTTCATTTTTAACTTGACACTAATTTATCATGCAAGAGATCATTTCATTTTTCCATAAATCGAAGATATAGAAAAGGGGGCTCAATTACACTATAGTCTATTATTGTATGTTTACTACCTTTACCGTCATTTTGAAAATGTTTTGATTATGTGATTATCTTCATTTTTCATTCTTAGGCGGATCCACCTAAATGACCATGCATCGCAAATTCACACAAGAACATTCAATAACAAGACAATCCAAACATGATAAAAGACACATAAAATGAGATGCGAAAATGGAAAACTCGATACAATGTCAAACAAAGAATATATACTGCCATCTTATTAAGTTTCGGATAGTACCCCGTGAACTCTTAGATACAATTTTGAACAGTTACTAAATAACTTAAAATACTTAAAAATTATTTCCGAGAACAGAATAAAAAAAAAAATCATTTCAAATCAGAATTTGTTCTCGGGAACAAAATCGTTACCAAACGCGCCCTTGCAGACCTAGAATTTTAGTGTTGACAATGTGGAACCACATCTTTTTAACCGAACTTTTAAGCACATCATTTTAAAATTCATAAAATTTTAAGTGAACAATACAAATACGTTATTTGGACAAGCGGCAGAAGGCAATCACTCTCACTATTGCCCGCGCCACTCACATGTGTAGTTGTAAGGCATTTGCCAAACACTTCATAAAACGTTAAATGTCCTTAACACAGTGAGAACAATATCAAACATTTTCTTTAAAAAAAAAATTATCAACGGTTCAATACATATTTGCTTACGAATTAACTTCTTGTAGGCAGATTAAGCAAATGGTTCATAAGTATCCTCGACACCAAAATGTGTATATACATGTTTATGTACAGACAATTGTTTAATTACGAAAATATATCTAACTAAATAAATGAACGATAACGTAAGTTGCCACATTTTACACAATATATTATGTAATATGGTGAAATTTTATCGGAAGAAGAGCTAGTTTGATCTACTGGGCCCACAAAAGGATGAGAGGGATCTGACAATCACCAATTGAGGTAAGCCGATGCGCAAACGACCCATTGACGTAAGCAGATGCGCTACGCAACACCCCTACAGCCTCGACGTGTTGTTGCATAATTTAAAGCTTGCATCAGCCTTTACGTCACAAGGCCCTTTTATGACGTCACTCACATCCACATGGCAAGAAGCAAGTGATACTGTAGCTAAGTTACTTTATACATGCGATAAAATTCCAGCCACATGGCGTGCAACAAGGATGCACCCTGTAGTATTTGTTGCTTTTGCTAACTGTGAATCCAAACTGAACAGACCTTATTGTTGAACACGAGTCCGACTGCAATGAAGTGTGATTGTTGTTGTTAGGTTTTACAAAGCCGAGCAAGAGTAACCTGGTATTTTACTCTATTGCTGCAACGAACGCTATGCTGGATCCCATGAAATTCAGCACATTTTGTGCATCGTTAGGACGATGATTGATTTGATGTATGGTTCTTGTAGTAATGTGATGTTGACAATGTCTCGGTATGAGGATGGAGATCCAATGATTCTATTATTATAACAGTACCGAGTAGTGGAAACTTTTGTTGGGGTGTGTATGGTTCCCAGAATGATTCAAACAACTTATAGACCAAAATTTGGGTGGGAAATGAAGAGCCATCTGCATACTTTAGATTTCATGAACTCATTGGCATAATAAAACCTTTCACTTTCGCTAGTTCTAATAATTTATAGGATGGCACGACTAATGTTTGGAGTGGGTTCATTTTCCATAGGGAAGAGATTCAAGGGGGAAAAGTACCAAAAAAGTCATAAACTTATTGCATTAGTACTAATTCAGTCCTAACATTTTCAATTGAACCAATTTAGTCCTAAACCTTTTTACATTAGTACCAATTTAGTCCATCCGGCCAATTTTGGCCGGCCGACGCTGACGTGGATATCGGCTGGTGATCGGATGCTAACATGGCAATTTTTAATTTTTTTTTAATATTTAGTAATTTTTCCTTTTTCTTTTCTTTTTCCTTTTCTTTTCTTCCTTCGTCCTCCTTGGATTGTTTTGGCGGTGGCCGGCCAGCCTCCGGTGAGGCTCGTCGGCCACTGGGGAGGGCCTCGTAGCCCTCACCCAACCTCTCCCAAGGCCACTGGCAAGGCTCATGGAGAGCAGTCCAAAACGAGGGCGTCTTGGTGGTCGTGGACCTCCTTGACCAAGACCATCTCCTCCTCGATAGGGTCATCGTCCTCGGCGTCTCCGACACGCCGCTCCACACAACCTTCGTTTGCTGCCATGCTAACCTTGTCTGGGAGCTGCTGCGTTGCGCCCCTTGGCTCACCTCAGAGTAGGACTCCCAAGGCAACTTGCCGCTCCACTTGCCCGCCAGCAAGGGCCACGGCGAGATCGTGGGCGAGCTCCTGTCGGCCTCGCCCGCGGCTGGCCTCGCTTAGATTCGGGTGAAGCCGCCTTGCCCGCGGCCTTGGGCAAGGTCGAGCGAGGGCCGCGAAGCCCTCGCCAGCCGTCGGCGAGGGTCTCAGCCTCGCCCTAGGGCCGTGGCGAGGCCAAGGCGAGGCTGGCCTCGCCTAGATCTAGGCGAAGCCGCCTTGCCGATGGCCCTGGGAGAGGCTAGGCGAGGGCTGTGACCCTCGCCGGCGGTAGGCCGGCCACCGCTGGAATAGTCTAAGGAGGAAGAATGAAGAAAATAAAAGGAAAAAAAAAAAAAAAAGAAAAGAAAAAGGAAGAAATTACTAAAAATTCAAAAAAAAATCAACAAAATATTTAAAAAATATATTAAAAATTGCCACCTCAAGCATCCGGTCAATGGCCGATGTCCACGTCGCCGGCCGGTCAAAATTGACTGGATGGACTGAATTGGTACCCATTTAAAAAATTTTAGAACTGAATTGGTCCAATTGAAAATTTTAGGACTGAATTGATACCAATGCAATAGATTTATGACTTTTTTGATACTTTTTCCTAATATCATCATCATCCTAGAGGGAAATGTCCATTAACTTTTCAATTTTTTGAATCTGTGTATGTTCCTTTTTGAAGAGAGCACCGCCACTCTCTCCTTCTCTCCAGAATTCTCTAGCAAAAATCCATCAAGGAAAGTTGCGCCACTTCTAGACTTCTCCAAAAAAATCTAGTTGTCAGGCTATAATAAAATAATACTTGTAGAATAGTGTAGAAAGCCAGCAAAGTCATCGACTTTCCATCCTATAAATAGGAGCAACTTGCTCCTTATGTGTGCGCAAGTAAGAAGTCCAAGAGTTTGTGAGTGGGTGGGGTAGGTGGCGGGAGTGTATAGTGTAGTGTAAGTGTATGGTGATAGAGAGTGAGTGGGTGTATGCAAAGAAAGTTGTGTTCGTGTGTGGTTTGTGAAGTGAGTGGGTGAGCAAGTAAAGTGAGTAGTTGTGAGAGTGTGATAGTATAAAGAGTTTGTAATATTGTTTATAAAGAAGCAATTATTTTACTTGTACATCCACTTGCTTCTCAACAATTGGTATCAGAGTAGGTCATGGAAGACTATGCGAAGACAGTGGTCGGGGACCATTGTAAGTGAGTAGGTGGTTGGGTTCATCGAGCCAAGGAGCGGAGTATGTCGGAGTTCTACTAGTGCACAATCCGGGATTGTGAAGTCGGTTGGTCTGGGACCAGGTTTACTTGGTATAGTGTTGGGCATTACAACCAAGTCATAATGCAGATTTCTCAAGTTTGGTAAGTGGCATTGAGAAGCTCAACAACTTAAATTATAATAATTGGAGTACCCGCATGCAATATTACTTGCTAGGTCAAGATTTTGTGGGATATCGTTGGCGGGAGCAACACCACACCACCCACGAATGATAGCGAATTAAGAAAATGGAACATAAAATCAGGTAACGCTTTTTACGTTCTTGTCATGAATGTTAAAGATGAATTATTGCAACACATTAAGAGTGCGAGGACCCGAAGGAGGCCTGAGATAATTTGGCGACGCTGTTTGTGAGGACAAACAATGCCAAGTTACAATGCCTGGAGAACAAGCTCCTCTCAATCTTGCAACAAAGTATGATGGTGAGTCAATACTTCTCTAAAGTTAAATCTATTTGTGAAGAAATTTCAAAGTTAGATCCTTAGAATGACATTTCGAGACAAGAATGAGAAGAATAATAATTCACGGGTTAAGGCCGGAGTATAATGGTATTGTTATGGCCACCCGTGGATGGGCAAATGAGCCAACTCTAACAGAGTTGGAGAATATATTGGCCAACCAAGAAGCCTTAGATAAACAAATTTCTAAGGTCTCGATTAAGGATGATGAAAGTGCCCTCTTCAGTCATAAAAGAGGGTTCAAGGGCCAAAATAGAAATAGAGAATGTGCAAGAGATGGCAAATCATGAAAAAGTCATGGAGAATGGCAAAAGCGAATAGAAGGAAGTGGACCTTGGCCAAGGGGAGCTCATTGAGACCGCGATAAGGATGACAATGATGAAAAGAAGAATAAAAGGCGTAATGGATGGTGTTATGTGTGGCAAAGTAGGTCACTTTGCCAGGGATTGTCGATTCAAAAGAATTGAAGGAAACGTTGCGGCATCTAAGGAAAATGATAGCGAAGAAGAGTGGGATTTCCAAGCATCCTTTGTAGTGGAGGAACAAGAAGAGTTTGCAAGCTCCTCCATCATAGAGTTAGAAGATGCGATGGCCCTCATCACCGTAAGTGATAAATTGATTGAATACTTATGTATACTTTAATGTCAAAAGTTTTCATCGGACCACTAAAGTGCAAAATTAAAGAAAAAACGATTACTTAAGTACCAACTATAATAAGTTCCAGCCAAAAATAATACGTGACTTTTATAATTAAAAATTTAATATGACTTGGCATATTATTTAAAAAATTAGTCCACTAGGTGTGCTTGACATTGAAGTGATTGCTTTTTAATAACAACTTATACTGAAATGATCACTTTAAATAAAATTTGATACTCAAATAATCACTATTTACAACTTTTAGATGACATTGTTTTAGAGTTATATGCTAATTGGACCTGCTGGCGAGCCACATAGGGCTAAGAAATTAACAAAATATGGCCATGTTGGATTTCCGATCTTCCAGATTGGAGTTGACATCTAGGTGATTTTTTTTTTTTTTTAAAGTGGCATTTAAGTGATCATAATTTTTTTTTTAAATATTAAAGTGAGTGCCGTACATAATTTTTGGCACCTTTAATGTCATTCTTCTTGGGTGCTTCTAGTTTGCAGGTTGTAGGCTTGTGTGGACATTCCTTGTTCACTTTCTTGGCTCTGCTTTCTCATGATTAAGCAACCTTGATTTCCAGAATGTTTTCCTTTGCAAGCTAGTCTTCTCATGTTCCTTCAATTGTCTTCTCACACTTGCAAGATTTATCCGGTAGTTTCTAGATTTTTATTTTTTTTTTATTGAAAATGGATCACAAATTTTTTAACAGAAATTAATACCGTACGTTATTAGTAAAATTAACAATATGAAACAAGCATAAAGGTGCGGCGAGTGACTCAAATAAGAGCTCATAAGCCAAAACTGGTTAGTGCCTTAATCAAAGAAAAGTTGACAAAATCACTTTGGTAATTTTATATAAAAGTCAGCAAAATTCTAAAAGGTTGGTAAGTTAGTCAAACAATGTCGGTAAATTATAATGAAGCAAGCATGAACATTATAAATTAATCAAATAAATGTTGGGTAAGTTTAAATTAGTTGGAAGAGAAAAATCGGTACATCACTTAAATTAGGATCGACAAAATGGGAAGTGGCGCAAATGAGTGTTGGTCAATTATTGAAAGACTTAGTAGTTCCAACATGACATAAGTGACTTAAATTAACACATTAATAAGCCTAGTCAAATAATTTTTGATTAATTATTAAATTAGCTTATATTTTTTATTTAATAACGTTGGTAGTTTAGTAAGGGGTCCGTTAGTTACGCATTATGCATCGACTATTATTATAAATGAGTTTTACGAGTTACCAAAGCTTTAGAAAATAGTTAACACCAAAAGTTGACTCTGTGGGCCGTTGATAATCAATAAAACCCACTGGGCTTGTAATGGACATATCGGGCCGCGGGAGTTCGGATATAGCAGCAGTTATAATTATCGACGGCTCAGCACTAATTACCATTTGGAAGCAAGAGGATAAGAAAGAGACCAGTTACCGAAGCACTAGGTATCAACCACTTCGTGGATAAGGCGATACAATTATTGAAGGCACACCGAGTATTCCACGAACAATTAAAATTGAAGCAATAACCGTCGGAGCAGTTATTCGCCCTATCTAGCTATAGATAGCCGAAGACAAGTTGTAAAGAATCAGAAAAAAGATGAACAAAGAACACTATCGTTAACACCTAAATTTTACAATTTTATTTAGGATTTAATTGTGTATAAATTTATGAATTAGTCTCTAAAAAAAGGCACTTTCAATAAAATGCATCGTGTATGCTTTTCATTAAAATCTGTTACGTGTAGACATTAGGAACATTTACACAACTATCACTAATTATTAAATTTATTTTTTTAAATCGATTTTTTTAAAAAAAAAGGACAAAAAGGGAGGCTGGGCCAAGGTTAGGTGGGCCTAGCCCTCTTCTTCCTTCTATTCTTCTTTTTGCGCAGATTGGCCCAACTCCTTTCATTTCGGCCCAGCCCACGCATGGGTGGTCTTCCTCCCTCATCACCCTCACGTTGATTTGGCTTTGGCAGAAAAAGAAACGTACAAAGCAGGGGCGAGGCAAAGGATCGCGAGGGCAGAGGACGACGCAATCCCAGGTTCGGAGATCAAGCTACGGCGACAGGTTGCTAGTGGCAGAAGCCATGCGGGCCTGTCGTTGGCTGGGCTTAAAAGGAAGAGAGTAAAGAGAAGGGGGGGATTCTCGGCTTTTTTTTTTTTTTTTTTTCGGGAGTGAGAGGGAGTTTGAGTGAGTGAGAGGGAGCTGGGGAGAGGTTTGAGCCAGCCAAAGGGAGAGAGTGAGATTGAGATAGTGTTGCCATCGGCTGAGGTCCGCCCATTGCCCGCCGTCCAAACCAGGTAGGTCCTCCAAACCACGGTACGTCGTTTTGAGAGGTGTCGAGTTGGAGCTCGCGACCGACCAGTTCGCGTGAGCTCCGGTCCTACTGATCCTTCATGGATGTCTTGGTGTTCGCTAGCATGTTCGGTTAGGAACTAGGCTCACGTTTGAGTCTCGATTGAGGCAAAAATCTCTTGTTTCTTTAGTGCATGCCGTATGCTTGATGAAATGCCCAGGCTAGATGCCCATATTTGGTCTTCTTTGCACCCAGTGCTTGTGGTTATATTGTTTGCACTGAGCATAATCAGTCGTTTCCACTATAAAGTCGAACCTTGCTCGCTGAACCAAAATCGACCTATTAAACGGGTGGGTAAAGTCGAGTTTGGGTCGGCTCATAAATTGGTTGACCCAAATCGACCCATTTAACCCGCTTATGATTCATTCATTGCAATAAATTTTTTTTGATCCATATCCGATCCATTTAACGAAACCTAAAAAAGCTTTTAAAAAAATCAAATTTTAATTATTATTTTTTAAGAATATAACTTTTTTTTTTTTTTTATTTTTCTCTTTTTTTTCTTCTTCTTCTTTGGCCGGCCACGGCGAGCCATGATGATAGCCAACGATTGGCCACAAGTGAGCCTTGAGCTCATCTCGCTCGAGCCTCGTCGGATGTTGGCGAGCTTAAGGCTCGTTAGATTGGCAAGGCTCGAACCTCGTCGGATCTGGCGGCGAGACCTCCACCTTGCTAGATCTAGCGAGCTCGAGCTTGCCCGACGCTAGTGAGCGGCAAGTTCGAGTCTTGTTGGATGTCGGCGAGGCCTCTGCCTTTGTAGATCCGGCAAGGTCGAGCTCGCTCGATGCCCGCGAGTTCAAGTCTCATTGGACGTTGATGAGGCCTCCGCCTAGTTATCGCTATTTTTTTAATAAAAAAGGAAATAAAAAATAAAAAAGAAATGAAAATTAAAATAAAAAATAATTATAACTTTGGTTTTTATAAAAAAATATTTTTGTAAAGTTAAAGAGGGAAGAGAGAGAGTGTGTGATTTTGGTTGAAAATGGGTTCTAAATCCAACCCATTTAAGACCTATTTAAAACCCACCTATTTTAAGTTTTTAATTGTTAAACTTATTTAACTAGTTTTTTTAAAAAAACAAGTGACCCATATATGACCCGTTTATGATTTAAATTGGTCATATATGAGTTTAAGACCCATTTTGCCATCTCTAATTTTGGTATAATTCCGTGTCTCCAATAAATGCGAAACTTCTGTTTGGTCAATGCCCTTTGCGTGTTTGAGGATGTGTTTGACCAAAATACCTACATCCGTTCTTAGTCCTCCTTGTGTTCCCGGATCCTTGGCTTGTCAAATGAGTTTTAATAGGTTCCCATTGCTACTTTCCGTTTCGTATGTTCGTGTTTCAATGTTTTGGTATGCACGGCATCTTTCCGGATAAGCATTCCTTGACCGGTGATTATGAAAGAAGGTGTTTGTGGTTGTGAACAGTAATTGCAAGGTAGACGGGTGTAGTTTGCAAGAGGCTTAAATCATTTTATTTAAGCTTAGATTCTTTTCGTGCTTGGAATTTTTTTTTTTTTTTTTTTTTTTGGCCATTAAAGAAGCAAGGTTGATGTTCTGGTTTTCTGTGGACCTTCGGCTTCGTTGAAGGAGGGGCGAGAGGCTGAAGACGAAGCTGGGTTGAAGGCGTGCAGGGGGAAGGGACGAAGTAAAAAAAAAAAAAAAAAAGGAAAAAGGCAAAACCAAAAAAATAAAAAACCTATAGCATGGCAAAAGTTGGCTTCGCGAAGGACCAACGAGCAAAACGTGCAAGGAAAAGGACGAGGTGAGGAAAAGACAAAAAAGGAATTACAAAAATCATTTAATTTTTTTAAAAATTAAAAATAATAATTAATTAAACAAATTAATTTTTTTTTTTCCTTTTTTAATCTAATCGGGTCGGGTTTAGGTCATTGGGTCAAGTCAACGGGCTGGATTAGGTTTACCCGGTCAGGACCTTTTTTCCGAATAAAATCAATAGAATTATATTAAAAATTTCAAAAAAAAAAAAATAAAAAAATTCAAAAAAGAAAATCAAAAAATTCGAAAATAATAAAAATTCAAAAAAAAAATTTCCGAAAATTCAAGAGCTTTCAGAGAACATTAAAACTTTCAGAAAATATTGAAAATTCGAATTTCGTTTTTTAATAATAATAATTATACAGATTAAAAAAATGAAAAATTAGAAAATTTAAGAAAAGTAAAAAAATGTCAGAAAATTCAGAATTTTATTTGAAAAATTTTAAAAACAAAATTTTCGAGCTATTTTCTTAAAAATGGAGGTTTCTTAACTCTAAAGTGTTCTAAAAAATTAAGTAAGCCCATAAGGCTCTACTTGGGCTTTAATTGTCTTCAAAGACAATTACTCTTGTTTGCATGCTTTTGCTGTTTTGATCTATTTAGTCTAGGTAAGATTAGTATTTATCTTTTCCTTAATGTTAAATATTTGCTCTCCCATGCAATTTATTTAAACGTTTTCCTTAGCTGTTAATTGTTATTTTAATAATTGCGTACCCATATGATCACCTTATGTGTTAGTGGATTCATTTAAAATTAATCTAAACTGCTTGACAAAATTTCTTTCTAAAATGAATAAGATTAAGTACTGGAATGACACTAATTGGTTAATTAGTGTAATCAAGTCCCCGAACGTAGATTTTCTGGTTGCGTAGGAAGTGAGGTATATTCTCATGCCTTCAATTGATTTCTAACCGATCTCAATAGGGTAATGGCGACTATTTATTACAAAATTCTTATGAATGTCGCGCGAAATATGTGCTTGGGAGAGTTCGTGTTTGATCATGGCTCATAGGCCTGTTTTCAAGGCAATACCTCTAAACTTAGATTATTCCCTCCCCCGAGGGTAGGTTGGGACAACCATTTATCTATTATTTCTTGCCTATAGTTTCAAGTATTTTAGATTTATCTTTTATTTGAATAGTTATAGCCAATTGCTTCCTTTTCGAAACAACAAGAAACCCAATACACAAAAAAGCCGAAGAGCCAACCTTGGATGAAAGATATTTTCTCTGAGAGCTTTCTTCGACAAAAAGCTAGAAATCTGCAAAATGGTATCAAACAGCAACCGCAAAATGCAACATCATCATTGATGATTAATTCAAGCTTTCCCTTCCAGATCCAAGGGACTTAACAATCCCTGTTTTTTTTTTTTTTTGCATCGAGATCCCCATGATCTTGCAGACCTCGGTTAGAAAAGAACAATGAAGAGAGCCGAACAGTGCTCCATGAAACTGAAGGAAGTCTAGGCCGTCGATTTCCCGGCTCTCAGGGGCGGTGTGTCCGCGTACCTCCACGAGAGACGAGCAAACCCTTCGTGAATACTGCCACCGACGACCTCCTCGATTGGCACGGCATCTGATATCTCTCTCAAATCATCCTCTACGAGTTTCACTTGCAAGGAGCCGATGTTGGCGTCCAGGTTCTTTATCTTTGTCGTTCCTACATAAACGATGTATAAGTTCAGATAATTCAAAATGCGACGGCAGGTTAATGAACCGATAATTCATAAATTCAGAGAACTTATAAAACGACGTGTAGAGATCGAGCGACAGGCACCAGAAAACAGTCGCTTAGTCTCTTTAGTAACAAGTGGAAGGCGATGGCTGCTGCTGGTCGGAACGCCCATCGCCAGTAGTCATTAGAGACTGTTTTTGAGGGCTTTAGGGACCGGACAGGCAGTCGCAGTCCAATTTTTTCGTAGTAAAAGGGAACGTAATTATCATACAAATGATGCTTCTATTCAAGTTGTCTACACACCCGGTATCGGCACAACGTCATCCCCTTGATGGAGAACCCATGCCAGGGCGAGCTGGATCGGGGTGCAATCGTGCTTGTTTGCTAGCTTCTCGATTCGGGTGTAAAAGACTTTGTTCTTCTCCAAATTCTCCGTTTGAAACCTGGGAAACCTTTCCTGGAAATTTGAAGCAACAGATATGAGGATTCAGGATTGTTTTGGAGAAGCTTGGACTGAATGATACGCACGCCAAAAGAAGTAAGGCATGTCTCACACCTGAAGGCTCTTCCCAGGCACAGCTCCTATGACTCCCCTACCACCAAAGAACCCGCGACCGAGAGGACTATATGGCACTATGCCGATCCCAAGCTCCCTGGAAATCCGAGAAGCGGGCCAACACGAAGAAAGAAACTCCGCTAGTTAAATCCAAGTGTCGGACTATGTAATTAAAATGGACCAATTATTGAAGGTTCGGAGTCTACTAGGAAGTCCGTGGACAGAGTTTTCCTCCACTTCTTCGTTGCAAATGTTCCGAGAGATTAGAGTAGAGCAAGCAATGTACCTGCAGAGAGGGACGATTTCTTGCTCGATGTCACGAGTCCAGAGTGACCACTCGATTTGTAAGGCAGTGACGGGATGAACCGCGTGCGCTCTCCGTATGGTGTCGGGACTGGCTTCCGACAAGCCAATGTACTTCACTTTCCCCTCTTCCACCAACTTCTTCAGTTCTCCCATCTGCAAATTTGTTGAAAACTGATGAGTTTAAAGTCTGTCGGAGCAGAGAAATTATTCAGATTTTCTTTGACATTGCAAAACTTACAGTTTCCTCTATTGGGACCGATGTGTCGATTCGATGCACGTAATAGAGATTTATGTAGTTGACATCGAGGCGCTTAAGGCTGGCCTCACAGCATGAGCGGACATATTCAGGCCTTCCATTTATCGCCGCGTCGTATCCCTTGGATTGCAGCGCCCCGAATTTGGTAGCTAACTGCACCTTCTCGCGAGGCAACTTCTTCAACGCCTGCAAATAAAGTCCCTTAGTTTCTCTTCCTTTTTCCTCACCACGTAACTAAAATTCCATGATCTAAAACTATAAACGGTTTGAATTTTGCATGTTTCTGTCCTCATTTACCTTCCCAACCAGAATTTCATTAGTTTTTGGGCCGTATACATCCGACGTGTCGAAGAATGTTACCCCCTTGGCGAACGCATCGGTGATGATGGATACGCCGACTTCCTCCTGGACAGGATCGTTGTAAATTCCTGTCAGTCCCATACAGCCAAAGCCCAACTTGGAAACCTGCAGCATCATAAAACCAAGAAAGAGCAAAAGAACTTGCACATGTCAGCAAGAAATCACATAAACTATGATCTCTCTGCCTTATGAAAAAGCAACCGCATGAATCTATCATCTGCACTGAACTTCTGCCTTTCGTTGCGGACTCAGAAGTCGAATCTAGGACGAGAAATCATTGTCCAACGACGAAAAATCATGACCCATTTTCGCACTCCGTGCGATCAAGAAGTAACTTTTGTGCAAATTACCTCAAGACCCTGAGTTCCAAGTTTCACTCTGGGAATCTGAACATGTTGCTCCTCGGCCATATTTTAGATGCAACTGCAAGGAATTGCTAGCTCCTCTATCTTCTGGTTCAATCCTAGTCACATTCCATGTATATATAGGAGTCGAGGCGGCCAAAACACAAAGAAAAATTTGTAATGTTGACATCTGTAGTCTATATGGTATAATTAGAGTTATGTTATAATAACCATGCTGAAATATAAATATTTCGACACCTTATTATGATAGGGTGGAGCAGCGTTCTAAGAAAAAAATATACCGTGTGGCCAATTACAGGTCTAGAATATTTGTGTTGGTGATCTGGAACCACATCTTTTTACCAAACTTTTAAGTGCATCATTTTAAAATTCTTAAAATTTTCAAGTGAACAATACAAATATTTTTTGGGACAAGCGGCAAAGGACAATCACTCTCCCCATAGCCTGCGCCGCTCACATGTGGAGTCGCAAAGCATTTGCCAAACATTTCATAAAATGTTAAATGCTCTTTTAAACATAGTGAGAACAATGTCAAACATTTTCTTAAAAAGAGAATCAATGATTCAGTACATATTTGCTTATGAATTAATTTCTCATATAGAGATTAAGCAAACAATTCAAAAGTATCCTCAACACTAAAATATATGCATGTGTATATATATAATATGTACAAACAATTGTTTAATTACCGAAAATATATCTAACTAAATAAATGAACGATAACGTAAGTTGCAATAAGCATTTTACACAATTGAGTATGTAATATGGTGAAACCTTATCGGAAGAAGAGCTAGTTTGACCTACTGGGCCCCACAAAAGGATGAGAGGTATCTAGACCCATTGACGTAAGCCGATGCGCAAAACTACCCATTGACGTAAGCAGATGCGCAACGCAACACCCCTACAGCCTCAACGTGTTGTTGCATAATTTAAAGCTTGCATCAGCTAATACGTCACAAGGCCCTTTTATGACGTCACTCACATCCACATGGCAAGAAGCAAGTAATACTGTAGCTAAGTTACTTTATACATGCGATAAAATTCCAGCCACATGGTGTGCTAACAAGGATACACCCTGTAGTAGTTGTTGCTTTTGCTAACTGTGAATCTGAACTGAACAGACCATATTGTTGAACGTGAATCCGACCGCAACGAAGTATGATTATTGTTGTTAGGGTTCACAAAGCCGAGCAAGACTAACCCGGTATTTTACTCTATTGCTGCAACGAACGCTATGCTGGATCCCACGAAATTCAGCACCTTTTGTGCATCGTTAGGACGATGATCGATTTGATGTATGGATCCCACAATATCTCAGTATGAGGATGTACATCCAATGATTCTATTATTGCATCGCTATCGAGTATCGGAAGCTTTGGCTGGGGTGTTTATGGTTCCCAAAATGATCCAAGAACAATCTATAGACCAAAATCTGGATGGGCCTGCATACTTTGGATTTCATGAATTCATAGGCATCATCAGACCATTCACTTTTTCGAGTTTCTGATAATTTTTGGGATGGCACGACTATTGTTTGGAGCGGGTTCATTTTCCAAAGGGAAGGGATTCAAGGTCATCATCATCCTGGAGGGAAATGTCCATTCACTTTTCAATTTTCTGAATCTGCGTATGTTCCTTTCCTCCCGGCATGTGGGTAGTTGATTGCAGAGTGGATTTGTTGTTGAATTTCTCCGAGAGTTTGCATCCGCAATCTTACTATTTTTGGCTTGAAAGGATCTCTCTAGGCCATAGCCAATCCCCGTGGAATGGCTCTGCAGGATAGCCAGGAAAAATAAAAATTACTACGACGGTGACATACTAGGTGATGCGAACCCGAGTATCTAGGTAGTATATATATAAGGACGAGCAATTTCGGATTCTTGAAATCTGATATCTAACTATAAGAAAAAGTTTATCATTTTTTGGAACTTGAAATCTATCATGCATACCCTAAAACCTAGGACCTACTCTGTTATAGGTTCTAGGGCTCAAGTTTTAGGGTCGATTTTAGGGTTTACCCCCCATATTATTAATTGAATGATTGTAATGAATTAAAACATTTAATAATCACCGCTTGCTGTTACAATTTATTGATCATAACTTATATAAAATGTACTTTAATAAAGTAAAAGTCTTAGTTATAAAATAAAAGCTTAGACTAGTGCTTCTAGGTTATACACTCATTATCAAATCGCACGATTGCGCGAAGTCATGAATCAAGAAAAATATTAATACTTGTTTCAGATTTTAGGTTATAAGTTTCAGATTTCAAGTTCCTCCAACTAAGAATTTGAAACCTATAACATATAGGTTTCCACCAGTCTTGTTCTCAGGTTTTACGTTCTACACTAGAACCATGTTCAGCTCTTGTATTCAACAAAGTAGAGCTTTTGTGTATCTACTTACGTGATGGGCGTTACATGCTTTGAATATTAAACTTATAGGTTCTCACTGGTTCGATTCTTAGGTTCTAGCTTCTACCTTAGAACCATACTCACCCCTTGTATCTAACAAAGTAGTGCTCTTACGCATATGCTTACGTGATGGGTCCTGGTCAATGGCATTTGACTATTTAATAATCTAAAGTTTCCTTTCTTTATCACTGTATTTGTCACCTCAACAAATTCCTACAAATATGCATGAAAATTGACAGATCAAGAAACCAGAAAGTACAGCAAGTAGCAACTTCAAGATATCATCTGCAAAATGGCTGGGGTTCGGATTCCGCGAGTGAAGCTCGGAACGCAGGGTCTCGAGGTTTGCAATTAAACTACTTTTTCTTCGTCGTATTTTAATGGTGTATGTACAAAATGAAAATTTCATCACATCGGTCTTATTGTTTGTGATTGGTTAAATTTCCGTGGATTCATTTCAGCTTCTTCGTGCTAAAATGTATGACTTTCCGTTTCTTCTTCTTCATTTTATTTTGTTTTCGAACAATTGCAGGTTTCGAAGTTGGGTTTCGGCTGCATGGGACTCTCCGGAATGTACAATGATCCTGTTCCTGAGGAAGCCGGCGTAGCAATCATCACTGACGCGTTCGCCAAGGGGATAACATTCTTTGACACGTCGGATTTTTATGGACCCAAAATCAATGAAATTCTTGTTGGAAAGGTAATGCGAAGTAACCGAAACGCACGAAACTGGTCATTTAGTGTTTTAGTTGACTGATTTTACTTACATGGTCATTTGGAAACTTTATGATATCATTGTTGCAGGCACTGAAGAGGTTGCCGCGGGAGGAGGTACAGTTAGCCACCAAATTTGGTATTGCAAAAACTGAAGCGGGCAATGTCGTGATTAAGGGGACACCTGAATATGTCCGCTCGTGTTGCGAGTCGAGCCTCGAGCGCCTTGGTGTCGAATACATTGACCTTTATTATGTGCATCGAATCGACACATCGGTCCCCATAGAGGAAACTGTAAGTTTGTTTAGCAGCTCTTCCTGTTTGTGGATAATTGCTGATGCTCGAAACAGGCTTTTAGCAATCAGAAATTCATAAAACCAAATGATTTCGAAAAACTGCAGATGGGGGAACTGAAGAAGTTGGTGGAAGAGGGAAAAGTGAAGTACATCGGCTTGTCTGAGGCTAGCCCCGACACCATACGGAGGGCGCACGCAGTTCATCCCATCACGGCCTTACAGATGGAGTGGTCACTCTGGACTCGCGACATCGAGCAAGAAGTTGTCCCACTTTGCAGGTACATTGCTGTTTCCTGCCATCGTAGAAGACTTCTAATCCTTTGCAAAGTTGTTGTCCAAAAAAGAGCCTTCTCTGCTTCGAACGTTTGTCTCTTCTTTCTTAATCTGTTAGCCCGCCTCTCAATTTCAGGGAGCTTGGAATCGGCATCGTTCCGTATAGCCCTCTTGGTCGTGGGTTCTTTGGCGGCAGAGGAGTCACAGCAACTGTGCCGGCACATTTTCTCCGGTAGGTTTATAGTTAAAGGGGCTCTTCTTTGTTGAATATATCACTTCATGTACACGATGGTCTAAACGCTTCTCCACCAATCCTCCCTGCTAACTTTTTCTCACCTCATTTCTCAGGAACTGTATCCCAGGTTTCAAGCAGAGAATATGGACAGAAACAAGATTCTCTATGCTCGAATCGAGAAGTTAGCGAAACAGCACGGTTGTTCCCCTGTACAGCTTGCGCTTGCATGGGTACTCCATCAAGGAGATGGCGTTGTGCCTATCCCAGGTGAGAATCTGATGAAATGGCATTCTTTAACAGATGACATGGACCTGGGTTTCTGTTCTTATATTGGACGCTTTTTGCAGGAACGACCAAGATCAAGAATCTCGATAATAACATTGGTTCCTTGGGAGTGAAGCTCACGGAGGCAGACGCGAAGGAGATCTCAGATGCTATACCTATCGATGAAATCGCTGGCGACAAGATCGTCGACCACTTTGCTCGCTTGTCATGGAAGTACGCGAACACACCCCCAATAGATGGGAAATTCTCAGCATCCTAGGCTTCTCTTTTGCTTCTTGTAATTGAGTTCAGGAAATGAATTTCTGAATAGCTTAGTGAAAAATACAACAAAACTAGGCAAGTCTACGTTATTGGCTTTGTTGAAGGGTAGTTTAGTCCTTTCATTGTTAGTGAGCCCTAATGCTCACACTCTATATGATGATGTAATTTGTCATTTTTCTCTTTTTTCATCGTTTATGAGTCCTATCCAGTGTGATGCTTGTCCATTTGGCAAACATCATCAAGTATCTTTCCCTTCCCATGTCCATAGTCGTGTGTCAAGTCCTTTTGAGTTGGTCTATTATAATATTCAGGGAACCTATCATGTCAATGATATATCTAGTTATAAGTATGTTGTTATGTTTGTGGATGATTATTTTTGTGTAACATGGTTATATTTGACAAAAGATCGAATTGAAGTTGATTCCTATTTCTATAGTTTTACTTAGAGATTCCCAATCAATATCGTATTTATGTTAAATGTTTGCACTTCGATAATGCCAAAGAATATATGGCTATTTCCTCTGGTTTTCAATTATTTCTTTGGGATTCTGCATTAGACCTTTAGTCCACTTCCTAGCAAAATGGGGTGCGGAACGAAAAAATCGCCATCTCTTGAATGTTGCTCGCTATCTAATTTTTCATATGAACCTCCCCAAAATGTTCTGAGGGCTTGCTATTCCTACCGCATGCTATTTATAAGTTGTCTCCCATCCTCTGTGCTTTGTGGGGGCAAACTTTTCTCTACTTTTGATCCTATGAGTCCACTTTTTTATCTACCACTCTGTGTATTTGGCTGTATTGTGATCATGATAAGCACGATCCACAGGCTAACCAGTGTGTGTTTTTTGGGTACTCTCGAAATCAGAAATGATATAAGTGTTATAGTCCAGTTAGTCAGCGGTTCTATGTCTCAGCACATGTAACCTTTTTCGAGGATCAATCATATTATTCCTCCACTCCTCAACTGGTGACTCCTTCCAAAGATACATTGTCCTTGGCCATGGCCTCTCTACAACTTATCCCCTTGTTGGGTATACCTAGGATATTGCTCGATATTTAGTTCACCGACATGACTTATCAACAGCGTCATCCTATTCAACGTGAGGTAGTATAGTCGCCGCCTGCGTTAGATAAGCATGATTCTCCACCAATTTAGCAAAACAGCACAATTGCGCCCCTATACAGCTTGCGCTCGCGTGGGTTCTCGATCAAGGAGATGATGTTGTGCCTATCCCTGGTGAGAATTGAATGTTTACGACATCAGAACAGAGAACATGAATCAAGTATCTGTTTTGAAATGATGCCGTTTTTGCAGGAACAACGAAAATTATGAATCTCGATGTCAACGTTGGTTCCCTGAGAGTTAAGCTTACTGAGGAAGACGTGAAAGAGATCTTGGATGCTGCACTGGTTGATGGCGTTGCCAGCGACAGGAGCAATGAGCACAATGTCCGCAGGTCGTGGAAGTAAGCAAACAGACGCCCCCGAGAGAAGGGAAGCCGTCGGCTTATTAGACTTCTTTTGAGTGTGTTGATGAAGCATTGTTTGGCTCCCGAAGCATTGTTTGGCTCCCTGCTCTCTTTCGCTCATTGTAACGGCAGTCAGAAAAGAAAACTCAGAATAGCTTAAATAAGAATAAAACCAAGCCAGACAATTCTAACTTAATGGCTTCTTTTGTCCTTATGAAGCATTTGTTTGCTGGTCATTCTTCTCTGATACAATAAAGTGCCAGAAATCAAAATGTCAATGGCAAATATTTATACCGCTGAACAGACAATCAGATATGCATACCTACGCGGCTTTTTCTAATTCTAGCTGGATAAATTTGTCCAACGACTGCACGAGCCCTGCGACTGCTTGCATCTGTAACATACGTACCGCACTTGCTAAGTATTAGCTGACTGGAATTATCATTTCCACTATGTTGTCATGTTAAACTTGTTTAGTTTCTTTCACCTCTTCTGGCAAAAGGTTGATCGGTGATCCTATAATCTTCCTCATTTTCCAATTCGTGTACGGCTTCGTTCTTCAAGAATAAATTTGTGCATGCGGATGAAGCTCACGACATAAATTCAATTTCTCATACCACTAAATGCAAACAGTTTCAGGTCTAGGGCCCCTCCACCCGGGTCCGATACATATGTGTGCTTTTCCCATGGTGTTACCATCCCATTCAGTAAGTAAATCAATATTTCTGAATTCCATTTATTTGTTAGTACTGGTTGGGGTAACAATACGTCCTAGAGAAGGTCGAATAATTTTAATGAGGATTATGAAAATATTTCACAGAATTTGTCAGAAGCAATAGGAAAGTGAGATGAGATGATAATCCATGTGTGTGGTGATAGTGAACAGATACCGCAATTAATGAACTGGAAAGGTAAAGCACATAATGATTTATAGTGGCACAGCTTTATCCTAAAACTTATGTGCACTCTCCAAATAACATCATTAACATAGGCTGGATTCTATTAGTAATTTGCAGTGCAAGTTACCACTGGGCTCTTATATGATAGATTACGCTATTAGGACACAAAGACTGCTTTTACACTTGTACATTTGACTATTTGTAATTACATTACAATAAAAAACCTTTACTGGTAATATCAGATAAAGAACAATGAAGATTTTCAATCTGATAACGAATTGCCACTATAGTATTATTAGCATTTCACTTTTCCAACCTCTTCATGCTTCATCGGTCCTCTTTTCATAGACTTCTTCAAATAGCCGACTAGAGACTTTGAAGAAGATCAAGATGGCCGCTTGAGAGCAATGGAGACCCTTGCCAGAATTGGGATTGGCCATATAATCATTTCCTTTGACATATGTAGATTTCCTAAAATAGAGACTACTGCAGATGTCAACTCACTATACTCGGGTTGATGTTGAAAGCTGTCAGTTGCTTTTCCAATTTTTTTTTCTAGCTTTTTTTATGTGGATTTCAAGCTTGTAATGACTTATTTTTTGTATCATCGACGATCATGCTTAGATGAATAATTTCCGATCGTCACTCGTGACTTGATATTAGCAAAATCCAGAACTCATCTTTAGAATGTGCAAATTATTAGTCAATCGGTTGACCATCTTTAATGGAAGTATTGATAAAATGATATGAGATTGCAAGTTCAATGATCCTTTCAACTTTATTAGTCTCCAAAGACCTTCAAAAACACTATATCAAATTTAGTACCTGTTGCAATCTTATCCTCACAATGCACCATTTAGGGATCCGACTAATAGATTATTAAGTCTAGATTTAGCCTAAGCTCTCCCAATTCCATACCAATTTGCAATTCAATGTTCATTTTCTTAACATGACATCTACTACTCATTATGGTAGATTGATTAGATATCTAAGTAAAATAATTGGAAAATTATTTTATTTCTACAAATAAGAGATTTTTAGTGTGAGGACTTGACTACACTAGATTTTTATAATACCCTTTCTTTAATATTCCTTTCATGAAAAAGAAAATGTTTATTAGGCAGTTTAAATTCATTTTATTACTTCTTAACATGTGAGGTAATCATGTGAATGCACAATCCACCAATTTAATACCCAATAGAATAATCAAAAAATTACAAGACTTACCTTATAGCAATGAAAGCGTTGCAATGTTTGCTCATAATTTACATTAACAGCCTCATATATGATTTTTAATTGACATGCAATCACTTAATCTTTTTTAGAATTTTCTCTTATTTAATAAAACCTAATATATATATAATACAATGCAATGACGCACAAAAATAGGTCTATACTAACATGACATGCAACATATAATTAAATAAAACTAACATGCAAACATATGCCATGCGACATTAATTAAATGACCTAATTTAATGACTGGCAAATATTAAATAAAACTATCTTAATATGTCACACATTTAAATGATCCTAAACATGCAATGGCTAAACAGTGTGCAAGGGATGATCTAATTCTACATGACACACGTTTCTTTTCTTTTTAATTAAAAATTCAAAAATAAATTACCCATTAATTAAAAATGCAATTTAAATTAACAAAAGGAAAATCTGACATCCTAGAGTAATATTTTTGGCATTTTTTATTTTAGAAATTCGCAATAAATAAAATACCTAATCTAGACCTGCAATCTTGGCCTAAAATAAGCAATATTCTAGCAATAATCAAATTTAATTCAAACATAATTTTTTGTGTTTTCTTTTTAAGGCGAGCAATCAAATAATGGATAGATATTTAATTAAATGATGTAATCCACAATCTTACGTTATCTGTCTCTCGATAAATATAATCCGACGATCATATCAAAGTGACTATGGATATTAATGAAAGGTTATCCGTTCAAATTTGGAAATGGGTAATTCAACGATTGTATCTAAAAGATTTTCCACACCCCGTAGTTAGAGATTGGATGGCCGTCGAGGTATGTTGTTAAGTTATGAAAATTTTCTAACTTGAGGGATATCTTGGGATTTTGTGAATATCGCATTATTTAAGTAAACATCTAATTGAATGTTTTAGTATACAACAAAAATATTTGTAATATTTAACAGGATATATCAGAATATATCCAATCACTCCAATAAGACGGTAAAATTTACGGAACATACTAAAGATAAACACCTTACCTAATTTGAGAATATTCTTGCCAAATTTGATTGCAACACAATAAGACCGGAATGATGACCGGCTTCTCGACGGCATGGTAGCAGACAACTTTGACGGCGGCAAGCGGCGACAGGTGGTGGGCTCATGAAGCGTCCCCAGGAAACCTACGAAAACAGATAAAAATGGCACGGATGGACTCGGGGGGTGTCACGGCTGGGAGCGGTGCGCAGCGGCGCAGGTTGCAATTTAGCGCGAACAACTCGGCTCGCGGAGGGGAACGCCCCGGATGGGATTGACAGAGCAATCCTGGTGAGCGAATGCTAGGCTTTTCCTCTTGTTGCCCTCTTCTTACTCCCTTAGAAGCCTGCGTTGCATACTCCAGAATCCCGACACGTGGCCTCCTCTTTGGTCTCATGATCTTCTGTTTTTTCCCTTTTTAAGCTTTTCCTCTTCAAGCTAGGACTGTCCACCGCTTGGATTCTTGGTTAAGATTCCAGAACCGCAACTACGTCGTCCCACGAATTGAAGGCGTCGATCCAGAGGGGCCGAACAGAGCTGGACAATCGCCGGCGTCGGATTGGTCCGTCGGGCAAGCTAGACCTTGGCAGGAGCTTGGGGATGTTAGGCCACTCCATTCGGGCTTAAGATGGTATTTTATGAGCTCTGAGATTTATTTACTCTAAATAGTCTTATTTAATTACAAAAACATACAATGCTAATCGCCATATATATTAAGATTGGTTTGCAGAGGTAGCTTATTGAATGATGTGGAGCCCGTAGATTTCTGTCCATAATCAAGAAGCTATTTATATGATTAATTTCTTGCCTTATTCCGCAAGAAAAAGCTCTTCTATTGGGTGATGCAAAACCAATGGAAGAGACCGTAAGTTTCATTAAAAAAAAAAAGAAGAAGGAAAAGTCTCGTGACGTATTGGATTATGCAAACCTCAGGTACAATAGGAGAGTTTTCAACATCGTACCACGACAGAGGAGCAGCTTCCTAAAAAATTATGTGTGACCAATTGCAAATCTAAAAGGTTAGGTTTGGCAAGCTGGGACCAAAATTTTCAACTGACCTTTTAATTACATCGTTTAAAAAAAAGAATAATTCATGAATACAATATAAATATTTTTGGAACAGGAGGCGCGAGACCGTCACCAGCTCCCTTGATCTGCCCTTGTACGAGAAGCTGTCAAGTGGTTATTAAACATTTAATAAAAAGTCAAATGTCCTTTTAAGCTCAGGAGAACTGCATCCAACGCTCTCTTCTTAATCAATGAATTAAAATGGAGAAAATTTATTGGAACAAGAGATGGTTTGACCTATCGGTTCCCACAGAAGAGGGGTCTGACCGTGAGCCATCAATGTAAGCAAAGACGCAACAGTACATTTGTGTCATCCAATATGTCACAAGTTCTTTTTATGACGCCATCTCACAACCATAAATATCGAGAAACTAGTAATATTACTGCCAAGTTATCTTATAAATGAGATAGAAGTTCAAGAAAATAACATATGATGTGCTTACTAGGACACCTACTATAGTATTTGTTTTTGTCTTTTTGCTACATGTGAATGTAAACTAAATAAACCCTATTGTTGAGCAGAAACGTAATTGTAAGATGCATGATTGTTGATGTATGGGTTTATATAACCAAGCAAGAGTCACCCTGTATCCTTAGTTATTGTTGGAGAAATTTGTTCAAAAAGTTTTAAACCTATTGTAAAATGACTAAGTCAATTTTAAACTTTTTAATTTTATCTTAATCCTGAACTTGTTGATGATTAATCAATATAGCTAGCACTAATATGTTTACATAATTTTGACCAATTTTGATCGAATATAATACCGGTTGTTTTACGTAGCACAATCGATATTGGCATGAATAATTTTTTAAATTTTAATTTTTTTTTTTGAATTTTTTCTTTTCTTTTTATTGTGAGCCAGCGACCCTTTCTAGTCGCAACCGCCACCACCAAGGCAATGGACTGGCGGACTGACATAAAAAAAAAAAGAAAAAAATTAGAAAATTAAAAAAAAAAAATTGCACTGCTCCTGACGTATTGGGTGATGCAAACATCACGTGGGCCATGATCAAACGAGAAAATATTGGGTAGGTTTTACTGTCCACGTAGGCGAAATGTAAGACCATAGAGAAATCGACACGTGGCAAATTTTGGGCCCACCTGTCAGCCCCCACTCTCTCCCTTAACTCCGTCTCTCTCCCCTTTAAACGCCATGGCTCGAGCTCGAGTCTGCTCATGGCCGCTTCAGGTTGAGGAGGGACGGTACGCCGCCGGACGGAGACCGTATTGAGCTTCGTTTGCGGTGAGATGGCTTGAGGCCGAGCTCGAAACTCGAGCGCTAACCAAAGCTCCGAGTTTGAGGTCAAGCGAGTGTTGTCCATGGCTGGCTGCGAGTCCGGAAAAAACAATACCCAGGAACAGGCGAGGATGACCCACGTGATGAAATCGCATTAAATAAGGAAACCGAAGCCGACCCGACACGCCTACGCGTCCGTTTACAATACCCATTTGCTCATTTCCTCCTCCCAGTTCCGAGTCCGACCCCGCCTGCTGAAATTCTTCAAGAAAGTTTGGGTTTTTATTTTTTATTTCATCTATCCTTGTCCGTCTGCCCGTTCGGTTGTCATCCCAGAGACCATTTGGGAGATGGGTCTGATCTTCTCGAGCAAGTCCTTGCGTTCCGCCCCACCGCACAGGCCGTGACAGCCATGTATGAGTGTCGGCGTGCTTGTGAGCCCCTTGATCATATACCCTTCGAACTGCGCAAAGTCCCCGCGAGGCATTGGCGTGAAGCCTCCCGCTTCCGCCTGTCAATGGTTTGGACCCTTTCGGCGTCTCTGCCTTTGGATTGCGAAGAAGAACAGTGTGGCGACGACCAGCGAGCTGGCCACAGTGGCCGCCACCGCCTTGACAATCGTCTTGCTTGAGGACGATGACGAGTCCAACGGCGCTTGGAGCGAGTCTATTACGGAAGGAGGAGGAGAGTTGGTGATGGTGGTGGTGATTGGACAAAAGAGAAGTAGAGAGAGAAGAGGGAGAGAGAGCGTCGCAGGCAGAAAAAAAGAGAAGAGGGAGAGAGAATTGTCGCAGAAACGGAGGGGAGGAGAGAGAGTAAAGGGGGGAGAGACGGAGCGTTAACGGAGAAGTGGAGCCTGACAGGTGGGCCCAAATTTGCCACGTGTCAACTTCTCTATGGTCTTACATTTCGCCTACGTGGAGTGTAAAACCTACCCAATATTTTCTCAAATATGCACGAAATATGACGATCATGAAACCAGAAAAAACAGCAAGTAGCAACTTCAAGATATCATCTGAAGATGGCCGAGCATCAAGGAGTTACGATTCCGCGAGTGAAACTTGGAACTCAGGGTCTTGAGGTTTGTCTTGAAACTATTTCTGTTGATTAGATTCTTGTGGATTCATCTGAACTGCTTCATGCGGAGATGCCTGAGTTGTGGTTTCTGTTTCTTCTTCTGTTGTTTTCAAATAATTGCAGGTTTCGAAGTTGGGTTATGGCTGCATGGGACTCACAGGTATTTACAATGATCCTGTCTCGGAGGAAGCTGGCATATCGATCATCACTGATGCCTTCACCAAGGGGATAACATTCTTTGACACGTCGGATTTATATGGCCCCAAAATCAATGAGATTCTTGTTGGAAAGGTAATGTGAATAAACCAAAACATGCAAAACCAGTAATTTAGTCTTTTAGCTGATACAGTTTAGTTATATGGTTATTAGAAAAACTTGGTTACATCACTATTGCAGGCGTTGAAAAAGTTGCCACGGGAGGAGGTGCAGCTAGCCACCAAATTCGGTGTGAATTTCGAAGAGGGTAATATGGTGATCAAGGGGACGCCTGAATACGTCCGCTCATGTTGTGAGTCAAGCCTCGAGCGCCTTGGCATCGAGTACATTGACCTCTATTATGTGCATCGGATTGACACAACTGTCCCAATAGAGGAAACTGTAAGTTTGTTTGACAGTCTTCCTATTTGCGGATGATTGCCTATGCTCTAAATGGGCTTTAGCAATCAGCCACTAATAAAACCAAATGGTTTTGGAAAAACGCAGATGGGGGAACTGAAGAAGTTGGTGGGAGAGGGAAAAGTCAAGTACATTGGCTTGTCGGAGGCTAGCCCCGACACCATACGGAGAGCGCATGCGGTTCATCCCATCACGGCCCTACAGATGGAGTGGTCGCTTTGGACTCGCGAAATCGAGCAAGAAATACTCCCGCTCTGCAGGTATATTGCTGTTCACCTCCGTTGGAGTAGACTTCAAAATTTTTCCTATGCTATTTCCCAAAGAAACAGTCTTTTTGCTTGGTACGATGTTCCTTCGTTAATCTTTTGGCCCGCCTGTCCAAATTTTCAGGGAGCTCGGAATCAGCATTGTTCCATATTGCCCTCTTGGTAGTGGGTTCTTCGGTGGTAGGGGAGTCACAGAAGCCTTGCCTGCTAATAGTTTTCTGGTACGTTAATAGTTAAATGGGCACTTCTTCCTTTGATGTTTCACATTCATATCCACGATGGTCTAAACGCTCTTTGCTAATCCTCGCTAACTTTTACCCTTATTTCTCAGGGACAAACTCCTAGGTTTCAAGCAGGGAATTTGGACAAAAATAAGATTCTTTACGCTCGAATGGAGAAGTTAGCAAAAAAGCACAGTTGCAGCCCTGTACAGCTTGCACTCGCGTGGGTTCTCCATCAAGGACATGATGTTGTGCCCATCCCTGGTGAGGATCGAACTTTTATGACATTCATTGACAGATGACATGAATTGGGATTTCTGTTTTGAAATTATGTGGTTTCCGCAGGAACGACGAAAATTAAGAATCTCGATAATAACATTGGTTCCCTTAGAGTGAAGCTTACGGAGGAAGACATGAAAGAGATCTCGGATGCTATACCGATTGATGACGTTGCCGGAGACAGGATTGATGAGTACAGTGTCCGCTTCTTATGGAAGCACGCAAACACGCCCCTGAGAGATGGGAAGCCGTCGGCTTATTAGACTTCGTTCGAGTGTGTTGATGAAGCTTCGTTCAGCTCTCTGCTTTCTTTTGCTCCTTGTAACTGCAGTCAGAAAATAAAACTCAGAATAGCTTAAATTAGAATAAAACCAAACCAGGCAATTCTAAGTTATTGGCTTCTTTTGTGCTGCTCATGAAACATTTGGTTGCTGGTTATTCTTCTCTGATACAAGAAGGTGCCAAGAATCAAAATGTCAAGGGCAAATTTTCATTTTACCGAACAGAATGAAATTAAAACCGCCTAGACAAAGTTGCGGATTCTGTCTCTTTGTGTGGCGTAACAACTTGATATGCATACTTCCTGCGGCCTTTTCTAACTTGAGAAGGACAAGTTTGTTGGACGATGGCACGAGCCCTGCACGTGCTTGCACCATAAAAATACATACCACACTTGCTAAGTAGTAGCTGAGTGGAATTAGCATTTCCACTATGTGGTCATCTTAAACCTGTTTCGTTTCTTCATCTCTTCTGGCAAATGGTTTATAATCACTTGATCGTGTACGGCTTTGTTCTTCAAGAATGAATATGTGAATATGTGCTTGCGGATGAAGCTCACGACACAAATTCAATTTTACATGCCACCGAATGCAAACAGTTTCAGGTTTAGGCCACTCCACCCGGGCCCGATGAATACGTGTCCTCTTCTCATGGGGTTATCATCCCATTCAATAAGTTCAGCTGCAGTATCGATGAAATGACACGCGATTACAAGTTCAATGATCCTTTTGACTTTATCAGTCTCCAAAGACTATCCAAAACACTAGATTGACCTTGGTATCTACAAGTCACCATGAGCTACTTGTCATATTAGCATTTTTTCTGCTGATTGTCATTTTTTAGCTTCTCGTCTTTGCTAATATCATAGGAAACATTGAGGGAAAATATCACAAATGGTCCATATACTATTACTTAATGTGTAATTTGGTCCTTGAACTTTTGATCAGCTCAATTTAGTCCCTGAACTATGATAAATGTCCGAAGAAAAGAAAAGAAAAGAAAAGAAAAGAAGGAAAACGGTAACGAATGACTAAATCGGACATTTATCAATAGTTCAGGGATCAAATTGAGCCGACCAAATCGGACATTTATCAATAGTTCAGAAACTAAATTGAGCCGATCAAAATTTCAGGGACCAAATTGCACATTAAGTAATAGTATGGAGACCATTTGTGACATTTTCCCAAACATTGACATATGCAAAATTATCGTACCATTTGCACTTATCATAATAGGTATTAATACCAAGTATAATTTGGAATCATCAAAATTCCATGTGAGTTTTTTCCCAACTACTGTTCTTCTCAATTCCCCAATATATAATTTGGACTTTATATGTGGAACCCATCATATTTATGTGACATATAGTTATAGCAACCAAGGTAGAAAGAGGGGAACACATCATATTTAGGTGACATATAGTTATAGCAACCAAGGTAGAAAGAGGGGAACACATCATATTTAGGTGACATATTGAACTAGGAACGAGGGTAGAAAGAGTAGTCATAAGTAGATAAATGGAATTAGATCAAGGGAAAGAGTGTTGGGATTCGAATTTTTGGCACACGCTTCAACTTCAAGATAGATGATCATTTGGCCCTCAACAATCAAAGTATATAGGTTATTTATTTATTTTTTGGTCAAGTCCATTCCTTGACACACCTAATGTTTCAATGTGCTTATGACACCTTATTCTAGAAAATAGAACATGTTTCTTTACTTATGTTAGGGCTCACAATACAACCTAGAGGGGAGATGAATAGGTTATTTTAGTAAGTTTTGACAATTTTGCGGAAATTGGCAATTACTATGAAAATCAAGTCAAGCAAATATTTCAAATGTTGAGAGTTGATTGTGTGCTAGAATGAGTAAGAGAAATAGTAGCACACAACAATATATATAGTAGTTCAGTTTTATCAAAAAGCTTATGCCCACTTTCCACACTAATAGCCTTAAGTTGTATTGGATTGCACTAATAATCTGCTAAGTAAGTTACAATTAGTGAACATTGATCTTATCCAATGACGGATCACACTATCAGAAGTCAGATGCTGGCATCACTCTTGTACACTTGATTTTTACACGATAAAAATATAGCAAGAGCGCGTGATGAAAAATAAAAGTAGGTGGGAGGAGCACTTCTCGGGTTACTGTTCACCCTCATGCTCCCAAAGCTGGTCGCGTATCTACTGTTCATCGGTAGTGGCTTCTGCTAGTTCCGGCCTCTTCAGCTGTCCGGTGAGGCTCTCCTTCGGAGCCGACCTCCACCCCTACCTGATCTACACTTCCTCTGAGCGATTTTCCCCGGTTTGTCTCCTGCTGTTGGGAATCGCTTGCTGTGTTTTTAGGGATTTCGCTCCTCCGGTCGCCTCTGTTCAAAGCTGCTGATTCCGGCCACTTCAGCCGTCCATTGCGGCTCTTCTTTGGACCCGACCTCCACCCTTACCCGATCTGCTCCTCCTCTGAAAGATTTTCCCTGGTATGTCTCCTCTTATCCGGAAACGACTGCTGTGTTTTTAGGGGTTTCTCTTTGCGGGCTGCCTCTATTTTGAATGGCGTCTTCCTCCTCTACGCCGGTTGGCATTTTGGGCAAAGGGCCTCAAGAGGACCCCAAGGATGGTTCTATTCCACCCCCTCCTCGTCCCCCCCTTGCTCGGTACTCTTCGGTTGCTCGCGGCTCCCGTGGACGCTCTCGAAGCAGAGGTCGCAGCAGAGCCCGAAAGGCTCGCGCTCTTCTGGGTACTCTTCCTCCCCCTCCTTCGGCTATTAATGGCTCTAATGCTTCTTCGATTCGTCCTTCTAAGGATAAAGGAATCGCTGTGGATAATTTTCTTGCTGCCCCCTCTCGTCCGGCTCTTCCTCATCGCGAGACAGGGCATATTGTGCCTTCATCCGAGGTGGGTAAGTCGGCTTCGACCCACAAGGTCCCTTCCTCTGTTCATATTCAGCCCCCAACTCGGTCATGGGCTGCTATTACTCGCTCAGCTACTAAGGGTTATAGCCTCTCTTATATTCCGCCTGCTGTAGTTGATAACAAAGTTGTTGTTCAAATCTCAGAAGAGATATTGCAAGCTGCCCACCCTAAATGGGATGATTGCTTAGTTGGCTATTACATTGGGAAGAGACTCCTTTTTCAATTGACAGAGGATGCGCTTAAACATGCCTGGGGTGACCACCTAGTTCAAATTATTGCAGCTGACCTGGGGTTTTACTTTTTCCATATTCCTGATAAAGATTTTAGAAGAAAAGTGCTGGAAGGTGTGCCAATCACTGTTGCCAAAATACCCATTATTCTCCAACAATGGCATCCAATGATGGAGCTCAAGAAAGATTGCCACAAATCAGTTCCTATTTGGGTTCGCCTAAGGAATATTCCTGTCAACTTATGGTCTGCTTCGGGTATTAGTGCCCTTGCGAGTGCCATCGGTAGGCCTCTTTTTGTAGATAACCGCACTGAACAGATGGCCATGGTTGCTTTTGCACGTATCTGCATTGAGATTGATGCTTCGAGCTCATTCCCTGAGGTTATTGATTTTATGCTAAATGGTGAGTCTCGTTCTGTGGATGTCCACTATGAATGGGTGCCAACTCTATGTCCGACTTGTTGTTCGTTTGGCCATAGATGTGTTGACCCTAAAGCACCTGCCCCCCTAGAGCTGGTTCTCTAGCTGCCAAGGGCACTTCGGCGCGTCCCTCCAATGAATGGCGTGAAGTTGGTGGAAAGCGAAATAACAGACCCCGTGCTTCAGATGTTGCTCCACCTACCTCTGTTACTAGCGCAACGCTTCCTTGTAGAATTGAAGTTCTCCTACCTGCACCACAGATAGCAGAGCCTACTGTGATTCCTCCGGTACAAGTCAATAAGGATGCCCCCCCCTCCTCCTGAACTCAACCTTGGTACCTCCCTAGCTTCTTTGCAACCTAGTCATCTTCAGGCACCTGAAAGATCATTACTGGAGTCATCATCGTCCTCAGAGGATGAAATTATAGATGACATTAGTTCTGAAGAAAAAGATTCTGACTTTCCTCTTGTGGTTGCATCTTCCATCCTTGAGGAGCCGATCCCTCCCCAGCTTCCTCCTGAACCTATTGTGGCTGTCCCTAGCTGCCGAAAAGGTAATCTTTACACTATTTCTTCTGGTGCAGCTATTCCTTCGAGCCTAAAGCCAAAGTCTTCCTCGGTGAAGAAACGAGTTGGCAAGAAACGGTAAGGCCTTTCCTCCCCCTATCTATGTTTTTTGGAGTTTGGAATATTAGGGGTCTCGGGTCCCCCCTTAAGCAGGCTGAGATTAGAAATTTTGTTAGAACCAATTACCTAAGTTGTGTTGGTATTTTGGAGACTAAAATTCCCCCTGCGGCGTTTCCTTTGGTCTCGGGCTCTCTCATTCCGGGATGGTGTTGGAGCGCTAATAATGTTCACTCACTTAGAGGAAGAATCTGAAGGGTTGGAACCCCGAGACTGCCTCTTTTGCTTTAACTTCTTGCTCGTCTCAAGCTATCCACGGCCATTTGGTTTGTCTGAATAGCGGTATTTCTTTTATCCTCACTGTAGTGTATGCAGAGCACTCTTTTGTCTTGAGAAGACCCCTTTGGGCTGAACTAATTCAGTCTAGTCTCCAAGTTGTGGACTCGCCCTGGAATATTGCAGGGGATTTCAATGCCATTCGGACTGCATCCGATAGAGCTGACAGCTCCAATTACTGGATCACGACATTTAACGACTTCGGCGATTGTCTTAATCAAGCTGGGCTGGATGATCTCAGATATGTGGGGAACATGTTTACATGGTCAGCTTCCTCGGGTCCTACTCGCAAGCTAAGAAAAATTGACAGGGTGTTGACTAACTCGACCTGGAACTCTATTTTCTCCTTTTCTGAGGCATCTTTTCTTCCTCCTGGAGTCTCAGATCATTCTCCTATGATTATTAGGATTCTGCCTATTCCCAACACCCGTAAACCCTTTAAATTCTTCAATTTTTGGTTTACCCATCCTTCCTTCTTTGATCTTGTGACTCAGGTATGGAACTCCCCCTTCTCTGGAATGCCGATGTACATTCTCTGCTGCAAACTGAGGGCTCTTAAATGTAGGCTTAAACTCCTCAATAAAGTGGCCTATGCAGATATTTCAGCTAAAACAGCTAAGGCTAGGCAACTTCTCTCGCTAACCCAAGATGCCATTCAACTGGACCCACTCAACCAGGAGCTGGCGAATACAGAAAAAGAACACCTGCGGGTTTTCTCTGAGTTGCGCCTTCAAGAGGAATCCTTTTTTAGGCAGAAATCCAGGGTTCATTGGCTCAAAGAAGTAGATCTAAACACTAAGTATTTTCATCACTCGGTCAAGAGAAGCCACCTCAGAAACAGAATCCTTTCAATCTACAATGGTGACAATCTGGTTTCTGAGCCTGCTGAGGTACAACAGCTCTTTGTCTCTCATTTCCAAACCCTCTTGGCGGCATCCCCCCCTTCCTATGTGCCTACAATTGAGGAGATAAGAGAAAATCTAAATCATACCCTTGAGGATGATCAGATACAGACTCTCTCTCAGCCTGTCTCTGATAAAGAAATTCAAGATACCCTCTTCTCTCTTGCGAGTGGCAAAGCTCCGGGCCCTGATGGGTTTAATGTGGACTTCTTCAAGAGGTCTTGGCAAATTGTTGGCCCTTCGGTCTTATTGGCGGTTCGGGACTTCTTTGCATCTGGTCATCTTCTTAAGGAGATTAATGCAACCATCCTGACCTTAGTCCCGAAGGTCCCCAATGCTTCGTCTGTCAACGACTTCCGACCCATTGCTTGCTGCAACACAATCTACAAATGCATCACCAAGATTATGGCTAACAGGTTAGCCGCGGTGTTGCCTTCGATCATCAGTTTACCTCAGAATGCTTTTGTTAAAGGTAGACGCATTAGTGATAACATTATGCTAGCCCAAGAATTGTTCGTAGATTTTCATCACGAACCTAACCGGCCAAAATGCATCATTAAGGTCGACTTCTGCAAAGCTTTTGATTCGGTAGACTGGAATTTTATTGAGTTAACCTTATTGGCCTTTGGGTTTCCTCCTCTCTTTGTCCATCGAATGATGACTTGCATTCGGTCCCCCAAATATTCTATCTCCTTTAATGGTGAGCTGCATGGCTTCTTTCCAAGCGGTCGAGGGATTCGACAAGGTGACCCCATGTCCCCCTATTTATTCACCCTTGTTATGAAAGTTTTTACTGGAATTCTCAACACCCAAATTGCCAAGCTGGGTTTTGATTTCTTCTGGAGGTGTAAAGCAACCAGGCTCTCTCACCTCTTCTTTGCAGATGATGTTCTATTATTCTCGGAAGCTAATATGACATCTTTGCGGCTTCTTTTGGACGGAATTCATTCCTTTGCTAGCTGGTCTGGACTCAATCCTAACCTCAACAAAAGTGAAATATTTCTTTCGGATGGCCCTGATTCCCTAAGAAATGCACTGGTGCGCACCTCCGGATTTCAGCTGGGCTCTCTCCCTTTTAGGTACCTTGGTGTACCTATTATCTCCTCAAGATTGGGCAAAGAGGCTTGTGTTACCCTAGTGAATACTATTACTTCTCGTCTTCAATCTTGGACAAATCGGTTTCTTTCTTTAGCGGGCAGATTGCAGCTAATCAAATATGTCCTTCATTCTATTCAGGTCTATTGGTCTAGTGTATTTATCCTTCCCGTCTCAGTCACTAACCGAATTGAACAGATTTTCCGGCAATTTCTTTGGAAAGGCCCGAGCTTAGGGTCTGGGGGCGCCAAGGTGGCATGGGTGGATGTCTGTTTACCTAAGGAGGAAGGCGGCTTGGGTATTAGATCCCTTCGGGTGAGCAATATTGCTGTCATGCTCAAGCACCTATGGCTCCTTTTCACCGATAAGGAGTCGCTTTGGTCTAAATGGATTCATTCCATCTTCTTAAATCGCAAAAATTTCTGGATTATCCCAAGACCTGCCTATTGCTCTTGGGCTTGGAAGAAGTTACTTGGCCTTCGTGACTTGATCCAACATCATTTTAAATGGCGCATTGGTAATGGGCTATCTGTCTCTTTCTGGTTTGATCACTGGCACCCTCGTGGTCCGCGCTACAAGCTTTTCTCTGACCGTGAAATCTACTCCTCTGGTATACCTAGACTTGCTACGGTAGCTATTGCTTTAACTGCCTTTCCTCTGACTTCTGCTGTTGCGACCTCTATAAGTAATTGGGATGATCCCCTTCCAAACCTCAATGAGGCCAGTGACCGTCTTCTATGGCTTGGTCATTCCTCATGAGTGTTTTCTACTGCCTCAGCTTGGTGCCTTCTAAGGAGAAGGGGTGTTGCAGTCCCCTGGTCGAGGTTTATATGGAGCCCCTCCTTACCTCCTCGATATCAAACCCATCTTTGGTTAATCTCCCGCAATCGACTGCCAACCCAGGTATTATTATTAGCTCAGGAGAGAATCCCTAATGTTACTTGTGCCTTCTGCTCTTCTATTCCAGACTCGGTTGATCACCTTTTCTTTGGATGTTCTATCACTAATCACCTTGCATCCTTTTGGGCGGCTAAATGTAACTTACCTTGGAGGAATCTTGCTTGGAAGGACAATCTTTTATGGGTTATTGAACACATTTCTGATGCATCCTTCCACCAATCCTTGGCTCGCTTTGCCTTTGGTGCCTTATGTTATCTCATTTGGAAAGTAAGAAATAACATTATCTTCCGCAATGAAAGATTATACATCCCGGCTCTAAAGGACCTCCTTCGTAAAGCTGTCAATGACAGGGCTCTTTCCTTTCCCAAGGTCCCGGACAACCCCCGTAATAGAAGACTACAACTTAGTTGGGGCATCCCTCCCTCCATCTTTCATTGATTTGGCTCTCGCTCTTGCTGGTTGATACTTCTGATCGTCTCTCCCGATCCTGTCGCGGGTTGCATTCCCATCTTCTATCTCTCCTATTCTTCTTCTCCTCTATGTGTCTTTTCCTTGTGCGGGCCACAATGTTGTGTGCTCTTTGCCCTTGGCCACTGTTTTGGCCTTCCTTTGCTGCTGCTTTTATCTCCAATGTATCTCTCTAGCAGCTCTTTCCCCCCTCCTTTTTTCTTTCCCCTTGGCCCTGGCCCCCTCCCACTCATTTGGATTTTTGTCCTTCTGAGTGTGAGCTGGTGCCGGGACCCCTCCCTTTGCTGTACTTCTGTATAGCCTTTTGTGCTATTGTCTATATACCTATTACCTTTTACCAAAAAAAAAATATAGCAAGAGCGCAACAGTGAAGTTTACAAAATAGAGGAACAATATTAGCTAGGAGAATAGCTGAAAGTAATATTTGGTTTCTATGTATCGCTCATCTATCATTTGGCCTTCAAGATCTTCTTTAATGTAGGCATTTTCAGTCTTCCTGTTGGAAATGCTTTAGAAAAGTATATAGTAGTTAGAAATCTGTTCGTGTTGCTGTTCATAGATGGATTGCCTATATAATCTTTTCAAATAAACATTAGCTAGCTATTGCAAAATAGGTTTTGCTGCTATTGTCCCGTCGCTGATAACTTTGACAATTCTAACAAAAGCCCGCTTCCAATTCTCTGACATCTTCCTATTCTTCTGCTACGCATATCCAAGCATACAAATGATCATCCACTGATAATCATTGTTCTAATATCACCAATGACGTGATATTTTCAGTATCCACACAAGCATCATCATTAGCTCATCTTCAAGTCCGTTGGTGCTGTTTACGAAAAGAAAGGATTTGTGATCCTTTTCCATTACGAATATCAATCCTGTATTTAATACATTGTCACAAAGGTATGCAAATATTATAGTAGAATATGCCTTGGTGAACTTATCAAAGAGAAAGCAAAATATGCTTTGAAGAATCATGATATCTCCCCCTAAAACAAAGGAACTGAATGAATCTATCATCTGTGTTGAGCTTCTGCCATTCGTTCTGGACTTAGAAGTTGAATTTAAAATAAGAAACGTTGTCTAAGAACAAAAACTTATGATCAATTTTCACACTCTATGTGATCGATAAGTAGTTTTTGTTCAAATTACCCCAAGAACTTGAGTTCCAAGTTTCACTCAGGGAATTTGAACTTTTTGCTCCTTGACCATATTTTAGATGCACCTGTTAGGAATTAGTAGCTCCTTTATTTTCCAGGTTTAATGCTCATGAATTTTTATGCATATATATAGGAGTCGAGGCGACCAAAACACAAATATAAATTTGTAATATTAGCATTTATAGTCTATTTGGTATAATTTTAGTTGCATTTTAAGTAAGCTCAAACATACGTGAATGTTTGACAATCCATGTGTTACAGAGTTTCAAGACCTTATTATTATAGGGTGGAGCAACTTCCAAAACATATATTTTGAGGCCAGTTGCAAATCTAATTTTTTTGTTTTGTCGACTAGGGACATAATTTTCTAATTGAAGTTTTCAGTGCATCATTTTAAAATTCAGAAAGAATTCGAGTGAACAATATAAATATTTTGTTGGGAGAAAGGCACGGGACCATTACTCTCCCCTTGATCCGCAATTATGTATGAAGTTTTAAAGAGTTTGTCAAACATATTATAAAAAATATTAAATGCCCTTTTAAGTTTAGTGAAACTTGCATCTAACATGTCCCTAAATAAATCAATAGTTTAGTATATATTTTCTTTTAAATTAACTTTTCGGATATAGATTAAGTAAATAGTATTCTTAGAACTACCCTCCATTTCATGCACGTCGTGACCTACGGGGGAGGGAACAAGTTTAGGGGTATTACCTAAGGGTCGGATCTAAGGCCCATGATTAGGCACAAGCTCTCCCAAGCCCACACCTCTCGTGACATTGGGGTGTTCTTGAGAATTTTGCAAAAAGGAATCACCATTAGCCTATTAGGGTCAGCTATAAACCAAGTGAGGCATGAGAGTGTATCTCACTTTCTATGCAATCAGAGAATCTAGGGTAAGGGATTTGATACACTAATTGACCAATTAGTACCATTTCGGTACCTAATCTTGTTCTTTTTTTTTTTTTTTTTTTGTCAGGCAATTTGGATTGATTTTATACCTATCCACTAACATGTGAAATGATTATGCGGATACGCAATCATTAAAATAACAATTAACAACCAAGGAAAGCATTTAAATAAATTGCATGGGAGAGCAAAGATTTTACATCAAAGAAAGGATAAATACTAATCCTAACTAGACTAAAGGGAAGCCAAAATTAATATACCAAAATTGCGCAATAATAGGTATTCGTCTTTAAGGACAACAAAAACCTCTAACATAAAGCCCTAAAAGCTTAATCAGATTTAAGCATAATTTTAAATTCGAATACTTCCATTTTTTAGGAGAAAATAACCCAAGAGATTGATTTTAACCTTTTTGAAGATTTTTTTGATTTTTTTGGAATTTTTTCGGATTTGTCGTTTTTTTATTTAAAAACAAAAGAATTTTCAAATTTCCCTAAGAAAACTAGATTTTACAATTTTTTTTATTTTTTTAAATTTCGAATTTTTTTTATGTTTTCTGAATTTTTGAATTTTCGAAGGAGTTTTTGAATTTTTTATTATTTTTCGATTTATTATTATTATTATTATTATTATTTTAATTTTTAATTTTTTAAATTTGTTACCTAATTTTACATGCAATTAAGTTTTAAATAAAATGGTGAAATTTTAGGTGTTAACAACTATCCCTCTTTAAATGGGAGCTCAAAAATGTTGCATTCAATGATAGAAGACACTTAAATTATTTCAACAAGAAAGGGACCCTGGGTGCATAGGCATGCACTAGGTTGACAAAAAGGATTCAGGGCTATGGAAGTGCATCGTGTTGATAAGAGGAAGAAAAACCCCGATCTACAGAAGCATGCCATGTCACAGGAAAAAGGAAAAATCTCGGCTATAAAAGCATGCCGTGTCATAAGAAGAAGAAAGAAATGAGGTCTCACCATATAACAATGGGTTTCGACCGGGTTGAAAATGCATGATTTGAGGAAAACCAATGAACCTTTGTAGATAACATGGTTTAAGGTTGACCATGAATCTTTTAAAAAATCGCAGTTTAAAGATAGACTCAAGAACATTTTAAAAGTGTGGTTTAAGGATAGACCCACGAATCTTGTGCTTTAAGAATAACTCACCAACCTTGTGATTTAAGGATGACTCATCAATCGTGTGGTTTAAGGATAGACCCACGAACCATGTGGTTTAAGAATAGACCCACAAACCCTGTGGTTTAGACTGGAAAAAGAAAAAGATATCACCGTGTAAAAATGGGTTTTAATTGGAAAAAAAAGGTCTCACTGTGTAAAAACAGGTTTCGACTAAATGTGATAGTCTCACCGTGTAAAAACGAGTTTCGACTAAATATGATAGTCTCACCGTGTACAAATAAGTTTCAATTGGAAGAAATGTCTTACTGTGTAAAACGAGTTTTGACCGGATGTGATAGTCTCACCATATAAAAATGAGTTTCAATTGGATATGATAGTCTCACCGTGTAAAAATGGATTTCAACCAAATGTGATAGTCTCACTGTGTAAAAACGGGTTTTGATTGGATGATAGTCTCATCGTATACAAATGGGTTTCAATTGGATGATAGTCTCACCGTGTACAAGCGGGTTTCGACTGGAAGAAATGTCTCACTGTGTAAAAAACGGATTTCAACCGGATGTGATAGTCTAACCGTGTAAAAACAGGTTTCCACTGGATGATAGTCTCACCATGTATAAACGGGTTTCGACTGGAAGAAATGTCACACCGTGTAAAAACGGATCTCAACCGGATGCGAACAAGGGTGGTTTACGGATGAACCCACAAGCCATGTAGTTTAGAAAAAGCCACAAACCCCGTGGTTTTAATGATAGACCCACCAACCTTGTGGTTTAAGGATGATTCATGAATTGTGTGGTTTAGGAAAAGCCACCAACCCCATGGTTTTAAGGATAGACCCATTGATTTAAAGATGACCCATGAACCGTGTGGTTTAGGAAAAGCCACCAATCCCATGGTTTTAAGGATAGACCCACCAATCTTGTGGTTTAAGGATGATCCATGAACCGTGTGGTTTAGAAAAAGCCACAAATTCCGTGGTTTAAGAATAAACCCACAAGTATTGGAAATGGCATGATTTAAGGTTAACCATGAACCTTGTAGATGACTTGATCTGAGGCTGATCATGAACTTTTAGAAATAACATGGTTTAAGGGTGACCATGAACCTTTGCTTTTTAGGGAAGCACCCGCTAATTCCTTGAAAACTACATGGCTTCACAGAGGAATCATGTCAAACTCAACTTAAGCAAATGTCATTAGAGACATCATTAAACAAATGTATTAACAATATTGTAGTATTAATTAAACAAGCTAATCAAGCTAAGTTCGACTACTTTAGAGGAACATTCGATGTCAATCAGCATCATATGGCGCAAAACTGTTATCTTGCTTAGGGATATATCATTAATCATCAAATTCTTTAGGAGTCAATTTTTTATTAGAATGGCTACGACTTGTGAAAAAGGCTCATTAAGCATGTTGAACAAGAGTTTTTTTTAGTCAGAAAGTGTTTTTCACACACTTTTGATAAAATGGCTGCTTGAACCTATTTATTCGCGTGGGAAATAACTAATTGTTGATGGTATCTCACATAACCCATGTCAAAAGCCTTTAGAAACATTCGCAATAAGCACAACTTGATTGATCAAAAAGGTCTTTTGAAAGGACCACAATATAAGCTCGGTTAGGGCTTACACAAAGAAATTATTGCTTTGAGGCCAATAAAAGAACATTTGTCGCTATCTTCATTGGGTTTATAAGTCGAGAACTTGGAAGATAAGACAAGATAGAATTACCTCCACTCTTTTAAGCAGTAGCTTCTCTGTGGCATTTTCATTTTCACTCAAACCATTCCAATTAGAAGAGACTTCAGAAGAGGGTTGTAATGTTGGCTTGGGAGAGGCTTGAAATGCTTAAAATTTTCAAGAAGGTTTTTAAGAGTCGGTGATCATCATGGCATCATGACCAGGTCACTCAATCTTTCGAAATCATTTGGCTTTTGAAACACAGTGCATCTCAAAAGTCCCTTGACTAATCATTTCTGCATGGGAGCTTTGCTCCTTTTTTTTAATTTCCTTTGTACTTGCGATGATTTTTTTACGCAGGCACTTGAACTTTGATAATTTTTTTCACATAAGATGCAACCTTTTGGCTCCTTTTCTTTACAGGCATTGGCTTTGCTTTTACTAGGCACACTGCCTTTTCATACCCCATAGTTTGTCAAACTTTTTGCTCTTTGAACTTTTGAAGCTCTTATGACTTTCGAGACGTTTTTCATGTTTTCTTGTAAATGTCAATTGTATGTGGTCAATCCTTATGCCTTACCCTAGTGCAAGGAGATGATCACCACTTGTGGTTCAAAAATGAATAATCAGACCCAAATTGATTAAAGCAATGGGTATCAGTGTTTAGGTAGAGAGGGAAATGCTCTTCTTCACTTTGGGATGAGTCAAGCTTTGATGAGAATTCCTCTGGAGCTATCACCAGAAGATTGATGCGAGTGAAAGTAATAGAATCTTTCTCAATCTTTCATTCTACAACACAACTATAACCTCCTATGCTGCCCTAATGTAGGGTCGTTCTCGATAGGGATACTTTGAAGGATCATCTTTATTCGGCGCAAAAGGGTAGTAAGATGTCAACTCGATACTTGGGATTGATGAAGAAAAAGCCTTTATCATTTCAATTTTTGCTCTCAATGAGAATGAATTCTTTGTCCTAAGAGAAGGTCGCCTTTCACTCAACTCTCAAAAGAGTTTGAAGGATGTGTTTGGAAATGGCTTGACTTTCCTCATCCTAAGTATCCTCTGCTTGGCATGATTAACATCTCCATTTCATTCTGCTAAAGTCATGTGAGTAGATTAATCTCCATGGGGAATTTTGATTCAAAATGAATAATCCCTAAAACGAGAAAACAATTTTGAGATAAAAATGATGTTCAAAAAGCTTGTAGAAAGTTTTTTTTTTCTCAATTATTCATTTTCGTACTTGTCTCTAGAAAAGTGCAAAAGGTTCTTTTTTGTCATGGAAATTCTTTTTTTTTTTAATTCTTTTTTTAATTTTGAGAATGAGGGTACTTACCTACAGCATGGTGACCTGATAACCCTGTAAAGAATATGAAAGAATATGTTAGTGCAAAAATCTTTAGGGATTGAAATGTTGGAAACGATACATTAGTACCCTTCATTTACTTTCATCCTTCGGGCGCTGACATCTCTTGGATTCACCTTTGTGGATATTTGGTAACTTGACAATACCATTTCCTTGCATTCACCTTTAAGTGTTTGATGTTTTCCTAATTCCTTGGTAGAAAGCGTCGCTTCTACGATCAATGTGCAACTTTTTTTATATCACACTGCAAGAAGGGGAGATGAAACAAGTTATCTTCATTCTTAATTAGGTTCAATTGAGGAATGATACATCATTCTTGATGAATTTGACAATGTTGTTCCAGCACACTTCATTGGTGGGTGAATGAGAGATTTTTCTAAATCAAACGTTATTCTCCCATTCTTTATTTGACAAACATTTGTTCAGTTTGAGTCCGTCTTGTACCAAAGAAAATGATATGTCATTTTTTATGCTAAAAAGAATCAAGTTTAGGAACGAAATACATCATTTTCCAAAGTCGAGCGATTAACATCCCAAAGTATCTCTTATGGAGGAAGGGATAATATTGCCCATCTATTTCTTTTGAATCTTTCTTTGTTTAAGATGAACGTAACTTAATATTGCTTCATCGCGTTTGTTAGAACGTTACAAAACTTGGTACTCTTGATTGTTCCTTTGACAATGAAGAAGAAGTAGTCATAAATGGTATCAGGAATGGATAATTGGAATCGATACAGTTTACTTTTCTTTCGAATTCACCTTTTTTGGATGCTTGGCAACTCCCCTCACTTGTCTCATTAAGCAAAGTGAGCAAGATCGATGGGCTAATTTGGCACCTAAAGCATCTCCAAATAAAGAAACCTTCCAAAATGGAATTCAACTTCGTTCTGCCTCTATGAAAGATTGGCGCCGCCGAAGCCTTGACACATGCTTGCTCCTCGAGTTCCATGAGCCTACAATTTTGTCCTTTAGAATTTGTGATTGGCAATCTTAGATGATCCCTTTATTTTGCCTATTTAACAAAAATGGATGAATGAATGAGTTGTTATATCATAAGTTCCTACTAGAATGATTACAACCTTACCATCTCAAAGTATCATTTATGGACCAACTCAAGAAAGTGACTAAGTGAAGAGATAACATTTTATGCAGGTTCTTCTTGAAACTCCTTCAAAACATTTCGAAGCTAAGGTATAAAAAATTTAGCTCCAAGGGTCCATTTGAAATACTTCAAGTGCTTTTTAAAGAATGATGTTTTTATGAAATCAAATTTAATTACTCAAAAATGTGAGTTGCATGATTTACAAAAGCATCAATTGGATTTGCAATCAAAACCCAAAATGGAAAACAAGATTCTTAAAAAGAATAAAAACAATGATAAAATACAAAAAACTCTTGTATAGATAAGAGAAAATCAACTCTTGTCCTAACTCTAGTATTCACTTTTCTATGAGGTCAAACACGAGAATGTCAAGGAGCATCACACATAACCTACAAAGAAGACGACCATGTTAGTATGTGAATGAGAAAATGATCTCTCAATGAGGTCACTTGTTACAAAAAAATCGAGGCGACGATACATGCCCCATGGTCCCTATTACGGGGTTTTAGTATTTCACAAAGATTTTATCATAAGAGAAGATATCATTGGAAATTGATCAGCAGTCATCAATCAGACATCCACACTTATTCTAAAAGTTTTATATGCAAAAGTGGCATTGATTTTTAAAGATTGATTTATGATTTCTCTCGTGTAGAAATGAAGTGACTTTTGTTTTGAGAAATATATACACAAAATATTATATGAATTTCAATCCCAGAATGTGAGAAGGAAAGAATTTGATCGAAAATAATGATCTTAATTTTTTTATTTTTTTATTTTTTGCCCCAAAACATAATCTTGATTTGAAAGTTTTTTTGGCACTTTTTTTTATAATGTGATTTTGAGCCCATAACTAGAAATTTAAATAAAACCATGTGTTCAATAAGACCAAATCAAAGTGTTTAGAACTTGCATTCAATGTTCAATTATCAAAAGTGATCGCCAATTTTTTCAATCATAAGCCTACATCACCAAGGGCATTCAATTGATTTCCGCAAATTTCAAGATGAAAATTTAATAACAAAATTTTAAAAAATAAAAAGAAGAATGATACTTATAGTGGGGGACAACTGTTTTTTTTTTTAATTATTAATTAATTACATAGACATGCACATGAGATGTGATTCAATTTCTACTCTATACGGCTCAAAATGGAGCCATAGGATCACCGGACCGAACTAACAAGATCGCGGCTAGGTCATGTTACCCATGACTCCGGCTTCGTCAAATGACCAACCCATGTCTTGTGGTTGTAGATTAGGGTATGGTCCTTTGACATCATGAAAGAAATTTCGGAGTTGAGATGAGCGACTCGTACTACATGATTGTAGTCAGAGTAGTATCCACCTCAACACCATCTTAGGTGATCCTATGTGGCCCAGGTCCGGCGGCAGGTAGTGTATACCATGGTGTAATGCAATGTAGGGAACGCAAGCATGGCAATTTATAAGTAAGCAACACTTACTAAATTCCAAACATAAACATCCATTCCAACTCCACACCTACAAGACAAGGGGTTAATAATCACTCCTCCCCTTATAACTCTCAATTGCAAAAACATTTAACACTCACTTTAGTGACATACCTTGATATCCTCGCTACCAAACAAAACTTATTTTTTTGAACAAGATAGATTTAGGCCTAAGTCCTCTAAGGTTTATTCTAATTCCCCAATTGAGTCGTCAAGCTATCACAACCTATCATCGAGGGGAGGGAACAGGTTTAGGGGTATTACTTAAGGGACACCCATGATTTGGCACGGGTTCTCTTAAGCTTATACCTCTTGCAACATTAGGGTATTCTTGAGAATTTTGTGAAAATGAGTCGTCACTAGCCTATTGGAATCGGCTAGAAACCAAGTGAGGCATGAGAGTGTACATCACTTTCTATGCAACTAGAGAATCTAGAGTTGTGGACTTGATTACACTAATTGACGAATTAATGCCATTTTGGTACCTAATCTTGTTCATTTAAAAATAAAATATTTTTGTCAGCTAGTTTAGATTGATTTTATGCCTATCCACTAACATGTGAAATGATCATGCGGATACGCAATTATTAAAATAACAATTAACAACCAAAGAAAGCATTTAAATAAATTGCATGGGAGAGCAAAGATTTTACATCAAAGAAAGGATAAATACTAATCCTAACTAGACAAAAAGGAAGCCAAAATTATATACCAAAATTTCGCAATAATAGGTAGTCGTCTTTAAGGACAACTAAAACCCCTAAAGTAAAGCCCTAAAGGCTTAATCAGATTTAAGCATAATTTTAAATTGGAATACTTCTATTTTTTAGGAGAAAATAACCCAAGAGATTGATTTTAACCTTTTTGAAGACTTAATTTTTTTTAGAATTTTTCGGATTTCTCGGTTTTTTTTTATTTAAAAAAAAAGAATTTTCGAATTTCCCAAAAAAAAAACTAGATTTTACAATTTTTTTTTTAAATTTCGAATTTTTTATGTTTATAATTTTTTTAATTTTCGGAGGAGTTTTTGAATTTTTATTATTTTTCGATATTTTAATTTTTAAATTTTTTAATTTGAAATTTGAAATTTGAAATTTTTTGAAATTTTTAATATTATAATATTCGAGGGTGCGAGTTCGGACCGGATGAGCCCAATCCAACCCACTGACTTGGCCTAAACCCGAATCCAATCTAGTCGGACAAAAAGATTTTTTTTCCTAATTTTTTAGTTTATTTAATCTTTTAAATTTAGTATTTTCTTTCTTTTTGTTTTTTCACGCCATATGTCTTCTTCCCTATTTCGTCTTCTTCTATTGCACTTTCTGCCACTCCTCCTTCCCGAAGCAACTTTTGCTTGCTTTTTCTCTTTGTTTTTTTAAATTTTGGCAGCACTTTTTCTCTTGCTTTTTCTTTTGTTTTTTATTTGCCTCTTCCCCTTTGGTCTCCTGCCCCTTCGTGCGCTCTACTCCTCTATGTCTTCTTCATCGAACGTCTCCCTCCGTTTGCAATTTATTTCTAGAAACTAAAACTCTTAACACCAACACTTCTTTGGCCGCCGACTGATATTCTACACAGGGCATCGACGACGAAAGTCCAGTGACGACATCAGGTTTGGCCCGTTGACCCATCTTGCGACCTGCTGCTTCGCAACGGACCGGTTGCAACGGAGGTGGTGCTATAGCAAGATGCCGCGTTTCTGAGTCCAACCGAGGCGTGACGGCACCGCCTTGACCAAGCCCGAGCCTAATGCTCAGCTCTCGTCCGACCGGAGGTGACTCGATGGCCACGAGAGCCGCCGCCTGTGCCCCGGAACAAAAGATATCCGTGGCCTTCGTGCGTCGCAACAAGAGCGGCCGCGGGTTGAGTGGCGTGGCTATGTCTGGGATGCTAAGGCCCTGCATGTTTTCATTTCTGAAATTTGCTCATGGAACAGATTTTTTGTTTTTTTTTGTTTTGAACAAAAAAAAGCAATGCGTTTGGTTGCGTTTGTTCTTTTTTTTTTTTTTTTGTTTCCTAACACAAAAAGAACAAAAATGAGTAAAAACAAAAAAAAAAGTTGTTTTTATTCCGGAAATGATTTTGAAGAAACGCTTCTTCTCTTCTCTCTCTTTTCTTTTCTTCTTCCTTTCTTCTTCTTTTTTTCTTCTTTTTTCTTTGGCCGGCGACCTCGCCGGAGCGTCGCCGGCCCCCGACGAGGCCTCGCCTCGCCTCGCCCAACCACGGCGAGGCTGCCAGCTCCATCAGCCGGTCGCCGGAGGCCAACGACCAGCCGAAAGAAGAAAAGATAAAAAAGAAAAGAAAAAATGGAAAATAAAATAAAAATATTAAAAAAATAAAAGAAACAAAAAAATAATAAAATTTACCAAACGTGTTTCTATTCATTTTTTATTCCTGAACAAATTTACCAAACGCATCTTTCGGTTAAAAATTGTTCCCTGGAACGAAATACTTTTTTCTATTTCTTCTAGAACAATTTTCAACAAAAACATTACCAAACGTGCCCTAAAAAAATCACATGAAAACCTCGGCTAGGTGGGACGGTGCCTAAACAACTGGACTCTAGTTCAAAACGACGAAACAAGACTAGATCTCATTCAGACATTTACCGAACAGGTGGAGTACTCTCGATGGCCAGAGCTCGCGTGAGCCGAACGGCCGTGAGTTCCGGCCCGGTATGCTCGAAAATATGGCAAAAAGAAGGTTGGGGCTGACCGGTTTGGCTCAAGGGCGCCGACTGAGAGAGGTTGTGGGACAGTGGTGGAGTGTGGCTGAGTCGCTAGATAAGGCTCTCTTGTTCTTGGCCCTCTAAACTCTCTCTCCTCCTCTCTACCTCTTGGTCTCTCTCTCTGGATGTCTCCTTGTGTTTCCTCTTCTGTTTGTGGAGTTCTTCTGCTGAGCTCGTTCGGGGAAGAGTTGTGGTGGGCAACGGCAGGCGGACAGGCCTCCGGCAACGGCTAGCTGCTCCCTCGAGCTTCCCTCCTCCCTCTGGTTCACTCTTTGTCTCTTTCGATCCTCCCCCCCCCCCCCCCCCCCCCCGGTATCCCTCTGTTTCTCTCCCCTTTTTCTTGTGCTCGCTGTCTCTCCCTTTTAGAGCACCCGGCCGATGCGCGTGGCCTCTGCAACTGCCAGCTTGTCAGCCGAACTGCCCCCGACCCACGGATCACGCTGCTCGCCTGCCACCGATCCCCTTACTCTCTGTTGCTACTCATCCTTGCTGTTCTCTGCAGGTTGTCGCGCGAAGGACAACAGGAGGGAGATGACCGGTTGTGCGCGGGCTGGGCTAAGCAAGAAATGAGGATGGGTCGGGCTAGTGGGCTGCACGAGGGAGAAAAGAAAAGGAAAGATGGGCCGCGCTCAGGCCCGTGCGGGGGACAAAGAAAGAGAGGCGAGCCAGGTTAAGGTTGGATCCGACCTCTCTCGGTGTGTTTTTTTTAGTGACTAATTCTTAAATTTTAATGTTATTAAGTCTTAAACGTGGTGAGAGATGATGATGGCGGGGAGAAAAGAAAGAGAGAGAGAGAGAGAGAGAGAGAGAGAGGAAGAAAGGGGAAAGGGGGGATGGATGGCAGAAGGGGGGAAGAGAAATCACGAGGGGAGAAGAGAAAGAAGAAAGAGAGAAGAAGAAGACAAAAGAGGGGGGAGAGGGGGGATGCTACACTTTTCTTATGAATTAGTTTAATTTCCTTATCTTGACGGTTCTATGGCCGCAATATGGTGGAATATTAAAACAAGATATAGTTTGACCTAATGAGTCCCATAAAAGAGGGGTTAGACCGTCGACATAAGCAGACACGCTACGACTTTAATGTCTCCACGTGCTGTTGGATGCTCCAAGGTTTGCATCACCCAATACATCACAAGTCCCTTTCATGACTTTCTCTCACACACCCCGACAAATATCGGGGAGCTAGTATTATTATAGCTATGAAAAATAACATATGACGTCTTTAAAATGTTTAATTTCGGTTCTCGTATGAATCTCAAGATAAGCTAGATGTTAAAAAATTAGAAAGTACTCTTCTTTCTCGAGGAAGAAAAAGACATAGAGTATTGTAGGTATGAGACATGGAAACACTGACACATTAAAATAAATGCATTCATAGAGCTTGTTGTGCTTGTATATTAAATACATAGGCTGCAAAAGCCCTCGTAATAGCAAAAGCTCCTTCCTTTGATAATATTACCTCTTAGCTGGACGCCAATGATATATGCTATAGTATTTGCTTCTTTTTTTTTTTTTTTTTTGGTTGCTAAATGTGAATACAAACTAAATAAACCTTATTGTTGAGCAAATATCCAACTATAACATGTAGGAAGCCAAGCAAAAGTTTTGAACCTTTTAATTTTGCCAACAGTTCTAAACTTCTCGATGATTTGCCAATGCAATCTTTTCAATCAATTTTAGTCGTAAATCATCGAAATGGACGTTGATTGTCCTATATGGAATAGTCAACGTAGATATATATAATTTAAAAAAAAATTAAATAATATTTTGGAACTTCTTTTTTTTTTTTTCATTTTTTGATTTCTTTTTCCCTTGTGAGCCAGCCATGTCTAGTAGCAAGGCAACGCCCTCACCAGCCATTGTCGAGACGACATTGTGGCGTCAAGACTGCAGTCTGGCGGAGAGAAATAAAAAAAAAAAAAAGAAAACTTTTTAAAAAATTGAAATGCTCGTGACATATTGGATGATGCAAAACTCAAGTATCCAACAGCTCAAGACACGTCTGCTTACGCTCACAGTCAAACGCCGCCTTCCAGACTACCTGTTGCTATTCATTATTTGAAGTTTCCCTTTCTTTATCCTTGCCGCCTAAACTCCTATAAATATGCACGAAATATAACGATCACGAAACCAGAAAATACAGCAAGTAGCAACTTCAAGATATCATCCGGAGATGGCTGAGCATCAGGGGGTTCAGATTCCGCGAGTGAAACTCGGAACTCAGGGTCTTGAGGTTTGGATTGAAACTTCTCCTGTTGATTAAATTCTTGCGGATTCAATGAAGCTGCTTCATGCCGAGATGTATGAGTAATGGTTTCTTCTTCTTCTTCTGTTGTTTTCGAATAATTGCAGGTTTCGAAGTTGGGTTTTGGCTGCATGGGACTCACGGGTATTTACAATGATCCTGTCCCGGAGGAAGTCGGCATATCAATCATCACCGACGCCTTCGCCAAGGGGATAACATTCTTCGACACGTCAGATATATATGGACCCAAAATCAATGAGATTCTTATTGGAAAGGTAACGTGATTAAACCGAAACCCACAAAAACCAGTAATTTAGTGTTTTGACCGATACATTTTAGTTTTATGGTTATTAGAAAAACTTCATGATATCATTGACGCAGGCATTGAAGAAGTTGCCACGGGAGGAGGTGCAGGTAGCCACCAAATTCGGTATTGTGAAAATTGAAGAGGACAATCTCGTGATCAGGGGGTCGCCAGAATATGTCCGTTCGTGTTGTGAGTCGAGCCTCGAGCGCCTTGGTGTTGAATACATTGACCTCTATTATGTGCATCGAATTGACACATCAATACCGATAGAGGAAACTGTAAGTTTGTTTAGCAACTTTTCCTGCTCGTGTATGATCGTCGATGCTCTAGATGGGGCTTTAGCGATCAGCAATTCATGAAACCAACTGGTTTTGAGAAAACGCAGATGGGAGAACTGAAGAAGTTGGTGGAAGAGGGAAAAGTCAAGTATATCGGCTTGTCGGAAGCTAGCCCTGACACCATACGGAGAGCGCACGCAGTTCATCCCATCACGGCCTTACAGATGGAGTGGTCGCTTTGGACTCGCGAAATCGAGCAAGAAATTGTCCCACTCTGCAGGTATATTGTTGTTCATCTCCACCAGAGGAGACTTCAAATTCTTTCCTAAGTTGCTCTCCAAAAAACAGCCTTTTCGCTGTGTACATTGTTTCCTTTCTAATTATTTGGCCCTCCTCTCTAAATTTTCAGGGAGCTCGGAATTGGCATCGTTCCGTACAGCCCTCTCGGTCGTGGGTTCTTCGGCGGCAAGGGAGTCACAGAAACTGTGCCTGCAAATAGTTCTCTGGTATGTTAATGGTTAAATGGGCTCTTCTCTCTTAGACGCCCTAAAAGCTTCTTCACTAATCCTCGCTAATTTGTTTCCCTCATTTCTCAGGGAATGATATTTCCTAGGTTTCAAGCAGGGAATTTGGACCAAAACAAGCTTGTTTATGCTCGAATGGAGAAGTTAGCGAAAAAGCACAACTGCACCCCTATACAGCTTGCCCTCGCATGGGTTCTCCATCAAGGAGATGATGTTATCCCTATACCTGGTAAGGATCAGATGTTTACGGCACCATTAACACAGATAACATGAATTGGGATATCTGTTTTGAAATTATGCGGTTTCTGCAGGAACAACGAAAATCAAGAATCTCGATGTCAACATTGGTTCCTTGAGAGTGAAGCTTACAGAGGAAGACGTGAAAGAGATCTCAGATGCTGTGCCAATTGATGACATTGCCGGCGACAGAGTCAGTGAGCACTTTGTCCGCTGCTCGTGGAAGTACGCGAACACGCCCCCGAAAGATGGGAAACCGTCGGCTGATTAGACTTCTTTTGAGTGTGGTGATGAAGCAATGTTGGGCTCTCTGCTCTCTTTTGCTCCTTGAAACTGCAGCCAGAAAAAAAACTCAGAATAGCTTGAATAAGAATAAAACCAAATTAGGCAATTCTAAGTCATTGGCTTCTTTTGTACTCACGAAGCATTTGTTTGCTGGTTATTCTTCTCTAATACAATAAGGTGCCAGATATCAAAATGTCATATTCATTCTACTGAACTGACAATGAACTCAAAACCGCCTGGACGAAGTTGTCGATTCTGTCTTTCTGCGTGGCATAACAGCTTGATATGCATGCCTCCGACGGTCTTTTCAAACTCTTGCTAGACAACTTTGTCGGATGATGGCACGAACCCTGCAACTACTTGCATCTGAAAAATACATACCACACTTGCTTATTGTAGTTGACTGGAATTACCATTTCGACTGCACTGCCATGTAAAACATGTTTCTCTTCTACACCTCTTCTAGCAATGGGTTGATGATAACTCGGGGTGCTCCTATATAAGTCTGCCTTTTGATTCAATTCGTGGACGGATTAATTCTTCAAGAATGAATGTGTGCTTGCGGACGAAGCTTACAACATAAATTCAATTACTCATGTCACCAAATGCAAACAGTTTCTGGTTTAGGCCACTCCACTCGAGCCAGGCACGCCTGATTAAGATGGTGTTTTATGGAACGGACCGCATGCACTCTTCTTATGGTGTTATTATCCCATCAGATAAATGATTAATATTTTCGTATTTCTTTTATTTGTCGCCACTCTTCTTAATGCTTCCCTAATATATAAACTAGACGTTATAACTGAAACGCATTATATTTTGTTAACTCATCAATCTAGCAGCCAAGGTAGGAGAAGTACTCATAAGTATATCATACGTAATGCCAAACTAGAGACGAGGACATTGCACAGGTCTTTGATATTAGAAGGATAGTAAATGCTGATCACCATATTATTTTCTCGTAAAACATCCGCTTTATTTGGGGATAAGCACACTAATTGTGCCATAAGTTGTGTACGGCGCTCATTTTGGTGCCAAAAGTTTCCGTCGGATCACTTAAGTGCAAAAAAATTTGAAAAATGCTCACTTTGGTGCGAACACCGACGAAATTGGCCGGAAATCTGACGTGACCTTTTTTTATTAATTTTTGAAGCCGATGTAGCTCGTTGGAGAGTTGAGTCAGCATCCAAACACCAAAATGACGCCGTTTGGCATCTTTCCCCCAACTTTGAAACCCTAATCCCCAAATTGAGAGAGAGGGAAAGCTCGTCTTCGTGTTTTCTTCTTCCTCAAAGACCCACACTAGCAATGCCATCAGCACGTCACCAGCAACAGCACCGGCAGCACACCAGCAACGACACCAGTAACCCACCAGCAGCAGCAACGCACCAACAGCCCCTTCGACCCATCTTCTTCCTCCTTCTCCTCCGCCCTTGCCTTCGATTTTTCCTACAACAATCTCAGTCTCTCCTTGCTCATCTGGTCGAGCAACTACAATGGTGGTTGAGCGGCGGAAACCCTAATTTCAATCCCCAATGTGAGCTAAACGGCGTCGTTTCCATGAAGCCATCCACGTAGGATGGGAAAACAACGTCATTTTTTTAAAGAGGACCGAAAACGATGTCATTTAAAGGCCTATCAATTTTTTTTTTTTTTTAAAAAAATCATTTTGGTCAGAATCTTTCGCCGGTGGCCAGAATCTTTCGCCGATGGCACCAAAATGAGCATTTTTCCTCCGATTTGGCACTTAAGTGATCTGACGGAAACTTTTGGCACCAAAGTGAACGCCGTACACAACTTATGGCACCACTAGTGTACTTATCCCGAAATTATTAGTGTGGACGTTGACTATCCTTTGTAACATGACTAGGCGACGCTAACATGGACAATTATTCTTCTTTTCTTCTGTTCATTCGCCAATCCATAGCCTCAATGGTGGCTAGTGAGAGCATTGCAACTAGGTGAGGATCGCTAGCTCACAACAACAAAAATGAAAAAAGAAAGTTGAAAATATATCAACTATGCCTTGTCAAGTCAATGATTTTCGTTCAATGACCGTATTGATAAGTCATCAAAAATTTATGACTGAACTGATAAAATTAAAAAATTTAAATTTTTTTAGACAATTTTCCCCAATAATAGAGTAGAATACTAGGTGACTCTTGCTTGGCTTTGTAAATCCACACATCGACAATCATGCATGCTACAGTTGGATTTTTGCTCAACAATGAGGTTTATTTAATTTATATTCACATTTAGCACGAAAAAAAAAAAAAACAAAAACAAATACTATAGTATTTGGAAGGCCAACTGTTAGATGCACAATACATAGTTATCCAAATATTACTTTGAGATGTACTCCTAATTGATATTGATCTTGTCTTTTGTAAACTTTATTGTTGCGCTCTTGCTATCTTTACTCATGTGAGATAAAGTGTATAAGAATGATAGCAGCATCTGACTCTCGATAGTGTGATCTATCATTCGATAGGATCACTACTTGCTGATAATAACTCGTTTAGCATGTTACTTTCGTAATCTAGCCAAAAGATCAAAAAAGAAACAATGTAGTAAGCGAAAAGATAAATAAATAAATAAATAAGAAGAAGAAGAAGAAGAAGAAACATCCACACAAAACATCATCATTAGCTAATCTCAAAGTGCATTACTGCTACTTATGAAAACTCATCTTTTACAATTACGGTCACTTCTGCCTTTAATGCATGACAATGAACATCTACAAATAATTTTTTAAACATTATACTAAGGATAGTTTTGGAATCATCAAAATACTTAGAGATGTGTCTCCAACAATTTATTATAAATACAAAAACCAAAAATCAAAATCCCCTAATTTTGTACTCATGCTATTTTATGATTTTTTTGGCTTTAGTCAAATGCATGCATAAAGGCAAGAGAGCGAAAAACAAGTCTTTAAGCTGAAAAATTTTCGTTTCTTGGGGGCGTGTTCGCATTCTTCCACGAGTAGCGAGCATAGTGCTCATTTATACGACTCCCAATAGTGCATGTCCTTCAACCTCACGGCCTCTAGCAAGGACCGCACTCGTCAGATCTTGCGTTAGACCTTTGCAACCTCTAGCAAGCCTCGCCAAGGGTTGGGTGAGGCACGACCTCGCCAGGCTCTAGTTGGCCAATCTCAACCAACAACAGTGAGTCTAAATTGTCAAATTGGTTGCATGGACTTAATTGTCAAATTATCAAAAATTTTAGAACTAAGCTGGCCAAAAAAATTTTAAGATTGAATTGACATAATTAAAATCGCTTTGTAACTTTTTTGGTAATTTTCCCATTCAATTTCTCATGCCCCCAATGCAAACGGATTCAGCGTAGGCCACTTCACTTTGTGCTCATATGTTTTTAAGGTGGCGTTTTATGAGCTCTAAGACATGCAATGCTAACTGCCATATATATTAAGACTGATTTGCGAAAATAGCTTACTGAATGATGTGAAGCCTGTAAGTTCTTACATGCGTAAGTGTCCATAATCAAGAAATTATGTATATGATTAATTTCTAGACTTAATTCGAAACAAATGACGTCATAAAAAAAGCCTGTGACGTATCAGGTGATGCAAGACCTAAGTACTGAACCTCTCTGTTGCTTGTTAAAAAAAGAAAACCTCTAAGTTGGAGATCGCTCCTGCGCATCTACTTACGATAGGAGAGTTTCAACACACTATTACAATAGAGCGAAGCAGCTTAATAAAAAAAGTTTCAAGGTCAATTGCAAATCTAGAATTTCAGATTTGGCGAGCTGGGACCAAAATTTTCAATTGAACTATTAATTACATCATTTTAAAATGGGTTAATACATAGAAAACCCCAAATTAGTACATCTACGATAAATTTATAAAAAAAACTAATTTTTTACCACAAAAAACTCTAAATTAGTACATTTGTGACAAATTTACTCCAAACTAATTAATTCAATCGCCAAAAACTCCAAACTGATATATTTGTAACACATATACTACCCATTAAATTTAATAAGTATCATAAAAATGGTATAATTGTAACAAATAGAGAGTAAAAATCCCAAACTAGTACACCAGTAAATTATCACATACCATCCAATTTAACAATTTGACGGTAAAATTTAACAAAAATTAATAAAGAGTAAATTTGTCACAAATGTACCAATTTATGGTGAATTTGTCAAATGTGTGCCAAGTTGGGGGCTTTTTGTGATAAAAAAATTATTTTTAGGTAAATTTGTTATAGATGTATCGGTTTGGGATTTTTCAAAGTATTAACCTTTTTAGAAAAGAAGAACTTAAATCTACCATATAAATATTTTTTGGGACTAGAGGCACGAGACCATCACTAGCTCCCTTGGTCCACCATCATACGAGGAGTTTTTAAGTATCTTATAAAATGTGAAATGCCATTTTAAGCTTAGTGAGAATTGTATCCAACTCTCATTTCATTTTGAATTAACTTCACATTAGTCTATCATGCGAACATTTTTCTTTTAAAACTATTTTCGATGCCACAATATACATAATTATTTAACTCAATACGGTAGTAGCTCGTAACATTTTACACAATATAACATGTGAAAAATACTTTTTCTTATAAATTAGTCCGATTTCCTTATCCTTGACGGTTCTAAGGCCGCAAATGGTGAAATATTAAAACAAGATATAGTTTGACCTAATGCGCCCCATAAAAGGGGGGTCAGGCCGTCAACGTAAGCAGACACGCTACGGCTCTATTGTCTCCACGTGCTGTTGGATGCTCCAAGGTTTGCATCACCCAATACATCACAAGTCCTTTTCATGACCTCACTCATACACCCCGATAAATAGTGAGGAGCTAGTATTATTATAGCTATGAAAGATAACATATGATATGGACGACATGAGGAAGTCATTAAAATGTTTTTATCTCGATCCTCGTCTGAATATCAAGATAAGCTGGACGTTAAAAATTTAGGAAGTATTCTATTTTCTCAAGAAAGAAACAGACAAGAAAAATATTGCAGGTGTGATGCATGGAGATAATAACACGTTAAAAAATATATATATATATCCATAAAGCTCGCTGTGCCTATATATCAAATAGATAGCCCGCAAAAGCCTTCCTAAGAGCAAAAGCTCCTTCCTTAGATAATATTATCTCTTAAGTGGACACCAATGATATAAATTATAGTATTTGCTTCTTCTTTTTTTGTTGCTAAATGTGAATATAAACTAAATAAACCTTATTATTGAGCAAAAATCCAACTATAGCATGCATGAAGCCAAGCAAAAGTTTTAAATATTTTAATTTTGCTATCAGTCCTAAACCTCTTAATAATTTGTCAATGCAATCATTTCAATCAATTTTAGTCAAAAATCACCAAGATGAACTTTAATTGTTTTGTGTTGAATAGTCATAGCTGATATGTATAATTTTTAAAACTTTTAAATAATTTTTTGGAACTTTCTTTTTTCGTTTTTCGATTTATTTTTCTAATGTAAGCCAGCCACGTCTAGTAGCGACACCCCCACCGGCCACAGTCGAGACTACAGACAGGCGAAGGGAAATAAAATAAAAAAATAAGAAATTGTTTTAAAGAATTGAAATGCTCTTGACGTATTGGATGATGCAAAACTCAAGTAGCCAACAGCTTAAGACACTTCTGCTTACATGGTGGGTCATGGTCAAACGCCGCCTTCCAGACTACCACTTGCTATTCATAATTTGAAGTTTGCCTTTCTTTATCCTTGCTGCCTCGACTCCTATAAATATGCACGAAATATAACGATCACGAAACCAGAAAATACAGCAAGTAACAACTTCAAGATATCATCCGAAGATGGCTGAGCATCAGGGGGTTCAGATTCCGCGAGTGAAACTCGGAACTCAGGGTCTTGAGGTTTGTATTGAAACTTCTCCTGTTGATTAAATTCTTGCGGATCCATTGAAGCAGCTTCATGCCAAGATGTATGAGTAATGGTTTCTTCTTCTTCTTCTGTTGTTTTCGAATAATTGCAGGTTTCGAAGTTGGGTTTTGGCTGCATGGGACTCACGGGCATGTACAATGATCCTGTCCCGGAGGAAGTCGGCATTTCAATCATCACCGACGCCTTCGCCAAGGGGATAACATTCTTCGACACGTCAGATATATATGGACCCAAAATCAATGAGATTCTTGTTGGAAAGGTAATGTGATTAAACCGAAACCCACAAAAACCAGTACTTTAGTCTTTTGACCGATACATTTTAGTTTTATGGTTATTAGAAAAACTTCATGATATCATTGATGCAGGCATTGAAGAAGTTGCCCCGGGAGGAGGTGCAGCTAGCCACCAAATTCGGTGCTGTGAAAATTGAAGTGGGCAATCTCGTGATCAAGGGGACGCCAGAATATGCCCGTTCATGTTGTGAGTCGAGCCTCGAGCGCCTTGGTGTTGAATATATTGACCTCTATTATGTGCATCGAATTGACACATCAACCCCGATAGAGGAAACTGTAAGTCTGTTTAGCAACTTTTCCTGCTTGTGTATGATTGTCGATGCTCTAATGGGCTTTAGCGATCAGTAATTCATAAAACCAACTGGTTTTGAAAAAATGCAGATGGGAGAACTGAAGAAGTTGGTGGAAGAAGGAAAAGTCAAGTATATCGGCCTGTCGGAAGCTAGCCCTGACACCATACGGAGAGCGCACGCAGTTCATCCCATCACGGCCTTACAGATGGAGTGGTCGCTCTGGACTCGCGAAATCGAGCAAGAAATTGTCCCGCTCTGCAGGTATATTGTTTTTCATCTCCATCAGAGGAGACTTCAAATTCTTTCCTAAGTTGCTCTCCAAAAAACAGCCTTTTCGCTTTGTATGTTGTTCCCTCCTAAATCTTTTGGCCCACCTCTCAAAATTTTCAGGGAGCTCGGAATTGGCATCGTTCCGTATAGCCCTCTCGGTCGTGGGTTCTTCGGGGGCAAGGGAGTCACAGAAACTGTGCCTGCAAATAGTTTTCTGGTATGTTAATGGTTAAATGGGCTCTTCTCTCTTAGATGCCCTCAAAGCTTCTTCACTAATCCTCGCTAATTTGTTTCCCTCATTTCTCAGGGAATGACATTTCCTAGGTTTCAAGCAGGGAATATGGACAAAAACAGGGTTGTTTATGCTCGAATGGAGAAGTTAGCGAAAAAGCACAACTGCACCCCTATACAGCTTGCCCTCGCATGGGTTCTCCATCAAGGAGGTGATGTTGTCCCTATACCTGGTAAGGATCGGATGTTTACGACATCATTAACACAGATAACATGAATTGGGATATCTGTTTTGAAATTATGCGGTTTCTGCAGGAACAACGAAAATCAAGAATCTCGATGTCAACATTCGTTCCTTGAGAGTGAAGCTTACAGAGGAAGACGTGAAAGAGATCTCAGATGCTGTGCCAATTGATGACATTGCCGGCGACAGAGTCAGTGAGCACTTTGTCCGCTGCTTGTGGAAGTACGCGAACACGCCCCCGAGAGATGGGAAACCGTCGGCTAATTAGACTTCTCTTGAGTGTGGTGATGAAGCAATGTTGGGCTCTCTGCTCTCTTTTGCACCTTGAAACTGCTGCCAGAAAATAAAACTCAGAATAGCTTGAATAAGAATAAAACCAAATTAGGCAATTCTAAGTCATTGGCTTCTTTTGTACTCATGAAGCATTTGTTCGCTGGTTATTCTTCTCTAATACAATAAGGTGCCAGATATCAAAATGTCATATTCATTCTACTGAACTGACAATGAACTCAAAACCGCCTGGACGAAGTTGTCGATTCTGTCTTTCTGCGTGGCATAACAGCTTGATATGCATGCCTCCGACGGTCTTTTCAAACTCTTGCTAGACAACTTTGTCGGATGATGGCACGAACCCTGCAACTACTTGCATCTGAAAAATACATACCACACTTGCTTATTGTAGTTGACTGGAATTACCATTTCGACTGCACTGCCATGTAAAACATGTTTCTCTTCTACACCTCTTCTAGCAATGGGTTGATGATAACTCGGGGTGCTCCTATATAAGTCTGCCTTTTGATTCAATTCGTGGACGGATTAATTCTTCAAGAATGAATGTGTGCTTGCGGACGAAGCTTACAACATAAATTCAATTACTCATGTCACCAAATGCAAACAGTTTCTGGTTTAGGCCACTCCACTCGAGCCAGGCACGCCTGATTAAGATGGTGTTTTATGGAACGGACCGCATGCACTCTTCTTATGGTGTTATTATCCCATCAGATAAATGATTAATATTTTCGTATTTCTTTTATTTGTCGCCACTCTTCTTAATGCTTCCCTAATATATAAACTAGACGTTATAACTGAAACGCATTATATTTTGTTAACTCATCAATCTAGCAGCCAAGGTAGGAGAAGTACTCATAAGTATATCATACGTAATGCCAAACTAGAGACGAGGACATTGCACAGGTCTTTGATATTAGAAGGATAGTAAATGCTGATCGTGGACCATATTATTTTTCGTAAAACATCCGCTTTATTTGGGGATAAGCACAGTTAATTGTGCCAGATAAGTTGTGTACGGTGCTCACTAAGCAAAGTAATGTTTTTTTGTTCGGGATTGTCGGGGGCGTTTTTAATCGAATCTTCGGGATGCAAGTTGGATCATTTGACGGGGGAAATGTCATGAGAAGGCCGATGACACATGGGTTGATTTAATTGAGCTTCAATTAGATGGATTTAATTGGCAATTGAGTGAATTAAGTGAACAAATGTTCAAAATTCGAAATCCCCTTGGCACACCTCATTTTGGACCTATTAACTAGCTTGTAGGGGAGCTAGGAGAGAGTAAGAGGCTGAAGGGTGGGCCGGCCATGGTGGGGGCAAGGAGAGAGAGATTGACAAGTGTTGGAGCTAGAAGAGCTCTTGGGGGCCCTTGCTTCAGCTGAAGCTTCTCCTTCCTTGAATCTCTCGTGCGGCAGCTTTCTCCATGGCTGAGGAAGGGAAAAAGCTTGAGAAACCAGTGGAGTTCGTCCAGCAGCCGTCCGAAACCCCGCAAGCCCACCGGAGCAGCTAGCTCGCCCGCCGCGTCCAGTCCCGTGCAGCCGCGAGTCTAGCCGCTGCTCCGCCTTCGTCCTGCGTCCTTTGGCCGTCTACCTCGCCGTTCGACAGCCACAGCACCGCCTGGGAGCCGCCCGAAGCTTCCTCTTGCCCGTCTGACCTCCCCATCGCCGTCGCATGCCCATCGGACCCCATTTCCTCCTCTGTTTTCCCCTCGTTCCAGTTTCTGCTCCAGCCGACCTTTCGCCAAAGATCCGAGTAAAAAGTTAACTTCCCGGTTGAATCAGCGAACGAGCCACCAATCTCCGCGAAGACGACATCCAGACCGTTCCGGAGCACCTCGCCGCTCGCCGGAACGATTCTCCGGCTGTCCCGAAATCCTGAGAGAAGCCGCCGCTCGCCGGACCGTCTGGTTCCGCCCTGCTCCGCCTGTTCCGCGTTTTCTTGCTGTTTTGCCCCATTCCGACCATTCCTTTGCCCGTCCCAACCTCCAGCAAGATCCCCAAGACCCCCGGGAGCCGCTGGTTGCCAACCACCCGCTTGCCGGAGCTCCGATCGGCCTGTTTCCTCTCCGTTCAGCTGCTGTTTTCTTCTCCCGATTCAGCTCAGATCAGAAGCAGAAAACCAGCAAGCCGTGTGATCTTCGAGGCCCGTTTTCAGTGTCTTCCCGGCCTCCGTTGATGTCGCCGCTTTAGGGTTTATCGACCGCCTTGGCGTCGTGGTCGCCGTGAACTCACCGGCGCGCAAAACCGGTGAGTTTATCTTCTAAACCTCGCTTAGCAAGTTAATCATGCTTAAGGGGTGTTTAGATTAGTCTAATTAGGATTAGGTGGTTAGATTAGATTATTTTAATGTAAATTAGATTAGTTGTATGATTAGTTTAATGGATGTTTAATTAGGGCTAATTGTATGTTTAAATTAGTGTAATCTAATTTAAGCCCTAATTGATTATTTTTAATTAAATAATGATTTCGAATTTTTAAATATTATTTTATTATTTTATATTATTATAATATAATATTTAATTATTTAATTTTCGGAATTAAATTTAATTATTTAATAATTTCGAAAATTTTGCGGGATGGTGGTCGTTAGAATTTATTGATCGTAGCAGTGCCGTCGGTTTGTGCTTAGTTGTATGTTTAAATTGAGAAATTGAGTGATTGATGATTATGGTTAATAATTCCAAAAGTGTGGAATTGTGTGAAATTGATGAAGTTGTGGTATTTAACTTAAAAATACCGGTGTTAGCTTTTAGCACCGTAATTGATTTGTATGACCAGTTTGAATCGATTGGATTGATTGATTGATTGAATTGATATATGAGTTGGTTTATTATTGAATTATCCGCTTTGGTGAAAGCAATTGGTTTATATATGTCGAACTTGTGAGAGCATCGATCCATACATCACTTGTGTGAGCTATCATCTATGCATATATGAGCTTTAAAGGAGCTACCATCTATATCACTTGTGTGTATGTGATTTATTAATGGATGGATAGATGGTATGAATTGATAGATGATATGAATTGATATATGGTATGAATTTATCGACGTATGAGTTGCACGACGTGTAGGAAGGGCGGCGAGGTAAGTCATCTATTCTCTTTGTGTGGCTAGAGCACCCTGGGGCTTATTTTCTTCCTAATCGAGTTTAGGGGTAGGACTCGGCGAGACGTTAATGTCTCATCCCGTTGTGGGATAATATTTCAGGTCCTAGATGGCGGATCCTCCGAGCTTTTTGGTAGACCGGTGATGGTCGGCGAGAGGATTTTGACTTCGCCGATCCCGATCGAAGAGCTGGCGAATGGACTGTCTAGGCGATCTTAGGACAGCCTAGTTTTTTAGGACTGATCTTCTATAGATCTTTTGTTAATAGCCTAGTCTGTAAATCAACTGGTTTGATATGTATAAAAAGTATGTGGTTGGTTTTGAAAATGTGATCTGCTTTTCTATCCCAATTGAGTTTTGTCTCGGGGATTATTTATCCGCTTCCGCATGTGCAATTAAAAAGAAAGGGTCGGCGACATGTCCTGGGAACGTCGCATTTCTATCGACCGCAGTGGGATGTGCACGTGCTCGAGGTTCGGGGCGTGACATGCGCCATCGTTCACATTCGTTCACTAGCTGCGTTCTCAACTCTTGTTCACTGAGGTTTGTCATGTTCTCTACGTGGGTCAATTTAGTGAAAAATTTAGGGTTCCAACGGGCAAGTTAGGGTGTGGAGGGCAAATTGAGGGCTCAACTTAGGGGGAAAGTGGTGGGGACTGAATAGAAAATTTGAGGGTTTCATCATTCATTCACTTTCTTTTGTGGGGACCGAATAGAAAAATAGGGCGTGGAGGGGAAAATGGGGCTCGACTCAGGGGGAAACAGTGGTGGGACCAAATTTATTTAATTAATTGGACTGCTTCTGTAGAGGAAACAAGGGGACCGAATGTGATTGAATTGAAAAATGGGTGGTGGGACCTCACTTTGTTTATTCAATTCAATTTCTTTTATTTCTGTAAAAGCACCGAATTTGGGAGATTAGTTGCATTTGTTTCTTGACAACAAAACGACAAGACCTCCATGTGAAGTTATTAATTCTGTCATGTGGTCCCAACAAGTAATGACATTTGTTTTTTTTGTTTTTTTTTTCATTTGGTGCAACATCGACATGAACGCAAATCAGGTAGGCATCATTATTTGCTATGGTGAAGAGTTTCTTATTGGCACCGATGATTAGGAATATACCGGTGGAGATGAATGTACTATTTATGTCAATATTCGGAAGCCATCATATATTGATTTTATGAGGGATTTTGTGTATTTTTTACAATGCAAAGTGCAAAAACTACATTATTGTGTTCCTGGGAAGAAATTGAATGATGGCTTGAGATTTTTTAATGACGATAATGGTATTAAGAATATCATTTACCATTATCTTCACGGCGAAGAAGCTAAGGTATATGTTGAGTATTATAATGATGGTGAGGATGAGGATGATGATGAGGATGGTGAGGATGAGGATGAGGATGGGGATGAGAATGAGCAGACCACCACTGAAAGAGAAGAAGTGAGGGATCATATTCAAGCAAGTAATTAGGTTGGGGATGAAAGAGATGAAAGGGAGAGAACTCACATTAATAGAGATGAACAAACAGTGAAATGTCCTGAAAGCTTGGGTGAAAATTTGGGCAATGAGGACTTTATTGGATTAGAATGGGAAATTTTTTTATCTAGTGAATCAGAAGATGAATATTTTACTTCAGTAAATTTCCCAAGTGACAAAGATGATGATGAACTTGCACAATCAAGAAAAAAACAAATGGAATTTCTGAGAAAAAACTTGCACATTTAGCAAAGAGGCCCAGGCTAGTAAATGAGGATGGAGTTTTAGCTGAAGATAATGGAAGTGAAGATGAAAAAAGCTGTGGCGATGAAGTTGCTGGTTCGGAGAATGAGCTTAACAATAATGATGAAGAATTTACTCGTCAAAGAAAAAGTAAATACCCTTACTATGATCCGACTATTGATAAACCTATTTTGTCTGTGGGCATGAGATTTGACGATGCCAAACAGTTCAAGGAAGCTGTTGTGAAGAACTCCATTGGTGAACAGAGGAGTGTTAAATTCATTAGAAATACGAAGGAATTTGTGAGAACTAAGTGCTCACAACCCAATTATCTATGGAAGCTCTATGGCGCGCTGAGTAAGAATGGGTCATTCTAGATTAGGTCATTATAGGAAGATCATACTTGTTCAATTATTTTTAACAATAAAAGGGTAATAAATGTGTGGTTATTGAAGCAAATTTTCAACACTCTCAAAGCAATGCTCGAGATCAAGAGTCATCAATTTCAATAGTTAGTGAATGAGCAAGTAGGGGTTAATGTGTCAAGAAATCAATACAAGAGAGCTAAGATAAGGATGATGAAAATACCGATAGGTGGGTATAATGAAGAATATGCGCAAGTATGAGACTATGCTAGCGAATGCATGTTTCAAAACCCATTTAGTATGGTGTATGTAGAGATTGTGGAGAGGCCACTCTCTGATCTTAAGCCTAGATTTGATAAATTTTATATTTGTTTTGATGCATACAAACGGGACTTCTTGGCTAGTTGTGGAAGAGTTATAGGATTTGATGGATGCTTTCTAAAGGGTTTGTGCAATGGGGAATTGTTGGATGCTGTGGGGAGAAATGCCAATAATAAAATGTTTCTGATAGCTTGGGTGATAGTGAAGATAGAGAACATTGATATTTGGTCCTAGTTTCTCAAAAATTTATTGGCTGACCTTGAGATATTCGATGGGGGAGGATGGGCATTCATGAGCGACCAACAGAAGGTAATTTCATTGTCAATTAATTCACTCCATTTTAATATTAATCATTTACATATTTTTCCTTACTTATATTTATTGGTTTGAATTTTTGTAGGGACTTATTCCATTGGTTGAGTTGATGCCACATGCTGAGCATAGAATGTGCGCGAGGCACATATATACAAACTGGTCAAGGAATTTCAAATGAGATAAGCTGCAGAAGCAATTCTGGCAGATAGTAAAGAGTACCAACATAGCTTATTTCAGATTAGCCAAACAAGGATTGTTGCAGCTGACAAAGGAAGGTTTTGATGCACTCTTCCAGACATAAGCTAAGCACTGGTGTCGGGCCTTTTTCAGGGAAGAATTTAAATACGATATCATTGATAACAACCTTAGTGAAGTTTTCAATGGCAGAATTTTAGAGGTCAGGTGCAAACCAATCATCAGCATGCTTGATGATATTTGAGTGATAGTGATGACTGGACTGCATAGGTAAAGAGATGAGGCTATGAAATGAACTAAAGACTATGGCCCTAGGATTATGAGGAGATTGGATGCAAACATTGTTGCTAGTAAGTTCTGCCATCCGGTTTGGAATTGAGATAATGGATATGAGATTATTCAAAATCAGAATAACTATGTTGTCAACCTGGATAGAAGAAAGTGTTTATGCCAAACCCGACAATTGAATGGAATTCCCTATGCCTATGCAATTTATGCTATTCAGATGAAGTAAGAAAATCCAGATGATTACCTACATGATTGGTACAAAAAAAGCTTATACATTGCTTCATACCAATTCATGATTTAGCCTATTAGAAGCAGTAAATTTTGGGAGCCAACAAATCATGAAAGCCCTCTACCTTTGCTGCTGAAGAAGCAAATTGGAAGGCCAAAAAAGAAAAGAAGAACGCAGCAGGAAGAGGCATCAAGTTAGAGGATGAGTAGGACTGGCTCAAAGATGAAATGCTCCTATTGCCGTAAAGAATGGCACAATAAGAAAGGTTGTGAGCTAAAAAGACAGCATCAATAGCAAGATGTAATGAAGACCCTACTAAAGAGCTTCTTGTTGGGTCTAATGAAGGTAGGATAGAAAGCCCTGCAGTAATGCCTACTGAAGGGCAAACAGAAAGCCCTACTGTAAGGTAAGTATCCTCTTTACCTCAGTAACTTTACATTTCCTATTTGATAGACTTTGATAGTTGACCATGTGTATGACTTCTCTCGTGCTTTTTCTCTATCATGCACTTGTAATTTGATAAGTTTTCTCTATTTGTTTCCACCATGAAAATGAGTAAATGTCTAATTATTCATTGTAGTTGGTTATGATCCTGATATAGTACATTGTTGTAAGGCCTTCTAAAGGGCCAGAAAAAAAGGCCCTGTTATAGGCTCAAAGTGCAGGGACAGGGACTGGAATAGGCAAGACAATAACAACAATAATTGAGTCCACTATTGAGCAAATGGGAAGAAAAAAAGTTCCTGTAAGTTATATATCGTTGTGTTTGTCTTTTATGGGCTGAATTTTAAATTTGTTATGTATTTTTCATGTGAGAAGACGAGCAATTGTACAAGTTGCAGAGGCTGCTCCCCCATCTGTTGCTGCTGAAAATGATGCACCACCACAAACAAGAGGGGCTATTAGAAAAAGATTAAGGCAATATGGTTATGAGATTTACACAGATGAACGAATTGGAATGACTATTTTGAATGTAAGATTTGTAGGTCTCATGCATTTAATTTGTTGTATTTCAATTCGTTTGGTTGATAATATCGTTATGTTTTTGTAGCATGAGAGAACTTCAGAGGTACTTCTCTCTCAAGGTGGGCCAACTCAAGAATCAATAGCACAGCTAAAGAAGAGTGCTCCAAAGAAAAAGATAGTGGGTATAGCTACAAAACAGCCATCCAAACAGAATCCAGCACTAGTTCCATCTCAACCAATGATTAGGCGCGATAGTGATGATATGGACCAATACATGACACGTGCTAGAACAAGAATAACCACCATAAAAAACAAGGAAAATGAGGTGACAGAACGCCCAGATAAAGAGCCTGCACATCTAGTTCGAAAGAGTGCTCGGATTATGAATCAATTCAAAGCTCTAAGACGAAAATGAGATCAATGTGTTGTCCATATTGACTAATAGGAGGGTGCTAGACATGGTCTCTTTTTATGTGGTGCTGGACATGATCTCTCTTTTTATGTTTTCTTTTTTTAGGAGGATGCTGAATATTATATTATCGATGGTAGTTGCTGCCTCCATATTGCCATGGGTTATTTTTTAAGAGGGTGCTGAACCTTTAGTGATTGGAGAGTGAAGTTCATGTTTTTCTTTTCTTTTGTAAACAATCAATCAATAACAATGATAATAGCTATTTCTGTTACTTTCTCTTGGCTTGGTTTTGGCTAATAGCTAGCAAGATAGTTATCAGTTATGCTATATATTTTTTTGCCGTTGGTGCAATGTTCTTATGAGGTTGCTATTATTTTTAGATTTAGATGTGTGCATATAGTATTGCTAGTTGAAGTTGTTGATGCGTTGATGCTGTTTGTGGGGTTTTAATTGTATGTACTGGAACAAGATGCAGTTTTAGGTACCGGTGCATCTTATTGAAGAGCTGCTGTGTTACAAGAAGATGTACCAACAACCCAACTGGTGCAAGAACAAGATGCAAGATGCACCACAACTGGTGCAAATTTGAAATTGGCACTCAAGCGATCGCTATTTACAACTTGTGTAACAGAAGTGATCACTTTGTAATTGTGACTGGCACTTAAATGATCACTTTTATAAAAACTTGGCACTCAAGCGATCACTATGTACAACTTGTGTAACAGAAATGATCACTTTGTAATCGCGACTAGCACTTAAATGATCACTTTTATAAAAACTTGGCGCTCAAGCAATCGATATTTATAACTTTTGGCACTGAAATGATCAATTGTTAATTTGCCACAATCCCTTAATTTTGCCATGGTTTGCAGTTGCAGCAAACTAGCAAACCATTACAACGATAAAAATGTAGCAACCATTCTATTTGAAGCAAAAACTAAGCAAAACAAATATTGCTAATACACAACTAAACAAAAAAAAAAAAGTGTTTAGAACTAATACATTCCAACTCCAACCTTCCATTTCGCCATGGTTTGTAGTTGCAACAAACCAACAAACCAACAAATCAGGAGGGCAAATAACAAATGCAACAAGCAAACATTGCATTTCTGAAGTGCTCACAATTAATGCATTCCAACTCCAACATTGCATTTCTACCATGGATTACAACAAAACCTTCTACTTCATATAAAAATGGTAGACATACAAACATCGACTATGGTAGACATACAAACTTCTTCTAATTACTCAATTCACATTTGAATAAACTATCCAAGAGAATAAGATCACAATCAACGCTTGATAAAAGTTTCTTTCAATTTTCAATCTTGAAACCTCCCTTTTCAAATGGTCGTCCAGAGATGTTGAACCCTTCATTTGAGCTTACATTAAGTCGCCATCCTCCAACCCGTCCATTAACGCAGGTAGAGGTTGATTTCGGCCTTCAAGTAACTCCAGGATCACTTCTGTCGCTCGATCAAAGAATTTCCTATCAACTCATTGGAAATATTTGCACTTTAAGCCTTCTTTATATTTGCCGCACCCATGGAATCTTCTCTTCGGATTCAACCGAGTCCAAGATGTTCTTCTCGAACTCGGTAACCCACAATAACAGTAACACTCACCATCTAATTTTTTTTTTTTTTTTTTTAGGAATGTGAGCCACTGCTAGAGCTTCTGCCCTCCATTCGCAAGAGCGAGTTGATAACTTTGAGAGAAAATCGAAGTATGCACTCAAATTGGTCGAATTGGGGATTTAGGGTTTTCAATTTCTAATTCTACTTGAATTTTGGGATTTAGGGTTTCTTATTTGGGGAAAAGACGCTAAACGACGTCGTTTTGTTGTTTACATGCTGATTGTATTCTCCGGTAATCCACGTCGGCTTCAAATATTAATAAATAAATAAAAAAGACATGTTGGATTTCCAGTCAACCAGATCGGAGTTAGCACCAAAGTGAGCATTTTTCAAAATTTTTGGCACTTAAGTAATCCAACTGAAACTTTTGGCACCAAAGTGAGCGCCGTACACAACTTACGGCACCAATAGTGTACTTATTCCCTTTTATTTGTTGCATTGTTGCCGCGAACCAAACTTTCTTGCGACTCGACCCGCACTAGGTAAATCTATCTTCAAATATGTTTAATGTTTCCCTTTGTCGATGAAATTTTACGAGTATCTCTGTCGGACTTATAGCTGATTCACTCATAGTTATTTCTAGTGCAATTCAAGTACTTCCACGGCCGGTTCATTTGTGCAAGTGCATAGTGCGGGCTTTATGTGCAACGAATTGGTACGCGCAATCTATCCAAGGAGGGTTCTTCTTAATATTTTTGTAAATCGATGGTTTTAAGAAATAAATGGATGATATATTAGCAACGTATGTTATAATTACTCATAAGTTTTAGGAAAAAAAAACATAAATGAGTCATGAAATTTTGGCTCATTGTAAAATATGATTCATGAACTTTTAATTTATTTAACGTAGTTTTTTAACTTTAGTCCAATATATAATATAACTTGTTGAACTTTCAATTTGTTTAATGTAACCTTTGAATTATTAGTACGTACTTAATTTGGTCCTTAAATTGTATATTGTCTTTATTCTCAAATTAATCAAAGAATTATATTGAACATTGAACATTAGGCTAATAACCATCACATTAAGTATCAGGTTAAATTTAAAAATTATATTAAATAAATTAAAAATTCAAAGATAACATCACACACAGAAAAGAGAGAAAAGAAGGGAAAAAAAAAAGGAAAGAGGAGGAAGAAGATAGAGAGATAGAGACATGGACCGGAAAAGACTAATGAGGGAAGAAGTGCATCTACTGCGCTGACCCACATGTACAAATGTCCAAACAAAAGAGCCAAAAGCAAACGAAACCCAGATTAGCACTTGTATAAACTCCCCACCATCTCTCTCTCTCTCTCTCTCTCTCTCTCTCTCTGATTGGAACGGAGCGAGTGGCCTCTAACATGTACCCAGAAATACTCCCCCTCTTTTACACTCTCGTTTTGTGGCCTGCATTCGATCCATCATCGCAAAAGCTAACGTGCTCCATTGCCCCACCCTCTAGGTATTCATACTAGTTTTATCACTTACAATAGGAGAGTTTCAACACACTATTACAATAGAGTGAAGCAGCTTCCAAAGTCAATTGCAAATCTAGAATTTTAGATTTGGTGAGTTGGGACCAAATTTTTCAATTGAACTGTTAATTACATCACTTAAACAAGGTTTAATATCATAGAAGGCCCCAAACTAGTACATCTGCAATAAATTTATCAAAAATTGATTTTTTATCAAGAAAAACTCTAAACTAGTACACTTGTAATAAATTTACTCAAAACTAATTTGTTCCATAGCTAAGAACTTCACACTGATACATTTGTGACAAATATACCACTCACTAAATTGGATTAATATCATGAATGATATAACTGCAACAAATAGAGAGCAAAATCTCAAATTAAGACACCATTCAATTGTCACGTGTCGTCAAACTTAACAATTTGACGTAAAATTTAACAAAAACTAATAAAGAATAAATTTGTCACAAATGTACTCAATTTATGGTAAATTTGTCAAATGTATGCCAGGTTGGGGTTTTTGTGATTAGTTTTGGGTAAATTTATCATAAGTGTATCGGTTTTAGATTTTTCAATATATTATTTTTTTAAGAAAGGATGAATTTAAATATACAATATAAATATTTTTTGGGATTGGAGGCGCGAGACCATCACTAACTCCCTTGGTCCACCGTTATACAAGGAGTTGTGAAGTGATTATTAAACATCTTATAAAATGTTAAATGCCCTTTTAAGCTTAGTGAGAATTGTATCTAACTCTCTCTTCTTTTTGAATTAACTTCACATTAGTAGATCATGTGAATAATTTTCTTTTAAAACTATTTTCGATGCCACAATATACATAATCATATAACTCAGCACAGGGAGTAGCTCGTAACATTTTAACACAATATTTCGACCAAAAAAAGCATTTTACACAATATAACATGTGAGAAATACTTTTCTTATGAATTAGTTTAATTTCCTTATCCTTGAAGGTTCTACGGCCGCAATATGGTGGAATATTAAAATAAGATCAAGTTTGAGCTAATGAGCCCCAAAAAATAGGAATCAGACCGTCGACGTAAGCGAACACGCTACAGCTCTATTGTCTCCACGAGCTGTTGGATGCTCCGAGGTTCGCATCACCCAATACATCACAAGTCCCATTCATGACGTCGCGCACACACCCCGACAAATATTGAGGAGCTAGTATTATTATAGCTACGAAAAATAACATATGATATGGACTGACCTAAGCAACTATTTAAAATGTTTTATTTCGGTTCTTGCCTTAATCTCAAGATAAGCTAGATGTTAAAAATTAGGGAATATTCTCTTTTCTAGGGGGAAAAAAAACATAAAAGAAATATCGTAAGTGTGAGGTATGCGGACACTAACACTTTAAAATAAAAATCTATATAGCTCGTTGTGCTTATATATTAAATAGAATGGCCACAAAAACCCTCGTAAAAGCAAAAGCTCCTTCCTTTGATAATATTATATCTTAACTAGACGGCAATGATATATACTATAGTATTTGCTTCTTCTTTTTTTGTTGCTAAATGTGAATATAAACTAAATAAACCTTATTGTTGAGCAAAAACCCAACTATAGCACGCATGAAGCCAAGCAAAAGTTTTAAACTTTTAAATTTTTTTATTAATCCTAAACCTCTTAATGATTTGCCAATACAGTTCTTTCGATCAATTTTAATAAAAAAATACCAAGATGGAGGTCAATTATTTTGCGTTGAATAGTAAGTGCTGATAGGTATAATTTTTGAAATTTTTAAATAATTTTTTAGAACTTCTTTTTTTCATTTTCCGATTTCTTTTTCTATTGTGAGCCAGCCACGCTAGTAGCGACGCCCCACCAGCCACTGTCGAGACTGTAGTCCGGCGAAGGGAAATAAAAAAATAAAAAATAAGAAATTTTTTTAAAGAATTGAAATGCTCGCGACGTATTGGATGATGCGAAACTCAAGTATCCAACAGCTCAAGACATGTCTGCTCACGTGGTGGGTAAGTCATGGTCAAACGCGCCTTCCATCCGTACTACCACTTGCTATTTTAGTTTTATTTTTTGGTAAAAGACTACCACTTGCTATTCATAATTTAAAGTTTCCCTTTCTTTATCCTTGCCGCCTGAACTCCTATAAATATGCACGAAATATAAAGATCACGAAACCAGAAAATACAGCAAGTAGCAACTTTAAGATATCATCCGAAGATGGCTGAGCATCAGGAGGTTCAGATTCCGCGAGTGAAACTCGGAACTCAGGGTCTTGAGGTTTGTATTGAAACTTCTCCTGTTGATTAAATTCTTGCGGATTCATTTAAGCTGCTTCATGCCGAGATGTATGAGTAATGGTTTCTTCTTCTTCTTCTGTTGTTTTCGAATAATTGCAGGTTTCGAAGTTGGGTTTTGGCTGCATGGGACTCACGGGTATTTACAATGATCCTGTCCCGGAGGAAGTCGGCATTTCAATCATCACCGACGCCTTCGCCAAGGGGATAACATTCTTCGACACGTCAGATATATATGGACCCAAAATCAATGAGATTCTTATTGGAAAGGTAATGTGATTAAACCGAAACCCACAAAAACCAGTAATTTAGTATTTTGACCAATACATTTTAGTTTTATGGTTATTAGAAAAACTTCATGATATCATTGACGCAGGCGTTGAAGAAGTTGCCGCGGGAGGAGGTGCAGGTAGCCACCAAATTCGGTATTGTGAAAATTGAAGAGGACAATCTCGTGATCAGGGGGTCGCCAGAATATGTCCGTTCGTGTTGTGAGTCGAGCCTCGAGCGCCTTGGTGTTGAATACATTGACCTCTATTATGTGCATCGAATTGACACATCAATCCCGATAGAGGAAACTGTATGTTTAGCAACTTTTCCTGCTCGTGTATGATTGTCGATGCTCTAAATGGGCTTTAGCGATCAGCAATTCATAAAAGCAACTGGTTTTGAAAAAACGCAGATGGGAGAACTGAAGAAGTTGGTGGAAGAAGGAAAAGTCAAGTATATCGGCTTGTCGGAAGCTAGCCCCGACACCATACGGAGAGCGCACGCAGTTCATCCCATCACGGCCTTACAGATGGAGTGGTCGCTTTGGACTCGCGAAATCGAGCAAGAAATTGTCCCACTCTGCAGGTATATTGTTGTTCATCTCCATCAGAGGAGACTTCAAATTCTTTCCTAAGTTGCTTTCCAAAAAACAGCCTTTTCGCTTTGTATGTTGTTCCTTCCTAAATCTTTTGGCCCGCCTCTCAAAATTTTCAGGGAGCTCGGAATTGGCATCGTTCCGTTTAGCCCTCTCGGTCAAGGGTTCTTCGGGGGCAAGGGAGTCACAGAAACTGTGCCTGCAAATAGTTCTCTGGTATGTTGATGGTTAAATCACTTAATGGGCTCTTCTCTCTTACATGCCCTTAAAGCTTCTTCACTAATCCTCGCTAATTTGTTTCCCTCATTTCTCAGGGAATGACATTTCCTAGGTTTCAAGCAGGGAATATGGACAAAAACAGGGTTGTTTATGCTCGAATGGAGAAGTTAGCGAAAAAGCACAACTGCACCCCTATACAGCTTGCACTCGCATGGGTTCTCCATCAAGGAGATGATGTTGTCCCTATACCTGGTAAGGATCAGATGTTTACGACATCATTAACACAGATAACATGAATTGGGATATCTGTTTTGAAATTATGCGGTTTCTGCAGGAACAACGAAAATCAAGAATCTCGATGTCAACATTGGTTCCTTGAGAGTGAAGCTAGCAGAGGAAGACGTGAAAGAGATCTCAGATGCTGTGCCAATTGATGACATTGGCGGTGACAGAGTCAGTGAGCACTTTGTCCGCCGGTCGTGGAAGTACGCGAACACCCCCCTGAGAGATGGGAAACCGTCGGCTAATTAGACTTCTCTTGAGTGTGGTGATGAGGCAATGTTGGGCTCTCTGCTCTCTTTTGCTCCTTGAAACTGCTGCCAGAAAATAAAACTCAGAATAGCTTGAATAAGAATAAAACCAAATTAGGCAATTCTAAGTCATTGGCTTCTTTTGTACTCATGAAGCATTTGTTTGCTGGTTATTCTTCTCTAATACAATAAGGTGCCAGATATCAAAATGTCAACGGCAAATATTCATTCTACTGAACTAACAATGAACTCAAAACCGCCTGGACGAAGTTGTAGATTCTGTCTTTCTGCGTGGTATAACAGCTTGATATGCATGCCTCCGACGGCCTTTTCTAACTCTAGCTGGATAACTTAGTGGGATGATGGCACAAGCCCTGCAACTGCTTGCATCTGAAAAATACATACCACACTTGCTTACTGTAGTTGACTGGAATTACCATTTCGACTGCGCTGCCATGTAAAACATGTTTCTCTTCTACACCTCTTCTAGCAATGGGTTGATGATAACTCAGAGTGCTCCTATATAAGTCTGCTTTTTGATCCAATTTGTGGACGGATTAATTCTTCAAGAATGAACGTGTGCTTGCGGACGAAGCTTACAACATAAATTCAATTACTCATGTCACCAAATGCAAACAGTTTCTGGTTTAGGCGACTCCACTCGAGCCAGGCACACCTGATTAGGATGGTCTTTTATGGAACAGACTGCATGCACTCTTCTTATGGTGTTATTATCCCATCAGATAAATAACTAATATTTTCGAATTTCATTTATTTGTCGCCGCTCTTCTTAATGCTTCTCTAATACATAAACTAGACGTTATAACTGAAACGCATTATATTTAGTTAACACATCAATCTAGTAACCAAGGTAAGAAAAGTAGTCATAAGTAGATAAAATGTAATTAGATCAAGGGAGCAAGTGTCATGGTCCGAACTTTTGGCACACACAGACTTGATGATAGATGATCATTCGGCCCACATCAATTAAAGTACACATGTACTTCTTATCTGTCAAGTCTATTCTTAAGACACTCAATGTTTCTGTGTACTCATAATTCCTTATTCCAGAAAATCGTACATATTTTCTCACCTATACTTGATACAGAGCAAGCACTTAAAATTCCCTGGTTTTATGTTCAAGCTATTTTGTGATTCTTTCTGGCCTCAGTCACATACAGTCATGAAGGCAAGAGAGCCATAACAATGCCTCACGGATCATGCAATACTAGTCTTAAGCTGGAAAATTGCCGTCTCTCGGGGGTGTATTTGTGTTCTTCCATGAGTAGCGAGCATAGTGCTCGTTTATCCGACTCCCAGCAACTCCGTCAATAGGTATGACATCTGAGATTTCTTTCAAATCGTTCTCTCAAGGAACCAATGTTATTGTCCAGATTCTCTGCCTTCGTGGTTCCTGTAGATACGGCATACATTTTTGACTGTTTATAATGCAATGTGTCTGCTGATAAGCTGAGAATTTTGGGGAAAAAGTGTTGAATTAATGTCATATGTTTCAAAATGAAAAGATGGCGCACAAATTTGGCTGCTGACCAGGAATAGTCACAACATCTTTGCCTTGATGAAGAACCCAAGCAAGTGCGAGTTGCGTGGGGGTGCAATTGTGCTTCTCCGCTAGCTTCTCAATTCGTGCATAGAAGATCTTGTTCTTGTCCAAATTCTCAGCTTGGAACCTTGGAAGATGTCTCTCCTGAGAAAGAAATAGAATCAAAAGGTTTAGCAAGGTCGACTAGTGAATGAAGCTTTAAGACCGTGATATGAATAGGAAGTGAACATAATTTTTCTAATCAAAGAATGTAAAAAAAACGGAGCAGTTACATACCAGAAAACTGTTTGGGCCCTAACCACCAAAAAACCCGCGGCCGAGAGGACTGTAAGGAACAATGCCGATCCCGAGTTCCCTTCAACATTCAACAGGCCGACCAAAAGAAAAACCCCAGTAATTAAGTCCAGCAAACTATCACGCTGTTAATAAAGTACCAAACGATACAACTTATGAAGTGTTTCCTCTGTTCTCATTTGTTTTTTGGTTCTGAAAGTGATAGGACAGAAATATAACGTAACTAACTGCAAAGTGGGACGATCTCTTGCTCGATGTCACGAGTCCAGAGCGACCACTCCATTTGTAAGGCCGTAATGGGATGGACAGCATGCGCTCTTCTTATGGTGTTTGGGCTTGCCTCGGACAATCCGACATACTTCACCTTTCCCTCCTCCACCAACTTCTTTAGTTCCTCCATCTGTGATTATCGCAAACTAGTGAATCCTAAGCCAGTTCTAGTGGAGTACTTGCTATCGAACTGATGAGGAACCTGCTAATCAAAACTTACAGTTTCCTCTATAGGGACTGATGTGTCGATCCAATGCACATAGTAGAGATCGATGTAATCCAAGGCGCTCGAGGGTCGCATCGCAACACGAGCAGACATAATCCGGGGTCCCTTTCACCACCAGATTGCCGGGTTCCAGTTTTGCCCCACCGAATTTTGTGGCTAACTGCACGTCCACTCGTGACAACTTCTTCAATGCCTGTACATATGAAATTGTTTATTTTACAATGTCGCTGAAATTCAATCGGCTGAAGAATTTGAATATTCCGATTTTTTGCACCACCTTCCCGACTAGAATCTCATTGACTTTGGGTCCACATACGTCAGATGTATCAAAGAACGTTATGCCCTTGGTGAACGCGTCAGTGATGATCGATATGCCGACTTCCTCAGGGACTGGATCATTGTAAACAACTGTCAGTCCCATGCAACCAAAACCCAACTTGGAAACCTGCAATCATTCGAAGAAGAAAGAAGAAGATTTCCATATATATGAGCAAGCAGCTGCAACTGTAAGACATCAAATGAATCTAACCAAGAAACGATGTAATTTCTTAAAGCTAACCTCGAGACCCTGAGTTCCGAGTTTCACTCGGGGAACCCGATGCTGATCGTTGGCCATTCTCAGATGCCCTTGCGGTTGCTACTAACTTGTTTTGCTGGTCTCATTTCCATCGAATTCCGTCCATACATACATAGGAGTTTGAGGTGATCAAACCCGAGTCAGTCAAACAAGATAACAATTACAATGACAGTCAAACATTTTAGGTATTTGTCCTGAAGTGAGTTTAGTTTCCTAAACCACTACGGCTGCAACAGCAACGCATCCACGCGACAATTGATCTGAATTTTGATCAAGACGCAGATGCTTATCTGAGCCATTTGGTCCTCATGCCAATAAAGAAAAGGACAAGCGGCCTTTGACCTTGACCCATTTCCAAGGCAGATTCTCGAGAGCGATCTTTATCATAGAAACAGTACTTGGGTTTTGCATCACCCAGTACGTCACAAGGCTCTTCTATGACGTCAATTTTTCCTTTCGGTATAAGGCCAAGAATTAATCATATAAACAGTTTCTTGAATGTGGACAGCTATTTGTAATTTTGTATGGGCAAGTTATGGGTCCGCTTCATTCAGTAACTTCGTTTAGACGGTTTTAACTTTATCGTCTGTTCAGTAGAACGAATATTTGCTGTTGATATTTCAATTTCCAGCACCTTATTGCGTTACATTTATTTGCTGTTAACATTTATAGTATAATGAATATATGCAGTTTTATATTTATTGCCTTTGACCACGGCCTGGAACTAGGAGGAAGAGAAGATCGAGAAGATGTATGTCACTTTCCCAGACATACCACCAAGGCGTTAGGAGTCCATAACACTAGGAAAAGGTGGATATTCTTATTCCTCCACTCACGACATAACACCGCCATCCTCTCCATGAGCAGGGCAAGAAGAATCTATTCATGGGTATTGGTGAATGAGGCCAAATTTCTATGAAGGGCTTTTGCCTTTTTATTAATTTTGCTTTTAGGTTAAAAGCTGCACCCTTATATCAATGATAGCTAGATGCTAGTTGACAAGGTTTTGAAAAAGAAAATAGAGAGGAAAGAAAAAGATAAATGAAAAAAGTAATTTGACCTAATCTTAAAAGAAAATCATTGTTGTATTTCAACTTTTTTCGAAATCTAGTGGATTCGCAGAGTCTCTCTGTGTGGACACATAGCTTAAGTTTGGGTGAATTTCAATAATAAATTTTCTCTGGGTGGATTGTTTACTTGTGTTATTTTTCTAAAATCGACGTACGGTTTCTTAATAACCAATATCAAAGTCTGGATTGGCTAATCAAGAACATGAGGTTTTTTTAATGATGTTCAATTGAAAGCAAACTATATGGTAGAAAATAAAATCAGAATCAACAAGTTCGATGGGTAGGATTTTGGATGGTGGAAACTCCAAATCAAGGATTATCTTTATCAAAAAGATCTCTACGCACCACTTGAGGGTTAGAAACCCAAGATCAACGAAGTGGATTCAATAGCTGAATCCGGATGGAAAATTATTGATCAAAAGGCATAAGGTGCCATTCATTTGGGGCTAATGAAAAAAATATGGTACCACATCACAAAAGCAAAAATTGTAAAAGAAGCCATGAATATTTTAGCTAATATTATGAGAAGCCGTCCACATCAAATTAGGTATTTTTGTTGAAGAAATTAGTTAATTTGAAGTTATTTGATAGAGATCCTATGGCAGAACATATTAATAGTTTCACACAAGTCACAAGTCAGTTGGAATTTGCATGCATAAATCTAGATATGAAACTTCAAGTTTTATTATTTTTATGTTTTCTTCTGAAAAGTTACAAAATCATAATGCAAGGAATTTCGAGCATCATGAAGAATGATTTGACTTTGGATGAGCAGTATCATATATGTAGAGATGTGAAGGAAAGTCTCGAGTGGAGATAATTTTTTCACATTTACATCTTCAACAGTACTAGCAATGGAGAATCGTGGGAAAAGTAGAAGTAAAGGAAAAATCAGTGGGCGTGATAGGTCACAATCAAGGGGAAAGAGACAAATTGCAAAAAATGAATGTTGGTTTTGTCACCAGACTAGACATTGAAGGTTTTAATATGAAGCCTAAAAAATGAAGTAGCAAGATGAAAATCAAGGAACTAATGTGCTTAGTAATGAACCTTTACTAAAGAACTTGTGTTTGTTTGCTGGACTTAACTATGGATAAGTGATTTATTGATTCAAGTACTTCCTTCCATTACACATCACAAAGAGACATATTAATTGATTATGTCAATGGAGATTTTGAGCAAGTGGTTGTAGGAAATAGACACATCTGTCCGATTGTTGAAAAAGGAATTGTGACTATGAATATGTCTAGTTTTGCGCAAAACTAGACATATTCTAGAATTGAAGAAACAACCTAATCTCAACTAGTAAACTTAACCAAAAAGGTTTGGTAACAACCTTTGGATGCAGAGAGGGGAAGTTAACATTAGGGGTAAGAGTGACAGTTAAGAAAAAACATATGGGTGCACTTTATATTCTCCAATGAGACAATATTAGTGATATGGTTGCAACTACAATAGCTATAGGTAATATATCTACTATTTGGCATTATCATTTGGGACATCTTGTGTCACGCCCCGAACCCCGAGTATGCGCACATCCTCCAGTGGTTGATTAAAATGCAACGTTTTCAGGATGAGTCGCCGACCCTTTCTTTTAATCTTTCAATTAAGCACATGCGGAAGCAAATTAAATAAACACCCGGACAATCAAACACTGGGATAATGAAAACATGCAAACACTTTTTCACAAACCACACTTTATATACACGCCAGGTTAAACCTACAAGTTCATATACAAAAGATCTATCCCAAAAAGAGGTCCTAACCAACCTATACCCTAGATCCCTCCGACTCTAGCGCTAGGTCCTCCACGACACCATTTGGAATGTCAATGTCCATGGGGTGAGCTACCTCCCCATCCTCGGTTTCGATGGTAGGCCCGTCAAAACCCTACAATGGACCCTCCCAAGCCCCATTACGCTCGTTAATGTACCACGCTTTAAAGCAATGAGATATCCAATGACAAAGACCATCATCAACCAAAATAGTTGTCACAACTAACTCACGGGTCTCAGTGGTCCCAGGAATAGGAAAAAATGTAGACTCATAGTCTATTTCCTTCAAGAACCCAAAACGAACATGACGTCATTCTATACTAAGGACCTGAAAAATGGTTAACCACGACAGGGTGAAATAAATCTCAATGAGTCAAAACCCTAAACCTCGGTTATACTGCAAATTCGCCTCAAAAGCGGTCCAAAACATGCATCATACAGAACTTACCTCGCCTTGATGCGTACCTGCAGGTTTTTTTTTTTTTGGTAAAGATACATGCACATTAGCTCATCACATATGCTATTATCAATGCAACAAGCACAATTTAATAACCGAAACATATCATATCAATCACATAGGTCCTGATTATAAGGTAAAACCGTTATGACAAGTCTCATTTCGTGCCACAATTTTGTCTCATAATCAGGCACAACTATCACAACCACTTGAGCGTGTTTCAGTTATTACGACCTAACGATCACGACCAACTCAATAGTCAACGGTCATCCGACATAACCACACATTATCCCGCTCCGTCGAGCACGGCAACGTCTACACCTAGATAGCATTCCATAAAGGAATATCAGCTTAGCCTCCACTATGATCGACATCCGTTGACATGGGGCATCCAAACTTAATCAGGCATCGCTTCCCCAACTCTCATTGGGTGACGAGTTCCAATAGCAACCACACGCACACACATACTTGGTCAAGAACACCGTGCTTTGCATCCAAATACCTTGTATTTTGAACTTGACCCCTTTTTTTTTTTTTTTGGTAACCCAGGGAACCCCTGTAAGCCAGCAGCCCAGCGAGGTAAACCTTGAAGCAGGTAGAGTCATCACCACCCTTGCCTGCTAAGTAAGTTGTGGATTCTTTTCCAACAAGGCAAACGACGCAGGGAGTCGAACACTGGACCTCTCATGAAAGGAACAAATGCTCAACCAACTATGCCGCCACCACGGGTGATAACTTGACCCTTTTTTTCGTATTAAAAATCTCGATAAAATAATCATGTGTAGTCACATATTTAAATCAAACCAATAAACATGATACACTCACATTTTGAAATTCAACAATTTTATATAGTACATACAAATTTTTGACGTCAAAAACCGACACCTAGTATTTTTTCTATTTAAAACCATAAAATCATATTTTTTGCAATAATAATCAATAATTACCACCAAGCATTCAATTGCACATTATAGCATAAATAAACTATCAAATTTACATATAAATCAACCATAAGAGTTAGCTTAAAATTTCACTAAACGGCTAATCCAGCACAATTTTACGCTAATTAAAATTAATTAATTAAAGTGTGATTAATTAAATTAATCTAATGTAATTAACCTAACCATGGTTACTAATCTAACCCAAGTTAACTAATCTAACCTAGGATTGGATAACTCAACTAACCACCTAACCAATCTAGTTATACTAACCAAACTAACCTAACTAACTAGTTTATCTAACTAAGGATTAACCAACTAATCCTAATTAACACTAATCTAACCCCTAAACAAAATTAACTATCTAATCAAAGATTAGGAAATTAACTCACCGGATTAGGATGGCAGCGGGTTCACGGCAACAGCGGCGAGTTGACGAGAAAACCCGAACCTACAGGGTCTCCAACGGAGGCTTATGGCAGCTGAAAACAGCCCAGCAAGCTCATGGCTTATGGCTGGTCACGATTCTGCTCGGTTTTGCTTAGAGGCTGGTTGGGGCTGGCTGCGGGCACTAGTGGCTAGACGGTGCGGGGACGGTAGCTGGAATGGGCGGCTGCTAGAGGCAGTGAGCGGTGAGGTGGTGTTGGCTAGTGGCAGCTCGACTAAGTTGAGGCAGATGGTCAGGGGACGGCACAGCTAGACAAGCAAGGGGGATGATGACGAACTGAAGGTGGTGGTGTGAGGCGGTGAGGCAGACTGGTCGATGGTAGAATGGACAGTGGTGGTCGATTGGGCGGTGAGGAGCAGCTGAAGAAAGAAAATGAAAATGGAGCAAATGGGGGTTTCGGCTAAAGGTGAACGCAAGAGAGGGGGGGGGGAATTGGGAGAGAGGGAAGAGGGAATGAAAGTCCATTACATGGCCAATAAAAAGCCTTAGCAAATATCTAGCCCATCATGACCAAAGTCTTAAAAGTCTTCATCCAACATAGTCAAGCACTCCTCCAATGGAAATTTAGCTTCAAAATCCCATAATTAAACCATTTTGGGCAACCAAAAATCCCTTAAAACAGCCCATCCGAATTTCCACTTTTATTTCTGATTTGTCCGAAATTGATTTTCCGCAAAATTCCGGACTTGATGGAATTTCTCCGAAAAATGAGGTAACGTCCTAAAAATAAATCGTGACACGGTCGAATGTCCGATTCTCTAAATCAAATTAAATTTCGTGATTAAAATCGATCGAACGCGATTTTAGTACAACCTAACATATCGGATAGTTTTTAGAGATTTTAGCGCGTTTGACCCATGGTCGATAATTTTCGATCCACGTTTGTGCATCTTCGACACGTAGACGACTCTCGGTTGTCGTAAAAATCACAAGGTTTCAACTACATGTCCCCGAGTATAAAATCGATAGAAAATCGAGTTAGTGCCGTTCGACATGAATTTCACAATCATGCGGAATCACCCGCAATTCAATTATGTCATTCCATCGAATCAACCTATATCCGATCACAATTCAATTATAAATGTGTCATATTGACCCTTGCCGATTATTATGATCGAGCAGTCGATTTCCGATCGAATTCTTTAGTCTGTCGTGTTTATATCCCTTAACAGCTTTACCTAATAAGTTAGTTAACTTGTGAGGGGCCAGCTCAGAGAAAAAGGACCACAGGCGTGTCGACGAAATGCCCATTTCATATTATCAAGACGATGTCGAATTTCATGATGTCACATCTTGGTAAAAAGAGTGTAAAGCAGTTACATTCAATGAAATTACTTCCAAATTTGCAAAATATTGAGTTGGATTTTGGTAAGAGTTACATTTATAGAAAACAAAAGGCAATTAGTTATTAATTGGATGAGCAACAAAATAAAAGCTAGAAACTAGAGTGAGTTCATACTGATGTGTGGGGACTGGCTTAGGAACTCTCTCATGGTAATAAGAGATATTTTGTCACATTTATTGATAATGCAATAAGAAAGATCTGGGTCTATACTCTCAAAGAAAAATCATAAATATTCGAGATGTTAAAATATGGAAGACCATGGTAGAAAAAGAGATATGTTATCGGATTAAAGCTCTAAAGTCTAATAGTTGTGATGAATATACAAATAAGGAATATGCAAAATACTTGAGCCGAGAAGGCACATATGGTTAAAGATTGTTTCTAGAACTTCACGAGAGAACAATGTAGCTAAGAGGATGAACAAGATTCTTCAGGAACGTACAAGATATATGAGACTACATGTGGGTCTCTTGCTTCATTTATAGGCTGCCACATTTAATGTAGCTATTTTATCTAATCAATAGGAGTACATCTAATGTGTTGGGTGAAAAAATTTCACAAGAGCAACGGTTAGTTAAAAAGGTCAATTATTTATATTTATAAGTTTTTGGTTGTATTGCATATGCTTAATTGACAAGGAGGATGGGAAGAAGTTTGATACCAACTCTCAAAATTGTGTCTTTATCAAATACGATGGTGATGAGTATGGTTCTAGGCTTTTGAATCATGATAATAACAAAGTCATATGTAACCAAAATGTGGTATTGCATGAAAAAATGATGTACAAAGATCATTAGACAGAGAATGAAAATGCAGTAAAATCAAAATATGCTAAGCTCAACAAAATCCTTGTGAAGATGGTTCAAGCAAATCAAAGTGCACTCGAAGGAGAAGTTTAAGATGAGCCTATTATTAGTGAGGATGCAGTTCAAGAGGAACACAATGATTCGGCGCAAACTAAGAACCCTAAAGTACCTATCTTGAGGAGATCTATACATGTGATAAAGTCAAAGGTAATCTTTTATCCATCAACAAATACAGTTCTAAGCCATGTCTGCATGCGGAAACGTAACCTAGGTTTAGGTGAACTTCGATAATAAATTTTCTTGTGTATTCTTTTGATTCTATTATTTTATTATTATATTTTGCTTGAGTAGATTGTTTGCTCACGTTATTTTTTTGAAATCGACATGCGATTTCTTAACAATGGGTACTCAAGTAATCTATAAGTTCAGCCAGAAAAAAAGTAATCCATAAGCTCTTTGACTCTATCCACGGTTAGAGTTGGTTGTGTGGAGAGGAGAGGCCTTGATGCTTCTTGAAAATAGATTGCTTATTTTAACGCTCTCTCATCCATTTTGTGATACGCCGAGAATACTTCTCGACATCTCGACCTTGGTTGAACATTCCTTTTATAGTTTGTCCCATGAATTTTTCACGATCTTCGCTCAAAGACCCCTTGCATCCTTTTATTGCTGCTTTGTCAAAACACTCGCACATTCTTTCGAAGCTGTATATATTTTTTCAATGATTTCCCATCATCAAAATGCCCCAGTAGTCATAGTTGTTCCCATGGAAAGTAGAGATGGGTAGTATTTGTGACACAAGGTTGACCGACATGGTACAACAAGTGATCTCAAGTGCTTCGATGTGGGCTCTTCTCTCGTTACAAATTCTAACTCCTTTCCAAGTATTTCTAGCCACTGATCTTACCTACTTCACGCAAGAGACAATACTAGAATTTTATGGGCTGCTCTAGAAGGCAAAGGATATGGATCACTCTTTTAACAGAGAAGAATAACCAGCAAACAAATGCTTCATGAGCAGCACAAAAGAAGCCATTAACTTAGAATTGCCTGTTTTGGTGTTATCTTTTACTAAGCTCTTCTAAGTTTCATATTCTGAACTCAGTTATAAGGAACGAACAAGAGCAGAAGGCCAAGCAAGCTTCATCAACACACTAAACAGAAGTCTAGTAAGCTGACAATTTCCCGTCTCTTGGGGGCGTGTTCGCATACTTCCACGTGCAGCGAACAAGTGCTCGGTGATCCGGTCTCCAGGAACGTCATCAATTGGAACGGCATCGGAGATCTCTCTCACGTCTTCCTCTGTAAGCTTTACTCCCAGGGAACCAATGTTATCATCCAGATTCTTTATTGTGCATATCTGATCGAGAACAATGATGTCACCAGGGAGCCTAAATCTAGCATTGCGATTTTAAGTGAGGGCCGAGATGTCGTGACCTCAGGCTGATGTTGCCGTCGACGTCACACAACCTTTGAGGCCCGAGGTTGTGAAAGCTTGGCTGCCTCACCTGTGGTCGCAGTGGCCCAACCCCTAGGCTAGGTCTCTTGATCCTCAGCTCTCGTGCGAACATCTAGTCTCTTCTTTATATATATAATTACTTTCAAGATTGAATATGAAAATTTGTGAAAAAGTGTTTACCAAACACTATTTGCATATCATAAAAGTCCTTTCGTATGAAGTGCTTTGCATTTATACAAAGGCTTTTCCTAAATGCTCTTCCAAACACAACCATAATCTCTCCTTATCTATTAACTTATTCCTTTGGATTGGAGTTTCTACCATTATATAAGAGTAGATGCCAAATTATTACACGTGGATAGCTCCCCACCTATTAGCTCATCATTTTAGGTTGGGCTTTCTAATAAAGACCTACCTAGCCATAATTTATGGGGCTTGAATGGGCCAAGCCGAACTCTAACTTGATCACCAAAATTTCTTTGAAGTCCAAGGATTTGGAAAAATAGCATTTTAAGGCCCTATTTGGTAACCATTCGAGGTTTGATTCTGATTTTTTGTTCCCGAGAGCAGTTTGGGAACAAAATCGTGTTTGGTAAAATTTTTGTTTTTCCGAGAACAAATTTCTATTTTTTTTGTTCCTAGAATTAGATTTAAAAAAGAATCAAGAATAAAAAATAATTATTTCTTATTCCGGGAACAAATCTAAGAATCAAAACCAACTCTTTCTCTTCTCTTTTCTCTTATTATTCTTCTCTTTTCTTCTTCTTCATCGACCACCATCCCGTGGCCGCCGTCTACCGCCATCCGCCATCGCCGTCGCCGGTCGCCAGCAACTGATTTGGCGAGCTCGCTAGAGGCTTGCCAGTGGCCAAGCGGGCCTCGCCCAACACCGGCGATGCCCGCCTCGTCGAGGCTAGGCAAGCCTCACAACGCCCAACCCCGCCAGTGGCCAAGCGAGCCTCGCCCAACCCTAGCGAGGCTCACTGAGAGCCGGCGATGCTCCGGTGAGGTCGCCCGCCAAAAGAAGAAGAAGAATATGAGAAAAAGAAAAAAAAGAAAAGAAAAAAAGTAAAAAAGTAAAAAAAATTATTTAAAAATTAAAAGAAATTGATCTGGAACAAAATCAACGAGCACGGTACCAAACATAATTCTATTCAAAATAAGAAAGTTTAAACAGTTACCAAACGGCTTAAAATGCTTAAAAATTGTTCCCATGAACAAAATAAAAATAATCATTTCTTATCAGAATTTGTTCCCGAGAACAGAATCGTTACCAAACGCGCCCTAAATATTCATTACCAACTTACTCAGCATCTATTAATATATTTGTTCGTGTAGTGGATAGATAATGCAAAAGCTGGCCATGACTTGATTGAGTTTTGAGGCTCACCTTGATATGAAATGCAATCTAAATGACCAACGCCAACTTGGACACATGGATCCAATTATTGAGTGCGCCCTTGACTTGGCAACATGTGATTTGTTCATCTTACATAATGAGACATGATGGAAAAGAGCCAACCTAGCTCATATTAATGCGGATTATGTCTTAATCATATTCCCCATGGATACGCAGTGGACCTAGGGAACATGACTCAAATAAAGAAGACACCTTTTGTAAAAGCATGTAACATACATTTAAGTTTTCTATTCACCTTTGGAAAAAGAAAATAATACTTTTTCCGAGGACGATACCAACACAATTTCATGATTTAATTTCTATAAGTAGGTCAAGAGAAAATTATATAGAACGCAAATATCTCGTGAAAAGGATTTGTTTTCCCCCAAATTTCCACTTATTGGTTCCACTCGGTTATCTCTTTACTTACTAACTATTGACATAATAGCGATTACTTGTGGGCAAAAAATATCACAATTAGGGAAATAAGTTGGTCCATGACACAAAAGAGTTAATGCTGTTTTTATATTAATATCACTTAATTTAGAGAATCATTCGTCCTATAAGCTATCGAGAAGTTGTACACCAGGCATACTCATTAGCAAGGATGGTCTATAATAGTAGTTGGTGGATGGAATAATCAATTTGGTTGGGGGAGATAATTTTTTAGGTTCGATCTCTCCCGATATACAAATGTCAAAAACGTTATTCCCTGCTGGATAACCAGTTGTCTCTCGATAGATTTACACTTGAGATGATCGTCGAAGCTCCAATATTCCCTATCTAGAAGAATAAAACAAAGAGTCGCTAGCTACCTTTAGCTTGGCTTTTGCTGAGAATCGATGGACTTATGGGCCTTAAACTTGTTTGGCATTCGAGCGACGAATATTAGTGGCTGAAAGGGAGCTTCGTTTTGGCCTTCGCTTGATGAAGACACTATGCCACTCATGGCATACGGTTCAAAATTATGGCATGAATCTAATCACCTACTCGAACCGTCGGGCCAACAACACTTTGCCACATGAGGAATGCACGTTGGAAAGCAAGAAAAGTGGCCAAAAATAGTCAAGGCGTGTGGATTAATCTAAGGCCAATTTGGGGGAATAAGCATTTGCGTTTCCCCAATCGGATTGGTCGCTCGGTCAGTTCACAGCCAAAATAATATAAGAAATCAACATGTAACTATCAACTGAACTGCATCATTTTGTTCCAAGTGCTATGCATCAACTTGTTCTTTGGGGCCAACTCCTTTTTTGCGAGCTAAAGCTCCATAAAAACCACTCTAATCCACTGGGTTTTGGCCTTGAAAAGGACATTTATTGCTTTAACTGAATGATTGGAAACCAATCAAACCCTTTGATAAGTCTACTTTTCACCTAACAAATTGAAGGGGTGGGAATAAAGAAACGTTCAGTGAAGTGCACGCTTCGGCCCCTGTGGATGTAAACAAGCGCATGATGGCTTTTCTTGAAGGATTTGCCATACAGGAAGCGGGGAGCTAGGGTTTTGATTACAGCGGTGGGAAAGTGAAGACTCGTGAATGGTCCACATGGTTTCTTGCACCGACCTGGTCGACCAAGATAATGAACCCTAAATGCTCAAGGGGCCCTAAAGCTCTCCAGAATCATATACATATATATTGAAAAGTAGACTAGCTTAAAAATTTGATTTAATAAAATGTAAAGTGACATGTCATTGTTGAGTGCTTGAAAATAATTCACTTAGAATGTGTTTGTTTCGATGAAAACTCCATGATAAAGGAAAATATTTTTTGTGAAAATCATTTTCAAGAAATAAATGATTAGTTCTTTTTTTTTCCAGACAAACGGATCTTAAATTTCATTGAAATTTCAATAATGGTTTCTTATGTCGATTCTTTTTCATCTCTGGTAGTAGACGTACTCATTGATCGAGAGAGAAAGGGAGAGACTTTTGCTTTCTTTTTGGCATCTTCTTTTATGTGAACCTTGTACATTACCTCCTAAGAAATGCATGCAAATGGTCCCCCAAATGCTCTGTTTTTTGCTCTTTCTGGACAACGCAGTGAGAGAGAGAGAGAGAGAGAGAGAGAGAGAGAGAGGTGAAGGCGGTCGCCATCAAGATCAAAGGCAAAGTTAAAAAACCACATAAAGGGCCTCAAATCGGCAGCTTAGAAACTCGCAACAAAAACCATGTCTGCATGTGGTGGCGTGGGCGTGACAATATTCAATTTGTCTCCTTTTGGACCACAACAACAATTGCTTCTCTTTCCTTGCCCTTTCTCTCTCTTTTCTTTTCCCATATCCCAAGGCTCTCGTTGTCCCCTCTCAAAACTTATTTAATTTCTTGTCACCGGTTTGCCATGTCCAGATGCTACCTGCTCTTCTAATCACATTAGTAAGGACCACGGTATTTGGTGGGACTTTCTTGTAGAGAATAGGGCCATCAAAAAAGTTGTTCCAACTTTTGTAAGGTGTTCGACATATACCTTCTTAAAATTTGTCTGCTATGATTCGAAATACTCTGATTTTGCAAAAGTAAGTGTTGATAATGCAAATTAGAAATACAGTTAAATCAGATTTATGTTACACAAATAATTAATGAATTATACCAAATTGTAAATATATTGTTGTCTAATTAGTCTTTATCATTAGGACAAACGTTACATTTCCTAATTGTCATGGACTTTGTCTATTTCGTCCTAATTATTCAAGAAAATACAAAAACAAGATGGCCATTGTATCTGTCATCACATGGGGACAAAAGTGAGAAGAGAGAAGGGAGAGAGAGAGAGAGAGTCGTTGAACTAGTAAAAGTAGATCTGAAGTAGGAATCTCTCTCTCTCTCTCTCTCTCTGTCTCTCTCTCTCTATTTATAGCTCTCAGAAAACCCTCGCTTCTCTAAGAACAGCCTTCTCATGGGGTACCCAAGTTTGAGAAAAACAAACTCCCCAAGAAAACAAGGAGAGAAAAATACATAGAGAGATCCAATTACCAGAAAACACAAGTTCTTGAGACAGAGGGTTTTGCTTTCAGTTCATCTCTTCATCATCATCATCATCATCATGCATCCAATTACCAAAAAACACAACTTCTTGAAGCAGAGGGTTTTGCTTTCAGTTCACCTCTTTATCATCATCATGCACCACTAATAGCTGAAGCTGCCAGCATGATCTGAGCCTTCAATAGAAGAAGCTGTCAGATCATCTGGCAGTTTCAACTGTTGCTGTGAAGCATGAGAAATCCCAAAACCAAAACCAGAAACCCTACTTCTTCTCTGATCTTCGCGTTGATCTTGCCGTTCACAATTTCAAGGACCCCTCTTGAGATAAGGTCTTGTACTTCCCCTTATGTTCTATTTTGTATGTCTCAATCTCAACTACATACCATTATCATTCCCAAAAATCCACTCCTTTCCTTTTCTCGCCTTTTCTTTTGTAGTTACTGTGTTTTATTGTTTCTCACTTACCGCAGGAACAAATTATGCACAAAATGCACGTTTTGCAGGTTCAGCTAATCAACATCGGCTTGTTTAAAAAGGGTTTCAGATTCATCTTGAATGCAGTGGTCTTTTGCAGAGGCACGACAAGAAAGTTTCTTCCTTACTGACTAGAAAAGCGGCAATACATGTCCAACCGGCTCTGTATAAGCCTATGTCACTCAATCGCACAGCCATAGAAAAATGATATGATCAAATCCATTAGTTCACGCATATATACGTGAAGATCATGATATAGCATGGTTTCTTCTCAGGGTTTTATTTTACAAGTTTTGCAGATTGTTCCAGGGATTGGTGTAGCTAGATTTGAGGTGATTCCTTTACAAGGCATATGGCTGATGTTCATGGAGTTGTGAATTTTTCGAACCATATTATGGGTTCTACTTTTTCCCGAGAAGTGTTTCCACAAGGTTGGAATTATCTTGTTGAAGCGGTAGATCTACTGCAATTATTACAAAATTCATTCTGGTTGAGATATTAAATCAGCAGGAAATGACTTAATCACCATCTTCTATTTCTTCTTTGTTGGAGAATTCATAACCGTTTTATCTTTTTCGTAATAGTCACAGGGATGGATCCAAATGCCGGAGTCATCCTATCCTTGTAATGCCTCCAATATAGACTTGTTGTATATTCACTGATGCCTCAATTAATTTAACTTGGACCACCTCTCTCTCTCTCTCTCTCTCTCTCTCTCTCTCTCTCTCTCTCTCTCTCTCTCATACACATGACAAGATTTAAGAAACTTGAACAAGTCAACTATCACGAGGAACAGCAAATTGTTTTCATAACCAAACCAAAGAATAGGAAGGTGAAAGAAAGCAAAATCCGTCTGATCTGTTTGGAATGCATACATTTATAGATCTAGTAGAACGTGACAGATCTACAGATCTATATGTTTACTTGATATCATCACAACTTGATGTAAGGAATGACCGGTGGTGGCATAGCAGTGCATGTTTCTTGGTATACTAAAGGAATGGATTGCTAATTAGTGCTGAGTATACGACCTCTCCACCATCCTAATTCTGAACATTACACAGTAGATGTGAGATCTTTATGGTAATGCAATCGGAAGTTGGTTTGCCCTTCCTCATCTCTATGGGCTAGAAAAAAACTTGATGAGGGTGAAGTTTCCTTTGAAAAGGGAAAGAAAGTTCATTGTTTCAGTTAAATCGCCTAATTAGTCACAGCATCGATTGTAAAGCTGTCATCAAACAAGAATTTGGTGGGTGTCCCCGATGCCCGACTTTCTCATCCGTGCAAGCCTGTCAATGTCTGCATGCGAGTGGTCATTTATCCAAAAGGAATATAAGAAGGCAACAATATTTCCACCAAATGAACTAGCCAAAAAATATTAAAGAAAACTACAAGATCCATTAGTTACACTTTGCATTCTCTAATTTCAAAACTACTAATATAGACAGTGATGGAAGTGAATGGTTGTGTACCTTAGGCTTAGATCAGTCCTTGTTCTTATCATGCTCAATACATTATTATAAGCAAAGGCGAAAAAGAAATAAGGGAAAGGACAAAGGAGATATTTTCCAAGGTCAAATGGATGATATTCAAGCGCATTAGACATCTTATGTTGCTTGATATGTTCGTTTTGCTGTCACACTGTATTGGTACTATACAATCCCTAAGTTTAAGCAGCAACGAAATGATTTACTTTATGCGTCATGAAGTTCGAAAATCAAAACGTTTGACCATAAGAGAACTATCATTTTCACCAAAGACTTTCATGCATTTTCTTAATTTTTTCTTAAATCTCGCTATGGGTTTAGCTCCGCTTATTCTGGCACGGTTAATAATGTTGAGAGGTCATATTAACTAATAAATACTGTTCTCAAAAGAAAGTTCATAGATTGATAGGCCCCTTCAACACTTCATAAGTTTCACAATATAACTTTAATAGGATGATCATGAACGAAACAAAAAGAATATGTAGCAGTGCATCTTGCCAAAACATCAACTAACTAGCTTTAGGAAATCGACCATGCATTCAGATTTTCGTTTTCTAAATTTCGTATAACAAGAGGCATCATATTCTAAAACTTATGAATTGTCTGTGCTTTAAGTTTTATTTGCAGCACTCGAAAAAGAAGTTGCAGTAGACTCGCTTTGTAATATCTTTATAGATAGATTGTTCTCAATAATGTGTGAATGCTCTCTCGAACTGTTTGAACGGTGTGCGCTTCTGTTTGTGTTGGTGGGTTGGTCTGTGAGATTGATGCTTTTGGGTTGGAATTACTGCAAAAGGGAAGACCACTTGAGCACCAGATTGAAACTGAAGCTTGGATTGACTCTTCTGCATGGGGGTTGGGGTTTTGCCTCACATCCTTTTGTCCGGAACCTGGATTGGACTCGGACTCCGCGTAGCTCTCTTCTTTTTTGTCTCCTTTTCACATGATGATTAATGATATCGATCTGTTCCTAACCACCCTCTCCCACACTCTCACGAGCCCTTCTTTCTGTTTTTGTCTTCATTGTATTGCCAAAAAGGAACACATTTCGGTAGGTGACTGTTTCACAGGCTTGTTACATGCATTTATGGCACTTTGCCCTGATAAAACACCAAAAGTTGCTTCTTTTTTTAATGTGGAATACAGCGGCACGGCTGTGAGTCATGTGAAAATGTACAAGAAATCTCAATGCTTTAAGTAAGGAGCTTTGTTTCAATCTTGAAGTGGCCTTGTTTTGTTGTGGAAGCAATCCTCTTCTTCTAGACATATCAACAGTAAATAAATTGAGTCTCTATATCTTTCTTCCTCATATATTTCATAAGGATCCTGCACCTTCATATTCTCCACAGCAAATAGCCTGTTATAAGTAGATTTAGCCTTTAGCTTGATGCCGATTTCTGCATTGAAAGAAAGATTTAGTTGTCGAGGTCTCCTATTGTCTTGGTAGTTGGATCACACAACTATAGATCCCGGCTACTGAAACTATTGAAATCACGGACGTGGGTTTCTCTCTCCTTTAGTTTGTCAATCGATGTGAGCCGTCCAACAATAGATCTTGGATTCAATACATATATGAAGCTTGTTTTCAAGAAACTGCTCGAGTGTTGGATCTTGAAACTATTAGATCCCATTAAGGGGGTTCGTCCCAACTGAACATATGGCAAACGATTCTCCACTAATGGCAATAATATCCCACTTTGAGACGAACATATTGAAAGTTAGATGCTGCCTGAGGTCAAAAAGACGAAAAATTTCAAACAAAAAAAGGTATGAAGAGACGTTTTATTAACATGACAATCGAGCAAACTGGGCCAACCATGATGAAAGAAAGATTTTCCAAAGTTCTCGGATTACAATAGAGAAAAGTATAAATAAAAATGTTTAAAACCTATTATATTGGTACTAATCCAGTTATAAAGTTTTTTAATTGGGCCAATTTAATCATAAATTCTTATTGATACAAATTCAACTCATCTTTGCCAATTTAAGCTGGAAAATCGCTAATATGGACAATAATAATATTTCAACAATTTTTTTGAATTTTTTTCTTATTTTCCTTTTTCTTTTTTTTTTTTTGTCAATGGGCGGTTGCCGGCCATAGGCAAGTGCGAGCGCCAACAAGGCCCCCCTCACCAAATTTGGTGAGGTCAACCCTCTCCTAGGCTAAGGCAGCCTTGCCAAGCCTCGTCAGCACTAGCTGTGCCACGTAGGATGTTTAGCGTCTACATCAACAATTTCCACCCAAATTGATTTAATGAATTGAATTAGTACAAATGTGCAAAGATTTATAACTAAATTAGTCAAATCAAAAAATTAAGACTAAATTGATACCAATGCAATAAATTTTATGACTTTTTTGTATTCTTTCCGTTTACAATGTTGTATCCACCTTGATCAATTACCACGAGAGAAGTAAAGCAATTCTTGCAAAGATAAAAAGGATAAAAGAACTTGAACTTCATAATCTCGACACATGATGACTGATTTGAATAAGTAAAGAGTTTGTGCTTGATCACCTAAAGATTCGTCCTTTAGAACATTCTAACTTTCTCAACAAAAATAGTGAGACAAACTCCAAAGTCCAGGCTTTCAACGTGAGTTCATTGGAGGGTCCAAGTCTTTAAAGGCCAACCTCTTTTCACCGCCAGAATCCCTCGAAAAGATATGGGAAGCCAAACTTTCCTTCGTGCAAGAGTTTAATTTCTTAGAAATGATCCCCAATTTCTTGACCACCTACTTTGATTAGTTGTAACTCTTTGTCCATAAGGGATGAATTCGTGGGGTAATCATTGTGATGGAGAATATGACCATCGTGTCAACCTAATATTCCAGACAAACACGTAAAGTAACTCCTAGGAGAGAAATAATTTCAAAATAAGCGAATAAGTATACTAAACTTCAAGACCTTGTTCGCCAAACTAATCAACTAAGCTTTTTCTTGAATGATCTTTCTTTGGCGGCACCTGCCTAATTAGTCTCACTCAAACCCTATGATTTTATACGAAGGAATTCAATATTTTCTCCATTGAAAGAATCTAAGTAGGGATTTTCAAGCAAGATACTTACTCAACACGTTCAACGATCGGATCCTCTCTCAAGGGATCGATGATGGCGAATTAAGCAACATCGATATCGCTATCAAATCTCACTTTCATGAGCTTTTTTTTTCAATGGCTTAACAAGCTACTTGTATAAGTTCTCGGCCAAGTATCGGAGAGAAAAAGATTAACGTGTCAAGAACCCATGATGATCTCCGTCGCAATCCACGTAGGAATTTGATTATCTCATTCTATTTTATTCCGTTCCGTTGTTCGGTTCCATTTCCATTTCGTTCTACACAATTTTCTCTTTTTCTGGGAATGCATGCCCTTGGGGATCGGGTTTGTGAACGTGCCCGCCAGCCAAAACCGGTTCAATTGTCCATCATTAGCACCACGTCTTCATGGGCCCAATCCCCAATGCTCAAAGCCCATATCAATAAATGGGCCAAAGGCCCAAAGCCCCTTCTCGTTTGGATAAACCCGTTTTCCTTGCCGAAGAAAATTTCGATGGAATCCGCCATTTTCTCAGCGCTTCAGCTCCGCTAGCAGAACTGGAAAAGGGCGGAGAGGACGAATTGGGTCCCCCTCGCCAACCCCAAAGCCAGATTCAAAGCACTTTCAACGCTGAAACGAGGGAGAAAGGCCAGCATCTCTCCCTCTCTCTCTCAGATGGTACGTACTACGTACGGATTGCTGGTCGTCCGCGAATTCGGACAAATTTTGATTTTTTCCCGTCTTCCGATGTTTCTTCTTCCAGAGGACGAGTTGGGTTCGTCTTTTTCTTTTGTTTGTCTCCCGATGTCATTGTCTTAGAAGACGAGCTGGGCTCTCTCTCTCTCTCTGCTTTCTGGTTGGTACGGGAGGCAAAGATGGAATAGAAGCTCAAATCAGTGAAGTCTGGTCTATTTAATAAGGGAGCCCCACATTGACATCCATCGCTGAAAATTTTAAATTTTAGTTTTTACGGTTGATGGGAACATGTGTTGTCCTGGCTCTGTTCTTTAATAATCTCAGGTTTGTTTTTCTTGGTCTCTTTTTGGGTTGCCTTATTTGTTTATTCATGAAAGTACTACTGTTAGATTACTTTACATGTACTATGTTGCCGAGGAATTGTGGGAATGAATGAACTTTTAGTACTCCAGCAATCTGAAAACCCTTTTTCTGGGAAAGTGAATTGAATGTATGCATTGAGAAGAAGCTAAAAAAGCATTTTTAAGGTAGTCTGAGTTAAACCATACGAGAATTTGACTATTGTATTTCACATTGGCGATTCCTCATTGCCTCGCCCCTAATCAGGTCTTGTGCTGGCCAAGACACCAAACTCTTCTTTTTTTTTGTCTCTATCCTTTTTCATTAGTCCATTGCCTTTTTTTGGTTGTTGCGTTTGTGACATAAAAAAAATCAATAAGTATTGTTGATGGTTAGGTATGAAAGCATTGGAAATTGATTTGCTTGTGTAAGCTTTTTTTGCGAGCCTTGTTTTTATTACTTTATCAGCATGGTCATATGAATCGAATATAATCTATGAGGGTTTTTAGCCCATGGAATGAGGTGAAGGATTGATCCTGAGATATGTGCAAACAAGTTGTGATGTTGATTAAAGACAGCTATTCGCGTTGATAGGCGAATTGGGTTGTCGACTTGGGATCCTACTAGAAAAATTTCTCTTCTTCCTTCATCTGAAGAAGTAGTTTTTTTTTTTTTTTCCTTTTTTGGAGTGGTGCTCTTTTGCTGCTTCTAGGCAATCAGATTTATGCACTGGTGAGACAGCTGTGGCCATCCTTTGATTTGGAGAGACAAATCCTTAGAATATTAACCTCTAAAGATGTAACATTTTCATTGAAATCTTTATCCTATCTATGCAAATCAAGGTCCATCTTGTAAAAATGTGCTTCATTGCTTCTATCAACCTTTTCCTGCAAGTTGTTTGCTAGAATCGTTGGTCATGCTCTTTTAGGACATGGGGAATTTAGTTGAAGATATCTAAAGAAGCTATGAGGAAAAGATGACAGCATCTCTACTTTAATTCAAAGCCAGGGATTCGAAGTTGTGCTCACTGTAAGAGAGTTGATTCGTCCCTCACCATTTGCATCAAATAAAATTAGTTCTGTCGCATGGGACCATGTGCTTTTTGTTAATATAATAAAGGAGAGATATGATGCGATAAAAGAACAGAAAGGGCCACCCTTGCATGAGCTTGAGGCATAAGTTTTTGGGGTTTCACTGCCCCATTAAGAAGCTTGCTGAGAACTAGGAAATTTTTTCTTTAGTTTTCCTGTAGGATAACTTTTTGAATGCTAGTTCAGATATGAATGTTAAAGTAGGCATATAGCATGATCACCTGATTAATAACCTCATCTGCAAGATTTTCCAAAATCAACAGTAGCATAGCAAGCAAGACCAAAGTACTAAGGTTGAAATAATGGATGGCAATAAACTGTTGATTTGATTCTATAGACAAAGGTAATTTAATGCATCTAGGAAGATACTTACATGCATAAAATCTAGAAAAGGTATTTAAATGCATAAAATCTAGAATTTAAAAAACAGTTTCCTAAACCCTAATTATTTTTATAATAAAAGAAAAGTTTCTTTTCTCGGAGTTTAACATTGTGCTCAGTTCAGGATGCTTCTTCTCTGCAGGAAAAGAACAACTTTTTGCCTGAGACTGGAATGCACTTAACAAGCCAACCAATCGGCCAAGACAAAGCTGCAAGTCCGATGCAAGCACCCCATTGTCCCCAGTCCAGCCTCTCAGTGTTGGCAAACCTCTTTAGAAACTCAACCATCACCACCTGAAGAATTATGGTCATGCTAATGATGCCCAAGAACAACTTATTCTTATGGATCCCTTTGAATACATTTTTCTCCTCCAGCTTCCTGGCATTAAATTCGTTGAAGACCTGGCAGAGGACGAAGCAGTTGAAAATAATTGTGTCCCTCACTTTCTTGTCCACCCCAAAAATGGAACTCCCCTTGAATTGTAGGGTCAGGAGGATGATAACTTGGTACAAGGCCTGAGATACGAGATTCCTCCACATGACTCTGCTTATAAGTGGCTCGGTTCGTCCAACTGGTGGCTTTAGCATGAGCTCATTTGTAGGTTGCTCTGTCGCCAATGCCAAAGCTCCCAGGGTGTCCATAATCAAGTTCACCCAAAGAAGCTGGACAGCTGTCAAGGGGACATTGCCAGAAGAGACCGCAGCAACAAAGTTGATGACGAGTGCAGCCACATTCACAGTGAGCTGAAACTGGATGAACTTTTGGATGTTGTTGTAGACGCACCGCCCCCACCTCAGCACAGTCACCACAGAGGCAAAATTATCATCCAGGATGACGATATCTGAGCTCTCCTTTGCCACCTCAGTGCCTTGGATTCCCATGGAGAGGCCGATATCCGCTTCCTTTAGGGCTGGCGCGTCATTCGTGCCATCACCAGTGACTGCCACCACATGCCCTTTCTGCTTTAAGCACTGCACCATCAAAAGCTTATCAAATGGGGATGATCTAGCCATTACCCGGATTTTCTCGATTGCTGCCGCTCTCTGTTCAGGCGAGTAGTTGCGAAACTGCACGCCCTCCACTATGGCTTCATGTTCGAGATCTTCCTCTGGATTGAATATCCCGCATTCCAAGGCTATAGCTCTTGCAGTGTGCATGTTGTCTCCTGTGATCATCTTGATATTCACCCCAGCGCTTCTACAAGAAATCACTGCCCTTCTCACGCCTGGTCTGCATGGGTCCTTAATCCCCACTATCCCCAGCAGTGTAAGTCCATCTTCCTCAAGTTTCCCATGAAATTGAGCAAGTGAGCCATCGAACTTTTTGTAGGCGAATGCGATGCAGCGCAGGCTTTTGTCTGCCATATTTTTAATTACCGTCTCGAAATCAGACCTTGCTTCATCAGTCATGACATTCACCGTCCCACTTTGGCTATAATAATCTGAACACATTGCCAAGATCATCTCAGCAGCTCCCTTCCAGTGTATGTGAACTACCTGCTCTCCTCTCCTCCTCACAGCGACCCCACTTCTCTTTTTCTCAGAATTGAATGCCTCGACTTGAACTATCTCCCATTCTTGCTTCAGCTCATCCATCATCATGCCCAATTTGGATACACCCCAAGAAAGTATCGCCTTTTCAGTTGGGCTGCCTAAAATTTCAGGAACAGATTCAGAAGGTTGCATGTGGACAGTACCTGTCGTGTTCAATCCGATTCCTTGTAGTAGGACTTCAATGATGCGGGTGGCTATTTCTTTGGATGCATCTACACTCACATGTTCTTTTCCCATACATAACTCTGTCACTCTCATCTCGTTTAACGTGAGAGTCCCGGTTTTATCCGTGCAGATCGTTGTGGCAGAACCCATGGTTTCACAGGCGGAGAGCTTCCGGACCATGGCATTGTCACCCATCATGCGCTTCATGGAGTAGGCCAGCGTCAAAGTGACGGCCAAAGGCAAGCCCTCAGGTATAGCCACCACCACAATGGTCACTGCTGCAGCAACTATGCGCACAACGGCGTCCATCACGTCCTCCGACTTGGTCTTACCGCCGGTGAATTCTCTGTTTCCGGCATCATCTTGGGTGTGTCCAGTGAAGTAGCGGATCATCAAGACAAGAAGTACCAGTACGGCCACCGACATCCCGACCTTCCCTATGAAGGAAGTCAACTTGTTTAGACGGGCTTGGAGCGGGGTCTCTTCATCTAAGTCACGGCTCACGGAGCTCATCATCTCGCCCCATGCAGTGTTCATGCCGACAGAAGCAACCATCATTCGACCATAGCCATCTATCACTTTGGTGCCGGAGAGCAAGAAAGGGTTCTCGCGATTGACTTCGATGTGATCACTCTCACCAGTCATGCTAGACTCGTCAACTCTCAGGGAATGACCATCAACAAATAACCCGTCAGCCGGAACCTGGTCGCCAATCTTCAGATACACGACATCACCTACGACAATATCAAATATGGAAATTGGTTGCCTCCTGCCATCTCTCACAACCTCTATTCTAATGTTGCTACTCTCTTTTGAAAGTTCCCGGAACTGCCTTCCTTGCTTATAGTTGCTGACAGCAGAGACAATGACGACCAGAAAGATGGCGATGATTATACTCCCACCATCATACCAACCTTCTTTAAGGCCGTGCTGTTTGATACCGAATGCTAAAGAGAGAACAGCGCATGCTATGAGAACGATTATGATCATGTCTTTGAACGCATCAAGCACAAAGCTGAGAAAGCTCTTTGCCGGGGGCTTATTGTACTTATTCGCACCGAAAATATTGGTTCGGCGCATGAGGTCGGTTTCATCCCCTCTCAAGCCATTTTCAAGATTTGTCATGAGAATTGAAGCGAGTCGTTTAACGCCACCAATTTGAGCAAGAGATTCAAAGCTTTTCTCTCTTACCAGGTTACTCGGGATCTTCGGGCCGACGTCCCGAAGCGAAGGGCAATCTCCTTCACGAGGATTATCACTGTTCTCGAGGTCGACATTGATGGCAACGTAAGAGAGCGTCCGCAGCAGGTCCGTCTTCTTCCCGAGGACTTGTTTCGACAGAGACTCGAGAGCCCTCGTGAAGTATATGACCGTGAAAGCCAGGCGCCATCTCCGCCTGTGGATGATATTCGTCGGGCCATCGCCGCGGTCGAGCACCGCATCGGTTGCTGCTTCTTCGCTAGGTTTACGGAGCCTCAACGACGACATGGATGAACAGCAGAGAGGAGAAGACAAAAGGGCGTGCTTGGATCAGCAAAAACGAGTCGGGTTCAGAGATGAGTCTTGAGGGAGTCAAAAGACTGATTGACTTGGGTGGAACGGACGCATAGGGTTCTCAGATTATATAGTGCTGTGAGAAGTTTATCGTTGCGGGGGAACTTCCTGGAAAGTTCACGGTAGCTTCTTGGATTCCACGAAGATGTTCCCAGATCTTAATCACAATTGCCCAAAATTAATGGGAATTTGCTTAAGGATGCCGTTACAACTTTGGTAAATATCTAATATTTCCACTTCGGTAATTATAACTCACCTTCTCAGAAATTACCACTAATTGAGTACTCGCAAAAGAATTCGAGAAAAATCTGTTGCCCTTCTGAATTTCTTCAAAACCTATAATGCAGTAATATGAAAAGAGCGTGTCTGGAAACGTTTCCTGTAGTATTAATCTCCTTCTTTTTTTTTTTTTTTTTTATTGCCGGTCCTCTTTTACTCTTACTTTAACTCATACTTTCATATTTGTGCCTGATGTGAAAATCGAAATCCATATCTAAAATTAAATCGTCTCTATCCTAACCCCTAAAATGCGAGAATTTAAACCCCACATTCCTTTTCTCATAAGACAAACCCTAGTAGTTTATTAATCTCCTTCCACAATTAGTATTGCATTGATTATTGAGCACTGGAAATTTTATCATTTGGCTGGAAATTTTAACAAGCAATAAATGTATTTGACTGGAAATTAGGTGAAGAATCAAGTGAATTTTGAGGTGCTTTATTTAATGTGTGTCTAGTCCAAACAAGTCAACCATTACGTGTCAAGTATTAATTTCTTACTTAATTTTGTTTCAGAATATTAAATACAATAAGAGTGCATATGAAATCGGTATATACTACAAGAAGAAGCACACACTTAAATAAATCACATTCAATATTCGCTAAGGTTTGACCTATCACTTTTTCAAAAAGTTTTAGTTAATCTTTATCTACCTACAATTACTTATCAATATAATATAATTCATGTTACCTCCATAGACGAAGAGTGAAGAAAAGTTGATTTGGTTTCCACCAGCAAAATTTACATTTGTTAAGAGTAGATATGCATGACTTCTCTCTTGTCTGTCACCCTCAGTGTCACAAGATCAGTGTTTGATCCCTTTCAACTACCTCTAATTTTACATTTATTTTCCCTTTTTCTATTGAAGTGTTCCACTAGCATTCTTGAAAAATACTCGCCGACATCACGGCAAGTCCAACCAAGCACAATCACAGCCATTGATTTTGTGAAATTTACGTGCAATACATGTCATGGGCAGATGTGATTGATTCGGTTTATATGCATCTGAGTCTAGACAAGAATTTGCCGCAAAAATCTCTACGCGTAAAAGTTTTCACAAGGATCTCATTTTCCCTTGCAGATGACGCTTGATGGCAAACGCACGTAAAGCGTGAACCTAGGGCTTGAAAAAGTCCCCCGTGTAACCAACAGAATTATTTCTGGTTTTCTTTGTTGGTTGCTTTTCAGTTTTCATCTTTTTCCATTGGAGATCTCAATAGCTAATTATGAGAAGCGTTGGGAGCTTATTAAACAAGTGAAGAGTGTTCTGACTGAATCAGAAAACAAACATTTATCATCAGGCAAATAATTTCTATTTTTGTTGTTGTTGCATTATTATCATTTACCATAAAAAAAAAAGATTAATTCTACTTATACTTCCACTACTTTCACAATTTTATGGAATTCCTTTCACCTTTTGGTAATTTGTGCTGTTTCCTCACCATTACTTTGCTCTTGCTTTGATCCGTGCGGTCCCGCGTGGCTTCTTTACTGGACTTTTTTTTTAACAACATTGTGCTTCAAGCTCCTTAGAATAAGGGAACCTTAGAGTTTCACCGCAACCTCGGACACTCTTTCTAGGGTTTTTCTTCGTGCATGGACAACCTTAGATTCAAAGGAAACTCTCCAATGACTCCAATTCGAAAGCATAAATGATTCGGTCGAGATGACGAACACGCAAAGAAGGTCGGGATAAACCCTTTAGTAAGCGATTTCCGATTGCAAAAGGCAAGTTGTATTAGTGACACCGACTTAATGTTTCATATGTGATTGTGCAGTTAAAGGAATTTGAATAGTTTGCATTACGGCCACAAAAATTCTAAATCCCTCACAATCACATTTTCCTACATTGGCCCTAGGTTACATTGATACCATCACCTAAGAACCCTCCGTCTTAAAAGTAATTTTGGTAAATTTACTCCGTCAATTTACACATCTATATCATACTTTCTTTTGTGGCACAACGGATCTAAAACTTCAAGTTGATCTCAAAAGGAGGAAACAAGTCGGTAAAAAGTTTAGCACAATAGAACAAGATAAGTAGATTAAATTTTTTACTAGAGGTGTTTATGGCTGGCAATTATCAAAACAATCTTCAATTGGATCGAGCAAAGTTGTGAACTATCACATACCATTTTCATGGCCTAAGTCCCTAAGAAAAACCCAACTTTAGGTGTAATTCCAATTTTGCCTTGAATTTTGTTATCTATAAGAAAAACCTCAAACTTTAATCCATTCCAAATGTGCCCAAATTTTTCTTTGTCTAAAAAAAAACACCTAACTTTAAATTCAATCCTAAATCTACCCTCAAATTTTTTTTTTTGTCTAAAAGAAAAATCGTCACTTCTTACTCTGGTCTCAAATCTAGCCCCATTAGTCCTCCTCCATCCAAAAATCCTCATTAGTTATCTCTAATTTTCATATCCTATAAATGATTTTATTTTGAAGATAATTTTTCATGTCATCTTGTTGATATAGATTTTTTATTGACATGAAAATACCATATCAAGTTAGGTAATAAATTGAAAATTTATGATTTTTTTAACAAAACAAAATTCGAGGCATATTTGGAATTTGACCTTAAGTTTGAAGTTTTTTCTGAGATAAAAAAAAAATTGATAATGATTTAAAACTGAATCTAAAATTTAGGATTTTTTTCGAGATAAAAAATAAAAAAATTCAAAATAGAATTGAAATTGGATCGTTAGGAGTTGCTAGGAAAGTAGGCCCCATTTACACAGAAAACGATGAGGTCCTTTCGAGTCATAAATTTAAAACCGAATGGCGGGCCCCGTTCTCTCACCTGACGACCTTTGAAAGTACAATTATGGGGTCCATTTATTATTTCTGAGTGAGTACATGTCACTAAATTTTCGTTTATTATGGGCCTATTTTATTTTATCTTTTCTGGCAGCAAAAGTCCAAAAATTGAATCGCAATTTGATCTTTTATGGCAGCAAAAGTCCAAAAATTGAATCATCTTTTACGCGGCTTTAACATTTCGTCAATCGAAGAACCAGTCGATCGCAACTATAAACTTTAGAGGTGAGCACGGCGAACCGACCAAATTGAGAATCGTCCTAACCGGATTGAATTTGTCAGTTTGGTCTGGTTCCCAAATTTCATAAAAATGAAACCAATGATTATCCGATCAATTTTCGATTTCAATTCCAGAGGAAATTGGATTTGACCAAATTGAAACCTGATCGAATTAGACTAGACCAATCCTTTTTTAAAAGAAATATATTTTTTTAAATTTCTTTAAAATAGCAATAAAGCTTAAAAATAATAATAATTCTTGCATTTTTCTTAGTTTTTCAACTTTTGTTGTTAAGTAATCGATTTCATGGGACTAGACTGGACCGGTTCCCAATCCTAAGTTGATCCGATCTGATTCCTAATCCCAAAAATTGAGAGCCGGTTCTCCTAATCCTATTCTCGGTTCCTAAGTAAAGTCGAATCGGATCAGAACCAATCACTCTAATAAATTTTGGGATGATAAGCCGTTCTCCTGTGATTATTTCTTTTCCCGATGAGGGACGTACACCGTCGTGCACGCCATGCCTCAGTCTTGGTTTAGTCTTTTCAGATGAACATGGAGGCATTTGCTTTGACGGAGAAAGTGCGCCAAAGAGGACAATAACGTATGGATATAGTTCATTCAGTCAAATACTCAAAAGGCACGTTACGCCATCATAACTTGTCGACCATGCAAGCAACCCCAAGTGACTTGCCTTTTTCTATTGACCTTGACTTGACTTGACTTATGACTAGACACGACCAAATGCAGTGATATTTATTTTAATCATTTGTCGATAAATTTCTGAATTCACCCCACCTATGAATTTAAGTTTTTAGAATGAACAACTTAATATGGTATCAGATTCTGGTTTTGTTTCAATTTATTGGCATATGCAATTGTTAAATTTAATTCTTTTTGTACATGAGATAAAGTGTTCAAATATTTCATATCGCTCTTGTGGTTCTGTATGCACTTTATATGCATATGGTCGACCTCAATCATTAATCTTAAGCATTTGTGTTAAACATTCTAACAAGTTATGTTATTTCCCAAACACTTTGACATTAATAAAAGAGAACAAGAATATTCACGAGAAAAATAATGCCAGATTTAGAAGTTGGAATCCGCATCAATTTGAAAGGATGATGAAGGTGCCTTAGAAATATATACAAATTTATGTGGGCTGAATTTTATCGAGACATCCAAGAAAAATAAGGTGAAGTGGAACCTTGATCTCTCGGGGGGACCAAAAGAGTGTTGTGAGAAAATATTGATTGGAAAATATTTTGTCTAGTGTTCACGTCAAAATCAAACGTCTTTATCACCAGTCATTAATCTTTTAGGTGAAGAAGGAGATGTAAAGGATCAACAAATATATTTGCAATTAGTTGTTCTTTTTGAAATTGACTATCGAATATTAAGTCAACATAGTATCTCAAAGAAATCAAATTTATTGTCCAAATAGCATCTCGACCTTCAAATCATGTGAGAATCACCATCACTAATTATCGTGTTGACGTATTTCATTGTAAACCTAGTCCACATAATCAATTCACGAGAAGTAGTCTACTTCAATGAATATGAAACCCGTCTCGGATAGAAGTTATAAAAATATTCTGAACCACATATGGAAAAAGCCTGATGTGGCTCATTGGGCTTGTGTCTCAGAATGGGATCAATCACTTTATGGTGGAGAGAATTTCACTTCATAGAGAAGACAAAAAGCATTATGTCTTGCTAAAATTAAAGACGTGCACTAAATTTGCTTCTTCACTAGTTTACGACCACCTGAAACTACTTCGAGTTATTTGTTTACTTTATTATAACATAAAGTAGAAAGATCCCTCTAATTTCAAGGTATCTCAATCGTTTTTTCTTCCTCCAAACATACTTGGTTACTTATTTTACAAAAATTGTGCCCATGGAAGAATTGTGTAAATTCATCATTTTCCAATATTAGAAGTCGGACATTATTGGCTGCATTTGAGAACTGCATTATCAAGAGGTTTTGGGCTTCAAAGACCCTTTAGTAAATGCAAATACCGTTTGACAATTTTTTAAAAATAATTTTGGGAAAATGCAATTACATTTCAAAATGACTCAAAAGGCCTTTAGGCTTTAACTCAAGGTAGGTCCAGAAGTACTTTGAGCTTTGAGCATTTTCTAAATACAAAATAAGCTTTTTCCCCTTCCAACATGGCCCCGCCATACTTTCATAATCACATAAATGTCCTCCAAAATCTTAACGTTGTCAGTGAATGCCTTAGCAGCTAGCATGCGGCTGGTGAGCCATCGCTACCCAACCTTATGTGAGGCCTAGGTCGCATGACTCAAGCGAGGTTGGCCAATGGCTAGATCTAGCCATCGACAGTCGATTTGCCTCGCTAGTGGCTTGAGTTCATTGACAATGTTTGAAACTTTTATTTTTTTTTAAAAAAAAGGTAGTTTTATCCAAATATTATTCACGTCAAAGTTGTTTTTGCATGTGTTTTAAATTATATTTTACCAAACACTATCTACATTTTGGAAAAATCATTTCACCTAAAGTCATTTGCATTTTCCCATAAGCTTTCCTCAAAGTGTTTCTAAAACACCCATTATCCTACAACAACCTTCTTAACAAGTTTTCAAATCACAAAATAATTCTCTTTTCATAGATACAGTTTCTTTAATTGTATATTTTATATCAATATTATTATCCCAATGTTTAATGATTCAAATATTATGTAACAAACTTACTCTTTCAACACAACACGTGTGCACATTTGCTAATTCTACACATGGAGTGCAATTGAGCAAAAACTATAAGCGTCACAGACTTTTATTGTAATCATCTCTCATAAATAAATAAAAAATGTTATATATTATAGTAAAATTGAATTTTTCCCCTTATATGTATTCATATTTCATAAAATGATTCTTTTTTCTCCCAACAAAAGTCGAAGAGCTTTGTCTAGTAAAAGTGACAGTCAAGTGGGAAAATCTCTCCATAATATATTTTAAATATTGCATCTAATAAGTTATGCATTCAAAGTACAAAAATGATTAAATTCACTTTACAGGAATGAAAAAATATTAATGATTGTAAAATCAAGTAATGTAGACTCTATCATGCACTCCAAATTCAAGAAAAAAAAAATATTGCGTGCATAAGATTTGCCAAAACAACAAATTGAGAAGAGTCTGAAATTGCGACATAAGTATTCTTACTAAGTTAAAATTCAATACATCCATGTCGTAAATGCTTTTAAGGCCCTTGATTCAAAGTTCCTTACATGTCGCCAGAATTGCATTGATGAATAAAAAAAAAATTCCTTAGGAAGCTTCTACACAGGTCAGTGGAATTTCTTTGAAGGCTCGTGAAGTTCGAAAGAAGTGAGGCAAATATTCAAGTATTTTGAATATCACCAGAAGCCATTACCAGGGACTTTGATCATTTGGGAGAGCAAACGTGCATTAGGTGTCAAAATATTAATTAGAATATCTTAATCCCACATAATTTCTATCTTCTCATATATACTTCAATATAAGCTCTAGTTTCAACTTCCAGTGCTATTCCATGCCACAACCTCTAGTGTTGGGTAACAAAATTTTAATGTAGCTTGTATCTTCGATATACAAGAACTCATTTCTAACGGTGTACACAATTTTCTAAAATTAAAACAAATGGCTTTGATAACAATCTCATTCTTTTTGTATTATTGTGTGGTGTCATGTTAAATAGTCGACAATCTGATTTTACCGATAGTATTGTATTACCAATGAGCCTATTGACACCTAAATTTTAATTAATAATCTAGTAATCAATTGCATTAAAGATTAGAGATTAATCTTTAATCCCTAAACAAAAATAGAAAAATTGCATTTGCATTAGACCGGCAGATGTGGCGGATGTGTTTGAATTAATAGTTTTGATTTTTAATTTAGTAAGTTGGGCTAAGCCCATAGTGTGAGAGAATTTGGCCAAGCCCATCACTCTTTAAATGCTGAAACTTAATTTGTGAGATGTACAAAGTTGGAAAATTTGTTAATTTAAAAAAAAAAGGATTAGTATTACTCTTCCGAAATTCGGTTATAGGAATAGGCAAGATTCGGTGGAGAACTCAGCCAACAAAATGGGAGGGGAAAGATACTGGGAGCAGGAATTTCTGAAAAAAGAAAAAAAGAAAAAAAAAGAGAGATATTCGGATGCATAGCAATATTCAGCCATATTCTCATAAAAAGGAAATAAAAGATAGCTAGCAATATTGAAGAATGTGGAGATTATTAAAAAAAATATGAGCTCGTTAAAGAAAACCAAACTGAAGAGAACATGTGAACTCGATCATGTGCGAGTACAAAAAAATTGGCGTATGAGAATTGATCAGCCGAAATTGTCGGAAGAAGAAGATTTCAAGTGGATTTCATGAGCCACAAGCGTGAAGGGATTAATCACGCGGGGTTCCTTTTGTTGTCTTCTACTCATCTCCTTGGATTTGGGAAATGATTATATATTTGTCATAATTGGGTGAAGCTCACTTTAACGTACAAATGAGAGAAAGTCAAAGAAAGTCAAAGAAAGAGGAAAGAAGAGTCTATGTTCGTCTATTTTGTTCTCTCCCCCGTTAATGCATGCACATGAATGCACATAAATTTGGGGGGCAATCGGTGCTGAATCTGGGCGCCGGTGCCGCCAATTAATGAGTTCACATTTGCCTTCGTTCCTGCTGTCAAAGGACACGGAGAACAAAAGTGAGAGAACGTGAATAGAGATGAGAAAATATTGGGTACGTCTTATGTATCAACGTGGCAAACAAGAAGGCGCTCGCAGCGCGACACGTGTCGTGCGGGACCCACGATTTCAGAGGCGCCCATTTTGAAAATTTTCCTGTACTGTAGCTCTGCCGCGGGTTCTTTTATTGCGCCTCTCTCTCTACACTCGCTCTCTCTCCCGACGAAGTCCCTCTCTGCGACCTCCCTCTCTCTTTCCGACCGGCGAACGATTGCCTGCAACCGACGAACCACCGCACGGGACCGGCGAGAGGACCGCGACTTCCATCTCTCTGCTGCCCTCCTTCTTTCCGACCGGCGAACGATTACCTGAAACCGACGAACCACCGCACGGGACTGGCGAGAGGACCGCGACTTCCCTCTCTCTCTGCTGCCCTCCTTCTTTCCGACCGGCGAACGATTGCCTGCAACCGGCGAACCACCGCACGGGACCGGCGAGAGGACGGCGACTTCCATCTCTCTGCTGCCCTCCTTCTTTCCGACCGGCGAACGATTACCTGAAACTGACGAACCACCGCACGGGACCGGCGAGAGGACCGCAACTTCCCTCTCTCTCTGCTGCCCTCCTTCTTTCCGACCGGCGAACCACCGCGCCCCCTCCGGCTCGAGATCCGGCACCGGCTTGTCCTGTACGCTGGAACATTCGCGCCTGACCGCCTCACACCCACCACCCGACCACTTCTCTGTCCTGTGGTTCTGGTGAGGTAATACAGGTCATGGACTACGGCGGACGGCGTGCATTGGATGGTCCTGGCACGTTTCTTGTGAGACCGAGTTCTAGTGGAAGGGTCGATGCATTTGATTTGCATTCTTATGTAACTAGTCAAAATGCTGGCTTGGAATAATTACAGGATTTTTTGTTTTTTGAGTTAGGATTATGGGAGAGCAGGTGTACCTTTTGGTTTTTTTATAAGTCAGCTGAAATGCATTACTGAAGTTTTTTGTGTGTTTCCTCCCTTTCTCGGTTGAATTTATTGATTCCATATGACAAATCTTACCTTGGAGCGCCTGGAATGGATGTTTGAAGAGCTGTCGGCTTGTTTCTCTTTTATGGCTTAACGGCACCCTTTCCTACGGTCTTGCTAATTGACAGTAGGTTTGCTAGAGACAAAAACACAGAATGGGAAGCTTCAGCTCGTTGCGTAACTAGTGTAAGTTGCTCTTCCGTAACATTGAGAAAGCCATCAAAGCAAAATTAACTTTTGTTACTAAGAAGCAGACCTCTAATTTATAAATAATCGTGTATGCATTAGCATCAGTCTTAACAACGCAGAAGATGGGAATTAAATGAACCTCCTTCATCGATGAGTCCAGTTGAATGTAAAAGAGAGAACTAAGCTCATGGGCAAAGAAAAGCTTTAGTAATCATCCTTTTACGTGAAATTAAGATTGTTTAACTCCACTTGTGCACGTACTCATCCTCAAAAACACAAGCGGTTCATCAAATCGCAACCCATTAGTTTTTTGATGGAGGAGAATTGCTTTTCATTTGGTTGCGTTCGCTCTTCATGCAGGACAAATTGACGAGGCAGCCAAGTTTACCATCGACCAAGAATTTGGCAGGTTCATGGTACGCTTTATTTGGCCGATCCTGTCTTGTAGGGAAGACAAGATTTTGGGATATAAATTCCGAATGATCAAGATCCGTAGTTGACAATATCATCTGCATCACAGCATGTGTGTCCAAGTGCAAACTCACATGACATGCAGCATTTCTGTGGGAGACGGCCATAATAGTCAGATAAAGAGGGATGCTGTTTTTAACAGATCTTAAATTAGCTGAACTATTAAACAAAATGAAAATCTAAATTGCAAGCACAATGCAAAAATACTATGATTAATTTGATTGGAAAGGGGGACGATCTAACACATGAGCGCAAATCAAGAATCCACCAGTCAGCATCTACTGATTCAACCTCTGAATAATCATCCACACAAAGATAAGCTAAACTAAAAAAGTAGAAAAGAAAATTCGAAATTCTAAACCTAAACTTCAGCTTTCACAAATGCATTAGAAGTCTCGGACGATCCAGACTGGAGCCAGTTCTTGGCGCAAACAAGAGCTTCAAGTGTAACTGGACGCAATGAACTGCGATAACTGTCAATCTTCCAGCGTACAGGACAAGCCGGTGCCGGATCTCGAGCCGGAGGGGGGCGCGGTGGTTCGCCGGTCGGAAAGAAGGAGGGCAGCAGAGAGAGAGGGAAGTCGCGGTCCTCTAACCGGACGGGAGCGCTACGGCGGACGGCGGCTCTCGGGCGGACGACTGGTGACGGCCAAGCTGCCCTTCGAGCTCCCTCTCTCCCTTCAGCTCGCAATCTGATATGTCACTGATTCCTTCCCCTGTGACTTTTACCTGAGACTTTTACCTGAACCAAAGCACTGGCGGGATCGTGATGCGAGCGGAACTGGAGATCAACAGGCCGGCGGGTGTGAGGTGGTCGGGCACCAACGTTCCAGCGTACAAGACAAGCCGGTGTCGGATCTGGAGCTGGAGGGGGGGCGCGGTAGTTCGCCGGTCACGCGGTAGTTCGCCGGTCACGCGGTGGTTCACCGCGAAGAGAGGGAGGGCAGACAGAGAAGAGCGGGATCGTGATGCGAGCGGAACTGGAGATCAACAGGCCGGCGGGTGTGAGGCGATCGGGCACCAAGTTCCAGCGTACAAGACAAGCCGGTGTCGGATCTGGAGCTGGAGGGGGCGCGGTGGTTCGCTGGTCACGCGGTGGTCCGCCGCGAAGAGAAGGAGGGCAGACAGTGAAGAGCAGGGGACGGACGAGTCGGGGCCAGATCCGGAGCCGGAGGGGTGGCGCGGTGGTTCGCCGGTCGGAAAAAGCGAGGGAGGGCAGAGAGAGGGAGGTTGCACGCGGTCGGTTGCTCGCGGTCGTCTCGCCGGTATCCTCCTCGTTCGTCGGTTGCTCGTAGTGGTTCGCCGGCCGGAAAGAGGGAGGGCAGAGAGGAAGGTCGCACGCCGGTCGGTCGCTCGTGGTCGTCTCGCCGGTATACTCCTGGTTTGTCGGTTGCTCGCGGTGGTTCGCCGGTCGGAAAAAGCTAGGGCACAGAGAGAGAGTTCGTCGGGAGTTCGTTCGGGGAGAGAGAGCGAGTGTAGAGAGAGACGAAAGGAAAGAACAGAAAACCCTAGCTACAGTGCAGAAACATTTTCAAAATGGCGCCTGAAATCGTGGGTCCCGCGCGACACGTGTCGCGCTGCGAGCGCCTTCTTGTTTGCCACGTTGATACATAAGACGTACCCAATATTTTCTCGAATAGAGAGAGTTCAGAGAGTCGGAGGCTGAGACAGAAAATATTAATTACGTCTCATTTTTCTCTCTCTTCTCCTCTCTCTCTCTCTCTCTCTTGCCTCCTTGCACGCTCTCTCTCTCCTCTCTCTTCTCTCTTCCCAGCACACTTTCTCTTCGCCGGCGCGGACAACCGACCGACCACCTCAACCTCCGCGGCGAGCACCTCCTCCGGCATGTCCGGGAAGGTGCACGAGTGCTCGATCTACCGGCCAAGCTCTCGGCGGGCACAAGCGGTGCCACAACAAGGCCCTCACTCCTGCCTCCTCGGCCGCCGCCGTCCCCGCCGCCTCGACTGCCAACGGGGTGAGCATCTCGGAGGGCGTGGGGTCCACTCACACGCAGAGCCAGGGGCAAGTTCGATCCGAACATCCCGGCACTCCCGGAGTTCTCCACCCGGTTCGCGGTCTCCGGCAACTGCACCCCTCCAAACCGGCGATTGGAATCGAAACGGGAAATAGATCGAGTTTTAGATAGGAATAGAGACGACTGTTTTTGTTCGTCTCTTTGTTTGTTGGGTGATGCTGGAGTTCTTTTGAATCTTTTTGATGGAGAGAGGGAGGTGTACAGGGGAGAGAGGAGAGAGAACGTGCATGAGGCAGGAGAGAGAAATGGGACAGAAGAAGAGAGACAAAAGTGGGGCAAGAGAAGATAGAGGAGAGAGAGCGCAGGAGGCAGGAGAGAGACCGCGTGCAGCGAGGAGAGAGAGGACAGAAGAGAGAGAAGAGTTCGCCTGACAATTTGGGCCCACCGCGACACGTGTCCGTTCCAAAGCTCTTCTTATTTGCCAGGCAAATAAGACGTACCTAATATTTTCTTCGAGAGAGAAAAAAAAAAAGCACAAAATAGCAGTGAGGAGAGAGAGAGAGACAGATAGAAAGAGAAAGGAAAGTACCCCCATTCCCGACGCCTGCAACTCATCGCCGCCGCATCCTTTCCTCCGGCGAGCTCCTCCGCCCTCGACAACGACCCGACGCTGCTCTCCGCCTTGCGACTGCCTTGCTGTTGGGCCGCGCTGCGACGTCTCTGCCGTTGTCCCGACTGCCTGAGCGCCGCCACGTCAAACCGAGACCATCGCCGTGCCACCACCGCCGTCGCACCTTCGGCGATGAGCCGCTGCTGCTTTGCTTGCTGTCCCGACTACCGGAGCTTGAAGTGGGCAGCTGCACCACGCCTGCTGCCCTACGACGCCTTCGCCGGCCAACGCGAGTCACCATCCCGAGTTTTGCCGCTGCTCGCCGCCTGCACCAGCGACCACGAAGCTGCTCTGTTCCGTTGCCGGCCGCTCGCGACCCGCGACGACAAGCTGCTAATTCGCGTCACCCCCCGGTCGAAGCATCCGCTCTAGCAACGCTAGGCGTGCTTGGCATTTTCTCTAGTCGGTCTGAGGTTCTCCAACGCCGACACAGTCCCAAACGTCCTGGATTTTCTCCTCTGCTGATCGTCCGTAGCTTCCAACACGTGAGCGACACCACCACGGGCTACCATAATCTCATGCACCACCAACCACGATTGAAGAAATAGCAAGCGTTGATTATTTGGATTATTCGATGGTTTGGTCAAAGTAAAAGTCAAAGCTTTGAGTGCAGGTCAAGGTCAAGGTCACGCTGAAAATCCTCTCATACGTGCTGGCTATTATCCGACGCCCACTAATTCACACCGGGCTTCGATATTTCATCGGCCATTCCATCAAAGCCGAAAACCACCTCCACCGCCACTGCGCACCATCGCCAATCACCATCCGACCCGCTATCCACCGGTTCGAATTTGGGAACAAATTCTCCAAATTAGATAATAATAGTTATTCGATTCCATGGAATATCTTACTGCCCAGTTTGATTATTGCATCCGAATAATATATATTTTTGAGTGATAGACTTATCCCCAAATGAAGATGTTTTTCCTAATTCGCAGCCGCATATAATCTTTGATTCTATCTATAAGGCTTTAGATGGAATTGTTGATTCAATGAATATCCTTAAAATTGATATTTTGAGTTTTAGGGCTTAGGATTAATTTGTTGACTTTATTCGCGAAATTTCAAGTCGATTATTAGATGTTGGCTCCATATTTGAATCGATTGGATGATACCTTTATGGATTGTGTGGTTTGAATATTTTAATTGCTTTCCTTGTCTAGAAAATACAAAATGATTGCATTGCATATCATGTAGATTAATTAGGTCATATTGTAGGTTTAAATAGATTCTATAATATTCAATATAAAATTCTAATTTAAATTAGGAATTAACACAGTTTAATACCTAAATTGAATTAGATATTATCCTTGTTCTAGATAGTTAATTTCTCTCATTTTTAATTACGAATTCTGATTATATATATATCATGTGTATGTCATGTAGAGTATTAACATATTAATCATTGCCCGTCATTAAAGTTAGGCCATTAGGATTTGAAGTTGGGCTCACTATGGGGGGACTGGATTCGTCCCTTGCCATGGGCATCAAATAAAATTAGTTCTGTCGCGTGGGACCATGTGCCTTTTGATAATATAGTAAAGGAGAGATATGATGCGATAAAAGAACAGAAAGGGCCACCCTTGCATGAGCTTCAGGCATAAGTTTTTGGGGTTTTACTGCCCCATTAAGAAGCTTGGTGAGAACTAGGAAATTTTTTCTTTAGTTTTCCTGTAGGATAACTTTTTGAATGCTAGTTCAGATATTAATGTTAAAGCAGGCCATATAGCACGATCACCTGATTAATAACCTCATCTGCAAGATTTTCCAAAATCAACAGTAGCATAGCAAGCAAGACCAAAGCACAAAGGTTGAAATAATGGATGGCAATAAACTGTTGATTTGATTCTGTAGACAAAGGTAATTTGACACATCATCTAGGAAGATACTTACAATGCATAAAATCTAGAAAAGGTACTTATAATGCAGAAAATCTAGAATTTAAAAAAACAGTTTCCTAAACCCTAACCATTTTTATAATAAAATAAAAGTTTCTTTTCTCGGAGTTTAACATTGCGCTCGGTTCAGGATGCTTTTTCTGTGCGGGAAAAGAACAACTTTTTGCCTGAGACTGGAATGCACTTAACAAGCCAACCAATCGGCCAAGACAAAGCAGCGAGTCCGATGCAAGCACCCCATTGTCCCCAGTCCAGCCTCTCAGTGTTGGCAAACCTCTTTAGAAACTCAACCATCACCACCTGAAGAATTATGGTCATGCTAATGATGCCCAAGAACAACTTGTTCTTATGGATCCCTTTAAATACATTTTTCTCCTCCAGCTTCCTGGCATTAAATTCGTTGAAGACCTGGCAGAGGACGAAGCAGTTGAAAATAATTGTGTCCCTCACTTTCTTGTCCACCCCAAAAATGGAACTCCCCTTGAATTGTAGGGTCAGGAGGATGATAACTTGGTACAAGGCCTGAGATACGAGATTCCTCCACATGACTCTGCTTATAAGCGGCTCAGTTCGTCCAACAGGTGGCTTTAGCATGAGATCATTTGTAGGTTGCTCTGTCGCCAATGCCAAAGCTCCCAGGGTGTCCATAATCAAGTTCACCCAAAGAAGCTGGACAGCTGTCAAAGGGACATTGCCAGAAGAGACCGCAGCAACGAAGTTGATGACGAGTGCAGCCACATTCACAGTGAGCTGAAACTGGATGAACTTTTGGATGTTGTTGTAGACACACCGCCCCCACCTCAGCACAGTCACCACGGAGGCAAAATTATCATCGAGGATGACGATATCTGAGCTCTCCTTTGCCACCTCAGTGCCTTGGATTCCCATGGAGAGGCCGATATCCGCTTCCTTTAGGGCTGGCGCGTCATTCGTGCCATCACCAGTGACTGCCACCACATGCCCTTTCTGCTTCAAGCACTGCACCATCAAAAGCTTATCAGATGGGGATGATCTAGCCATTACCCGGATTTTCTCGATTGCTGCCGCTCTCTGTTCAGGCGAGTAGTTGCGAAACTGCACGCCCTCCACTATGGCTTCATGTTCGAGATCTTCCTCCGGATTGAATATCCCGCATTCCAAGGCTATAGCTCTTGCAGTGTGCATGTTGTCTCCTGTGATCATCTTGATGTTCACCCCAGCGCTTCTGCAAGACACCACTGCCCTTCTCACGCCTGGTCTGCATGGGTCCTTTATCCCCACTATCCCCAGCAGTGTAAGCCCATCTTCCTCAAGTTTCCCATGAAATTGAGCAAGTGAGCCATCCAACTTTTTGTAGGCGAATGCGATGCAGCGCAGGCTTTTGTCTGCCATATTTTTAATTACTGTCCCGAAATCAGACCTTGCTTCATCAGTCATGACAGTCACCGTCCCACTTTGGCTATAATAATCTGAACACATTGCCAAGATCATCTCAGCAGCTCCCTTCCAGTGTATGTGAGCTACTGGCTCTCCTCTCCTCCTCACAGCGACCCCACTTCTCTTTTTCTCAGAATTGAATGCCTCGACTTGGACTATCTCCCATTCTTGCTTCAGCTCGTCCATCGTCATACCCAATTTGGATAGACCCCAAGAAAGTATCGCCTTTTCAGTTGGGCTGCCTAAAATTTCAGGAACAGATTCAGAAGGTCGCATGTGGACAGTACCGGTCGTGTTCAATCCGATTCCTTGTAGGAGGACTTCAACGATGCTGGTCGCTATTTCTGTGGATGCATCTGCACTCGCATGTTCTTTTCCCATACATAACTCTGTCACTCTCATCTCGTTTAACGTGAGAGTCCCGGTTTTATCCGTGCAGATCGTTGTGGCAGACCCCATGGTTTCACAGGCGGAGAGCTTCCGGACCATGGCCTTGTCACCCATCATGCGCTTCATGGAGTAGGCCAGCGTCAGAGTGACGGCCAAAGGCAAGCCCTCAGGTATAGCCACCACCACAATGGTCACTGCTGCAGCAACTATGCGCACAACAGCGTTCATCACATCCCCCGACTTGGTCTTCCCGCTGGTGAATTCTCTCTTTCCGGCATCATCTTGGGTGTGTCCAGTGAAGTAGCGGATCATCAAGACGAGAAGTACCAGTACGGCGACCGACACCCCGACCTTCCCGATGAAGGAAGTCAACTTGTTTAGACGGGCTTGGAGCGGGGTCTCTTCATCTAAGTCACGGCTCACGGAGCTCATCATCTCGCCCCATGCAGTGTTCATGCCGACAGAAGCAACCATCATTCGACCGTAGCCATCGATCACTTTGGTGCCCGAGAGCAAGAAAGGGTTCTCGCTATCAACTTCGATGTGATCGCTTTCACCAGTCATGCTAGACTCGTCAACTCTCAGGGAATGGCCATCAACAAATAACCCATCAGCCGGAACCTGGTCACCAATCTTCAGATACACGACATCACCTACAACAATATCAAAGATGGAAATTGGTTGCCTCCTGCCATCTCTCACAACCTCTACTCTAATGTTGCTGCTCTCTTTTGAAAGTTTCTGGAACTGCCTTCCTTGCTTATAGTTGCTGACAGCAGAGACAATGACGACCAGAAAGATGGCGATAATTATACTCCCACCATCATACCAACCTTCTTTAAGGCCGTGCTGTTTGATACCGAATGCTAATGAGAGAACAGCGCATGCTATGAGAATGATTATGATCATGTCTTTGAACGCATCAAGCACAAAGCTGAGAAAGCTCTTTGCCAGGGGCTTATTGTACTTATTGGCACCGAAAATTTTGGTTCGGCGCATGAGGTCGGTTTCATCCCCACTCAAGCCATTTTCGAGGTTTGTCATGAGAATTGAAGCGAGTTGTTTAACGCCACCAAGTTGAGCAAGAGTATCAAAGCTTTTCTCTCTTACCAGGTTACTCAGGATCTTCGGGCCGACGTCTCGAAGAGAAGGGCAATCTCCTTCACGTGGATTATCACTGCTCTCGAGGTCAACATTGATGGCAACGTAAGAGAGCGTCCGCAACAGGTCCGTCTTCTTCCCGAGGACTTGTTTCGACAGAGACTCGAGAGCCCTCGTGAAGTATATGACCGTGAAAGCCAGGCGCCATCTTCGCCCGCGGATGATATTCGTCGGGCCATCGTCGCGGTCGAGCACCGCATCGGTTGCTGCTTCTTCGCTAGGTTTACGGAGCCTCAACGACGACATGGATGAACAACAGAGAGGGAGAAGACAAAAGGGTGTGCTTGGATCAGCAAAACGAGTCGCGATGGAGATGAGTCAGAGGGGGTCAAAACACGGATTGACTTGGGTGGGACCGATGTATTGGGTTCTGAGATTATATAGTGCAGTGATTTTTCATTGCGCGTGAAGTTCTTGGAAGTTTTTTTTTTGGAAAGTTCTTGGAAAGTTCGCTGTAGCTTCGTGGATGACATTTCCACGAAGACTTTCCAGATCTGGAATCACAACTGCTTAAATTTTAATGGGAATTTTACTTAATGGTGCCGTTATAATTTTGGAAAATTATCTAATAGTAATTATGACTCACCTTCTCAGAAATTACCACTGATTGAGTATTCGCAAAGGGATTGAAAAAAGTCTGTTGCCCTATTGAATTTCTTCGAAACTCACGCCCAAAATTAAATCGTCCTTATCCCAATCCTTAGAATGTTGGAATTTAAACCTCCCACTCTCCCTTATCATAGAAAAATCCTAGTAGTTTATTAATCTCCTTCCACGATTAGCTATTGCATTGATTATTGAGCACGGGAAATTTTATCAAGCAATAAATGTATTTGACTGGAAATTTAGGTGAAGAATCAAGTGATTTTCTAGGTGCTTTACTTAATGTGTGTCTAGTCCACACAAGTCAACTATTATGTGTCAAGCATTAATTTATTATTTAATTTTGTTTCAGAATATTAAATACAAGAAGAGTGCATATGAAATCGATATATACTACAAGAAGAAGCAGACACTTAAATAAATCACATTCAATTTTTGCTAAGGTTCGACCTATCACTTTTTCAAAAGGTTTTAGTTAATCTTTTATCTACCTACAATTACTTATCGATATAATATAATTCATGTTACCTCCATAGACGAAGAGTGAAGAAAAGTTGATTTGGTTTCCCACCCCCTAAGTTAATGTTCTAAATTATTTTAAGGGCAAAAGATCCACCAACAAAATTTACATTTGTTAAGAGCAGATATGCATGACTTCTCTCATCTGTCACCTTCAGTGTCACAAGATCAGTAATTTGATACCTTTCAACTACCCTAATTTTACATTTTGTTTCCCTTTTGTTATTGAAGTGGTCCATTGGCATTCTTGAAAAATACTTGCCGAGATCACGGCAAGTCCAACCAAGCACAATCACAATCATTTGATTTCGTGAAATTCACGTTCAATACATGTGATGGGCAGATGTGATTGATTCGGTTTATATGCATCTGAATCTAGCCAAGAATTTGCCACGAAAATCTCTAGGCGTAAAAGTTCAGTCACAAGGATCTCATTTTCCCTTGCAAATGACGCTTGGATGGCAAACCCCACACAAAGCGTGAACGTAGGGCATGAAAAAGTCCCCCGTGTAACCAACAGAATTATTTCTGGTTTTCTTTGTTGGTTGCTTTTCAGTTTTCATCTTTTTCCATTGGAGATCTCAATAGCTAATTATGAGAAGCGTTGGGAGCTTATTAAACAAGTGAAGAGTGTTCTGACCGAATCAGAAAACAAACATTTATCGTCAGGCAAATAATTTATATTTTTGTTGTCGTTACATTATTATCATTTACCATAAAAAAGAAAGATCAATTCTACTTATACTTCCACTACTTTCACAATTTTATGGAACTCCTTTCACCTTTTGGTAACTTGTGCTGTTTCCTCACCATTACTTTGCTTTTGCTTTGATCCATGCGGTCCCGCGTAGCTTCTTTCCTGGACCATTGTTGAACAACATTGTGCTTCAAGCTGCTTGGAATAAGGAAACCTTTGTGCATGGACAACCTTAGATTCAAAGGAAACCCTCCAATGAATCTGATTCGAAAGCATAAAAGATTAGGTCGGGATGATGAACACGCAAAGAAGGTCGGGATAAACCCTTTAGCAAGCGATTTCTGATTGCGAAAGGCAAGTTGTATTAGTGACACCGACTTAATGTTTCATATGTGATTGTGCAGTTAAAGGAATTTGAATAGTTTGCATCACGGCCACAGAAATTCTAATTCCCTCACAATTACATTTTCCTACATTGGCCCCAGGTTACATTGATACCATCACCTAAGAATCCTCCGTCTTAAAAGTAAGTTTGGTAAATTTATTCCGTCAATTTACACATCTATATCATACTTTCTTTTGTAGCACAACGGATCTAAAACTTCAAGTTGATCTCAAAAGAAAGAAACGAGTCGGTAAAAAGTTTAGCACAATAGAACAAGATAAATAGATTAAATTTTTTTACTAGAGGTGTTTATGGTTGGCAATTATCAAAATGATCTTCAATTGGATCAAGCGAAGTTGTGAACTATCACATACCATTTTCATGGCCTAATTCCCTAAGAAAAACTCAACTTTAGGTGTAATTCCAATTTTGCCTTGAATTTTGTTATCTATAAGAAAAACCTCAAACTTTAATCCATTCCAAATGTGCCCAAATTTTTCATTGTCTAAAAAAACACCTAACGTTAAATTCAATCCTAAATATACCCTCGAATTTTTTTTTTTGTCTAAAAGAAAAATCGGTCACTTTTTACTCTTGTCACAAATCTAGCCTCGTTAGTCCTCTTCCGTCCAAAAATCCTCATTACTTATCTCTAATTTTCATATCCTATAATTGATTTTATTTTGAAGGTAATTTTTCATGTCATCTTATTGATATAGATTTCTTATCGACGTGAAAATACCATATCAAGTTGGTTAATAAATTGAAAATTTATGATTTTTTGAACAAAACAAAATTCGAGGCATATTTGAAATTTGACCTTAAGTTTGAAGTTTATCCCAAGATAAAAAAATCGGTAATGATTTAAAACTGAATCTAAAATTTAGGATTTTTTTCAAGATAAAAAATAAAAAATTCAAAATAGAATTGAAATTGGATCTAGGAGTTGCTAGGAAAGTAGGGCCCATTTACACAGAAAACGATGAGGTCCTTTCGAGTCATAAATTAAAAACCGAATAGCAGGCCCGTTCTCTCACTTGAAGACCTTTTTTTTTTTTTTTTTTTTATGGGGCTTTACTCTATTCCTACTTTACACTCACTTTATGGGACTTGTCCATTTATTATTGCGGGCGTGGGAGTCATGCAACCCACTCTCGAAACTTACGCATCTCTAACCCATCCCTATTTTATTTGAGAAGGTGGGGGTTTGAAACTCACATTTCCCTTCACATGTTGGAAGGGTGGCCACCTGGGCGAACCCCAGTGGTTACTTGAAGACCTTTGAAAGTACAATTATGGGGTCCATTTATTATTTCCGAGCGAGTACATGTCACTAAATTTTCGTTTATTGTGGGCCTATTTTATTTGATCTTTTCTAGCAGCAAAAGTCCAAAAATTGAATCGCAAGTCTTTAACAATTCGTCAATCAAAGAACCAGTCGATCGCAACTATAAACTTTAGGGGTGAACATGGCAAACCGCCCAAATTGAGAATCACTTGGACTAGATTGAATTTGCCAGTTTGGTCTAGTTTCGATTCCATAAAAATGAAACCAATGATTATCGGTTCAGTTTCCGATTTCGAAGAGAATCAAAATGGATTAAACTAAAACTGGACAGGATTACACTAGATCAATCCCTTTTTAAAAGGGAATATATTTTTTTAATTTCTTAAAAATATCAATAAAACTTAAAAATAATAACAATTCTTGTAATTTTCTTAATTTTTCAACTTTTGTTGTTAAGTAATCAATTTCATGAGACTAGACCAGACTAATTCCCGATCCTAAGTCGATCCGATCTGATTCCCATTCCTTGAAATTGGGAGCTGGTTCTCCTAATCCGACTCTCGGTTCCTAAGTAGAGTCGAATCAGATCGACCGATCACTCTAATAAATTTTGGTTTGGTAAGCCGTTCTACTGTGATTATTTATTTTCCCAATGAGGGACGTACACCGTCGTGCACGCCATGCCTCAGTCTTGGTTCAGTCTTTTCGGATGAACATGGAGACATTTGCTTTGACGGAGAAAGTGCGCCAAAGAGGACATAACGTATGGAATATTTCATTTAGTCAAATACTCAAAAGGCACATCACACCTTTTTTTTTTCTATTGACCTTGACTTGACTTGACTTGACTTATGACTAGACATGACTAAATGCAGTGATATTTATTTATGATATCTCGTCCTCCTTGAGGTTTCTCATTTTCTTTTAGTCATTTGTCCATAAATTTATGAATTCACCCCACTTATGAATTTAAGTTTTTAGAATGAATAACATAATATGGTATCAAATTCTGGTTTTGTTTCAATTTATTGGCATATGCAATTGTTAAATTTAATTCTTTTTGTACATGAGATAAAGTGTTCAAATATTTCATATAGCTCTTGTAGTTTTATATACACTTTATATGCATATGATCAACCTCAATTATTAATCTCAAGCATTTGTATTGGACATTCTATCAAGTTATGTTATTTCCCAAACACTTTGACATTAATAAAAGGGAACAAGAATATTCACGAGAAAAATAATGCCAGATTTGGAAGTTGGAATCCGCGTCAATTTGAAAGGATGATGAAGGTGCCTTAGAAATAAATACAAATTTATGTGGGTTGAGATTTATCAAGATGGCGAAGAAAAATAAGGTGAAGAGGAACCTTGATCTCTCGGGGGGACCAAAAGAGTGTTGTGAGAAAATATCGATTGGAAGATATTTTGTCGAGTGTTCACATCAAAATCAAACGCCTTATCACCCGGCATTAATCTTTTAGGTGAAGAAAGAGATGTAAAGGATCAATAAATATATTTGCAATTAGTTGTTCTTTTCGAAATTGACTATCGAATATTAAGTTGACATAGTTCTTTTCGAAATTGACTATCGAATATTTGGAGAGTCGCCCTCTCTCGCTCTGGAGAGTCGCCCTCTACCTCTTGGTAGCTTCTGTGTTCATCTTCCCTTCTTAACCCTAACCCCAGATTTCAGAACTCCCACATCAAGCTTGCTTTCTCGCATGGCGTTTTCAACGGCATATCCCACGTCTTACTTTTATGAACTTCGTTTCAGGAGTCGCAACCCCCTATCTTCAAGTACCGGCTCCTTTTCTTCTCTGTTTCATCCATCTTCCTCTTAATTCTGTTCCCACCCTTTCCATCGCTCTTCTTCATACTGTTTTAGGTCGAATTTGGTCTTCTTTTCTCTAATTTGGATGCTGGGTCGACCGATTCATCTGCATGTCTAATCCACAACCCAACTTCTATCGGACTGGTATTCTGCATGTGCTTTTTTAGTCTTTATAAACTCTGATCCATCCTTTGCCGATTCTACTCTTTATGGATACTGGTAGTAAGGAAGAGGAAGCTAGACTTAATGCGTTATGTACTCGCCTGGGTCGACTGTGGTCTCCTCAGCATATTGAGGTCTGGGATGAAGCCCCTCCTGCAGAGAAGATTGAGGAATGTAAGTTAACACTTGTAGGCAAAATTATTGCAAACTCTCCTATAAACTTCCCGGCTTTTCAGAGTACGATGAAGAAGGTATGGCGTGTCGATAATGTTGATATTTCACAAAGAGAAGCAGGTCTTTATGTATTTAAATTCCCCTCTGAAGGGGCAAAGCAGCGTATTTTAGACAGTGGGCCATGGTCATTCTCAAATAATCTGATTATTCTCAAACCGTGGATCCCTAACACTCCCTTGCATTGCTATGAATTCAACACATGTGCATTCTGGGTCCAAGTTGTTGGCTTACCGTTAGAACGCTGCACAGAGCAGTTGATAAGTAAGGCAGTCTATGATCTTGGACCTGTTCTGGATGTTAAAATTGAGGCGAAAGAGGGCTCCAATCTTAAAATAGGAAGAGCTAGGGTGGCCCCTGCATATTCGAAGCCTCTCAAACCGGGAAAGCTTATTCGAGTGGAAGGCAAATCAATCTGGTTAGACCTTCGATATGAAAGATTACCGACCTTCTGTTATTCTTGTGGCGTACTCGGTCATTATGCTTCCTATTGCAAAGATATCCCTTATGAAGAGGCAAATTTTGATGAGCGTGACAAGATGTATTATGGCCAATGGCTAAAGGTGAAGCTCGGGACCCTAGCCCTTTCGCGGGCTTTCTATGAAACAAAACCATTTATGGAAGATGGAGAGGAATCAATACCTGAAACTCCTCCACAAGGCTTGCTATTGCTCCCACCTGGTCCATCAGATTCCAGCACTAAGAAAGTAGAAAGAGACCCTCACAAGGCTCAGCATCTCCCTTTTCCCACTACATCTATGCAGCCAACATATCCCATTCTGTCATCCTTTCGGTCGAGACAGTTCTTGAATCCACTTCATTTTTCCCCGAAGGTCCAAGTCTGAAATGTTCCAATGCTGTTAATGTGAAGTTATACAGTCAGTTACCAATTCCAAAAAAGTTAAAAAACCTCTATTGCCGACTAAGACCTCTCCGGTCAAGAAAGTCAAGCGGTATTCTCCATATGGATCTCGTCCTGTTCTTCCAGAAGTTTTTGAAGAGTGTCAACTGCTGGAAACTCCCATCTTAATGGCTGAAAATGTCAGAGATTGGGCTGAGGTGGTTTGCCCCAATAAGCCACCCAAGGATAAATGAAGATCATGAGTTGGAACTGTCAAGGATTGGGCAATTCCTTGACAGTTCAAGCCCTTAGGGCCTTAGTGGCCCAAGAACGGCCCGATGTTCTATTTTTGATGGAAACTCGCAATCAAGAATCTCTTATCCAGCGTGTCCAAGGCAAAATTAAGTTCTCAAACAGTTTTGTTGTTAATCCTATAGGTTTGGCTGGAGGTATGGTTATTTTTTGGACGAATCAGATCTCTCTTCACATTAATAGCTCTACTGCGCACTATATAGATACTATATGCACTGAAATTGGTACTGGCTCACCTATGGGTCTTACCTGTTTACATGCGCCGTCGGTCTTTCAACACCGACAACTTTTTTGGGCAGATTTAAGGCAGCTCAGTACCTTGCATACTTTACCTTGGGTGTGCATAGGGGACTTTAATGACATATTACATCCATGGGAGAAGATAGGCAAGAGACTAGCTCAACCTTACCGTATGCATGCTTTTCGGGAATTTCTTCATGACTGTGCATTGCTGGACCTAGAGACAAAGGGTTGTGCCTACACCTGGATTAATAACAGAAATGGCGAGGAAATTGTCAAGGAAAGACTCGATCGTGCACTCGTACAATCGAATGGCGATTAAAAATATGCGAGGCGAGAGGTTCTTGCCCTTCCCGCCATAGGCTCCGACCATGACCCAATTTTATTAACCACTAATGTAATGCCAGTCAAGAGAAGAAAGTGCTTTACCTTCGAAGCTTTTTGGCTTCAAGATGCAGAATGCCGAGAGGTGATATCCAAATCTTGGCCTCATCATTCCACCGATCAGCTCCAAATTTCGCAGCGGATTCGGAACACCACTACGGCATTGGCCAGCTGGAGCAGGAACAAGTTTAAGGCAGCTCAGCAACAAATATATCTTTTGCAACAACAACTTCAGCACTGTATTAACCAGCCTGCATGTAATTATGACAAAGATCTGGTCAATTCCTTGAGATTTCAAATTCAAGAAAAATGGGCACAAGAAGAACAATATTGGGCCATACGCTCTCGCATTAACTGGATGTGCTGGGGTGATCGTAATACGCCATTCTTCCATGCTACCACAATACAAAGGCGCAAAAGGAATAAAATCAGCATTTTACGTAACGATAATGGGGAATGGATTCGTGAGCCAGATCAAGTGAAGCATGAGACACTCAACTTTTTCCAGCAATTGTATACTTACGCGAGGTCAAAGGGACTATAGCCCTATTTCGATGCAATGCTTCCCAATAGTAACAGCAGAAATGAATACACATCTAACAGCAGAAGTAACGAGGGAGGAAGTCAAACGAGCTACTTTTCAATTAGGCGCAACTAAAGTGCCAGGACCAGATGGGTTAAATGGATTATTCTACCGTCATCATCGGGACATTATAAAGGAAGAGGTCTTCTCAACTTTTCAACAATTTTTTGCTACAGCAATCATGCCATCGGAAATCAACCGAACTTCCATAGTCCTTATTCCAAAAATCCAGAATCCCGAAAGGTTAGAACACTTTCGCCCCATCAGTTTATGTAATTTTATCTACAAGATCATATCAAAAGTTTTGGCTAACCGTCTAAAGACCTGGCTGCCGGTGCTAATTTCTAAAGAACAAAGTGCGTTTGTCTCTGGTAGACAAATCCAGGACAATATTCTTATCGTTCAAGAGGTTATACACCAGCTGAAATCTAGAGACAGAAAGAAAAAATTTCAGGGAATTCTCAAGATGGATATGAAGAAAGCCTATGATAGGGTGGAGTGGGATTTCTTAAAAGATTATCTTCACAGACTTGGATTTCATGCTCAATGGGTGAAATGGATGCTGCAGTGTGTTTCAACGACTTCTTTTAGTGTAAAACTGAATGGGGAATCTCTCCATTATTTTCGCCCATCCCGAGGTTTAAGGCAAGGTGACCCTCTATCCCCCTATTTATTCATACTCGTGGCAAATTTACTATCTACTCTTATCCGAATGCTGTTACCATGGGTCATTTAAGAGGCATTAAACTCAACAGATGGTGTCCTACGTTATCACATTTATTCTTTGCCGATGACGCCATCTTGTTCATTGATGGTCGACTACGGGAGAGCCAAAACTTATCAAACATTCTCAATCAGTATTGCCTAGCTACTGGTCAAGATATAAACAGAAACAAATCCGGCTTGTTTATGAGTTTATGAGTAAAAACTGCCCCTATTCTCTTAGACTTAATCGGCTAATGATCTTAGAGTTCCAATCTTGGACAGAACAGGGAAATATTTAGGCATTCCGTCGATTGGGGATCTTCTAAACGTGACATGTTTGCATGGATCTTAAGTAGAGTTAATACTAAGCTGGAGGGGTGGAAGGAAAACCTAATATCTAAGGGAGGGAAGGAGGTTCTGTTGAAATCGGTGGTTCAGGCACTACCGCAGTATGCTATGATGATTTTTAAGCTTCCTATATCCATATGTAAGGCGGTGGAACAACAAACAGCAAGGTTCGGTGGAAAAACAAGTAACAACAAATCGGGCGTTCATTGGAAAAGCGGGAAACTCTCAAAAAGAGTAAAGATCAAGGAGGTTTAGGTTTTCGCGACTTAATTTCCTTTAACAAAGCTCTTTTGGGTAAGCAAGCATGGAGACTTTTTCTTAATCCTTCCTCTTTGTGGAGCATTGTTTTCAAAGCTTTATACTTCCCTCATACAAGTTTCTGGTCTACAAAAAAGGGGACGAGGTCTTCTTGGGGCTGGCAAAGTCTTATTCTAGGCAGGGATTCTATTATTGAAAAACTCCAATGGTCAGTAGGGAATGGCACCCAGATTAGAATCAGAGAAGACAAATGGCTGAAAATGGGAGTTCTAGGTGGACCATACAACAGGACAGAACCGAAAATAGTGCAGGAACTTATTCTGCCTAATCAGAATGAGTGGAATGAGGAACGACTGCGTCAATTTTATCAGGACCACATCGTTACCGAAATACTATCTATTCCTCTATCGCCAGCCTCCTCTGAGGACAAAATTGTGTGGACAGACACTTCAGATGGTTGTTATTCCGTTAAGAGTGGTTATCATTTCATTAAACAAGTAGCATCTCTCAAGTTTCAGTCTCAGCCTTCATCCTCATATCAGCCCCCTACTACCTTATGGAGACAGATTTGGAAAACTCAGATAGCTCCAAAGGTTCGTGTATTTCTTTGGGCCGTGTGCCAGAATGCTCTACCTACAGCAGAGAATTTATATCGCGGGAAGATTATCCGAGACCCTTTTTGTAAACTCTGCTCATCGACATACCCGAAACCCCGGAACATCTATTCCTTCTATGTCCATGGACAAAATACATATGGAATCACCCCAGCGTGCAAATTCAAGTTACACACCACATAATACAGCGCATCGACACATGGCTTCATACGCATATTAACCAGAAGAAGGATCATCCGACAGGTGTACCTGTGTTTGACCAGATCGCGGCTTTGCTTTGGCATATATGGAAGGCCCGGAACCTCTTTGTTTTTCGGAATCAACGGACACACCCGGATCACCTGGTTCAAGCATCAATTAATATGGCTCAGGTAGGCAGTCGAATTCCACAGATTGAAAAACCTACCCGGAAGACATGGTTGAACCCTAACCGGAATTGGGAACCTCCGACACAGGGGATACTAAAGATCAATCTCGACGGGGCTTTTCCCAGTGGACACCATGAAGGCGCGATTGCTAGCATCGCTCGGGACTCTTCTGGCAAGTTGATTGGAGGATTCGCCCGTACCGTTAGGGCTCGATCTGCCATAGAAACAGAGACCCAGGCTCTGTTATACACTCTTCGGGAGCTATTACAGAAAGAACAGGTGGAAGACTACCTCTTTATTGAATCGGATAATCTCATCCTAGTTGAGACCATCAACGGATGCCGCGAACCACCCCGGGATTGTCGAGCTCGTTTGCTGAATGCGTAGCCTTGAAGACGTTGTTTTCCAATCGAGCGTGCTGCACCGCCGAAGGAAGCAAATGCCCTAGCTGACGGGTCGCGAAGGCCCATGGCCGAGGCACCCTTCCACACAACTGGGCTTCTTCTCCTCCTCAGCTTATGTTGGACTTACTCTGTATTGATGCCCTGTTTAAGGGATGTACCTTTGCTCACATATGAATGAAAAGTCCGTTTCTTTCGACCAAAAAAAAAAATTATCGTGTTGACGTATTTCATTGTAAACCTAGTCCACATAATCAATTCACAGGAAGTAGTCTACTTCAATGAATACGAAACCCGTCTCGGATCAAAGTTATAAAAATATTCTGAACCATATGGAAAAAGCCTGATGTGGCTCATTGGGCTTGTGTCTCAGAATGGGATCAATCACTTTATGGTGGAGAGAATTTCACTTCATAGAGAAGACAAAAAGCGTCATGTCTTGCTAAAATTAAGGACGTGCACTAAATTTGCTTCTTCACTAGTTTATGACCACTTGAAACTGCTTCGAGTTATTCGTTTACGTTATTATAACATAAAGTAGAAAGATCCTTCTAATTTCAAGGTATCTCAATCGTTTTTTCTTCCTCCAAACATACTTGGTTACTTATTTTACAAAAATTGTGCTCATGGAAGAATTGTGTAAATTCATCATTTTCTAATATTAGAAGTCGGACATTATTGGCTGCATTTGAGAACTGCATTCTCAAGAGATTTTGGGCTCCAAAGTCTCTTGGGCAAATGGAAATTTTGTTTGACAATTTTAAAAAAAAATAATTTTGGGAAGATGCAATTGCATTTCGAAAGGCTTCAAAAGGCCTTTAGGCTTTAGCTTAAGGTAGGTCTAGAATTACTTTGAGCTTTGAGCATTTCCTAAATACAAAATAAGTTTTTCCCCTTCCTACATTACCCCTGCTATACTTTCATAATTATGGAATGTCCTCCAAAATCTTAATGTTGTCAGTGAAGGCCTTAGTAGCTAGCAAGCGGCTAGCGAGCCGTCGTTGCCCAACCTTATGCGAGGCCTAGGTCGCATGACTCAAGCGAGGTTGGCCAATGGCTAGATCTAGCCACCGATAGTCGATTTGGCTCACCAGTGGCTTGAGTTCCGTTGACAATGTTTGAAACTTTTATTAAAAAAAAAAAGTAGTATTATCCAAATATTATTTATGTCAAAATTGTTTTTGCATGTGTTTTTAAATTATATTTTACCAAACACTATTTGCATTTTGGAAAAATCATTTCACCTAAAGTCATTTGCATTTTCCTAGAAGCTTTCCTAAAAGTGTTTCTAAACACACCCATTATCCTACAACAACCTTCTTAACAAGTTTTCAAATCACAAAATAATTCTCTTTTCATAGATACAGTTTCTTTTATTGTATATTTTATATCAATATTATTATCCCAATGTTTAATGATTCAAATATTATGTAACAAACTTACTCTTTCAAATATCAATATCTTGCGCACACAACACGTGTGCACATTTGCTAATTCTACACATGGAGTGCAATTGAGCAAAAACTATAAGCGTCACGGACTTTTATTGTAATCATCTCTTATAGATAAAAAAAAATGTTATATATTATAGTAAATTGACTTTTTCCCCGTATTTGTATCCATATTTCATAAAATGATTATTTTTTCTCAGTCGAAGAGCTTTGTCTAGAAAAAGTGACAGCCAAGTGGGAAAATCTCTCCATAATATATTTTAAATATCGCATCTAATAAATTATGCATTCAAAGTACAAAATGATTAAATTCACTTTATGGGAATGAAAAAATATTAATGATTGTAAATTCAAGTAAAGTAGACTCTATCATGCACTCCAAATTCAAGAAAAGAAATATTGCGTGCATAAGATTTGCCAACGAAACAATTTGAGAAGAGTCTGGAATTGCGACATAAGTAATCTTACCAACTAAGTTAAAATTCAATACATCCATGTCGTAAATGTTTTTAAGGCCCTTAGATCCAAAGTTCATTACATGTTACTAGAATTGCATCGATGAATAAAACAAAAAAATTCCTCAGGAAGCTTCTACACAGGTCAATGGAATTTCTTCAAAGGCTCGTGAAGTTTGAAAGAAGTGAGGCAGATATTCAAGTATTTCAAATATCACCAGAAGCCATTACCAGGGACTTTGATCCTTTCTCTCCCTTCTTCATGTTAATTTCGGTGTATACGATTAATGTTCACTTCTCATATTAGTCTAATCCCAAAGATGGAAGATAAGTAAAAGATTTGCAACTTTTAGACAGAAAACCAAGACTAAGTGGATTGTTGTTGAAAGATCTTACATAAGACAGAGACGTCAAACGGAATAAACTAACCTTAGAAAGGTCGTTCAAGAAAAGTTGAGTGACTAGAGAAGAGAAGGAAAGCACCGAGAGAAAAGAAATGGCTCTTTCTTGGGATTATTACATAGAGAATTCAGCGAGTGGTTATGTAGAATTATATGCTGTTAAATGATGTTATATCACGAAACAGGCCATTTTCCTACATCTGTGGATACTACAATGGATAAAAACATTTGACTAGTTGGTTATGTCCGTCAGACTTTACGTGGTTAATGAGATATTTCACAAAAATGGGCTTCCTAGCTAAAAATGGAGATTTTACAACTGTCTTATGAATTCCATTAATAAAAGTTCATTCAATATTTCTCTGTCACCTTCCCCTCTTTTTATGGGGTTTGGCTAGGAGGAATTGCTCCTAGATACAAAGAAGCTACAATTAACGAAATATAAGCTGAACATTGAATGTGGGATTAGAAATAATTCAAACCTCATTAGGAGGTATGTAAACATCTTGATCCTTGTCAATGACCTTGAAAGCTTCCTTTAACTCCTCTTCTATTTCAATCTCCTGAACATATATCATGCATTTACAAATATGTGATTTAAGTGACACTGGCTATTTTGACTGATATATATACATGTGTGTGTGAAATACCTTGATTTTTCTGGCCATAAGATTCAAGAACTCCCAGAATTCTATCATCCGTTGCCATCAGTATTGACCTCATTGATCGTGCGTTGAATTTCTTCCTATGGGGGATTTAGGTCCTAGGATTTTGCAATTGCCATTCCCTTAATTGTGATGCAACCTATGCATCAAGCAAACCAATAACCAATCATTTGGGAGAGCAAACGCGCATTAGGTGTCGAAATATTAATCAGAATATCTTAATCCCACATAATTTCTATCTTCTCGTATATACTTTAATATAAGCACCAGTTTCAACTTCCATTGCTATTTCATGCCACAACCCCTAGTGTTGGGTAACAAAATTTTAATGTAGCCTGTATCTTCAATATACAAGAACTCCTTTCTAACAGTGTCCACAATTTTCTAAAATTAAAACAAATGGCTTTGATCTATGATCTCCATTGAGAACAATCTCATTCTTTTTGTATCATCGTGTGGTGTCATGTTGAATAGTCAACGATCTAATTCTATTGCTAGTATTGTATTACCAATGAGCCTATTGACACCTAAATTTTAATTAATAATCTAGTAATTAATTGCATTAAAAATTAGAGATTAATCTTTAATCCCTAAACAAAAATAGCGAAATTGTATTTGCATTAGACCGGCGGATGTGTTTGAATTAATAGTTTTGATTTTTAATTTAGTAAGTTGGGCTAAGCCCATAGTGAGAGAGAATTTGGCCAAGCCCGTCATTCTTTAAATGCTGAAACTTAACTTGTGAGATGTACGAAGTTGGAAAATTTGTTAATTTCAAAAAAGATTAGTATTATTCTTCCAAAATTCGGTTATAGGAATAGGCAAGATTCGGTGGAAAACTCGGCCAACAAAATGGAAGGGAAAAGATATTGGGAGCGGGAATTTCTGCAAAAAAAAATAGAAAAAAAAATAGAGATATTCGGATGCTTAGCAATATTCGGCCATATTCTCATAAAAGGGAAATAGAAGATAGCTTAGCAATATCGAAGAGTGTACAAATTATTAAAAATTATTTCGAGCTTGAGCACATTAAAGAAAACTAAACTGATGAGAACATATGAACTCGACAGTAAGCAAAATTGGCGTATTAGAATTGACCAGCCGAAATTGCCAGAAGAAGAAGATTTCAAGTGGATTTCATGAGCCACAAGCGTGAGGGGATTAATCACGCGGGGTTCCTTTTGTTGTCTTCTACTCATCTCTTTGGACTTGGGAAATGATTTATTTATTTGTCGTAATTGGGTGGAGCGCCCTTTGACATACAAATGAGAGAGTCAAAGAAAGAGGAAAGAAGAGTCTATATTGTACGTCTATTTTGTGCTCTCCCTCATTAATTCATGCACATGACTGCACATAAATTTAGGGGGGGCATCGGTGCTGATTCTGGGCGCCTGTGCCCCCATTCCCGACGCCTGCAACTCATCGCCGCCGCATCCTTTCTTCCGGCGAGCTCCTCCGCCCTCGACAACGACCCGACGCTGCTCTCCGCCTTGCGACGTCCCTGCTATTGGGCCGCCCCGCGACGTCTCTGCCGTTGTCCCGCCAGCCTGAGCGCCGCCACGTCAAACCGAGACCATCGCCGCGCCACCACCGCCGTCGCACCCTCCGCGACTAGCCGCTGCTGCTTTTGCTCGTTGTCCCGACTACCGGAGCTTGAAGTGGGCCGCTGCACCACGCCTGCTGCCCTACGACGCCTTCGCGGCCAACGCCAGTCACCATCCCGAGTTTTGCCGCTGCTCGCCGCCTGCACCGGGGACGACGAAGCTGCTCTGTTCCGTTGCCGCTTCGCGACCCGCGACGACAAGCTGCTGATTCGCGTCACCCCCCGGTCGAGGCATCCCTTTCCGCGCCATCCGCTCTAGCAACGCCAGGCGTACTTGGCATTTTCTCCAGTCGGTCTCAGGTTCTCCAACGCCAACACAGCCCCCAACGTGCTGGATTTTCTCCTCTGCTGGTCGTCCGTAGCTTCCAACACGTCATGCACCACCCAACCACGATTGAAGAAATAGCAAGCGGTGATTATTCGGATTATTCGATGGTTTGGTCAAAGTAAAAGTCAAAGCTTTGAGTGGAGGTCACGCTGAGAATCCTCTCATACTTGCTGGCTATTGTCCGACGCCCACTACTTCACACCGGGCTTCGATATTTCATCGGCCATTCCATCAAAGCCGAAAACCACCTCCACTGCGGCCACCACGCACCATCGCCAATCACCATCCGACCCGCTATCCGCCAGTTCGAATTTGGGAACAAATTCTCCAAATTAGACAATAATAGTTATTCGATTCCATGAATATCTTATTGTCCAATTTGACTATTGCATCCGAATAATATATATTTTTGAGTGATAAGCTTATCCCCAAATTAGGATGTTTTTTCTAGTTTGTAACCGTATATAATCTTTGATTCTATTTATAAGGCTTTAGATGGAATTTAGATGGAATTTAGATGGAATTTTTTTTTTTATGACCCGAGAATCGCCGTACAGCTGGTAGTCGGCGGCATAAACCCGAGTGAACCGAGCCCACCCACCTGACTCAACCGCGGTTGAGTCGCACAAACAACGGCGGGGATTTGAACCGCTCCTTTTGTGGAGGGGAGCAAAGTGCAAATTGTGAGACCACCAATGGGGTGGGTTTTTAGACGGAATTATTGATTCCATGAGTATCCTTAAAATTGATAGTTTAATTTTTAGGACTTAGGATTAATTTGTTGATTTTCTTTGTGAAATTTCAAGTCGATGATTAGATGTTGGCTCCATATTTGAATCGATTGGATGATACCTTTATGAATTGAGTGGTTTGAATATTTTAATTGCTTTCCTTTCCACAAAATACAAAAATATTGCATTGCATATCATGTAGATTAATTAGGTCATATTGCAGTTTAAATAGATTCTATAATATAAAAGATAAAATTCTAATTTAAATTAGGAATTAACACAATTTAATACCTAAATTGAATTAGATATTATCTTCGTTCTAGATAATTAATTTCCCTCATTAATTACGAATTTTAATGAAAAATAAAAAAAACTATTTGCATGTCATGTAGGGTATTTACATATTAATCATTGCCGATCATTAAAGTTAGGCCATTCAATTAAAATAGTGTGCCTTAAGGTTCACACATTAGGATTATTTAATTAAAAGTTGCATGTCATATAAACTATTTTTGTACGTCATAGTCTAGCTTTCACTTAAATAAATGAAAACCATAAAAAAATGCTGAGTGAGTTCCATGATAATTAAAAATCATATTTAGGTTGAATATGTATTTCTAATTAATATTTGCTGGAGTTGCTTGGTTGCATCTAGGTAAGTGTTTCTCTCCTATGCTTGCAATTTATTCATCTCTTCGATTATTGAGTCTTGGATTCGCACCTGCATGACCATCTTGTCGATTAAAGATAACTTAAAATCAATTAAAGTTGCTTGCAAAATATATTTTGAAAATAAAAGAGAAAAATGTGTCAAAAGGGCGTTATGGTAATCTAGTATAATCAAGTCTTTAAGCTCATTTAGGGTGCGTTTGTTTGCACCATGTTTCGTTCCCAGGAACAAAAATTTCTGTTTTTTTGTTCGGGAAAAAAAAAGAAAATCAGCAAAAACAAGAAACAAAAAAAAGTTATTTCTTGTTTCGGAACAAAATCTAGAAACACTTCTCTTTTTTATTTTTTTTTCTTTTTTTTCTTTGGCCGGTCGCCGGCGACCGGCCGACGAGGGCCAGCCGGCCTCGCCCGGCCACGGCGAGGCTCGCCCCCCGGCGAGGCCGAGCTCGCCCGCCGGCCGGCGAGGCTCGGCCTTGCCGGCCACCGCCGGCGACGCCAACCGGGCGGTGGTCGAGCGAGGCCGAGCCTCGCCGCCGCCGGGGCGAGCTTGGCCTTGCCGGATCCGGGCGAGCTCGAGCTCGCCCAACCGGGCGTGAGGTCGGGCGAGCTCGATCTTGCCAGATCCGGCGAGGCCGAGCTCGCCCGGCCAAGGCGAGGCCGCCGGCCCTCGTCGGCCGGTCGCCGGCCATGGCCGAGGTCGGCGACCGGCCAAAGAAGAAAAAAGAAAAAAAGGAAAAATAAATAAGAAAAATAAAAAAGAAAAAAAGAAAAATATTAAAAAATTAAAAGAAATAAAAAATTATACAAATTTACCAAACGTGTTTCTATTCTTTTTATATTTTGAAACAGATTTACCAAACGCATTTTTTTGTTCAAAAATTGTTCCCTGGAACGAAACACTTTTTTCTATTTCGTTCTCATAAACAATTTTTAAACGAAACGTTACCAAACGCATCCTTAATCTTTGGTTCTTCGAAATAAGTTATTTCTCCTAATGCTTTACTTAGGGTTTGATTGGCTCATCATAAACCGATTAGTGGTGACTTTTTGATAAGTTACGAATTGATATGCACTTGGCAGAGTCCTAAGTAAGTTTAGATTTAGAATTCCATTAGCCAAACTCTTAGATAGTGGACAATGTGGGTAGGTCACGATAGCTTAGCAAAGCCCCTATCTCGATTGATATGATACTACTTATTATGTACTTATGAGCTAGCTAATGAAGTTAAACCCTATACAATCAATAGAGCTACCTGAAGCATTTTATTTTCTGTGGCTTAATAAGCTACTCGAGTAAGTTGTCGGCCAAGTCTTGGAGAGAAAAAGATTAACATGTCTATGCCTTGAGGATGGAGTTGATGGTGATTTCTGTCACAATTCAACATAGGAATTTTGACTATCTCATTTTATTTCATTCCATTCCATTCTGTTCGTCAGTTCCATTTTCACTCGTTCGACATATTCTTTTTCTGGGAAAACATGCCCTCGGAGATCGGGTATGTGAACATGCCCGCCAGCCCAAACCGGCCCAATTTTCCGTCATTGGTACCACCCCTTCATAGGTCCAATTCCCAATGCTCGAAGCCCATATCAATCAACGTGTCGAAGGCTCAAAGCCCATTCTCGTTCGGAAAACCCGTTTTCTTCGCAGAAGAAGATTTTCATGGAAAGCGCAGACGCAAGTCCACCATTTTCGCAGCGCTTCGGCTAACAAGCGGAACTGGAATAAAGCGGAAAAGCAAAAATTGGGTCCCTCTCTCGCCAACCCCGAAAGCCAGATTCAGTGCACCTTTGACAGTGAAACGAGAGAGATGGGTCAGCATGTTTCTCTCTCTAAAAGCCAGGTACGTACGGATTGCTTGTTCTCCGCAATTCGGACAAATTTTGTTTTTTTGGGGGTCTTCCGATGTTTATTGTTCTAGAAGACGAGCTGGGTTCTCTCCCTCTGTACTTGCTGGTTGGTACGCGAGATAAAGATGGAATAGAAGTTCAGATCAGTGAAGTCTGGTCTATTTAATAAGGGAGCCCCACATTTGACATTCATCGTTGAAAATTTTTAATTTAAGTTTTTACGGGTAATCGGAACGTGTGTTTTCTTGGCTATGTTCTTTTATAATCTCAAGTTTGTTTTTCTTGGTCTTTTTTTTTCTGGTTGCCCTATTTGTTAATTCATGGAAGTACTACTGTTTGTTTACTTTATATTTGCTACATTGCTGAGAAATTATGGTATTGAATGAACTTAAAATTACCGCAGCAATCTGAGAAACCCTTTTCTGGGAAAGTCAGTTGATTGTATGAATTGAGAAGAAGCTAATTGAACATTTTAAAGGTAGTCTAAATGAGGTAAACCATACGAGAATTTGACTATTGTATTTCACATTGGCAATGCCTTGCCTCGCCTTTAATCGGGTCTCCTGTTGGCCAGGACAAATCAGGTTTGGAAGTTTGTTTTCGACTTGTCAACCAAAGTCTGTTACTTTTTGTCTCTATCCTTTTTCGATAGTCTATTGCCTTTTTTTGGTTGTTGCGTTTGTGACATGAAAAGAATTGGCTAATTGTTAAAAAAATTTGGATTGTGTGTTTGCATGCGGAAACATGATTTTGGTATTAGTTATAGTTTTTAATTAGTGATGTGTGTAAGTATATAGTATAATTTATGAAGAATGGAGAAAAGACAAAGTAAAATAGTTCAAGAATAAAATACATGAATATAGGGGAAAATAGTTTCATTAATTAAAGAAAATAGTTTGATGGAGATAGTCATGGTAGAGGGTTTTCCCACGCAAGGTGGACCTCTCACACGGTGGAGGGTTTTCCCACGCACACCCAAATGATCAACATTCAAGCCTATTTATAGGCGAGTCACCGCCTTAATCTACCGACTTGAGTACAATAAAATAATATAAAATTTCAGCTTGCGTTCCTTAGCTTCTGCTTGTTGCGACTTCTTCCGCAACTTCCAGTGGCTTCTCCATTATTCTCCATTTTTCTATTCTCTCAGCAGCTTTTGTTGACTTTTCTTTCAAGATTTCCTATGCATAAATTTTCCATGCACGTAGAGCTTGTTCTCTTGAAAACTCCAGCAACTAGTATAATATTATTTTATTGTGTGCTCCTATTTTCTTGATCAACTTGGGCTTCTTCATCTTGCTGTCCACGTAGTATCATAAGCTTCTTCAACATTTGAGAGTCTTCAAGTTTATTCTTCATTAAGCTAGTAGCTTCTAGATTTTGTTGAAAATGGATCACCAATTTTCAACACTAATACTGGTGATGCTTAGGTATGAAAGCATTGGAAATCGATATGCTTGTGTAAGTTTCTTTTTGTGAGTCTTGTTATTACTTTGTCAACATGGTCATATAAATCGAGTATATAAGGGTTTTGCCCATGGATTGAGGTGAAGGATTGAACGCAAGATGTGTGCAGACAAGTTGTGATGTTGATTAAAGACAGTTATTCGCATTGATAGGTGAATTGGGTTGTCAACTTGTGATCCTCCTATGAAAATTTATTTTCTTCATCCAAAGAACCATGTCAAATTGTTTTCTCCTTTTTCAAAGTGGTGCTGTTTTGCTGCTTCTAGGCAATCAGATTTATGTACTTATAAGACAGCTACAGCCATCTTATGATTTGCAGAGACAAATCCTTAGAATATTAGCCTCTAAAGATGTCACATTTCCATTGAAAACTTTATCCTATTTATGCAAAGCAAGCTCCATCATGTAATGATGTGCTGCATTGCTTCTATCAACTTTTTCCTTCGGGTTGTTTGCTAGGGCTCTGGATGTTTTCACTTCTGAAAATTATTTATAAATAGAATTTGTGTTTTTATGTTCCCGGGAAAAAAAAAAAACGAAAACGCTTAATTGAAACAAAAAATAGAAACAAAAAAAACTTGTTTCTGTTCTCCAGAAATACTTCTCGGATTGTTAAAAAGAACAAAAATAAAAGAACAAAACCGGAACACTTCCGGAGGAGCGTTCGTTCGTGCCCGAAGCTTTCGTTCGTGCTCTCGGCGTCTCACCCTTCTCTCCGGCGACTCCCCACTCCGGCGCCTCCCCACTCGGCTGACTCTCCGGCGCCGATTGGTGGTGCTCCTTCACCGGCTGAAGCTTCTGAATCCAGGTAAGTTTCTGCTGCTCCTCCATCTCCGTTCGAAGAGGGCTTCGGCGAGAGCCACCTTCGCCGACAGCTGGGACGGTCGCTCCAGCGACAGCTTGCTCGAGCCTCAAGCGAGCGTCGCTCGCCCAGATCTGCGGCAGATCTGGGCGACGGCTACTCGCTGGAGCTGCTCTGCCGAGCTCGAGCTGCTGTGGTCGCTCGGCAGAGCAGCTCGGGTCGCTCGAGCGGCAGAGCAGCTCGATTTGTTCGACTTATTTGTGAGTTCCTGATTTGTTACTGTCTGTGGATTTATTTGGTCGATTTGTTCAACTTATTTGTGAGCAATTTGATTACGGACTGATATACACTTTCATATACCCTGTCAAACAGAGCTCAACTATGAGACCAGACTAATCCTTAAAATTGCTTGTGCAGAGGATTGTAAAAAGCAGGCAAAAAAGAGAGAGAGACTCGTGGAGAGAGAGAGAGAGAGAGACTCGTGGTCCATAATTATATAAACAAAGTCCATTTTGATGAGGGGCATGGATTTTGAAGGATATGCATGTGTAAGTATGTGCTTGCACTTGGGGCCATTGTGTGCTATAGTCTATCACGAGAGAGAGAGACTCGTGGAGAGAGAGAGAGAGAGAGAGAGAGAGAGACTCGTGGTCCATAATTATATAAACAAAGTCCATTTTGATGAGGGGCATGGATTTTGAAGGATATGCATGTGTAAGTATGTGCTTGCACTTGGGGCCATTGTGTGCTATAGCATCAAGAAGAAGAAAAGAAGCTATAGCATCAAGAAGAAGAAAAGAAGCAATGAATATATGCTCTGATGAGTATAACTTACTCTTATGAGAGATCTTAGGCAATGGTACTGCAGGTCTCTGCTTGATTTGGCTGATAAGTGTGTGCCTGAAATTTCTGTGTCATGTTGTTTTCATCTCCTCATAGCTAATTTGCTTAAGCTTGTTTGTTTCTTCTGTTTTTTCCCCTTTATGACACAAACAGAAGGAAAAAGACCTCCAGATGAGCCAGCAGTTCTTCCTCTATTGCCTTTAATTCCTAAAAGTGAAAGGCGCAGGTCCCTATATGGAACACCTCAATCTCAATCATTCAAGAGGCCTGATTACAGGGGGGACTGGGACCGCGAGCGGGATAGAGATTTTGAACTCATGCCTCCTCCGGGAAGTCATAGAAGGGACTTTGCTGCCCCAGATGTTGATCAACCCATTGATCCAGATGAACCCACCTATTGTGTCTGTCATTAGGTCCTCAGTTTTTTCACCCTTCTGTAAAAATTTGAAGTTACTTTTAATTTGAAGTGCTACTGCGCTATGTCGTGATGGCTTTTATAGCTTTGGTATTTAACCAATTGAATCATTGTGACTGCTAGGTGTCATTTGGAGACATGATTGCCTGTGACAACGAAAATGTGAGACCTTCTTTATAAGACAGTTATTTTTCCTTGAAGTTTTACTTTCCTTTCCAGATATTTTTTACGTAGTGCATTTGGGAAGTATTATTGTGGTAGATACAATTTATAGAATGTGAGTTACTGTACTTGGCAAGTCTTGTGGTGTTGAAACCTGAAGTGGTGCAGCAGCATGTATATGTTTCTCCGAAAACATGCATGTACTCCTTATGACGCATTCAATGTCATTTGTCAAAACATTCAGCCAACAAAAATGTCACTCTTCAAAACGGTTTTTGGTTAGCAAGTGAATAAAAAAGGTGAAGTGGCAAAAATTGCCATGAAAGGAAAAGTAGCTCTATTGCATACCACGCAATAAAACATTTATGTACTGTGTAAATATTTTATCTGTTGCAGAATGAGTAGCTGCCCTACCTTTGGGTGTTTCCTTAGTAGTTTCTCAGCAGTGACAGTTATAGCATTGTCAATGTTCCCCTTTTCAACTATTCTTTTTGATTGGTGGACACTCTTCTCTAATGTCCCAACTGTGATTGACAGTGCCAAGGAGGTGAATGGTTCCATTACTCGTGCGTTGGGCTGACACCAGAGACAAGATTCAAGGGGAAGCGGTATTGTCCAACCTGCAGGCAACTTCCACAGTGACAAAAATGGCATGCATACACTTACAGTACATGTGATGGTGGAGGCATGGAGGGATGATCGTTTGTTTTGCCTTGATTAGGTCATTCTAGAGTTTAAGATTATGCATCCGTCTCTTTCTTCCCAAAATAAAGAGAAGAAAGAACCCTTGAGCGGAAGAACAGTCGAATTTTGTAAAATGCTTGTTCTACTCCTCCTCCTTCCGTGGATGGGAATTTAGCAAGGACAGTTTATAGTTGGCAGTGTAATGGAATGGAAGAAACACCAATGAGTCCTGGAAGAACTTTGGCTGTCTTCTTATCCACCGTTACTTCATTCATGTTTTTTTTTTTATCAAATTGGACTTTGCGTTCGATCATCATGTGTCTTCTGTTTTCTTCGGCTCAAGAATGATGGTCTTGTGTATTCAATTAATATTTATGATTGGCAAAAGTGGTAAAGCTCCATCATTAGCTCAGCAATATCGATCGGTTTCCAATGCAGGAATGCCCAGTCAATTACCAAAACGAAATCCACTTGGGTGTATCTTTCCAACGTTTACCCATTATCCTCATAAATGCTTAACCTCACACTTTATTGATTAAAGGGCTATACACTCATCTTATGTTGTGTGTTATCGACTCATCTTATGTTGTGTGTTATCGAATCAAGATTAACGACAATTCGTGACACCTCTCAAAATCTAGAGAAACTTGCACAATTTCTTTGTTACGCAACACATCTAAAGTTGAATTATGACTCATACAAATCTAATGAAGTAGATATCAATAATTACTTTAAAGTTAGATCGAACTCATTCAGTAATCTAGACAATCATCTGGACCTTTCTTTCCAAAACGACGGTAATCTTAAATCCTATTTTTCACTTGGATCATCATCAATGTCCGAATCATGTGCAAAATTCTTCTTTTCCCCCCTTTTGGCTAGAAGTCTTATCTAAAAGTCAATAGTATCTATTCCTCGCATATAATTTTTGTATAGAAGAATTTTTATGAGGCCAATCATGTTCTACCAAGTATGCCATATGATTATGTTCAAAATGTTTGTCTTCACTCACCATGGACAAAATAAAATTAATGAGCATTTCATGAGAATGACAATTCAATATCAAGTTTAAACTTTATTTTAAAAAAAGCATTTTTTTTAAAAATTTTAAAACAAAAATTTTGTACGGTTTACCAAACGTGTTTCTGTTCTTTTTTTTATTTCAAGAACAGTTTTTTTTTTTATACTTACCAAACGCGTTCTTTTGTTCAAAAACTGTTCCCGGAACAGAAACATTTTTTTATTTATTTATGTTCCTTGGAATAATTTTTGAACAGAAACGTTACCAAACGCGCCCTAAGTGACTTGATTTGTTTCTCGCCATTTGCATCAAATAAAATTCGTTCCATCGGGTGGGCCCATGTCCTTTGTGTTAATATAGTAAAGGAGAGAGATGATGTGAGAAAAGAACTGAAAAGGCAACCTTGCATTAACATTCGTTTCTCGCCATTTTTGGGTTTTTACTGCCTCATCACGAAGCTTGCTGGGAACTGGCAAATTGTTTTTAGTTTTCCTGTAGGATAACTTTTTGAATGCTAGTTTAGAGATGAATGTTAGAGCAGGCATATAGCATGATCACTGATTAATAACCTCATCTGCAAGATTATCCAAACTCAACAGCAGCTCACCAAGCAAGACCAAAGTACTGAGGTTGAAATAATGGATGGCAATAAACTGTTGATTTGATTCGATAGCCAAAGGCAATTTGACACATCATCTAGGAATATACTTACCATGCATAAGATCTAGATTGGTACTTACGATGCATATAATCTGGAATTTAAAAAACAGTTTCATAAGCCCTAATCATTTTTATAATAAAAGACAAGATTCTTCTTGAGGCATTTAACGTTGTGCTTGGTTCAGGATGCTTCTTCTCTGCGGGAGAAGGACACTTTGCCTGAGACCGGAATGCACTTAACAAGCCAACCAATTGGCCAAGACAAAGCTGCAAGTCCGATGCAAGCACCCCATTGTACCCAGTTCAGCCTCTCAGTGTTGGCAAACTTCTTCAGAAACTCAACCATCACCACCTGAAGAATTATCGTTATACTAATGATGCCCAAGAACAACTTGTTCTTATGGATCCCTTTGAATACATTTTTCTCCTCCAGTTTCCTGGCATTAAATTCGTTGAAGACCTGGCAGAGGACAAAGCAGTTGAAAATAATTGTGTCCCTCACTTTCTTGTCCACCCCAAAAATGGAACTCCCCTTAAATTGTAGGGTCAGGAGGATGACAACTTGGTACAAGGCCTGAGATATGAGATTCCTCCACATGACTCTGCTTATAAGCGGCTCAGTTCGTCCAATTGGTTGCTTTAGCATGAGCTCATTTGTTGGTTGCTCTGTCGCCAATGCCAAAGCTCCCAGGGTGTCCATAATCAAGTTCACCCAAAGAAGCTGGACAGCTGTCAAAGGGACATCACCAGAAGAGACCGCAGCAACGAAGTTGATGATGAGGGCAGCCACATTCACAGTGAGCTGAAACTGTATGAACTTTTGAATGTTGTTGTAGACACACCGCCCCCACTTAAGCACAGTCACCACGGAGGTGAAATTATCATCAAGGATGACGATATCTGAGCTCTCCTTTGCCACCTCGGTGCCTTGGATGCCCATGGAGAGGCCGATATCTGCTTCTTTTAGGGCTGGCGCGTCATTCGTGCCATCGCCAGTGACTGCCACCACGTGCCCTTTCTGCTTCAAGCATTGCACCATCAAAAGCTTATCAAATGGGGATGATCTAGCCATTACCCGGATTTTCTCGATTGCTGCCGTTCTCTGTTCGGGCGAGTAGTTGCGAAACTGCACGCCCTCTACTATGGCTTCGTGTTCGAGATCTTCATCGGGATTGAATATCCCACATTCCAAGGCTATAGCTCTTGCAGTGCGCATGTTGTCTCCTGTGATCATCTTGATGTTCACTCCGGCACTTCTACAAGCCGACACTGCCCTCCTCACGCCTGGTCTGCATGGGTCCTTTATCCCTACTATCCCCAGCAATGTAAGTCCATCTTCCTCAAGTTTCCCATGAACTTGAGCAAGTGAGCCATCGATCTTTTTGTAGGCGAATGCAATGCAGCGGAGGCTTTTGTCTGCCATATTTTTTATGATTGCCCCGAAATCTGATTGCGCTTCATCATTCATGACATTCACCATCCCGCTTTGGCTATAATAATCCGAACACAATGCCAAGATCATCTCAGCAGCTCCCTTCCAGTGTACGTGAAGGGCCTGCTCTCCTCTCCTCCTCACAGCAACCCCACTTCTCTTTTTCTCAGAATTGAATGCCTCGACTTGGATTATCTCCCATTCTTGCTTCAGTTTATCCATCGTCATACCCAATTCGGACACACCCCAAGAAAGTATAGCCTTTTCAGTTGGGCTGCCTGAAATTTCAGGAACAGATGCAGAAGGTTGCATGTGGACAGTACCCGTTGTGTTCATTCCGATTCCTTGTAGTAGGACTTCAACGATGCCGGCGGCTATTTCTCTGGATTCATCTACACTCAAATGTTCTTTTCCCATGCATAATTCGGTCACCCTCATCTCGTTTAATGTGAGAGTTCCGGTTTTATCCGTGCAGATCGTTGTGGCAGAACCCATGGTTTCACAGGCGGAGAGCTTCCGGACCATGGCGTTGTCACCCATCATGCGCTTCATGGAGAAGGCCAGCGTCAAAGTGACGGCCAAAGGCAAGCCCTCAGGTATAGCCACCACCACAATGGTCACTGCTGCAGCAACCATGCGCACAACAGCGTCTATCACAGCCCCCGACTTGGTCTTCCCGCTGGTGAATTCTCTCTGTCCAGCATCATCTTGGGTGTTTCCAGTGAAGTAGCGGATCATCAAGACGAGAAGCACCAGTACGGCCACCGACACCCCGACCTTCCCGATGAAGGAAGTCAACTTATTTAGACGGGCTTGAAGTGGGGTCTCTTCATCTAAGTCACGGCTCACGGAGCTCATCATCTCACCCCACGCCGTGTTCATGCCAACAGAAGCAACCATCATTTGACCATAGCCGTCTATCACTTTGGTGCCTGAGAGCAAGAAAGGGTTCTCGCTATCGACTTCGATGTGATCGCTTTCACCAGTCATGCTAGACTCATCAACTCTCAGGGAGTGGCCATCAACAAACAACCCATCGGCCGGAATCTGATCACCAATCTTCAGATACACGACATCGCCTACGACAATATCAAATATGGAAATTGGTTGCCTCCTGCCATCTCTTACAATCTCCACTTTAATGTTGCTGCTCTCTTTGGAAAGTTTCCGGAACTGCCTTCCTTGCTTATAGTTGCTGACAGCAGAGACGACGACGACTAGAAAGATGGCGATGATTATACTCCCACCATCATACCAACCTTCTTTAAGGCCGTGCTGTTTAATACCAAATGCTAAAGAGAGAACAGCACATGCTATGAGAATGATTATGATCAAGTCTTTGAACGCATCAAGCACAAAACTGAGAAAGCTCTTTGCCGGCGGCTTATTGTACTTATTCGGCCCAAAAACATCGGTTCGGTGCGTGAGGTCGGTTTCATCTCCACTCAAGCCATTTTCGAGATTTGTCATGAGAATTGAAGCGATTTGTTTTATGCCACCAAGTTGAGCAAGAGATTCAAAACTTTTCTCTCTTACCAGGTTACTCAGGATTTTAGGGTCGACGTCTCGAAGAGAGTGGCGATCTCCTTCACGTGGATTACCACTGCTCTCGACATTGATGGCAACGTAAGAAAGCGTCCGCAACAGGTCTCTCTTCCTATCGACGACTTGTTTCGACATAGACTCGAGGGCCCTTGTGAAGTATATGGCCATGAAAGCCAGGCGCCATCTTCGCCTGTGGATGATATTCGTCGAGCTATCGCGGTGGTCGACCACTGCATCAGTTGCTGCTTCTTCGCTAGGTTTAGGAAGCTGGTCGACCTCTGCATCAGTTGCTGCTTCTTCGCTAGGTTTACGAAGCCTCAACGACGACATGGATGAACAACACTGACTGACCTGGGTTGAACGGATCGATTTGGTTCTGATAGGTTATTTTGTCGTGTAGTACATTATATAGTGCAGTGTGACGAGCTTCCATATTGCATGAAGTTCCCGGAAATTTCACTGCAGCTTCTTGGATAATTTCCACGAAGAGGTTTCAGATCCGTCTGTAATCACAATTTCCCAAAATTTGATAATTATCTTTCCTTCTATGGCCGTACTTGTTATGGTAAAAGATCTTTATATTTCCATCCATTTCAGTAATTATAAATCACCTTCTCAGAAATTACCGGTGCAATTAGTACTGTAGATAATATCCTTCCCAAATAAGCTATTAAGCAATGAATTTATTTGATCGGAAATTTGGGCGAAGGACAGTATGAATTTCAAGGAGCTTTCTTTAATGTGTGGTCCAAGCAAGTTAACCATTACGTGTCAACTATTAATTTCTCATTTAATTTTGTTTCAGAATATCATTTATTTTTTTGGTTGAATTTGTTTCGAAACATTGGACATAATAAGATTGCGTTTGGTCGTCCGGACAATTTTATTGGATAAGATAAGGTTGGTTAGGACAAGGATAGGATAGAGTATGATTTGAAATATCCTACATAACATTTGGTAATGTTCGGATATGTATGAACAAAACTAGATTAAACGTAAAACATAAAAAATTAATTCTTTGAGATTTGCAAAAAAAATAATATGATTATCGGATTTGTGTAAACTATACGGCTTTGTTTGGGGGTTGGAATAAAATTTGGGATGGGATCCTATGTTTGGTGCTCACTCAGGATATGATAAAGTCGGATATAAGGGAGATATAAGCAAAATAAAATTATCCCATGGAAGAGATGGGATAAAGGTAGATAAGATTTCTAATGTTCATAATAGGAAACTTATTTTTCTTGAATAGCAAACTTATTAAATTAACAAAATTGAAATTATAATTCAATATAAATAATATTTGAATTATAATTTAAGGAAGTAAAAATAATTTTATTTTTAATTAATCTTATTTTAATTTATATATTCAACTTTAACTCTATTTTATAATAAACATTCAATCTATAAATTAAATATTTATATTAATTACATATTTTTATGTGTTTTTGTATTTTAGGTATGTTAGTACAATTTACTATTTGATAAAATTTTATTAAAGAATGATGAAAGGGGAAAAAAGAAATAATAAAGAAAATAATATAAAAAGAGGAAAAATAAAATAAAATAAATTGAGGAATAATGTTACGAGAAATTTTCACCATCTCCGTTTATGAACATTTAAGTTCATATCACCGCCTAGGGTGGCTTAGCTGGATAAGAGCCTCCATGAAGTCTATCCAGGACGGAGGGGTTCAAATCACGAGACCTTAAACTTGACGTCGGGGTGGTAGGTCCTCCGCTAGCGTCTCCCCGGTTTACCCGCCGGCTACCTGTACAAGATTCCTTGGGTATAAAAAAAAAACATTTAAGTTCATTTATAATGATATGTCATTTATCTAAAAAAAAAAGTTATATGATATGATGTGAATATATTCGACTTTAATATTGCGATTCACCAAATAATGAACAAGATATGAAAAAATCCAATGATTTCATATTCTATCATATCCAATCCTATCTCGATTAGAAATCCGGATAACCAAACGTAGCTTATATGATTATTGTCCCGGCCTGCCGCGACCACCTCCATCGCCTAGAACATTGACCGACGCCGTCCTGCCTCTGCTCTAGTCCATGTGATCATCACAACTCGCTCAGTCCCTCACTCGTCTCGTCTTATCTGCCTCGCGCTTCTCACTTTGCACTGACCTTGATTGCACCCGTCATCCATCCTCTCCGCCTCGTTGTCTCTCTCTCTCTCTCTTAATCCCATTGATTAAGTGTCCAGACGGAAAGTCAAAAGTTTCAGGCCTTCCTCAACCAAACCAGAATGCGGAGCATAGTTAAAGCATCTAGATTTGATATACATATGGATCATCCGTTCTCTACTTGAAGATCCCACAAAATTTCGAGTTTTACCAGATATCCATGGACAGATTTTCCTTTAAACGATGATGCTAGCGATGAAATCGCAACAAGTACAGTAACACAAAATCTGGGGCTCAGATCGAGCACAAGTCTCAGATTTCGACTGGTCAGTGCTCGATCCTTGCCCTCAGGTCCATTTTGGCCTGTTGGTGCTCGACGTCGATCCTAGACGTGCCTGGCGCTGCATGTGACAAAGCTAGAAAAGGCGGGATTGAGGGCGGTGGTGAGAAATCAACTGAGAGGTGCAAACTTGGCGGGGACGATGGTGAGCGGGGCGGCGATGGTGTAAGACAGCGGTGAGATGGCGGCAACGAAGGTAGCTGCGGTGAGATGATGGCTGGAGGCAACGACGACTGAGCGTGTGAGAGAGAAGCTTAAGGAAAGCTTGGAACTTGGTTCACATTTTTCTTTTATTATTTTTTTAATATTTTTTAATGATAAATATCCTATCTTCCTCTATCCCACTCTCTATGTGGGATTTTTTTTTTTTTTGAGAGTTATATATAGACTATATCCAGTTATATTCGGATTTCGCGACACTCCAAACACCAAATATGATAAAAGTTATCATATCTAAAGTTTTATTCGATCCATCAAACACAACTTAAGAGTGTATATGAAATCAGTATATGCAATAACAAGAAGTAGATACTTCAATATTCGTTAATGTTCTATGATATCGCTTTTTAGACAAACTTTCAGTTAACCGACCAACAAAAAAAAGAAGATAAACTTTTAGTTAATTTTTATATTTCATGTTATCTCCATGGTCAAATATTGAAGAAATGTTGGGTTAGTTTCACACTCCCTTAAGTTAATGTTCTAAATTATTTTTAGGGCAAAAGCTCAACCAGCAACATTTACATGTGTTAAGAGCAGATTTGCATGACTTATCTCCTGGCACCCTCAGTGTCCCAAAATGAGAAGTTCGATCCCTCACAACTACCCTCTACTTTCCCTTTTTTTTTCCCCATTTTTATATGAAGTGTTCCACCAGCATTCTTGAAATATACTCGCAGGGATCATGGCCAATCCAACCAAGCGCAATCACAGCCGTTTGATTTTGTGAAATTTATGTACGATACATGTAATCTGCCGATGTAATTGATTCAGTTCATATAGATTTAAGTCTAGACAAGCATTTGCCGTGAAAATCTTTATGCGTGAAAGCTCGGTCACGAGGATGTAATTTCCCTTGCCAACGACGCTTGGATGAAAACCCACACAAAACGTGAACGTGTGAGAAGTGATGGGAGTTTATTAAACAAGTGAAGACTGTTCATGACTGAATCAGAAAACAAACATTTATCATCATGCAGATAATTTCTATTTTTTTTTTTGTTGCATTGTTATCTACTTATACCCCCATTACTTTCACAATTCTACGGAATTCCTTTCACCTTTTGTCAATTTGTGCTGTTTTGTCACTATTACTTTGCTCCTGCTTTGATCCATGCGGTCCCGCGGGGCCCTCTTGCTCCTGGACCATTGTCGAGCAACATTGTATTTCAAGCCCCTTGGAATGAGGAAACCTTTGAGTCACTCATCACAACCTCGGACACTCTTTCTAGGGTTTTTCTTCGTACATACACAACGTTAGATTCTGTTAAATTATATTTCAAGTTTGAGCGTTTGCAAAACGCGATTCATTTGGATAAATTTTTTTATTAATGTAGATATTTTTTTGATAAAGATAATATTCAAGATTACACATAAGAAAAGAAATTCAAAATTCTTTTTGGGTCTTGGATGTCTTCAATTAACAAAAGGAGATTCGTAGACTCCATAAAAGTTTACAGAAGAGAAAATAAAAAATAATTAGAAAAAGAGCAAAGTTTCTTTTTTATTTGCAGGAGCCAAATAAGATCATCTACGTGGGGCCCAAAGTCAAACACCATATAAAAGCTAAAAGCAGATAAAGAAAGAAGCTCTCTGCATGTCCACACCACTGAGAGTGGAGCCGCGAAAAGAAAACCTAGAGAGCACCGCACGATGAAAGAGAAAAAAAACGAGCAAGAGCCGTGGGTATAGGAGAAGAGTCCCACCGCACGAAGCTTTAAACAAAAATGCGAATCCATACGTATGTGGACCAAAGATAAACGCTGGAGTTCTTGATTTTGGCGTACGTAAAGCATTTGTTTGAGTTTGAATACGTGGTGATTTTGTACCGTGAGTTTATATTTAAATGAGTTGTTTATTTATAAATATTTTGGGTTGAGGTTAAATCTTAATGTGAGAAACATTAGAGCGTGTGATTAATTGTAAACTCTAATTCTCTGATTATAGTGGATTATTTATTACTGGCTCTCATCGTGAACGTTAGATATCGATACTCGGACCGAAGCACATACTTTTTGGTGTTCTTATTTTTTCTCGTTTATTTTTTTTGATGATTTCACATTGACGTAAATTGTAATATCCATCATTTCCACATATTATATTACAATAGATTTGAAGGAAACTCCCCAATGAATCCAATTTGAAAGCTTGTCAAAGCAACGGAACGCACAAAGAAGGTGTGGATAAACCCTTTAATAAACAATTTCTGATTGCAAAAGGCAAGTTGTGTTAGAGACACCGGCTTAATGTTTCATAAGTGATTGTGTAATTAGAGGAATTTGAATAGTTTGCATTATGCCTTTAGAAATTTTAATTTGCTCAGAATTACCTTTTCTTACATTGGCCCAAGGTAGAGTAATTAGGTTTATACTATCACCTAAGAACACTCCGTCCTAAAACTAAGTTTGGTACAATTTAGGGCTCGTTTGGTTCGGCTTTGGGCAAATGCCATTGAGAAAATGCAAATAACTTTGAATTAAAGGGATTTGTGCAAATGCAAATAGCATTCGGTAAATTGTAATTTTAAAGTGTATTGTGAAAGGACTTTAGCTTAAACACCGTTTGGTAAAAACTACATTTTGTAAAGGATTTTTGGTAAATTTTATATATAGTTTTTTTTTTAATTTTTTAAATGTAGCCATTGATGGCCAGTTTGGCCAACGGCGGCTAGTCTGGCCATCGGCGGCCAATGTTCGCGGCTAGATCAGGCAATGCCTGGGGTTCGCGACCTAGGTGCTGTTTCTTGGGTCCTACGGCCGTCACTTGGGTCGCATGACCCAGGTGTCGCCTGAGGTCGCCTAGGTCGCGTGAACCCAGATGACCACCGCTTGAGGTCGTTAGACCCAGGCGACGCATCACCTGAGGTTCGGTGACCTCAAGCCTTTGTCGCTTGGGTCGTGCGAACCAGGCGACCACTGCCTGAGGTCCCACTACCGTTGCCTGGGTCGCGATGCCTGAGGTCCGGCGACCAGGCCGCGTGGCCCATGCAATGCCTGAGGTTGCTCAACCTTAGGCGGCGATCGCCGGGTGGCTGTAACCCCCAGGCAGCGGTTGCCGTGGTCGATGACGCCTCAGGTGACAGTCGTCGGTGCGGACCTCTCCTTGGCTAGCGGTCATCGGCCTCCGTTTGTCTCTCTCTGAAGAAGATGAATAGTATCGCGAAGAAGATGAATAGTACCGAACTTGTATTCCAAAGATGCAACTTCCCAAAGGACCTCTTGAGCTGCATTGGGCTAAAGGCCCTTAGAGCCACTTGGAGATGCAATTGCGTCTCGCCAAAGTCACGCCAAAAAAATGAACCAAACACCTTTGCATTTGGCCAATGGACTTTAGAGTCCTAAAAGGCTTTCCAAATGCCCAACTAAACAGGGCCTTACTCTGTTGATTTACACATCTATATCATTCTTTCTTTTGTAGCACAGTGGATTTAAAACTTCAAGTTGATCCCAAGAGGAGGAAAATAGTTAGTAAAAGGTTTAGTACAATAGAAACAAGGTATGTGGGTGAAATTTTTCTACTAGAAGTGTTTATGGTTGGCAATTATCAAAGCAACCTGTCAATTGGATTGGACGGAGTTGTGAACATCACATACCTTTTACATGGCTTAATTACTTAAGAAACCCCAACTTTAGGTTTGGTTTCAATTCTGTCATGAATTTGATTTATAAAATATAAAAGTAAGATTGAAGGTAAGTCTATTCCAAATTTGCCCTAATTTTTTCTCTATCTAAAAAAAACTCAATTTTAAATCTAGTCCCAAATCTTCCCCAAACTTCTTTTTGTCTAAGAGAAAAATAGTCAATTTTTACTCTAGTCTCAAATCTCCCCCCTCCCCCCATTGGTCCTCCTTCTTCCAAAAATCATTATTAGTCATCCTAGTTTTCATATCCTAAAAATGATTTCATTTTGAGGATAATTTTCAAGTCAACTTACTGATGTAGATTTCTTATTGACGTCAAAATGCCTCATCAAGTTGAGAGCGGATCATGAGGGCAGATTTGAGAATAGATTGAAAGTTGATATTTTTTTTTTTACAAAAAAATTTGAGATAAATTTAAAACTAGACTTAAAGTTTAGGGTTTTTATTAGACAAAAAATAGTCGGTATAGATAAAAACAGTTTCATAAGCCCTAATCATTTTTATAATAAAAGACAAGATTCTTCTTGAGGCGCTTAACGTTGTGCTTGGTTCAGGATGCTTGTTCTCTACGGGAAAAGAACGACACTTTGCCTGAGACCGGAATGCACTTAACAAGCCAACCAATTAGCCAAGACAAAGCTGCAAGTCCGATGCAAGCACCCCATTGTTCCCAGTTCAGCCTCTCAGTGTTGGCAAACTTCTTCAGAAACTCAGCCATCACCACCTGAAGAATTATCGTTATGCTAATGATGCCCAAGAACAACTTGTTCTTATGGATCCCTTTGAATACATTTTTCTCCTCCAGTTTCTTGGCATTGTTGACACCTAAATTTCGTTTTTTTAATTAATTAGGTTTTTTTTTTTTTACATTTATTTGCCTTTTTCGGATAGTAAATAATGAATAAATAAAAAAAACCAAAAGAAAAGCAAAAACAACAGCCCCTTTTCTTCACGTGGGCTTGTGCGACTTTGCCCCACCCCCCTTTTCTCCTTCTTCTTCCCTCTTCTTCTTCCTCGCTCCTTCTTTCTCCGCCTCTGTAGTTCACGCGCAGAAGATGACGACGCGCGCAAAGGACGGCCTACGGCCGAGGGGAGTAGGCCGACGTCGGCCGGAGAGGATAAGCTCGGATGGGACGTCGGTCCAGCCAAGGAGAATCGCTCGGCGCGCGAAGGGGACTGCCGGTCGAAGCTCCGTCGACCGGACCTCCTCGCCTATAAATAGCAGAGCACTTCCGTCGTCGAAGGGCCATCGCAAGCTTGGAGATCTTCCCACTGAGAGACTTCGGGGGAGGAATCGACGAGTGAGTGAGAGAGAACTCGAGTTGTGAGCTCCGCCCACCCTCCACCAAGAGACTTCGGGGAAGGCCGGCGGCGAGCAACTTCGAGAAGGTCAGATTCGGCCAGTGGAGGCTCGGATCTGGCCTGAGTGAGAGAGAATCAAGGCCGAGGAAGGTCCGGCCGAGATCTGCGCCTCAGATCTGGAGTTTTTTTGCTGCTGTTGTTGTCGGATGCTGTCCCGCCGCCGTTCGTCCCGAGCCAGGCCGCCGCCGTCGCTGTGATCGAGCACCAGCCCCAACGCCGTCGAACCGTGCTGCCACCCTCGCGCTTCGCCGCTGCTGTTTCTCCCGACACCGGCCACTGTTTCCCCGACGTAGACTTGCAGCTGTTCGAAGACTCGGCCGAATCAAAGCCCTACATCGTGAAATCGACCGAAATAGGTATGAGCTCAGTCGCCGTCTGCCGTCGTACGCCATCACCGCCATCGTCGTTGTCTAGCCTGTCGTCATCGTCGTCGTCGTCGCCGTCGTCATCGTCGCCATCACCGCTGTCGTCGCCGTCTGCTCGGTGACGCCTCGGTCCCCCTCACCAGCGCCGCGAGCGAACGAAGGAGAGAGGAGGCCGGGAACCGGGTCAGTTCACGGGTCCGCGTGCGAAGTCGCCCCGGGTCGGACCCAACTCACGGATTCGACCCGGGTCAGTTTTTTTATAATATATAATGATATAAAATAATATTTTAATAAAAAATAATAAAAAATCAAAAATATTTTATTTTCAAAAAAAGAAAAATAAAAAAAATGAAAAAATAATAAAAAATCAAGAATGGATGACTCGGGTCGGACCCAACCCAGGGATTCGACCCGGTTCGTTTTTTTACATTATAATATAATATAACATTTTAAATGAAAAATAATTTATTTTCCAAAAATATTTAAAAATATTTAAAAAATATTTTATTTTTCGAAAAATCAAAAAATAAAAAAAATTTCATATTTTCCAAAAAATACCAAAAATCCCAAAAAATCCCTTTTGTGTCAAAAAATAAATAAATAGAAAATGACTCAAAAATGTTTTCCCTCTAAAAAATGCATGGAAAATCTCTCAAACATTCAAAAAACCTCAAAGTTTAAACAAGATTAGGTATCAAAAATGCATTAGTGATTAACTAGTGTAATCAAGTCTCCGATCCTAATTTATCTGGTTGCGCAGAGCGAGTACTTCTCCCGATACTTCGCTTGGGTTTCTAATTAACCCACCCCAAATTGATTAGTGGCGACTCCATTTTAAAAATTGATTTGCTGTGTTAAAAACTTAGACTATTAAAGTCGTGAATTGGTGGACTTGGGAGAGTCTGGGCATAACTAATTTCAGCTGAGCTATTAGCCTCCTCAGGCGCTCGTACCCGATTGCGTGCGCCGAAAAAGAGAGGTTGCGACAGGCATTAAATTCGTTGAAGACCTGGCAGAGGACGAAGCGGTTGAATATAATTGTGTCCCTCACTTTCTTGTCCACCCCAAAAATGGAACTCCCCTTAAATTGTAGGGTCAGGAGGATGACAACTTGGTACAAGGCCTGAGATATGAGATTCCTCCTCATGACTCTGCTTTTAAGCGGCTCAGTTCGTCCAACTGGTGGCTTTAGCATGAGCTCATTTGTAGGTTTTTCTGTCGCCAATGCCAAAGCTCCCAGGGTGTCCATAATCAAGTTCACCCAAAGAAGCTGGACAGCTGTCAAAGGGACATCACCAGAAGAGACCGCAGCAACGAAGTTGATGATGAGGGCAGCTGCATTAACAGTGAGCTGAAACTGAATGAACTTTTGAATGTTGTTGTGACGTACCGCCCCCACCTCAGCACAGTTACCTCGGAGGCGAAATTATCATCCAGGATGACGATATCTGAGCTCTCCTTTGCCACCTCAGTGCCTTGGATGCCCATGGAGAGGCCAATATCTGCTTCTTTTAGGGCTGGCGCGTCATTCGTGCCATCACCAGTGACTGCCACCACGTGCCCTTTCTGCTTCAAGCACTACCATCAAAAGCTTATCAAATGGGGATGATCTAGCCATTACCTGGATTTTCTCGATTGCTGCCGTTCTCTGTTCGGGCGAGTAGTTGCGAAACTGCACGCCCTCTACTATGGCTTCGTGTTCGAGATCTTCATCGGGATTGAATATCCCACATTCCAGGGCTATAGCTCTTGCAGAGCGCATGTTGTCTCCTGTGATCATCTTGATGTTCACTCTGGCACTTCTACAAGCCGACACTGCCCTCCTCACGCCTGGTCTGCATGAGTCCTTTATCCCTACTATCCCCAGCAATGTAAGTCCATCTTCCTCAAGTTTCCCATGAACTTGAGCAAGTGAGCCATCGATCTTTTTGTAGGCGAATGCAATGCAGCGCAGGCTTTTGTCTGCCATATTTTTTATGATTGCCCCGAAATCTGACTGCGCTTCATCATTCATGACATTCACCATCCCGCTTTGGCTATAATAATCCGAACACAATGCCAAGATCATCTCAGCAGCTCCCTTCCAGTGTACGTGAAGGGCCGGCTCTCCTCTCCTCCTCACAGCAACCCCGCTTCTCTTTTTCTCAGAATTGAATGCCTCGACTTGGATTATCTCCCATTCTTGCTTCAGTTTATCCATCGTCATACCCAATTCGGACACACCCCAAGAAAGTATAGCCTTTTCAGTTGGGCTGCCTGAAATTTCAGGAACAGATGTAGAAGGTTGCGTGTGGACAGTTCCCATTGTGTTCATTCCGATTCCTTGTAGTAGGACTTCAACGATGCCGGTTGCTATTTCTCTGGACTCATTTACACTCGCATGTTCTTTCCCATGCATAATTCGGTCACCCTCATCTCGTTTAATGTGAGAGTTCCGGTTTTATCGGTGCAGATCGTTGTGGCAGAACCCATGGTTTCACAGGCGGAGAGCTTCCGGACCATGGTGTTGTCACCCATCATGAGCTTCATGGAGTAGGCCAGCGTCAAAGTGACGGCCAAAGGCAAGCCCTCAGGTATAGCCACCACCACAATGGTCACTGCTGCAGCAACCATGCGCACAACAGCGTCTATCACAGCCCCCGACTTGGTCTTCCCGCTGGTGAATTCTCTGTCCAGCATCATCTTGGGTGTTTCCAGTGAAGTAGCGAATCATCAAGATGAGAAGCACCATTTGTTGGTAATTTGTTTATAAAACAAATGAAGATGTGCTTTGTCCCATGTCAAAAAGATGTGAGTGCACGTGGACAAGATTCGGTACTAACCAACGATCATTAATTTTATTTATTGAAAATTCGGATTCATTTTTATAAAAATTAACTATAAAGTCTTGTTAAGAAAATATAATTGTTCAAGAAAAGTTACGATTATTTTTTATTTTTTATTTATTTCATTTCAAATTTTTATGTCTTTCCAACATAACCTTTGAGACATACTTATTACAAAAGATTGTCTTTGTTTTTTTTTGTAACCTTTTGAAAAGTTGCCTCTATTCGAAAGAAAAAAAGGATAAATATGTTTGTTTTGAGATCAAACATATATTTTCTTTCATTGTTTTAACAGCCATTATTTCCAATTGTTTCCCATGAGAGATTTTGGAGAAATACTAAGAATTGCTATCTAGTATTCTCATTTGAGACTTTGTTGTATCTTGGAGGAAATTTGCCGATGACTATTAGCAACTTTGTGGGACAAATAAATTCTTAAAGAAAGTAATATCACGTCTCAAAGTCCGACTTGAAGTACTCTAAAGATCCGACTTCATTATTTTACCCAATTCGAAGCCATATTTTCCCAACAATTTTAAGGATTTATTTGTGTAACAATGAAGTTAGAGTTGGAGGAAGTACCAGCCCGTGATGGCTCACCATTAGCGGTCCTCGGGATATTGTCCATGAATCCTGAATCTTCCTCTTCTTTTGCCCATCGCAACATGCCTCTCAGAAATTGGAAATGGGATGGATGGACTGTAGATTATTATTATTTGCTTGTTCTTCTCCACCGCCTTTGTCACCTTGAAGTTAAAGACAAATCCAGAATCATTATATGCATGTAGACCTCTCCATCCAATGTGGCGGATGTGGCCTGGACTTCAAAGTTTACGCAGGAGAAGTCGAGAAAAAACGCCAAAGCAGGATAAGATCACACCCGCAACGGCACGCACCGGTCAGAGACGATCTCCCCAGCGAATTACCACGACACTTCGCCATACACACAATTGCCATCGAAGATTATCGTCTCTGTATTCAACTCGCAATGATGTCGGCACTGATTACCTCAGTTCATCTCGGTCTTTGTGTGAGTCCGGCAGCAAAGACGAGGATGAAAATCCCGCTTCTAAAGATGTGGGGCCTGTGGCGGTTTAGGATCTATCTCCATGCAGTTCCCTAAATCGAAGGCTGGTTGCAGCAAAAGCAACTTAAAGGCCTCCTCGAATTTGCCGGGATTTCTACAGGCAATGCCTTACATACATGTTGCGCTGGATGGCTACACCATGCAAATCATGTTGAGTGCTTGCGCTGGTGCGGCTCATTGGGGATGGCTAGCAAATTTTTCCAGAGGATCAACCATCTCTCACCTTCGTGCCTGACATTGATGATGTCGAGACTCTGATCCACGAGATCAAGCGCAAGGTGAAAATGGTAATTCAATCTGACACCCGAGAATTGGGGCGGGTACGTGACTCCGTGGGTGACCAAGATTGATTGTGCAGTCTTTTGATTGATTGAAGTCGCTTCACCTTTGGCGCATGATAGTGGGAGATTCAGACTTGGCACTACTTGTGAGATCGCGGGGATGCGTTCTGCGATTGCTCAAATTCCACAAGTGCTCTGGTTTCTTGATGGATTGGTTTTACACATGGGACATTTGCGCAGGTAATTTAATTTTCTACGCCTGTGTATAGTAACAAAAGACTTGCAATTGCGGCACTATGTTGATTTGCTTATGGTATGCATGGCGCATTGATGAAGTTCTTGTAATTTCGTAACTCTGCTTTACACCATAATATTATTTTCTAAAGGAATCGCTCGAGAGGTGATAGCATTGTCTTGGTTTATGAACTTCTTGAGATTCTTATGTAATGCTTCGATTAGTCCCTAATCTATGTGATATATGTTGAAGTATAGATTTTTCATATGTTTATTTTTTGTCTTAAGATTCTGGACAACACGTAAGATGAAATTTGATTGCTTGCTCGAGATGCACGAGTAATTTGTAAGATGGAATCTTAATTTTGACAAATAAATAAATAAATAAATAAATAAAAATGATAAGTTTGGATTAGTTTGGTGTGTGATGTTTTTTTGGCCTCTCGTCTTTCGGTAATTTCACTTGCACCAAAGTACTTTTTGGTTATGCATTGGGGAAATTGTGATTGTGCATTTTCTTATATTGTAAAGTTGATACTCCAAGCATAAAGACATGTGCTTTGGACTCCATTACTGGGGATCCATATTTTAGTTGAGTCTGAGCCGCTTTGCACTTGCTTGTTTTACTAGGAATGCTATATTCAATTGTACAGTTATGTTTGGTGTATATATTAAATTTTGGGTCAATCATGGATGTTTTGGAGGATTACTTGAGAATGAACTGAGGTATTGCTTTTTTGCTTATCGGCTTATATGCTAAGGTATGCGATATTTTTATCTCCATGTTTAGCACATAAACTGCCACATTATTTGTCATTGAGGTCTTTAGTCATCTTTTGGTGTGTGTGTTCAATTCCACGTGTGGGATAATGATAGAATTGAAGAGATGCGATATGCCCCTATTTAAGACTTCAGTAACAAGAAATTGGTACACATGTATATGCTTGAGCTGTTAACCGTTGTAGGCGATTGACCAAGAAAAGTGAGTTCAATCGCAATGCATTACGAGATTGACACGAGCCTGTGAATTTTGAACTAGAACTGGAAGGTGTCTATAGAATTTTGGTATCATGTGATTTAGCTAGACTTTTGGTCTTGATTAGTTTCATGCTTTAGTATTTTGAGCCATGCATTCAAGCACAAGATTAATTGGAATCGGCTTGATTGCTTGATGTCTTGGATTAATATGTGCACAGATGTTTATGTTATTATGGGCTTATGCAAGCACATAAGCAGTGGCATGAAAATTTGATTCAATCATATTATCTAATGGTTTCAAGTATAATAATGTTAAATTTATGGTTTTGCCCTTGTGTGCAATTTGATGGAGAAATGAGGTATGGCTCTGATTATACCTTTTACAAGGTTTCGGATTATACGGTGTTGTTGATTCCATTCCTAGAATTGCTGGTATTTTCTTTTTGCCACTCTTAATTCCAGTTTATGCACTTTTGATACCTCGATGCTCGATTTGCTCGCATTTACTGAATTGTTAGAGAATGTTCTTACATGTATGGGCTGATATGTAGTGCTCTATTTATTGAGGCAATCTGGAGATACCGAATGGGTTTTTTGGGTGTCCCTTGTTTGATTCTAACGTGTTCTATTTGTTGTCCTTGCCCCTCATAGATTTGATTATAAGGAATAGCATAAATGAGCCAAGAGAGTAAAATTGCATTGTTTTTCTATTTTGATGTATGTATTTCATCGAGGATGAAAATTTGATGATGCATAATTTCGATTAATTGCCTCTTGGAATATTCTTGAAGTGGGGGTATGTCCGAAGGGGACTTTGGAAATAATATGATTGGAATAATTGAGACTAAGAAGTATCTAGCTTTCATTTTCAAAATGAAATATTTAGGAGAAGCATATATTGTCTTAAGTATTAAAATTAAAAAATAGTGGGGGTTATTTTTTGAGTTAAAGTGATTACATGGAGAAGATGTTGCATAGATTTAAACATCTTGTTTTTCAAATATATGAGTACTCCATTTGATTCCTGGTGGAGAGTTTTTAATGTGAGTGATATTGGTCTTTGTTGTATGCGATACATTATACTAGACTTGATATTACTTTTTGTATATGTTGTTGGAGAAAACTTCCTTGAGTGTTTTAAAGTTGAGAAAACGTTTCCATCAGTTTAGTCTGAAAACTTGTAGACTCTACTATCAAAGTCTGAAAACCTCCGGACTGCCAGACTTAAGACTCAAAGTCTATCCTCATTGACAATTTCTAAGACCGTCAAAGAAGGCTTATCCGAAACGAAGAATTTCGTTAAGGATTTGATTTTGTCGACTAAAGAAGATCTCTTGGCTGAATATAGCATGTCGGAATCCATTATTCAAATCAAGATAGATTCAGGGATTTTGGATTCGTTAATTGGCAAAATATACTTGGAAGGTTCTACTTATGGAAACCTAGATCCTGATTGTATGGGCGAGCATGATTGATGAGCTATTGTCATGTTCCTTAAATAACTCGAAGATCTTCCTAATTAATTCTATCTAACGGGTAGATTGGAAGAATTCCTTTGGTAAGTGCCAACGGGTGTGATGGCATAAATTAGTATATAAGGAAGATGTTCCAGTTGTTCGAGTGTGTGCACGATAGAAGAATTCTAAAGTCTGAAGCTCATTATTCTTTGTCAATTAAACTGTTGAACGAAATCTTGTACGCAAAAGAGAGTTTATATCTTTAAGAGACCTTGAGGAAGTGTAGCAGAGTCTCTACACTATGAAATCAAGGAAAAGCTTTTCTGTAACAACTCTTTTATTCATAGTGGAATCCAACCGGTGGGCTGTCAGTGCGGAAGAGTGGAAGTAAGCTTGGATTAAGCCGAACCACTATAATCTCTTTGTTCATATTCTTTTCTCTACGCTATTTTACTTTGATCATAACTCATTTTGTTTACAAGAAGCAAATTTCATTTTCATAATCTATTGTTGATTAGTGCCGCATACTTATTTTGAGAAATTATTTTTACACCTATTCATCCCCCTTCTAGGTACTCATACTAGCTTTCACATATGTAAGTTGAGTAAATACTAGTAATCCAATATAGAACATTGGAGGGTTATCTTATTGTTCTTAATAATTCGGCTAAGATATACCGATACTAGTTGGATTGCAAGTGTGAGAGATAAACAATCCACTAATTGATTAATTTTCACATTACGTGAATGTGTTGTTTCTTGGGCGAACAAGAAACAAATGTGCATAATTCACTCAACTATGAGACTTGAATCGTCGCTTTAGCAGAATTTGAGAAAGAGGCTAAATGGACTATGAATTTGTTGTTAAATATCAAATTATGGCCTAGTCATATGCCTCTTATTTCTATCCACTGTGATAGTTAGGCTACTTTAGCAAGAGCCTATAGTAGCACCTATAGTTGTAAGTTTAGACATATTAGTCTAAGATATGAATATGTGAGACAATTGATTAAAGATGGTACTATAACAATTGTCTATATGAGGTTAAGTAATAATCTTGCCGATCCTTTGACGAAGACTTTACCAAGACACATGATAATAATGACCTCACAAGAAACGAGGCTGAAACCCTTTAATTAAAATCACTAGTAATGGTAACCCGATCTTTTTCTAGAACATCACTAGTTACAAGGTTTAATGGGTAAAAACAAGTTACTGAATGTGATTGTTTGATATTGACGTAGCCCTAATATGAGAAGTCAGTATTGTTTGTTACGTTTTGTAGGTTGAATTAAATTCTTAATGAAGTATAGTACAAACTTATAGTGTGTTAATAGTAACAGAAACACATGTAGATACTTCACCTATATGAGCTTAGAAGTGGTGCCGCTTTTTATGAAAGCTCATGAAACAGAATCAAGCATAAGGTCATAATAGTGCGGAGTAATATAGAACTTTTTGTTGAAACAAGAGATTAGTGTATGTGCGGTATGTTCGGTTCTATTATATAAAAGTACAAGTTTAAAGCTGAGCTACTTGTCACTTTGATAGAGCTTTGAGATATTTACACTAAGTAAATGTTTAATTCGAAAGAGACTTTTATGTGTATATATTAATCTCACGGAAATTTTGGATGTATATTTCTAACGTTTTATTTTTGTTTTTGTTTTACAAACAAAAGTGGGGGATTGTTAGTAATTTATTTATAAAACAAATGAAAAAGTGTTTTGTCCCACATCAAAAAGATGTGAGTACGCATGTGGACGAGATTCAGTACTAACCAACGATCATTAATTTTATTTATTGAAAATTCAGATTTATTTCTATAAAATTAACTATAAAGTCTTGTTGAAATAGTGTGACTGTTCATGAAAAGTTATGATTATTTATTATTTATTATTTATTATTTATTATTTATTTAATTCTCAATTTTTATGTTTTCTCAACGTAACATTTGAGATGTACTTGTTCACGAAAGGTTGTCTTTGTTCTTTTTTGCAACCTTTTGAAGAGTTGCCTCTATTTGAAAGAAAAAAAGATAAATACGTATGTTTTGAGATCAAACATATATCTTCTTTCATTTTTTTTAACAGCCATTATTTCCAATTGTTTCCCATGAGAGATTCTAGAACTAGAATTGCTATCTAGTATTCTTATTTGATAGCAATATTCTTATTTGAGACTTTCTTGTATGCTGGAGGAAATTTGCCGGTGACCATTAGCAACTTTATGGGGCAAATAAATTCTTAAAAAAAGTGATATCACGTCTCAAAGTCCGACTTGAACTCTAAAAATTCAACTTCATTGTTCTACCCAATTCGAAGCCATATTTTCCCAACACCGGTACGGCCACCGATACCCCGACCTTCCCGATGAAGGAAGTCAGCTTATTTAGACGGGCTTGAAGTGGGGTCTCTTCATCTAAGTCATGGCTCACGGAGCTCATCATCTCACCCCACGCCGTGTTCATGCCCACAGAAGAAACCATCATTCGACCATAGCCGTCTATCACCTTGGTGCTTGAGAGCAAGAAAGGGTTCTCGCTATCGACCTTGATGTGATCGCTTTCACCAGTCATGCTAGACTCGTAAACTCTCAGGGAGTGGCCATCAACAAACAACCCATCGGCCGGAACCTGGTCACCAATCTTCAGAAACACGACATCGCCTACGACAATATCAAATATGGAAATCGGTTGCCTCCCGCCATCTCTTACAATCTCCACTTTAATGTTGCTGCTCTCTTTGGAAAGTTTCCGGAACTGCCTTCCTTGCTTATAGTTGCTGACAGCAGAGATGATGACGACTAGAAAGATGGCGATGATTATACTCCCACCATCATACCAACCTTCTTTTAGGCCGTGCTGTTTGATACCAAATTGATGGATTTTTTCTTTATTGATGGGCTTGAGTTGGCCCATCTGCCCATGTTGGGCCTAAAAGCCCGGCCCACTAGATTAGGGCCCATGGATGAAGGGGTACGATTCCTTTTTGGATGAACGTATATAAAGGGAGAAGAGAGAGGGAGAAGACACCTTTTGGCATAAGAACGTACGTACGTTCCTCTCCCTCTCTCCCTCCAAGAAAAAGAAAAGGAAAACGCTTAAGGCGCCCCGTCTTCCCTTTAAGGCAAACTGGCATCATCGGATCAGAATTTCTTCCTCGGTCTTCGGCATTGGTGTTTAATCTGTGGCTAACAAGGTACGCTCGAATCCGTGGTGTGCTTTACGATTGGTGATACGTGTTTTCCCGGGCTTTGTCTTCCGCATTGATTTAGGGGTTCAATTTAGTGTCGAATCTGGTTTTCGGGGATCTGTTATTCCAAACATTGGTATCAGAGCCCTAGTTCACGTTTTCCCAATCAATTTGATACTTTTTGATTGATTTTTCGCAAAAAAATTTTCAGCCATACGGATTGGGGCGAGAAATCCCGACACCTGAGCGTTGTTTGGCCATTTTTTTGAGCTTTTGTAAGTCGAAATCAAATTCTGAACACATGGGGAGAAAGACGACGTCGAGACGAGTCCGGCGACATGTCGCACGTTGTCGGGAGACGCCGCACGCACCCGCACGCGCGGCCGGAAGGCGCTGCGCGTGGGCGCGACGCGCCCGAAGGTGCTGGATCGCCAAGCGCGTGCGGCACACGCGCTGGTCGGCGAACCGGTGCGTGCCGGTTCGCCCGGCGGCGATGTGCACGCGCCGGTTCGCGGACCGACGCGTCGACATCACACGATGACGTCATTGTGACGTCATCCAACGGTCGGTAACCGCTCGGATGATGTCACCGATGACGTCATCACCGACGACGTTTCGCCGGGCGGTCACCGACCGGCGATCCGACCCGACCGACCCGGCTGCGGAGACCCGGCACGCGCACGACACGTGCCGGATGACGTCTGCGTGACATCATCCCCCGCACGAGCGAGGCACGTGCGGTCGGTCCGCGCGAGTGGTCCGACCTGCCCATCCTGTCCGACCGGTTCGACCATCGCAACCGGTCCGACCGGTCTTACCCGCGCGCCCGTTGACCGGCCGTTGACCAACAACCGTTGACCAACCATTGACCCGTTGACTTTGACCGTTGACCCGAAAAAAAAAAAAAAAGAAAGACAAGAAAAAAAAAATGAATTTGTTTCTTTTTCAGTCATGCCTATGTGGGTTATAAGTAATTCATTTTTTAATTCTGCATTTGTTGAATGAATTTTGGAAAATTATGTATTTTCCCTTATATTTATTATGTATTATAAGTGATCCATTTTTAGTTCTGCATTTGTTGCAGGAACTATGATACTTTATGCAAGAATACTTGCAATCCCGAGAACGGATGAGGGAAATACAAGACTTAAAAGGCTGATGTCAGAATTAGCTAATTATCGGTGGCATGATGGTGATTTAGTATCATATGTGGTCAGGGTCAATTAGATGATACATGAAATCATCTGGAATGGTTATCTTATGCCGGATTTTGAGAATGTGCCGGCTTTGATGAATACTCTTTCACCTGAATGGCAAACAGTGTTGGATCGGCTATAGGAGGTCAACGTGGTCCTGGGTTATAGGAGGCTGGTGGAAGCTTTTGTAAGAGAGAACTATATGATTGAGTTGGCCAAACTTCAACCCTTAGATTGAGCGTCACATGGCGCCGAGTGAATGCGCCTTAGAGGCGACATGAAAGCTCTCCAAAGGTTTTTCCATGGTTGGCAAACGTGCCTTCAAATTTCTCAGATATTATGGTGATAGATTAGAAGGGACATTCCCTATTTATTTCTTTGATTAATTATGTAATGTTTATTACATGATTGTTGTTGATGTAGCAACCGATATGTTAGTTGTATCATGTGAAAGCATTGTTATTTTATTGGATGTTAAGATTTTATTTGCTTTATGTTATTGCTGGTTGCTGTGGGTAATTAGCTGTGGGTAGTAATAGAAGTTTTTGTAACTTCATAGAATTTATTTGCATAAGATAATTATATTAATAATAATTTTGAGTTAGGATTTTTGGAGGATGATTGGAAACATAGTGACCTTTTGATTCTGAAACCTTACTTGAAATTATTCATTAATATGATGGGTCTATACAAATAGGGATGCATAAATGATAGGCATTAATTATTCGTGTGTGTATGTCTGATGTGTTCGGAACGATGGTTCAGCAACTAAGAATGTAACTGCTGATATGAACGGCAACAATTGTGAAATATTGAATATGAAGATTCAATATGTACTGAAAAAGCAAGAAGCACTAGAAGCTCTTGACCATATTATGGAAGATCTAGAAGATGCTGTGCGCCACCTTGAGCTAGTAGAGGACTACCTATCGGCATTTGAGCCGAAAATAGATATTGGCTATGCTGATCCTAGCTCAGAAAGGGCTTTGAGCTCTAAGCGCAAACGTATTGATTCGTTCAATATGTGGAAATGCAAATGATCAAGTTCTTGTTGCAAGAAATTAAGAGTTAACCAACACAAGAAAGGAAAAATGTCCCCAAGAGAAGAAAAATGTCAAGGGTGAGGTGTTACAATTGTGATAAGAAATGTCACTATCCTCGCAACTATAGTGAGCTGAAAAAGGTCAACACCTCTTGTACATTTAAGAACTTTGCTTATGTGTCAAGTTCTGAAATATTGGTTGAATCCAATCCTATGTGGACTGTAGATTCATGAGCGATAGACCATGTAGGAAGGATAGAGGATCCTTCGTAGAATTTCAATGAGTACTAACTGGAACTAAGTGGATCTATATTGGAAATAACTTCAGAGCTGAAGTTAAAGGAATTGGCACCTGCCAATTGAACATGCATGGTGGACGCATCTTGATGTTCTATATGCTCTGGAGATTCGTCGACATTTAGTGTCTGTCTTAGTGTTGGTTAAGCCTGGTTTTGGTATGAACTTCCATAATAAAGGTGTAGATTTGTATTTAGATACAAACTACTATGGTTGTGGTCACTTACTGAATGGTTTTATTGTACTAAATGTTAACTGTGATGATGTCAATATGTTATTCCCTTGTTTCACGCTTCTACCTTATATGATAATGATGTGAATATTGTGGCATGCTAGACTTGGTCATATGGGTCAACAACATATGAATAGACTAGCCAAAGAGGGCTTGTTGGGCAATATTGAAAAAGTCGATTTATCCATAAGTGAGTATTGCTTAGTAGGGAAAACGACAAGGAAACCATTTGGAAAATGTAAAAGAGCTGAATTTCCTCTCCATTTAATCCATTCTGACGTCTGTGGTTCAATGAATGTGAGAGGAAGGCATGGGGCTGTTTATTTCATCACTTTTGTAGATGATTATACTCGATTCGGATATGTCTATTTGATTTCTCATAAATCTGAAGCAATATATTGTTTCAAAAGGTTTATGAACCTGGCAGAAAATCAATTAGACAAGAAAATAAAGGTATTTAGATCCGATCGAGGTTGAGAATATTTATCTGATGAGTTCAGAAAATTATGTGATGAAAAAGTAATAGAAAGACAGTTGTCTATTCCGTATACTCCTCAACAAAATGGTATTGCGGAGAGAAGAAACAGAACCCTACTGGAAATGGTTAGGTCCATGATGGCGCATGCTAACTTGCCTATCACCTTTTGGAGTGATGCATTGTTAACTGCTGCGTATATACTTAACATGATGCCTTCCAAATCAGTTACTTCCACTCCATATGAGTTCTGGACAGGTAGAAAACCGGACTTAAGTTTTCTTAAACCATGGGGTTGTGCTGCCTATACACATGAGTCCTCTCACAAGTTTGGGAAATTGGGTCCCGAAGGAAAGAAGAGTATTTTAATGAGATACTCCGAACGTTCAAAAGGGTATGTGTTCATAAGTGAGCAGGAAAGTGGGAGTATAACTGAATTTGAATCATGGGATGTCACATCCTTAGTGGATGAATTTCCTAAGAGGGGCGAAATAAGGGAAAATTACTCATATTTGAAACCTTTGATCAAGATAATGATGTCAGTGGAGTTCGTCCAAGTGGGAGTAATATGAGATGTGATAAATTGAATTCAACTCATTCTCAATTGCAACCAGCTGATGTGACGACATCATCATTACCTAATCCAAGTGGGAGCATGATGGGGCATGATGTGCTAAGTGTACAATCTCCCATACGGTGAACAAGTCGCCAAAGTATTCCCCGTCGATGTTTTGACATTGAAAGGGAAACTTTTATGGTTGCTCCACTAGATGAGGATGAGCCAAGAAATATTAACGAGGCTCTAAATTTGCCCTAATAAGGAAAAATGAATTCATGTAATGAAAGAGGAAATTGGAGTCAATGAAATCAAATCAAAGTTTGAGAACTGGTTGATTTTCCAAAAGGACACAAAGTTATTGGGAACAAGTAGGTTTTCAAAATAAAGCGAAAGGCTGATGGCTCGATAGAAAGGCATAAGGCTCACCTTGTGGCGAAGGGGTATAATCAACAAGAATGAATTGATTATGAATATACGTTTTCTCCTGTAGTGAGATTTACCTCGATTCGCATAATTCTGGCAATAGTGGTTAGTATGGATCTTGAGTTACATCAAATGGATGTAAAGATTGCTTTCCTCAATGGAGAATTAGAGGAAGGAACATATATGGAACAACATGCTGGTTTCATAGTCAAATGCCAAGAAGGAAAGGTATGTCGACTTTGGAGGTCGATATATGGCCTCAAGCAGTCGTCAAGAAAATGGTATATACATTTTCATAATGTCATAATGGCATATGATTTTACAATGATAGATGATGATCATTATGTATATATCAAAATATCCAATGATCAATTTGTGATCATATCATTATATGTTGATGATATACTAATTGCTGGAAGTAATATGGAGTTTGTTAATATTGTGAAAAATTTGTTGTCTTCCAACTTTGAGATGAAAGACATGGGTGATGTTGCATACATTCTTGGAATTAAGATTTCAAGATTGTAAGCCCATAGACACTCCTATTACAAAAGGTGAAGGGTTGAGCCATAGTCTGTGTCCAAGGACTTCACAAGAGAAGGAACAAACGAAATATGTTCCTTATGCTAGTGCTGTTGGGAGCTTGATGTACGCTATGATATGTATAAAAACCGGCGTATGTTTTACAGTTGGAATGGTGAGTAGATACCAATCCAATTCAGGTCAAGCACGTTGGAAAGCCGTTAAGAGAATACTAAGGTATCTAAAGGGGACTGCTAATTATACGTTGAGTTATTAATGAAATGATCTGCAACTCAAAGGCTATTGTGATATTGATTGGGGAGGAGATTTAGATGAAAGAAAATCTACCTCTGGGTTTGTTTTCTTACCGAATAATGTCACCATATGTTGGAGCAGTAAGAAACAAAAGTGTATAGCCTTGTCCACGATGGAAGTTGAGTTCGTGGTATTATCAGCAGCAATATAAGAAGATGTTTGGTTTAAGAGATTTTTTAGATCATTTAGGTGTTATTGGAAGTGCTGCAGATTTATTGTTAGTTAACTATGGTAGCCAAGCAGCAAAAGTGTATACCAAAGATCCAAAATATCATGGCAAGACCAAACATATAGATACCAAGTATAATCTTGTCAATGTCAATGGTATGGTTTCACGAAAAGATGTGAACTTAGAGTACATACTACGCATAGAATGGTAGCAGATTCTATGATAAAGCCAATACCTAGAGATGTGTTTTGTGGCCATATGAAATCTCTAGGATTGCGTAGAGGCTAATGTACTGAATATTGTAATTTCCCTAAGTGTTCACGTTTGATGAATTTGTGTTTTCATCATTAATACCTATGAATCTTTGTTTGATCTTTATGCATCTTAATGCTCAGTGCATTGCTTTAAGTTAAGGAAGTATGTCGGACAGATATAAGATTAGCCCACTCACACGGGTAATCGCCTCTATTTACTGTGTGATAAATAGAGATGAGACTATTTTTAAGCTTATTATATAGGTGATAATCGAGAGCTCAAGCTTAAAACACGTATGTCGCCTTAACTAGGTGTTAAGATGATGATATAATACTTACTATGTCCGAAAGTAAAATACCCCACATATTTTACTTTATCTGTTTAAGATGCCAAATGTGAGTTTTGATGAATTTTGTGAATGAGTAGATACGTGAACTCAAGTTAGATATTGGGTATGTCTGAACTATCATCTGTACGGTATTGAAAGGTGTAGACATACGCTTCATGGGAAATGAGTTAATACCGTAATACGTATTTCATACTACGTATTTCATACTACGTATGCATGAGACGACCAATAAGAGTGGCAAAAGTTTGATCTCAATTTTTATGCCGTGTAAGACTCTTGAGGAATAGAGTTCCTCAGTTTTAGTCCCCCCATGACTCTTACTTATTTTCAAGATTTCTATTTAGTGTTTACTATCTTAGGATGTTGCCAATGGTCATGAGTTTGATTCGATCTAATGGGGCATTTCTAGAAAAGCAAGCTGAACTGAAATTGAGAGTTTGAAGGGAAGAGGAAAATCGATTTTGAAGAATCACATTATAGTTTTGTATTCACCGGTTAACCAATTATGACTGTCTTTGTGATAATCATAATTGTGAATACAATATATATATATCATTGTTTAAAAGAGATCAAGAGAGATATAAATGTGATCGATCGATCTAGGATACTGCATACTAAATCTACTCAGGATGTGATGCCCATTATGAGCTGCTATATATTCCTAACAGATGTATGGCAACGAGCTCTTAAAATATGCTGGTCGCACGGATTATTCATCGGTATGAATGTTGAAGAGAGGAAAAGAGAATTCTGTTCGGCCCACCATGTTAAGTGAGAGTTTATGATGGATTTTTCTCTGATGGGGCTGAGTAGGGAATGTCCGCCCATGTTGGTTTTGGACCACCATGTGCGAGTGGGAGATGATGGATTTTTTCTTTATTGATGGGCCTGAGTTGGCCCGTCTGCCCATGTTAGGCCTAAAAGCCCGGCCCACTAGATTATGGCCCATGGATGAAGGGGTACGATTCCTTTTTGGAGGAACGTATATAAAGGGAGGAGAGAGAGGGAGAAGACACCTTTTGGCATAAGAACGTACATGGATTTTTTCTTTATTGATGGGCCTAAGTTTGCCCGTCTGCCCATGTTGGGCCTAAAAGCCCGGCCCACTAGATTAGGTCCCATGGATGAAGGGATACGATTCCTTTTTGGAGGAACGTATATAAAGGGAGGAGAGAGAGGGAGAAGACACCTTTTGGCATAAGAACGTATGTACGTTCCTCTCCCTCTCTCCCTCCAAGAAAAAGAAAAGGAAAACGCTTAAGGCAAACTGGCATCATCGGATCAGAATTTCTTCCTCGGTCTTCGGCATTGGTGTTTAATCTGTGGCTAACAAGGTACGCTCGAATCCGTGGTGTGTTTTACGATCGGTGATACGTGTTTTCCCGGGCTTCGTCTTCCGCATTGATTTAGGGGTTCGATTTAGTGTCGAATCCGATTTTCGGGGATCAGTCATTCCCAACACAAATGCTAAAGAGAGAACATCACATGCTATGAGAATGATTATGATCAAGTCTTTGAACGCATCAAGCACAAAACTGAGAAAACTCTTTGCCGGCGGCTTATTGTACTTATTCGGCCCATAAACACTGGTTCGGTTCGTGAGGTCGGTTTCATCCCCACTCAAGCCATTTTCGAGATTTGTCATGAGAATTGAAGCGACTTGTTTTATGCCACCAAGTTGAGCAAGAGATTCAAAACTTTTCTCTCTTACCAGGTTACTCGACGTCTCGAAGAGAGTGGCGATCTCCTTCACGTGGATTATCACTGCTCTCGACATTGATGGCAACGAAAGAGAGCGTCCGCAACAGGTCTCTCTTCCTATCGATGACTTGTTTCGACATAGACTCGAGGGCCCTTGGATGATATTCGTCTCGCCTGTGGATGATATTCGTCGAGCTATCCCGGTGGTCGACCACTGCATCAGTTGCTGCTTCTTCGCTAGGTTTACGAAGCCTCTACGACGACATGGATGAATAACACTGACTGACCTGGGTTGAACGGATGGATTTGGTTCGGATAGGTTATTTTGTCGTGTAGTGCATTATATAGTGCAGCGTGACGAGCTTCCATATTGCATGAAGTTCCCGGAAATTTCACTGCAGCTTCTTGGATGGTTTCCACGAAGAGGTTTCAGATCCGTCTGTAATCACAATTTCCCAAAATTTGATAATTATCTTTCTTTCTGGGGCCGTACATGTTATGGTAAATGATCTTTATATTTCCATTTCAGTAATTATAAAACACCTTCTCAGAAATTACCGGTGTTATCAGTGCTGTAGATAATATCCTTTCAAAATAAGCTATTAAGCAACGAATGTATTTGACCAGAAATTTGGGCGAAGGACAGGATGAATTTCGAGGTGCTTTCTTTAATGTGTGGTCCACACAAGTTAACCGTTACGTATCAAATATTAATTTCTCATTTAATTTTGTTTCAGAATATAATTTTTTTTTGGTTGAATTTGTTTCGGAATGTTGAGCATAATAAGACTGCGTTTGGTCGTTCGAACAATTCTATTTGATAAAATAAGGTTGGTTAGGACAAATATAAGATAGAGTATGATTTGAAATATCCTACATCCGGATATGTATGAACAAAACTAGATTGAACGTAAAACATAAAAAATTAATTCTTTGAGATTTGCAAAAAAAAAAAAAATCTGGTTATCGGATTTGTGAAAACTGTATATGATTACTGCCCCGGCCTGCCGCGACCACCTCTGACTCCTAGAACATTGACCGACGCCGTCCTGCCTCTGCTCTAGTCCATATGATCATCACAAACTTGCTCAGTCCCACACTCGTCTCCTCTTATCTGCCTCGCACTTCTCACGTTGCACTGACATTGATCGCACCCGTCATCCATCCTCTCCGCCTTGTTGCCTCTCTCTCTGAATCCCATTGATTAAGTGTCCAGACGGAGAGTCAAAAGTTTCAGGCCTTCCTCAACCAAACCAGAATGCGGAGCATAGTTAAAGCATCTAGATTTGATATACATATGGATCATCCGTTCTCTACTTGAAGATCCCACAAAATTTCCAGTTTAACCAGATATCCATGAACAGATTTTCCTTTAAACGGTGATGCTAACGATGAAATCGCAACAAGTACAGTAACACAAAATTTGGGGCTGCGATCGAGCACAAGTCTCAGATTTCGACTGGTCAGTGCTCGATCCTTGCCCTCAGGTCCATTTTAACTTGTTGGTGCCCGAGGTCGATCCTAGACGTGCCTGGGGCTGCATGTGACAAAGCTAGAAGAGGCGGGATTGAGGGCGGTGGTGGTGAGAAGAGAAATCAACTGAGAGGTGCAAACTTGGCGGGGACGACGGTGAGAGAGGGTGGCGATGGTGTGAGACAGTGGTGAGATGGCGGCGACGAAGGTAACTGCGGTGAGATGATGGCTGGAGGCAACGACGACTGAGCCTGTGACAAAGCTCACATTTTTCTTTTATTTTATTTTTAAAAATTTTAAATTGTAGATATCCTATCCGAGTCTATCCCATCCCTTAGGTGGGATTTTTTTTTTTTTTTATTCAGGCTATATCCAGACTATATTCAATCATATTCGGATTTCGAGATACTCCAAACACCAAATAAGATAATAGTTATCTATTTAGAGTTTTGTCCGGTCCACCAAGCACAATCTAAAAATGTATATGAAATTGGTATATACAATAACAAGAAGTGGATACTTTAAATAAACCATAATTAATATTCGCTAAGGTTCTATCCTAAACTTTTAGTTAATCGACCCAAAAAGAAAAAGAAAAGAAGAAGACAAACTTTTAGTTAATTTTTATATTTCATGTTACCTCCATGGTCAAATATTGAAGAAAAGTCGGTTTAATTTCACACTCCCAGCTAATTGTTCTAAAGGGAAAAAGCTCAGCCAGCAGCATGTACTAGTGTTAAGAGCAGATTCGCATGACTTATCTCCTGGCACGCTCAGCGTCTCAAAATCAGAACTTCGATCCCTCACAACTACCCTCTAATTGTCCCTTTTCCCCCATTTTTATATGAAGTGTTTCACCAGCATTCTTGAAAAATACTCATGGGGATCACAGCTGATCCAACCAAGCACAATCACAGCCGTTTGATTTTGTGAAATTTATGTACAACACATGTAATCTGCCGATGTAATTGATTCACTTCATATAGATTTGAGTCTAGACAAGTATTTGCCGTGAAAATCTTTATGCGTGAAAGCTCGGTCACGAGGATGTCATTTTCCCTTGCCAACGACGCTTGGATACGTAGGGCTTGAAAAAGTCCTCTGTATAACCAACAGAATTATTTCTGATTTTCTCTCTTGGTTGCTTTTCAGTTTTCATCTTTTGCCATTGGAGATCTCAATAGTTCATTATGAGAAGTGATGGGAGCTCATTAAACAAGTGAAGAGTGTTCTGACTGAATCAGAAAACAAACAAATAATTTCTATTTTTTTGTTGCATTATTATCTACTTATACCCTCCATTACTTTCACAATTATACGGAATTCCTTTCACCTTTTGTCAATTTGTACTGTTTCGTCACCATTACTTTGCTCTTGCTTTGATCCATGCGGTCCCGCGGGGCCCTCTTGCTCCTGGACCATTGTTGAGCAACATTGTATTTCAAGCCCCTTGGAATAAGTAAACCCTTTAGTCACTCATCACAACCTCAGACACTCTTCCTAGGGTTTTTGTTTGTGCATGCATAACATTAGATTATATTAAATTATGTCCGAGTTTGAGAACATTTGTAAAACACGATTCGCTTGGATAAAAATTTTATTTTTTAATTATGAAAATATTTTTCTGATGAAGATAATATTCAAGATTACGCACAAGAAAAGAAACTTGAAATTCTTTTTGGGTCTTGGATGTCTTCAGTTAATAGAAGGAGATTCGTGGACTCCATAAAAGTTTACAAAAGAGAAAATAAAATAAAATTTAAAAAAAAAAAAGAGCAAAGTTTCTTCCTTATTCGCAACGTCATCTACGTGGGGCCCAAAGTCAAAGTCTTCACTTTGGGCACAAAATATAAAAGCTAAAAGGAAATAAAGAAAGAAGCTCTCTGCAACGTCCACGCTGCCTGAGAGTGGAGCCGCGAAAAGAAAACCTGAGAGTGCCGCACGACGAAAGAGAAAAAAAAAAACGAGCAAGAGTCTTGGGTCCAAGAGAAGAGTCACACCGCACGAAACTTGAACAAAAACACGAATCCATACGTACGTGGACCAAAGACGAACGCTAGAGTTCTTAATTTTGGCATACATAGAACGTTTGTTTGAGCTTGAACACGTGGTGATTTTGTGCCGTGAACTTATGTTCAAATGAGTTATTTATTTATAAACACTTTAAATTTGGAGTTAAATTTAGGTGTTGAAAACACTAAAGCGTGTGAGCGATTGTAAACTCCGATTCTTTAATTATAGTAGATTATTTGTTGCTAACTTTTCCTGTGAACAGTAGGTACCGATATTCGGACCAAACCACGTAAATTTCTAGTGTTCTTATTATTTCTTGTTTATTTCTATGGTAATTTCACATTGATATAAATTGCAATCCTTTATTTCCGTGTATTATATTACATCATATTCGAAGGAAACTCCCCAATGAATCCAATTTGAAAGCTTGTCAAAGCAACGAACACACAAAGAAGGTGGGGATAAACCCTTTAATAAACAATTTCTCATTGCAAAATGCAAGTTGTGTTAGAGACACTAGCTTAATGTTTCATAAGTGATTGTGTAATTAGAGGAATTTGAATAGTTTGCATTATGCCTTCAGAAATTTTAATTGGTTAGAACTACCTTTTCTTACATTGGCCCAAGGTAGAGTAATTAGGTTTATACTATCACCTAAGAACACTCTGTCCTAAGACTGAGTTTGGTACAATTTACTTTGTTGATTTACACATCTATATCATTTTTTCTTTTGTAGCATAATGGATTTAAAACTTCAAGTTCATCCCAAGAGGAGAAAAATAGTCAGTAAAAGGTTTAGCAGAATAGAAACAAGGTATGTTGGGTGAATTTTTTTTACTAGAAGTGTTTATGGTTGGCAATTATCAAAGCAACCCATCAATTGGATTGGGTGGAGTTGTGAACCATCACATACCTTTTACATGGGCTAATTACTTAAGAATCCTCAACTTTAGGTTTGGTTTCAATTCTGTCCCATATTTGATTTATAAAATATAAAAATAATATTGAAGTTTAAGTCTATTCCAAATCTGCCCTAAATTTTTCTCTATCTAAAAAAATCCAACTTTAAATCCAATCCCAAATCTTCCCCAAACTTCTTTTTGTCTAAGAGAAAAATAGTCAATTTTTACTCTAGTCTCAAATCTTCCCCCATTGGTCCTCCTTCATCCAAAATTCATCATTAGTCATCCTAATTTTTATATCCTAAAAATGATTTCATTTTGACGATAATTTTCATGTCAACTTACTGATGTGGATTTCTTATTGATGTTGAAATGCCACGGCAAGTTGAGAGTGGACCATGAGGGCAAATTGAGAATAGATTGAAAGTTGATGATTTTTTTTTAACAAAAAAAAAAATCGAGACAAATTTAAAACTGGACTTAAAGTTTAGGGTTTTTATGAGACAAAAAATAGTTCGGTATAGAGTTGGGATTGGATATGAAACTTAGGGTTTTTGCTGAAAAAAATAATTAAGACAAAATTGGGAATAAACCTAATGTCGGGTGGTTTTTTTGGGAAATTAGGTCCCATCTACGTAGACAACGATGTCATAAATTGAAATGAATAATGTTGACCCAGACTTTCTTTTGTTAGAGTAATCAGTTCAAATACTTATAATTGAGAATAGAATAAAAAACCAGAGGGCGAGCCCCGTTTTCTCACCTGAAGACCACTGAAGTCACAACCATCGGGTACAATTTAAAAAAAAAAAAAATCAGAATCGGGTACTTTTATTATGTCCAAGTGAGTACATGTCCATATTAAAAAAAAAAGAAAAAGTGAGTACATGTCCATAAATTTTTTCTGTCGTGGGCTTCTTTAATTTTAATCCTTTTCATCGCAGTGTCTTATCATCCAAACTTTTGGATAATAAGTCGTTCTACTATGAATATTTTTCTTGCCAATGAGGGACGTACCACGTTGTGCGTTTGATGCAAGATTCAACACGCCACGCCTTAGTCTTGTTTTTAGTCTTTTTAGACGAACGTGAAGGCATTTGCTTTGACGGAAGAAGTGCACGAGAGAGGACACAACGTATCGAATGGTTCATTTAGTCAAAAGACTCAAAGGTACGTTATGCTGTTATAAGCCCATTGTCGAGCCATGTAATCCCATGTGACTTGACTTGGCTCGACTAGATGTGGTAATAGTTTTGGATTTGATATCTCGTCCTTCTTAGAAAGGAGTTTTCTCTCTTTTCCTTTTTAATCGTTTGTTGGTAAATTTCTATTGAACTCCACAGATGATATTTTGAGTTCTTTTCATACAAAGACATAACGTATTGAATAGTTCATTCAGTCAAAAACTCAAAGGCACGTTATGCTATTATAAGCCTCTTGTCGAGTCATGCAATCCCATATGACTTTACTTGATTCAACTAAATGTGGCAATTATTTTGGATTTGATATCTTGTCCTTCTTGGAAATGAGGTTTCTCTCTTCTTCTTTTTCTTTTTATTCGTTTCTTGATAAATTTCTATTAAACTTTGCATACAATACTCCAGTTTTTTTCATACGAGAAAATAGTTGTATTAAAATATTTTGCATCACTTGTCTATGGGATATGTGATCGCTCCATCTATGAATTTAAGTTTTTGGAATGACTGATTTAATGTGGTGTTAGATTCTAGTTTTGCTCTAGTTTATTTTGCATGTGCAATGATGCATTTGTCAAATTCCACGTTCCGTTCCTAATTCTTCTTGCACATGAGATGAACTGTTGAAATATCTCATATGGCTCATCCGTGGAGTATGTACGCAGTCTACCTCAATCAATAATCTTAAGTTTTTGGAAATTACAACAAGTTGTATAATTCGCTCATCACTTTGACATTAATAAAAGGGAACAAGAAAAACAATGCCAAATTTGAAAGTTGGAATCCATGTTATTTTGAAAGGATGTACGCACTCTAGAAATTAAAACAAACTTATGTTGATTGAGATTTATTGAGACTTTCTGGAAAAATAAGGTGAGGAACCTTCATCTCTCAGGGGGACAAACGGAGTGTTGTGAGAAAATGTCGATTGAAAAATATTGCGTCTAGTGTTCACATTAAGATCAAACGTCCTATCGCATAGCATTAATCTTTTGGGTGAAGAGCAAAACGTAAACAATCAACCAGTATATTTGCAATTAGTTGTTCTTTTCGAAATTGACTACCGAGTACATATTAAGTCAACATCGTAGCTCACAAGAACCAAATATATTGTCCAAATAGAATTCGACTGTTAGATCATGTTGGAATCATCGTCACTGATGATCATGTTGACGTATTTCATTGTAAACCTATTCCATATAATCAATTCACGAGTAGTCTACTTCATGAATAAGAAACCCCTCTCGGATGGAAGTTATAGAAATTTTCCTAAAGACATAATGGAAAAAGCCTTCTGCGGCTCAATGGGATTCGTCTCAAAATGGGATCGAGCACTTAATCATGGAGAGAATTTCAACATCACAGAGAAGACGAAAAGCATTATGTCTTGCTAAAATTAAAGATGTGCACCAAATTTGCTTCTTTATTAGTTTGTGATCACCGAAATCTGCTAGAATTTATTTACACTATTATTATTACATAAAGTGGAAAGATCCTTAGTTTCTTATTTAACAAATTCTGTGCCTATGAAAGAATTGTATAAATTCATCATTTTTCAATATCAAAAATCGAACATTATTGGTTGTGTTTGGAAATAGCATTCACAAGAGGCTTTGGACTCCAAAATCCCTTGCCAACTGCAAATACCTTTTGACAAAATTCTTGGAAAGTTTTGGAAATAGACAATTACATTTTGAAAAGCCTCTAAAGGCCTTTAACTTGAGTTATGTCCAAAGATACTTGAAGCTCTAAGCATTTTCGGAATGTTAATACACTTTTTTTTTTCAATTTTCTCCTCGCTACTCTTTCGTAATTATGGAAATGTTCTTGAAAACCCTAACATTGCCAATGAAGGCCTCAGTCGCCAATGAGTAGCCAGCAAGCCACCACTAGCCTCACCTTAGGTCACTTGACCTTAGGTGAAGCCTAGGTTGCGCGACTCAAGTGAGGCTGGCTGGTAGCCGATTTCACTGGCTTCCACCAGTAAAGGTTTGAAATTTTTATAAATAAATAAAATCTAGTGAAAGTCCTCTACAAGATGTAAATTTTTCCAATTTAAGTCAAACTTGCTTTCTAATGGGTTTTTAAATTACACTTAACCAAATTGTGGTCCTTTAAAATTGACTTTTTCCCTTTATATGTATTCATAATTCATGAAATGCGTCTTTTTTCTCCCGATATTATTTGAAGAGCTTTGTCAAGAAAAAATTGACAGTTTAGTAGAAAAATCTCTCCATAATATATTTTAAATATCACATCTAATAATTTCTACATTCAAAGTACAAAATGATTAATCACTTTACAAGAACGAGAAAATATTAATAATTGTAAATTCAAGAAAAGTTGATTCCATCATGCACTCCAAGTGATATGGTACATATAAAAATGATCACACTTGTACCTGTGCAATAGCATAGAAATAAAAAGTGCTACTCCCACAAAAAACTTCAAATTGATACACTTATAATAAATTTATCTCAAATTTATTTTTTGATACCCAAAAATCTCAAATTAATACATTTATGATAAATTTACCTCCTTAGTTTCCATTAAATTAGATTAATACAACAAAAATGAAAAATTGATACATTGGGTAAAATCCCAAAATTGGTATACTTGTTAATTGACACATGTCATCCAATTTAATAATTTGACAGTAAAATTTAATCAAAATTAATAGAGGGTAAATTTGTCATAAATGTAACAATTTGGAATTTTTTGTTATATTAATCCGAATAAAAATGGCTTCATTTCTTACCATGCAAGACATTATGAAGAGTTAAAAGTATTTCGATTCCATCCAATAAAACACATAGATGTAAGGCACACAATTAGAGTTAATGTTGCTTAAAAAAATACAGATTACGTAAAAGAATAGGACAGAACAATCGAGTTGCCCAGAAGATAGTCCATGGGAACTTCTATATTTATAACTTATAGAAATGTTTGATGAGTGTAGAGTGATTTTACACTATGCACTTGGAAATGAATCCATGATAAACCCACATGGCAAATGATATTACTATTGTAGCGAGAGATTTCTTTCCGTTTGTTATGTTTTATGACCATACAACGCTAAATATAAAATCCATACGAAGCACAAGCAGTTGCGTTAGTCCTTTCAGAAAGCTAACATCATCCTGATGAACTCTTCATAATTAATTTGGCCATCGCCATCCAGATCCGCCTCTCTCATCATCTCTTCCAATTCTTCATCCGTTAACTTTTCTCCCAGTTTGATCATCACACGCTTCAACTGCAGTTACCCAACATTTAAGAGAAGTTTCAAGTCTAAAGACATGGTATGTAGAATAGTAGAACTGGAATCTCTCATATTTCAACCAAACTGATACTAAAAGAGAGATCATCACAAGGGATAAAGTCAGAAGTATTCTTACCAACTCAGTCAACATTCAATACATCCATGGAGCAAACGTTTTTACCTTGATCCTAAGCTCCTTACACATTGCCAGTATTGCATTGATGAAAAAAAATCCTCGGGAAGCTTCTACGCAGGTCAATGGAAGTTCTTCGAAGGCTCATGAAGTTCGAGAGGAGCGAGACAGATATTTGAGTATTTAGAGTATCACTAGAAGCCATTGCTAGAGACTTTGATCCTTTCTTTCGCTTCTTCATGTTAATTTTGGTGTGTAAGTTTAATGTTTGCTTCTCATTTTAGTCTAGTCCCAAAGGTGGAAGATAGGTAAAAGGTTTGCAACTGTAAAATGATGTTATATCACAGAAGATGCCATACTCCTACATCTGCAGGTACTACAATGGATAAGAACAGTTGACTAGCTTATGTCGGCCTTTATGTGGTTAATGAGATATTTCATGGGTCAAATAGTACTCACCTCATCTGGGCTTCCATGTAAAAAAATTGATCTTACAATTGCCTTATGAATTCCATTCATAAAAGTTCATTCAAGATTTCTCTGTCACCTTCCCTTCTTTTTTATGTGGTTTGGTTAGAAGGAATTGCTCCAAGATACAAACAAGCTAAAATTAACGAAGTATAAGCTGAACATTGAATGTGGGGTTAGAAATAATTCATACCTCATTAGGAGATATATAACCATCTTGATCCTTGTCAATGACCTTGAAAGCTTCCTTTAACTCCTCTTCTAGTTCAGTCTCCTAAACATATATCATATATCATGCATTTACAATCATCCAATCAAGTACTTGTGAATATGTGATTTAAGTGACACTAGCTATTTCGATATATATAAGTATGAAAATACCTTAATTTTTCTGGCCATAAGACTCAAGAACTCCCCGAATTCTATAGTCCCATTGCCGTCGATATCGACCTCATTGATCATGCTTTGAAGTTCTTCCTCTGTGGGATGTAGGTCCAAGGATTTTAGTGCAGTTGCCAATTCCACAGATGTGATGCAACCTACGCATCAAGCAAACCGATAATCAATCATAACGCACATTAGGTATCGATATATTTAATCGGAATATCTTAATCCCACATACTTACTATCTTCTCATATATACTTTAATATAAGCTCCAGATTCAGCTTCCATTGTTGTTTCATGCCACAATCCCTAGCCTTGGGTTATAAAATTTTTAGTAGCTCGTATCTTCTAATAATAAGAACTCTTTTCTGACAGTCTATACAATTTTCTAAAATTAAAACGAATGGCTTTGATCTGTGATATCTATTGAGAACAATCCCATTCTTTTTGTTTCATCGTTATTTGACACGTGGTGTCATGTTGAATAATCAATGATTGGTTGATTCTACCGCTAGCCTTGTGTTACCAACGAGCTTAAACCCCTGTTTGATTGATATGAAACTATTTATTATCTATCTATGAGCCAGGTAACGAAGTTAAACCCTATACGATCAACAAATGCTACCTGAACTTCAAAGAACATAAACTTGGAAGAATTCAATGAGAAAGCAGATAATATTTTCCTATAAATCAGTCTTCTTCACTAAAAAATGAATCGAAGCAGTTGATTCACACGGTTGCATGGTGAGATCACCAAAGGCAGAAGCAATTGTTGTCTTCTCATGTAATAAGCACACGATCATTATATTAGTATTAAGGTTTCACATCCATGAGAAAGGGAAAAAATGGCACTTCCAGTGCATTGGTCGATCTTTAACAATCAATGCTGCGATATACAGATTTTTATGTCACAAAATTAACATGAAGAACTGTATGTTAGATCTCAGGAAGAGGTAGATCAGGTATTAGCAATAAATTACAAAAAGCTAGCAAACAGAGTAAGTGGGTATATGAAAAGATTATTTACTAGGAAAGGTATATTAAGATAATAATACAAGGATAAAAACGAAAAACTAAGGGTTACCATCTCCATCCTTGTCCAGCAAACAAAACGCTTCTTGGAACTCATCGGTCTGCTGTTTAGTTAACACATCCCCTCTTCTTGGCTTCATATCGAGAGAGAGAGAGAGAGAGAGAGAGAGAGAGAGAGAGAGAGAGAAGCTCAGACGATATAACCCCAGTTAGATCTTTCACAAGTTCTAATTCTGAAGTCTCCAAAGGCGGTCATCTAATGGGCTGTCCTTTCACCAAAACTGGGAAATTTGCAACAAAGAACGTGTTTGAAATGGTCAGACACGCATGTACTAGAATTGATCTCAACGACTTTTCCGGAATTGTTATCTCAAGCTTTTTCTCGATGCCGTAATGGAGAAGAATTTTCAAGTAATCTTCTGTGCTCTTTTTAACCCACCAAACGTGACTTCGACGACGCAGTGGAAAGTGAAACTTAAAACGGGTTTGATAATTCACGGGAAGACATGAACTTTCTCGACTGGGACGACTCCAGTAATTTATTAGACGAAAGCATCTAAAATTCATTGCAAACACGGTTAATATCTACCAACAATTTTCATAAATATGATGCAAATCCTTTCCGATGTAGCAACAGTTGAAACTGTTATATGTCTATGTTGAAAGCTAACTATAATGATAACAATGATGCGCAAGACTTAAATATTTCGCCCTTCTTGCTTAAATTAAAGCGTAAGATTGACTTTCCTGTCGACAAATTAATAGATGAAGAATTTAGGAGGACGATGTGCACCACCAAGATAAAAAAAGTCAAAAATACTGCTGTGCAAACATCTTTGACTCTGTCGTTTCCGTGAATATTCAGATATGGCCCTAGGCTGAACAATGGTCGTGAAACTGGAAAAGTATGGTCAAAAGGAAATGAGAGAAGCAATACCGTAAAATTCTGGTGCCTGACCTATATTTCTTTTGTATTATATGTGAGAAAAGGCACAGATGTATCATTTTCTAGCGACATGAATGAGACTGCCAAGGAATTTGGTGTGTACTCTAAATGCTTTTTTAATCATTTTTTTGCAGTCTTTTAACTTATCCAGACAATCTGGTTATTTCGTTTCATCACTCGGATGGCCATTAGAGTTAGTGAGAAGACCGTGCACGATTTTTTTTTGCTTTTGTTTTTGCTAGCTATATATGAGGTTTTAGATATATGCGCTTGTAATTGAGGGATGACTATGGTATATATGATTTAATTATCATTATCTAATAATTAGCACATAAAAGTTTGTTGAAAGAAAACAGTTCCCACATCAAACCACATTATGGGTATGGACTGTTTTGAAAATATGGAACAATTTACTTCTTTGGAGTTGGTTTTCTATTTTGAGTAGGTATTCCTGTTTTGGATCCAATTCTATGCCATATAAGAAGTTGGTTTTCTTAATGAAGAGTGTCTAAGAGGGGCTTGTGCTCATGAAATCCATCCCAAGTGTTTGAAGCACGTGAAATTCTTATATGAAGATTTTTTGAAATTCTTATATTGATAGCGAGAGTGAGTTTTCGAGATCCTTTGTTGTCTCAATAGTCAGATCATACAACTACAACTCCCACCTATGGATACTAATCGATTGGGGTTGCCTCTTTCCTTTAGTTCGTCAATTCACCTGAGCCATCCGACAAGAGATCTTTGATCGAATCCATATATGAAGCTAGTTTTTAAAAACTGCTCAATTTTTAGCCAAACCCGCTCTTGGCGATTGTATCCTTTACCAACCAAATGGCATATACCTATAGATATATATACGAACCCACAAAGGAGAAATGTGGCTTCAACATTGTTTAAGGTGTGAGAAGGTTTTCATGTCCATCCAAATGTCTATGCTCAAAGAAAACAACAATTTTAGTTTGTTTAGAGAACAAATTGGATTTTTTCCAGGTTGCAATTAGGTATCTTGAATGCAAAAGTGCATATTTGGGTAAATTTGGCAAATTAGAGCCTTTATGTGATGAGTAACTTATAAGGAAAATTCTCACACAAGGACATGACTGAAAATTGTCCGTGCTCATATTTAACACAATGAGTGATGTCGCGAAGGCACCGACCACATCTTGCAAAAGTAAAAATTGTCCTCTCCCCCGGATTTAGCGAACACAACGGATAAATGTTATTCAATCCCATGAAGATGGTCAGTCTCTATTGAACGTACGGCTTTTGAAAGAGACGAACAGTGTGAAAGCTAGATGCTGCCTTATGTCCAAAAGACAAAAAGAAATTCAAAGAAGAAATCTCAAGAGACAGGTTATGAAAATGAAAATGGTGTAAACTGCGCAAAACATAATGGAAAAAATATTTTCAGGTGTTTCCGAAGCACAATACTATAAAAGAGGGTAAGTATTATAATTTCCGCATATAAAAGAATAACAAAGTTCATAGTCTCGACGTGTGATGATTATCTGGTAAATAAAAACTCCGTGCTCGATAACCTGAAGATTTGTCCTCTCGGACACTCCGACTTTCTTAACACAATAGATCAGACAAAATCCAAGGTCGAAGGCTTTCAACATGTGTTCATTGGAGGGTTCTAAGTCTAAACACCAACTTTTTGAAATGGCCACTTGATAATGAGTGACCGAGGTCAGAGGTGGAAGCCAAACTTTCCTTCATCAAGAGTTTAATTTCTGAATGATCGCTAATTTCTTGATCACCTGCTTTGATTAATTGCAACTCTCTGGCCACAGGGAATGAATTTGTGGGGGCAATCATCGTGTCGGAGAAAACGACCATCGTGTTAATCTATTACTCTATACATAGAGTTAGGCGTGTGCAAAATACCGGGAACCGCCCGGACCACCCGGAACTGGTGGTTCTTGAGAGAACCGGTCCGGTTCCGGTTCCATGGGCAGATCTGCCCACCCACCCACCCGGACCGGACCAGTTCCCTTTTAATATTAAAAAAAAAATTACTAAAAAAAAACCTAGGTCAAAATTAGATCTCACTGTCTCGACTCTCATCTCACTTCTCTTCGGTTTCTTCTGCGGCTACCTCTGGTTCCTCTCGCCATCTCGCCGCTGCTGTCCACCCCTCGTGTCGGCCACCACCCACCACAGCCTCTGGTTCCTCTCGCCATCTTGCCGCTGTTGTCCACCCCTCACGCCGGCCGCCACCCGCCAAAGCTTCTGCTCCGCCCAGCAGTGACCCGCGCTCTCGATTTCTCCGTCGTCCCTCCTCTCCTCCATTAAATACAATGTCCCCGCAGCTTCCGTCTTGGTGAGGACTCCCTCACCTGCTGCTACCGCCGCTCCACTCAATTCCCATCGCATTGCTCGGGCCTTTGCCACCTCTCCCCTCGAAGGTATGTCGTCGTCATCGGTATCATCAACCGCTTGGTCTGCACACGGAGTCGGACGCGATTGTTCAAGCTTGCAGACGTTGTTCTGTGCAATGGCGCCCTGAAGGTGCCGCGCCGTGCCTTGTCGTGCGGCGTCGATTGGGTCGCGCTCCGCGTCGTGTGCCGTTGCCCTTTGCGTGCGCTGGTGATTGATTGTGCCGTTTGTCTAATTGTCTACAAATGCCAATTCTCGGTGACCCAGATTAGCTCTTTGGTTCGATTGGGAAAAAGGTTGGTTCTTTGCGGGAAAAATGGAATTTTTGGAAGAGGGTAGAGGAGCTTGGCCAAGTTCGTGCTTCTGTATTTCGTGCTTTACGTGAGTCCTCGGTGGTGACTGGGGAGTCAATCCATTGAGGACGCAATCGTGGTCTAGAGAAGAAGTTAATTTTGAGTGTGTTGGTGGTTTGTAATGGTTAATGCTGGGCTAGGCACTCGCACAGGTTCAGTCGTGTGTTCTGGTCTGGTTACAATGTCCATCGGGCAATGTAAGTTTGATGTTCTCATTTACGCTATGGAAAACCTGTTGTTAAATCATTCATCGAAGATGTTTAACTAGGGAGCTGAAACTTTTTGGCTTGCTTTGATGATGCTTGCTGTACAATTGAGAATTGAGATCAATTATGTCATCTCTTTTGATGTTGGTTTTCCTTAGCTTAAGATTTTCATCTTGTTGTCAATGAGACTGGATCCATGCAATAAACGAGTGGATCCCGGTTCCAATTTTTCGAAATCGGTCTTTAGCGAGCGGTTCCCGTTTCTAGGTCGAGAACCGCCCGCCCGGACCATGCACACCCCTACATAGAGTAACTCTGAGGAAAAATTGTGACGGCCCGAGCGGCGGTGCGCGGGGAGGAGGGATGGCGGTGCGTCCGCGCCTCGGTCCCCGGACGTGCGCAAGGAAGGGGTCCCTGTCCCACATCGCCTAGGGAGAGAGTCTTGGGCCAATTTATAATGCCTTGGGTCCCTTAATATGTGTGACGCGTTTTAAAACCGTGAGGACTCAGTGTCCAAAGCGGACAATATCACACAAGTGGGACCCGGGATGTTACAAATGGTATCGAGCCGACTAGGGAGAGAGTCTTGGGCCAATTTATAATGCCTTGGGTCCCTTAATATGTGTGACGCGTTTTAAAACCGTGAGGACTCAGTGTCCAAAGCGGACAATATCACACAAGTGGGACCCGAGATGTTACAAAAATTATCAAAAAGTCATAATTTTTTAATTTATCCAATTTAATTTTACACTTTTTAATAGTTTGTCAATATAATCATTCCAATAATTTTAGTAAGAAATCATTGACATAGACGCTAACTATCATACATGGCACAACTAGAATTAATGGACAATTTTTCAATTTTTTTAATTAGTCCGAACTATTTATTTATTTATTTCTATTCTTTTATTTTCCCCATTATGGTTAGTGAGGTTGCTAGGGTTTGCCCAGATCTAGGCAAGACTGTTGTGGTTGTAGGTGAAGACAACATCGCCCAAATTTGGGCAAAGGCGGCCGCAAGTGAGAGCCACAACCCTCACTAGTGGCTAGTGAACTCCAATGGCCCTCATTAGTCAAAGTAAAAAAGAAGAAAACACTAAAAGAAAAAAAGAGAGGAAGAATTAAATAAAAATTAAACAAACACTCAAAAAACAATTAAAATATTAAAAAAATGTTTTCCGTTAATGGCAGCCATGTCACGTAGGACATGCAACATTGACGTTAGTAATTTCCAGTCAAAATTGATTGAAAAGACTACATTAAAAAATCATCAAAATGTTTAGGATTAAATTAGCCAAATTTGAATATTTAGATTTGAATTGACTGCAGTAAATTTAAAACTTTTTTTTAATGATTTCCTCATAACTCCTAGGATGGGATAGTATCAAAATAAGCAAATGAATAATGACAAATATACAAAAATTCACTTTACCAAAAAAAAAAAAATATACAAAAATTCTAGACCATATTCAAAAAACTAATCAACTAAGCTTTTTCTTGAATGATCTCACCTCACATCATATTGGCAATTTTGTTTATTCTAGGGTAACCAAAAAAAAGAAAATGTTCTCCAAGCAACCGGTTTTCTTTCTTAGGCCAGCACCTGCCTAGTTAGGCCCATTCAAACTCGATTATGTTGTACGTAAGAAATTCAATATTTTCTCAGCCCCTAAAGAAGGCTAGATACTTTACCTTCTAGTGTAATTTCACCTTTTCTCTCCCCCTCATATTCTTTATTAATGGATTAAACATTCAACACTCATCTTACTAGATTCGCCGGTTGTTTTTCTGACACAATCCAATGTAGGAATTCAATTGTCTCGTTCCATTATGCTCCATTCTTCTTTCGTTCCATTTCCATCTCACTCCACATGTTTCAGTTTGGCAAAATGTGCCATTGAGTACCAAGTTCGTGTATATTAATTTTAGGGCGAGCATGATCTGAGTGGGTGTTTCCACCCTAAATTTGAGAACCGCCCACTAAGGACTAGCTTCTATCCAATTCTGGAGTGGGTCTATAGAACTGGTTCCACCAAACTTCACGCGTTAGTATTTTAATATACAACAAAGAATTATCCAACAAAATCACCTCATCAATTACACTCCCAATTAGAGCCAATGAACTAATATATTATTATGTTAGGAAGTGTGGAAGCAAGAGAGCACACTCACCAACTTGTTATGAGTAGGCAAAAGCAAACAATTATCTAACAGTAGACCCGTTAAACGGGTGGGTCGAGTCGGGTTTGGGTCGGGTCATAAATGGTCCGACCCAAATCGACCCATTTAACCCGTTTATGACCAATTTATTGCAATGCAAAATTTTTTTGACACATTCCCGACCCGATCCATACCCAACCCATACTCGACCCATTTAACTAAATTCAAGAAAATTTATTTCCTATATATAAATGATATTGCTAAAATATTTTTATACAACACAAATTTAATGGACAATTTTTATAATTTTTAAAATAGTTATTTTAAAAAATCTAATTTTAATTATTTTTACTTTTTAAAAAATTAAGTTTTTAATTATTTTTATTTTTTAAATATAATTTTCTTTTTTCTTTTTTGGTCTTCTTCTTCTTTGGCCGGCCGGCGGCCACGACGACGGCCGGTAGCTAGCCACGGGTGAGCCTCAAGCTCAAGGCTCGCGCCGCGAGCTCGAGTCTCGCCAGATCGGCGAGGCTTGAGCCTGGCCAAACATTGGTGAGGTCTCGAGGGATCTGCGTCCGCGCCTCGGCGAGGAAGGATCCTCTCCCTCTTGTCCCACATTGCTTAGGGGGAGTCCGGCCCGAGGCTTGGACATTGGTTTTGAGGTCAAAGCGGACAATATCACACAAGTGGGCCGGATCTAGCAAGCTCAAGGCTCGCCGGTGTTGGGCGAGCTCAAGGTCGCTCCTCGCTGGATCTAGTGAGGCTAGAGCCTCGTTGGTCCCGGACGTGCGCAAGGAAGGGATCCTCTAGTCCCGGGCCTTGTTTATAAGGCTTGGATCCCTTTAATTGTGTGACGCGTTTTAAAACCGTGAGGACTCGGTGTCAAAGCGACAATATCACACAAGTGGGACCCGGGATGTTACAAGATCTAGCGAGGCTCGTCGGGCGAGCTCAAGGTCGCTCCTCGGATCGAGAGCTCGTTGGACGCCGAGGCCTCGCTTGCCGGATCTAGCGAGCTCGAGGCTCACCAGTGTCGGGCAAGCTCGAGGCTCGCGGGCGTCGAGCGAGCTCGAGGCTCGCCAGTGTCGGGTGAGCTCGAGCTCATCGCTCGACGGATCTGGCGAGGCTCAAGCCTTGCCTAACGCTGGCGAGCATCGGCGAGGCCTCCGCCTCAGCAGATCTGGCGAGCTCGAGGCTCGCTTGGCCGGTCGTCGGCCATCGTTGTGTCGGCGATCGGAGGAAGAAGAAAGAAAAAAAAAATTATAGTTTCGATTTTTATAAAAAATTATTTTTATGAAGTTAAAGAGAGAAGAGAGAGTATATGAGGCTTTGGGTGAAAATGGGTTCTAAATCCAACCCATTTAAGATCCACTTAAGACTCACTTAATACCCACCTATCAAAGTCTCTAATTGTTAAACCCATTTAACTACTTTTTGTCAAAAACAAGTTACCCATATATGACCCATTTATGATTTAAATGGGTCATATATGGGTGTAAGACCATTTTAACACCTCTATCTAACAGAAAAACTAGTGAGTAGTCTAAGGATTTAGGGTTTTTCATTTTTTTAAATTAAAAATTATATATATTATTAGTCTAGTTTGAATAGATAGGTGGGTGGCTCTATATCTAGAATCGGAAACCGAATTGACACCCATAATTTGGATCGAGAACTGGACCGGTTCCCTTAAAAATCACTAACTCTTGAGCGGTCTAGTCCGATTTTGAGCAATTCGGACGGTTCATGGGTCTTTTGCACACCCTTAATGTACGTGCCCCGCCATCCCAAACCGATCCAATTGCCAAAAAATAGCAGCACCCGTGCATAGGCCCAAGCCCCAAAGCCTGTTAATTGGCCAAGGGCTCAAAACCCATTTTCTTTGGGAAACCCAATCTTGTTCGATCAAGAAATTTCATGGAAAGAACAGAGGCGCCGATCCCCCATATTCCTCAGCGCGTCAGATCCCCAAGCAGAACTTGAAGAAAGGCGGAAAGGAAGAATTGGTCCTTCTCTCGCCCAGAACCATTCGCCTTTGTCAGGGAAGCAAGCGATAAAGGTCAGCACCTCCCCCTCTCTCTCTCCGATTGTAGGTCAGGATTGTTTCTTGTCCGCGAATTCGGACAACTTTCATTTTTTTTTTTTTTTTTTTGGGTCTAATTTGTGGTCCAGAAGACAGGCTTAATTCCTTAGAAAAATCTCACTTAAAGTTTCATTTTTTTAGTAAAAAATAATTAATTTAAAAGACATTTTTAAAAAAATAATTATTTGTATTATTTAAAATAATATGTCGATGCCGATAATAACTTATGATCTCTATCTCTCATATACTTTTTGTTAAATTATATCTCCAATTTAAATTTTTATGGAAGTCGATCCATAAAAAAATTTTGATTTATTCAAAATCTATTATTTCCTATACGAATGAGATTTGTTCAGTTTTGTCATTCTCGGGCGTTAGCTCTTCGAAACAGTCCAAGAGTGCATTGGCGTGTAGGACTCCACCGTTGACCTGCAAAAGCCTCCGGCTAAAGGACAAAGGATGGGCACGCTTTCCTTTGTTATTTAACTTTCGAGGGCAAATACTTTTCTCCTTTTGCTGTACTCGAATGGCAGTTGGATTTATTAAAGCAGGGGCACAGGGTCAAATTTGTTGACTTGGGCACACATATAAAACACAGTTTCTCTTCGGTGAGGGCGACGCCAGCTGAGGCGAGACGAGCTACACGCCACACAATAAAGAACAACGCGAAGCAGTACGAAAAGAAAAGAACGAGTTTTGTGTAAGTCTCGAACCGCACGGCGATTTTATGGTGTAAATATACATATGTATTTATAAATTATATGAAAATTACTTAAATGTATAAGCGACTGTAAACTCTGATTTTTCGGTTATAGCCGATTATTTATTACTGGCTCTTTTTATGGATATATAAGTATTGATATTCGGACCAATCACATAAATCTCTAATGTCTTTATTGATAATTTCACGTTGATGTAAATTATAAGATCATGTTATTTCTATGTATTACTATATTACAACACTTTTCTTTTCTCTTGGGATCTAGTGACCCATCAATTGAGGAGATCTACTTGTGTTGCTCTCATAAACTCTTGTTTGAACAATTAAAATATGTCTTAAGTTTGAGCCGTTGAACGAACTCAATTCGAATTGAATTGCGAGTAAAGTTAAAATAAACTGAATCTCATAATATGAAATTCACTTCCGTGGGGAAGTCGTGCAGTGAAGCCGATATAAGGCCACCGTATTTCAGAGAAATAAAAGACTCAAAAAAGAAAAGAAAAAGGAAAGCCCATATGTTGACTTTGTTGACCGAATCCTAGCTTGATTCGGTTTCCTTCAGGCGTGGAGTTCTCGAGTAGAGGCCAATATTTCAATTCTCAAGGTTTGTTCGTGAGCGGAGGCTGACGTGAAGGTTTCTTGAAGCCCCTTTCCACACGGGTGCTTGGTTCATGCAATTACACCAAGAAAGATTAGTATTTGTAGTCGTGAAATCTTATGGCAAGATTTGTGCATTTTTTTATGAGATTAAAAGATTCTTTCTCAAGAAATTTCAAAACTAAACAATGTGTGTGTCTTTTTTTGGTGTGTTGGGCTTGTGAAACATCGAAAATGTTTGAATGAATCAAGCATAAAATCTCCCTATATTGCATGATTTATGATAAATTATTGTCTCGAGTTTGAATTTAAATAATGATTTGTCAAACCAAATTTATTGATAAAGATTTTCTTCCGAGCATTATAAATCGGATGAAAAAACAATTCCTTGTTGGACTTTTCTTTGGAATGTGCAAAATAAGTAAGGAAGATATCATGTGCAGCGACAAGACAAAAAGAGTCTCACATATTTTATTATCTTTATTTATCTTTATTCAAAGGTAGAAGTTATCTTCCTTCAACGGAATCCGTGCAAAGGAAAAGCAAGAATTTCTTTTTTTCCTACAAAAGACTAGTCCACGTTGAAGTTAAAGTTGGTGAGCCCAGGTCAAATGTGTTGACTTTATTGGGCACACATATAAAACTTAACATGGGTTTTTTTCTTGGAGGTGTGCCACAAAAAGCTGAGGAGCGCCGCACACAAGAAAAAAAAAAAAAAAGAACAATTGAGCCGTACGAAAGAAGAACAAGCAGATGAGCTTTTATTATTTGCGGAGTATATAGAACGTTTTGCTTGAGCTTGAACGTATAGTAATTTTTGTGTTGTGAGTTTACATTATTTATTTGTAAATACTTTGGATTTGAAATTAAATTTAAATGTGGGAAATAGTCGAGTGTGTGAGAAATTATACACTTTGATTTCCCATTATAGTGAATTATTTGCTTTTAACTCTTCCTGTGAACGTAAGTACCGATACTCAGACCAAATTACGTAAATTTTTAATGTCCTTATTATTTCTCATTTATTTCTCTAGTAATTTCACGTTGACGTAAATTGCAAGATTACGTCGTTTTCGTGTAGTATATTTCGATAATATATAGTGAAATTCGTCACTATTCTTCGTGTGGATGTAATTCTTTACAATCGAATTACATAAATCTCGTATCCGATATATTGTCTTCTTTTGTTTATATTATTGTTTGATCACTCCCTCTCCGTAATATGAACCATGAATGCTTCAAACAAAAGCGGACCCAATTCCAAGGTCTAAACACTACAACTCTACCGATTTCATATTTTGTCAGTTTTCGTAGTGTTTTCCAAAGCAGGGACCGCTGAGAAGATGCTTCTCCAATTCTATACACTTGTCCCCTCAAATTTCTCCGTGAACTCTATTCCCTTTCACTTGCGACGCGGTACGCTCTTGAAAATATGATGGGAGAAACACACAAAACAAGTCGAATCGTCGGTAAGAAATAACAGACTTTGACGATCGTACCGATGCGGTTGTCTTCACCGGTTGAAATTAAGCCTCAAGGCCCTGCACTGTCACACGCGAACCCGGGACATGGAAGCTAGCTAGTGTGTTCTTTTGGCTGAAAGATAGAGCATACCAAATGTACATTAGGCGCAATAGCAGGTTGGATGAGCCAAGTGAAACTCATCGAGCAATTATATGCCATAGATTTAAGTCATATATCCTCAATTATAGTGCTTCTTTCCTCAAAATCAAGCTCGAATTCAAAATTCGAGGTAAGACTTATTGACCGACTAAGTCGACTCGAGTCGAGTCAATGTCAAGCTTCCTCGAAACATATTCAACTTGAATTCTAACTCAAATTCAGGCTCAATCAAGCTTGGGTGGTATGCCGAGCCTTAAAGATTCGATTACTTGTGCTTTAATTTTATTGTTTATTTTTGTCTTCCGATGTTCATTGTTCTAGAAGACGAGCAGGGTTGTCTCTCTCTCTCTCTCCCCCCATTTGTGCTTCTTGTGGTCGGCTGTTGGTACGAGAGATAACGATAGAATAAAAGCTCAAATCAACGAAGCCGGTCAATCTAATAATGGAGCCCCACATTGACATTCACCGTCGAAAACGAAATATTTTTTGCATTTTACGGGTAATCGGCCATGTGTTGTCTTGGCTCTGTTCCTTTCGCGTCTTCTTTTTGGTTTTTATGCCCCCCATTTGTTTATTCATGGAAGTACGTATGTTCCATTGCTTTAATGTACCGTGTTGCTAAGAAATTGTAGGTAGAATAATCTTGAAAACCCTTTTCCGGGAAAGTGGGAAGCAATATATTTTATCAATCTGTATCAAAATCAATAACCCGAAAAAATATATTATTTTGATATGTAATTCTAAGTATATAAGAATTGTTTTTTTTTTTTTTTTTTTGAAACCCAGGAAACCCATACAACCGGCAGCCGGCGGTAAACCATGGAGTGACGCTAGTGGAGGACCCACTACCCTGACGCCGCACTTAAGATCCTGTGCTTCCAGCATGATTCGAACTCCTCACCTCCTCGTAGAGGATAAGCGGAGCCTTATCTAATTGAGTCACCGCAGACGGTAGTAAAATTGTTTTCAAAAGTGATAAGGGTAGATTTCCATTGCTAATTCAATATAATTTATTTATCAAAGCATCCATTGCTTGTTTTATACATCTACTTTATAAACAATCTTTAATTGAACCTAAGTTTATGAAACAAACCTATATGAAAAATTAATATTCGACATATGGCGATCGACTTGTATGGACTGATTTTTTGTCATTGTGAACAGACTGCTATTTTTACTACAGTAGATTAAAAATTATCACCCAATCATTCTTTTCTTTTTTTCCCTCGTAATATGGTATGAAAGTTCCAGTCATATAAATCAATTAGTTTATCTCGGAAGGGAATCATTACATTCTTTAATCCCACTTGGCTGTTTGCCGGCCAGTCCTGTGGTAGTTCTTTACCAAATAAATTTATTGCTCAATAATCGATTTAATAGCTTATTTTGGATATAGATTACTACTGGACAAACATCTTTTCTTGACACGTCTTTCCAACCGGTACATCACGAGAAAGCAAATACACATTAAAATTTTGGGTCATTGTGATTACAGATCCCATACGTCTTAGAGGAAAGATTTTCGAAGATGCTGCAGTGAACTTTCCCATAAAGTTCATGCGGTGGGAAAACTCTATCACACCGCCCTACACACATAAAAACGTGACAGGGACAACATAACCTATCAAAGCCAATCAAACCAAATCCATCCATATGGCCCCACTCAATTAGCATCATTACATTCTTTAATCCCACTTGGAAGGAGATTAATACTGCACAAACAAGTTTTTAGGCACTTTAGTTTTAAATGAGTTGTGTGTTAGCAATGATAGTTTTTAGGCTATTATAAGAATAATGGTCTTGTTACGAAGGTTATGAAATTTTTTATAAGGAATACAGATTCTTCCGGACCAAATCCTTTGGTAGCAGTGGTTATTTCTGAGAAGGTAAATTATAATTATTGAAGTGGGAAAGTAAGATAATTACTAAGAATGCTCTTTAACACACGTACGCAGGAGCCTGACAAGACTGTTAGACGCAAATTGCTTAACCCCAAGATCTCCATAAGTAGAACAAGAACATGCATAACTGAGTAGAAAGATTAACGCACATGTTTTGGGATCCATTGTTCTTGAAGCGGAAGAGGAAACACAATGTTCCACGCGCAAGTCCTTCTCCTCTATTGCCCTCCGTATCACTAGCTCAATGAGGCGGCCCCCCTCACGTGTAGAGTTAGGTAAACGCCCCTTAGGTGAGGATACATGTGAGAATTAGGGTTAGAGGAGAGACTTGAGCACTATTTATAGAGTTTTCAGCCAGTCCCTCTCATTATGGGCCAGGCTCAACTCGGCCCACACTAGTCAGCCCATATTAGACTAATTAAGAAACATTTTATCTCACCTTAGACCAACCTTGTTTTACGATAACCGTAAAAACAGTAAATTACAATATCAATTAATTTAGTCCACAGTAGGAAAAACTCTTACATTCTCCCACTTGGACTATATTAATTGAAAATCGTACCTTATGTGCGCACATTGGTCCAGAGATAATTCTTAATAGTCAATCATATCCCATAAAGTCTCAAACACCGAATCATGGCGGTAACTGCATGTATACACACAGAGCCTTCCATGGTCACGAGTGCTCTCAACTTTATTGATATGGATTCAATATGGTAGTGTGGCAAATGGATAACATCTCTCATAGAGAGATCTCATTTGTCAGTCACCATTCTCTTACCTTAGGTGTCACAAAAACTTGTGCCACAAGAGAATGCTTTATGGTTCCAATGAACCCATATATGCCTTGTCCTTATGGTTAACATTTCTTTATGTATCACAAGACATATGCACAAGGTTAATAACCGGATGCCCCTAGCCTTCACTCAAGGTCTATACAATCCCTTGAGACTTTATCAATATGTATTCAACATAATAACAATACATTCAAAAATATTTTATTGAATGCAAAAGTTGATACATATCAAACCGTTACTAAGTGTAACGAACCACAGATGTGAACTTTATCAGATAAAGTCAAAATAGCTCCCACTAAACAACAGTATCCGAAGATACTCCTAAGCCCATGTTAACGATATGTTACTAAAATACACATGGGCGTAGCCTTTAGTTAGTGGATCTGCAACCACATCATTTGTGAAAATATGTTATATTATAAATCACCTTTCTGTACCGTTTCTTTATGGTCAAAAAATATCTTACCACCATATATTTAGACCCCTTGAGATCTCTGTAGTAAATAAATAATACTACAAATTTGTTATCTCAATACAACCATATGGGTCTATCCATCAAGTTAAAACGATCAATTCCGTTATGAGGTTTTGGAGCCTAATAGCCCAAGTAATAGCCTAAAAGAATGTTACTAACACTGCTTACATAGCAGAAGATGACATAAGACTTTATTTACTGCACTTATTGCTAACATATGTATTCTGTTATTGATTGCATGTCATCAGAACAACCAGTAAAGTTTACATCTAAATACCCTACTAACTGCAAGAATTGAACATGGCTATAAATTAGAATATAATATCTTGTCTTCTTTAAGTACCTTAAAACCTTCTTGATAGCAACCCAGTGATCATGTCCCGGATTTGACCGATATCTGCCTAGAAGTCCCGTCACAAAGACAACATTTAGTCTAGTGCAAATTCGAGCATACATTATACTTTTAAGTGCACTGACACAAGGTACACCATTTAATTAGATTTTCTCAATATCTAAATAAGGACAATGTGATAGATTTAGTCCATCACTCTTAACAATAGGAGCAATTCCTGGCTTGCAATGATGTACATTGAATATTTCCAATATACAATCAGCAAATGTCCTCCGAGAAAATCTAATATAATATGGCAAAAACAATCCTTACAGACCTCAGTATTGTTTTAAGGTCACAACTTGTAAGCAAAATATCATGTACATAAAATATGAGAAAAAATAAATTTCCTCCCACTGACCTTGCAGTATATTGAATTACTTTGTTCCCAATTGAACAAAATAACAACACTATGAAACTTTAATAATATTGTCTGGAAACTTGCTTAAGACCATGAATTAGAACTTTTCAGTCTACACACAAGTTTACTTGAATCTGCTGCAAAATCATCCAGTTGCACAATATAGATTTTGTATCTATTTGGCGTAACTTTATATCAAAATAAATTATTAATGCCACGTTCACTCTGAAAGAACATTTAAAAAAAATAATTATTTCTTCACTATAAACAATCCACCATTCTTTCAGAGTTAAAACGTTAGTTACAAATTTGGCTTTAAATTCCACAATCTTTGTTTGAAATTCTTTTAGTTTTATACGCCAATTTGCAACTAATAAACTTGTGATCTTTAGATGAGTCAGTAAGTGTCCAAACATGTTTCATAGATTGTATATCGCTTTTTATGGCATCTAATCACATACTTAATTGAGAATAAGAAACGACATTTATAAATATGTCATTACATCAACCATATAGTGGATATTGTAATCATGCTCTCACAAATAGACTATATAGTCTAATGGTATAACTGATCGTCTTTCCTTAACAAATCTCCTTAATAAAGCTGCAACCACTTCATTCTGCACTTGAAAGGTTTAAGAAATTTCATTATAAACTATATCAAGAATAGTACCTTGAACCTCAACAAGTTTAGTCTATGGTACAGGAGATTCCATAATTATCTGTATAGGTAAAGACAAAAACACAGTAACCTCCATCATCTATTATCTTTAATAATCTGAGAGCAGATATCCTCTACAATTACGTCAATATTTAGAAATTTTAGAGTATGTGATTCCATAATTCTTGTATCTTCTTTAGGGTCATAAAATAAATACCCCTTTTGTATATGAAAAAATTGCTTTCATAATATCAGCCCACAAAAGACCAGATAAATTAGTCTTACTAATCATACTCATCATCATGTTCAATATGGTGCATTTATGCATTTCGCCTAAATCTTTTTGTCAGAATTTTCAGGTATAGTAATTAAACTACCACCCCAGAATCTACCAAGTATTTGACAAATGACCCTTTAAGCTATTTCGCATTGTTATACTTGCCAAAATACTCATTGCCATTGTTAAACCTGACAACCTTTTTAATCATATACGAGATGTATATGTCATTAGGATTTAAATACAATTTTTGCAGATGTTTCCTAATTTCAATATCAGACAAGACATAATTTCAAGTAACTAAGGCTTCCTTCATCTTATAGTAGTGCAGTCCGCAGGCAAACCTCTTTTCAAGTGTTCCAGAATGGAACGCTTCATGGACAATGCTCTTTTCTCAAGCAACAAATCATATGTCCACAACTTAAAATTTGAAGCAGTAAAAAACCTCAATGATGACGGAATTACCATTTACAGAAAATGTGACTGAAAAACAAACAGTATATAATTAGCATCATGTGAGCATTGTGTAACTTGACGTACAAGTACACATCCAGAGAGTTACATGCAAAATCACATAATCACCTTTGGGCAGAATACATGACATGCAATTATACACTCCCCACATGATAAGGGTTATGAGAATATGTTCCAATTCTTCGTGAATTCATCACCTTTGGGCATATAAATCACTAGAATCAGTCATTCCTCCACCACACTATCATGTATCCCTCCATGAACTAATACACAATCACCTCCTTTGGGAGTATGATTACGCATTAGACTAGGAGACATCCCAATCATCATACGAGACCGAAATTTCTCAAACCCAATCAAGCGTGCTACTTTGGCGGTCACTACTAAATTGAATCATTGGAATTCTCTCATACCAGGGATATAAGCTTTACTCCTCACATTCACAATATATATGTGATTTTAACTTTAGTGATAGAGGCATCATATCACCAAAATCACATATCATGCTAATTACATTGCTTTATTTATTAATATAAAAAAATAATCACACACACACACACACACACACAGATATATATATATATATATATATATATATATATATATTGATCACAATAACACAAGAAACTTCTTATAACAGAGAATAAAACATATCTTATGCACCCCAATTACATATTACCAGAACAACATAAAAAGAATGCTGATCTATAATATCTATCACAAATTAACATCAATAGTAATACAGGGTGCACCAAATCGACAAGCTTGACAGCTGATCTATTATTACTCATGAATTCATAAGGCAAAAATAACTCTAAGGCCAACAACTGATTTATTAATCAATTTTAGGTAACAAATATCATTACTTCACCCAGTGGCCTATTAATTGAGTCAAACAAGAGAACCAAATATCTAAAATTTAACAGTAGATACTATTACTCTGCATAAATGTTGTCATACTCCTTAACCATAAAAAATATTCAAGACATTAACAAGTGACCGGATGAATTCATGTACAATATGCAGTAACTTAATTGACATGCATTACCCACATTCAACAGATGTGTTAATCAATACATCAGTTTAGTCACGAGTCCTTAAGTCGTCTATCATTCAAAAATTACCAGTGTGTAAAGGAGTATACTTGAGTAACAAAAGTTTCATAATCTTTATTGTTTCTCATCAACTCAATACATAACTCAAATAAAATCTCATATGAATTGTATCTCATTAAGCCAGCTTTAATTCACAATAAAGTTTGATTTTTATTTATGAATCACACCTTTATAATATTTATGTGATAACATACTTATAACCCAACGCTTATATTTCCAAAATCACAGAAAATATAAGAAAAATACGCAAAAATACACTAAAAATACACGTATTTAGGGTTCCGTATGTATTTTCACATCCATAAAACTATCAAAGATATAAAATAAATATACCACAAGATAGGAAATCACCATACGAGTCCAACGCCGCCAGCCACGCGCCGATCCGACACTTCACGCGCCCTCACGCGCCTCCTGAGTGCGCGGCGCGTGGATATCACGCGCGGCGCGCGTTCGACGCCCAGGCGGCGCGTGGGGGCGCGTGCGGCATCCCCCGGCGACTCGCCGCCGACCGTCTTGCTCGTCTCGTCGAGCCCATTCCGAATTTGTGATTTAATTTTATTTTTATTGAACAAAAAATCTCGAAAATCACAAATTATGGCAAAATCCGTACTAATTAGGGCAAAACTTTTATGCGTTCAAGTTCTAGGGTTATGGTTGCTCTGATACCACATGTTAGACGCAAATTGCCTAATCCCAAGATCTCCATAAGTAGAACAAGAACATGCATAACTGAGTAGAAAGATTAACGCACATGTTTTGTGATCCATTGTTCTTGAAGCGGAAGCGGAAACACAATGTTCCACGCGCAAGTCCTTCTCCTCTATTGCCCTCCGTATCACTGGCTCAATGAGGCGGCCCCTCTCACGTATAGCGTTAGGTAAACGCCCCTTAAGTGAGGATACATGTGAGAATTAGGGTTAGATGAGAGACTTGAGCACTATTTATAGAGTTTCCAGCCAGTCCCTCTCATTACGGGCCAGGCTCAACTCGGCCCACACTAGCCAGCCCATATTAGACCAATTAAGAAACCTTTTATCTCACCTTAGACCAACCCTGTTTTACGGTAACCGTAAAAACAGTAAATTACAATATCAATTAATTTAGTCCACATTAGGAAAAACTCTTACAAAGACTGCTCTTGAACACACGTCCGCAGGAGCCTGGAGGTAACCTGAATTGCGGTCCTGGACATTGAGTCCTCTTCAGTCTTCAGTGCACTTTTGAATACACTTCATTTTGATCGTTCCTGGTGGATCACCTGGATTAATCTATTATTTTGGGTAATTGCGATTACAGATCCGACGCCTCTTCGTGGAAAGATTATCCAAGAAGCTGCAGCGAACTTTCCTATGAACTTCAGGCAGTATGGAAACTCTTATCACACTGCACTAAATATGTAAAAATGTGACAACATCACCTACTAAAACCAAATCCATCCGTTCAAACCCAACTCAATCAGTGACTCATCTTCATCCTCAGAACCCGACGCATTTTGCTAACCCAAGCAAACCCTTCTGTCGTTTCTTTGTGTTCTTCATTTATGCCGTCGTTAAGGCTTTCTAAACCTAGCGAAGTAGCAACTGATGCCGTGCTTGACTGCTGCGATAGCCTGACGACGAACATTCATAGGCGGAGATGGCGCTTGGCTTTCATAATCATATACTTCACGAGGGCTCTCGAGTCTCTGTCAAAACAAGTCCTTGGGAAGAAGACAGATCTGTTGCAGTCACTCTCTTATGTTGCCATCAACGTCGACCTCGAAAGCAATGATAATCCAGGCGAAGGAGATTGCCCTTCACTTCAGGACATCGACCAGAAGATCCTGAGTAACCTGGTAAGAGAGAAAAGTTTTGAATCTCTTGCTCAACTTGGTGGCATTAAACGCCTCCCTTCAATTCTCATGACAAATCTCGAAAATGGCTTGAGCGGGGATAAAACTGACCTCATGCAGCGAACCGATGTTTTTAATGCGAATAAGTACATTGAGCCTCCAGCAAAGAACTTCCTCGGTTTCATGCTTGATGAGTTCAAAGACATGACCAAGGTCATTCCCATGGCATCCGATGTTTTGTCTTTAGTATTTGGTATCAAATGCCGTGGTCTTAAACAAGGTTGGTATGATGGTGGAAGTATAATCATCACCATCTTTCCATTCATGGTCGGCTCTGCTCTCAGCAACTACAAGCAAGAAAAGCAGTTCCAGAAACATTCAAATGAAAGCAGCAACACAAGAGTGGAGGTTGTGAGAGATGGGAGGAGGCAAACGATTTCTACATCCGATATCGTTGTAGGGGATGTTGTGTGTCTGAAGATTGGCGACCAGGTTCCGGCTGATGGGTTGTTTGTGGATGGCCATTCCCTGAAGGTTGACGAGTCTAGCATGACTGGCGAAAGCGATCACATTGAAGTCTGCAGCGAGAATCCTTTCTTGCTCTCGGGCACCAAAGTGATAGACGGCTATGGGCGCATGATGGTCGCTTCTGTTGGCATGAACACTGCATGGGGCAAAATGATGAGTTCCGTGAGCCGCGACTTAGATGAGGAGACCCCGCTCCAAGCCCGTCTGAACAGATTGACTTCCTTCATCGGGAAGGTTGGACTGTTGGTGGCTGCATTGGTACTTCTCATCTTGATGGTACGCCACTTCACTGGAGACGCCCAAGACAAGGCTGGACACAGAGAATTCACCAGTGGGAAGACCAAGCCGGGGGACGTGATAAAAGCGGTCGTGCACATAGTTTCCACGACAGTGACCATTGCGGTGGTGGCTATACCTGAGGGCTTGCCTTTGGCCGGCACTTTGACGCTGACCTACTCCTTAAAGCACATGATGGGCGACAATTCCATGGTCCGGAAGCTCTCTGCCTGTGAAACCATGGGTTCTGCCACAACGATCTGCACAGATAAAACTGGGACTCTCACAATGAACGAGATGAGGGTCACGGAGTTCTGGATGGGGAAAGAACAAGTGAGTGTAGATGCATCCAGAAAAATGGCAGCCAGCATCCTTGGAGTCCTACTGCAAGGAATCGGTCTGAACACAACCGGTACTGTCCAAAAGCGACCTTCTGTATCTGTTCCTGAAATTTTAGGCAGTCCAACTGAGAAAGCAATACTTTCATGGGGTATGCTCGAATTGGGTATGACGATGGATGAACTGAAGCAAGAATGGGAGATAATCCAAGTCGAGGCATTCAATTCTGAGAAAAAGAGAAGCGGGGTTGCAGTGAGGAGGAGAGGAGAGCAGGTCATCCACATACACTGGAAGGGAGCTGCTGAGATGATCTTGGCATTGTGTTCAGATTATTATAGCCAGAATGGGATGGTGAATGTCATGAATGATGAAGGGAGGTCTGACTTCAGGTCAACCATAAAAAATATGGCAGACAAGAGCCTGCGCTGCATCGCATTTGCCTAAAAAAAAATCAATGGTTCACTTGCTCAAAATCATGAGAGAGTTGAGGAAGATGGACTTACATTGTTAGGGATAGTGGGGATAAAGGATCCATGCAGACCAGGCATGAGAAACGCAGTGGCATCTTGTAGAAGTGCCGGAGTGAACATCAAGATGATCACAGGAGACAACATGCACACTGCAAGAGCTATAGCCTTGGAATGTGGGATACTCAATCCCGACAAAGATCTTGAAGAAGAAGCCATAGTAGAGGGCGTTCAGTTCCGCAACTTCTCGCCCGAACAGAGAATGGCAGCAATCGAGAAAATCCAGGTAATGGCTAGATCGTCCCCATTTGATAAGCTTTTGATGGTGCAGGGCTTGAAGCAGAAAGGGCATGTGGTGGCAGTCACTGGTGATGGCACGAATGACGCGCCAGCCCTAAAAGAAGCGGATATCGGCCTCTTCATGGGCATCCAAGGCACTGAGGTGGCAAAGGAGAGCTCAGATATCGTCATCCTGGATGATAATTTCGCCTCTGTGGTGATTCTGCTGAGGTGGGGGCGGTGCGTCTACTTCAACATTCAAAAGTTCATCCAGTTTCAGCTCACATTGAATGTGGCTGCTCTCATCATCAACTTCGTTGCTGTGGTCTCTTCCGGTGAGGTCCCTTTTACGGCAGTCCAGCTTCTTTAGGTGAACTTGATCATGGACACCCTGGGAGTTTTGGCGTTCGCCACAGAGCGACCCACAAATAATCTCATGCGAAAGCCCCCTATTGGCCGTTCGGAGCCGCTTATCAACAGAGTCATGTTGAGGAATCTCACATCTCAGGCCTTGTACCAAGTTGTCGTGCTCCTGACCCTACAGTTCAAGGGGAGTTCCATCTTTAGAATGGACGAGAAAGTGAAGGACACAATTATCTTCAACTGCTTCGTCCTCTGCCAGGTCTTCAACGTATTTAACGCCAGGAAGCTGGAGGAAAAGAATGTATTCGAAGGGATACATAAGAACAAGTTGCTCTTGGGGATCGTTAGCATGACCATGTTTCTTCAGGTGGTAATGGTGGAGTTTCTGAAGAGGTTTGCCAACACCCATAGGCTGGGCTGGGGACAATGGGGTGCTTGCATCGGGCTCGCAGCTTTGTCTTGGCCGATAGGTTGGCTTTTTAAGTGCATCCCAATCTCGGTCTAAAAGATACCTAAAATAACGTTTGGCTGCAGTATCAAGTGAATAGTTTATTTCCCTACGAAAATATTTAAAACCCTATCTTTCTATGTACGGTGTACTTGTGACCACCCGATGTGTGTTCCTCCGAGGACAAATCACATATCAGTGTTGATATTTAATTTCATTTTTGTCTTATTGCTCTTGGAAATTTTTTTGAAAGACACGCGAGCTCACACGGGATTTTATGCATGACACATTTTGCATAAAGATACAACCATATAAATCCTAAATCTATCACATGGGTACCTCTTAATTTATACTTGGACTCCATTTTTAATTTCCAAAGTCCCCTATCGTCTCAGTAGTCGAATCATACATCTACAACTCCTGCCTATTGATACAATGGATTAGGGTTTCTCCTTCAGTTTGTCAATCGACCTAAGCCATCGAACAAGAGATCTTAGGTTGAATCCATATATGAAGCTAGTCGTCAATAAACTGCTCGAGTTTAAGCCGAATTTGATCCAGGAATTGTATGATTTACCAACCAAATGACATACATATACACACGCAGAAATAGCTTCAACTTTGGTAAAGGTTTGAGGAGTTTTTCATGTCCATCGAAATGTCTATGCTCAAAGAAAACAACAATTTTAGTTTAGAACAAATTGGATTTTTTCCAGGTTGCAATTGGGTGTCTTGAATGCAAATTTCATATTTGTGTAAAAACTGGTAAATTAGAACCTTTATGTAATAAGTAACATAAAAGGTAAATCATCACATAAGGACATGACTGAAAATTGTTAATGTCCAAATTTAACACAAAACGAGAATGCTTTCTCGTCGGATGTACGATGGCTTTTATAATCATTCCCAAGTAGGAAAGAGTGATGTTGGGAAGGCACCAACCAAATCTTGCAAAAGTAAAATTGTCCTTTCTCCCGTATTTAGCAAATACAATGGATGAAACTATTAAATCCCGCGAAGATGGTTAGTCTCAATTGAACATATGGTACCTAATTCTCCACTAATGGCAAATCCCCTTACTTTTTAATTTTGGAGACGAGCATTGTAAAAGCTTGCTGCCTTTGGTCAAAAAGACAAAAATAAAAATAAAAATTGTAATACATATTGACAGGAAGAGAGGGACCTGCTCGCCGTCCCTCCGTACCCCATCTGTCCCTCCGTACCCCATCTGCCTCTCTGTCTCCGTCTTCCCTCTTTCGAAACTATCTGGTCTTTCTTATTTCTTCCCATCTATTTTGAGAATTTGTACGTGAATAAATTTCTACAGCTGATCTTAGGTGAATGTGAAAATCATTTCAGCCATCCGTGTAGTCAATAGCCATCGAAAAAGATGCTCGTAACTTGCCTCCACAACCTTTTCAACATTAGACCGCTCTCATCTTTCAATTCAGATTTAGGTCAAGTTTTGGGAGTTTCTACTCTCTCGAATTAGCTCTAAATATAGATTTGGGAGCTCCTTATAGGTATTTGATCGGTGTTTTTTCAACATTTTGATGTCAGTGTCTTTGCATGATGACCATGATGAGGATGTTAAGATTAAACGTGCACTATGCAATCGCAAATGAAATGGGAGATCTCGGTGAGAGCTCATCATTGAATTTGGTAATTGGCCGTCGATCATTTACGATGTCATATCTATTCTTGAGGGATGAGAATGTGTATCCAATTGCAAAACTATGCTTTATTATTTGCTTTTTGGCTCTTAATTTGTTCCAAGGTTATTTGGGATTTATTAAGCTTGAAAGCTTTCTATGTGCTTCGAAAGTATTATTCTAATATATGAATGTATTTTTCTTTTGACCAAAAAAAACATATCAATAGACATGTTATGAGAATGAAAATAGTGCAAATTGTACAAATCATGATGAAAGAAAAATTTTCATGTGTTTTTAGGAGCACAATGCTTTAAATGAGAGAAGCATTACAATCCCCAAATAAAAAATAAATAAAAAAATTCATAATCTCGATATTTGATGATTGATTGGAAAATTTATCCAAAAAATCTTAAACATATTATATTTTTACCAATTCAATTGTAAACCTTTTAATTTTGTCATTTAAGTTATAAAATTTTCACATTTTTCCATTTGAATCCATCTTTGTTAACATGGATATTAACCATTGTACATGGCATAATTAATGTAGACGTGAACAATTTTTAATAATATTTTAATATATTTTTAAAAAATTATTTTATTTTTATTTTTTCTATTTTTTCCCCATTTTTTCTTTCATTTGCTGATGGCCCAACCACCTGCCATGGCCAAGCGAGTTGGCCTTGCCCTCCACAGGTGAGGCCTTGTCGGGTTAAGGGAGCATTAGCCCAAATGAGGCCACCTTCACCGGGTCTTGCTCACGCCCTTGCCCAGGCGAAGGCATCCTAGCTTGGGCAAGGGTCAGTGCCACCGTGCTTTGCCTTCGCCTAGCCAATAGCCTAGCCAACATGTAGCGTGATTGCCTAGGCCTAAGCGAGAGCCGACCTCACCAAATTTACCATGGGAGAGGCTCGCCCTTGCTCGACCGCGCCTTACTTATGGCAAGCAAGGCTAACCGGTGACCGGTAAGAGAAAGAAGAAAGAAAAAAAAAATAGATAAAAAATTAAAAAAATTAAAAATTAAAATATCATTAAAAATTATTTACATCAGTACCAACCATCCTACATGACATCGCTAGTGTCCATGTTAATGACTTCTGGTCAAAATTCATCGAATGGACTCAATTGATAAAAAGTAAAAAAATTTATAATGGAATTAATAAAAGTGCAAAAAGTTAATGATTTTGTGGACTATTTTCCTTGATTGATTTGGGTAAATAAAACAATTCGATGATCGATCACCCAAAGATTTGTCCTTTGGAGCATTCCGGCTTTCTCAACACAATAGATCAAACAAAATCTAAAGTCAAGGCTTTCAAGATGTGTTCATTGAAAGGCTTCTAAGTCTATACACCAACGTTTTCACCGCAAAAATCACTCAAAAAGATATGGCCCCTTGATAACGAGTGACCGATACCAACAGCAAGCCAAACTTTCCTTCATCAAAGTTGGGAAAATTCCAAATAAGAGTCTAAAATGTATTTATTTTCTCAAATAAGGGTCTGAAATTGACTTTATTTCAAATAAAAACCTAAAGTGCCACTATTTTTTTTTTACAATAAAGGCTTGAAATGAATATTATTTCAATTAAGTGCCTAAAGTTGCCATGTTAATCTTAAAGAATGGCCTAACTCATCAATTAATAAGAGCATTTTCATCCTTTGCATTTTTGAATATTTTCTTTTTCAGTATTAGATAAAAATTAATTTTAAAAAAATGGAAGGGAAGGAAAATGGCAAGGGCTCTACAAGCCCTTGCTACCACCAACGTTGCCCCACCATTGCTTGCCATGAAGGGCCAGCAATGGTGGGGAGAAAATATTGGGTGGGCCAGGCACTCCATGTCACCATGCGCTCGCCCAATTAGGATGCGACACATGTCGCAACCTAGAGCCTGGGTCCTGCTTTTTTTAGCCAAATTTTTGCCTTCTCCTTCTCTCTCTTCATTAATTGCTACGTCCTTTTCTGTCTTCTCGCGCCCTTCGCATTTGAAGAGCCCTCTCTCTTCTTTGTCTTCTCCATCAAGCTGCATGAAGTTACTCTCCCCCTCTCTCTCTCTCTCAAAAATCTCTCCTTTCCAATAGCCCACCGATCGCATCTGACATGACGCCTCCGCCGCCTTTGGCACAACGCCTCCGCTATCCTAGAGACACCCCCTCAAGCTACACGAGGCCCTCTTTCAAATATCTCTCTGGAGCCTGCCCATCACATCTCGAGCTCCAGTCCGTTGCTTGCGTCTCCGCCTCCACCATCGCCACTCCCTCAAGCAACGAAGCCCTCTTTAAAAAATCTCTCCCTCCTAGAAGCCCGCTTGTCACATCCAAACTCAGATCCGCCGCCTTTGGCACATCGCCTCCGTCTCTGCTGCCACCCCCGCCTCTGTTGTTGCTACTCCCTCAAGCCGCATGAAGCCCTCTTTCAAAAATCTCTCCCTCCCAAGAGCATGCTCATCACAGCCGAGCTCAAATCCGCCGCCTCCAGCACATCACTGGTGCTTCATCATCTCACCCCACATTCATCGTTGGTGCTTTTGTGCTGGGTCTATAGTGTACTCATCCAACACTATGGCCGTGAGCAAACAGGTTGTGCTCACACATGGTAATTTCATCACCATGTGCGAGCTCTTTACAAGGTTTGAAGTTTCTTAGTACGATTACCCGAACTTCGAGAATGTGTATTTTGTTGTCCTGCTAATTTTTCACATATTTGGCCCATCACTTTGTCTTGGGACTATTGTTGTTAGGGTGTACACTGTGGTTGTGATGATGAGGTTTGATCCCAACGTGGTGGTTAAGGCCATCGATAGGTATGGAGCCACCCATTTCCCCATGGTTGAGATGAGGTTCGATCCCAATGAGGTTGGATCCTCATTTTATTATGATATCTGGAATATCAAGTATCTGAGCAAATTTATATAGGATGAACCTGCAAAGTTGAGCCTGTATTTTTTAGTAATTCAAACCCGTTGTCTGTGGCCTATGTTTAGAATTATCATGGTAAGACATATTTCATTATGGGAAACTTAGTCCTAGTTTAGGGACATGATGTACCTTTTCCTTGCAGTCAATAGGAAAACTTTGAACTTGATTAATATAACATGTGCCATTAAGCATGTCAAAGACAGAGAGATGCAGAGAGAAGCCAGTGAATATGGATTTATCCCGACAAATCTTGATGTGAATCTTTAATGGTCAAAATTTTGGCTCAAGAAAAATGAGTTGATCATTAATACTTCATTGATTGATAGGTTGCTCTCACAAAGACATATCGGAATGCCTCCCATGATCTACAAGGGCTAGTAGCTTGTGCTCTTTGGGAATTATCAGTTTCAGAAGCCTATAGGTAGTCTCATATTTCTAAATTGGATATATAAATGTGCACGTGTGTGAAAATGCACTGTTAAGTTCCTATGCCTGCCTTCATGCATCTTAAGGAATTAGATAGCATATGGTTCGATGCGTTTTGAAATTGCTTTGAATATGGATTTTGGCATGCTGTGTCTTGCATCTAGCAAGAAATTGACATGCCCATACTTTTCATGCGAGCATGATTTAGCGAAATGTATCTATTAAATGCGGATGATAATGGGTCAATTTGTTGGGTTAACTAATCAAACTGATTAGGAACTCTTCGAATGTCAAATTATAGGTACTTGTGACAATATTGCAGAGACCCTATAGAGTTTGGACAGTTTAAGCCTTTAGGACATTTTGAATATTCAAACCCGTCTCAATAATTGTTATATTAACAAAGTAACATTGTTTAATGGTAATTCGTTAAATTTCTAGGATTTTGAGCATTTGAATGAGTTCGTATCCCTTTCAGGTTAGGAATTGCCAAAATTTCGACTATAGGGTGGATTTTTAGGAGATAGTCAAAACTTCGTTTTCTCACCAAGGTTGGGTTTGGTCCCAAGAGTTGCTACCTTAATCAGGTTGTTATGTTTGGGACCTAGTGGATTCTAGTTTGGGACCAGTCTTCGTTGATGTAAACTCATCCTGTTGCCATCCCCACTACTAAGAAATGATTGAAATGAGAAAAAAGATCATATCTTAACTTTTCAAAATAGTCCTGAGGCAAAGTGTCATTATAGGAGTCAAGACTTGGCTTAATACAATTTATCCAACATTTAATTGAAGCTCGAAACCTCAAAATATAACATGGATGTTTCTGTGCCAAAAGAAAAGAGATTTAAGGGATATATATGTTGATGATGTTGCCAATGAGATTAAGCATGGATAAGTTTTACTGCAAGACTCATATGCATTAATTTGATGCTCATATACATGGTTTCTATTGTTCTGTGAATTAGCTTATGTCATAACACTAGATGCATAGGAAAACACGGTTTTGCTTGAGCTAGATATTGTTAATGCTTCGTCATTATATATAGCATGACGAAAATTATTCATTCTAACTTCCAGAGTATGTAATTAATAATTTTCTCTTTTGCACAATATGTCTTCCCTTAGTAGTTTATTGGAGTGTATCCAGATTGTTGCTTAGTGTCTATGTTTTTTGCATAAAATATTTGCTTTTGTTTTGTGTGATGTTAACTAGCATACTTTTTTGGTAGTGTTGATATTGTATTAGAAGGTGGTATTGCTCCTTTGATTGCTCTCGCTAACTCTAATTATCACGTAAGTTTTTTACCATGTATGCCTGCAATTTAATTTAGCCTTTGTGGGCTGCGCAGATTGGCTTTTCTTATGCCATGATTTTATCTTGGCCATGTCTCTATATATGTATCTTGATTTATCTTCCAATGTACATGAAAGCAGATAAATTGAATATGATTCACAATGTTATTTTCAACATGTTCGTGGCTCTGCCTCTATGTAATGTCACTTTCAATGTTACTTTCATGCTTGGTAATACTCTTCGCATATTGAAGGAAGGGGGAGTTCTTACACTTATTCATCTTTGTTCTTCATCGCCCTCCAAAACGATATGTTTCATGGCTGCATTAGGTTTGGCATGATGTTTGATGGTAGGTACCTTTTTCCAACCCGCAGTATAGTATACTATGATCTTTTTTGGCATACGAGCATTATTTATTTATTTATTTATTTTCTTTAATGATATTTGGCCAAGGACGGAAATGTGATGTAGATCTGAAAATGGACGGCTAAATACCTTTTAATTTTGCTATAATAAAAGTACTTGTCTGGTCGTGAGCTGTGTCATTTCATTTGGTCAGTGCATTTGTCTTTTTTTTTTTTTTTTTGGTAAAGGTAAAGGTAATATAGCTTTGGACAAATATACAAGACCGGCTCCAAAGCTGACACTCTCAGGGCGCTACGCACAGAGAGTGTTAGGGAGCGAAACAAAAAGATTACAAAGAAGAAAAAGAGACAAGCACAAGCAAGAAGCAAAGACCAACAGGTCACAAGCGAAAAGAAAAAAAGGCTAAACAAAACCTCAGCCGCCTAAGGAGAAGGCCAAGGGCCAGACACCCAAGGAGGGGAGGAGAAAAGATTGGTCTTCATCCGGATCTACGGATTCTCCTCACGATCATCGAAGATGGAAGGGTCGAAGCCCCAGTTTCTCTGAAGCCTTCTATTTCTTGGGGTATTCGAGATGTCAGTGCATTTGTCTGTTTCCTCTCAACAAAAAGACAATTTTATTTTTTTGCGCATATCCTCATAATGAAAGGGTTCTATTATTTTAGTAAGATGAAAGTGATACGCCGAAGCTTACTTGATCTATCTTGCAGTATGGATGAACATGCATTGGTTGAGATTATGAACTTAGATGAATCTAGAATGATGGCTTTGGAGAACGTTGAAAATTATATCCTCACGTTGTCTAATCAGCAAGATTTCACTGCCACAGCTGCATCATCTGCTTTTGCAGCATTAGCAAAATTGACAAAAAGAGCTTGTGTTACAGTTTCAGGAAATTTCAAATGTAGGTCCGACCATCTTCCCTCATATCCAATTGAATTCCACTACCGCAAATATGTAAATGTTCTTACCTGAAATTTTATCTTTGAATTTTCCATCCGTTCCTCTTTTTATCTTCGTTTGATTAATTTGCTTTTTCAAACATCTTTATTGCATTCATCTCTGCTAATGAAAAATCAGAGGTAGGTAGTTTGATATATAAAATGTGTAATTCACGGAAATCACCGCAAACAACTTCCTTTCTAAAAGACGTGGAATGATTATCAGAGAAGCTATATTATTGGTTTAATATTGTTCATGTAAGCACTAGGCAAAGCAGGGAACTTTTGCCGGTTAGCTGTTTCGGCAGATAAACAAGTGTCCACTTGCTTTGTTTATTTGCTTTTTTAGCTGCTCTTTTAACACTATTGTTTTTTGTTTCCTCTTATCTTCTCCCTCAAATTATTTCTCAGTGAAGCTAAAATGGACAGATTAATATCCATGTTAAAGAATCCTTGTAAACTCCGGGCATTCGCAGCATTTGCCCTTGTCGAGATATGGTCTCCTACATAAGTTTTTGTTGGATGATTACCTAAGATATTTACAAATAAAACTAAATACAAATTCCAAGGGGTATATTATCCTTGTGTCAAATCTAGAACTATTTCATCTCTGAGCTCTACGCTTAATTTTAATTGCATGAATCTAAGTCCCAAGAGAGTTTCTTTCTTGCGATAACAAATATGGAATTGAATTAAATTATTTCATTCATTTAGATTCGTTTACTGTCCCAAAGACAATAGTCGTTGTTGGAATAAAAATAAAAAATAAAATTTGTATGTCATTTTTTCATTGAGATCTAATTGATAATGTGGCTAGGTCGTAAGCGGAAGAGTGGAAAATGCATTTCAAAACCATTATTTTCTGAGAAAATGGGATAGAGTTACCACTCACTGACTCTTCTGGTTCAAAAAAATCATATACTCAAATATTGTGCTAGACAAATGGGAAAATTCTCTAATGTTGTGTTTGGGGGAAGAGCGGGAAGAAAATTGTGAGAGAAACAAACACAAATTTCAAAAAAATTCTTGCAAACAAAAATTTAAAATTTTTCTCCATTTTGCACCCAAACTTTCATTCACTTCATTTTACTTCGTTTCCCAAACGTGACATAATTGTTTGTGGCATATCATATTACAGTTTGCAATTCCCAGTGTTGGCCAAACTTTGCACCATGTGAAACTTATGCAAAAGGCTGGAGCTGCTAGATTTCTATGTGCAACAGTTGATGATGCAATCACACCATTCAAGGCCAAGATATTTGCAAGAATTGTACTTCGTAATCTGAAGCACAACCAAGGAGAATCTTCAAAGGGGATTTGAAGTACTTTTGTCTTTGAAAAATGATTTTCGAGTAAGATTCTGTTTCATCGTCTGCATCTTAATGTCATTCTCAAAATTAGTGCAGCACTGAACTAGTGCTTGAGTATCACTTAGACACGTACTTATTTGACAAACTGCAACTACAACCTTGATAGTTTGTTGTCTAATTGTTTTGAAGAGCGGTCAGCTTTTGAAGGTTTCGTTCTGATGAAATTGATGAAACATGTAAAGAGACGATATGTTATTCCGTGCACAAGTATGATAATGTGCTGTGAATGTGAAGAAAAATTGACAGGAAGAATCAAAAGATTTTCTTAGTGGCTCTTAAATAAAGTAACAGGCTAAAAAGTTCTGAATAAAAAAGGAAATTGACCTTTTAACTATAATATCCTACTGTCGCTTGTGGACATTCTTATTAGCATTGTACTTTGTCTAACCGTCACATGTGTTCCTTCGATACATATCGGGCATCCTTGTGCATAGTGCTTCTAGATGTACTTGCAGTGAATATAGATTTTCATCCTTTTCTTTTACTATCTTTTTTGATTCCGTAGGTTTTGGAGGTTGAGTGGTTGCTTTCTTTACCCCAACATTGCTAAATACAAAGGTGGATGATAGGAAGCAGATTTACCCCCTCCCCCCTTCTGCTTTGTATAAACATGCAATATTTGCCTACGCATGCATTTATTTGGTCATTCTCTAGTTCTTCATACAGGAGTCTTGACTGTACAATTATGTCTTTGTAAATATTATTATAAGGAGAAATGTTCGTGTCAAGACACGATTTGCTATTACAATCACGAATAGAGTCTGACCCTCTCATTTCTTTGAACAAAAGATTATAAAATAATTAATTATCGAATCTTTTTTGACTTTTTTGCATAAGCTTGATAAAAAAAAGAAATGCTCTCACGGTATTATCTAAAAATTGTAAATAGTACTCACTAAAATCCCAATTTTTGCTTTGGAATGTATAATTCCGGTGCACATGTTACATTAATTGATGTACTTGAAAAACTCTTATGTGGGGAGTTTGCACCTTTTGCAGTATCTCATCTCAGCTCTTCCCTAATTTATGGCATTGGCTTCATCTTTTGTGTTAATAACAAGCAAAGAATCAATGTTCCAATTTCTTACCACTTGTGAGGTAGACTAAGGTTAGATGATATTTTTACCTATTGTCATTTTTTTTTTTTTTTTGTGCTGTTTGGTTGGTGTTTTGCTTGATTGTCGATGGGGCACCAAACAAGGGGGAAAAGTTTGAGTTGAAATAGTCATTTACTATCCATGAAGATAGTTAAATATGTTCTTTACACGCTCTATGAGGAAAGGCGAGGTTGTCATTTCCTGGTTAGAATTATAGGGCTATGCATATTTGGTCGATCTTTGCAATTGATCATTCCTTGGTTCACTATCTTCATGGATAGTGAAGGACCATTTCAACTCAAATTTTTCCTCCCTTGTTTGGTGCCCCATCAACAATCAAGCAAAGCACTAACCAAACAGCAAAAAAAAAAAAAAAAGACAATAGGTAAAAATATCATCTAACCTTAGTCCACTTCATAAGTAGTAAGAAATTGGAACATTGATTCTTTGCTTGTCATTAACACAAAAGATGAAGCCAATGCCATAAAATTAGGGAAGAGTTGCGATGAGATACTGCAAAAGGTGCAAACTCCCAACATGAGAGTTTTTCAAGTATGTCAATTAACACAGAATGCACATTGGAATTATACATTCCAAAGCGGAAATGGGGATTTTAGTGAGCACCATTTATAATTCCTAGATAATACTGTGAGAGCATTTCTTTTATTTATCAAGCTTATGTAGAAAAGTAAAAAAGGATTCGACAATTAATTATTTTATAATCTTTTGTTTAAAGAAATGAAAGGGTCAGACTCTATTCGTGATTGTAGTAGCAAATCGTGCCTTGGCATGGACATTTCTCCTTATAATAATATTTACAAAGACATAACTGTACAATCAAAACTCTTGTATGAAAAACTAGAGAATGACCAAATAAATGCATGCGTAAGCAAAGATTGCATGTTTATACAAAGCAGAAGGGTGGAGGGGGGTAAATTTGCTCCCTATCGTCCACCTTTGTATTTAGTAATGTTGGGGGTAAATAAAGCAACCACCCAACCCCAAAAACCCATAGAACAAAAAAAAAAAGGTAAAGAAAATTATGAAAGTCTATCTTCACTGCAAGCATATCTAGAAGCACTATGCACAAAGATGCCCGACACGTATCGAATGAACACATGTGATGGCTGAACAAAGTATAATACTAATAAGAATGTCCACAAGTAACGGTAAGATATTGTAGTTAAAAGGTCCATTTTCTTTTTTTTTCAAAACTTTTTAGCCCGTTGCTTCATATAAGAGCCACTAAGAAAATCTTTTGATTCTTCCTGCCGATTTTTCTTCACATATACAACATATTATCATACTTGTGCACGGAATAATGTATCGTCCATTTACATGTTTCATCAATTTCATCAGGACGAAACCTTCAAAAGCTGACCGCTCTTCAAAACAATTAGGCAATGAACTATCAGGGTTGTAGTTGCAGTTTATCAGATAAGTATATGTCTAAGTGATGCTCAAGCCTTAGTTCGGTGCTGCACTGATCCTAAGAATGACATTAAGATACAGACGATGAAGCCGAATTTTACTCGAAAATCATTTTTCAAAGACAGAAATACTTCAAATCCCCTTTAAAGATTCTCCTTGGTTGTGCTCTAGATTATGAAGTACAATTCTTGCAAATATCTTGGCCTTAAATGGTGCGGTCGCATCATCAATTGTTGCACACAGAAATCTAGCAGCTCCAGCCTTTTGCATAAGTTTCACATGATGCGAAGTTTGGCAAATACTGGGAATTGCAAACTGCAATATGATATGCCACAAACAATTATGTCATGTTTGGGAAACGAAGTAAATGAAGTGAATGAAAATTTGGGGGCAAAATGGAGAAAAATTTTAAATTTTTGTTTGCAAGAAATTTTTTAAAATTCATATTTGTTTCTCTCACAATTTTCTTCCTGCTCTTCCCCTAAACACAGCATTAGAGAATTTTCCCATTTTTTTAGCTCAAGATTTAAATATATGATTCATTTGAACCAGAAGAGTCAGTGAGTGGTAACTTTATCCCATTTTTTCAGAAAATAATGGTTTTGAAATGCATTTTCCACCCTTCTGCTTACGACCTACCCACATTATTAATTAGGTCTCGATGAAAAAATAACATGCAATTTTCTTTTCGATTCCAACAATGACTATTGTCTTTGGGATAGTAAACGAATCTAAATGGAAGAAATAATTTAATTCATTTCCATATTTGTTATCGTGAGAAAGAAACTCTCTTGGGACTTAGATTCATACAATTAAAATTAGGCGTAGAACTCAGAGATGAAATAGTTCTAGATTTGACTTAAGGATAATATACCCCATTGGAGTTTGTATTTAGTTTTATCTGTAAATATCTTAGGTAATCATCTAACAAAACTTATGTAGGAAGCCATACCTAGACAAGGGCAAATTTTGCGAATGCCCAGAGGTCAAAAGGATTCTTTAACATAGATATTAATCTGTTCATTTTAGCTTCGCTGAGAAATAATTGGAGGGAGAAAAATCAGAGGAAACAAAAAACAATAGTGTGAAAAGAGCAACTAAAAAAAAAAACAAACAAACAAAGCAAGTGGCCACTTGTTTATCTGCTGAAACAACTAACCGGCAAAAGTTCCCTGCTTTGTTTAGTGTTCACATGAACAATATTGAACCAGTAATATAGCTTCTTTGATAATCATTCCAAGTCTTTTAGAAAGGAAGCTGTTTGCAGTGATTTCCATGAATTACACATTTTATATATCAAACTACCTACCTCTGATTTTTCGTAGAGATGAATGCAGTAAAGATGTTTGAAAGAGCAAATTAATCAAATGAAGATAAAAAGAAGAATGGATGGAAAATTCAAAGATAAAATTTTAGGTAAGAACATCTACATATTTGCGGCAGTGGAATTCAATTGGATATGAGGAAAGATGGTGGGACCTACATTTGAAATTTCCTGAAACTGGAACACAAGCTCTTTCTGTCAATTTTACTAATGTTGCAGAAGCAAACGATGCAGCTATGGCAGTGAAATTTTGCTGATCAGACAACGTGAGGATATAATTTTCAACGTTCTCCAAAGCCATCATTCTAGATTCATCTAAGTTCATAATCTCAACCAATGCATATTCATCCATACTGCAAGATAGATCAAGTAAGCTTTAGCATATCACTTTCATCTTACTAAAATAATAAGAATCCTTCCAATATGAGGATATGCGCAAAAAAATAAAAGTGTCTTTTTGTTGAGAGGAAATAGACAAATGCACTGACCAAATGAAATGCCACACAGCTCACGACCAGACAAGTACTTTTATTATAGCGAAATTAAAAGGTATTTAGCCATCCATTTTCAGATCTACATCACATTTCCGTCATTGGCCAAATATCATTAAAGAAAATAAATAAATAAATAAATAAGGCTCGTATGCCAAAAAAGATCATAGTATACTAGGGTTGGAAAAAGGTACCTACCATCAAACATCATGCCAAACCTAATGCAGCCATGAAACGTATCGTTTTGGAGGGCGATGAAAAACAAAGATGAATAAGTGTAAGAACTCCCCCTCCCTTCAATATGCGAAGAGTATTACCAAGCATGAAAGCGACATTGAAAATGACATTACATAGAGGCAGAGCCACGAACATGTTGAAAATAACATTGTGAATCATATTCAATTTATATGCTTTCATGTACATTGGAAGATAAATCAATATACATATATAGAGACATGGCCATGATAAAATCATGGCATAAGAAAAGCCAGTCTGCGCAACCCACAAAAGCTAAATTGAATTGCAGGCATATATGGTCAAAAACTTACGTGATAATCAGAGTTAGCGAGAGCAATCAAAGGAGCAATACCACCTTCTAATACAATAGCAACACTACCAAAAAAGTATGCGGGTTAACATCACACAAAACAAAAACAAATATTTCATGCAGAAAACATAGACACTAATCAACAATTTGGACACACTCCAATAAACTACTAAGGGAAGACACATCGTGCAAAAGAAAAAATTATTAATTACATACTGTGGAAGTTAGAATGAATAATTTTCGTCATGCTATATATAATGACGGAGCATTAACAATATCTAGCTCAAGCAAAACCGTGTTTTCTTATGCATCCAGTGTTATGACATAAGTTAATTCACAGAACAACAAAAACCATGTATATGAGTATCAAATTAATGCATATGAGTCTTGCAGTAAAACTTATCCATGCTAAATCTCATTGGCAACATCATCAACATATATATCCCTTGAATCTCTTTTCTTTTGGCACAGAAACATTCATGTCATATTTTGAGATTTCGAGCTTCAATTAAATGTTGGATAAATTGTATTGAGCTAAGTCTTGACCCCTATAATGACACTTTGCTTCAGGACTATTTCGAAAAGCTGAGATATGATCTTTTTTCTCGTCTCAATCATTTCTTAGTAGTGAGGATGGCAGCAGGATGAGTTTACATCAATGAAGACTAGTCCTAAACTAGAATCCACTAGGTCCCAAACATAACAACCTGATTAAGGTAGCAACTCTTGGGACCAAACCCAACCCTAGAGAGAAAACGGGGTTCTGACTATCTCCCAAAAATCCACCCTATAGTCAAAATTTTGGCAATTCCTTTCCTAAAAGAGATACGAACTCATTCAAATGCTCAAAATCCTAGAAATTTAATGAATTGCCATTAAACAATGTTACTTTGTTAATATAACAATTATTGAGACGGGTTTGAATATTCGAAATGTCCTAAAGGCTTAAACCGTCCAAACTCTATAGGGTCTCTGCAATATTGTCACAAGTACCTAGAATTTGACATTCGAAGAGTTCCTAGTCAGTTTGATTAGTTAACCCAACAAATTGACCCATTATCATCCGCATTTAATAGATACATTCGCTAAATCATGCTCGCATGAAAAGTATGGGCATGTCAATTTCTTGCTAGATGTAAGACACAGCATGCCAAAATCCATATTCAAAGCAATTTCAAAACGCATCGAACCATATGCTATCTAATTCCTTAAGATGCATGAAGGCAGGCATAGGAACTTAACAGTGCATTTTCACACACGTGCACATTTATATATCCAATTTAGAAATATGAGACTACCTATAGGCTTGAAACTGATAATTCCCAAAGAGCACAAGCTACGGCCCTTGTAGATCATGGGAGGCATTCCGATATGTCTTTGTGAGAGCAACCTATCAATCAATGAAGTATGAATGATCAACTCATTTTTCTTGAGCCAAAATTTTGACCATTAAAGATTCACATCAAGATTTGTTGGGATAAATCCATATTCACTGGCTTCTCTCTGCATCTCTCTGTCTTTGACATGCTTAACAGCACATGTTATATTAATCAAGTTCAAAGTTTTCCTATTAACTGCAAGGAAAAGGTACATCATGTCCCTAAACTAGGACTAAGTTTCCCACAATGAAATATGTCCTACCATGATAAATCTAAACATAGGCCACAGACAACGGGTTTGAATTGCTAAAAAATACAGGCTCAACCTTGAAGATTCATCCTACTTAAATTTGCTCAAATACTTGATGTTCCAGAGATCATAATAAAATGAGGATCCAACCTCATTGGGATCGAACCTCATCACAACCATGGGGAAATGGGTGGCTCCATACCTATCGATGGCCTTAACCACCACGTTGGGATCGAATCTCATCATCACAACCATAGTGTACACCCTAACAACAATAATCCCAAGACAAAGCGATGGGCCATATATGTGAAAAATTGGTAGGACAATGAAATACACATTCTCAAAGTTCAGGTAATCATAGTAAGAAACTTTGAACCTTGCAAACTTGCAAAGAGCTCGCACATGGCGATGAAATTACCATGTGTGAGCACAACTTGTTTGCTCACAGCCATAGTGTTGGATGAGTACACTATAGACCCAGCAAAGAAGTGCCAACAATGAATGCAGGGCGAGATGATGAAGCACTAGTGATGTGCTGGAGGCGGCGGATCTGAGCTCGGCTGTGACGAGCATGCTCTTGGAAGGGAGAGATTTTCAAAAGAGGGCTTCATGCGGCTTGAGGGAGTGGCAACAACAGAGGCGGGGGTGGAGGCGGAGACAGAGGCGATGTGCCCAAGGCGACGGATCTGAGCTCGGATGCGATGAGTGGGCTTCTAGGAAGGAGAGATTTTTTAAAGAGGGCTTCGTTGCTTGAGGGAGTGGCGATGGCGAAGGCGGAGACGCAAGCAACGGATCGGAGCTCGAGATGTGATGGGCAGGCACCCAAGAGATATTTGAAAAAGGGCCTCATGCAGCCTAAGGGGGTGTCTCTAGGACAACGGGGGCGTCGTGCCAGATGTGATCAGCCGGCTATTGGGAAGCAGAGATTTTTGAGAGAGAGAGAGAGAGAGAGAGAGAGAGAGAGAGAGAGAGAGAGAGAGAGAGAGAGTGACTTCGTGTAGCTTGATGGAGAAGACAAAGAAGAGAGAGGGCGCTTCAAATGCGAAGGGCAGGAGAAGACAGAAAAGGACACAGCGATTAATGAAGAGAGAGAAGGAGAAGGCAAAATTTTGGCTAAAAAAAAGCGAGACCCAGGCTCCAGGTGGCGACACGTGTCACATCCTGATTAGGCAGGCGCACGGTGACATGGAGCGCCCGGCCCACCCAATATTTTCTGAAGTGGGGGATGGCCACCCCTATCCTATTTGTCTAGTTTGACTATAAAGTCTACCTGGGAATTGGTTTTTTTTTTCTCCTCTTTTTTTTAAAAAACCCAAGACAAATAACAATTATAGCAAAACAATGTGAACAACAAAATGGCTCAAAAGAAAATATTGATACAAAACAGATAGTAATATAAAGCAATATGGAAGTTAAGCTCATTTAATAATAATAAATAATCTTCCAAATTCAAAAAACAAGTTCTAATTGATTCCTAAATAGGGGGGAGGTTCACTTGCACAGTTAGACCTATTTCCACCGGAATTGAAAACTGGACCTTTTTCCGGTGTGATTCCCATGTGGAACCAAATTGATTGCACAGCCCTCATAATATCAAAATAAACAAATAAATCATGTCAAATATACAAAAATTCTAGACTTATTCATGAAACTAATCAACTAAGCTTTTCCCTGAATGATCTCGTGTCACATCATACTGGCACTTTTGTTTATTCTAAGGTAACCAAAAGATAAATCAAGGTCCTCAGGAAACCGATTTTCTTTCTTAGGCCAGCACCCGCCTAGTTAGGCCCATTCAAACTCGATTATCTTGTACGTAAGAAATTCGATATTTTCTCCACCATGAAAGAACCTTGATGAGGATTTTCAGGCTAGATACTTTACCTTCTAAGGTACTCTCACCCTTTCTCTTCCCCACATATTCTTTAGGAATGGATTCGACATTCCACACTCATGTTACTGGATTCGCCCCTTGTTTTTCTGACACAACCCGATGTAGGAATTCAATCGTCCCGTTCCGTTCCATTCTTCTGTTCCATTTCCATCTCGCTCCACATGTTTCCGTTCGACGAAACGTGCCCTTAGGGACCGGGTTCGTGAACGTGCTTCGCCATCCCAAACCGGTCCAATTTTGCCAATCAATAGCACCACACGTGAACAGGCCCAAGTCCCAAAGCCCAAATCCTAATGCCCATATCGGCTAATGGGCCAAAGGCCCAAATCCCTTGCGTTCGAAGCAGACACTCCGTGGAAAAGCGCAGACGCGCAGCTGTGCGCCGTATTCCCCAGCGCTTCAGCTCGACAAAGCAGGGCAAGAAAAAAAGGCGGAAAGGAAGAATTGGGTCCCTCTCTCGCCAACCCCAAAGCCGGAATCAATGCACCTTTGACGTTGAAACGACGGAGGAAAGGTCAGCGTCTCTCTCTCTTCGATGGTACGTGCGGATTGCTTGTTGTTCGCTGAATCGGACAAAATTTGCCTTTCTTCTCGTCTTCCGATGTTAATTGTGTTAGAAGACGAGATGGGTTCTTGCTTTTTGTTAACTATATTCCGATGTTCATTGTTCTAGAAGACGGCTTGGGTTCCTCTCTCTTTCTCTCCCCACTTGTGCTTTGTTAGTTGATGCGAGAGATAATGGCGGAATAGAAGCTCAAATCGGCGAAGTATGGTCGATTTATTAATGGAGCCCCACATTGACATTCATCGTTGCAAATTTCAATTTTTTTTTGCTTTTTACGGGTTATCGAACCCTGTGTTGTCTTGGCTCTGATCTTTTATAAACAGAATCTTTTTCGTTTTTTTTTGGGGTTTTTCTTTTTGCCCCATTTGTTTATCCATGGAAGTACTACTGTTTGAATACTTTGCATGTGCTGTGTTGCTGATAAATTGTGGGAATCAATGAGCTTAAAGTACCCCAGCCATCTTAAAACCCTTCTTTGGGAAAGTGAAAAGCTAGGAAAATATCTCTAGGGTAGTCTAAATGAGTCAAACGTATCAGGATTTGATCATTGTTATTTGACATTGGCAATGCTTCATTGCCTTGCCCTTGATCATGTCTCATTTTGGCTAGTAAGGGTAAACATGGTTTCAGGTAGAACTGAGAATCTGGAAGTTCTAGGACATGCAAAGTAGGTTCCAAGTTCCAAAAATCAAGGAAACATATTATGACGGGTAGGTTAGTAGAATTGGGAAACTTAATAAGTCTTTGTGTTTTTCTCATTCTATGTTTTCGAGTGATTCCGTGGCATTCCATGACATCCAATAATGAGTTTGTAATTTGAAACTACTAGTTTGAGTTTTCATTTTTGGCGATATCCATAACTGAGATTTTTATTTTATTAATATTTCACAATTTTCATGTGTCTAAATATAAGGTGATCAATGGATCGTAGCAAATGGTTATGATTAGATGTGATTATTTACTGCAATCGTTCAATTAAGAGTACGAGTGAAACTTGAATAGACATTGGAACTGATCTTGGAACCTAAAATAGGGTAGGTTCCAGGTTTCTGGATATACAAAGTAGGTTCCAAGTTCTCTAATTTAAAGAACTTGTTCTAGCAGATAAGTTTTTAGTTCCAAGTAGATACTAGACGGAACTTGGAACCACTCACCCATAAAGTCAGGTTAGATCAAGTTTCAAAATCTGTTCTCGACTTGTCGACTGAACACCATGTTTGTCTTTTTACTCCATCTTTCTTCAATTGTTTTTGGCTGTTGCGAACTTGTTCTAGCGGGTAGGTTTCTAGTTCCAAGTAGATACTTGAAGGAACTTGGAACTACTCACCCATATAGTCAAGAGACATCAAGGTTCGAAATTTGTTCTCAACTTGTTGACCGAACACCATGTTTATCTTTTTACTCCATCTTTCTTCAATTGTTTGTTCCTCTTTTCTGGCTGTTGCCTTTGTGACATGGAAAGAGTCAGCTAGCATCGATGATGCTTAGGTATTAAGTATTGGAAATTGATTAGCTTGCATAAGTTTCTTTTTGCGAGTCTTGCTATTGCTATTGTCAACATGGTCATATGAATGTAATATAATGTATGAGTGTTTTGCCCACAAACGCGGAGGAGAAGGATTGATCCTTAGGATATGTGCAGACGAGTTGTGATGTTCATTAAAGATAGGTTTTTGCGTTGATAGGTGAATTTGGCCTTCAACTTGGGATCCTCCTATGAAAATTTCTTTTCCTCCTTCCATCCAAAGAATCATGTCATATTATTCTTTTCCTTGTTGGAAGTGGTGCTGTCATGCTGCTTGTAGGCAATTAGATTTGTGCACCTATTAGACAGATATGGCCATCTTTTAATTTGTGGAGACAAATCCTTAGAATATTTGCCTCTAAAGATAATACATTTTCATTAAAACTTTGATCCTATTCATGCAAATCAAGCTCCATCATGCGAAGATGCCGTTTTATTGCTTATATAAAACCTTTTGTTTTGAGTTGTTCGCTAGCATATGTGGTCATGCTTTTTTAAGGCTATGGAAGATGTAGTTGAAGATATCTAAAAAGGTTATGAGATGATAGCATCTCTCCTTTAGTCAGAAGCAAGCAATCTTAAGCATCTCAGATAAAATTTGTTCCGTCACGTGGGCCCATGTCCTTTTTGTTAAAATATTTGAGAGAGATGATAAGAGTACAAACCGAAAGGAAACCCTTGAGTGAACTTTTTAGCTTTTGCTGGACCTTAATGAAGTTTTGGTGAGAACTAGCAAAATCTTTCTTTTTAGCTATCCTGTAGGATGACTTTTTGAATGCTAAATCAGAGATGGATGTTAAAGCAGGCATCGAGCATGATCACCTGATTAATAACTTCATCTGCAAGATTATTCGAACTCAACAGTAGTGTAGCAGGAAAGACCATAGTATTCAGGTTGAAACTATGGATGACAATAAACTGTTGATTTGATCCTGTAGCAAATCGTAAACTGACATCCTTTATAATGCATAAGTTTAGAATTACAAAACAGTTTCCAAAGCCCTACGTTCCTAACAGCTGAAATTTTAGATATAATAAGAAGAGATTATTTTCTTGGAGTTTCGTTGTGCTTGGTTCAGGACGTATCTTCAGCGCAGAAGAAAGTTGAACTTCTTGCCGGAGACGGGAATGCACTTAACAAGCCAACCAATCGGCCAAGACAAAGCTGCGAGTCCGATGCAAGCGCCCCATTGTCCCCAGTCCAGCCTTTTGGTGTTGGCAAATCTCTTTAGAAACTCCACCATCACCACTTGAAGAATTATTGTCATGCTAACGATGCCCAAGAACAACTTGTTCCTATGTATCCCTTTGAAAACATTTTTGTCCTCCAGCTTCCTAGCGTTAAATTCGTTGAAGACCTGGCACAGGACGAAGCAATTGAAAATAATCGTGTCCCTCACTTTTTCGTCCACTCCAAAAATGGAACTCCCCTTGAATTGCAGGGTCAGGAGAATGATAACTTGGTACAAGGCCTGAGAGGTGAGATTCCTCCACATGACTCTGTTGATAAGAGGCTCGGTTCGTCCAACTGGTGGTTTTAGCATGAGATCATTAGTGGGTTGATCTGTCGCCAACGCCAAAGCTCCCAGGGTATCCATAATCAAGTTCACCCAAAGAAGCTGGACTGCCGTCAAAGGGACATCGCCAGAAGAGACTGCAGCTATGAAGTTGATGACAAGGGCGGCCACATTCACTGTGAGCTGAAACTGGATGAACTTTTGAATGTTGTTGTAGACGCACCGCCCCCATTTCAACACAGTCACCACAGAGGCGAAATTGTCATCCAGGATGATGATATCTGAGCTCTCCTTTGCAACCTCAGTGCCTTGGATGCCCATGGAAAGGCCGATATCCGCTTCTTTTAGGGCTGGTGCATCATTCGTGCCATCACCAGTGACTGCCACCACATGCCCTTTCTGCTTCAAGCACTGCACCATCAAAAGCTTATCAAATGGGGACGATCTAGCCATTACCTGGATTTTCTCGATTGCTGCCATTCTCTGTTCGGGCGAGTAGTTGCGGAACTGGGCGCCCTCTACTATGGCTTCATGTTCAAGATCTTTGTCGGGATTGAGTATCCCACATTCCAACGCTATAGCTCTTGCAGTGTGCACATTGTCACCTGTGATCATTTTGATGTTCACTCCAGCAATTCTACAAGATGCCACTGCATCTCTCACGCCCGGTCTGCATGGATCCTTTATCCCCACTATCCCTAACAACGTAAGTCCATCTTCCTCAACTCTCCCATGAACCTGAGACAGTGAACCATTGATTTTTTTGTAGGCGAATGCAATGCAGCGCAGGCTTTTGTCTGCCATATTTTTTATGATTGTCCTGAACTCAGACCTCACTTCATCATTCATGACATTGACCATCCCATTCTGGCTATAATAATCTGAACACAATGCCAAGATCATCTCAGCAGCTCCCTTCCAGTGTATGTGAATGACCTGCTCTCCTCTCCTCCTCACTGCAACCCCGCTTCTCTTTTTCTCAGAATTGAATGCCTCGACTTGGATTATCTCCCAGTCTTGCTTCAGTTCATCCATCGTCATACCCAATTCGAGCACACCCCAAGAAAGTATTGCTTTCTCAGTTGGACTTCCTAAAATTTCAGGAACAGAAACAGAAGGTCGCTTGTGGACAGTACCTGTGGTGTTCAAACCAGTTCCTTGTAGTAGGACTTCAAGGACGTCGGCTGCTATTTCTCTGGATGCATCTCTATTCACATGTTCTTTTCCCATCCAGAACTCCGTGACCCTCATCTCGTTTAACGTGAGAGTCCCAGTTTTATCTGTGCAGATTGTTGTGGCAGAACCCATGGTTTCACAGGCAGAGAGCTTCCGGACCATGGCATTGTCACCCATCATGCGCTTCATGGAGTAGGCCAGTGTCAAGGTGACAGCCAAAGGCAAGCCCTCAGGTATAGCCACCACCACAATGGTCACTGCTGCGGCAACTATGCGCACCACCACGTCCATCACGTCCGCAGACTTGGTCTTTCCGCTGGTGAATTCTCTGTGTCCAGCCTCGTCTTGGGTGTTTCCGGTGAAGTAGCGGATCATCAAGATGAGAAGTACCGATGCAGCCACCAACAGCCCAATTTTCCCAATGAAGGAAGTCAACTTGTTTAGACGAGCTTGGAGCGGGGTCTCTTCATCTAAGTCGCGGCTCACGGAACTCATCATCTCGCCCCATGCAGTGTTCGTGCCGACAGAAGCGACCATCATGCGCCCGTAGCCGTCTATCACTTTGGTGCCTGAGAGCAAGAAAGGATTCTCACTGTGGATTTCAATGTGATCGCTTTCCCCAGTCATGCTAGACTCATCAACCTTCAGGGAATGGCCATCCACAAACAACCCGTCAGCTGGAATCTGGTCACCAATCTTCAGACATACGACATCGCCTACGACAATATCGAATATGGAAATCGGTTGCCTCCTGCCATCTCTCACGACCTCCACTCTTATGTTGCTGCACTCTTTTGAAAGTTTCTGGAACTGCCTTCCTTGCTTGTAGTTGCTGAGAGCAGAGACAATGACGACTAGAATGATGGCAAGGATTATACTCCCACCATTATACCAGCCTTCTTTAAGGCCATCTTGTTTGATACCAAATACTAATGAGAGGACAGCGCACGCAATGAGAATGATTATGGTCATGTCTTTAAATGCATCAAGCACAAAACTCAGAAAGTTTTTTGCTGGAGGTTTATCGTACTTATTCGTACCAAAAACATCGGTTCGCTGCATGAGGTCGGTTGCATCCCCGCTCAAGCCATTGTCAGGATTTGTGATGAGAATCAAAGCGAGTTGTTTTATGCCACCAAGTTGAGCCAGAGATTCAAAACTTCTCTCTCTCACCATGTTACTCAGGATCTTCGGGTCAACATCTCGGAGTGAAGAGATATCCCCTACACGTGGGGAATCATTGCTTTCAAGGTCGACATCCATGGCGACATACGAGAGCGACCGCAACAGGTCAGTCTTCTTCCCGAGGACTGGTTTTGACATAGACTCGAGAGCCCTCGTGAAGTATATGACCGTGAAAGCCCGGCGCCACCTTCGCCTGTGGATGATCTTCCTCAGGCTATTGCGGCGGTCGAGCAAGGCATTGGTTCCTGCCTCACTGGGTTTTCGAAACCTCAAAGACGACATGGATGAACAGGAAGAGAGGACAAAAGTGTCTGCTCGGATTTGCAAAAAGAGAGGTTCAAAGACGTTTCTTAGGGAGTCAAAACGCTGATTGACTGGGGTTGAATGGAGGGGTTTGGCTTGGTTGATTTGGATAGGTTGTCATTGCAATATATATAGTGCGAAGGAGTATGAAAGTTCTGCAGGAAGTTCGCGGGAAAGTTCGCCAAGCTTTTTGAAAGAAGTCTTTCCACAGACACAAATGGGTTCTTTGATGAGAATTTTGCCTTTAGTGCAGTATCATATTTGAGCAATTCATCTTATATTTCCACTTCATATAGCTCCACCTTCTCAGAAATTGCCATTGCCGCTCCTGTTGGTACTCGCCACAGGATTCGGTAAAACTTTGTGCCCTTACCGAAGTTCTTCCTATAGTTAATGTCAAATGCAGTAAATTTGAGAACAATGTAACCACAAAACGCGTTCTTCCCCCATCATTCTCCTTCCAAAATAAGCACTTTGAACCCACGTTTCAATCAATATATCTTTCGAATGAATTTCTAGGTGCCATATTCGCCTTGCGTGGTCCGCACAAGTCAATCATTGTATGTCAAATAACGGTTTCTCATCCAATATTGTTTTAGAATGACAGGTAGAACAGGATAACATACGAAACCGGTCCATACAATGAGAAGTGGATACTTGAATAAATAAATTGTATTTCATCATTGTTACGAATTTATCTTTATCACTTTATGTTAGTTTTAATATACTTAGGATTGCTCCTCAACCGAGGGCCTCTTTCTTCCCAAGCTGGTTAAGGAGCCTATGGCGGGAAGGGAGGGGGTGGGGTTTCACCACCTACGCGGCCGTCTCCAATAGTCTCCTTGTGGAGCGCCCTGCAAGACTACATTTCTTATTTTAACATATCAGTACTCGCACGTCCTATTCCCTCTAATTGTATGTGTATATCTTTCTTCCCTATAATACGGGGAATACCAACGATTTTTACACTTAAGAGGAGCTGTACATTGGCAACTCTTTTCACTTCAAATCATTTCTATACTAGGTCAATGTGTTTAGGATTATCTAGAAAAATAATAAAATTTCTCAGGTGGATTGACTCTGATACATGCAAATAAAGTTGCTTTAGTAGCACTGAAAAGTGTACTAAAGACTGAAGAAGGCTCAAATGCCCAGGGACGCCACCATTTTTTTTTTTCTTTTGCTTGGTGAAACCTCCATCATACGTGTGTTAAAGAGCAAGTCTGCATTACTTAACTCTCTCCTCTCTTGTTCCCCTCAACGTCGCTCTGCTTCTTTCCCTTTCCACAGTGGATTCGATACCTTTCTGGCGTCATTAGTTCTCCTTTTCGCGTCCCATCTTTATCACCTGACTTTGCACCGTCGGTCGTGGAAATATGCTTGCCCGGATCGTGGTCGGGCCTGCCCCGGCAACCACAAGCATTTGATTTTTTTTATGAAATTCACGTGGAACACATAGGGTCGGCAGATATAATTGAGTCAGTCCATGTTATTCTAAATCTAGATGAGTATTTGCCATGGAAATCTTTACGTAGGAAAGGCCGGTGGCAAGAGATGATCTCATTTCCCCCGTGCAAAGTGATGCTTGGATGGAAAACCCAAAAAGCGTGAACATGAGGCAGATAATTCTTTTGTCTTATTTAGTGCATTATGATCATTTACCATAAAAATGCTCCCCCACAACCCCCCCCCCCCAAAAAAAAAAAAAAAAAAAGCACCCCATTACTTTTCACATTTTCAAGGAATCCCTTTTACCTTTTCAGATTATGCTACTTCGTCTCCATTACTTTCCTTTCTTGCTTTAATCCTGGGTCCCACGTGACCATGTTCCTCCCGGAGCATTGTTTAGCAACATGTACTCAAAGCTACCAAGAATAAAGGAAGCTTTTGAGTCATTCATCACAACCTCGGACGCTTCTTTGTGGGTTTTTTTTTTTGGTGCATATTCCAAACTTAGATTTGAAGGAAAGTCCCGCGTGAATCCGATTCAAGAGCCTATAGGTCAAGGCAACTGTGCACAAAACGCGTAAAGAAGGTCGAGATAAACCCTAAAACAAAGCAAAGTGCGATCGCAAAAGGCAAGTAGTATTGGTGACTCTAGCTTCGTGTTTCATAAGTTATTGTATGGTTTGTGGAATTTCAATAGTTTGCATATTGCTATAGAAATTCTAATTCGCTTATAGTGATATTTTCTCACATTGGCAATAGGTAGAGTAATTGGGTTATACTATCATCTAAGGCTACGTTTGATCGTTCGAATTTCTAATCGGGATAGAACTGGATAGAATAGGATATGGAATCGTAAAAAAAAATTATATCATGTCAATTGTTTGGTAAATCGCAGTATTAAAATCGGATATATTCACATTATATCATGTACATTTTTTTATTTATTTAAACGGCATATCATTATAAATGAACATAAATGTTCATATACGGATATGGTGAAAATCTCTCATAACATTATTCCTTAATTTATTTTTATTTTATTTTTCCTCTTTTTTATATTTTTTTCTTTATTATTTCTTTTTTCCTTTTCATCATTCTTTAATAAAATTTTATCAAATAGTAAACTTTACTAACATACCTAAAATACAAAAATACCTAAAATATGTAATAAATATAAATAGTTAATTTATAGATTGAATATTTAATATAAGATAGAATTAAAGTTGAATATATAAATTAAAATAAGATTAATTAAAAATTATTTTTTTTATTTTTAATTTCTTAAATTAGAATTCAAATATTATATATGTTGAAATATAATTTCAGTTTTGTTAATTTAATAAGTTTGTTATTCAAGAAAAATAATTTTCCTATTAGACATTAGAAATCATATCCACTTTTATCCCACCTCTCCCATGGAATAATTTTATTCTGTCTAAATTCCCCTTATATTCGACTTTATCGTATCCCGAGCGACCACCAAACATAGGATAGGATAACTAATATCCTATTCCGAATTTTATTCCAACTGCCAAACGCAGCCTAAAAGCACTTTGTCCTAAAAGCGAGTTTAACAATTTCTTTTGTTGATTTATGAAAATATATCATGTTTACTATCACAGCGCAATGGATCCAAATCTTTAGGTTGATCTCAGAAGGAGGAAAAGAGCCAGTAAAGAGTTTACCATAGTGGTGAAAAAGGTAAAAAGGTAAGCAGATGAAGATATTTTATCATAAGTCTTCACAACTGATATTGAAAAAATTGTTCGACTAAATTGAGTGAAGTTGTAAACCATCCCGTGCACTTTACATAGAAAAGTTGAGGAAGAACCTTAACTATAGGTACATTGCATGATGAGGTCCTTTTGAGTCATAAATTAAAATTAAAGTTGTTGCGAAACTTAGAGGATGAGTTCAAATACTTAATTGTGGATATGATCAAAAACCAGAGGGTGGGCCTCTTTTTCCCACCTGAAGATCATTGAAAATACAGCGAGTCTTTCTTTATGAAGGGCCGCCGTCGTCGCCGCGTCTTCTTCCACCTTCAGCCTTTCACGTTAGGCAATCCTGTCATCATGCGGCATCTCTCTTGCTCTCCGATCTCCTTGACCTACACCTATCAAATGGGTGGAGTCGAGTCAGACCGAAATTAATCCAATCAAAATTGACCCATTTACATGTAATATAACTTCAATAACGCATACCCAACCCAACTCGACTCATAATCAATACATACGCAATCATTCAACTCAATTTTGAAAAAAAGCATACCTCATTTAAAAAAATCATACTCAAATGAGGTGAGAGCATCAAGTGAGCAAGTGCTGATTCAAATGAGAGCAAAGAAAGAATCATAGGAGTAAGTTAGGTCTAAGTTAGTTGTTATCCTATTTAATACTCATATTATTTTGGGTTTTATAATTCTAAACCCATTTATAACAACTATACCCATTTACTGAATATAATTAACTCATAACAACTCTACCCATCAAATAAACCTGTCAAACGGGTGAGGTGGATTGAGTTATATATAGTCCGATCAAAATTGACCCATTGACCCGTCTATTACCAATTTATCACTAATGTAAGTTTATTGATCTATTCCCGACCCAACATATACCCAAGCCATAACACTTCCTTATTTAACCAAGTTTAGAAAAATTTATTTCTTCTAATTTAAAAAAAAAATGTTATATTGTTGAATAGGCCCGTATAATTAGGAAATTAATGATAAATTTTATTTTAAAAAAATTGAGTCTTCATTTATTTCACGAAAAATGTGGTATTTTTGAAAATGATAATATTTTTTAGTGTTTGATTGAAACTTGAAAATATATTAAAAAAATTTCCGCTTGGTATAGAAAATCCGATTTGATTTTACATGCACTCCTTCCAAGTATTCTTATTTTATTTTCTATTTTTAAAAAATATTTTTTTAATCTTTAATTTTTAATTTTTTAATTTTAATTTTCTTTTTCCTCTTCCTTCACACAGTCGTCAACCATGGCGGTCATGGCTAGCAATAGGCAAGCTTTAGCCTCACCATAGGCCAACGAGGCTCAAGCTCACCTAATTCCCATGAGCTGAGCCAACCGACCTTGGGCAAGGCTCCACGTCACTAGATCCAACGAGGTCGAGCTTGCCTCAACGGCAGCAAGCTTGAGTCTCATCAAATCGATGAGGCTCAAGTCTTGGCCTCACCAAAAGCCATGGACCTCAAGGCTTACAGGTGTGATTGGGCGGGGCGCTGTGAACCTCACCCCGCTAGTGAGGGCTTCACAGCCTTCACCCAGCGACTGGAGGGCCAGTCACGAGACTTCGTAGGGAAAATAAGTAAAAGAAAGAAAGAAAAAGAATACAAGAAAATAAAATAAAAAATTATTTAAAAAATCGAAATTAAAAAAATAAAATGATGAAAACTGTTCAAAGATGATGATATATCCTTATTAGGTTGACTCAACTAATATCATTTACAAGTCAAATGGGTTGTAAATAGGTTTAAAGACAAACTCATTTATAACCCAATTATCATTAGACTTACACACAACCAAAACCCATTAACAGTTCATTAACTAAAACTTAACTAACCCGAATATGACTCATCTAATTGAATATGGGTTCAAAATGGGTTTTCAACCATTTTGACACCTCTGCCATCAAATGGGTTAAATAATGCATCTATGATCCATTTTAATGGGTCTATTCTGATCCGACATGGCTCTTCTTGCGATTCTCTCTTCAACCTCGAAGACTTCCTCGTAAATAATGACGTAATGAGGTCCATGCTCGCATGCATCACTAAATTTGTCGTGGAGAACTTATATTCTTCTAAAATTAAATTTGGCAGCAAAAGTCCGGAAATTGAATCGCAAGTCTTCAACAATTCGTCCATCAAAAAGAGTTAATCAACAAATCGTCCATCGAAAAGAGTCGATCAAGACTCCGACTTTTGGACAAGAATACTATCTATTACATCTTTCCCCCGATGAGGGACGTCACGTGCTTCGACGTAAGATTCAACACGTCAGCACGTTAGTCTTGGTAGATAGACATGGAAGCATTGTCACGAGGAAGAGACTCTGTCAGAGTGGATTATAACGTAGTGAATAGTGAATACTTCATTTAGTGAAAGGCACGTTATGCCAATTCAATCCTCTTGTTGACTTGACTTGACTCAATTCGATGTGGTCATTTTGATTCAGCATTTTGGCAAATTTGAGACACCGAAATTTATAAGAAGATATATATGTAGAAATTTTAAATTTCCCGAAATAAGTATTGATTGTATTTTGTTACGACCTATAAAAATTTTATGGAAATTGGGTGTATTTAGTTATCGATTTGTTAAGGTTGCGGGTCTGATAAATGTATGAAACCCGGATAAAACTCATGACTCGTTAGGAGGGTGCTAGTTTGACTTGTGCTTAGCTTGTTTAAGTGTTTCCTAAGCAAAGGTGATGTTTGGTTGCACCAAACAGTGAATAGTCAAAGCAAAATCATTTTATTAAATGGTGTTTTGGTATGTCTAATTGTTATTCCAGTTCTTTTATTTTCAAAAGCAAACAGATACGCAAGCAACTCAGCAACTTCAATCGATTTATGAACAGATACGTCTTAGAACCTTGATCAGAATATACAATCGAAGTGTTTGAAATTTAGCTGTATGTTCGTGTTTTAGGTAAAACTTTAGAAACAAATTAGATGATGAAAAAACTCTTTCGATATTTGTTTGACGGAAATTCATTTTCTCCTTCCAGTAGAAGGTGCTGAAACTTGTATATGAAGGAGTCCATATCATGTTATGCCTTTCGGCCCAAGAAAAAATAATACTTCGAGACATTCCCGGCACTTTAAGCTTGTCCTTCATCGAAAGATATTTCTGCTCCTTTTTTTTTTCTGCTTTTTCTGTCCCTTGTTGATGAGTTGCCATCCAACTTTTCATATAATATGCAAGTTCTTTATGTACGAGGAAATAGCTGTGCTAAAGTATCTCACACAGCATATTTATGAAGAAACATAATCTTTATATATATGTGATCTCTCTCCATTTATAAAATTAAGTTTTTGTATTAGACATTCTAACATAATACCATACTCATGTTTTTACTCCAATTTATTTAGCACGTGCAGCTCCCCATTTGGCAAATTCTATGTGTTGATCCTAATCACTCTTACACGTGAGGAGTGTTAAAGTACTTCATCACTTTTTTCACAAGATTTATGTACTCTTCGTATAATTATTAGTCCAAATTTTTTTTTTTGTTAGACATTCTAACAATCAGCATTATTTTCTAAGAAAAATGATTATTTGGTTACATCATATAATGAATGGTCAAAGTAATTTTATTTTATTAAATAGAATTTTGTTATGTCTAAGTGCTCTCACGGTTCTTTTATTTTCAAAAGCAAACAAATGGGCAAGCAATCCTGTGATTTTGATCTATTTATGACAAATGTGTCTTAAGACCTTGATTAAATAATATCACGGAAATGCTTGAATTCCAGCAGTGTGTCCATTGTTTAGGTCAAGCTTAAAATAACAAGTAGGTCGCCATTATGGAAAAATAAATCTGCTTCCTATTTTATTTTTATTTTTCAAAATGAACACTTTTGATGTTTAATTATCCGAAAGTCGTTTTTTCCTTATAGTAGAAGTTAATAAAACTTGCATTTGAAGGAGGTCAAAGTCATGTTATGCCTTTCAGACCAAGGAACAATAGTAATTCGTCACATGCGTGATGACTGTATAGTCGTTTAGCTTGAAATAATAATCATAAATCCGGTCCTTCTTCTGAAAGAAACTTCTCCTTTTCGCTTTCTTATCATTTGTTGATGAGTTTCCGTCGAACTTTGCACCTAACATTCGAGTTCTTTTCGGATGAGGAAATAGCAATGTCAAGGTATCTCACGCGACTTGTTTTTGGGGTTTCTATGCTCTTTTTATATATATAATCTCTATTCACTACCAACTTTTTAGTTCGACATTCTAACATGTTATCCAATTTAACTCCTGCTATAATTTATGCCGCATATGCAACCCTCATTCATCAAATTTCACGCGCCACTCATAATCTTATTGCACATAATAGAGGATGTTAAAGTGTCTCGCTACACTTGTGCATGGTGTATACACACTTTATATACATGTGACCCCCATTAATTTATGATTTCAAGTTTTCGGATTGGACATTCCAACAAGCTGGATTATTTCATTGACATTGATCCATGGGGCAAGAACATTCACAGGAAAAAAAATGGCAAAGGCTTAGAATTGAAATCCACATTATTTCAAAATGCTAATGTATGCATCCTAAAATTCAAATCAAACTCATATGGATTGAGATTTATTTAGACGTTAGACGTCCTAAAAAAATAAGGTGAGGAACCTTAATCTTTCGTGGAAAAGATGTGTTGTGAGGAAATGTCAATTTGAAAACAATTGTTTGGTGGTTGCTTTACAATTTGAAAACAAGTTCGAGCTTTGACCTTCGACCTTTGAGCTTCAAGCTTTCTTCGAGCTTCCAACTCATCGAATCTACCAAGGTGGAGCCTCACCTGAGGGCTGGTGAGGTGGAGCCTTGTTAGCCTTGGGTGGGCTTGTCCCTTGCCTATAGCTAGCTACTGACCCAGAAAGTAGGAGAAAGGAAAAAAAAAAATTCTAATTATTTGATAATTTTCTTTAGAAAAATGAAATTAGATTTTCCATTTCAAGCAAACATGGAAAATTTTTATTATTTTCCTAAAAAATTGGCACAAAACAAACAAGGCAACTATAATCCACATCAACACCGATCATATCGCATGAGATGACTGGCATCCACGTCAGCGATTCAAGTGGTCTCAATTGGCAAAATGAGAAATGATTTAAGATTCGACGGGTAAAACAGAAAAGTTTAGTACATAATTAGCAAAAATATAGTAGGTTTATGATTTTTTAGACAATTTTTCCCTTCTATAGCTGCAAAACTTAGAGGAAGAGTGTTTTTTTTCTTTTTTTTTTTCTGATCCTATCATAAATCTATTTTATAAGTTATATGTGTTATGTGTAAGCTGCGAACCTTACCTCCTTATTTACATATCCCCACCTCAACCATCATCAAGATGGAAAATCGAATTCCCCGATGAGTTGAAATACTTACGATTGTGGATACGATCAAAGACCGGAAGGTGGGCCCCCTTTTTCTCACCTGACTACCTTAGAAAAGCATATCCACGTGAGTCCGAGTCGCTGAATTTATTATCGTGGACTTCTTTTCTTTTATTCTTTTTCGGCAGTAAAAGCCCAGAAATTGAGTTGCAAGTTTTTAACAATTCGTCTATTAAAGGAAGTCGATCGAGACTCGTTTCCTTCCACTAAGGGACGTACACGTCTTGTGCTTTGATGCAGAATTCGACAAGTCAGCACGTGAGTCTTGATTTAGATGGACATGTAAGCATCGTTATGAGGAAGAGACTATGTTAGAGAATGTATCGAATAATTCGTATCGTCAAAGGTACGTTATGTTATTGTAATCCTCTTGTTGACTCAAAACAATGTAGGGTGCTTGGCTCGACTCGACTAGATGTGGTAATTTTGATTTAACATTTTGGCGAATTTAAGACACCGGAATTTACAAGATATTTATTTTTATCTATTGAAGTTTAAGTATAGGAATTTTGAATTTCCAGAAATAGGTATGCTCGTGTCTTATCACGATGTATCAAATTTATGGAAAATAGCTATATTAAATTATCGATTTGTTAAGAGTGGTGGGTCTGAAAAATGTATGAAACTGGGATAAAATTCATGACTTATTAGGAGGGCTGATTTGACTTGTCTTAGCTTGTTTAAGTGTTTCCTAAGTAAAAGTGATGTTTGGTTACACCAACTAATGAATAGTTAACTTTACCAAAAAAAACTAATGAATAGTTAAAGTAACTCACTTTATTTAATGGTCATGTCTTAGTGTTGTTCTCTGTAAGTTATTCGTTTGGACGAGGGCTGAGAAGATCATCAAGATTTTGTGATCCGCTGCCGAACCTAGGAAAACAGATAAAATTCCCCCACAAAGTGACATCTTGATGCCCCCACAAACAGGAAAAACAAATTCTATTCAAATTGAATGAATTCAAAACGTTTTATGCTCATAGTTATGGGTGTATAAAATATTCCTATGGGAAGTATAATTAATCATTGTTCATTCATGGGTTTTTCTTAGATATTGATAAGGTGAATACCTAGTATGTTCAATGCTAGAAATAATGGATGTCTGCTCACTGCTGAAATGTCAAGGAAGTTGCTGTGACACATATTGATGAGAATTTGACTTTGCATGAAATATTGCAATCCTTTTATTTTTTGAAAAGCAAAAAATAGGCAAGCCACATGGCGAACTTGATCGATCCATGACAAAAACGCCTTAGCACGGGAACGCTTGAAATTTAGTAGTGTGTCCATTATTTTGGTTAAACTTTAAAAAAAAAAAAAAAAAAGTTTCAATAATGGAAAAATATTTCTGCTTCCAATTTTATTTTTGATTTTCAAGATGAACATTTTCGATATTTAATTATCGGAAAGTCATTTTCTCATTATAGTGGAAGTCAATAAAACTTGCATATGAAGAAGGAGGCCAAGTCTATGTTATGCCTTTCAGCCCAAGAAACGAAAATAATTCGTCATATGCGGGATGAGTTTATTGTCGGTTAGCTTGTAATAATAATCATATATCTAGTCCTTCTTCGAAAAGAAATTTCTCTTTTTGCTTTCTGATCAGTCGTTGGTAAGTTTCCAACAACTTTTCGATCTAACATCTAACATTCAAGTTCTTTTCACAAGAGGCAATAGCCGTGTCAAAATATTTTGCATGACTTATTTTCAGAGTTTCTATGCTCTTTCTATATATATAATCTCTCTTCACCTATAAAGTCAAGTTTTTGAATTAACATTTTAACATGGTATTAAATTTAGGTTCTATTACAGTTTATTCCGCATGTGCAACCAGCATTTGTCAAATTCCATGTGCCGCTCTTATCTTATTGCATGTAATATAGGATGTTAAAGTATCTTGCTATGCTTGTGTACAGGTGTCTATGCTTCTTATATACACATGACCCGCATTAATTTATGATTCCAAGCTTTTGGATTGGACATTCAAACAAGCTGGATTATATCCTTGAAACTTTGACATTGATCCATGGGGCAAGAACATTCACAAGGCAAAAAAAAATGCCAAATATCTGGAATTCGAATCCACCTTATTTCAAAAGGCTAATGTATGCATCCTAGAAATCAAAACAAACTCGCGTGCATTGAGATTCATCAAGACGTCCTAGAAAAACAAGGCAAGGAACCTTAATCTTTTGTGGAAAAGATGTGTTGTGAGAAAAAGTCAATTTGAAAACAATTGTTTGGTGGTTGCTTTACGATCAAATGTCCTGTGACACGGCATTAAGATTTTTGGTGAAGAATGAAAGGTAAATGATTAACCAATATATTTGAAATTAGTTATTCTCTTTAGAATTGTCTAACAAGTTCAATATCATAGCTCACAAGAACCAAATTTGTGAACCAAATAATAGTTAGATCATGTGAGTATCATCATGACTAATTATATGATTGACTTTGTCATGGAAAATCGAGTCCAGATTAGAAGTTATAGAAATTTGTTGAATGACATATGGAAAAAAAGTCTGCTATGGCCATTGGACTTTTGTGCTCAAAATAGGATCAAGCAATTAATCATGGAAAGAATTTTAACATCATAGAGAAGACAAATAGCATTGTCTTTTTTTTCTTCTTTTGTTTCTTTAAGAAAAAGCATTACGTCTTGCTAAATTGAAGATGTGCGACATATTTGCTTCTTTGCTGGATTATGATCACATAATTCTGCCTCCAGTTATTGAATAAAAATATCCGAATCCTACTTTTACCAGCTCAGTTAACCTTTACTACAAACAAATAGACTAATCAAATAACAGATGAGTTATGTGACGTGGCTCACTTGCAGAGAGTTATGATCGAACAAGCATGTATATATAGTAGAGAACTTAAGTTCTCTACAACTCGCATATTCACACTTAGATTTCGTTTGTTTAAAATGGATGTTTGAAAAATATTTTCTTAAAATTCGTTTGTATCACTTGAAATAATTAGTTAATGAAAAATATTTTATTATAAATAATAATTTATATCTAAACATTTTCATGGACTATGAATTTTTTTTTCAAATTATTAATTTTTTGCAAAATGCAGCTTAAGGCTCAATTCATTTATGAAAAATAGCTTTCAGGAAATATTTTTCCTGATTTTATGGCATTTGGCTCACTGGAAAATAAACTAGTAAAACAAAAGAAAATTGATCAATGGAAAAGACACATTTAAAAGTGGGGAAAATGATTTCCTCTTTTTAACAAGAGAAAATCATTTTTCCTTCTCTTTCTTTTACCCAAATACTAATTCTCCTCCGTGCACTTCTTCACTGTCCTATTTTCTTTATAGATTTATTTTTCTTTTTTCTTTCTATTTCCTTTTTTCCTCTTCCTTCGTCAATCGCTGGCCACAGCGATCGCCACAAGCAATGACGAGCTCACCTAAGGTCGGCGAGGTCCACCGCCGGATTCTCGATGAGCTTGATCTTGCCCGAGGCCTTGAGCTTCGACCTTTGTGATTCAAGCTTCTAGCTTCAACCTTCGACCTTCAAGCTTCCAACACATTGGATCTAGCAAGGTGGAGCTTCACATAAGGTTGGCGAGGTTGAGCCTCATTGGCCTTGGGTGAGCTTGTCCTCGCCTATGGCCAAGCAACCAATCGAGAAAGTAGGAGAAAAGGAAATTAAATATATAAAAAAATTCAAATTTTTGATAATTTTCTTCAGAAAAATGACATTAGATTTTTTATATCAATCAAACGCAGAGAAATGTTATCATTTTTCTGAATAATTGGCGTACTGAATTGTAAAAATGCAGTAGGTTTAAGATTTTTTTAAGCAAATTTTCCTTTCTATAGCCGTAAAGCTTAGATGAAGAGTTTTTGTTTTTTGGTCTAGTCCTATCTTATACCTATTTTACAAGTCATCATATGTAATACATGTTATGTGCAAATTGCGAAACCCCATCTCTTTTTCAAACGTCCTCATCTCAACCTCCAAGAAGGTGCGAGGAATCGAATACCCCGACAAGATGAGTTCAAACAAAACACTTGCAATCGTGGATATGACCAAAGACCGGATGGTGGGGCCCTTTTTTCTCACCAGACTACCTTAGAAACGTACAGCAATAGTGTGCATAAAAGCATATCCACGTGAGTCCGGGTCGCTGAATTTACTATCGTGGACTTCTCTTCTTTGTGTCTTTTTCGGCAGTAAGAGCCCAGAAATTGAATTGCAAGTCTTTTAACAATTCGTCTATCAAAGAAACTCGATCTTGACTCGTTTCCTTCCGATAAGAGACGTGCACGTCATGTGCTTTGATGCAGGATTCGGACGCGTCAGCACGTGAGTCTTGTTGTCGATAGACATGTAAGCATTGTGACGCGGAAGAGAATTTGTTAGAAAGGAAAATGCATCGAATAATTCATATAGTCAAAGGTCTGTTATGCCATTATAATACTCTTGTTGACTCAAATGCAATAGAGGGAGCTTGACTCGACTCAATTCGACTTGCTATGATAATTTTGACTTGACATTTTGATAAATTTAAGATACCGAAATTTAAGGGAAGATATCTATTTTTATTTATTGAAGTTTATGCATAGAAATTTTTAATTTCCAAAAACAGGCACACTCTTATTTTGTCACGACCTATCAAATTTATGGAAAATAGGTATATTTAATTATCGATTTGTTAGTGGTGGGTCTGAGAAGGGGATGAAACTGGGATAAAATTCATGACTCATTAGAGAGTGCTGGTTTGACTTGTGCTTAGCTTGTTTAAGGGGAAAAGTGCAAAAAAAGTTCTAAACATTTTGCCTTTGTGCCGATTTAGTCCTAAACCTTTTTTTGGTGCCGATTCAGTCCTAAACCTTTTTAAGTTGTGCCAATTCAGTCCTTTCCGGCCAATTTTGGCCTGATTTTGCTGACTAGACGCTTCGGCCGACATGGCATGATCGACGTTGAAGTGGACAACTTTTATTTATTTATTTATTTTTTTATTTTTTATTTTTTTTATTTTTTTTGTCTTTTTCCTCCGGCCGGTCGCCAAGGTCCGGCGACCGGCCGAGGCGACCCGGCGAGGGCGAGGGCCGGCGAGGGCGAGCCTCGCCCATGGCCGCCTCGCCGATCCGACCATGGGCGAGGCTCGCCGCCGCCGGGCGAGGTCGAGCCTCACCGCCCGCCCGACCTCGCCGGATTAGGCCATGGGCGAGGGCCGGCGAGGCTCGACCTCGCCAGATCCCGCGAGGGCGAGCCTCGCCCATGGCCGCCTCGCCGACCCTTGCTCGACCTCCGAGATTAGGCCATGGGTGAGGGCGCCCATGGCCGCCTCGCCGGATCCGGCCATGGGCGAGGGCGACGAGGCTCGCCTCGCCGGATCCCGCGAGGGCGAGCCTCACCCATGGCCATCTCGCCGGATCGGGCCATGGGCGAGGCTCGCCCTCGCCAAATCTGGCGAGGGCGAGCCTCGCCCATCCCCGCCCATGGCCCGATCATGGACATGGGGGTGAGGCCGACGAGGCTCGACCTCGCTAGATCCGGCGAGGACAAGCCTCGCCCATGGCCGGCCTCGCGAGGCGGCCATGGGCGAGGCTCGCCCTCGCCGGGCCATGGGCGAGGCGGCGGCCATGGGCGAGGCTCGCCCTCGCGGATCGGGGCGAGGTCGAGCCTCGCCGGCCCTCGCCCATGGCCTCGATCCGGCGAGGGCGGCGGGCGACCTCACCAGGGCCGGCGAGGCTCGACCATGGCCGGATTCGGCGAGGCTCGCCCTCGCCGGATCTAGCGAGGTCAAGCCTCGCCGGCCCTCGCCCTCGGCGGCGGTCACCGCGGCCGGTCGCCGGACCTCGGCGACCGACCGGAGGAAAAAGAAAAAAATTTTTAAAAAAATTTAAAATAATAAAAATAATAAAATATTATTAAAAGTTGTCCATGTCAGCGCCGATCATGCCATGTCAGCCGGCCGGCATCTAGTCAGCAAAATCCGGCCAAAATTGGCCGGAAAGGACTGAATTGGCACAATTTAAAAAGGTTTAGGACTTAATCGGCACCAAAAAAATGTTTAAGACTAAATCGGCACAAAGGCAAAAGGTTTAGGATTTTTTTGACACTTTTCCCTTGTTTAAGTGTTTCTTAACGAAGAGTGATGCTTGGTTACACCAAATAATAAATTGTTAAAATAAATCATTTTTATTTAATGGTGTTTTGGTATGTCTTAGTATTGCACCTTGTAAAATATTCGTTTGGGCAAATATTCGTTTGGGCGAGGGCAGAGAAGATCATCAAGATTTCATGATCCGCTGAACCTAAAGAAGCGGAAAAGATGTCTTGATAAAGTGGCATCTTGATACCCGCAGGAATAGGAAAGGCAAATTCTATTCAAATTGTATGATTTCAAAACAATGTTATTTCTCATAATTATGGGTGTACAAATATTCCTAGAAGAAGTCAAATTAATCATTGTTCATACACATGGGCTTTTTCTGAGATGTTGATAAGGTGAATACCTCGTCAATGCTACGAATAATGGATGTCTGCCAACTGCAGAAAGGTCGAGGAAGTTGCTAGGACGTGTCTTGATGAGAATTTGACTTCGAGTGAAATATTGCAATTCTCTTAGTTTCAAAAGCAAACAAATACTCAAGCCACACCGCGAACTTATCGATCCATGACAAATATGTCTTAAAACCTTAATATCACAAAAATGCTTGAAATTTAGTAGCATGTCCGTAATTCAGGTTAAACTTAAAGAAAAAAATAAGTAGGTTTGGATTATGGAAAAAAAGAATCTGCTTTCGATTTTATTTTTGGTTTTCAAAATGAACATTTTCGATATTTTGTTGTCCGAAATTCATTTTCTCCTTCTAGTAGAAGTTGCTTGAAACTTGCATCTGAGGAAGGAGGTCAAGTCATGTTATGCCTTTCAGCCCAAGGAACAATAATAATTCGTCAGATGCGTGATGACTTTATAGTCATTTAGCTTGAAATGATAATCATATATCTTGTCCTTCTTCGGAAAGAAATTTCTCCTTTTTGCTTTCTTGTCGATTGTTGTTAAGTTTCCAATGAACTTTGCATCTAACATTCGAGTTCTTTTCATACGAGGAAATAGCCGCGTCAAGATATCTCATACGCTTGTTTTCGGAGTTTCTATGTTCTTTTTATATATGTGATCTCTCTTCACTTGTAAAGTTGAATTTTTGAGTTGAACATTCTAATATGGTACTAGATTTAGGTTCTACTACAATTTATTTTGTATGCACAACTCCCATTCGTCAAATTTCACATGTCATTCTCAATCTTATTACATGCAATAGGAAGATCTTAAAGTATATTGCCATGCTTGTGCACAAGATGTGTATGCTCTTTATTTATATATGGTCCCCATTAATTTATGATTTTAAGTTTTTGAGTTAGACATTCAAACAAACTAGATTAATTTCTTGAAAAATTGACATTGTCATGGGGACAAGAGCATTCACGAGAAAAAAAAAAAAGAAGCCAAATGTTGGAATTCGAATCCACCTTATTTCAATTTTCAAAAGACTAATGTACACCTCCAAATCAAAAGTTACATGAATGGTTTAATCATGGCGAATTGAGTCAAAATTAGAAGTTACATAATCTTCCGAACCACGTACGGAAAAGGCCTGGCCCATTTGGCTATTGAGCTCAAAATGGGATCAATCACCTAACATGGAGAGAATTTTATCATAGAGAAGACAAAAAGGCATTGTCTTTTTTTTTTTCTTTAACAAAAAGCATTATGTCTTGCTAAATTAAAGATGAGCACCAACTTTGCTTCTTTAATAGATTATGATCTCATAATTCTGCTTCAAGTTATTTATCTATGCTATTATTACATAAAGTAGATAAAGCTTAATATTTTTAAGAGATCTCAAGAGTTTGTGTGCTTGAAATAATTAATTATTATTAGTTATTGAAAAACTTTTACCTTATTATTGACAACAATTTTCAAATTTCCTTTATTTTCTTCAGCTAGAAGTGATTATGTCTTTAAAAAAAAAAATCAGAGTACATCTCATACGCTTCTCTTCAACTGAATCCTTTTATGGTAGAGAACCCTCTTCCCTTTTATCTCTTACAATCAGCTATGGGAGATTCACGGAAGGTGAAATAGCCGAATATAATACAAAGCACGAATCTTAGGACTACAGAATTGGGTAGGGGCCGCGCGAACGCAGGCCCCCGCTGCCACAAATTATGACGTAGGCTCGACCGCTTGGGCTAGCACCCCTCCCAAAGTGCAATGTAGGTCACAAGGCCCAGGCCATGAGCCTTCCTGTTCGCCCATTGACCCCGTCCAGGTAAGTGATTTGCTCGTGCCCCAGGCCTTTGCTTTTACACGGGTCCAACTCTCGCTGATTCAGTATTCGCTCTGTGTGGGAGAGAGGGGAGTCGGTCAAAATTTGGGGTGAAGAATCAAAGAGGGCGTTTCTTGAGAACAGGGGACTTGCCAAGATTCGTGATCGTACTATTGGCGTTCGCAGTGGTTGCTTTTTGGCTGGTTCCTTCGCCACGAGAAAGAGAGAAAAAGGGTTGAAGAAAAAGAATGGGAAAGAGCATGGAAATGAGGGAAGTTCCATTCCAAACTTCTCTGGGGATATGTGATCGGCTGAATTTGAACAGTTCAAGTAGTGCTAGATGGATGTCTGCGAGCGGTCAACTTCCTTCACTATGACAATCCTTTGGTTGATTAACTTACGCCGTGGATGAAGTCAAATTCCAAGCAGTTCGAGCATCACTACTTATGTCGCTCTTGGAGTCTTCTTGTTTATTCTTGGGAGTGGAGGCTCTTGTTCTTAACTGGTTGTTATTTAGTGCGCAGCCCAGATGACAGACTGATGAGCGAGTGGAAATCATGAATTGACAGAGTGACCTTATCTTAACAAATGGTGAGTCGATGCTGCTCTGCGTATCGTTGTGAAAGAGAGAAACCCGAGTTCCAAAGCCTTTGAATATTATAGGCAGCCAACTCGGCCCACAGAGAAGTGGTGGAAGATGGCGGCCACGAAACAGTAGACAAAGGACGAAAGCTTCGAAATCTGCAAATGAATCCTCAACTTCCTCTTGTTTAATTGCAGAAGCGAGTTTTAGTTTGTCTTCTTAAACTCTCTCACCTTTACGCCCTTCTTCTCTCTCTCTGCCTCATCTTCCTTACTGGGTCCAATCCAATTTCCTCGACATAAACTTACGTTGCTCGAATAGGTTTCCCCTCCAGCGCGATTGGCGAGGCATGCTGTCACTGGTTAGTTCGTGATAAGAAGCAGCGAACCGCAATGTTTTGATTGCTGCTGCTTTTGCTTCTTCTGCTCTTGTTTCTGGGTGGGTGCTCGTGAAGTATGTGAGAGATTCTTAAGCCTACATTCGTTCATTTGAAGAAAGAGACTTGTGCTTTAGTCTGACATGTGGGTGTTGACCGAAATTCTCCCGAGCTTATGTTGAAACCTAATCATCTCAAAAATGTTGGTCCTTTGTTGCTAGACACTTAGGATGAGAAGGTTATGCTTTTAGATAATAAAAAAATGTTCAAACTGTTGGGAGATTTGTGCATCAAGGTATCTCAACTTGAATAGATTGGAGGCCCATCAATCTGCCACAAGCTCTAATACCTTTTATAAGTTTCCTTTGAACTTTACATTTAATATTTGTGTTCTTTACGTATGAGGAAATAGCTATGTTAAAATATCTTATAACACTTGTTTTCAGGATTTATATGATCTTTATATATGTGTGATCTCATTCTACCTTTAACATTATGCTTTTGAGTTAGACATTTTAACATAATATCACATTTAGGTTTTGTTATAGTTCATTTGATATGTGCAGCCTCCATTCATCAAATTTCACAAATTTCTCAATCCTCTTGCACGTAATTGGAGATGTTAATGTATCTCACATCACTTGTTTACGGGACTCATATGCTTTTTATATACATGTGGTCTATCTATGATCTCAAGTTTTGAATTGAACATTCAAACAAACTAGATAATTTCCTTGAAACTTCAACATTAATACAAGGGAACAAGATTTAATGAGAAAAAAAAAAAAAGCAAAATGTTGGAATACAAATCCACCTTATTTGAAAAGGATTTTTGATAGAAAGCTCCATTGAAACCATCCGTCCCGAGCCTTGAGAGCTCCTTTAATTGGAAAACCGGTTTCCTTGATTTCTTCCAATAGAGGTATTGCCACCAGACCGTCGTAATTGGTGATGGGCATTGGTCTAAGATCGCTTTGGCAATAAGACCCTCAAAGTTATCATAGAAAGCTTTAATATGTTGTTGTATCGTTGATGGATCTCTGCACCAGCAATTTTCCTCTAATTGCAACATTGTAATACGATTTTGGTGTCTCCTTTGGATTGTCGTGGCATGAAAAAAGCTGGTATTTTGGATCCTCTTGTGTTGAACTTTTTGATTAGTGATGGCTTGTAAAGCTTGATTAAGCTCTTGATCCGAGAATAAGCATTTGCAAACTTCTCTTTGCTCCATGCTAATTCTTTCAATGTCCTCCTAATCAGAATAGATGCTATGGAGTCGTAATATCTTCCGTATTTGCTTAATGACTTTCGATATTCTGCATGTTCGCTGATGTGTGCATCCTAAGAATTAAAGCAAAATTATATTGATTGACATTTATCAAGACGTTATAGAAATGTAAGGCGAGGAACTTTAATCTTTTGGGAAAAGAAGTGTCGTGAGAAAGTGTCCATTAGAAAATGTTTGTTTGGTGGTCATTGTAAAACCAAATGTCCTATCATATAATATTAAGATTTTAAGTGAAGAACGAAATGTAAATAACCAACTATTATATTTAAAATTAGTCATTCCTTTTAGAATTTTCTAACGAGTTCAAATTAAGTCAATATCATAGCTCACAAGAATCAAATTTATAGACCAAATAACACCACGACCGTTTGATCATATGAATATCATTATAACTAATTATATGATTGACTTAGTCATAGCAAACGGAGTGTGGATTAGAAGTTATAGAAATTTCTTGAACACATTTGGAAAAAGCACGCTATGGCCAATTTGGGCCTTTGTGCTCAAAATGGGATCAAGCACTTAATCGTTGAGAGAACTCTCTCTCTCTCTCTCTCTCTCTCTCTCTCTCTCTCTCTCTCTCTCTCTCTCTCTCTCTCTCTCTCTCTCTCTCTCTCTCTCTCTCCTCTAACAAAAAGCATTATGTCTTGCTAAATTAAAGAGTGCACCAAATTTACTTAGTTACTAAGAGCCTCCTACTCTTAAATAAGAGATCTCAATCATTTTTTCTTCCACTAGATACACTCATTTATTTTCCATATGTTATGTCCATAGAAGAATGTGTAAATTCATGATCTTATCTTATCTCTGACATTTTCTAATATTAAGGATTTTGATCATTTTTATTTTGCAAAAACTTAATTAAAAATATTTCAATTCTCAAAATCTGTCTATAAATATAATTATTTTGTGTTGTGTATTTATAGCACTAACTCTAAAAAATTACAATTGAGTATGCAATAATAGGAGGGAGAATTTTTGCAAACATAATTTCTCTTGGCAAACATAAATTCTCAACAAATCTTTAAGATATAAAATCCATGTGAAGCACGAGCAGCTGCACTAGTCCTTTCAAAAAGCTAACATCATCCTGATGAACTCTTTGTAATTAATTTGGCCATCACCATTTAAATCCGCCTCTCTAGTCATCTCTTCCAATTTTTCCTCCATTAACTTTTCTCCCAGGTTGATCATCACCCGCTTCAACTGTAATTACCCACCATTTAAGAGGAGATTTAAGCAAGTAAAAATCTAGAAGAATCGAAATCTCTTATGTTTCAACTAAACTGAAATCAAAAGGGAGATCATCGCAAGTCATAGTATTTTTACCAGCTCAGTTAACCTTGACTACAAATAGATTAATATCTTTGGGCAATTTTAATCGTGAACAGATCCATCTCTTAGACAATTTTTATCGACAGCCTATCAATAATAGATGAGTTATGCGACGTGGCTCACTTGCAGGTAGTTATGATCGAACGATACTAGAACAAATCATAGATCTAAGCTTCAGTTTTAAGGATTCGAGTTGGGTTCTTCATTCAAGCAATTTTGTCAAACGGTTCATGTGCGATTCTAAATACCACTTCCAGGTTCGGACTTAAGCTCGTTCGTGGCATAAACCCAACACATTAAGCTCCAAACCAACATTATTGGCAACAAATCAGTTTGGGTTTCGTACGGTTTGCTCAAAATGTCGTCGGTTTGGCCTCGCGTTCTCGAACTCAATAAGCTAGGGAGAAGCGGAGCGTGTCCGGGGTTTCACCTGGTTCGGGGCTTGCTGCGACTAACGGCGACGGGCGAGTTGGCTCCGTAGAAGGTCGAGACGAGACGAACTACCGGCGAATGAGGAGAAAATCTCTCGCTTTCGGTCTCTCTCTCTCTCTCTCTCTCTCTCTCTCTCTCTCTCTCTCTCTCTGCGAATGAACCCTTCAAAGAAGTTCCCCTCTCTCACTCACTCGCTCCTCTCTCGCTTTTAAGCACCGGCGCGCATGGCCTCCTGCCACGCCAGCTGTTGCTGCCGGTCTGTCCCCGCGACTGCAAACTCTGGTGCGACGCTCGCGCCTATCTCCTCTGCCTCCTTCCTTGTTCGGGCACGTTGTTCTCTTTTATGCAGAACGCGCGAGGGAAAGAGTGGGAGAGGAAGAGAAGGCTGGCCGGTCTTGGGAAAAAAAAAAAGGAAAATTTGGTCGGCCCGGGTGAGGTGAAAGAAAGAGGAAAAGAAAGAGAAAAGAAAAAGGAAAAGGAAAAGACTTCCAATTTTCTTTTCTTTTTTCTTTTTTTTTTTATTAGTATCTTTAATTAATTTTTTTCCTTTTTAATTTTTGTTTAAAAGTTTCTATTACTATTAATGGAAATGCTTCATAATGTCTATATTACGTGCAATTTAATGAAAATTATTTTTTATGTAGGGGTTAAGAATTAATCTTAAATTTTTTATGCAATTAATGAATTATTAAACTGGTCATCAAAATTTAGATGTCAACAATGACAAATAAATCATTTATTAAATTTATTTGACGTAAGCATCATTTGTTTTATTCGATGGCTGGAAAATGAATGAGAACCACCAAATGACTGAAAGTCCTATGGTTCCCGGTGGGAACTTCCCACTACACCAAACGAGTCATGTTAGGTTTGAACATACAGCGAGGAATAAAAGGAATTTAGCAAAAGGTTCTGTGGGACCGCCAAGGAATCTGGGGTGTGCCTTAAATTATCTTTTGACAATTTTATTATTTTAGTATTTTAGCTTGATTACGACAATCTGTTAATATCATTTCAATACTTGGACTGTGATTTTTCTGCGTTTGTTCGCTGAATGTTGACATTTTTGAAAATATTTTTCAAGAAATAATTTACCAAAAAATAAGAATATCTTTTTTATAGTGTCAGGAAGAATTTCAAGGTGAATTGGAAATTACCTTCTGTTATTTAGAATGGAAAACTTGATTTTATTTTCTTAAAGAGACATGCACTAATTGTATGATATAAAAGATACCTAGCCACCCGGGTCTCATTTGCAAGAGCCATGGTTTCTTAGGCCTAGCCATTAGGAACCCAAGCATGAGGGTGTTAGGGACTCGAGCCTAGTCTTGATGGAGTTTGGCTCATCAAGAACCTAGGCATGGTTATTGACTTGGACACAAGAGCTAGGAGCTAGGTAGCCACCAAGGACCTAGGCACGGGAAAAACCACTGGTGACCTAAGCATGAGCACTAATTGTAGAAAATAATTTCTGATTTTTAAAAGAGAAAATCATTTTTTCTTAATTCAAGCAAATGCATTATTTTAGTTATAAAAGTACTTTTTGTTAACTCATTTCCTAAACTATTCAAATGCTAAAAAATGAGAAAAATATTTTTTGATATTTTGCGAAACAAATGAAGTTTTGAATAGCCATTAAAGTTAGTGAAAAGAGCGTGCACTATTTTTTGCGCTTCTTTTTGCTAGTTGTTTGGAATGTTTCAGATTTCTGTGCTTATAACTGAGGAAGGATCCATAGTTACATCTAACCATTTTTGTCTCATAATTAGCACATTGATGTTTTTACGAGATCCAGAAATGAATGTTGAAAGGAAACAGTTCCCAAGTCAAACCATTAGTAGGGAAAATTTTAGATATTGTTAAGGTGCATATATGTAAGATAGTGAGGCTGAATCCAGTGGCATATAATAGATACGACATCTATGACATCATGGTTTTAAGTTAGTAAGCTCCTAATTCATTGTTCTAAGTTTTTTTAGTGAGCTTCAAAATACAATTTGCCTTTAAGGTAGCGGATTGGATTGCAAAAGCCTAGCGGTATGGATCCTTGCCTCACAATTGGTTGTCTAACCCCCTCATGCCCTTTGGATTTTATTGTGTTTGGAATCTCCTTTTATGTACTCGAACTCATTGAGATAGTAATGCAAGTTGTTTTCTGACCAAAAAAAAAAAAAAAAAAATCCAATTTGCCTTGATTGGTCGTGATAGGTTGTGTAGTCATTTGCAATTTTATTGTTTTTTTCTTTTTTTGGTAAGGACTATTTCCAATTTTAGTGTCATTTGCAATTTTAGTGTTAGTATGAAGTAGTTCAAAAATTCTGCATGAAGTTCGTGGGAAAGTTCGCTGAAGCTTCTTGAATGAAATCTTTCCAAGGACACTGATCGGTTCTTTGATGCGCATTTTGCTTTTTGGTGCAGTATTATATTTGGGCAATCCATCTTCTTTTTCCCACTTCGTATAACCCCAACTTCTCAGAAATTGCCATCGCCATCGCCACTCCTGTTGGTACCCGCCAAAAGATTGGGTAAAACCTTGTGCCCTTTCCGAAGTTATTCCAATAGTTAATGACAAATGCAGTGAATTTGAGAACAATGTGTGCACAAAACGCGTTTGTCCAGCATCAGTCTCCTTCCAAAATAAGGTATTGAACCCAAGTTCGATCAATGTATTCAACTGGAAATATTTGAGTGAGAGGATCTTTCAAATGAATTTCTAGATGCTTTCTTTACTGTGCGTGATCCACACAAGTAAATCGTCACATGTCAAGTATCGATTTCTCATTTAATATTGAAATAAGTGCACTAGAAATCCTAAAAATTTGTCACAAAAGTATAATTGAATTCTAAAACTATCAAAAAGTACAATTAAGTCTTAAAGCTTGTTGCGAAAGTATAATTGAGTTTACAAGTTTTAGATAGTACAATTAACAAAATGACTTGTCTGAATCAATTTGACAAATTTTAAAACTTAATTGCACTTTTTGAAAGTTTTAGAACTAATTTGGACTTTGTGACAAATTTTAGAACTTAATTGTATTTTTAAAATATTTTAGGACTCAAAATGATAGGTATAACAAAGATTGTACACGAAAAATCGGTCCATACAACAAGAAGTGGATACTTGAATAAATTAATCATATCCTATCAGGCTTTAAATGAATTGTACATGTTGGTTTTAATATACTTAGAATTGCTTAGTGAAACCTCCATCATACGTGCGTTAAAGAGCAAATCTGCATTACTTAACTCTCTCCTCTCTTGTTCCCCTCAACGTCGCACAGCTTCTTTCCCTTTCCACAGTGGATTCGATACCTTTCTTGCCTCTTTAGTTCTGCTTTTCGTGTCCCATCTTTATCACCCGACTTTGCACCGTCGGTCATGGAAATATGCTTGTCCGGATCGTGGTCGGTCCAGCCCCGGCAATCGCAAGCACTTGATTTAAAAGGAAATTCACATGGAACACATAAGACTGGCTAATATAATTGACTCAGTCTAATGTTATTCTGAATCTAGACAAGTATTTGTCGTGGACATACTAGGTTTATACCATCCCGTAAACACAGTCCGTCCTAAATACAATTTTCTTCGTTGATTTATGTACTATATCATATTTTCTTTCATAGCAATGGATCTAAAACTTCAAGTTGATCCGAAGGGAGTAGAAGAAAAAGGTAAGGTAAATGAAAATTTTATATTTGCGCCACTCAGGAGCCACGGATTAAAGCAAGAGAGAGCAAAGCGATGGTGATAAATAGCATAAACCTACGGATGGTTGAAAGGAAATCCATAAAGTATGTGAAAGTTTTGGTATAGTTAAAAGGATATCCATAAAGTATGTGAAAGTTTTGGTGTATAAGTAGAATTAATCTATTCTGATGAGAAATGACAATGATGCAACAAGAAAAACAGATACATCTGCCTGAAATATTCTCAATTTGACTATGGAGGTAACCTGAAATGGTGTCCTGGACATTTGAGTCCCCTTCAGTATACTTTTAAATGATCCTTATAGCACCATATTTCTATCAATCCAAATCAAGCACCCGATAAAATTTATTATTTTGATAAGTAACTCTAGATAAATAAGAACTACCACAAAAATAGATTTCAAAAGCTATAAGGTAGACTCTTATCGATTATTCAATATAATTTATTTATTTAACCAATCTTGTTTTATAGATCGATTTTACAGAAAATCTAATTATACCTAATTTTATAAAGCAAAGTTATATAAAAAAATTAATACTTAACATATAACGATTATCTTATATGGACAACACACGGTGCAGAAAAGACAAAAAAATTTGTAGCTCTCTCATCTTCTTCTTTTTTTTCCCTTCATAATATGGAGTCAAATTTCTTGTCAAATACACCAATTACTTGATACTCGATGAAATTGCTTATTTTGGAAGGAGATAAATGAGATTGTGACAGCACCTCTACATTCTTTAATCCCACTTGGTGATTTGCCAGCCCGCCATGTGGTAATTCTTTCCAATCACGAACAAGTTGATGTGTATTTGTTATTCGGTGCGGCATCATTTTTGGGAGTTATGTTATTTTTAAAGAACGAATCTTGTGCTAAAAGTTCGTACAAAAGGGACATTTAAGTGCAAAACTTACGAAATAGACACTTAAATGCCACTTTTTATGAAAAATGGAACACTTGAGTGCCACATCCGGCTAATTTCTCCGAAAATCCTACGTGATAATTTTTTATTAATTTTTTCGTTTACGTGGCTCGCCAAAAGGCTAACTCAGCAAACCACACACAAAAACGATGTCGTTTTGTATAATTTGAATTTTAATATAATAATAAATTAAATCAAATTTAAAAAATGAATTAATTAATTTATAAAAAAAGAGGGGCCCTCAATCGCTGGCTGCCCCCTCCTCCTCCCCTTTTTTTTTTAAAATTAATTATTATATTAATTATTTACCACGTCACCACCAAAATAACGTCATTTTGACACTGTTTGGCCATATCAACATGTAGAATGACACCACCCCATGTGGTGGCGGCGTTGGTTCGGGCTTTGTCCTCCTCACAACGGAGACAAGTTCAAATCCCAACGTTGTCATTTGTGGACTTACCTGTGGCATCAAGGTGGTGGTTTCTTTGGCGTCACCCTAGGGTTTACTCACCGGTGCACGCAACTCGTTGGAAAATTGCTACGTCAGCGTTTTAGCCGGATTTTCTCGCCAGTGGCACTTAAATGATCAATTTTGTTCCGATTTTGACACTTAAGTGTCATTTTTATAAGTTTGGGCACTGTCCATAAGAACAAGTCGTTCTTGGGTGTCGTTAGCATGGCGATAATTCTTCAGGTGGTGATGGTGGAGTTTTTAAACAGGTTTGCCAACACCGAGAGGCTTGGTTGGTGACAATTGGTTGCTTGCATCGGACTCGCAGCTTTTTGTTGGCCGATAGGTTGGCTTGTTAAGTGCATTCCCATCTCCGGCAAGAAGTTCAACTTTTTCCCACACTGAAGATGCGTCATTAATCGAGCACAATGTTAAACTCCTAGAAAATAATCTCTTCCTATCATATCTAAATTTCAGTTGCTAGGATGTTTAGGGCTTCAGAAACTGTTTTGTAATTCTAAAATTTATGCATTGTAAAGGATGTCTCAATTTACGTTTTGCTACAGAATAAAATCAACAGTTTATTGTCATCCATAGTTTAAACCCGACTTTGGTCTTTCCTGCTACACTACTGCTGAATTCGATAATCTTGCAGATGAAGATAAGGTGATCATGCTAGATGCCTGCTTTAACATCCATCTCTGATTTAGCATTCAAAAAGTTATCCGACAGGATAGCTAAGCTAAAAGGTTCGCACCAAAGCTTCGTTAAGGTCCAGCAAAAGCTAAAAGGTTCACGCAAGAGTTTCCTTTCGGTTTTGTTCTCTTATCGGGGGTGTTTGGTTGGGCATTCCCGAGGGGCTCCCCAAAGCCCCTTGAGAAAATTTTTGGGTGTTTGGCAAGGGCTTTTAAATGCCCATTTGCAAAATGTAGGCATTTTAAATGCCGAAAGCCAAATGCCGGAGGGGACCAGCTTTGAACATTAGGCATTCCGGAGATGCGATTTCACTGTTCACCGGGTTACTGTTCATCGTCTCATCTGCCGTTCGCCTTCTTCTTCGCCATTCGTCTTCTTCTTGCGGTGGGTGTCGCTTAGCCACGAGCAACTAGATTTGGCCGCCGGGGGGCCAGATCTGGCCGTCGGGAAGTCTCGCCTAAGGTCGAGCGACCTCGGGCGGCGTCGCTGGCGCGCGAGCCGGGGACGCCGGTTGAGGTCCGCGCGACCAAAGGCGCGTCACCTGGTCTCGCGAGCCAGGCGAGGCCAGATCTAGCCGTTTGACGGCCAGATCTAGTGGTCCGGCGACGGCCAGATCTGGCTGTCCGGCGGTGGCCAATGCCAGAATTTAATTTCAGACTTAAAAAAAATTAAAAATAACAAAAGCTAATTACAAATGTAAATTTGCCAAACAGTGTTTTTGCTAAGTTGCATTTCAATGCTATAATTTACCAAACGGTCTAACATTTCCGAAAGCCCCTTTACCTCAAAGTATTTGCATTCTCCCAATGTCATTTCTCCAAAGCCGAACCAAACGAGCCTGCCCTTTTTGTCTTCTCTATGATGTTAAAGTTCTCTCCATGTTAGGTGCTTGATCCCATTTTGAGCACAATAGCCCAATGGGCCAGGCTTTTTAAATATATTGCTTAGTCATTTACGTTTTGTTCTTCACCCAAAATCTTAATGCTGTGTGATGAGACATTTGATCTTAAAGTGACCACCAAACAATTATTTTTTAATTGACCTTTTCTCACAACACTTCCTTTCTCCGAGAGAGGTTCCTCATCTCTCTTTTTTTTTCAATAAGATCCTAGATGCCTGCTTTAACATCCATATCTGATTTAGCATTAAAAAAGTCATCTTTTTTTTGGCTTTAAGATCCATCTCTGATTTAGCATTCAAAAAATCGTTTTTTGTTTTTTTTGTTTTTGGCTATAACAAAAAGCGTTATGTCAGAGACGGATGATAAGACAACAGTACCGAAAGGAAACCCTTGCGTGAACTTCTTAGCTTTTGCTGGACCTTAACGAAGCTTTGGTTTGAACTAGCAAAGTCTTTCATCTTAGCTATCCTGTAGGATTACTTTTTGAATGGTAAAATCAGAGATGGATGTTAAAGCAGGCATCTAGGATCCTATTAAAAAAAAGATGAGGAACCTCTCTCGGAGAAAGGAAGTGTCGTGAGAAAAGGTCGATTAGAAAATAAGTGTTTGGTGGTCACTTTAAGATCGATTGTCCCCTCGTATAGCATTAAGATTTTGGGTGAAGAACAAAACGTAAATGACTCAGCAACATATTTAAAATTAGTTATTCTTTTGTAAATTGTCTAACAAGTTCAAATTGAGTCAATTCTCACAAGACCCAATTTTATGGACCAAATAGCATATTATGACTAATTATATGGATGACTTAGTAATGACAAATCGAGTCCAAATTAAAAGTTACACGAATTTTCTGAACCACATATGGAATAAGCCTGCTTCATTGGGCTTTTTGTGCTCGAAATGGGATCAAGCACCTAACATGAAGAGAATTTTAACATCATAGAGAAGACAAAAAGGCATAGTCTTCTTTTTTTTTTTTTTTGGCTTTAACAAAAAGCATTATGTCTTCCTAAACTAAAGTTGTGCACCAACTTTGCATCTTTACTAGATTATGTCATAAATCTGCTTCAGGTTATCTATCTACACTATTATTACATAAATTAAGTCTGGCTCACTGAGCACAATGTTAAAACTCCTAGAAAATAATCTCTTCTTATTATATCTAAATTTCAGCTGCTAGGATGGCTAGGGCTTCAGAAACTGTTTTGTAATTCTAAATTTTATGCATTGCAAAGGATGTTTCAATTTACGTTGTGCTACAGAGTCAAATCAACAGTTTATTGTCATCCATAGTTTCAACCTGAATACTTTGGTCTTCCAAGAGAGATAGGCGCGGAAGGTTTTTCAATTCAAAGCTATCAATTGAAGCTGAAGAGATTCCCCTCAATAGAAGACATTCCCCCGGCCCGGGATAGCTAAAAATAAAGACTTTGCTAGTTCACGCCAAAGCTTCGTAAAGGTCCAGCAAAAGCTAAAACGTTCAATCCTCCAAGTTCACGCAAGGGTTTCTTTTCCGTTTTGATATATCATCTCTCTCCTTCACCATATTAACAAACAAGGCTTTGCTAGCATAATAGTTCTCGGGATACTATGAGAATAATAGTGTATTGTAAATCACAAATTCTTGAAGAAATAGATCTCATAACAATTTCCAATTATTTGTAATTTAGTTTTTTGTGGTCTAAAATATACTATTATTTTTATAGTACATTAAAAACTATCACGTAATCATTTATCTAACAAAAACGACATAGGGCCACGTGACGGAACAAATTTTATTAGAGATGCTTAAGATTGCTTGCTTCTGACTAAAGGAAAGACGCTATTATCTCACAACTTTTTCAGATATCTTCAACTAAATTCCATATCCTTAAAAAGGCATGACCGCATATGCTAGCGAGCAACTCAAAACAAAAGGTTTTATATAAGCAAAAGAGTGCATCTTTACACAATTATAAAAAAATATGGCGGACAATAAACTGCGCTGCATCGCATTCGCCTACAAACCATCAATTGTTCACTTGCTCATTTCACGGGAGACACGAGGAAGATGGACTTACATTATTAGGGGTACTGAGGATAAAGAATCCATGCAGACCCTCCAAGAAATCAGGTTAGGACCTATGTAGCCGGACACTCTCCGGAAGCCTTCGTGTCGTGTCCGACACTCCGACACGTGTCTGACACGCTCCGACACGCGGTCAACGAGTGTCGAAAAATCCGACACGTGGTCAACTCTCTTCGACACGCGAGTCCAGAATTCCTACACGTGATTCCGACACGCACGGGGTCAATTTTAAAATTTTTTAATACTTGAGGGGTCAAAATATAAATATACACTCTTACCAAAAAAAAATATAAATATACACAAAAGTAGTAATAAAAGAAATAATAAAATTGCTATAAATATACACACGGGGTCAATATTTTTTTTTTCAGTTTTGTTTTTTTATAATTGTTTTAGTTTTTTTTTTAAAGTCTTTTACTATGAAAGAAGTAATAAAAAATGCTATGTTTTTATAAATAAATAAATTTAAAAATATCATTTCAGCATTTTACTTTAAACAATGTTTTTTCCTCTAAGTTTTATGTATTATTGTAACAAATTAAAATAATGAATGATATTATTTAATATTTTTTGCGTAAATTAATTCTAGGTTATTTTTATTTTTATTATTTATGTATTTATATATAAAAACATTTAATATATAACGTGTCGGAACGTGTCGAAATTCTCTGTTTTTAAGAGATGACGTGTCGGCGTATCGTGTCATGTCGTGTCGCGTGTCGCGTGTCCATGTCGGTGCTACATAGGTTAGGACTAAGAAAAATAGCATACCCTCCAGTTGACTTCCTATCATCAGAGAGCTATCAACCCAATCTGCATTAGAAAAGGCTTGCAAGCAAGTATCATTGGATTGAGAAAGAAGCAAACCAAATGACCTTATATGTTTGAGATAGCACAAGATGCATTTCACCATTTACCAGTGGTCTTCAGTAGATACACGCATGAATTGACAAGCTTTTTTAACAGCAAAGGAGAGATTTGATCTTGTCAATGTCACACACTACAGGGCACCAACTATAGACTGATATAGAGTAGGATCAAATATTAGAGCACCCCATTTCTCATATGATTTTGTAGCCATGGCCATAGGAGTTTGGATAGGCTTACACTTAGACATCCCAGCCCGATGAAGAAGATCATCAATATAACATCCTCGAGAGAGAAGTAGCCCTTAGAGTGAGAGACAACCTCTATCCCAAGGAAAAAGTGGAGCGAGCCGAGACCCTTAATTGAGAACTCTGTAGATAATTTTTGTAAAATTGCATTGATGGTCGAAGATACATTACCTATACCCAAACTGTCATTAACATAAATAAAAAAATAAATGACATCAGTGCCTCTTCGATAAATAAATAATGAGAGATCTATTTGTGATGCCAACAATCCTAAATGAAACAAAAACTGTGAAAGTCAGTGAAACCAAGCTCTCGGAGCTTGCTTGAGACTATATAAAGAACAATGCAAATTGCAGATATAGTCACGACAAGTTGGTTCTCAAATGTAGAGGGTTGCTCCTTGTACACCTCTTCAGAAAGAACCCCACGTAGGAAAGCATTGTGCACATTTAATTGTCGCACTGGCCACCCTTGAGAGATAGCAAGAGATAATATGGAGCAAAATGTGGTAATTTTCACAACTGGACTGAAGGTTTCCGTATAATCCAAGCCTTTTTGTTGATGAAAACCCTTAGCAACCAAGCAAGCTTTATAGCGCTCAAGACTACCATCTACTTTGCGCTTAACTGTGTAAACCCACTTACACCCAATGAGGTTCATCTAGGAAGTGCGACGGACTAAGGACCATGTGCCATTTTTTAACAAGGCATTAATTCATCAATCATAGCTCCACACCACTTAGGGATTTTGTTGGCTTGGGTGAATGAGGTTGGTTCGATAAGAAGGGTGGTGGCTATATTAATTTGAGGAAGACGAGAGCGAAGTTGCATGAAGTGGGTGCGTGTTGGCCTGGGGGGGGGGGGGTGGTGATGGTGGAGAGGCTAATGAGGATGGGGAATGATAAAGGTCATGGAGGGGCATCGTTCTTAAGGCAGGGGAGATTGATAATTCAGTATTAGACGATGCTTAGGGAGCCGGTGGAGGAGTCTGTGATCTCATGATATTGATAGAAGGAGGAACACCAATAGAAGCTAAAGACCACAGTATCAGGATGGGTGTAGGAAGTGATGAATGAGGTGATGGATTAAGAATGGAAGGAGTTACAAAAGGAAAACACGTTTCAACAAAACGAACATGTCAAACAGTATATAAATGATTGGTGACATAGTCAAGGCAGCGGTACCCTGTGCAAAAGCGATTATATCCCAAGAAAATATAGGGAACAGAGCGAAAATCCATCTTATAGGCATTATAATAGCGTAGATATGGGAAACAATGACACCGAAAGATTTTTAAAAAGGAATAATGTGGAGGATGATTGTAAACCATTTGAAAATGGGAGATATGATTTATTGACCTTAGACGGCATCCAATTGATGAGGTAGACTGTTGTTTCGAATACATAGTGCCAATATTGGTGAGGGATAGAGTCATGAGCTAATAATATTAATTTGGTTTCAACTCTAAGCCTATGACGATGTTCAACTGCCCCTTGTTGTTCATGGGTATGAGGAGAAGAAATGCGGTGAGCAATACCAATTTTTGAGAAAAAGAAGGGGAGGGCACGAAATTCCCCATGCAATCCATTTGAATAGTTTTAATTTTCCATGAAAATTGACATTCGACAAGGGCTTGGAAGTAAAAAAAAAAACAAAGTAAACATCTAACTTTGCTTTAAGAAGATAAAACCAAATAAATTTTGTGCAATCATCAACAAAAATAACGAAATAAGGATGACCATTAATTCAAACAAAATGAGCAGGACTCAAACATCATCATAAATTAAATCCAATGGAAACAAACTACAAGCTAGAGACAATCCTAAGGATTGACAACTAGTCTTGCCCAATTAACAGGCTCTACATAACTAACTCAATCGTGTTAACAGATATGGCAAATTATTTTCATTGACCACAAACCATAAAAGACACTCAGAGGGATGGCCAAGATGTTGATGTCAGCCATCGATGTAAGTTCGTTTTGCAATACTTGCAGTGGGCATTGAAGGTTGTTGCGATATGGAATAAAAACTACCATTACTCGGGCTGGAAAGAAGAAGCACCTTGGTCACTAGATCTTTAATAAGAAAGTGGGCAAGATAGAATTTCAAAGAAAACATTATTGTTAGATGCAAATTTTTTAACTAAAAGTAAATGCTTAGAAGTATCAGGGACATGAAGAACATCATTTAAACATAAAGAAATATTTCAAATAGATGAGGGAATAGAAGTACCTATATGAGTGATTTTGAGACCTTGACCATTTCTAACATGTAGTTGATCTAATCCATTATAAGTTTCATAGGAAGAGAGGGATTGTATATCAAGCGTGATATGATGGGAGGTACCTGTGTTAGGGTATCAAGGTAGGTGGTGGTAAATGTAGGTAAAAGAGGGGGAAGAGCATGACTTAGGTTGGCATTAGGAGAGAAAGACGGTTGATAAGATGAAGTAGAATAAGCCGTATACGTAGGTGGCGAGTAATAAGGCATACCTGGAGGATGATAGTAGCATGTAGCAATAGTATGATTTGTATGTTGACAATTGGAACACCATGACCGACCTTGTCAAAAACCACAGGCACCACAACCATAGACAAAGTGATTGCTACGACCTCTACAATCTCTACATTGGCCATGGCTAGAGAAAGGGGAACTAGGCGGGGTAGACACATTCCGTGGAGTAGAGTTGGCTGTAGCAAGATTAGCCTAAGAGGAAGGCTCGAAGATCTGCAATTTTTGCAAGGCCTTAATACTCTTGTGACTAAGGAGAAGACTTGGAAATTCATAAAGATTGATTAAGAACAACCAAGTAATGTAGGAACAATGTCTTGGAAATCATATCGAAGACTACAAAAGATATGGACATTGAAATCCTCTGGTTCAAGAAGTTTGCTTGCAATACCCATCTCATTGGCAATAGGTTTGGCACGCTAGAGGAAATCAATAACAGGTACGTCCTATTTCTATTGCAGATGTTGAAGATTGAGACAAAGAGAGAGCATATGCATAGTGGAAGCTAAGCCAAAAGAGGCATCGAGAGTATCCCGAATGGCTTTACTAGTTGACTTACCAATAGATAATCAAAGGTAAAATCGGTTTTAAGTGACACAATTAGAAGACTCATGATGGAAGCATCCTGCTATTGTCAAAAAGTTGCTTGGGCTGCATCAAAGAGACAAGTTGTGGTCCAATCAACATGGCCATGAGGGTTTTGTCCTTTGAGAAATGAGATAACTTGTGCTTTCCATAGCAAGTAATTGCATGCTATGAGACGTAGAGGAAGGAAATGGTGGGCAGATCTGAATGAAGGAAGTGTAGAAGAGGGGTTTGTAATGAGAGTTATGGTGGTGGAGGCGGAGGGAATTCCCATCGCCTTATAGAAAGCTAAGGTTGAAAGAGGGCATTAGCCTTAGATGGCTCTAATATCATGTTGAGATATAAATCATGGCATAAGAAAAGCATATAGGTAGTCTCATATTTCTAAATTGGATATATAATTGTGCACGTGTGTGAAAATGTACTATTAAGTTCCTGTGCCTGCCTTCATGCATCTTAAGGAATTAGATAGCATATGGTTCGATGCGTTCTAAAATTGTTTTGAATATGGATTTTGGTATTCTGTGTCTTGCATCTAGCAATAAATTGACATGCCCATACTTTTGATGCGAGCATGATTTAGCGAAATGTATCTATCAAATGCGGATGATAATGGGTCAATTTGTTGGGTTAACTAATCAAACCGACTAGGAACTCTTCGAATGTCAAATTCCAGGTACCTGTGACAATATTGCAGAGACCCTATAGAGTTTGGACGGTTTAAGCCTTTAGGACATTTCGAATATTCAAACCCGTCTCAATAATTGTTATATTAACAAAGTAACATTGTTTAATGGTAATTCGTTAAATTTCTAGGATTTTGAGCATTTGAATGAGTTTGTATCCCTTTCAAGAAAGGAAATGCCAAAATTTCGACTATAGGGTGGGTTTTTGGGAGATAGTCAGAACCCCATTTTCTCTCTAGAGTTGGGTTTGGTCCCAAGACTTGCTACCTTAATCAGATTGTTATGTTTGGGACCTAGTGGATTCTAGTTTGGGACTAGTCTTCGTTGATGTAAACTCATCCCGCTACCATCCCCACTACTAAGAAATGATTTAGACGAGAAAAAAGATCACACCTCAGCTTTTTGAAATAGTCTTGAAGCAAAGTGTCATTATAGGGGTCAAGACTTGGCTTAATACAATTTATCCAACATTTAATTGAAGCTCGAAACCTCAAAATATGACATGGATGTTTCTATGCCAGAAGAAAAAAGATTTAAGGGATATATATGTTAATGATGTTGCCAACGAGATTAAGCATGGATAAGTTTTACTGCAAGACTCATATGCATTAATTTGATACCCATATACATGGTTTATGTTGTTCTGTGAATTAGCTTATGTCATAACACTGGATGCATAGGAAGACGCGGTTTTGCTTGAGCTAGATATTGTTAATGCACCATCGTTATATATAGCATGACGAAAATTATTCATTCTAACTTCCACAGTATGTAATTAATAATTTTCTCTTTTGCACAATGTGTCTTCCCTTAGTAGTTTATTGGAGTGTGTCCAGATTGTTGCTCATTGTCTATGTTTTCTGCATGAAATATTTGTTTTTGTTTTGTGTGATGTTAACCCTCAAACTTTTTTGGTAGTGTTGCTATTGTGTTAGAAGGTGGTGTTGCTCCTCTAATTGCTCTCGCTAACTCTAATTATCACGTAAGTCTTTGACCATGTATGCCCGCAATTAAAAAAAGGAGAAGAAGAAAGCTAAGGTTGAAAGAGGGCATTAGCCTTAGATGGCTCTAATATCATGTTGAGATAGAAATTGTTGTGTATTTATATTAAGCTTAGGTGGGTATTTGTATATCCAAGAGTACATTCTAGAAGATCTATTTGCAAGAAAAGAAATGCATTCTACAGATAAGATTTTAAATCTTTCAAATATGATAGCATTAAATTTAAAAGATAACTTCTAAAGATAAGATTCCATCTTCCAAATATGATAGCACAATATTTAATTGAGGGAAAATTTCAAAAAATGAGCCAAAATGCTCTCATTTTCTCAAATAAGGATATGAAGTAAACTTTATTTCAAATAAAGACTTGAAGTGGCCTTGCTTATTTCAAATAAAAGTCTGACCTCGCCAACTGCCGGCCGGCTATATTTTTCGACTGATCAAGAGCATTTTCGTCCAAATTTTCTTTTCTTTTTCTCTGTTTTTCTTTTTTGGCATCGCCAACGACCGTTAACAAAGGTTGATAGGAGCTTAATGACCCTCACCAGCCCTTACCAATGGCCGATGAGGGGCGACCTCGTGGATGGCCACGAAAGGCGACCTCCCCCAAGGCGAGGCCATCCCTTACTTGTGGTAGGCATGGGGGGCCCCCGTCAAATCGAGTGAGGGCAAACCTTTGCCTAGTCCCCTATGGGCATCACTAGTGGTCAGCCAGCCACCGACGAAGAGGAAGAAGAAGAACCAAAAAATGAAGGAAGAAAAAAGCGAAAATAGCAAACATTATCCATGACCACAAAAAAGTCAAGCCCTTATTTGAAACAAATATAGCCACTTCAGACCCTTATTTGAAATAAACATAACCATTTCTGGCCATTATTTGAAACAATATCCACTTCAGGCCCTTATTTGAAAAAGTGATAGCACTTCAGGTCCTTATTTGAAATAAGATCTACTACAAGTCCTTATTTAAAAAAATGAAGGCACTTCAAGCCCCTTTTTGAAATTTTCCCTTTGGTCAATAATCTTGGCCAATAGGTTGGCGTGCTAAGTGCATCAAAAAAATAGTTCTTTCCCTCGGAGAAGATGTGTCCTAAACTAGGATTGATCAATTCTCGGTCCAATCTAGTTCCGAGGTGGAATCGGGAACCGGATTGGGAGAACCGGTTCCCAGATTCTAGAATCAAGAATCGGACCACCTAACTGGTGGAACCGATAATTTGCTGTTTCGGGTGAAAAATAAATTGAAAAATGTTGCAACTTGCTTCTTTGTATTTCCTTGGTTAGTTTGGGATATTGATTAGTGGGGCGCAAGTGCAGTTATCATTCATGGCCGATCGTGGCGGTATCGTTATAGTAAGCTTGCTGATTGGGACTACCTATATCAGTGTGCTGCAAGAGCCCCTGATTCTCTGCAAGTCCCGAGGAATGGGGACATCTTTTCTTATGTTGCTTGGAACAAGCACAAGTCTGATTGCCTCAACCTTTCCATGTGCATGATTGCTCAAGGGGCACTACCTAAGCTTTGTAACTTGAGCATGTTGTTATCTCTTTCTTTGATTTCGATATTTATATTGTGATATTATCCTGATTGTTAAGTTCATCATGTTTTCATGGTTTTATTATGCTAAGTTTAGACAATGATGTTTGTAATCTTTTTCCAGCCTTGGTCATTCACTGAAATCAAGAAACAAAGATACTGGGTGGCGACCTCTCTTTTTTTCGGCGCCCGCAATCGGGTACAAGCGCCTAAGGAGGCTAATGGCTCGGCTGAAATTAGTTATGCCCGAACTCTCCCAAGTCCATCAATTCACGACTTAATGGTTCAAGTTTTTAACCTGTAAATCAATTTTTAAAATGGAGTCGCCACTAATCGATTTAGGGCGGGTTGATTAGAAACCCAAGTGAAGTATCGGGAGAAATACTCACTCCTGCATAACCAGAGAAATTAGGATCGGGGACTTGATTACACTAGTTAATTACTAATGCCCTTTCGGTACCTAATCTTGTTTAAACCTTGAGGCTTTTTTGGATGTTCGAGGAATTTTCTATGCATTTTTGGGAGGAAAAACATTTTTTGAGTCATTTTCTAATTTTTGGACACAAAATGGATTTTTGGTATTTTTTGGAAAAATACAAGTCTTTTTGGCTATTTCTGAATTTTTTTTTTGGTTTTTTCATGAATTTTTGGCTTTTTTGGATTTTTGGCATTTTTTGGAAAATATGAAATTTTTTTGATTTTTTGATTTTTCGGAAAATAAAAATTTTTTGGAAAATAAATTATTTTTTTGATTTTTCTCGATTTTTTTGAAATAAAATATTTATTTTTATTTATTTATTTAAAATATTATTTTATATTAAAATAATATAAAAACCGACCCGGTTTGGATCCGCGGGTTGGGTTCGACTCGGGCCGCCGATCCGAACGAGGACGAGCTCGCAAGACTCGATTTTTCCTTTCTTTTTTTTTATTATTTTATTTATCAAAACGGCTTGATGGCCCGTCGTTTTGGGAGGGATCCAGCCCGGCCCGATGACCCGGCAAAACCTCACCCGATTCGACCCGCCTTTGGACCCGATTTCAGCCCGGCCTCGAATGTAGAAACCCTACCCGTTCGTGGCCCGAGTCCGATCCGATGACCCGAGCCCACGACCCGTAAAATCGAGAACCCTACGGTTCCCGATTCGTGGCGCCGAGGGAGGGGAGGTTGAGGCGCGCAGCGGCGACGGCGACGACGGCGATGACAAGAAGAACGAGGACCGGACAACGGGGGTTGCGATGGTGATGGTGAGGGCGGCAGTACGTTACCTGTTCACGAACAGCAGCTTGCACGGCAAATGGCGGTGACGACGGTGGAGGGTGCTCGAACTCTCCTCTCTCCCTTCGATCTGGGCTTGCGAGCGTCGAGCCTCCCCCGAAGTCTCTCGGGGAAGCTTGAATGCTCGCAGCCTTCGATCTCTCTCTCTCTCTCCGCTCGGCCTCCTCGCAAAAACGGGTTCGCTTGCCACCGACCTCCCCGATGTCTCTCAGTGGGAGGTCGTTTAGCTTGCGACCCGATCTTTCACCCCCTTTGCTCGCTCTTCGATCTCCCCCCTGTAGTCTCTTAAGGGGAAGGTCTCGGAGTTCGCTGGCTTCCTCTCTCTCTTCTGCGATCTCTGTGTGTGTGTCGTCGTCGTCGGGGGGGAGGTATTTATAGGCGAGGGGCGACCGGTCGACGGAGTTCGACCGCTGATCGCCACGGCCTTCGCCGACCGAACCGGCATCCCATCCGACGCCAGCTGCCCCCTACTCCACGTCCCATCGCCGTCCGTCCATCCCCTTCCCCTCCGTCGTGTCCCCTGCACGTGCTCTGTAGAGGCGCGAGGAAGGAGACGAATTGGCGGGGCCGGGCCGAGGCGGAAATGGGCTGAGGGCCCATGCGGAGGTTGCTTCTTTACTTCTTTTCCGTTTTCGCTTTTCTTTTTTCGTTTTTTTTTTTTGGTTTATTATCCAAAAATCAAATAAAACAAAATAATAATAAAATAAAGTCTAATTTTTAGGCATCAACAGTTGCCCCTCTTTGAAGGTGAGCTCGCAAAGGTTGCATTCAAAGACAAAATGATACCTAAAATTTGGTCATATATGCGTAGCGGATTATATTTTATTCGGGACTTATTATCCTATGTAAAAAGAGCAATATAACATTACATATATTAAGACAGATAAGAAGATACATGTAGTTACTTACCGGGAGTGAGTGAGGTAGGGTGTGAACCCCAAGTTTGGCAAGTATCAAGGCGTCATCTTACCTGGTGATATGAAGAGGTTGCTTTTCCAGCGCTCAAACCATTCTTCGGTCGCCTGTTAAAACAATCAGAGATATGTCTAGGACCCGAACCTTTCTTCGGTCACCTCGACGGGAAATTGCTCCTCTAGGACCCGAACCATTCTTCGGTCGCCTGTTTGGAGCAATCAGTGGTTTGTCTCGGACCCGAACCATTCTTCGGTCGCCATGACGGGAAATTGCTTCTCCAGGACACAAACCATTCTTCGGTCGCCTGTTAAAACAATTAGTGATTTGTCTAGGACCCGAACCTTTCTTCGGTTGCCTTGACGGGAGATTGCTCCTCCAGGACCCGAACCATTCTTCGGTCGCCTGTTAAAACAATTAGTGATTTGTTTAGGACTCGAACTTTTCTTCGGTCGCCTTGACGAGAGATTGCTCCTCCAGGACCCGAACCATTCTTCGGTCGCTCGTTGGAGTAATCGTGGTTTGTCTCGAGACCGAACCATTCTTCGGTTGCCGTGATGGGAAATTGCTTCTCCAGGACCCAAACCATTCTTCGATCGCCTGTTAAAACAATTAGTGATTTGTCTAGGACCCGAACCTTTTTTTGGTCGCCTTGACGGGAGATTGCTCCTCCAAGACCCGAACCATTCTTCGGTCGCCGTGACGGGAAATTGCTTCTCTAGGACCCGAACCATTCTTCGATCGCCTATTAAAATAATTAGTGATTTGTCTAGGACCCGAACCTTTCTTCGGTCGCCTTGACGGGAGATTGCTCCTCCAGGACCCGAACCATTCTTCGATCGCCTTGACGGGAGATGCACCAACCTTTCTCAGGGCATCTCATTTGTGGGTGCCTGATTTGTATCGAGGACACCAGTTGATACCCGACATTTCTCGGGAGATACGCCGACCTTTCTCAGGGCATCTATTTTGTGGGAGGTGTCTGACCTCTGTCAAAGACAATAGCTGGTACCTGATTTTCCTCGAGAGATGCGCCGACCTTTCTCAGGGCATCGTATTTGTTGGGGTGTCTGACTTCTGTCAAAGACACTGGATGGAACCCGACCTTTCTCGGGAGGATGCACCGACCTTTCTCAAGGCATCGATTTGTGGGGCGTCTGACTTCTGTCGAAGACACCAGTTGGAACCCGACCTTTCTCGGGAGGATGTGCCAACCTTTCTCAGGGCATCAATTCTGGAAGATACCTAGACATTCACAAGCATATCAAAGAGTACCTGAATATTCACAAGTACTAACTTGAAGGGTATCTGGGCATTTGCAAGCGTCAAAATGGGTATTTGGTTGACCATAGGCATTGAATGGGTACTTGGATGATCACTAGTATGAATTCTTGGGGGATGCTTAGGCATTCACAAATATCGAAGGGGTACTTGATAATTGGAAATATTGAGAACATACATTGGATATTTGTGAAGGTTTTTCACTAACTGGTAATTGGGAATATTGAGGACGTGCCTCGCATATTCGTGAAGGTCTCTCACCTCCTGGTAAAGGGGAATATTGAGGACATGCCTCGAATATTCGTGAAGGTCTCTCACCTCATGGTAAATGGGAATATCGAGGGTGTGCCCCGCATATTCGTGAAGGTCTCTCACCTTTTGGTAATTGGGAATATCGAGGACGTACCTGAAATATTCGTGAAAGTCTCTCACCTCCTGGCAATTGGGAATATCGAGGGCGTACCGAGATATTCGTGAAGGTCTCTCACCTCCGGTAGATGGGAATATCGAGGACGTACGAGATATTCGTGAAGGTCTCTCACCTCCTGGTAATTGGGAATATCAAGGACGTGCCTTGGATATTCGTGAAGGTCTTTCACCTCCTGGTAATGGGAATATCGAGGGCGTGCCCTGCATATTCGTGAAGGTCTCTCACCTCCTGGTAATAGGAATATCGAGGGCGTACCTGAGATATTCGTGAAGGTCTCTCAGCTCCTGGTAAATGGGAATATCGAGGACGTACCTGAGATATTCGTGAAGGTCTCTCACCTCCTGGTAATTGGGAATATCAAGGACGTACCTTGGATATTCGTGAAGGTCTCTTACCTCCTGGTAATTGGGAATATCGAGGGCGTGCCCCGCATATTCGTGAAAGTCTCTCACCTCCTGGTAGTTAGGAATATCAAGGACGTACCTTGGATATTCGTGAAGGTCTCTCACCTCCTGGTAAATGGGAATATCAAGGATGTACCTGAGATATTCGTGAAGGTCTCTTACCTCCTGGTAATTGGGAATATCGAGGGCGTGCCCCGCATATTCGTGAAGGTCTCTCACCTCCTGATAGTTGGGAATATCGAGGACGAACCTGAGATATTCGTGAAGGTCTCCCACCTCTTGGTAACATAAACTTGAATGTAGCATGAGGCTTACCCGGATGGCTGCAGGTATTTAAAAGGGGTAGAGCACCTGGGAAGCCGCAGGTGTACAAAATATTGGAATACTTGGATAAACACAAGTATTTAATGATATGATGTGGGACCACTCAGGCTGGTCCAAGTGCTAGAAAGCATACCTGGGCGGCGGTGCCAAACAAAGTAATGGAATGCTTGAACAGCTGCTATATTATTTGGGGACAACTTGGACGAGCCGAGTGTTATGAACGGGAAGTACCTGGACAACGGTGAGTACTTGACGATATGGGGATACCTAGACAGCAGTAGGTATTCCAAGAAATACTTGGTCAGTCATGAGTATCAATACTCTGGGGACAACTCGAATAGGTCGAGTGTCAGGAAAAGGGGGTATCCGAACGGTGGCCGGTACTCAAAGACAATAGGGATACCTAGACAGTAGTAGGTATTCAACGATAAAGGGATACTTGGTCAGTCACAAGTACCAATACTCTGGGGACAACTCGAACAGGTCGAGTGTCAGGAAAATAGAGTATTCAAACAGAGGCCAGTACTCAAAGACAATAGGGATACCTAAACAGCAGTAGGTATTCAATGATAAAAGGATACTTGGTCAGTCACAAGTACCAATACTCTGGGGACAACTCGAACAGGGCGAGTGTCGATAAGAGGGAGCACTCGGCAAGTGGTGGGTACTTAAAGATAAAGGTGGTACTTAGACAGTTGCAAGCACCCAAACTCAAGGGACGACTTGAATAGGTCGAGTGTCAAGAAGAGAGTACCTGGACAGTGGTAGATACTTTAAGACAAATGAGGATTAGGATGTGCTTACCTGGCAATATCCCTGGTCTCTGAGAGTACGTCTGTTATTTACACAATGTGCACACATGATTGCATATGCTGCAAATTCATGAATTTAAATGTGATTTACACACGACAATTTTGTCAGTTTCGTATCATCTGAATTCCACTGGGGAAGATTTTGAAAGACAACATTTATTCGGAATATAGATGCTTTGAGCATGCCAGATGAGGGTCTTTCGATCGGGGGAAAGGACTTTTCACTCACTCTCATGGAGAAGGCTATCCTGACCATTGATGCAGGATTTATAAGGACCACACTATCTCACTGTCATCATGTCAGCAGGGGTTCGAGTATTCTCGCAAACAGTACAACTTTACCAATGTGAGAGGTCTTTGTTGAAATTGTGATGAAGACTTGGTCAATGGCTCATCAAAGGGGACCATCAAGGTCAAGGCTTATGAACAGAGTGCCGCGCGATCGTCTCCGGGTTTGCAAGTCAAGAATCCTGCGAAAAGAGATAGAGTAATCTTGCTCGTACTTCTTCGAGCGAGATTTATAGACATATGAAATCTTACGTTAATTGAAGTGCCCCTAGTCTGAAGAGACTTTTACAATGGGACGCAACGTAGATTTGGCTCATGTGTAAAAGGGTGAGAGCTAGTGATTGGCTTGGCATTTGTCACCGGTCTTTCTTCTCACGGTCCGATGAAGGTTCTTGGGAATACAAATGACCATGTTTTTGTTTGGGGCATCGACCTTGCTTTTACTAGGCACACTGCTTTTTTTTTTTTTTTCATGCCCCTATTTCTCATCTCAATTTTTTTTTTTGGGCATTGACCTTACTTTTACTAGGTACACTCGCTCTTTTTATGCCCCAGTTTTTTGTTCTTGTTGCTTGAGGAACTGATCTTGACAAGTTCAAGCAAATGCCTTTGCTAGACTATGGAGTCTTCATCTTTTGTTGGCACTTCTGATTATGCTGCTCAAACGACAGTGGCTTCTGCTTTGCCTCCATGTGAGGGTGAATTTACAGACTCAATTGAGTTGGACAATGGATACAAGTGCGTAAATAAAGAATTGCTCTTCACGACTCTAGGGCACTTAAATTAACGCGAGTGTTCATATGCAATAAAGACACTCGAAGATTGATGCAAGTGCAAGCAAGAAAATTTCTATCCCCTTTCTTACCTTGTGATGTTGATTTGCTTTCGACTTGCCCCAGTGTGGGGTGGTTCTTTGTCGGGAGTATAGCAGAAATTTGTCAGTGTATGGGGCTCAAAGTGAGCGATAGAATGCCTCTCACTACTTTGATCATCGTACTATTCGCGAGAGAACTCTTTACCCTATAGTCATGGAATTTTCTGCACTCATTTCACAAGTGTATAGATGGGAGATTGTGTGTAGGATATGGCTTGCCTATCATCATTCTGACGTGCCTCATCCAACATGCTCAATCAATCTTGTATTCTTCAATCAGCTGTCTATTCTAATAATTCTCAATGGAGTCAGTGATTTAGACAGACAAAATCATCATGCAGAATTCACCTAGAAAAATGCATGCAGTGTATGATGTGATGGAGTTTGTACTCTCAAAATAAATGAATGGCTTTTTACTCAAGAAGAACTTATTAACAGCTTTAGGGGTGTTTACTTGGTGGAACGGTATTCACAAATGTGTTGAAACTTGAACATTAAAAGAGCTATTTACAAAAGGGTGTTGATGGTTGTCCCTATTGATTAGGGATATGACACATGAATGATCAGCCAAGGATTGGGAATCTAATCATTGATTTGATGGGCTTCTTTTGTCCCTGCAGAAGAGAAGATGTATAAGTAGATCAATTAGTCTGGCCAAAATCAAATGTGAGTTGAAGCCTGAAGATTTTCTGTCATTTGCTTTGGTGATACTTGAGACGCCATTTTGTTTGGGAGAGCTTGTCATGCCTCTCATTGATTTGTTATCCTTGTTTTTGACAGTCAAGTGACCCTGCAACAAGACATGCTTCTCATTGATTTGTTATCTGTGTTTTTGGCAGTCAGGTGATCCTGCAACAGACAAGGGGGAGTGCGTTAGTCATGAACTCTTTCAAGAGTCGAATAATTGGAAGTGATACAACTTTACCCTTCACTGGTTCGCAGACGATTGGGTGAACCTAAAGTGAGAGAGGGACACGAAGTTCTACATCCCTTGCTTCATTAGGTCAATTATTGGTTCCTGGATGACACGTCATTTTTCACGAAATCAGGTGAATTCGATGTGGGTCATTTCCACGTACTAGCTTGGCCAATATTGATTTGCCAGACCTAACGATCAAGTTTGGCTCTTGAATCCTAATGCTTCCTGCCAATATGGGGAATATGTCAAAAGTGAATTCAAAGAGGGGGGAGTATTGGAAACGATACCAAATTACTCTTCTATAAAGTTTGTATTTGTTGATTCCTAGGGATATTTGAATATTGATGACAGCCTCTTCGTCTTTGACATAGTTCAATGCTTCCTTCAGTTGGCCTTCCTCATTTGTGACCATGTATGCATGATTATTGGTCGTTGATTCATCTTCAACACCTTCCTTCTATGGAATTTCTTCTTCTGTCTTTAACTATAGCATCATTAGCAGCATTGAGCAAAGTTATGTACCTCAAGCTTCTATGGAATCTAAGATCAAAATCTCAAGCCTTGTGATGGCAACTACTCCTTGGAAGAACATGTGTCTGGAGTACGAAGTGAGATTTCTAGGCCCTAAGTCACAATTCAAGATAAGGGGTTAGAGACTGTCTCAACTGACTAGATTTTCTCCCCGTTGATGTAGCCAATTCGAGAGGAGAAATTCATTTTCTGTGCTTCTTGGCTTGTCAAAGCTGGAACTGTAACATCTAGCTGTTTGGGCGTGTCATGCGACAAGTTAGTCCTTTGGCTCAGGATGGAGCTGGGCAGGAGTGAGTCATGTCATGGATGCCTCGATCTCAACTCTATGCCTGTACCTATTACGTTTCATCTTTTGTATCCTGTAAATAGAAGAGAGAGGACATCATTTTCAAATTATATTCAGAGAATAAGACTTACCCTATTTTGGTGTAGGATGATTCTTTCTATTTACCCATGTTTTCTTGACAATGTGTCTTTGAATTTGGCGAGTTCACCTGATGCGATTGCTTCAAATGCCCCATGTCACACTAAGTCAAAGGGACGGGAATGATCTTCTGAGACATGAAGTAAATGAGTTAAAAAGACAAACATGATTAAATTTATCATCTTGTTTTAACAAAAGCTTTTGGGTGATGAAATATTTTTTTATTTTCAAAATACGTCTTTGGGGAAAGGAAAGCATGAGGAAGCCCAGCCCTCAGTATTCTCCTTGGATGATATTTTCTTTCATGGTTGGATAGCATCATCGGGCTGGTTTGGAGTACCGCCTCATGCTCTTAAAACAAAATATTAGAACTGTACAATAGAGTACTTGGAATGGAAAATACAACAGTAACACACTAGACAAGATAAGAAACATGAAATTATAAAAACGAGTAAAACCCATGAAAACTCCTATGCAAAGGAGTGCTTTGATAGTGCTGGCCTCGAAGCTAAGCATTGAATTCCTCGCCTTCAATAGACTCGAAGTATTCGCATGCGATGACTACCTCGTTGAAGCTACAGAAGTGTAACCCATGTAGCCAACAGCGATGCTTGCATGACAAAATTTCTATGAACTGCTTCATTAACTCCTCTTCAGCCAGTTGAGGATGGGTTTGCATCATGAAAGCCCTCCACCTCCCTGCGTATGCTTGGAAATTCTCCATTGGTTTTCTTGTGAAGTGAGCCCAGCTCTCACAAGGCAATTCAGTTCCGATCTGGCTTTGGTACTGATGCAAGAATGTGGAAGTCAGCTCATTCCAATCCTTTAGAAGATAAACATTTGCTGTGATAAACCATTGCAATGCAGACCCCGTAAGAGTTTCTTGGAATGCCTGAGTTGTGAACGACATCGGGCCATAGTACCGACTCATTTCTACATGGAGATACTGCAAGTGGGCCACAGGACAAGTTGTGCCGTTATACTTGCAGAGATCGGGTATCCACATTTCTATGGGGGTCATGATCCTACGAGGGCAAGATGAGCCGGGTATGTCTTGGTTAGGCCGCCGGTTTTCCCACTGCATATCTGTTGTAGTGGTGAATTTTTCTGTTTCAGGGAAGTTGGATTCTACCGAGATTACCCCATTGCTTTCTTCTTGGTCAAAATTTCCGAATGAGGATAAAGTATTGAAGCTATCCTCATGGTTAGAGGACAAGCTTAGTACTTCGTTAGAATCGTAACGGATAAAGATGTACGCTTCCTCTTCTGACGGACCTTCATCCCTGGATGAGAGTATGAAACAATTATGCGATGAATCGTCAGTTTCATTGTCAAAATAACGCTGGAAGTCCTTGGGATTATGTTCTAGGGCTGGGAAGTCTTCAGGGTTGTACTCTAGAAGATGGTGGCCTTCAAAGCTGTATTCTTGGGAATGCTCGAAGCTTTGGTGCGGTGGCTCGTCGGTAGATGCTGAATCGATCTGCTTAGGCTTTCTTTTCTTGGCTTTTGGTCCAGACCTTTTGAATAAGGCACTTCATTTTGCTAACTTGATTCTATCAAGGGAAGTGAGAGACATTAGAGTTTCACTGTCTGATTCACTTTCCAGGTTGATAGGGGTTGGTATTCTTTGGACCCTAGCTCTTGGAGTAAGCTTGGGGAGTTGTCCAGTTGTGCCCCACTCTTGAACAGGTTCTGAGTCTATGATCTCGTACAAAGGCTCCTTGCCTTTCCTAGTGGGAAATTTTCCAGTAACAGGATGTTGCTTAGCTACCCATTTATTATGCAAGGCTTCATTGACACGTTTCTCTCTTACCTCAGCAACTAACGGCTCCTCGTGCTCCACGATCATCGGCTCTTCGTAGGGCAAGGTGATGTTAGGGGTGACGTCAATATTGTACTCTTGGTGAAAAACATGAATTAGTTCCCTCCAGGTTTTAAGGAGACTAATCTTCCTGACAATGTACCATCGCAAGGCAAGGCCAGTCAAGCTTGATTGGTACGATTGAATCATCTTTCGGACCAAGTAGGCCTGTAAGTAGGTCTCCGGGCGAGAGGTATCAGCATACCTTTCGCATTCAGGTGCTTTGAGTTTTTCAAGGATCTCAATACCAGCGTAATTGGACAGGTCCAGGGGATTCTGCTCCTACAGCTGACTTAACTTTTTCATGATCCTTTCAAACTGTCTATGGTACTGGCTATTTTCTAGCAAATTTGCAGGTGTCATGACGGTGCTTAAGGCAACTACAGAGTTGGGCTCAACTTGAGTGGATTTCATTTGTCTCGAGAGTTGTTGAAGGACAATGGACATCTGTCCTACGCCGTCTTCAATGTAAATAAGGCGATTTTGTACATCATTCTGATCGGCCCCTATTGAATGAGGCCATTCACGAGCTATTGGTGGCCGGTGATTCATAATTACCTGCCGTTTGTGAAAACAATGAATGAGTATGAAAGTAAACAAAAATTGACCCATGGCAATGGTCTAACTGCTTTTTTATTCATCAAAAGAGGATTTCATAGACCGCAGACTTCTAACATCTAGAACTTGAAATTGAAATGACATAATAAAATACTAGATATTAAACAAAAGTCCTTAAACAATGGGACAAAACTTTCACACTATTAACACTAAGGAGCACATGATTGCCAATTTATATGCGACAGGAGTCTTGCGCTTACGATGCTTGCTTTCTTGGACCGGCTCGAGGTGTGTATCCAGTCCATTCCCAAATCCCTCTCCATGAGCTCTACTTGCTCGTGCTTTGGCTGTTTTTGCCGATCGAGTGAGGGACTGATGGCTTCCATTTTGTTGGGATACGGTGGTTGTGGATGTAGGCCGCAGAGACGTGGTGGGCCTTTTCTTCTCCCTCAAGCCCTTCAGGTACCACGATCCTTTTGCGATGGTATTTGTCCCAAGCTTTTTCATAAATGTCAACCATGTATTCAAAATTTTGATGAGTGAAGAGAAGTGGAGGGGTCCTCTTCTTGAAAAATGGCAGGATCTCCTGAAGGGCTCCATACTGTCGTGCCACCCTTTGTGGGAAATAGGAAAAAGCACCGGTGAGGCCGAGCAACGGAATTGGATGGCGGCGCTTGAAAGCAAAGCGAGCTCTCTTTTCATAGAACCAACCAGCACACCATTGGAATGCCTCAGGAGCCGGGTCTCTTAGGAAATTTATCCAATTTAAACAACTTTGATTGGGAATGTACGATCTTAAAATCATAAATTTTTGTAACGGATTTTCGAAAGCATTTGTTTCAAACGATCGCATGAAGTCTCGGAATTTGCTTAAGTGAGAAAAGAACCAGACTTGTAAAATTTCAGGAGAGGCTCGCATGATTTTTTCCGTGTTGTCTTTAAAACGATTAAAGGACAAGAATGTTTCAGTTAAAATCATGTTGACATAATTTCCCCCTCAAGATCGATCAACTATCCATGCTATCTTAGGACTTATGGCATTTCTTTGATGAGGGAAAATGATGAACCCAAAAAAGCCAAAGAGGAAAATCTCACTTTTTTGGATCATAGGCTAATTTTGAAAATAGGCATTCATGAATTCTAATGGGCAAGTACTATGGTTGTCTTCAAGAATTTGTCTCATGACATGGATTTTGGTTCCTAAAAGTCGCGCTAACCCTTGCCACGGGAGGAACCCTGTTGATGGCCTAACAAGCTTTTTCTCGAGAGGCATTCCAGTGATGATGCTGTATTCTTCTAGAGTTGGGGTTAGCTCAAACCCACCAAACATAAAAGTAGTCATCTTCAAGCACCAGAAATGTGCCATGGCCTGTATGACTTCGGGACGAACGGTGATTTGAATCAATGATAGGAGATGACTGATTTTGGCTTTCACGCGTTTTTGGGCAAGCTGATCCAATTGACCCCACCATCTAAAGAGCTCCGCCTTGGGAGCAGGAATGAACTGGATATCGTCTTTCCCCATCACATATAAACTAGGACTTGAAAAGCTTATCCTAAATTGCCATGGGCCAAATAAAAAGACTGAGTAAAATTAACGAAGTCACTTTGCTTTTAAATAAAATGGCAAGCACAAAGACATACATATGGGATGTGCGGCTCGATTTCTAATTCAGAAGGCTTGATGAGATTAAAAGGATATCCGCCCGTCGCAGTCTTGCGTTAGCAACATACCCCCTTAACCTCGGCTAAGAAATTCGGGGAAAAGAAAGGCAATCTCTACATCGCAGTCTCGCGTTCGAGGTCGTATCTTTCTTAACACCATCCTAGAAATCCTATGGCGGCCCAAGTCCGGCAACCAGGTTGTGTGTGCCATGTGTAGTGCTAAAACAGTAAAGCATGCATAACAATTTATAATCACAAGACATTTTATTTTAAACAAAATTAAAATAAATTTCTAAGCTACTAACCTGCATAAAGAAAAAACAAAAACAAGTCAGTAAAGAATTTAAACAAGACAAAAATTGCATAAGTCCTCAAATCGTCCCCAAATGAGTCGCCAAGCTGTCGCGACCTCTTTTTTTTTTCGGCGCCCGCAATCGGGTACGAGCGCCTAAGGAGGCTAATGGCTCGGCTGAAATTAGTTATGCCCGGACTCTCCCAAGTCCACCAATTCACGACTTAATGATTCAAGTTTTTAACCTGTAAATCAATTTTTAAAATGGAGTCGCCACTAATCGATTTGGGGCGGGTTGATTAGAAACCCAAGTGAAGTATCGGGAGAAATACTCACTCCTGCGCAACCAGAGAAATTAGGATCGGAGACTTGATTACACTAGTTAATCACTAATGCCCTTTCGGTACCTAATCTTGTTTAAACCTTGAGGCTTTTTTGGATGTTCGAGGAATTTTCCATGCATTTTTGGGAGGAAAAACATTTTTTTAGTCATTTTCTAATTTTTTGGACACAAATGGGATTTTTGGTATTTTTTGGAAAAATACAAGTCTTTTTGGCTTTTTCTAAATTTTTGTGGTTTTTTCATGAATTTTTGGCTTTTTTGGATTTTTGGCATTTTTTGGAAAATATGAAATTTTTTTTATTTTTTTATTTTTCGGAAAATAAAACATTTTTGGAAAATAAATTATTTTTTTGATTTTTCTCGATTTATTTAAAATATTATTTTATATTAAAATAATATAAAAACTGACTCGAGTCGGATCCGTGGGTTGGGTCCGACCGGCCAAAGATCCGAACTAGGGACGGGCCGCGTTGCGCCCGACTCATATTTTTTCCTTTTTTTTTTTTTTTATTATTTTATTTATCAAAACGGCCCGATGGCCCATCGTTTTGGGAGGGATCCAGCCCGACCCGATGACCCGGCAAAACCTCACCCGAATTCGACTCGCCTTTGGACCCGATTTCAGCCCGGCCTCAGAACGTAGAAACCCTACCCGGTTCGTGGCCCAGGTCCGATCCGATGACCCGAGGCTACGACCCGGAAAATCGAGAACCCTAGGGTTCCCGATTCGCGACGCCGAGGGAGGAGGTTGAGGCGGCCGCAGCGACGCCGACGGCGACGACGGTAACAAAGCAAAGAACGAGGACCGGACAACGAGGGGGTTGCGATGGTGATGGTGAGGGCGACAAGACGTTACATGACCGCGAACGGCAGCTTGCACGGCAAACGGCGGTGACGACAGTGGAGGGTGCTCGAACTCTCCTCTCTCCCTTCGATATGGGCTTGCAAGCGTCGAGCCTCCCCCGAAGTCTCTCGGGGGAAGCTTGAATGCTCGCAGCTTCGATCTCTCTCCTCTCTCTGCTCAGCCTCCTCGTAGATCTAGGTTCGCTTGCCACCGGCCTCCCCCGATGTCTCTCGGTGGGAGGTCGTTTAGCTTGCGACCCGATCTTTCACCCCCTTTGCTCGCTCTTCGATCTCCCCCCTGAAGTCTCTCAAGGGGAAGGTCTCGGAGTTCGCTGGCTTCCTCTCTCTCTTCCGCGATCTCTATGTGTTTGTCGTCGTCGTCGGGGGGAGGTATTTATAGGCGAGGGGTGGCCGGTCGACGAAGTTCGACCGCCGATCGCCACGGCCTCCGCCGGCCAAACCGACGTCCCATCTGACGCCAGCTGCCCCCTGCTCCACGTCCCATCGCCATTTGTTCATCCCCTTCCCCTCCGTCGCGCCCCCTGCGCGTGCTCTGTAGAGGCGCGAGGAAGGAGACGACCTGGCGGGGTCGGGCCGAGGCGGAAATGGGCCGAGGGCCCATGCGGAGGTTGCTTCTTTACTTCTTTTCCGTTTTCGCTTTTCTTTTTTCGTTTTTTTTTTTTGGTTTATTATCCGAAAATCAAATAAAAAATAATAATAATAAAATAAAGTCTAATTTTTAGGCGTCAACACTGGGATATTACTTCTGGGGAGCAGTTGAACATTTTGAAAATATTACATACATACATACATATATGTATGTATTATATAATCAACCGATCCAGTCTGGTCTATCTAGTTCCTACTTTGGAACTAGAAACCGGACTGCCCTCTCTAGGAGAGGAGCGGTTGAACATTTTGAAAATATTATGTGTGTGTGTGTGACCGCCCTCTCTAGGAATCACTCAGAACCCGCCGATCTCGTCCGGTCCTGGAGGTCACTGGTTTGGACGGTCCCGTTACACACCTTGATCCTGAATCGAAAATGAAATATTTTATGCATTGAAAGTGCCTCCCTAGGGAGCCTAGATGATACCTAAAATAATTTTGGGCTACAGAATCAAGTCAACAGTTTATTTCACTAAGAAAATATTTAAAACTCTATCTTTCTATATGGGGTGTCCTGGTGAAACATCAGCGTTGATATTTAATTTTATTATTGTCTTATTACTCTCGGAATTTTTTTTGAAAGACACGCAAGCTCACGAGATTTCATTTATGACACATTTTGCATAACGATACAATCACATAAATCCTAAATCTATCGCGTGGGTACCTCTTGATTTGTACTTTGACTCTATTTTCAACGAGGTCCCCTATTATCTCAGTAGTCGAATCATACAACTATGGCTTCCGCCCATGGATGCGCTGGATTAGGGTTTTCTGTCTACTTTAGTTTGTCGATCAAACTAAGCCATCCAGCAAGGGATCTCTGATCGAATCCATTTATGAATCAAGTCTTCAATTAACTGCTCGAGTTTAAGCCAATTTTGCTCTCGGTATTGTGTGATTTACCAACCAAATGGTGCGCGTACACATATATATGTAGAAAAGGTGAAATCTGGCTTCAACATTGGAAAAGGTTTGGGAAGGTTCTCATGTCCGTCGAAATATCTATGGTCAAAGAAAATAACGATTTTAGTTAGTTTAGAGAACAAATTGGATTTTTGCCAGGTTGCAATTGGGTCTTGAATGCAAATTACATTTTTGAGTAAAAACTGGTAAAGTAGAACCTTTATGTAATAAGTATGTAGGATGGCTTTTATAATGACTCCCAACTGGGATAAAACTATTAAATCACATAAGGACATGACTGAAACAGTGATGTTGGGAAGGTACCAACCAAATCTTGCAAAGGTAAAATTGTCCTCTCTCCCGTATCTAGCAAATACGATGGATTAAACTATTAAATCCCATGAAGGTGGTTAGTCTCAAATGAACATATGATACATAATTCTCCACTGACGGCAAATCCATCGCATTTTTTTTATTTCGAAAGAGACGAATAGTGTGAAAGCTAGATGCTGCCTTAGGCCAAATAGACCCAAAAAAAATTTAAAAAATATATGTCAATAGACATGTTTTGAGAATGTTAATAGTGCGAATTGCACAAATCATGAAGGAAAAAAGATTTTCAGGTGTTTCTGGAGCACAATGCTGTAAGTGAGAGAAGCATTACATTTCCTAAATAAAAAAACAAATAACGAAAATTCATAATCTCGATTTGTGATGATTGATTGGGAAAATTGATTTAATAGTCTTAAACCTGCTGCACTTTTGTCAATTTAATCATAATCCTCTTAATTTTTCAGTCTTAAACATTTTCACAATTTACCAATTTTGGCCGAAATTTACTGATGTGGACACTAGCCGTCCAACGCTTTGTATGGAATTTACTAATTACCCAATTAGTTTTAAACATATTGTACGGATACAAATTTAATCCTAAACTTTTTAAATTTGCCAAGTGAGTTCTAAACCTTTGTGCGAAATTCCAATGTAGTCTTTCCGGCTAGTTTTAGTTAAAAATTGCTCATTTCAATCATCTTAGCGGCACACCATCACGTTGGAGATCTCAAGCCAAAATTGGTCAAAGGAACTATAATAGAATTTCATGCAAAGGTTGAGAATTAAATTGGCAAAATTGAAAATTTTAAGAATGAATTGACATCCGTGCAATAAGTTTAGAAATAATTGGATAATTTTCCCACAAACTTTTGGGAATTATCAAAAAAAAAAAAAAAGTCATAACATTATTGCACTTTTGTCAATTTAGTTCTAAACAATTTCGCGTTTTGCCAATTAAGTCCATCTAGCTAATTTTAGCTAGAAATCGTTAATATGGACACTAACCATCCTATGTAGCATACATATTACTAACAATGGATAATTGAAAAATATCTATTTATTTTTATTTTCTTTCTTCTTTTCCTTTCCGTTTTTTTTTTTTCCTTGCCTTATTCCTCTTTTAGCTGGTCACTGGCCTTGACAATCAACTAAAGGGACCTTGTCAGCCTCTTGTGAAGTTCGCCCTTGCCAACCATTGCTGAAGGCAAGCCTCGCTTGCCCCTGGCAAGGCTCAATCTCGCTAGATTTGGCGAGGCCAACCTTCCCCAACCATTGGGAGGCTCACTCGAGGCCCAACAAAGTCAACCTCACCTACCAGAGGAGGAATAGGGAAGAAAAAAGAAAGAAAAAAAAAAAGAAAAGGAAAAAGTAAAATAATAAATAAATAAATTGGAAAGATATTAAAATATTATTAAAAATTATTTAGATCAACACCAGCTATACCACGTAGGACAACGTCGGCCACACCACGTAAGATAACAAGAATGACACCACATAGGACAACTAGCATCCACGTTAATGATTTTCAGCCAAAATTAACCGGGTGGCCTCTATTGGTAAAACATAAAAATGTTTAAGACTTGATAGATAAAACTGAAAGATTCATGATGAATTAGGACTTTTTGAATAATTTTCCCCTTCTATAGCTATAGCACTCAGAGGAAGAGTTCATTTTCTTTCTTTTTGGGTCTGATCTTTAATCTATTTTACAAGCCGTTGTGTATGCTATGTACTGTGCGCAAGTTGCAAAACCCTACCACCTCATACACTCATCTTTACCCTAGCCCCCAAGAAATATGCATGGATCATGGTTGGTCCGGCCCCGGCAAATCACAAGCGTTTGAATTTTTAATGAAATTTTACGTGAAATACATACGATCGGCGGATATAATTGACTCGGTTCATGTAATTCTGAATCTAGACAAGTATTTTTGTCATGGAAATCCTTACATAGGAAAGTCCGGTTAGGAGAGATGATCTCATTTTCCCCATACAAAATGACCTGCATGGAAAACCCACAAGGCGTCAACGTTAGGCAGATGATTCTTTTGTTTTACTTGTTGCAATATTATCTTTTATCATTAAAAGTGGAATCCCTTTTAACTTTTGTCAAATTATGCTATTTCGTCCCAATTACTTTTGCTCTCTTGCTTTAATCCGTGCGTCCCACGTGACCTTGTTGCTCCCGGACCATTGTTTAACAGTATTGTACTCAAAGCTGCATAGAATAAAGGAAGCTTTTGAGTCATTCATCACAACCGCGGCCGCACTCTTGTGGGGTTTTTCTTTGCGCATGGCACAACCTTAGATTCCAAGGAAACTCTCGTGTGAATCCAATTCAAGAGCATCAATGTTTAGGACTAAATTGGTCCAATTGAAAGATTTAGAATTGAATCAGTACCAATACAATAAGTTTATGACTTTTTTGTTTTTTCCCTATAAAAACAATATATAAAACAAGAAATGGATGGTTCAATAAATAAATTATATTGAATTATCGATAAGAATCTTCCTCATCACTTTTGAAATCAATTTTTACGGTAATTCTTATATACCTAGAATTACCTATCAAAAAATAAATTTTATCGTTTGATTGACTCGGATTAATAGAAATATGGTGCTATAAGGAGCATTTAAGAGTATATTGAAGGGGACTCAAATTGCAGGACACCATTTCATGTTACCTCCATAGTCAAATTGGGAATATTTGAGGCAGATATTTCTGTTCTTCTTGTTGCACTATTATCGTTTCTCATCAGAATAGATTAATTCTACTTATACACCAACACTTTAACATGCTTCATGGATATCCTTTTGACTTTTTGTCAGTTTATTCTATTTTGTCACCATCGCTTTGCTCTCTCTTGCTTTAATCCATTATCCCGAGTGATAGTATGAGTTTGTTTCATGAAAAATAAATAATTTTTTTAAAAAAATCCTTTTTTTTTTAAATCAGTTATTTATATCACTTTTGAAAATAAATTAATAAAAAAATTACAAAAAATTCTTAAACAGGAATTGTCATCAAGTCGAGTCAAGGTAAATCACATGCACACCCAACTAGAGGGTTATAATAGCATAACGTGCCTTGACAAGACAATGCTTCATGTTGGACGTACCTAGTGCAATTTGCCTTTTTGCAATCCCACATCGCTTGTTAGATGGTTTAGTGCAACCTTCTTTGCATGTACATTGTCTTGACCAAATCTTTTGTGCTTTGAATCTATTGTTAATAATGTTAGCGTCAGCCGTGCCATGTAAAATGGTTCACATCCACATCCAAAATTTATCAGATGGATTAAAATGATAAAAATTTAAAAGGTTAAGCACCAAGTTGACCTAATTAAAAGGTTTTATATTTTTTGGTCAGAAAAAAGGTTTTAGAGTTGAATTGCACAAATGCAATAGGTTAAACAATTTTGGTAATTTTCCGTGAGTGTACAAGGTTGTGATGAATGACTCCAATGTTCCCTTATTCTAGGTAGCTTTATAGCATAATGTTGTTAAACAATAGTCCGGAAGGAAGAAGGTCAAGTGGGACGCACGGATTATAGCAACAGAGCAAAGTAATTAAAACGAAATAGTATAAATTACAAAAGGGATTCCATGAAAATGTGCAAAGTATTGGTGTATAAGTAGAATTAATCTATTCTTGTGATATATTATGATAATGCAACATAGAGAAAACAGAACCCTACAAAGAGCGTCCGATGTTGTGATGAATGACTCAAATGTTCCCTTATTCTAGGTGTATTAAAGCAAAAGAGCAAAGTAATGGAAACGGAATAGCATAAATTACAAAAGGTAAAAGGGATTCCATGAAAATGTGAAAAGTATTGGTGTATAAGTAGAATTAATCTATTCATGTGATCTGTCACGATAATGCAACATCGAGAAAACGGATAACCCTAGAAAGAGCGTCCGAGGCTGTGATGGATGGATCATATTATCCCTTCTTCTTGGTAGCTTTTACGCACAATAGTGCGTGAGCAAGAAGGTGATGTGGGACCCACAAATTAAAGCAAAATGCGCATCAATGAACCCATTTGTGCCCGGCGAAGGGCTTAATTCAGGAACCTTTAGCGAACTTTCCCGCGAACTTCATGCAGAACTCTTAACCGCCTTCATTCTAACACTACATCTATATGAATGCAAATGACAACACAACCTATTAAAACCAACTTAGCTAAATCCCTCCATTCAACCCCAGTCAAATCAGTGTCTTGATTCCCTAAGACACGTCTTTGAACATCTCTTTTTGCTATACAAGCAGACCCTTTTGTCTTCTCTTCCTGTTCATCCATGTCGTCTTTGAGGCTTCGGAAACCAAGCGAGGCAGGAACGGATGCCGTGCTCAACTGCCGCGATAGCCTGAGGAAGATCATCCACAGACGAAGGTGGCGCCGGGCTTTTACGGTCATAAACTTCATGAGGGCTCTCGAGTCTATGTCGAAACAAGTCCTCAGGAAGAAGACTGACCTGTTGCGGTCGCTCTCTTATGTCGCCATCGACAGCGAACTCAAAAGCGATGATATCCCGCGTGTAGGGGATCACGCTTCGCTTTTTGCTATCCAAGCAGACCCTATTGTCTTCTCACCCTGTTCATCCGTGTCGTCTTTGAGGCTTCGAAAACCCAGCGAGGCAGGAACCGATGCCGTGCTCGACCACCATGATAGCCTGAGGAAGATCATCCACAGGCGAAGGTGGCACCGGGCTTTTACGGTCATATACTTCACGAGGGCCCTCGAGTCTTTGTCGACACAAGTCCTCAGGAGGAAGAATGACCTGTTGCGGTCGCTCTCTTATGTCGCCATCGACGTGGACCTCAAAAGCGATGATACCCCACGTGTAGGGGATCGCCCTTCGCTTCGAGACGTTGACCCGAAGATCCTGAGTAACATGGTGAGAGAGAAAAGGTTAGAATCTCTGGCTCAACTTGGTGGCATAAAACAACTCGCTTCGATTCTCATCACAAATCCCAAGAATGGCTTGAGCGGGGATGCAACCGACCTCGTGCAGCGAACCGATGTTTTCGGTAGGAATAAGTACAATAAGCCTCCGGTGAAGAACTTCCTCAGTTTCGTGCTTGATGCGTTCAAAGACATGACCATAATCATTCCCATGGCATCCGATGTTCTGTCTTTAGTATTCGGTATCAAACATGGTGGCCTTAAAGAAGGTTGGTACAATGGTGGGAGTGAGAACTTATGAAATCAAGAGTACAGAAGATGAAGATGAAGAATGACTGTAGATGATCTGTGAAGAAGTTTACGATACTGTATTTCCATTCATTTGAACAAAAGGAAATTGAAGAATACAGCAGAAGCTCTCTGGATTGTTATGTTCTTCTTAGCCTTCAACTGATTACAATACATCTCTATATAAAGACGGAAAAACAGAGGACTAACAACTAGAAAAGCGAACTAACTAACTTTTAACTAACAAACTTTACAGCTAAACCAAAACAGAACAGTTATCTTGAAACTTTGGCAATCCGTGTCTCGACTTTTGTATGATCTCCACCGTTGATGAAACTCGTTATCCATGAGATATCAATTCCTTCAGCTCTTCTTAATTCTTGATTGCCTTACGGTAATCCACATCTATAATAGTCGAGGACTTTACCTCCTGTGGTTGATTCATCTTGAGACTTTGCTGTGGTTGATTCATCTTGAGACTTTGCTTCTGGTCTTGAGACTTTGCTTCTGATCTTGATTCTCTAACATTCCCCCTCAAATTGGGAAGAGTAAAAGATTCGATTCCCAATTTGGTTCGGAGAGTAAGATGAGACAAGCGGGATAGAGACTTGGTAAATATATCAGCTAATTGTAGATGAGTAGAGATATACCGAATGCGAATAGATCCGGAAGAGACTTTCTCACGGACAAAGTGAAAGTCAACTTCAATGTGTTTGGTTCGAGCATGTAATATTGGATTGGCGGTGAGAGAAATTGCTGATTTGTTGTCACAATATAGAGTGGTAGGTGGCTGAAGAGAAATCCCTATATCTCGTAGCACAAACGTGATCCAGGTGAGTTCAGCCGTGGTCGAAGCAAGTGCACGATACTCTGCTTCAGTTGAGGATCTAGAAACAGTAGGTTGTTTCTTAGCAGACCAGGACAGTAGATTGGATCAAGAAACGTGCAAAAACCTGTTGTGGAACGTCGTGTTGTTGGACAACCAGCCCAATCCGCATCGAGAGAAACCATAGAGATGTGCGAGCTTTGAGAATGGATATAGATTCCAAGATTTATAGTACCTTTGACATATCTAAGTACTCTTTTCAGGCGATGGAAATCTCCTACGGTGAGGCTGTTGCATTTTTTGAGAGAAGATTAGTAGCAAATGCCAGTGCGGTCGAGTAATGGTTAAGTATTGAAGAGCACCAACTAAGCTTCGTATTCCATAGGATCTGTAAGTAGATTTGTAGTGTCGCCACGAGAGATTGATCGAAGAGGCAGAGGTGTTGAGACCGGTTTACTGATCAGCCATATAAGCTCGTTTCAACAAGTCGGTAGCATATTTAGTTTGACACGTAAAGAGATTCTCAGTGAAGTCCGTTTGGCCTCAATGCCCAAAAAATAGTGAATAAACCCAAGGTCTTTCATATGAAACGAAGACTAAGTTTGAATAAGTGCAGTTAAGAGATGTGGTGAACTCCCAGTCAAGATGATATCATCAACATATAGAAGCAAGAGAAGCTGTATGTGAGTTTGTATGCGGAACAAATAACGATGGATCAATTTGTCTGCGAAGAAATCATTTTCGATTAAAAACTTGCTGAATTTATCAAACCAAGCTCTTGGTGCTTGTCGAAGGCCATATAGAGACTTGTGGAGTAAACAGACATGGTTTGGATGATGAGGATTGATAAAGCCAGGTGGCTGTTCCATGTACCTTTGTCTCGTTCAAATCTCCATGAAGAAAAGCATTCTTAACATCAAGCTGGTGTATTGGCAGTGTCTTATCATAGCAAGAGACAACACTATTCGAATTGTTGTGTGCTTCACAACTGGACTGAAAGTCTCGGTGAAGTCTAGTCCTTCTTCTTGGTGAAAGCCTTTGGCGACTAGACGAGCTTTGAGTCTGTCAAGACCGCCATCGGTGTGAGTTTGGTTTTATAGACCCATCTGTGCCTATTACATTGATCTGGTTAGTTCTAGGAATCAATGTCCATGTTTGATTTTCAGCAAGTGCATCCATCTCTTCCTTCATAGCCCTATACCAGGCTTGATTAGATAAAGCTGACTTGATAGACTTTGGTTCCATAGGAACTGGATAATCACTAAATAAGCATACTTTGGATTTGGTTTTTGAATTCCAGACTTTAGTCGAGTTTGCATATGATGAGTATTACGTGTACCTTGAGAGGAAGACAGAATGGAATTGGAGTTGGAGTGCCTTTCATTAGAACTACCTTCAGCTAGTAGATCATTGTGTGAAGATAAAGAACTGGTAGGATTTTGTCCTTGAGACATAGAACAATTTTGAGGCACAGTATCTATAGATTGTCCTTACGGCATTGTCTCATCTTGCATATTCCTCGAGGAAATGATCGAGATTGTTGTCTCGTGATATGGATGATAGGTACAGCAATCATGGAAGTCGGGATGGATCTGGTTTGTGGCTAAGCGAGGAGTGGACCTAGTAGCTGGTGACTCGGTGCTTGATGACTCAAGGAAATGTATGCCTTCACTCCATTGTTTGTATAAGTTTGTATAATGTCCATATTCATTGATCAGCTTCTTTGAAAAAGGATAAGAATACTCATCAAAGACAACATGCCTACGATGTATACACGATTATTAGTTGGGACCAAGCATCTATACCCTCTGTGCTGATTGCTATAACCCAAGAAGATACAGGGAAGAGATCGAGGATCAAGTTTATGACTTGCATATGGTCTTAAGCAAGGATAGCATGCACAGCCAAATACTCTTAAATGATCATACCTTGGCTGTCTATTATGAAGTTTGTTATAGGGTGTGTCCATACGCAACTTTGGTGTGGGAAGGCGTTGATGATGTAATTAGCTGTCACAAAGGCATCCACCCAAAATTTCAGTGGAACTTTTGAGTGATAGAGCATGGCTAATCCAAGTTCAACGATGTGTCGATGCTTTCTTTCGAGACCCCATTCGTTTCTGGAGTGTGAGGACATGATATGAACTGTCTTATTCCATGATGACTCAGAAATTTTTGAAATCTAAAGCTTACGAACTCTCCTCCTCCATCACTCGGAAGATTTTAATCTCGATGATTATACTTGTCGTTCAACTAGCTTCTGAAATTGAACAAATATATCATAAAACTCAGATTTCAACTTCATGGGATATAGCCAGCAATATCGAGAAAAATTGTCAACAAAAATCACATAATATCTAAACTTTTGAAAGGAACAGTGGTGATGGTCCCCATATGTCACAATGAATTCTCTCTAATGGAGAACTTGATATAGAATCCGAAAAAGGAAACGATAGAGCTGAACTTTTGGCTATTTGACAGCTTTTGCAAACAACTTGAGATGAAGAAACAAATTGTATAAGCTTCGTTTTTTGTAGATGCTTAACGATTTGAGCATTTGTATGAGCCAAACGCGTTGATGCCATATGTCTTCACTGACTGTCTTTTGCCGCTGAGTAAAGAAAGCTTCTGTGGTTTGTGGATTAGCTTGATAAAGACCCCTAACTTTCCTTCCGAGCTTCACCATTGTGTTGGTATTGTTGTCCTTTACATAAACACCAGTTTTGTCAAAAATAAAAGAACAAGGGAAGTCATCTCGTGAGTTTAGATACCGAAAGGAGGTTCTTCTTTATCTACGGGACAATTAGAACATCGTTAAGAGGTAATGTATTGTTCTTTGTTTTGAGCCAGGTGTTGCCAATGTGAGTTACATGTAAACATGATCCATTGCCTATCATAACAGTATCATGTCCTTGATATTTAGAAAGAGTATGGAGCATACCAGGATCAGCACTAATGTGAGCTGTAGCTCCAGAGTCAGGATACCACTCACTGCCTGTTGAGTCTTCAATATGCATTGCTGTCATTTCTGCTGGAATATCCTCCGCTTGATAAGAATTGTCGAACCGATACCGGCGAAGAGCATCATGTCCGGACTTTTTACATATTTGACACTCTAATCGAATGCTACTTGTTTCTTTTTCATTCTGCAAATTTTTACTTGAGTTTGCGAAGGATAAGTCTTGACATTTTGGTACCTTTGTGAGTAAGTAGTATAGGGTCTAAACCCTTGGTTTGTTGTAGGGATAACATTTTCTGTCTAGGTGTTGATTTCCTTGTCCCGGGACTGAAGACACATCGTTCCGTAATTCGATATCTTTCAAAACCACGACCCCTATTGTTACCAGTTCGCCACGACCATAGCTTCGACCACCTCTCGTATCCTCCTCTTTCGATATAAATCCGAAGCTTGAGAAAAGTAGTTTTCATTTGTGACATCTTTAGACGATCCCGAAACTGTCTTTGTCCAAAATATGCCAAATTCGGGTTGAACGACTCCTAGAAAAGTTTTTGAGTCTTGATTCAAATCTTTCTAATTGAGCAATAACCTCATCATACTGGCCGAGGCTTCAACAAGTATATGGTAGTCCGAAAATTCTCATATTCTGGACCTAAACCTTCCAATACACCAAACATCTTGGTTATATCATCCACGGAGTTTGCCTATTGCATTCAACGATCACATATGGATTTATATTCCCGAGATAATCAGCAAGGGTTTGTTCATGCTTATGACATGTTTGCAGTTTCCCCCTTAATTCGAACTCTCTAGCAATTGATTTCTGTGTAAACCTTTTCAGAAGAGTTTGCCATACTTCAGATGACGTTTCTAAACCAATGATTAGGCTCAGAATATTTTCGCAATAACAGCTCCCGAGATCCATGATGAAATCAACGATCTGTTCTAGTCCATCAAGTGTACTGGATTAATAAGATCGGTTTCACAACCTTCATCCTCTGTTTGCATCATTCGAGAGGGTGAAGGAATATCTCCATTAACAAAACCAAATAGATCTTGGCTTTTCAAAAACCTTTGGATCCGAGCTTGCCACAATAGGAAGTTGTCCTCAGCAAGTTTGATTGTGACGAAGTTTGTGATATTCACATGTATCGGAAAAGGATATTTTGGAGTTCTAATCGCCATTATTATGATTCTTTGAAGAAGATGATAACAGTAGTGCTTATGAGCTCTAAACCTGTATGAGTTTACCTTGATCCAGAGATCTTCAGTCTTCGTTTACTTCTTCGACTTGATACACGAACGATTACTTGATAGATTCTATTCTCGATATATGTTGATCTTCCTTTCTCGATACCATGAGAACTTATGAAATCAAGAGTACAGAAGATGAAGATGAAGAATGACTGTAGATGATCTGTGAAGAAGTTTACGATACTTTGTATTTCCATTCATTTGAACAAAAGGAAATTGAAGAATACAGCAGAAGCTCTCTCGGATTGTTATGTTCTTCTTAGCCTTCAACGATTACAATACATCTCTATATAAAGACGGAAAAACAGAGGACTAACAACTAGAAAAGCGAACTAACTAACTTTTAACTAACAAACTTTACAGCTAAACCAAAACAGAACAGTTATCTTGAAACTTTGGCAATCCGTGTCTCTCGACTTTTGTATGATCTCCACCGTTGATGAAACTCGTTATCCATGAGATATCAATTCCTTCAGCTCTTCTTAATTCTTGATTGCCTTCTGGTAATCCACATCTATAATAGTCGAGGACTTTACCTCCTGTGGTTGATTCATCTTGAGACTTTGCTGTGGTTGATTCATCTTGAGACTTTGCTTCTGGTCTTGAGACTTTGCTTCTGATCTTGATTCTCTAACAGGGAGTATAATCATCACCATCTTTCTAGTCATCGCCGTCTATGCCCTCCGCAACTATACGCAAGGAAGGCATCTCCAGAAACTTTTAGAAGAAAGCAGCAACACAAGAGTGGAGGTCATGAGAGATGGCAGGAGGCAACCGATTTCTACATTCGATATCGTTGTCGGCGATGTCGTGTGTCTGAAGATTGGCGACCAGGTTCCAGCTGATGGGTTGTTCGTGGATGGCAATTCCCTGAAGGTTGACGAGTCAGGCATGACTGGGGAAAGCGATCACACCGAAATCCACAGCGAGAACCCTTTCTTGCTCTCCGGCACCAAAGTGACAGAGGGCTCCGGGCGCATGATGGTCATTTCTGTCGGCATGAACTCTGCCTGGGGTGAGATGATGAGTTCCATGAGCCGTGACTTAGATGAAGAGACCCCGCTTCAAGCCCATCTCAACAAGTTGTCTTCCTTCATCGGGAAGGTTGGGCTGCTGGTGGCTGCATTGGTACTTCTCATCTTGATGATCCGCTACTTCACCGGACACACCCAAGACGAGGCCGGACACAGAGAATTCACCAGCGGGAAGTCCAAGTTGGGGGACGTGATGGATGCGGTCGTGCGCATAGTTGCTGCGGCAGTGACCATTGTGGTTGTGGCTATACCTGAGGGCTTGCCTTTGGCCATTACTTTGACGCTGGCCTACTCCACGAAGTGCATGATGGGTAGCAATGCCATGGTCCGGAAGCTCTCAGCCTGTGAAACCATGGGTTCTGCCACGACGATCTGCACGGATAAAAGCGGGACTCTGACGTTAAACGAGATGAGGGTCACGGAGCTCTGGATGGGAAAAGAGCATGTGAGTGTAGATGCATCCAGAGAAATAGCAGCTAGCATCTTTGAAGTCCTACTACAGGGAATCGGTTTAAACACAACAGGTACTGTCCACATGCGACCTTCTGCATCTGTTCCTGAAATTTCAGGCAGTCCAACTGAGAAGGCGATACTTTCTTGGGGTGTGCTCGAATTGGGTATGACGATGGATGGACTGAAGCATGACTGGGAGATAATCCAAGTTGAGGCATTCAATTCCGAGAAAAAGAGAAGCGGAGTTGCAGTGAGGAGGAGAGGGGAGCAGGTCGTTCACATGCACTGGAAGGGAGCTGCTGAGATGATCTTGGCTTTGTGTTCAGATTATTATAGCCAGAATGGGATGGTGAATGTCATGAATGATGAAGCGAGGTCTGAGTTCGGGACAATCATAAAAAATATGGCGGACAAAAGCCTGCGCTGCATGGCATTCGCCTACAAAAAACTCAATGGCTCACTTGCTCAAGTTCATGGGAGAGTTGAGGAAGATGGACTTACATTGTTAGGGATAGTGGGGATAAAGGATCCATGCAGACCGGGCGTAAGAAGCGCAGTGGTGTCTTGTAGAAGTGCCGGAGTGAGCATCAAGATGGTCACAGGAGACAATGTGCACACTGCAAGAGCTATAGCCTTGGAATGCGGGATACTCAATCCCGACAAAGATCTCGAACACGATGCCATAGTAGAGGGCGCTCAGTTCCGCAACTACTCCACCGAACAGAGAATGGCAGCAATCGAGAAAATCCAGGTAATGGCTAGATCGTCCCCATTTGATAAGCTTTTGATGGTGCGGTGCTTGAAGCAGAAAGGGCACGTGGTGGCAGTCACTGGTGATGGCACGAACGACGCGCCAGCCCTAAAAGAAGCGGATATCGGCCTCTCCATGGGCATCCAAGGCACTGAGGTGGCAAAGGAGAGCTCAGATATCGTCATCCTGGATGACAATTTCACCTCCGTCGAGACCATGCTAAGGTGGGGGCGGTGCGTCTATAATAACATTCAAAAGTTCATCCAGTTTCAGCTCACGGAGAATGTGGCCGCCATCGTCATCAATGTTGTTGCTGTGGTCTCTTCCGGTGAGGTCCCTTTTACTGCGGTCCAGCTTCTTTGGGTAACCTTGATTATGGACACCCTGGGAGCTTTGGTGTTGGCCACAGAGCAACCCACAATTGATCTCATGCGGAAGCCGCCTGTTGGACGTTCGGAGCCATTTATCAACAGAGTCATGTGGAGGAATCTCACATCCCAGGCCTTGTACCAAGTTATCGTCTTCCTGACCCTACAATTCAAGGGGAGTTCCATCTTTGGAGTGGACGAGAAAGTGACGGACACAATCATTTTCAACTGCTTCGTCCTCTGCCAGGTCTTCAACGTATTCAACGCCAGGAAGCTAGAGGAAAAGAATTTATTCGAAGGGATACATAAGAACAAGTCGTTCTTGGGCATTGTTAGCATGGCGATAATTCTTCAGGTGGTGATGGTGGAGTTTCTGAACAGGTTTGCCAACACAGGTAGGCTGGACTGGGGACAATGGGGTGCTTGCATCGGACTTGCGGCTTTTTCTTGGCCGATAGGTTGGCTTGTTAAGCGCATTCCCGTCTCCGGCAAAAGGTTAAACATTTTCCCGCACTGAAGATGCATCATGAATCGAGCACAATGTTAAACTCCTAGAAAATAATCTCTTCTTATTATATCTAAATTTTAGCTGCTAGGATGGTTAGGGCTTCAGAGACTGTTTTGTTATTCGAAATTTTATGCATTGCAAAGGATGTCTCAATTTACGTTGTGCTACAGAATCAAATCAACAATTTATTGTCATCCATAGTGTCAACCTGAATACTTGGTTTTCCCTGATACACTACGGCTGATTTAGCATTCAAAAAGTCGTCCGACGGGATAACTAAAAATAAAGACTTTGCTATTACACACCAAAGCTTCATAGGTTGCGTTTGGTTCAGCATTTCCAAGGGGCTTGAAAGTCCATTGGGGAAATGCTGGACTGTTTGGTTCGATTTTGAAGCCGACTTTCAGTTTTTAACTTGCCTTCAAAATGCTGAAAGCTCAAAGCTAGTAGGGACTAGTTTTGGGCTTTATGCTGAAATTATTTATCAAATACAATTGCATTTCCCAAGTAGTTTTGGACTTTCAGCATTTGCATTTAACTCAAAACCCCTTGTAAATGTTAACCAAACACAGCCATAAAGGTCCAGCAAAAGCTAAAAAGTTCAGCACTCCAAGTTTACGCTAGGGTTTCCTTTCCGTTTTGTTATCATCTCTCTCCTTCACTATATTGACAAAAAGGACATGGGCCCACGTGACGGAACAAATTCTATCTGAGATACTTAAGATTGATTGCTTCTGACAAAGGGGAGATGCAATTATCTCATAACTGTTTTAGATATCTTCAACTAAACCTTACATATCCTTAAAAAAGCATGACCGCATATACAGCGAGCAACCCAAAACAAAAGGTTTTATATAAGCAAAAAAGCGCATCTACACACAATCATAAAAAGCACGGCGGACAAAAGCCTTCGTTTCATCACATTCGCCTACAAAAATGTTATGCCCCGAACTCCAAGTACGTGGACATCTCTCGACGGTTGATTAAAATTACAACGTCTCAAGATGCGTTACCAACTCATTCTTTTTATTCTTTGATTAAACACATGCAGAAACAACTCAAATAAATACACGGTCAATCAACCAATAACGGGGATAATAAAGCACAATAGACGATTTCCAAAAGCGGCGATTTATTTATCAACTTATTAACCCTAGGAGTTTAACATGTACAAGCCTACAATAAAAGGGTAACTCCTACACGACCTATGAGCAAAAAGGGTCAGAAAAATCAGGGTTAACTTTATCTTCACTAACTCCAGGCACTGGACCTAGTATCTAAGAGGTGAGTCGGGCTCATAGTTAAAGGGGAACTCCTCCATGAGCTCATAGTCGGAAGGGTACCCTTTCCGCCTTTGGCTTTGACTCCGAATCAACAACAACACCACCGAGGATATCAATATCCATGGGATCCCAGTCTTGCCATTCCATGCTCTCGTAAGGTGGTCCTTCAAAATCATGAAGTGGACCAGTACGATCACCATTCACCTCCCTATCGTACCATGCCTTGTAAATATGGGGCACCCAAACAGCCAACTCTTCATCTACCCACAGGGTCGTGACTACCAACTCGTGGGTATGGTCGGTCCCTAGAATAGGAAATGTAGTCACATGCATTTCCTTATCCCTAGGAACCCCAAAACATACAGGGCAACGCTCCATACTAAGGATCTGAAAAGGTTCAACAATAATGGGGTAAGATAAAATCACAGCAAGTCAACTTCCTAAATCTCGATTAGGAAGCTAATTCACCTCGGAGGCGGCCTAAACACACAACGGCATACAATCTGACCTCGCATTGGTACACCCCTACATATTAATATATCTCACATGGCAATTTTCGTGCAATCCACATAAATAATAATCAGAACACATTTGAGATATTCCAAATGCATTGCCAACACACGTATTCCAATTATTACAACCCCTCGAGCCACAACCAACACAAGAGTTGGCGGTCTTCCATCATGACCGGGCATCCTCTAGCCCCATCGGGCATGACATCGTCTAGAACCCCCACCTAGACGGCATTCCATAAAGGAGCATTGATCCAACCTCAACCGCGACTCGGCATCTAGACTCCTGCCGAGTGTCCAATAAAATTCAAGCATCGCTCCCCTAAATTTCCATTGGGTGACAAGTTCGATTAAATGACTACTCAAGCACACCAACAATCAAGCCAATTCTTATTGTCATTAATTAACTCAAAACAAAAGAATTCATTTTCGAATAATCAATTTTGGCAATTTTTTCATATTTAAAAATTCCAGTAAAATATTTGTATGTGGTCACGTATTTGAAATTAATCCATCAAATTTTGCACACTTCCCTTTCAAAACCCCATTTTTTTTTTTACTTAATACTTAAAATTTGGCGTCTAAACCCAACATCTCAAAATTCTTTATTTTCTTGCCTATAAATTTTTTTTTGGAAATAATAAATAAAATCTACAATTGGGCAATCAATAACATAGTATCATAAGCTTAAACAATCGGAATTAAGCACAATCTTATCTAGAAAACAGAGCATAAAATTATACTTAACGGCTAATCTGTCATTAATTACACTAATCGCGATTAATTAAGCTAATTGCAATTATTTATAAACTCGATTAATTAACACAACTATAATTAATTAAAAAATAATCACAGTTAATTAAAATAATTACGATTAATTAAACAAATTACTATTAAATAAAAAATAATTCACAATTAATCAAATAAATCGTGATTAATTAAACTAAACTCGATTAATCAATATAACCATAATTAATTAATCTAATTGTACTTACTTAAACTAATCGCACTTAACTTTTATCTAAACCGTCCTTAATCGCAATTAAGGCTAAACTAAAATTAACTAATACTAACCGTCAATATCCCTAAACTAATCTACCCCTAAAGGTAATTAACACCATAATCCATGATTAGGAAGTTAACTCACGGATTTCCGATGACAGCAAGCTTGCAGCAACGAAAACACAAGACTTGCGACATCGGCAAGCAACGGCTCCTCAAGCTCTGACCACCTAGAGGATTCGGCTTGGTGGTGGCGGCAATAGCTTGAGGTGAGGACGACGGTGACGGTGGCTTGGGGACGGCGATGGTGATGTGGCCAAGCTTGACGGACAGGCAGCTTGAGTGGCTGTGACTTGGGAGCTTGATGGTGGAGACGGTGGTGAGAGTTGGTGGTGGCGGAGGTAGTGTAGGTGGTGGTGGACGGTGGTGTGGTGGTGATGAAAAATGAAAGGAAAAAGGAGAAGAGTGTGAAGAAGAAGATGAAGGAGATGAAGGTGAAGGGAAAATGAGGAAATGGAGGGGACGAAACCTTTGGCTGCAGAAGGGGAAGAAGGAGAAGCAAAGGAGAAGGAGGAGGAATGCCCTGGGGGGGGGGGGTGGGGAATCTTAGGATCCCTAAGATTTTTTTTCTCAAAAATTATCATTTCTCACACCAACTCTTCCCCAAAACCCTCATACCCAAATTCTTTGTCCCCACAATTTCTTTTCTTTTCCTTTTATCTTTAAAGCCAAAATTATGGCCAACCAATTGCAACTTTGTCATTGGGTCCATTTTTCCTTTCCGACTTTCAATTTTCCGTCCAATAATTCCTTCTTTGAAAACTTTAAACTTGCCGATAACTTAACGTGCGATGAGGTAATGTCTAATAAATTAGTTTTGAAATGCTCGAAAATTCAATACTCGAAATCGAATTAAATTTTATGGTTAAAAATCAATTGAACACAACTTTAGTACAACCTAAACTTTGCCACGTTTGTACATCTTTGAATTGTGGACAACCCTCGATTGTCATGTAATCGCGAGGATTATATTATGTACTCTGAATATAAGATCAATAGAAAAATCGATTTACTGTCGTTTGACACGAATATTGTAATCATGCGAACTGACTATGTATTTCCGTCAAATCGATTTATATCCATTCACTAATTAACTTATAACAGTATAGTATTGACTATTATCGATCCTTATGGTCGAGCGGTCGATTTCTAATCGAATTCTCTAATCTTTCCCATTTTAATCCTTTATAGCCTTACCCAATAGATTAGTTAACTTGTGAATAATCAGTTCAAAGTAATATAACCATAAGTGCGTTGATGAAATAACTTTTTCATATATTTCAAAATAGGGTCAAATTTCGGGATATCATAAAGAACATCAATGATTCACTTGCTCACGTTCAAGATGGACTTACATTATTAGGGATAGTGGGGATAAAGAATCCATGCAGACCGGGCGTGAGAAGGGTAGTAGTATTGTCAAAATATGTCTCTAGTTTGAGTCCGTGTATAATCCTCACGCGGAGTATTTTTTTTTTTTTTTTGGCTGCTGAAGGAACTGCTTTGGCCGACAGCCGCCACGTAAACCCCCAGGTGTCGCTAGCGGGGAAACCACCACCCCGACGCCACGCTTAAGTCACCACATAGCGCTTCAGCCTCCCTATTTCGCAGGGGCTTCAAACCTTGGCCTCCTCAGTAAAGGACAAAGGATCTACCATCCACGCTACAACGGTCGATGGTATCCTCAAGCGGAGTATTTATTGCTTATAAATACATTAAAATATGTTTCGAATTTAAACATGTGAATGAAACAAATTCGAGATAAATTATTATTATTATTATTATTATTATTATTATTATTATTATTATTATTATTATTATTATTATTATTATTACTATTATTATTATTACTATTATTATTATTATTATTATTATTATTATTATTATTATTATTATTATTATTATTATTATTATTATTATTATTATTATTATTTCTAGATGCCCAAATATTTGCCGTGGAAATTTAGATCTCGTTTGAGCTTTGTTGGATAAGGATTACAAACAAAACAAGAATAGGAAAGATTGGGTGAGAGAAAGAATAAAAGAAAAAGATTTAGAAATATTCTTTTCCAATTGTCGTTGAAGTTATGTTCAAGTAAAGGAAAGTCCAAGATATGGACTTGTTGACCGGTTGACCGATCATGCCTGGTTTCCTATTTCAGATTAGTCGGTCATCGTGCACTATCCTTTTCCTTGAGTATATGTATGTAATATTGGATAGGTGGATTTCGAAAGCCTCGAAAAAACATCTTTGTCGTGGGATCTTGAAGCACCGCCTTTTACGCGAGTGCTTGGAAAGGAAGCTGTGGTTGATGCGAGAAAAGACTTAGAAGTGCCGAAAAGAGTGTTTGGGCAGCGTGGGCTATTTCCGTTGATTTTGTTCGAGCAATTACATTCAACAAAAAAATTAGTGTTTATAGCCTAGAAATCTTATTGTAAGATTTATGAATTTCTTTGTGAGATTGAAAAATTATTTCGCCAGGAATTTCAAGGCTAAACATTGCGTACGTTATTAGATATAATTGGGGTTTTGAAAATATTAAAAGTGTTTGAGTGACTTGAGTATGTAATTTTCATTGTATTACTTGATTTATAATAAAATTCATTGTTATTTACTCGTTGACATAGGTCTTTACGACTAAACCATATATATCTGATATCTAATTTATTTTCTTATTTAGTGTATTTTATTGTTCAATCGCTCGCTTTCTACCAATCAAAGCTAGAATTGATTAAGTTGAAGCAAATTGATGACGATAGAAGAAGAAAAAGTGAGAATCAACAGATTTGATATATTTTCCCCATGCAAATGACGCTTGGATTGACAACCCACAAAACGTGAACGTTAGGCAGATGACTCTTTTGTTTTACTTATTGCATTATTATCGTTTATTATTAAAATGCATCGATTCTACCTCTTGTCTATTTATGCTATTTCGTCCCCATTACTTCGCTCTCTTGCTTTAATCCGTGCGTCCCACGTGACTTTGTTGCTCCCGGACCATTGTTTAACAATATTGTACTTAAAGCTACTTAGAATAAAGGAAGCTTTAGAGTCATTCATCACAACCTCGGACGCTCTTTTGCGGGGTTTTTTCTTTGTGCATGACCCAACCTTAGATTCGAAGGAAACTCCCTCGTGAATCCGATTGAAGAGGCTAAAAGATGAGGTCAAGGCAACGAACACGCTACGCGCAAAGAAGGTCGAGATAAACCCTTAAACAAAGCAAAGTCCGATCGCAAAAGGCAAATAGTATCGGTGACTCGAGCTTAGTGTTTCATAAGGGACTGTATGGTTAGTGGAATTTCAATAGTTTGCATTATAGGTATAGAAATTCTAATTCGCTTATCATTATATTTTCTTACATTGGCAATAGTTAGAATAATTAGGTTATACTATCATCTAAAAGCACACCATCCTAAAACCGAGTATTAACAATTTTCTTTGTCGATTTATGAAACTATATCATGTTTACTGTCGTAACGCAACGGATCATGAATCTTCAAGTTGATCCCAAAAGGAGGAAAAGAGCCCGTAAGAAGTTTACCATAGTAGTAAAAAAGATAAGCAGATGAAAATCTTTTAGTAAGTCTTCACGGCTGGTAATTATCGAAAAAATTGTTCAACCGAATCAAGTGAAGTTGTAAACCATTCCATACGCTTTACGGAGAAAAGTTGAGGAAGAATCTTAATCATAGGTAGATTACATGATGAGGTCCTTTTGAGTCATAAATTAAATTGAAAAGTGTTGGGAAACTTAGAGGATGAGTTCAAAATACTTAAAATTGTGGACATGATCAAAAACCGTAAAGTGGGCCTCTTTTTCCCACCTGGAGACCTTTGAAAAAACAGCAAGCTTTTCTTTTTTAAGCGCCACCATGGTCGCCGCCGCTTCTACTACTTCCACCTTCAGCCTTTCGTGTCCGGCAATCCTATCATCACGCACGACCTCTCTTGCTCTCCAAAGTGGTGTCATGTAGGACAGTTGCCATCCACGTTAGTGATTTCCAATCAAAATTGACCGAATAATCTTAATTGATAAACCACGAAAATTTTAAGATTTGACAAGTAAAACTGAAAGATTCATGATTGAATTAGGACTTGTTGGACAATTTTCCTCTATTATAGCTACAACACTAAGAGGAAGAGTTCTTTTTTTTTTTTTTCTTTTTTGTTTGATCCAATCCCATATGTAGCTCACAAGCCATTTGCGTACTATGTGCTATGCACAGGTCGTGAAATCCTACCTCCTCATTCACGCGTCTTTACCTAGCCCCCAAGAAATATGCACGAATCGTGGTCAGTCTGACCCCAGCAATCGCAAGCATTTGTTTTAAAATGAAAATCACATGGAACACATAGGATCGGCGGATATAATTGACTCAGTCTATGTTATTCTGAATCTAGACAAGTATTTGCCGTGGAAATCTTTACGCAGGAAAATCCGGCCGCGAGAGGTGATCTCATTTTCCCCATGCAAAATGGTGCTTGGATGGGAAACCCAAAAAGCGTGAACGTTAGGCACATGATTCTTTTGTTTTACTTGTTGCATTATCATCGTTTATCATTAAAATGCATTGATTCTACCTCTTGTCAAATTAGCTATTTCGTCCCAATTACTTTGCTCTCTTGCTTTAATCTGTGCGTCCCACGTGACCTTGTTGCTCCCGGACCATTCTTTAACAATACTGTACTCAAAGCTACTTAGAATAAAGGGAGCGTTTGAGTCATTCATCACAGTCTCGGACGCTTTTTTGTGGGGTTTTTCTTTGTGCATGCTGCAACCTTAGATTCGAAGGAAACTCCCGCGTGAATCCGATTCAAGAGCCTAAAAGATTAGGTCAAGGCAATCAACGCACAAACCCTAAAAGATTAGGTCAAGACAATCAACGTGTATAGAACGCGCAAAGGTCAAGATAAACCCTTAAACAAAGCAAAGTCCGATTGCAAAAAGCAAGTAGTATCGGTGACTCTAGCTTGGGGCTGCATGGAAACACTGTTCTTTTTTGTTCCCGGAAGACGAGAAATAAAAAAAGTGTTTCTGTTTGGGAATAATTTTTGAATAAAAAACGCGTTTGGTAAACTTGTTCGGAAATAAATAAAAATGAACAGAAACACATTTGGTAAATTTTATTCTTTTTTGTTTTTTTTAATTTTTTTAATATTTTTATTTTATTTTTCATTTTTTCCTTTCTTTTTTATTTTTCTTCTTTCGGCCGGTCGCCGCCGGCAGCCTCGCCCAACCACGACGAGGCTCGCCGGCCCCCTCGCCGGATCGGGCGAGGCCGAGCTCGCCGGCCAAGGCGAGGCTCGGCCTCGCCGGGACCCGCAACGCTCCGGCAAGGTCGCCGACCCTCGACGGCAACGCTCGGCGAGGTCACCAACCCTCGAGCGTCGCCGGCCCTCGACGGCCGGTCGCCGCCATGGCCGAGGCCGGCGACCGGCGAAAGAAAAAAGAAGAAGAAAAGAGAAGCGTTTCTTTAAAATCGTTTCTGGAACAAGAAACAACTTTTTTTTGTTTCTCATTTCTATTCTTTTTGTGTTCCGAGAACAAAAAAACAAAAAAAGAACATAAACGCAATCAAACGCGTTTCTATTCTTTTTTTGCGTTAGGAAACAAAAAACAAAAAAAGTGTTCAGAACACTTTTCAGAAATGAAAACATGCAGGGCTTTAGTATTGCATAAGTGATTATATGGTTAGTGGAATTCCAATAATTTGCATTATGGCTATAAAAATTCTAATTCATTTATAGTTATATTTTCATACATTGGCAATAGGTAGAGTAATTAGTTTATACTATCATCTAAAAGCACTCCATCCTAAAAGCGAGTTTAACAATTTCTTTTGTCCATTTATGAAGTTATATCATATTTATTATCAAAGCGTAACTGATCTGAATCTTCAAGTTAATCCCGAAAGAAGGAAAAGAGCCAATAAAGAGTTTACCATAGTAGTAAAAAAGGTGAGTAGATGAAAATCTTTCATCATAAGTCTTCACAGCTGATAATTATTGAAATAATGGTTCAACTAAATTGAGTGAAGTTGTAAACCATCCCATACACTTCACATAGAAAAGTCAAGGAAGAATCTTAATTATAGGTTGATTGCATGATGAGGTCCTTTTAAGTCATAAATTAAAATAAAAAGTGTTGCGAAACTTAGAGGATAAGTTCAAATACTTACGATTGTGGATATGATCAAAAACCGGAGGATGGACCCCTTTTTCCCACCTGAAGACCTTTGAAAATCCAGCGGCCCTTTCTTTTTTAAGCACCGCCTTCGTTGCCACCGCTTCTTCTTCCATTTTCAGCCTTTCACGTCAGGCAATCCTGTCATCACACGGCACCTCTCTTGCTCTCTGGTCTCCTTGACCCAGACCCGTCAAACGGGTGGAATCGAGTCGGATCGAAATTGGTCCAATCCAAATTGATCTATTTACATGCAATATAACTTTATTGACTTATACTCGATCCGACTCAACTCATAACCAATGCATACCCGATTATTTAACCCAATTTAGAAAAAAAAAAAAACACTCAAATTGAAGCGAGAGCATCAAGTGAGCAAATGCCGATTTGAACGAGAGCAAAGAAAATATCATAGAAGTGAATTGGGTTTAAATAAGTTGTGATCCCATCTAGCACCCATATTATTTTGGTTTTCATCAATCTAAACCCATTTATAACAACTCTACCTATTTTCTAAATATAACTATTTCATAACAACTCTACCCATCAAACAGACCTATCAAATGAGTGGGATGGGTTGGGTCGAGTCATAAATGGTCCGATCAAAATTGACATATTACCCCATTTATGACCCATTTATCGCTAATGTAAATTTATTAATCCATGACTAACTCGACCAGTTTTTTTTTTTTTTTTGGTAGTTAACCAAATCTAGAAAGAATTGTTTCTTATGATTTAAAAAAAAATTTATATTGTTAAAACACTTCCATATAATTATAAAATTAATGTATAAATTAAAAAAAATTGAGACTTCATTTATTTCATGAAAAATGTGGTATTTCTAAGAATAATAATATCTTCTAGTGTTTGGTCAAAACTTGAAAAAATTTTAAAAAATATTTTCCGCTTGGTATAGAAAATCCAATTTGATTTTCTATGCGATCCTTTTAAGTATTTTTATTTTATTTTTATCCTTTTAAAATAAAATTTTTATTTCTTTTTTCTTTTTATTTCTTTTTTCTTTTTATTTCTTTTTCTTTTTCTTTTTCCTCCTTATTCACACAATCGCCGGCCACAATGATCATGACTAGCAACAGGCAAGCTCTAGCCTCACCATAGGCCGACAAGATTCGAGCTCGGCCAATGAGGCTTGAGCTCACCCGATTTCGGCAAGCTGAGGCAAGCTGGCTTTGGGTGAGGCTCCACCTCACTAGATCCAGCAAGGTCGAGCTCGCTTCAATGCAAGCCTTAGCCTCACCCAAAGCCAGCAAACTCAAGGCTCGCCAAATCGAGTTCAAGTCATGCCAACACCAAGGCTAATGAGCTCGAGGCTCACCGGTGTGATTAGGCATGGTCCATAAAACTCACCAGCCACGAACCTCGCCCTACTAGCGAGGGCTTTGTGGCCCTTGCCTAGCGACCGACAAGGGTCGGCCACTACACTTCGTAGGGAAAAAATGTAAAATAAAAAATTAAAATAAAATAAAATTTTAAAAAAATCCAAATTTGAAAAATATAATGATGAAAGATGTTCAAAAAGGATTATTATATACCCTTAATGGGCTGATTCAACTAATAACATTTATAAGTTAAATAGGTTGTAAATGAATTCAAAGACAAACTCATTTATAACCCATTTACCATTGCACTTAAGTACAACCCAAACCCATTAACAATTCATTTATTAAAATTTAACTAACCCATATATGACCCATCTTATTGAATATGGACAACTCTACTATCAAATATGGCTTAAATAATGTGTCTATTATCCATTTTAATGGGTTTATTCTGATCCAACGTGGCTCTTCATCTTTGCAGTTCTCCCTTCAACCTCAAAGACTTCCTTGTAAAAAATGGCACAATGAGGTCCATGCGCCTATGCATTACTAAATTTGTCTCGGAGAACTTCTATTCTTCTAAATTTGTTTTTTGGCAGTAAAAGTCCGGAAATTGAATGGCAAGTCTTCATCAATTCGTCCATCAAAAAGAGTTGATCAACGAGTTGTCCATCGAAAAGAGTCGATCATGACTCCGACTTTTGGACAAGAATACTATCCATTATATCTTTCCTCCAATGAGGGACGTCCACGTCACGCGCTTCGACGTAAGATTCAACACATCAGCAGGCTAGTCTCGGTAGATGGACATGGAAGCATTGTCACGGGGAAGAGACTCTGTCAGAGTGGATTATAACGTAGGGAATACTTCCATTTAGTCAAAGGCATGTTATGCTAATATAATCCTCTTGACTCAACTAATGCGGGGGCCTCAACTCGACTCGATTCGATGTGGTCATTTTGATTTGGCATTTTGGCAAATTTAAGACACTGAAATTTACAAGAAGATATCTATTTTTACTTGTGGAAGTTTATGTGTAGGAATTTTCAATTTCCGGAAATAAGTTTACTCGTATTTTGTTACGACCTATCAAATTTTAAGGAAATTAGGTGTATTTAGTTATCGATTTGTTAAGGTTGCGCATCTGAAAAATGTATGAAACCGGGATAAAACTCATGACTCGTTAGAAGGGTGCTAGTTTGTCTTGTGCTTAGCTTGCTTAAGTGTTTCCTAAGTAAAAGTGATATTTGGTTGCACCGAACAGTGAATAGTCAAAGCAAAACCATTTTATCAAATGGTATTTTGGCATGTCTAACTGTTATTCCAGACAAATATGCAAGCAACACTGCAAATTCCATCGATTTATGAACAAATACGTCTTAGAACCTTGATTAGAATATATGATCGAAGTGCTTCAAATTTAGCTGTGATCCTGTCTTAGGTAAAACTTTAAAAACAAATTAGATGATGAAAAAACTCTTTCGATATTTGTTTGACGGAAATTCATTTTTTCCTTCCAGTAGAAGTTGCTGAAACTTGCATACGAAGGATGTCAAATCATGACACGCCTTTCGGCCCAAGAAACAATAATAATTCGTGACATTCCCGGCACCTTAAGCTTGTCCTTCTTCGAAAGAAATTTCGGCTTTTTTTTTCTTCTTTTTCTTTTCCTTGTTGACTAGTGTTGCGACCTTCCCGAAATTTTTAAAGTGAATTATTCGAAAAAGCTAATGGATTACGAAATCCGAAGACTTGGCACGGACCCTCCCAAGTCCTACCAATCACGACTTGATGTTAAGAAATTAATCTATTTAAACATGCAATTATATTCAATTTGGAGCCGCCACTAACCTATTAGGGTTGATTAGAAACCCAAGTAAAGTATGGGAGAATACTTTACTTTTGCGAACCAGAGATTCAGCAGGTCCGGGGACATGATTACGCTAAATTAGTCTAACACCTTTTCGGTACCCTTTTATTTTAATTTCAAAAATATTTTGCAGGCAATGTTGATTAATTTTAACTTAAGCTACTAACATGCAAATGGTGGTCATGCGGGTGCACAATCAATAAAATAACATTCAATAAAAAATGCTAATAAAAATGCATGCCCTAAACATGATTTCTAAATGACACCTAATTTTTATTATTATGCAATCTTAATCTAAACTTAATATGCATGAATTTTACTTTAATGATATATGAAATGCGATTTATATGGCATAATTTGAACTATCACCATATGTGTGCAATCTAATTTATGTAATCCTAAATATGCATGTACTACATGATATGGGATGAATGATGTGGTAATTCTATATGCATGTTCTTTTATGATTTTTTTTTATGATGATTCATTTTTTAATGCATATATGCAACCTATGCTAAATAATGATGATATGAAATGAGATTAATTATGAATTAACCTATTAACTAACCAAGGAAAAGATCCTTTTTTTTTAATAACATAATGTTTTTTATTGAAAATAAAGTAACTTAATGGTGCAATGATCATTTTTTAGCATTTTCTTTTTTATTAAAATTAAACTAAAACTCATATGGCATGCATGACATTTTTTGTTCCTTTTTTTGTTTTACTAAATGAAAATTGACTTAATCTAAAACTAATTAGACTAACTAAAGTGAATGATATTCTAATCAATTTAACTTAAACTATATCTTATCTTAAAAGCTATATAAAGAAATCAAGACATGCCAACATTATTTAAAATTAGCCCTAACAAAAATCACCCATCTAAAAGTATAATCTAAAAATTATAATCCTATAAATGCAATTCTAATTTACTAACCCTAAAAATATAGTCCTAATTTACTAAACCTAAATGCTCTAATGCAATACTTAGATTTTTATGTACTTTCTGATTTTTTTTTTAGTCTTTCCAAACAAGTAATTATTTTAAAAGAATGAAGATAAGAATTAAAATAACCGAAAAAATAATCCGTTGTCTCACGGATTAAATTAACAATTATTTTAACTCTATAATGATTTAACAATTGAAATGGTATTAAAATTCCTAAAAATTAAAGTAATTAAAAAAATGACCCGACATCTTATGGGTCAAATTAATAATTACCATAATTTAGGGATAAAATACTTGCAGTTAATGCCTACGAGATTTATAAAAGAATAGCATATCTCAATATTCTAAATTGAACAATAATAACAAAATAAATAAAATAAGATAAAAGTTAATGAAAAGGAAGAATAAAAATTAAACTACCTAAGGGAAAGTAAAGAACAGCAACGATGGGGTGACAACGTGCGGCGAAGGATGGTGCTCCGGCGAGATCAGGCGAGGAAGCAGCGGTGACCAAGCTATGATGGTGGTTCGGTGATAGGTCGCCGTTCGGAACGGGAGCTGTCCGTTGGAGTTCCGGCGAGGTTGACCTGCAACAAAACAGAAATCGCCTGGACAGTAGCTGATGGCGCGGCAAGGACAGCAGCAGGTCGTGCGGGGCGTTCGTCGGTTGCGGGGGACGCCGGTGAGAGGAGGACGGCTGGCAGATCAGCGGCGGGCAGGAGGGTCGCTGTGCATCGGAGGCAAGGCGGAGGCGTCGAGCTTTAGTGGTGCTCAGCGACGGCAAAAGGGGGAGCAGCAACGGCGGTGTCAGCGGGCCTCGGTGAGCTGCTGGTGTCGCGATCCGCAGCAGCGGGGAATGTCTGGTCGTCGGGAGGAGACGATGCTCAAGTGATGACGAGCAACAGGGGAGAGCTCGGGCCACAGCAGCGGAAGCAGCGTCGGCACTTGGGTGGAGGGGCAGGCGCGAGCCGGCGCGTGGGTGGCTACAGATCGCTGCGACGGTGGCTGTCGGAGGGCGACGCCGGCGTTCAGAGGCACGGCGGTGCAGTGCAGGGGGTCGGCGAGAGGCTGCACGAAGAAGAAGAACAGTTGCCCCTGTTTTTCCTTCTCTTTTTGTCTCTCTCTCTTCTCACGTCTCCCTCACGTTGCCTCCTCTGCTGTTTCGTCTCTGCAGCCCCCTATTGCTGTTGTACTTCTTCGGTAGAAAACCCAAAAAACTTTCTGCTGACTTTTCCTTCCCACAAAAAAAACGAAACCTCTTCTCTGTTTTCTCCATTTTCAGCTTTCAATTTTTTGACAAAAAGAAGCCCCCCCCTCCGAAAGGTGAAGAGGAGCCCCCTATTTATAAAGCGAAAACTCAAGTTTGTTTCGCCGGTGGAGATTTTCGCTCAACCTCTCAACAACAAAGTGGCTCCAAAATCACACGATTGAGTTTTTGAATTCAATTTTTCAAATTTTTTTTTTTAAAATTTCCCTCTAATCAAAGATTATTTTCTATTTCTATTTTTCAAATTAGGTGTCAACAACTAGTCTCTATCCAACTTTCCATATAATATCGGAGTTCTTTATGGATGGGGAAATAGCTGTGCTAAAGTACCTCACACGGCATATTTATGGATATATTCTTTTTAAACATATGTGATCTCCCTCTACTTATAAAGTTAAAGTTTTTGCATCGGACATTTTAACGTAATATCATAATCATATTTTTGCTTCAATTTATTTAGCATGTGCGGTTTCCCATTTGTCAAATCCTATGTGTTGTTTCTAATCACTCTTACACGTGAGAAGGAGTGTTAAGGCACTTCATATTGCTTTTTTCACAAGATTTATGTACTCTTCCTATAATTCTTAGTTCATGGTTCTTTGTTAGACATTCTAACAATCAGCATTATTTCCAAAGAAAAATGATTATTTGGTTACACCATATAATGAATGGTTAAAGTAATTTTGTTTTATTAAATAGAATTTTGTTACGTCTAAGTGCTATCGCAATTCTATTATTTTCAAAAGCACACAAATGGGCAAGCAACCCTGAGATTTTGATCTGAAAAATATGTCTTAGGACCTTAATAAAATAATATCACAGAAATGCTTAAAATCCACAGTGTGTCCATTGTTTAGGTTAAACTTAAAAGAACAAGCAGCTTGCCATTATGCAAAAATAAATCTGCTTCTGATTTTATTTTATTTTATTTTCAAAATGAACACTTTCAATATTTAATTAATCGAAAGTCGTCTCCTCCTTATAGTAGAAGTCAATGAAACTTGCACTTGAAGAAGGAGGTCAAAGTGGGGAAAAAAAGGGGGGGAGGAGGTCAAAGTCATGTTATGCCTTTCAGACCAAAGTCATGTTATGCCTTTCAGACCAAAGAACAATAATAAAATCAAGTTTAGCTTGAAATAATAATCATATGTCAGGTCCTTCTTCGGAAAGAAATTTATCGTTTTTGCTTTCTTATCATTTGTTGATAAGTTTCCAACGAACTTTGCACCTAACATTCAAGTTCTTTTTGGACGAGGAAATAGCCATGTCAAGATATATCACGTGGCTTGTTTTGGGGGTTTCTAAGTTCTTTTTATATATGTGATATCTCTTTACTTATAAAATCAAGTTTTTGAGTTAAATATTCTAACATGGTATCAAAGTTAAGCTCTGCTACAGTTTATTATGCATGCGCAATCCTCATTCGTCAAATTTCATGCACCAGTTTTAATCTTATTGCACATGATAGAGGATGTTAAAGTATCTCAATATGCTTGTGCAAAGGGTGTCTATGCTCTTTATATATATGTTACCTCCATTAGTTTATGATTTCAAGTTTTTGGATTGGACATTCAAACAAACTAGATTATTTCCTTGATATTGATCCATGAGGCAAGAACATTCACAAGAAAAAAAAAATGCCAAAAGGTTTGGAATTTGAATCCACATTTCAAAAGGCTAATGTATGCATCCTAATAATCAAAACAAACTCATGTTGATTGAGATTTATCGACGTGTCCTAGAAAAATAAGGCGAGGAACCTTAATCTTTCATGGAAAAGATGAGTTGTTAGAAAATGTCAATTTGAGGTTGGTTGCTTTACGATCAAATGTCATGTCCCAAAGCATTAAGATTTTAGGTGAAGAATGAAACGTAAATGACTAAACAATAAATTTAAAATTAGTTACTTTTTTTAAAATGGTCTAACGAGCTCTAATTAAGTCAATATCGTAGCTCACAAGAACCAAATTTGTGGACCAAATAACAATTAGATCATGTGAGCATCATCATGACTAATTGTATGATTGACTTAGTCATGGCAAATCAAGTCCAGAATAGAAGTTACAAAAAAAATTTGAACCATATATGGAAAAAAGTCTGCTATGGCCATTGGGCTTTTGTGCTAAAAATCGAGTCCTGAATAGAAGCTATATATGTACACTATTATTACTTAAAAAAGAGCTTACTGCTTTTAAGTAAAGAGATCTCGGAGTGTGTTGCTTGAAATAATTACTAATTAGTTAGTGAAAAATCACTTGTAGCTTTTAAGTAAGGGATCTCAAGAGTTTATATCGCTTAAAATAATTAGTTAGTGAAATAAAGTTAGTGATTGTCGCGACCAATTTTTCGAGAGTGTGAACCACTTAGGGTTTGGCTAATGGATTGCTAAGCCTAGGTGGTTCACACCCCTGAAAAATTGGTCGCAACAACTTGGCAACTCCGTTGGGGACTTGAGTTAAAACTCTTAGTGGACTTAGGCCAATTTTTTTTTTTTTAAATGTTTTTGTTTGGCGAGGATTCTAGGTACGCCCCTACCATTTAAGGTGTTAAATGTTCTTGCAGGATGTGAGGTATAAAGGAAAGTGTTTGTTGACCTTTGTTTTGTAGGGAGGTGTAGGAATGTATGGTTTACTTTCATGAACGAAGTGTTGCTTGATATAAACTGTCGTGCATGCCTTGCATCTAGCACTACACTCTTGCACACACAACCTGCCGCCGGACCTAGGCCGCATAGGATCATTTAGGATGGTATTGAGATGGATACCACTCCGACCGCATGCTCGCGGTATGAGTCACCCATCTCAATCCCAAAGTTTTTTCATGGTGTCAAGAGTACTCACCTCGGTCCGCATGGCCGCGACTTGGGTCGGCTCTTTGACCAAGCCGAAGTCATGAGGACCCGACATAGTCCACAGGCCCGTGGCTAATCTGATCATCCTTATGGCTCCACCTTGATAAGCCTTATAGATTAGAAATCAAGCCACTTATCATGCGCATGTCTATGTGATTGCCATCGATTTTTCTTGGTAAAATAAGTTTTCTATCCCTATACCATGCAATTTATTTTGTCATGCTTTTGGTCTGTCCATGACAATCTAGGATAGTCATTTGATCTAATTCCTTTCAAGAATGAAATGAGGAAATTGCTATGCAATAAATCATTTGGAAAATAAAAAAATTTGGAGAATTTGTTTTCAATTCTTGTCTAGGAAATTTGATCTTACTAGGATGTCTATTTTTCTAGCTCTCTTTAGGAAATTCCCTCCTTGTAAGAGCTTTTCATGAAAAAAAAAATGATGAAAAAAAGTTGATAGATCATTGTCATGGATTAATTCTTTATTTGCACCTTGTACTTATATATTTTCATTCATTTGAATTAGGTGATAACAAATCCTCCGCGTATTACGCGATCAAGAGCGAGAATGGCTGATTAAACTGAAATGCGTAAGCGTATCTCCGTTATGGAAGACCAACTCCAACAGTTGCTCACCTCTATGCAATTCATGATAGCTCAAATCCAATCCCTCCGAGCAAATTTGACTCCTACACTTGCTCTCCCCGAAACAGTAGTCACGAAGCAGGTAGGCAAGACCCAAATGAGCAATGGCGACATGTTTGAACTGGAGGATGACCCACCGTTGGTCACTGCTGAAAAAACTAAGCCTAACAATGCCCCTAAGATGGGGCAAGATGAAGTGGAAGTGATGAATACTCTGGGGCAGCCAAGTGGCAAATTTGATTATTTGGTGAAGTATTCGGTTCCTCCTAGCTTTTACTTTGACCCCCGAAACATAGTTCCAAGTGGATGGGATGATATGAATGATTTGACGCCTCCAAAGACAGAGAACTCTTATGATGCCTTAGAAGGGATTGCAAGTCTTTTCAATGGCCTCTTCATAGGAGCCAATGGCGAAAGATCTTTGGAAGACATGGACGTTAGCCTGCAACAGTAACTTGTTACTCTTGCACATTCCCTTGCGCGGGGATTTTTATCGCTCTCGGAATTCTTATCACTTTTTAGGAATTGTTTTCGCCTTCTAGGAATTGTTTTCAATTTCTTATTTTGCTCTCTTTTTTGAGATTAGGAATTGCATTTTCCATTCCAATAATGTAATTCATTTGATTCTATTCAATGAAATTACAATTTTATTTCCAATTTTTGAGGGCATGACGGGGTATTCCAAACAGTCCAATGACGATATCCAACCATGAAAGAAACTGTGACATCCCGATTTTCCAATTCTATTTTCAATAAATTGAGACAGGCATTTCGTTTGCACGCATATAAGTTCTTTTCCTTGAGTCAGTCGCTCATGTGAAAAATAGTCTATCAGGTGAAACCGTTAAGAAATTCTAATACATCAGACTCGAAAATTTGACCAGGAAGCGATCTTTCGATCGAACTAATCTGCAATGGTCATTGCGGCACAATTAAAAATCGATTAGAGATCGGAGATAGGTCGACTCGACAGAGGCATGTGATCAAGTGTAGATGATTTCACCAGATCGCACAATTCTTGTCGATTGGCACTGGACCGACTTTTATGTCGATTGGATACCCTATGTTCGTATTTGAGACCTTGAGACTACCCCGACAATCGAAAGCCGCCAATGTTTCAAAGATGTACATTGTGGCTAGAGATGATCAACCACAGGTCAAATGCATAAAAATTTCTAAAGGCTATCCGATAGGTTGGGCCGCACTAGTATCTTGTCAAATTGAAATTAACCGTGGAATTGAGATCGAATTTAGAAATTGGAAGTCCGGGTGTGTCACAAATCATTTTAGGAATATTGACTCATCTTCGGAAGATTTTTCCTGTAATTAGAATTTTTCAAAAATTAAATCAGAGAATGGCTATTTTGGCTCGAGAAATTAATAGACCCGCCTTTGGTCTTGCTTTTAGGACTTAAGTTGGTTCTATGGACAAGTGAAGATGTGAATTGAAGTGTTGTGACATTGGATTAATTTTGTGGACTTCAATTTGATTCAATTGGAAGAGAATCAAGTGGAATTGAAGAATTTGTTGTATAAAATTTTATGCCCCGGCGGAAAATAAAATTGAACCCATTGGAATAAGGTTGTGGGAGTTTTGAATGAGTGGAGCATGACATCATGATGTCATGGTGGGCTATTTTGTTGGATTAAAGAAAGAGAAAAAGAAAAGAAATTGCCCCCCTTCCTTCTCTCTCCTCCCTTCCTCTCTCCCGTCGTCTCTCTCCCCCATCTTCATTGTGCGAAGACCAGAAAATTTGCAGAGGAGAAGCTGGAGCAACCCTTCGCCGCCCACTCAGCCACTCGTCGCCGGCCGTCCGCATCCGCTCGTCGCCAAAGCTCGCCGCTGCCACCGTCATCCGCGCGAAGCCCGTGTGCCCGCGCGCCGCTCCGCCCTACTCGCCCGACCTCAAGCTCCATCCCCTTTGTCCAACCGCCGTCGCCGTCGCCGCCGTGAGCCACCACCGGTCGCCGCCGAGCTACCGCCGCCTCTCTCCGCCATTCCCACGCCTGAATAGCCGCCGAGCCACCTTTGTCCGACCGTGAGCAGCAGCCAAGAAAATGGGTATGGCAGCCCGGTTTTGGCCCGTTTTGGCAGCCTTCCCAAGCCTGAATGCTCGGCCCGCCTTGAGGAAAGTTGATCATCGTGTCGTCCTCGTCGTTTTGGTCCGCTCGGCTCGCTAATCGGGAGAGCTTAGCTCACTAAACCTCACTTAGAGGGTTAATTATGCTTAAAGAGGTTTATTTTATGTTAAGTATTATTAGGTTATTAGTTTAGGTTATTTAAGAGTAGATTAGATTAAGGTGGTGTTTACTTTAAAGTGTGCTTAATTAAGGATAAGTAGGTTTATTTAAAATAAGCATTGATTTAACATAAATGAATTTACTTTTGATTTATTTAAATATCTCGAAATTATTAAATAATTTAATAATATATTATTATTCGAAATTATTAAAATATTATTATTTAATTATTTTCGGAATAAATTTAATTATTTATTAAATTCCGAAAATTTTGTCAGGACCCTAAATTCTCAGAATTTTATGCCGATCGCTGTTGTGTAGTCAGATTTTGAAATTGATGATTGGATATTATAAATTCAGTGTGGATCGTAAAAGATAGGGATATTATTATTTAATTAATTTTCGGAATAAATTTAATTATTTAATAAATTCTGAAAATTATTTTGGAATCTTATTTTCTTAGAATTTCATGCTGATCACTGCTGTGCATTTAGAATTTGAATTTGATGAATGGATGTGGCAAATTAAATGTTGATTGTGATAAGTAGGGATTTTATTCATAAAAACTCAAGTATCGGGTTTTGATGCAAAAATTGGATTTTAATGATATATCAAATAATGGGGTTTGAAAAAGTGAGATATTGACTTTCTGGTTCGAAATCAGCGTGCCCTCATACACATGAGTAATTTCTGGAATATTTTAATATGAAGAAAAATTGTCGGGATCACTATTTTAAGTGGATGTATTGAGTGGAATACAAAGTGTTATGGGGCCGAGTATGATTTGGCTATGTGATAATTAAGAGGAATCGTTCTGGGCTGTTGAGTTGGACTTGCCCCTATATGGGATGCCCACGCGGTGGATGTCGGTCGCAGTAGAGGCTGGGCCGACTAGATCAATGCTCCTTCGGGAATGCCATCAACATAATGACGAAGCCGTGCTCCAAGGGGGGAGACGATGCTCCTTCGGGAATGCCATCGACATACTGACGAAGCTGCGCTCCATGGGGGGAGGCGATACCTAGCTATATGCCAGTAGATAGTCGAACTGCAAATAGGTTATGCCATTGAGTGGCAGTGTATATCAATTGGAATGCATGTTGAGTGTTGTTGATGTGTCGGATTATGGGATGGAATTGTGTGGCATGGAATGGGACGTGTCATAACGATTTAGTCTTATAATCAGGACCCCCGCGGTTGTTGGTTATATGGAATTGTGTGGCATGGAATGTGTTCCGGTTGTTTAAATTATAATTACTGCATATGATTGAGTGATATGAATTGTGCTAACTTGTAGAAAGGAACCGAGACAAGGTAAGTCCTCTATGTTGTGTGGTTAGGCCACCCTTTGGCGTATTTTCTTTCTAATAGGGGTTTAGGAGGTTGAACTTGCTGAGACATTGTCTCATCTCGGTTTGAGGATTACAATTTCAGGTCCATGGTGGACGGAGCGGCTAGGTAGCTTTGGTTGACCTTGAGGAGTTGCAGAGGTGAAGTTATGAGGATTGGAGAATGTGTCCGACTTGTAGATCGTAGGACAGTTCCTTTTTAAAAGCCAGTCTTTTGTAGACTTTTGGCCGTAGACCTCTATTTGTAATTATGTTGAATTATGAAAGTGTTATGTTGTGATTTTGCTTCCTTCTTTTCTATCTCGTATTTTGTTGTTAGAGGTTTTATAATATGTTCCGCTTGTGCAATAATAAATGAATGGGGTCGGCGATACTACCTGGGAATGTCGCATTTGCATGACCTTGGTGGGATGTTGGCGCACTCAAGGTTCGGGGGTTCGGGGCGTGAAACTATCATCCACAGGGAAATCCTGAGGGTTGGACATTTTCATGCTTCCTCCCAAAAACTTTTTCGAAAAAAAAAAAAAAAAAAAAAGCATTTCACTGCTATAAAAAAAAAATTCCCAAAGCTTGTAGTAGATTAAACATGTTTGTTTGTTTGACTCATTTGCTTCTTGTCTCATAGCATAATTCTATAACTTGTTATGACAAGGGACATTTGAGAATAGCGTATCAAGTTTCAATGATCATATACTTGACTTGTGATCAACAGGTTTAGAGCACACTTGTAATGAAAAAAGATTTGGGGTAAGTAAAAGAGAACCATCATTCTTCGGTAGAAGATACAGGGGGCAAGTTTACTCCAAATTACAGCCTATATGTGGTAAAGAAGGTACTTTCAGGAGGTGCCATCCTAGCATAAATGGATAGTCATGAGTTTTCTACTCCAATTAATTATGATGTTGTCAAGAAGTATTATTCATGATAGAATTTTTCATGTCATATTTTGAGCTGCAAGCATTTCTATGATGAGTAAATTGCCTAAGTGAATTGAATTGTACAAATTTGTTGCAAATCTTGCATTTTTCTTCCTTGATGAATTGTGTGAGATTGATTGAATGTGTGAAATGGGATACTTTAGAATGATGAAAGGCAAACTCTATTCCATACACTAACCCCTAGTGATTTGTGTGGAAAAATTCAATGTCCACGAGGAAAAGGGTGATCTCACAAATGGTACGTCAACCGAGATGATGAGAGGTAATTTCTTCTACTACCTGAAACACTACAAGTAAATCCATTGTTCAACCATTTGAGCCCATACACATGAAGAGCTTTTTAAATTATCCCTGTCAAGGATTGTCCCATACTGGGACAAGATTTGAAATGAATGATAGGAATTTTCTTACTCACACTTGCATCAATTTTCGAGTATTGCTTTTACAGTGAGACTTGTACGATAATTTAAAGTGTCTTAGGACAACGAAGAGCAATTCTTTCCCTATCCTATACACTTTATCAATTGCATAGCCCCCTTGAGCCTATGAATTCATTTCACATTAAACCCATTTGGTGATCATTCCCCACACTAGGGCAAGGAAAGAAAAATCAAACCACTCAAGTAGCATGATTTACAATGCTAATAAAAATGGAGAATTTGTCCAAAAAAAAAAAAAAGAGTGCAAAAAATGGGGCATGAAAAAGCAGTGTGCCTGGTAAAAGTAAGGCCAATGCCCAAAGAAAAAATCAAACACTTGATGTAGTGAGTCGTATCCCCAACAAGGTGGTACCCAAAAAAAAAAAAAAAAAACTCAAATGTTGAGATGTTGCAATTAGTAGAGTTGTGATGTGAAGAAAATCTTAGACAATGGGGAGGAAAATTGTTGGAAATGTCAAGATGATCACCAACTTTGACCCCTTAAACACTTTTTGAGCCAAATGATCCTTTCGTTTCTTAACCCATGAACCCAACCTACGTTACTTCCCTTACAAAACCTTTTCAGATTATGGCATTTGAATTAACGTAGAAGTTCATATGTTTGAAAGCATCGCTTGAAGAAGTGCGAGTAAGATAATTTCTACTTCATTTCGTATGTCTCTTGACTTGTAAACCCCAAGATAATTGCGAAATGTCATTTTTCAATAGCCTCGGATCAAAGAGTCTCCTTTGTTAAGCCGTTGATCAAGCCTATATTACGGTCGCTGTTAAAGACCTCTTAGATTGGTAAGATCGTACCACTTGCGAGATTGCTCGAACCCTTATTTAGCATGATGATGGAAATATATAGTGATTGTCAAAAATCCTGCATCAAAGGTCAAGATAAAACAACCCATTTTAATGAGGACGAGTGAAAAGTCCTTTCAGACCAAGAGGTCCCCCATTTGGCACATCCATGACACTCATGTGTTCAGATTGGAACATTTTTTGTGAAATCATTCCCAATGGAAATTAGGTGATGCAAGCTTGATATAAATCATAGTGCATGAACCTCCCTTAAATTAATGCATGTTTGTGATCACAAATGCATATTGCTTCTCCTATGACCATGTTTTGCAAAAGACATTTCCCCCAGGAACAGAGATGATACTAGGTAAGTATATCTCTATCCATACTTTAAATACTTGTCATTGTGTAGGTATTCCCTTTTGAAAACACCGACACTTGATCGAGCTGTCCCCCAAAGATTTTTTTTCCAGATTCAGTCTGATTAAGGTGACCGAAGAAAGGTTCAGGTCCTAGTTAGATAATCTATGCTACAACGTTAGGCGATCGAAGAAAGGTTCGTGTCCTAACCAAGCAAAACCTCAGTTTAGGCGACCGTAGAAAGGTACGGATCCTAGACAACCTTATTACTCTAACAGATGACCGTAGAAAGGTACGAGTCCTGGAAAAACAATTACCTCAATTCAGGTGACCGTAGAAAGGTATGGATCTTGGAAAATGATTCCTTATTCAAGTGACCATAGAAATGTACGGGTCTTAGACAATATTTATTGCTCTAACAGGCGACTCTAGAAAGGTACGGGTCCTAGAAAATCAATTTTTTTTGTCAAGGCGATCGTAGAAAGATATGGGTCCTAGACACAACCAAACATTGCCCTACTAGGCGACCGTAGAAAAGTACGGATCCTGAACATGTAACACCAACTATCTTGAATCACTCTACCCTCCTTGAAGGTAAGATATCCCAGATAGGTTCCTTTACCATTTGCATACAAATTGCATTCCAAAATTTCGACATCTCAGTCTAGATCTAGATGTCTCAATTCTCTTCGTTAAACGTTTCACTCTGGATGTGAATGTTCTTCGACTTTCTCGTTATACATTGGTCTTGATCTAGGTATTTTGAGCTTCTAAAATCATGACATCTATGTCTGGACCCGGATGTCTTGATTATTTTCGTCTAAACATTTCACTTTGGATGTGAATGTTTTTTCGACCTTTATCGTTATACTTAGTCTAGATCTAGGTATCTCGAGTACAAAAATCTTGACATCTCAGTCTGGACCTGGATGTCTTGATTATTTTCATTCAAACATTTAACTCTGGATGTGAATGTTTGTCAATCCTTTTCATTATACCTTAGTTTGGATCTAAGTATTTTGAGCACAAAATCTTGACATCTCAGTATGGATCTGGATGTCTTAATTCTTTTCGTTAAACATTTCACTTTGGATGTGATTGTTTTTCAAGCTTCTTCGTTATAGCTTAATCTGGATCTAGGTATTTCGAGTTTTAAAAAAATCTTGACATCTCAGTTTGGATCTGTATGTCTCAATTTATTACCTGTTACGCTTTTCAAGGAACCTGAGTGAGAGTTAGGTACTTGTGGAGTAAATAGGGATTTATCATGTATCTCAAGATGCTTTATCGCACTGATTGGTAAGTAATTGTAGGTACGTTCTTTCCTTTGACATCATGCATTTGCATTAGCATTTCCATGCACCATATGAATTGCATTTTTTTTTTTAAAAAATGAGATACATTTCCCGACAAAAAAAATCATTCAGTATATGTGCATAATCAAAATTTAGGTCTCAATTTATCTTTGAATGGAATCTCTACGAGCTCACCTCCAAAAAGGGGCAGCTGTTGACACATAATTTTTGGGCAACCCATTTAGTCGTTTATTGCATAAAAAATTAGGGATTAATTTTTTAACCCCTAAGAAAAAATATTATAATTCAATTGCATAGCATATAATTTTTAGGTGCATTTATTTTTTAATTTACATGTTTTGCATTTTATTTTTAGGACTGGTGGTGGAGGGGTGTGAATTAATATTTCTGAGCTCTAGCTTAGCAGGCCGGATTAAGCCCACGATAGGAGTAAATTAGCCCAAGCCCGTTGTTTTTTAAATTAATTATCTCATGGGAAATTGAGATTTGATGCGATATTACGGTGATTTTTGGAATCGGGTTGCAATCTTATCTTTTTTAGTCTTTAGGTGATAAGATCGTTGAGAATATTAAGGAGATAAGGAAAATAAGAGGATTTTGGGTGATCGAGAGGTTATAGATTATCTTTGCGTATATTGAAAAGGCGAGATAAAATATTCTACGAAGATCACCTATTTTTACTTATAAAAGCAATCGTGTACGGTGAGAGAAGGGGGCTTTTTGGATCCAAAGGAAAAGAACACAAAAAGCAAAAAGCAAAAAAAGCAAAAGGGGGAGAGGATTGGACAGTTACTGTTCAATCATCTTCTCCACGCTTTGCTCCATCCATTCGCGGCTCCATAACGCCAGTGACGCTCCTGCTCAGGCCACTCCACCAACTCTGCACCGAAGCACCACTGACGCCACCGAAGCCCCAAATCAGCAGTACCGCCGAGCTGATTTGCCCTCTGTTGCAGCCCACTGTGACTCGCGACCTCCTGCTCGCTCGCCACCGTGCCGGAGTGCCCCCCGATTTGCAGCGATTTGCAGCAACCCACGCGCCGGCCCCGTGCCCCTACTCGGCTGCTCCGTCCCCCGAAATCGCGACGCTGCCTTAGCCAAACCCACGAGTCTTCTCTGCTCCACCGACGTTCCGCTGGCCACACCTGAGTTCAACACCAGAGCCCCAACGGACAGCCCTCTGCTCTGACAACCCGTGCTGCATTGACGCCACCGAACTGCACTGCTCCGAGATCCCGTCGCGTCTACCGCCGCCTGCAAAGCCCTCGCGTCGCCGCCACACCAGCACTGCTACCACACCATATCCGGACACCCACCCAGCGTCGCACCACCAAAGCTACAGCCCAAAGTCCCGCCTCCACCAGATCCAGATCCATATCCAAATCCGAGCCCGCTGCTCCGCCTCATCCGCGACTTGCTGCTACTGCCGATCCACTCTTGCCAAGGCTCCAAACGCCGGCGACCAACCGCTTCCCGGACCTCCGACCTTTTGCTCTTGGTTGAGTACCCATGAGCCGCCGAGCCCTATTTTGGAAAAAAGAAAAAATCAAAAATCAAAATCCAATTAGGTAGTTTTTATTTATTTATTTTATTGTTCATTATTATTTTACTTATTTTGTCTTTTAGTGGAATTATTCCTTAATATATTATTGATATTCCAACATGAAATAGTCCTCAAGCTAGGGATTGACAGTCCGATTTTCGTGCCCGAAATCCAACTCACAATCCCTTATAAAAATCGACAATCAAATCTCAAGCCCGAGATTCGATTCGCGATTTAATTTAAAATTGGCCAAACCCGATCTCATGCGCGAGATATGATTCGTCAATTTTTGGATATCAATCTTATCTTGTTTGATTTATTGTCATCAAGTTGGTTGAGTCAATCTTATTTTTGTAAAAGAAAAATCCAAAAAATATTTGAGTTAGGATTATATTTGTTTTAGAATATTTCCGTAAAATTGCAATCTTATTTCGAATTTTAAATAAGAAAATCCAAAAAATGTTGAATTAGGATTAGGTTTTTATCTTTTATATTTAGAATAAGAACTTTATTTTGAATCATGGGAAAGAAAACCAAAAAAGAAAGCACATTTATTTAGGATGTTAGTTTTATCATTATTTGAATTGCATATGAAATTTTAATTTCGAAATTAATATAAAAACACAAAAAAGGTCATAATGTTAGTGTTAGGGTATCTTTTTGTACGTTATTGCATATTAAGATAAATTAGTTTCAATCCCTAGAATAAATTGCATTCTTTTTTTAAGAAAAAAATAAAAAAATGTCATTTGCATGTCATATAATATTAGATTCATAAAATGCACGTATCTTAGAGGTTGTTATTAGGTTCATTTAATTAGAAATTGTCCGTCATTGGGTTAGGTCATTTAATAAATGTCGCGTGACATATAACTCGCATATTAAATTGCATGTTGCATGTCATTTTAGTTGAAATAATTTTGTACGTTATTGCATTGCATTGCACATCATTAGAATTAAGTAATTTTGGTTAATTTAGATTGCATATTTAATTATTGCATGTTCATTAAGAAATCACAAAAAAAAAAAATTCATTAAGAAATCACAAAAAATTTTACTCATTCATATAGTTTAGGACATGTTGCCATGCCATATCATTTCATATTAGATTAGAAGCATTGCATTTCATATGAATTATATTCTAGTTAAAAAGTGAAAACAAAAAAAATTGAATGAGTAAAATTTTTTGTGATTTGGCAACATGTCTCAAATTTTTGTGAATGAGTAAAAAATTGTGATTTCTTAATGAAATTTTTTTTGTGATTTCTTAATGAAAATGCAATAATTAAATATGCAATCTAAATTAACTAAAATGACTTAATTATAATGACATGCAATGCAATGCAATGACGTACAAAATTATTTCAACTAAAATGACATGCGACATGCAATTTAATATGCGAGCTATATGCCACGCGACATTTATTAAATGACCTAACCCAATGACAGGCAATTTATAATTAAATGAACCTAATTAACAACCTCTAAGTGACGTGCATTTCATGAATCTAATCTTATATGACATGCAAATGACATTTTTTATTTTTTTCTTAAAAAAATAATGCAATTTATTCTAGGGATTGAAACTAATTTATCCTAATATATAATGACGTACAAAAAGATACCCTAACACTGCATAATGACCTTTTTTGTGTTTTTATATTAATTTCGAAATTAAAATTTCATATGCAATTCAAATAATGATAAAACTAACATCCTAAATGAATGTGCTTTCTTTTTTGGTTTTCTTTCCCATGATTCAAAATAAAGTTCTTATTCTAAATATAAAAGATAAAAACCTAATCCTAATTCAACATTTTTTGGATTTTCTTATTTAAAATTCGAAATAAGATTGCAATTTTACGGAAATATTCTAAAGCAAATTTAATCCTAATTCAAATATTTTTTGGATTTTTCTTTTACAAAAATAAGATTAACTCAACCAACTTGACGATAATAAATCAAACAAGATAAGATTGATATCCAAAAATTGACGAATCATATCTCGCGCATGAGATCGGATTGGTCAATTTTAAATTAAATCATGAATCGAATCTCGGGCTTGAGATTGGATTGTTGATTTTAGTAAGGAATTGCGAGTCGGATTTCGGGCGCGAAAATCGGACTGTCAATCCCTAGCTTGAGGGATTATTTCATGTTGGAATATCAATAATATATTAAGGAATAATTCCACTAAAAGACAAAATAAGTAAAATAATAATAAACAATAAAATAAATAAATAAAAACTACCTAATTGGATTTTGATTTTTGATTTTTCTTTTTTCCAAAATAGGGCTTGGCAGCTCGTGGGTACTCAACCAAGAGCACTCAACCAAGAGCAGCTGGTCATAGGTCCGGCAGGGGCAGTTGGTCGCCGGCGTTCTGAGCCTTGGCGAGAGTGGACCGGCAGCAGCAGCAAGTCGCGGATGAGGTGGAGCAACGGGCTCGGATCTGGATCTGGATCTGGCGGAGGCGGGACTTTGGGCCGTAGCTTTGGTGGTGCAACGCTGGGTGGGCGTCCGGATATGGCGCGGCAGCAGCGCTAGTGTGGCGGCGACGCGAGGGCTTTGCAGGCGGCGGTAGGCGTGACGGGATCTCGGAGCAGTGCAGTTCGGTGGCGTCGACGCAGCACGGGTTGTCGAGCAGAGGGCTGTCCGTCGAGGCTCCGGTGTTGAACTCGGGCGTGGCTAGCGGAACGTCAGTGGAGCAGAGAAGACTCGTGGGTCTGGCTGAGGCGGCGTCGCGATTTCAAGGGCACGGAGCAGCCGAGCAGGGGCACGGGGCCGGCGCGTGGGTCGCTACAAATCGCTGCGAATCGGGGGGCACTCCGGCGCGATGGCGAGCGAGCAAGAGGTCGCGAGTCACAGTGGGCTGCAACAAAGGGCAGATCGGCTCGGCGGTACTGCTGATTTGGGGCTCCGGTGGCGTCGGTGGTGCTTCGATGCAAAGCTGGCGAGTGGCCTAAGCAGGAGCGTCACTGGCGTTGTGGAGCCGCGAATGGACGGAGCAAAGCATGGAGAAGATGATTGAACAGTAATTGTCCAATCCTCTACCCTTTTTGCTTTTTTGCTTTTTACTTTTTGTGTTCGTTTCCTTCGGATCCAAAAAGCCCCATTCTCTCACCGTACACGATTGCTTTTATAAGTAAAGATAGGTGATCTTCTATTTTATCTCACCTTTTCAATATGCACAAAAATAATCTATAACCTCTCGATCACCCAAAATCCTCTTATTTTCCTTATCTCCTTAATATTCTCAATGATCTTATCACCTAAAAACTAAAGATAAGATTGCAACCCGATTCCAAAAATCACCGTAATATTGCATCAAATCTCAATTTCCCATGAGATAATTAATTTAAAAAACAATGGGTTTTGGCTAATTTACTCCTTTCGCGGGCTTAATCCGGCTTGCCAAGCTAGAGTTCAGAAATATTAATTCACACCCCTCCACCACCAGTCCTAAAAATAAAATGCAAAACATGTAAATTAAAAAATAAATGCACCTAAAAATTATATGCTCTGCAATTGAATTATAATATTTTTTTCTTAGGGGTTAAAAAATTAGTCCATAATTTTTTATGCAATAAATGACTAAATGGGTTGTCCAAAATTTAGATATCAATAGTGAAATTCCTTGTTGACAACAATTTTGAGCCTTCATCAGAGATTATATTTTAGAAAAAAAAAAAAAACATAATCAAATTAGATCTCATATGTTTTTCTCTTCAACTGAGTTCTTTCATAGTGGAGAACTCTCTCCTCCCGTCATTTCTAAAATCAGCAGCTGAGCTTCCCGGAGGACAAGACCAACCAAATATAACACAAAAAGCACGACTCTTCGGACTACGGAATTGGGCAGGGGCCGCGCGAACGCAGGCCCCCGCTGCCACAAATTATGACGTAGGCTCGGCCACTTGGGCCGACCTTGGGCTAGCACCCCTCCTCGAGTGCAATGGAGGTCACTAGACCCAGGCCATGAGCCTTCTCGATCGCCCATCGACCCCGTCCAGGTAAGTGATTTTCTCGTTCCCCAGGCCTTTGCTTTTACTCGGGTCCAACTCTCGCCGATTCAGTATTCACTCTGTGTGGGACAGAGAGAGAGAGAGAAAGGACCCAGTCAAAATTTGGGGTGAAGAATCAAAAAGGGTCTTTCTTGCGAACGGGGGACTTGCCATGATTCGTCATTGTGCTATTGCAGTTCGCAGGGGTTGCGTTTTTGGCTGGTTCACGTTGAGGAAGAGAGAAGAGGGTTGAAGATTATAGAAAAAAAAAAAAGGTCGGAAAGAGCATGGAACTGACGGATGTCCCATTCCATACTTCTCTGGGTATATCTAATTTGATGAATTTGATCCGTTGGTTTGAAAATGTGCTAATCACGGTTGAAGAGAGCTACTTTTGTCAGCAATCTGGTGAATCTATGTAATCTCGCTTACAAATCACTATTCATGGTCTTCTTAAGTACATAATTTATCAAGATTTCAATCAACCATTCACCTTATCACAATACCTTAAAATCATCATGAACTTTCCATTCATGTAAACTTGTTTTACTCTATCAAGATCCATCTAGCTCTTAATGCGTCTTTCACTGTGCTCAGGAAGTCATCAACAGTCCCAAGCCTTCCTTATATCAACATTATCTGAAATAAACAATATTTACATTTATCATATAATAATTAGAAATAAATGACTTTGTCAACTTTAAAACATCATAGAAGTTTTTTCCGGCGCTCATCTACCCTGGTTCTGTTTAGACAATCTTTTATTTTGTTCCAGAACATGGGAGTTTGCTATGTATGTGTCAGGGCATCTGAGTATGCTTAGATTTTTCTGCCCTTGATAATATTTTTGTGATGTTCAGCATGATTCTATCTTAACTTCACGCACAACACAAAATGAATGGCCGAACGCATAAAAATACAAGGCATCGGTGCTGGCTTCATCCCTGGAGTGCTTGATGTGAACTTACTTGATGAAGTTCTTCGAGTAAATTTTGATCCATACGAGAGAACAAATTTGTACTTTTCCTATTTTTGGCCTGCCATCTTGTTCAATCATCCTTCATTCCTCAATTTCATATCATCCATGCTATTGCACAAGGGATAAACGACTTAACATACCAATAGAAAGTCTGCTCTCTTGTTGATACCCATCTTACTACCTGATACAGTCACAATTTCTCGTCATCTAAATGACGACAACTCTTCAATCACTCGTGTTTTCCATGACCAGCATACTGATTAGCCAACGATCATCACTTTGCTTTGTAAAATCAAGGGGTACAGGGATTGCATAACTCTTAGGACAAACTCATGCGCTTTCCATCTCTTAAAGAACGGTTGGCACTTGTACACCTTCTGCTCTGTTCCTTCAATTCCTGCTATCTGGCAAGGTTGGATCATGTGTCATTGTCAATTCATTAACTGCCGCCTAAGGGGCCAATTTAAATGACTTCTATGTACTAGTAAAGCTACTTCACAAGGAAACTTGCTAATTTTGGAAAATCTTTATTCACAATTGCAGCAGCATTGATGGAATTTTTGCTAAATGGTAAAACATCTACTATTGGTACCTCCAATCTTTTCCATCACCTTGTTCTAGGCCCAGATACCATAAGCTCACCTTGGATGAAAAAGCCCTTGGAGATTCAATTTTCATTGAAGAGAAAGCCAAATCCTCACATGTCTGTATATCATTGTATGTTAAGCTTCTGAACGTAATGTGACCTCTATTGAGTAATTTCTCAGCAGCTATCACAGGACTGTCCTTCTAACTGTGCAAATATCAAGTGAAGAAGCTATTGCAACTACCGAGCTTTTTCCAGTGAAGGAGGTTTTGCTAGTAAAGTGACTTATCTATCTAGGGCACTGAGACTTCAGAACACAACACACTGACTAAAACCCATATTCAACTGATTTCTTGGGATATATCATGATCCCAGCAATTCAGAGATTTCTGCTGCGTGCTTTTCAGCCTGTTTTTTTTGTGATTTTATCTGTTGCACTTTGCAGGTTAGAATATCATCAGGTGTAGCCGCCGCAGCTGCAATCAAACTTGCCCAGAAAATTCTAGAAAGCTCATTGTGGTGAGTTAATTTGAGATTTTAAGAAATGGCAGATCTATTCACTCTATTAATAAGCAAGCCAATATCAAGATCAAGTGGATGAATAAAAATCTTGGGAAAATAAGTTCACGACCCGTGGGCCTTCTACCTCTAGACGGGATTAACAAAAACATAGAGTAAGGGAGGTAGTGAATAAATTAAGTGAATAAATTAATAAATAGATCAACCAACATTTATTGAATTTCTATTATTGGACATCTCATAAGCAGAATATCATGCATTTTTCAACTGAGTTCGCCGTAACATAGCTGTGTAAGCAGCATATTCTTCTTGATTTGTGAGTGTGGCTTACTTGAGTTTTGTTCAGCTTGATGTTGACCTTCTGTTGAATAGAACTATTCTGTTTTCCTCTATTCAAAAGACTAAAAACCATTTCTACCTGTTCATACTCTTCTTCAGCGGCAAGCAACCATTCGATCATACTTATACCAAATGTTTAACCCTTGCTCAGTTAGTCTTCGCAAGCTTCAGAGAGCGTTATTTGTCTACTGCGCTTTTTCAATCCGCGAAGCAGGAGGCAGAGAATATGCTTTATGAACCTTGACTATGAGTCGGCATATTTTCATCTGGTTTAACTGACAAATCAAGAACAAATTCCGGCGGGTCCTTTCTAATGAAGAGTTGTCCTAGTAACAAGTACAAAAAACGTGCTCTGGTTCCGTTCCCCCTTCAGTTTTCTTGTTTTCACCAGTGCAAACCAAGCTGCGCAGGCAGGCCATGGTGCTTGATATTCGTACTGTATTCTTCTCTTCAGCTGAATCCTTTTATGGTAGAGACCCCGCTCTCCAGCTGAATCCTTTTATGGTAGAGACCCCGCTCTCCAGAATCAGCTAAGGCAGGTTCAAGGAAGGTGAAAGTAGCCGAATATAATACAAAAAACGAATCTTCTGACTATGGAATTGGGTAGGGGCCGCGCGAACGCAGGCCCCCGCTGCCACAAATTATGACGTAGGCTCGACCGCTTGGGCCGACCTTGGGCTAGCACCCCTCCCAAAGTGCAATGGAGATCACTAGGCCCAGGCCATGAGTCTTCTTGTCGCCCATTGACCCCGTCCAGGTAAGTGATTAGTCCAACGCCCAGGCCTTTGTTTTACGCAGGTCGAACTCTCTCGCCCATTCAGTAGCCATTCTGTGTGGGACAAACAGAGCGAGATGGAGATGGAGATGGGGCAGTCGGTCAAAATTTGTGGTGGAGAATCAAAGAGGGTGTTTCCTGCGAACAGGGGGCTTGCCGAGAGTCGTGATCGTACTATTGTGGTTCGCAGTGGTTGCTTGTTGGCTGATTCCTTCGCCACGAGAAAGAGAGAAAAAGGTTTGAAGAAAAAGAATGGGAAAGAGCATGGAAATGAAGGAAGTTCCATTCCAAAATTCTCTGGGGGTATGTGATCGGCTGAATTTGAACAGTTCAAGTAGTGCTAGATGGATGTCTGCGAGCAGTCAACTACCTTCACTATGACAATCCTTTGGTTGATTAACTTACGCCGTAGATGAAGTCAAATTCCTAGCAGTTCGAGCATCACTACTTATGTCGTCGCTCTTGGAGTCTTCTTGTTTCTTCTTGGGAGTGGAGGCTCTTGTTCTTACCTGGTTGTTATTTAGTGCGCAGCCGAGATGACAGACTGATGAGTGAGTGGAAATTACGAATTGACAGAGGGACCTTATCTTAACTAATGCTGAGTCGATGCTGCTGTGCGTATCGTTGTGAGAGAGAGAGAAACCCAAGTTCCAAAGCCTTTGAATATTTTAGGCGGCCGACTCGGCTCACAGAGAAGAAGTGGAAGATGGCGGCCATGAAGGAGTGGACAGAGGACGAAAGCTTCGAAATCATCTGCAAATGAATCCTCAACTTCCTCTTGTTTAATTTCAGCAGCAAGTTCTAGTTTGTCTTCTTAAACTCTCTGACCTTTACGCCCTCCTTGTCTCTCTCTGCCTCATCTTCCTTACGGGGTTCAATCCGATTTCCTCGACGTAAATTCACATTGCTCGAATAGGTTTCCCCTCCAGAGCGATTGGCAAGGCATGCTGTCGTTTTCTAATCACTGGTTAGTTCGTGAAAAAAGCAGCGAACCGCGATGTTTTGATTGCTGCTGCTTTTGCTTCTTCTGATCTCGTTTCTGCTTGGGTGCTCGTTGAAGTTTGTGAGAGATTCTTGAGCTTACCTTACATTCGTTCGTTTGAAGAAAGTGGTTTGTGCTTTAGTCTGAAATGTGGGTGTTATGTTGAAACTTAATCATCTCAAAAATGTTGGTGCTTTGCTGCTAGACATTTAGGATGAGAAGGTTATGCTTTTAGATAATAAAAAAGTGTTCAAACTGTCAAAGAGTTTGGTGCCTCAAGGTATCTCAACTTGAATAGATTGGGGCCCAACTATCTACCACAAGCTATGTTACCATTTGTAAGTTTCCAGCGAACTTTGCATCTAATATTCGTGTTCTTTACATACGAGAAAATTAGCTATATTAAGGTATCTTAAACACTTATCTTCGAAATTTATATACTTTTTTATATATGACATTCTACATATAAAATTATGCTTTTGAATAAGACATTTTAACATGGTATTATATTTAGGTTTTGTTATAGTTCATTTCATATGTGCAGCCACCATTCATCAAATTTCACATATCGTTCACAATCCTCTTGCATATAATTAGAGATGCAAATGTATCTCACATTATTTGTAAACAGGGCTAATATGCTCTTTATATACATGTAATCTATGATGATCTCAAGTTTTTACTTGAAACTTTAACATTAATAAAAGGGAACAAGATTCATGAGGAAAAAAAATACAAAATGTTGGAATACAAATCCACCTTATTTGAAAAGGCCGAAGTGTGTGTCCTAGGAATTAAAGCAAAATTATTTTGATTGAGATTTATCAAGACATCCTAGAAATGTAAGGCAAGGAACTTTAATCTCTCGGGGAAAAGAAGTGTCGTGAGAAAGTGTCCAATAGAAAATGTCTGTTTGGTGGTCACTATAAAACCAAATGTCCTATCATACAACATTAAGATTTAAGGTGAAGAACGAAATGTAAATAACCAGCCATTACATTTAAAATTAGTTATTCCTTTTAGAATTGTCTAATAAGTTCAAATTAAGTCAATATTGTAGCTCACAAGAATCGAATTTATAGACAAAATAACACCACAACCGTTTGATCATATGAACATCATTATGACTAATTATATAATTGGCTTAGTCATAGCGAATGGAGATACAAAAATTTCTTAAACCACATACGGGATTGGCATGCTATTTCCTTTTTGGGCCTTTGTGCTTAAAATGGGATCAAGCACTTAATCGTGGAGAGAATTTTAACATCATGGAGAAGAGAAAAAGCATTTCTCAAAGAATGCACCAAATTTACTTCTTTACTAGATTATTATAACATAATTCTGCTTCTAGTTATTGATTGCTGCTATTGTTGTGCAAAGTAAAAAGAGCCTCCTACTTTTAAATAAGAGTTCTCAAGCGTTTTTTCTTCCACCAGATACACTTATTTATTTTACAAATGTTATGTCCACAGAAGAATGTGTAAATTAATGATCTTATCTTGTCTCTGACATTTTCTAATATTAAGGATTTGGATAATCTTTATTTTGTGAAAACCTATTTAAAAATATTTCCAGTCTCGAAATACTTCACTTTCAATTAATATAATTATTTTGTGTTATGTATTTATATCAATAACTCTAAAAAAATTACAATTGAATATGCAAGGACAGGAGGGAGAGTTTTTGCAAACATAAATTCTCTTGGCAAACATAAATTCTCAACAAATCTATAACATATAAAATCCATGTGAAGCACGAGCAGCTGTGCTAGTCCTTTCAAAAAGCTAATATCATCCTGATGAACTCTTCGTAATTAATTTGGCCATCACCGTCCAAATCTGCCTCTCTCATCATCTCTTCCAATTCTTCCTCCGTTAACTTTTCTCCCAGTTTGATCATCACCTGCTTCAACTGTAATTACACACCATTCAAGAGAAGATGTAAGCAAGTAAAAAACCTAGAAGAATTGAAATCTCTTATGTTTCAACTAAACTGAAATCGAAAGGGAGATCATCACGAGTCATACTATTTTTACCAGCTTAGTTAACCTTTACTACAAGTAGATTAATCTCTCTGGGCGATTGTAATCGTCAATAGATCCATCTCGTAGACAATTTTTATCGACAGCCTATCAATAACAGATGAGTTATGTGATCTGGCTCACTTGCAGGTAGTTATGATTGAACCAGAATGTATATATATATAGAAGAGGATGTAAATAAGTTCTCTAAGCCCCACATGCATAATCACACTTATACTAAACTGAAGTTCTCTTCTTCTTCTGTTTCACTGACTTAAGCATCGGAAGGGTCTTCCTGAGGAATTCCTCAGGAAGCTTTTGTGTAGATCAGTAAAAGTTCTTCAAAGGATTGCCAGAAACCATTGTCAGGGACTTTCATCCTTTCTCTCCCTTCTTCGTGTTAATTCTGGTATGCGAAGTTAATATTTGCCTCTCATATTAGTCTAGTCCCAAAGAAGGAAGACGAGTAAAGGGTTTGCAACTTGTAGGTAGAAAACTCAAAGACTAAGTGGATCATGTTGAAAACCCTAAATAAGAAAAGAGACGTCTAGCAGTGTTAATAAAGCTAACCACAGAAAGGTCGTTCAAGATTAGTTGAGTGATTAGAGAAAAGACATGGCTCCTGTTTTGCGTAATTGTAGAAAGAATTCTACGAGTGGTTAGATCGCCAAACAAGCCATATTCTCACATTCAAAGTATCTTTATTTGTGCTTAATTACATCTACAGGTAATACAATGCATAAGAAACCCTGATAAGCTGATAATTTATGTCGGACGTTTTTGTGGTTAACGAGATGTTTCACGGGCTGGAAATACTACTTACCTAAAATGGAGCTCCCCGTTAAAGGTAGAGATTTTTAGGAATATGAATTCCATTCACAAAAGTTCATTTAAGATTTCTCTGTCACCTTCCCTTCCTTTTAATGTGGTTTAGTTAGGAGGAATTGCTCTAAAATACAAACAAGACACTATTAATGAATTATAAGTTGAACAAGGAATGTGGGTTCAAAAATAACTCAAACCTCGTTAGGAGATATGTAACCATCTTGATCCTTGTCAATGACCTTGAAAGCTTCCTTTAATTCCTCCTCGATCTCAGTTTCCTAAACATAGATATCACCAATGAATATGCGTTCATCCAATCAAGTACTTGCAAATATGTAATTTAAGTAAAACTAGCTATTTTGATTTATATATCTACATGTATGTGTACATATATAAGTATGATATTACCTTGATTTTTGTAGCCATAAGATTCAAGAACTCCTCAAATTTTATAGTCCCACGGCCATCAATATCGACCTCATTAATCATGCTTTGAAGTTCTTCCTCTGTGGGATTTTGGTCCAAGGATTTGATTGCAGTCGCCAATTCCTTCATTGTAATGCATCCTGTGTACCAAGCAAGCCAGTAATCAATCTTCTTGGAAGGCAAACACACATTAGGTGTTGAGATATCATAATCAGAATACCCTTAGCGCCACATAATTTCTATGTTCTCAATGATGAAGCACAAAATCTATCCCCATCAAATCAGTTGTCTACGATGAAAGATGAATCTAGCATAGTTACACGGTTGCATGGAGAGATCAGAAGAGGCTAAAGCAGTTGCATTCGAGATTTTACAGCGCAGGTTCAAATCAAAAAGAACCATGAAAATGGGAAAAATCAAACGTAACGGTGTAAACTATTCGGACAACACTGTCCGCATACAGATTTTTATATCCCAAAATTATCATGGAGAACTGTATGTTACACCCCATGGAGAAGTAGATCATGCAATAGCAATGAATCAAAAAAAAAAGCTAGCAAATAGAGAAAGTGAGTGTAGGAAAAGATTGTTCAAAAATAATAATACAAGTACCAAAAAAAAAAAAAAAACTAAGGGTTACCATCCCCATCCTTGTCTAGCAAACAAAACGCTTCCTGGAACTCATCTATCTGCTGTTTAGTTAACACATCTCCTCTTCTTGGCTGCATATTGATCTATGCAGAGCGAGCGAGCGAGAGAGATAGAGAGAGAGAGAGAGAGAGAGAGATGATATTAACCCCAGTTAGTTCCTGCACGAGTTCTTATACTGAAATTTTCAAAGGTTGTCCTAGGATGGGCTGTCTCTTTCATTATTAACATTAGACTGGGAAATCTGGAACGAAGAACACGTTTTAGACGGTCAAACATGCATCTACTTGAATTCGTCTCAACGAGTTTTTTGGAGGTGTTTTCTCAAATCTTCCACATAATGCCGATGGAGTAGAATGTCAAAGTGGCCACGGCTTCCTCCGTACTCCTTTTCTTACGCCAATTTATGAACAAGCTTCGAATTCTCCCCCACCAAACGTGACTTTGACGAGGCAGTGGAAAGCGAGATTCAAAACTGGTTCGATGACGACGTAAGTAATTTATGGGACCAAAGCAGTGAAAGCACTTCAAATTCGTTGTCGGTTTAAACAGTAGTTGAAAGTTTCCAATTTGCCAGCTCATATATGAAGAATTTAGGGTTACCACGTGTACCAAAAATTACCTCAATTGGAAATTTTTCTGTTCACATAGAGATTAATCTATCATCGCAAGGGAGAATGAAAGATAGGGCACGTTTGATTTTAGTGAAGCTTGCGCGGATCAACATGGGAAAGTATTTTCTGATTAGGGCAACGACGGACTATCTATGACCCACGTACGTACATTTTGCACTTAACAAGAGAAAAAAATGGCTTGGAATGGTTGAGAAGGGATAGCCCGAAAAGGGTCCATAAATTCCCTGTGCAAGTATCTCCAAGGACTGCGTAATAGTCCCTGGAGAAAGCTTCTAAAACCTTTTTTTCTTGGTCTGTAGCTTATAAAACCTTTGACTTTGTCGTTTCCCATGAATATTCAGGCATCGCTTAGGCTGAAGAATGGTCGTGAAGATGGAAAAATATATGGTCAAAAAGAAATGGGAGGAGGATGACCCTAAAATTCTAGCTACTGACCTTTTTCTGGCGTTTTATATGTGTGAAAAAGGGCAAATATATCATTTATTAAATTTATTTGACGTAAGTATCATTTGTTTTATTCAATGGCTGGAAAATGAACGAGAACGACCAAATGAATGAAAGTGTTATGGTTCCCACCACACCGACGAGTCATACTAGGATTTGAACATTTAGCGAGGAATAAAAGGAATTTTGTGAAAGGTTTTGTGGGACCGCCAAGCAATTTGGTATGCGCTTTAAGTTATCTTTTAGCTTGATTACGACAATTTGTTGATTTCGTTTCAATACTTGGGCCGAGTTTGTTTTATTGAATCATTTTCCCAAAAAATACAGTGTTTGGACGAAATTTGAAAATGAATTGAATATAATGTTTCGCCATTTGCAAATGAAAACTTGATTTTATCTTCTTGAAAAGATATGCACTATTTATATGATATAAATGATACCCAATCAGCTAGGTCCTGTCTGCAAGAGCCATGGTTTCTTAGGCCTAGCCATTGGGAACACAAGCATGGGCACCAAGGACTTGGACCTAGTCTCGATGGAGTCAAGCTCATGAGCTTTTGACTTGGGCACAAGAGCTAGATACCTTAGAATGATCACTAGTGACCTAAGCATGAGCGTTGGCTCTTAGATGTACCCAAATGACTGAATTTGGAATTTGTGACATTATTTCGTTGAGAATATGTTTCGAGTTTGAACATAAACAGAAAAGTTTCCTAATTCCAGTAGATTTCATATTTTAAATGGGTTTCATAATTGGAGTAGATTTTCTATAAATATATATATATATATATATAAATATATATATATATATATATATTATATTGGATTCAATTCTTCCCTATATCTAAGAAATGGATATTCTTTTAGAGAAGTATTAGAAAGGTTTTTTTCGTGATTACACCTTGAGATCGTTCATTATAAAGCCAATTAAATCTTTAATTCCTTTATGAGATAGAGAGATTATTTTGGGATGAATGGTGATTGCTAAACACCTAGTTAAAGGTGCAACCATTGTGATAGAGGAAGTTGTATTGAAAAATCATTGTTGGAGTAGTTAAAGGTGCAGGTAGAGTTGATATTATAATAAGATCTAGGGTTATAACAAAGTTCAAGCATGGCTTGGACTTAAAAGATGTCTACGGTGATTAAGCCCATAAGGGCCATAGGAGAGTAGTAGTAAAATTTGGATTCCAAGGAAGCAATGGCGACTTGGTTCAAACATCAAGCAAGATGGAGATTGTTGAGAATATATCTTGAATTTGAGTATGAAGAGAAAAGTTTTCTTATTTAAATAGGTTTCATAGTTGAAATAGGTTTCCTAAAATGAAATCTCCTATTTGGATCCAATTCTTACTAAATTATAAAAAGTGGATTTTTTCTTTTATGAAGAGTATTAGAGTACCAAAGAGGCTTCTTCATGAATCACATCTTGAGAGCATTTAATGTGAAGTTAATTAAGTTTTGAAATAAGGTTTGTTAATTCCTTTATGGCATTGAGAAATTATTTCGTGAAGAATTGTATGGACTAAACACCATGTGAGTTATTTTGTGTAATTTGGGATTGGGAAACACTAAGAGTGTTTAGTAACTCAAGTATAATTATAATTGTTGTAATATCACTTGATTTATAGTGGAATTATTTACCATTTTTCCTCCGGACATAGTCAGATCACATTTTCCGAAGCGAAACCATCCAATTATTTCCATATCTATTATACGAATGTCAATTTAGTAATCAACTTTTCAATCTCACCAATTTGGCCCTAAACCATTTGCGCGAGATTCTAACGTAATCACTCCAACTAACGTTTGCCATAAATTGCAGCCACGGGAGTGTGCCACAAATGATAGTCAACGCTGACCGAATCTCCACATCAATGAGTTCCAGCAAAAATCGACAACATTGGAATTTCGCACAAAGGGTTTAGATCTACATAGACCTACACAGTACAATAAATCGATGGCTAACTGGGTAATTTTCGCCCGCATTGTTAACATTTAAGCATTAATTCTTGTGATTTAATAGGTGAGAGTAACCGCGTCTAGTTTTGGATGGTCCGGCAATTGATTAGTGGTTACGTTCCTCACGAATTTTCTTAACGAGAAAGGTAACGCGGGCGGAGCAGGAGCAGGAGCAGGGAAAGAAATTGCGGAGCAAGACACACGGCACGAGAAATTATATTAATTGCCCGCCAAAGACCGTTGACCCCCTCCCAACGAGATCCGTTCCCCCTCCGCGTTCGTTTTCTCCGCCGCTCCCCCGCTTTTGCCCTCGGGCCTCCTCCGTAATTACGGAACTTGCCCCCACCCGGCGCGGCCTCGAATCATTCGGATCGCGCATCGCCTGAAAGTGAACTTTTCGTGCACCTTTTCGCAAGCGTTTTCCGGCTTCCGAAAATGGACGTTCGCTTTCTTTTTCTTCTTCTAATTCCCCATCTCGGTAGGAGGAGTTGACTAAAAGCGTGGCCCTCCTCCAAAAATCCGCGTTTCTAATTTGAGTCCGATAGAATCGTATTTATAACATTCGTGAGCAAATTCATGAATATTCATCGTGACTTATATAAGAATAATTTTTTTTTTTTTTTTAAATTCATCTCACCCTTTCAACAACTCTCACATCTTTCATGTATAATTGCTCCACTTGTTGGTCCACACGGTCCTCTTAGACCATTACCCAATAGAGGATTGGTTTTAATTGATTCGTTTCATTGACACATATCGACTAAAAACTCATCAAATAAAAAAGATGAAGAAAATTGCGGTTCAATTATGATCATGATCTACATTGGTTCAATTCATGTGGATGTTCCGTGCAAAAAGAGTCATCATGCCCACATATAATAGACTAAGATTCTAAAGAAGCACCGCTCAATTTATAAAAAAAAAAAAAAAAAAAGATTGATTATCGTTTTTTTAATACGATTTAGCCAATCTCATTCTAATTATGAAAATAAGTGATTTAGATATTTTGAGTATTTTGAAATTCTCTTGATCCGTGAAAATAATTCCAATTTCCAGTGTCGTCAAAATTCTCAAGATTTGGATAACCAGAAATTCCCGACACGGATGAGAAACTTTTGAAATCGATTCGTGTCGTCTTCCGAAAATTGAAAAAGAAAAAGCCTAAAAGAACACGTAACCTTTTTCCACACAACGAGGGTGGCACGATTCGTAATTTGTCGAGAACTCCGAGTCCTAAAGACCTGCAGAACCTGCGCAGAACAAAATCAAAGCAAAGCAAAGCAAAGCGAAGAGCAGAAACCATCTCCTCGTCTCTTCTCTCTCGCACGTCACGCACGAAAATTCAATTTCAAACTCTCTCTCTCTCTCCTCTCTCTCTCTACAATGTCGTCCGGCGGAGGCTTCGCGGTCGTCGACGGCGCGCAGCTCGGAGACGTCGACCTCTCCCTCCCCGACCACGGCGCCGCCGCCGCCCCCTCACCGGCGCTCAGGTCAGTCCCGCCGGATTCCTCGCCGTCTCCGGAACGATCGCCGCTCCGATCGCGGCTCCGATCGGCGCGTTCCTCACGGCCGAAGCCGGCCGCGCGCGTCTCGATCCGATGAGTGCGGTTCGATCGCGTCCGGATGATCGGTCGTGCGAGTTGTGTATGCGCGTGCGTGCGATTCGATTTGTGTGAGCGTCCGATCGTTTGTTGGCAGGTGATTGAGCTCGCGGAGTCCAGAGTTAGCGATCGTCTGTACGGCATCGCGTTGCCGGAGACCATCAGGTCCGCCGCTCTCGGCCGCGTCGGCGGCGGTTTCCAAGGAGCGGAGCTGGACGGGGATCAGGCCGCGGAGAAACTCAAGGAGTACGTCGCCGCGATCGCCGATGCATTGAAAGGTGATGAGCTGCGATGGCTTTTGCATTTCGTGTCCTGAGTATGTTTAGGGGCGGTGCGCGTAGTTGATGCTGGATTTTTCAGTGCTGCTTGTTGACGATTTAATTGGTAATTTGTTGCTGAGTAATCGGTTCCTCTGTGAGCATCATAGCTTTTTGCACTATCTTCAGATGGAAATTTATGAGTACACGACCTTTCTCCATCACAAATTAGGTGAGAAAATTGTTGAGAGAAAGAGCGAAAATTCCACTTCGGAAAGCGATTCGGAAATGTGCTGACTTTCTCACCTTGGAAAAAATGCCCTGGAAATTTGCAAAACGTACATTTGCGCCACCTGTGAACGTTTGGACCACTCTTTTTTATCCCTTTTCTGGGACTCCAGCGTCACTGCTATTCGAATTCGCGTTAAAGAATTGTAACCTTGAAATAGAACATGTAGTGAGTTGTGCATTTAGGAGTTGCCACGGAGATGAAAGATGAGAAGATATGATATGTTGGCGAAATCAATAAGGGAACAGTTGTATTGCATTTTGGTGTTTGTTCCTGACATCTAGGAGAACTGGTAGTCGAGCCCCAGCATGCACTAGATTGTGCGTTTATCTTTTCTTTTTCAGTGTAAAATCTGTCTCTTTCAAACAGGAAAGATACCTCTTTCTGCAATGGATATGAATTCTCGGTGCTTACTGTTGTAGAAAGCACATGCTTCCGTTTTGCTAAATGAATGACAGCATCCACATGTTTTACATAGTTTTAGGGTTGTTAGTATGATCATTTAATATGCTAGGATAATGTGTAACCAGACGCATGTATGCGTTTACTGTCTCTTTTGTTCAAGTCCGTTATTCTAAAAAAGATGTCTCATCAATGACTGTGACATGCAGATGATCCCATTGTTGTATCAATTTTGGATGGAAGTGCTATACAGTTATATCTAGAGGATGAAGATGATTTTGCAATGGTAGCAGAGAATCTCTTCACAGAACTAGATGCTGAAGACACGGGAAAGATCAAGAAGAGTGAGATTAGAAGAGCCCTTGACCACATGGGAGTCGACATGGGTGTTCCTCCACCTTCAGGTTAGTTTTTTCCTATTCTGTCCGCTGTATTAATTGGCTCATCTCTTGGATTACTTGATTTACTTGCAAAGGATTGGACATACAGATGTAATAGCAAACCAGTTTCTAATCCTGATCATAAAATGGCATCCTCTGTTTCATAAAGTCATAAAGTCGAATGATTGTTTGAGCAGAGCTACCCCTGCTTAGTGACATCTTGAAGAAACATGGAGCTGAAGGAGAAGAGGAAGTGGGCCAAGCACAATTTGCGGAAGTACTCCAGTCTGTTCTACATGAAGTAGCAGATACCCTGGCTGAAAAGCGCATCGTTATCACTCATAATGCGAAGGTTGTCAATGGTTCTAAGATCAGAAAGGTAATAAATTGTCCATTAGTTCAGTATATTATATCGAGATGCCTTATTCATAGACTAAAAGATCTTCAATTTTGCTTCATTCCTACTATCTACTGTTTCATGTTTCATATGACATGATATGCAGCAGAAGCATTACACTGTTAAATCTTCCTAATAATATGAGCATGCGCCATTACAAATCCTGCTTTATGTACGAATGAGGCATTATTTGTATGTCAAATAAGTTGAAGTTATATTGTAAAATTCATTATTCCACCAGTGTGGTTATGCACATATTTCTGCATAAAACAATGATTGTTCTAATGACCTGCATTCAAGAATGATCAAGCAGAAATATGAAATGTTAACATGACAATTTGTCTCTCAATATTTAAAAAATTCTCTTCAGAATGGTCATCCAGCTAACAATCCACTTCACCATCTTCATAAATATTTGGCATTGGAGATATGGTTGATACGTTGAGGGAGAAATGGTCCTACTTAAAACATTCCCTGGCATTTGTTTAGAGTTCTAGGACAAGAGATTCAAAATTTAGAAGATGTTTGTTTCCTTTCTGTGCTAGGAATTTTCATAGCTCTGTTGTGACTCCTCTTAGCATCTTTGGTGTGCTCTCTTGATTAAACTTGCAGCTCTTGGGCAATGAAAAGCAACTGACAAATGTCACAGAGAAGATATTGGAGGGGAACCATGAAAAAGATTGCGTTGAAACAGTTCGGAAGTATCTGGAGAAAAATGGTGCCGATATGGGACTGCCGCCACCGGACGTTGAAGAAGCAGTTGCACTTTACAATGCAGTATTTTATAGTGCTGCTTATGATAAGAGTGTTTTGGAATGGAGAAAGGACGAAATCAGGGAAATTGTGAAGGAGATCTTGGAGAAGTTTGCGGAGCAACTCGAAACCGATCCTGTTTTTGTTGATCTTGGCAATTGAGGGAGAAATGTGGTGAGAAATGCAGTGATGTATAGTATTTCTCGGTGATGCGGCTCATCCAGTCAGCATTACCAATGACCATTTTGCTCTCCCCTGCTAGATACCGTCTTCATGTACCTTCTTCAGACAGCTTCATTACTTTCTTGGCCACTCCTGACCCCTCCTCATGGCCATGGTCACCTTATGTAATTTATGTCATGGGATACAATGAGGGATTGAGATGCTGAATAACAGTTCAGTTTCGGTTCGGACATTTCTTTTTTCACTAATTTGCACGTTGCAGATAAGCTTTTCTTCCTTGCGGCACTTAAGACTTGCATGAGCACATGATCTTTTTTCTCCCCGATTAGTAGGATGGAAGTTCCTTGTGCCCCCGATCCTTGGCGATCCACTTTGATGGTGGTCCTTATGAGTTAAGACCACGAACCTTCGTATCAGGTTTCCGAACGGTTGTGTTGGATTATGACGAAATGTCTACTTCTACCTTACATCACCCGGCAGCTGCCGAACCCAGTTCATGTCAAGTCCCATCTCTTTGAAGAAATATACATTTTCCTTCCTAGCTGTCCATCTTTGGTTTCCAACATACTTGCTGAAAATTGCAATCGCAGATGGCGTCACGTTACAGCCCAACAGAGGGCAAGCAATCCATGTCATGAACAGAGGATCCCCGAGAGTTTAGTTCCAAGATATTACGCCTATGACGATCCAAACCCTTGAGAGCCCCTAACCTCCGGAGGTCGAGTGCGCTCCTCTACGCCTCTAGAACTACCACTTTGCATGAGCCCAAGCCAGGCAAAGTGAGAAACTGACTCGGTCTTCACATTACGGTACCGCTACCTTCCTATATCAGGGGCATTTGTGGGGCTCAAACTGACGGATGATACAAAACCAACAACAGTTCGGACAAAGTGACTCTGTTCTAGTAGAAAGATCCAAAATTTCTCTACAGGGTTCCAATTTGCCGGGTACCTACAAAAACGAAACACAAAGAGTCGGGTCGAAAAAGTTCTGAGCATTTTCCGAGCAGCTTCCTTTGGTTTTGTCCGAAACCAGATGAACAGCCCCACCTCTCTTTCTGCGAACCTTCTTTCTTCCCCTGAACCAGTGCTCGTTGCGACTCAAGACACGGCCCTCCCGCCACCTACACACACACAAAGTAAAAAAAGAGTCATAGGAAAAGAACAAACATCATCGTATTATACGCATCAACCTAACATAACCATCTATTGCATAATTAATATGAATGCAATGTGAATCTCGTTTTTCTGACACAAAATCTCTGCCATCTTTCTCGTAATTTGCAAGTGAAGGATTGCGAAAGATGCCTTTCAGATTCTCCGCGCGGCAAAGGGCAAATTTGGCCCATCAAACGCGACGATTTGTCCCGGTTAACGCCACCAACCCAGTCAAAAGAAGGGATGATAGAAAAAGGGTGTAGTAATGCATATCAAAATTACATATCAAAACGTTAAAAATCTCATTCAAGCAAGTTTCTTTTTTCCTTGGAAAATCAGACATAAGATGAAATTTCTCTCTCCTCCTGTGCTGAAGATCTTTAAGTACCAAACTTTTATTGCAAATGGGTGTCCCCCACATCGGGGGAACGAGATCTCCTGCGCATATACTCTCTCTCTCTCTCTCTCTATCTCTCTCTAAAGAGAAGAGGACAAATTCTGTGCCCATGTTTGTCTTGCTGCTTCACCGCGTGGCCTTTAAATAGCGGGAGCATTTGGGGCTCGCAGACCATCCACATCTCTCTCGCTCCTGCTCTCTCTCCCTCTGCCCATCGTGCCTTCCATTGTTTTGCTGGGACTTCGAAAGATCCAATTCAGGTGCTTTTTCAAGTTCATTCCTTTCTGTTTTGCCAAAGCTTCTGAGCTTCATCCGCAAATGGGTTCTGTCCCTTTCATTTCCTGATGTGCTGTGGCCCTTTCGTGCGTGCGACGTTCTTCGCGCGCGTGATTTTCTTGAAATTCGCCGAATTAACGATATGGGTTGCTCTTGCTTGCTTCAAAGTTTGCTCTTTCTTTGATGTTGGGGATGATGTGCGCTGGTTGGTTTCCAGATTCTGTTGTTGCATTGTCAATTTAGCTGAAAATCATTTCATCAGAAGCTTCAGTACGGCCTCTTGAATTGTTTTTTTACCGTAATTTTGAGAAATTTGCATTTTTTTTTTTTTTTGTGATATAGCTAGTATTTTCACTTGATGTTAGTTTATAGTTGTTGTCGCTTTACCTCTTATCTCTTTTTTTCAGCTTTGTTCATTCCATGTGATTTCGGTTCTTGTCAGGACGCAAGTCTAGGAATTCTTCATCGTTATACCTCGGTTCAGATTTCATGCTATGACAAGTTTTAAACGGGAAAATACGAAGTGGGATTTTGTCGGCATCGCATTTTATTGCACCACATATATTGCTGGGAATTTTCGTTTTCCATGTTTCAACATCTGTGTTTTTCTTTGGTTTTGTGGTTTCTTGTTCTTCTGACGTGCGTTGCATGGATGATATATATCATCATAGGAAATTTACTGAGGTTTTACATCGCCAACATAATTTGTGTTTCCACTTCACTAATCATCAGACTCTCGTTTGCCTGATGTGGGCCAAATGAAGTTGATTTTACATCTCATGGGAAGTTGTATTTCACTTCACTTATCACTATGATATTATGCATGCTTGACGATAGTTGGCTGTCGTCTCTTCACCAGAGATTTGAAAAAATATAACCCTGCTTGAGTTTGCCTAAGATTTACATTCATATATATGCATCAATCAGCGACTCAGCATGTACCCTCTCTGTATTAGTCCACCTTTCATGACTGTTATATGAATTTACTGCAGCTGTTGATATTTCCTCCTGAATATAGGGACTTACTCTCTTGCCTACTGCAGGATGGGGAGCATTGATGGGACTGACTATGGCGCATTCACGTATGAAAATCTCGAAAGGGAGCCTTACTGGCCATCCGAGAAACTCAGAATCTCCATCACTGGTGCAGGTGGTTTCATTGCCTCTCACATTGCCCGGCGCCTGAAAAGTGAGGGCCACTACATTATTGCTTCAGACTGGAAGAAGAACGAGCACATGACTGAAGACATGTTCTGCCATGAATTCCATCTTGTCGACCTTAGAGTCATGGATAACTGCTTAAAGGTTACTAAGGGGGTCGACCATGTGTTTAACCTCGCTGCCGATATGGGTGGCATGGGCTTCATTCAGTCCAATCATTCCGTCATTATGTATAACAACACAATGATCAGCTTTAACATGCTCGAGGCTGCTAGGATAAATGGAGTAAAGAGGTGCTCAGGCCTGCATAAATTTCACAATCTCCTTTTCAATTACATGTCCTGTTTCATCTTTCTTCAGTGCCTCATTCATGTCCAACTGTTTAATATCTGTGCCTGTGCAGGTTTTTCTATGCTTCTAGTGCTTGCATTTATCCTGAATTTAAGCAACTGGAGACCAATGTGAGCTTGAAAGAGTCTGATGCATGGCCTGCTGAGGTTTGTTGCTTTTCAAGTTTAAGTTGAAGACCTTATGCATTTGGGTTAAATACATAACTGGGTAGGGAAGTCACATATCGATCTTGGCATTCTAAATTTCAGCCTCAAGATGCTTATGGCTTGGAGAAGCTCGCTACTGAGGAATTGTGCAAGCATTACACCAAAGATTTTGGAATTGAGTGCCGCGTTGGAAGGTTCCACAACATTTATGGTCCTTTCGGGACATGGAAAGGTAAGCTTTTTCTTTTTTTTGTTGCAGCAATTGGATTCATTGCATGATTTCCTCACTTTTGCATTTTATTAACGAAGTGGCTTGGATGTTATGTTATTTAGGGGGAAGGGAGAAGGCTCCGGCTGCTTTTTGCAGGAAGACCCTCACTTCCACTGACAAGTTCGAAATGTGGGGAGATGGCCTTCAGACTCGATCTTTTACTTTCATTGACGAGTGTGTTGAAGGTGTTCTTAGGTGAGCCCAACAGCTATTTAGCTTAATGATCATATGTCTTCTCTTTCCTTTCCAAGGTTGTTGGGTCTTGAGTTAGATTAACATGACTTTTTTTTCAGTGTCAGCTTTCATTTGTTAAATTATTTAAAATTATGTGCATGGATGTTTTACTGAGTAAGGGTAAACCAAGTTAAGCAACCAAGATCTTTGGTATTACCAACCTTCTTGGGAACAGCTAAGGCGACGTTTCTTGTGAATCTTGCCTTTTCAAGTTCTTAATTATATGGATCTAGCTTCTAATGTCTTTGCAGAATGGATGAAAAATTGACGTTTGGAAGGGTCTGTTCTTTAATAATTCATATGGTCTGAGTTGTTGTATAAAATAAATGGATGTTTGCAGTGTGTTGGATTTTACCCGACTTGGTGAACCTTGTATGTCTACATATTTTATTCGTCTGAGTGTGTTTAATTTTTATAGCTCCGTTACTTACTGCTTATCCTGTGGATGCGTCAGATTGACAAAGTCAGATTTCCGCGAGCCAGTGAACATTGGAAGTGATGAGATGGTTAGCATGAATGAAATGGCTGAGATCGTTCTTAGCTTTGAGAATAAGAAGCTTCCCATTCATCACATTCCTGGTCCTGAGGGTGTCCGTGGGCGCAACTCGGACAACACGCTTATCAAGGAGAAGCTTGGTTGGGCTCCTACCATGAAATTGAGGGTAGGCCATTGCTTATACGTAAAGATAGTGATTTTCCCCCTGAACCCAAACATAGCTTTGAACCACAACTCTCGAAAGTACATTGATTGCTACTAAATAGAACGATACCCATCCCTTGGACCGACCAGAATTTCTCTTCGTCCGCTTCTTCTCTCCAAACGACTGATTGAATGCATTAATTTTGCAGGATGGCTTGAGAATCACATACTTCTGGATCAAAGAACAGATTGAGAAAGAAAAGGCTCAAGGGATGGACCTCTCCATTTATGGTTCATCTAAGGTTGTAGGAACTCAAGCCCCTGTTCAGCTCGGTTCACTCCGAGCTGCCGATGGCAAGGAATGATGCCATACCTCCAGTGTGACTTCTCCAGCTGTTAGTTTTGCTTTGAAATGGCTGTGGTTATGCCTTGTGAGAGCTTGTTTGATTGCAATATGGTATCTATGTTGCCTTATGGCAGCAATGTTTTCTGCTTGTTTGTATCCTCAATAGTTAGGCGTCCGTCGCAGGCGATGCGGTTATTACTCTTCTGGTTGGAGTCATTCTCTCGAACTTCACCAGATTTATGTATCTGCTTCGTATTTATTGGAGATTTGAGATATGCAATGATAATAAGAAGAGCTCATCCACATCCATTCTCCAAATTATTTGCATGACTTCCTTTGCCAATGTTCCACTGCGTTTGAATGGCATTACATTTTGTCAGCAGCAAGAATCTCCTAACCGTTGTGGCTGTTCCAGACCCACAAAGAGAAACCTTGGAATGGCAGGCAAGAGGCAATAAATACAACCCACTTCTTTAGCCCCACAATCCTTGTGTGCCTTCCCTTGCTACATCCGACTTTCGTATACAGCATCGACTCTTCGTTAGACTATTCAGCCATTAATTCGAGTGGACCTCACGTGGGATCCACATGATACAACGGTCCTAATAAAATGAGCACACACGAAACATCTCGAATAGACTGAGACTAACCCTCCTACCCGAAAGAAGTGAAAGGAAAGATCTCGATGTGGGTTAGTCCCAGCTCTAGGAGCCCAATCCATTTTTAATTTTGGAGGGGATTAGGGCCTTAATCTCCCTCTTCTGTTCACCCTAAATGAAGCCCACTTCTGTTGACATCTACAAGATCTCTTCTTCCCCTTCAATTCCGGATGGAGAAAAAGGAAGAGAAATTCAAGATATGGGATCTCTAGAGATTCTCGCTGCCGTGTCAACTTTTAATATTTTAAACGGATCATGTGGTACGACAAAGAACGATATAATTAGGACATGGAGATAAGCTCGCAGCTCAGCGGCGTTTACTTTGTGCTCCCTTCCACGTCAGCAGGTGACGCTGCTCTGACTCGGATTGTCCCCAGGGCCCAAGGACCTAGAAACTCTTCCTCCAATCAGATTCCTCCCCCTCCTCTGAATTGGATTAAATTAATGATAAGATAGAATAAATGGAAAAAAAAAATTCATGGAACCTAATCTTTATTTTATTATGGGGATACTGTTTTGCTATTTAAGAAGTTATTCGAGAAAAATAAAAATAAAAAATATTTGCTGACCTTGTTCTTCAAGATTTTTTTGATTGGATGTTTTGATGAGTATCTTTTCAGGAGATTGGAATATTGAATTCAATTGCCCTCGATAAATTCCATCTTACTTGACCTTATGAATCGTGAGTTTCTTCTTCCATCTTGTGCCATGAATCGTCATGATCGCCAATCTAACTAATATTTTTAATTCAGTGATTAGATGATATCGACACTTTTTTTTTTTTTTTTGCATGATGATGTTAATATACCATTCGGAATCAAAGAATAATAATTAAATCCTTTGGAATGCTTGTGGTGGAAGAACCAAACGAAGCTTCAAGACTCGGGACCTCACTAGTTTTGTTTCTCTCCTTTCCTTTTCTTCTTCGTCGAGGGTGGCCACTGGTCCCTTCTTTTGGGGGCTACGGTACGGATGCGGTCCCCTTGCCTCTCGTTGATCCACCAACACGTGCCCCACTATAAATTTTCCCTCTTTCCAAAATCCATCATTCCACACTAATGCCATTGGATAGTACATTGTCTAAATGGACCCATAAGCCACTAGCTCACATAATAAAATGAGTAGATCACATAATTTCCAATTTATTCACCATGCTCGCCCAAACACATAACACACTCAACAGTTTAAAAACAAAAGATATAATATTTATATAAAGCAAAATTTGGGGCTATCATAGGAAGTGTCCAGTTTTAGGAGGAGGACAAAAACAGAGCCACACGTACAAACAGACCCAACTTCCTTTCCTTTTTTTTTTTTTTCTTTTTTTTTCAGGTGCCTCAAAAGCAACGGGACAAAAAGGCAATGAATCCGAATGACGTGGCCGCGGGGCCCACCGGGATTCCCCAAGATTTATCCACAAAAACAAAGAGAAGATGTGAAGCTTAAGAAAGCCACCGCCGCCGCGTCTCCGGGAGAGCCACCCAATGGGAGCCACTACTGTTCCCCCTCCCCCACCTTTGAAAACTCCTCTGTTCCTATCCACCCCCTCCCCCTCCAGTGCAATCTCGTGACGACACGTGTCGTGCCCTAGGAAAATTGGCCCTCTAGCATTCTCGGATAGATACAACATGAAATTCTCCTTCCATATATCACATTTAACTCGAGCTAATTTTCCGATCTCAAATCCTCCACACGTTTTCTCTTAAAATAAATTTTCATTCACGAAGAAATCTCAAATTGGTGCTCGGACCCAAATCTATTCTTTGTTACCTTATATTTGTTGAACGAAATGTTAACATCGTCACCGAAAGTTGTTTTGGAGTTTTTATATCATATATATGATATAACCAATATGTATAGCTTTTACAATTTATTTAGTTTGCATATACAAAATGGATAGCGACTTGGACTTATCCATTTCACCATATCATTGGACTTGACATCGACTAAACACCGGGTTACAATCAAAGATTGCCTCCTCAAATCTATCTACAAGTCAATTTTCTCTACTTTGTGTCGTTTTCGCCTTCAACCCTTTTAAGGATAACCATGATTTCCCTTTCCTTTTATACTCTATTTTTACTTATTTCGATAGCATTTTTCCAATTGTACCCCCGCACATACTCCACATGAGCAAAATTCATTAAGAACCCATCATTCTAATAACTCAATATATTTTTGTGAATTGATCCCAAAAAATTTCGACTGTAGGGTCCTCTCGAAAATTCCTTCCCGCGTCCCGACTTGCTAGTTTCGACAACCCCAATAAACCCAGAAAGGGAAAAAAAAAAATCTACAGATTACATACCCCAATTTGCTTATCCTCTTCCAAATCATCATCATCCACCCGTCAAAAGATCTTCTTACCTACTAGAATGAATCAAATATTCGAAACCCCCTTCCCACTTGCAAGTATATCAAGTCAAGATTCTAAACCCTGCTGGATTGAGAGATATTTTTTTTTTGGCAAGGCCTACCAAAAATTCGCCAATCTAAATCCCATTCATGTCTCTCTTTCCATCCCCCAAGAACCTTCAAATCCACTCAATCTCGTTGTCTCCGACAAAAGTAACACCTTCAACTTGCATCTACTTGCCCCCACTTGGTGGCAAATGTATCATTCACTCACCCCAATTGCCCCCAAAATAATATCAACAAATTCATCACCCCCACCCCAAAAATACAGAATTTTAAAAAAAAAAAAGAAAAGAAAAGAAAGGTAGAAAGAAGGAGAAAACTTAACATCCCACCAAAAAAAAAAAAAAATTCTCAAGATTTCCTCAAATGACCAAAACACCCCTGGAGGGACCTTAAAACCAAATGCAACGCCGCCCGAAGGAACATTATCCAAAACCTCAAAAAATATTTCCAAAACCAAAAAGAAACGCGGCAGAGAGAGAGAATGGATAGGGGCTTCTCGGTGGACGAAATCTCCGACCATTTCTGGTCGTCGCCGCGGCCGCCGCCGGCCGCCCCGCTGACGTCGTCGTCGTCGTCGTCGTGCCGGTCCCAGCCGCCGCGGCCGTCGTCCAAGATGAACCGGAGCGAGTCCGAATGGGCGTTCCAGCGTTACCTCCAGGAGGCCTCCGTCTCCGCCGCGTCGTCCGGGCGCGGCGACGAGGGCGACGTGGTCGAGATCAAGGGCCCGCGCCCCGATCGGGGCCGGGATCAGGGCCCGATCCGGAAGCAGCCGCCGACCCGAATGCGGTAAACAAGGATGCGAGCGAGGTCAGCAGTGCCAGCCCCCCGCCGCCGGCGCCGGTGGCCCCGTACGTCGACAGCATTGCTCCGCCGCCGGAGCCGCCGTTCAGTGGGGCGCCGCCGCCGCCGAACCGAACTCGGAGGAGTACCAGGCTTTCCTCAAGAGCAAGCTCGAATTGGCTTGCGCTGCCGTTGCTCTGTCTCAGGTGACTCTCCATCTCTCCGTCTCTCTCTGTCTTGACGTGTACGCAAGAGTGCAAATGCGCGGGTGCTTGTTTTTGCTCTCTCTTTGATTCAGAGAAGGTGGTGGAAGGTAAAGTTTCAATTTTTCTCTTGTTCAATGGGGTCATTAGTGCAGCTGTAATGTTTTCTTGACAAGAAAAAGAAAAGGAGGCTAGTCAGCTTCTTTAGCGAAATTATAAGAATACCCTTTTGCTTCTGGTTGGACTTTGCTGTGTGGTGTTATAAGAAAATGATTAAGTTCATGAACTTAGCTCGTTTTTGGTCAATTCCATGAGTGTCTTATTTCCTTGCAACCCATGAGTCGCAGAGTTCATGTGCTAGTGGTGGAATTCAATCTCCATCTTCTGGTTGTGCTTTCTCTACGTGAATTTGAATGGATCATTGCGCAGATTAAATCAACTCTTCGTGGGTTGCCTACGCATGTTGATTTCTAAGGACGGTTCGAGGCTGGAGGGTTCATGAGAGAGAACTTTCTTTTCTGATGATGGGTGTCTAGAGATGCTAGCTGGTTTGAATGCAAAGGAATATTTTCCAGCCGATGTTATATCCTTGGAAAAATAAAATAGGGAAAGAATACAGTTAGGCCTGGAGAGCAGTTTGAAGAGTAGAAAGACATGAACCCTGTTTAAGGAGCTGACGTAGACTCTTAGAAGGCCTTTAAGTTGCCAAAATGACTTACTAGAAGCATATATTTTCCTCGCTAAGGATAATTTGTTAATACTAACTTTGGATGTGATAAAACGTTTGAGCCCTGTGAGAAGGATGATACGAACAAAGTTTGGTCAAAAGAAACTGATCATCCTTTAATTTTGAATCTTGGACTGTGAAAATGTTTTCATCTTCTTCCGCTACATGATTATTGCATTAGTTATTGTGAGCCTATTTTGTCTTTTTGAGTTCCCTGTGCTAATTTCAGTTCTTAATTTACTTAAGGCACCGTTTGTCATAAATCAAGATTCTGGAACTCCAGCTGACAACTCTCAGGCTTCAAAGGCATCCTTAGTGGGATCTCAAGCTCCTTCAAAAGGTTTGTCAATCAATAATATGCCAATTCTCCACACCGACATGAAATTGTTATGCATGCATGACCTCTCTTGTTCAGAACTACTTCTTCAATCAATAAGGGAAGGATGCTATATCCTGAAAATTGTGCTTAATCTTTATCCTGGATGGTGTGTTGCTGTGCAACTCCTTTTTTCTGTTTCTTTTTGGGTCATCCCTCTTCTCTACATCGCAGATGCAAGAATATCAGTTGGGAGGAATCTTCAGTATGCAATGGAAGGCGACATGCGCTCTAGCATGTGATACTTAAATCACAGACTGTGCATTGATTTCTTTTTCTTCATCATTTCTCAAGGATTGGCCCTAGAATTAGGGTTGTTCCCTGCTTCACTTGGGAACAGGCATGGTTATGCATGTAGGCAGAGCATTATAAGTCGTGGCATGTAAAGTGTTTCTATGATTAAGACATCTTTGTGGGAGTTGTGCATCTAAATCAGATATGCCTGATTTGTATGCAAAAATAATTCCTGTTTTCCAGTTTAAGAGTCTTTGGAGCAGTTACAATAGGTTGAATGATTTGTACCATTTTTTGGCAATTGGATGTTGAAAATATTTGAATATGCTCATGCTTTCCTCCCTTCATTTTTCTGGGGTGGAAAGATGTCGGCATTCATTCTGAAGTATCTCTGAACTTGAGATGAGTCTGCTGGTGGAGGCATAGACACAGCATATCTCCATTTTAATGGCTAATATTCCCTTCCTTCTCTCTGTCATTCCCTTTCTTTTTCTCTTTCATATAGGAGTTGGGCCTGAGTTGTCCAAGTCACAAGATGAGGATGCTGGCGGACTAGTCGGAATACCTTCATTACCAGCCATGCCAAAGAAATCTGGGATACCTGTGAGGTCGACAACAAGCGGATCATCAAGAGACTTATCAGATGATGATGAAATTGGAGAAACTGCAACTACTGACCATTTGGGTCCTCTTGATGCAAAGCGCGTGAGGAGGTACTATTGCACATTTAGCACTTTTGGTAGCTTTTAATACCATCATCTTTTTTCTTTTGTCGAACTCTGCTGCCATCATTCTCAGTGTACTGAAGAAGATGGCAAGTACTTTTTGCACTTTTATACATTATCCCAAGTAATTGAGTATTCACTTTTTCATCAATATTGAGTCTAACAATATGCTGTCATCAATAGGTTCAGGTTCTGTTGTGATTTTTTCCGAGAGCCATATCATACACGATGGTCCTGTTTATCTTAGTAATGGCATTATTTTGGCTTGATTTGCTTAATCCTCGCAAGTATAGTCCACAATTAGAGAGATTGAACCAGCTTCTTGAATATTTGGGTTGGATCCGTTTGTGGGTAGTCAAGTCATAAGCATTCAGTGGCAGCATCTGAACGGAATTACGTATATGATGCATCTGAAACCAAAATAACACTATATTCTTGGGTAGTATGTCTTTTTGTAATTGGTTAGCTTAAAAATGTTTCAGACAAAGTTTTGGTTTCAGCATCCCTAATTTTCCTCTGATTCATATGTGCTCTTTAGGATGCTCTCCAACCGAGAGTCTGCCAGACGCTCGAGAAGAAGAAAACAAGCTCATTTGAGTGAGCTTGAGACACAGGTTTGACTATTGCGACAATATGTTCTCTTACAAGAGTTCTACATAACTACTTATGTATATCCATCGTTGCTTCCTAATTCTTTTCTACCTCAAAATAGGTTGCTCAATTAAGAGTTGAGAATTCTACTTTACTGAAACGTCTCTCAGACATAAGCCAGCAGTACAATGTAGCAGCTGTTGACAACAGAGTTTTGAAAGCTGATGTCGAAACCTTGAGAGCAAAGGTTAGGTTCTTTATTGGTGGTCCCTTTCTTTTACTCTTCTCTTATGAGTTCATGCTCCTGCGGTCTTTTGTTGCCTATTGGCCCGGGATTGAATTGCTTTCCTATGAGGAAGTTGTTTGTCCATTTATACTTGTGACTAATGCATCTAGTTTCTTATTGCTTCGAGACTAGAGAGTTCAAACGTAAAACGGGGAAATGGTCTTGATCTCTATGGAAAAGTTACCTCATTATATGAAACTTGGTTTTATATTTCCAGGTGAAGATGGCTGAAGAGACGGTTAAAAGAGTAACCGGACTGAACCCAATGTTGCATGTAATGTCCGACATGTCTTCTGTGGGTGTGCCACCGTTTGATGGTAGTCCTTCTGATACATCAGCGGACGCTGCAGTTCCTGTGCGAGATGACCCAAAGCACCAATTCTATCAAACCAATTCTAGTAACCCCGCATCATCTGCTGAAGATATGAGAACCAACAATGGGTTGGCAGATATTCCTGCAGCTGAAAACGCGCAGCAGAATGGAGCTGCCAAGATCGGACGGACGGCCTCTATGCAGAGAGTGGCCAGTTTGGAGCACCTGCAGAAGCGCATTCGTGGAGATTCAAGTCCTAGTGGCCCCCCGTACGATGGAGAACAGTAGTAGCAATAGACTAGCGAGAGGGTCGATCATTTTGGTGCATATTTACTAATTCATTAATCGAAGCACAATAATACAGTTCACTAATCGTATTTGTTCAATTGTTGGTATATACTCCTAGACTTTCCCCCTTTTTCCCCCAGTACATAGCGATTTTTCGTCGAATTGACCCTTTTTTTGGCATTCTCAAGAGTGTCGTGAGCATTTTTTGTTTTTCCTGCTTAGCCGTCCTGACTGACTGAGGACCCAACTGGGCATGACTGAGGTTGAGACTGGACCGCAAGAGAGACGTCTTTGAATTGGCATTGTTGCAGGGTCGTCCCCTGAATCTAGATTCAAACTTCTCCCTTCACAAGCTTTCAAATCACATTTTTGAGGAGCCCAACGGAACTCGTGGATTCTGTTTGACATGTTCGCCCTACTGAGAAGCAAGCCTCAGAGGATGAACAGCATACATTGTTCAGAAGAAAAACAACATTTTCTACGACCGGTGAATCTTCGTAAATATGAAAAATTACTTTTCAAGAAAGCTTGCTTTCTCGTGCGTTCGAGTCATCACAAGAATGCAGCTACGATTTTCGATGTCCTAATAGATCGGGTTTCTCAACATGATCGAATTCTGATGAGATAAAAGTTGGATCGGAGGTTGGAAATAAACGGATTTAGAAATCGTTTCGAAAATCCGGCATAATGAGTTTTGCCACCCGCAATTTTTGCAAAAAAAAAAAAGAATTTGCAATGTCAATGGATCAGCACCGCTGGATAGATCGGAACTTATTATTATAATAAATTTAGATACATTTATTATCGATTATTGTAAACTATCAAAACTTGGACACGGTGAAAATTTAGTAGAGAAAATGACACAAATAGTCCATGAATTTTGAAGTTGTTCAATGCAATTTCTAAACTTTAACCCAAATGTATAATATTTTCCTTGAACTATTAACTTGTTTAATGTGACTCTTGAATTTTTAACACGTGTTCAATTTAATCTTTAAATTATATGAAAATATTCAATACTATCATTTCATTAATTCAAATTTAGTAACCACATATTGTCTAAGAATTAGTTTATGATCACGTCAAACAAATTAATAGTTCATTAATCATATTTTTTAATACATTTTTTTGAAATTTTTTTGATGAAAGTTGAGCGAAAAAGAAAAAAAAAAAAAGAGAAATTGGAATAAAAGAATAAAAAATAATTTTTAAAATATTTAATATAATATAAATCCGGCTAAAAAGACTGAATCCAAGACTAAATAAAAAGGTTTAGGTGACTAACTAAATTGGCACTAAAAAAAATTTAACTAAAAAGACAAACACAAAAGGTTTATGCTTTTTGGCACTTCTCCCACAAATTAATAGTTCAAGTAATCATATTCTACCCCTGGTATAATTTTCTCAATTTAATATAATATAAAGGAAAATTTAAAGCCCTAACTTGAGCAACCCCTCCCCCCTGGTCCATAAATGTTGTGCTGTGCTCAGGTCCCTGGTGCTTGAAGTCTGATCCCAAGCACTCAAGCCAAGTTCACAAAGGATGTGCGTAGGTCCCCGCGCTTGGGCTCAAATCCTTAATTAATGAAATATTCACTTTTATAAAAATGTTTTTTTTAAATAATAATTATAAATATTTCTTATCTTCTTTTTCTTTTTACTTCTTATTCGATGATGGATGGCCACAATAACCACCAACGATTGGCGACCCATAAGGGACAAGCCCACCCAAGACCATACAAGCCAAGCAGACCTCGAGCGAGGATTCAATTCACTAGATTTGATAAGGTCGAGCTTGCCTAAGACCTATGAGCTTGAGCCTTGTCAGATTAGCAAGCTTGTGGCCTCATAAGTCAATGATGAGAATGCTCGCCAAATCTAGCAAGTTCGAGGTTTGGCGAGTTGCAACAAGATCAACCCTTGCCAGCCTTATGTGAGCTCATCTCTCGCTTATAGGGAATCGTCACTCCTCACAATGGCCAGCCACCAGCAAAAGAAGGAGGAAAAAGAAAAAGAAAAATAATCAATTTTTGGGCTTAAAAAAGTCAAATCAAATTTTTGAATGAGAAATGGCAAAAAATGTTCTCTACTTCATTTTTGGGGTTCAGTCAAATACCAAGAAATATTTTTATTTTCTTAAGAAAATAACTTCCTATTTTCCAGAAATGTTATATATTATATATATTCGCTTACAACACGAGTGAAAAATGTTCTTCCAAAAAGCAGCAATTTTCTTCGTCTCCATAGACGACAAAACCCAAAAACTCTCTTCCGTCCCCACCCAATCTTCATCTCCCCGTTCGCAGGTACCAGCGTTCATCTTCTTCCTCCACCAAGAAATCGCCCAGAAGCGAAAAAGGCAAAATTTTGTTCCCGACCCATCATCACATCCGAAGCGAAGCACCCGCCCACCATGGAGATTTGCTCATCCCTGTCGCTTCCTCTCTCTTCTTCTCCTTCTTCCCTCCCAAGACCGCCTTCCACCTCGCTCCCGCTCTCTTCTTCCTCCTCCGCCTTCCTCTTCAACCCTTCTTCTCTTGCCAGAAGCATCAAGAGCGCTAATTCGCGTTGCCACGGCAGCAATTTGCCGGTTTTCGGTCTGGGCAGGAGGCGGAATCAGAGGGCGAAGAGGGGTCTGACTTGCAATGCCTTGTTTGGCCTCGGCGTGCCCGAGCTCGTCGTCATTGCGGGCGTCGCTGCGCTGGTGTTTGGGCCCAAGAAGTTGCCGGAAGTCGGGAAGAGCATCGGCAAGACCGTCAAGAGCTTCCAGCAGGCGAGTTTTGAATTGCCCTTTTCCTAGCCCGCCTTGTGTTTGTTTTATTTCATCTGAGGAGTGTTTCTGGAAATGGCTTTTTTTTTTTTTTTTTAATTTATATATTTAGTTTATTAATGAGATTTCATTTCAATTAGCGAAGTTGGTCTTTTCAGCTTGATGTTTGAGAATTGTGCATGATCATATTATGAGCATCTTGGATGTTGTTGAGGAATTCGATTGTTAAGGTAAACATGGTGGCGTTGTAATTATTCCAGGACGAGCATCGTCATTACCACGCTTGAGAGATCTGTATGTAATTGTCTTGATGTTCTTGGAGTGTTCTCAGAGACACTATCTTTCGGGCAACTTTTTCGGCGACAGCAATGGTTCAATTGGAATGGGTGGTATCTGATTATGTGTTATCTGAGAAATTCATTGTCAATCTTGCTGTTGGTGTCTAGATTGGAGAGTTCATGTCGGAAGTTTGTCACTGAGGTTTTAAGTTTCATCGACGAGGCGATTTGAGCTGGTGAACTCAAGTATCTAGGACTATAAGCTCATTTCTTTTAACTGGCTTTCCCAGTTTACAAGGTTATTTGAACTGCTTCCTTTTTACATGTCAAAGCAGAATGTTGTTTCTGATCCAGAAAAACAGAGAGAAATATTATTGTACTTTGAATAGGCTGAGGTTTTGCTTTATGTACATCTATCATTTCCAACTTTTTTCCACCAAGAAAGTTGGAGGGAAGTTTGAAGAGCAAAATAAAGAGAATAAAATTGCTGACTCCAGCGGTACCAGATGAATTCAGTTAGTAAATTTGGGAGTTCTTTCGCAGGAGAGATGCTGTTAAAAACCTCCATGAACCAAAGGAAGGTTCTTTCCAATCCTACAAGCACCAGATGGTTGTGATGCAGTGTAGTAGTTCAGTTCTCTTCGGGGTAGCTTTGCCCTTAGCAAGTTCAATTATGAGATCATTTGACCAATCTCGCAATTAGACCTGTTTTCAGTCTTGGTGCTGTGCCTCTATGATAATGCTCATTTTCTGCAATTATTGCAGGCAGCTAAAGAATTTGAATCAGAGATAAAGAAAGAACCCGAGTCTTTAACAGAACCGTCTATAGAGAAGCCAAAAGAAGTGGCCGAAGAGGAAAAAGTAGATTCAACCTCAAAAGAGAGTGCATGAGCAGATGGATCAGGAGAATGTTGTTTGGTTTGGAACTTTTTCTTTGAAATACTGTACGGTGCAACGACGAGTTATTGAAGATTTATGTAGATTTAGTGTATGAGAAATTTTCACTTGCATGAGTGAGATCGTCATGCTTGCTTAGTACAAGCAACTGCTAGTTTAGATGTCGAACAATATGTTGATGTACTTTATTCAGAATTTTGATTTTTATCTAGTTCTGAGTGAATATCAGTCTCAATGTAACTTCTCTTGGCCCATGAAAAGTACAGCAGGTCTGCATGTTAATTTCAATGACAAGATTCAATTGTGGATTTCAGAAACTTAAGCAAAAAAGTTTTCAAAAACATCTAATAGTGCCGATATTGGATCGTGCAACTGGTGTAGGCCTCTTAAGTTTTTCGCTAGTAGTGTAACATTCTTGTATTGAGTTTCTGCTTCCAGGATATATGCTTATCGTGTCCCCATAGGAAGTATCGTGCAGGCAGTACAACATTCTCATGGTAATAGGTACCAGCTCTTCGATTATCCAGTACTTTATTGCAAGATTCTAGTTTTCTTTTCTTGTGATCATCAATGCTTTCATTTTATGCTCACTTGCAACAATTCAAGTAACTGTTTTGTAGTATCAACATTCCTTAGCTTGTGGTTCTTTTGCTTAATATTATTTTCGCTACAGAATTTGGTTGGAGGCTTTTATTCATGGTTTCTCTATTAACTGATGCAACTTCTAGGCAAAGATTGGATAGAAAATTTTAATTAGCTCCAACTCTGCTATAGTTTTTCAGCATTCTCTGCGTTAAAACAGCATTCTCGCTTAAAGCTGTGAAATTCTAATGTTCACTCCTAGGGAACATAACGTGGTCTGGATGACATCGAAAGCATAATTTGTTCTTCTCCATACAAGCTAGAAGTATGTAAGTATGTTAAATTAAGGAAAAATTCCAAATAACGGCACGAAGTATCCTTATTTTTTTAAATAAAGGCCTAAAGTGGACATTGTGTTAAATAAAGACTCAAAATAGCCATTGATGTTCCAAATAAAGGCTTAAAGTGACAATGGTTGTTTCAATTAAGGGCCTTACCTCGTTGGTCACTATCTGGCTAAATATTTTAATTGATTAAGGACATTTTCATCCATTTGTATTTTTAATTATAAATTATATTATATTTTTTTCACTTTTCTTTTCTTCTGCCAAGCGAGGGCCAATGGCAACCAACAAGGGCTCGTCAACCCTCACTAGTCGCTAGTAAGGGCCGGCGAGGCCACCCTTGCTAGAAGGTCGACATTACTTGATGCTGACGAAGGCTTGACAACCCTCGTTGGTTGCTGGCGAGGCAACCTCGCCCATATTTGGTGAGGGCTGACCTCACCGATGGCCACAGGGGGGCCTCACCCAAGGCAAGGTTGTCTCTCATTGACTACTAGCAAGGCAGCCCTCGCCTAGCCCTTTTCAACATTACCAGGTAGTTGTCCACCATCAACGAGGGAAAGAAAAACCAAAAAAAAAAAAAAGGAAAATTTCAAAAAGAAAAAAGGTAAATTACTAAAATGTCCATGACCAATCGAAAAGTTAAGTCTTTATTTAAAACAGATTGAAATGAAAGCATCTTAGACTCTTATTTGGAATTTTTTTCTTAAATCAATGAAACAAGAGAAAAATGGCAAATGAAGAAAAGTTAATGAAAAATTGTGCAAAAAGTGTTAAAACCTATTGTATTTTTTCCAATTTCATCCAAAATAATTATATCAATAGTCTTAAACTTTTTTTTTACATTTTGCTAATTGAGTCCATTTGGCCATTTTGTGTCAAAAATCATTAACATGGGTGTTGGTTGTCCTATGTAGGCGTGGCCGATGCTTGAACAATTTTTAATAACATTCTAATATTTTTTAGAACTTATTTATTTATTTACTGTTTCCTTTCCTTCTCCATTCTACTTGTCTCTTTTTTTTTTCTTCCTCTAGCCTGTTGCCAGGCCTTAGCAATGGCCAAAAACTAGCTAGAGGCACCACGTAGGACGGCCGACACTCATGTTGGTGATTTCCAACCAAAATTGGCCGAATTGACTCAATTGATAAAATGTAAGTATTTAGGATTCAATTAATATAACTAAAAGGTTTAAAATCAAAATTGACAAAAGTGTTTAAAAAACCAAAAGCAGCATATAGCAGCTTTAATGAGTTCATAACTTAGTCTTACAATAGTAAATATTTTTGTGGGTGGAATAAAATATCTAATTAGTCTTGAACCTATTGTAAGGATATTGATCTAGTCTACCTTCTTAATTTGGTCAATGTAATATTAAACCTTTACTCAGAAATTCTAAAATAATCATTCCAACCAACTATTGCCAGAAATTGTTGATGTTGCATAGTAATGTGAACTAGTTTACTCACGCCACATCAATAACTTTTGCATAGCAATTGGCCGAAAGCATTACATTGAAATTTTGCGCAAATCTTTAAAACTATATTGATAGCGTTAGAAAGTTTAGGATTCAATTGGCATCCATATAATAAGTTTATGAATGAATTGATAATTTTCTCCTTTGGGTTCACTTGTCAAAGCAATACGCAACATAAGCATGCATGAACTTAAGAAACATCCTCCTATAGTCCCGTTAGGTTCTGATGTGGAAGGAGCGTCCTCTGCTCACGAAAATGTCAACCAGAGTCATATAAAGAATCGCAACGAAGACTTGAAGCCGACGATCATCATCTTTCTCTCACCCAAATAACTTCTCTTTCCTTTTGTTGACATCGCAACACTTCCAATGTACCTTATAACATTACTCCCTAATTGTTGATACATTGCAGGTGTTATCAAGTTATTTATTGAAGATACTTAAGGTGTGTTAGGTAATATTTCTATTCCTGAGAATAATTTCTTTTAAGAATTAGTTATTTTCTATAACTACTCTTTAGAATAGTTTTTAAATAAAACAACACATTTAATAATTGTACAAAATTTCTATTTTTATAATAGAAAAAGAATGGGAATGCGTTTGGTACAATCATAAGTTTTTTTTTTGTAAAGTAGAAAGTTCTTTTAATTGTTGAGCTTTTTTTCTTTTTTTCCTCTCTTCTACTTCCTTCGCCTATCATGGTCGCTCGCAGTCGTCTGCCGTCGGCTGCTATGGGATGGTAGGTGGTAGCAGTGGGCAACGGCAGCAAGCGGCGGACAACGGGAGGCTGACAAGCAATGAGGAGGAAGAAAAAAGAAAAAAAAAAAAAAAAACGACTTATTTCTAAAAATTATTTTTTATAATAAGAAACTTTTTTTCCGCTTCTTATTTTTGTTCTAAATTTATTCCTAACCACTTTTTTATTTCAAGAAATAAAAAAATTAACGTTACTGAATAGATTTTTATTTATTTTTCTATTCCGAAAGCAAAAGAATAAAATAACATAACAATAGAAATGTTAGCATGTGGAGCTTTAATGAAGAATTCTTGTATTTTTAATATAGTGATTACAGATAACACGAGAAAAATAGCGCGCACTGAAACGACATAATCTGGCAAAACAGGAACGACATATCTCTTGCCATTCAGTCCCTTTTCTTTGGCAAAGCCCATTTCTCCGTAGAGAGAGATAAAAAAAAAAAAAAAAAGCACTTTCACTTATCAGAGACCGAAAGCAAAACCCCCTGAGCACTTCAAAGAAAGATGTTTTTTCAGACACCCTCTTGCCCTCTCTCTCTCTCTCTCTCTCTCTATCTGAGCTGAGAGACAATACCAGCTTATAAAACCTGAGACCCATAAAACCTCCCATCGGAATTCCCGAATCACGTTACCGGGTCATCGGGTTTCGGATCTGCCACCCAGTTCACCAACACCACCATCTCCCTTCCCCCCCCCCCCCTCCTTTTTGGGCTTCCCAATGAGCACACCTCACCTCCACTTCCTTCCCTTCCCTTAAACATTCTCTCCCACCAATAATTTCCACATTGGCAACCAATTTCTTATTCAGCATCCCCTCCCACCAACCTTAGGCTCTCTCTCTCTCTGCCACTCTATCTTTCCACTCAGAAAGAAACCAACTTTTTGCTGGGTTTCGCATAGAGCAGAAAACCCATCGTAGACTTTGATCTCTAGTTGACACTTCTATAGAGAGAGGGAGATAGAGGGGAGAGAGAGAGTTTATAATCATCAGCTTATGGCAGGCTCAAATCCGCAGGAAGGACTGGGGGATGAGTTCTTTGAGCAGATCTTGGCCGTGCCGCCCGGAGCTTACTCCGGTGGCTCCACGCCCATGGTCTTGCAACTCGGCTCCGGCCGCGGCGGCGTGGAAGATGGCGGCGGCAGAGGAGGCGGCGGGGGGCTGAGGGGCATGGGGGTGATGATGCCCCTGGGGCTGAATTTGGAGCAAGGTGGATTGTTTAGGCACGAGGATGTTGAGAACAGTACTAGTGCATCTTCCACCACTTCTGCCATCAATGTAAAGTCTTCATCATTCTCTCTTTTTTCAATATTTTAAATCATTTGCTACTCAATTCTCACCCCCTCTTTTTCTCTAATGGACTTGTTGCTGTCACCTACTCAATTGCACTTCCCTACGCTTCTAAGAAAGGAAAAAAAATGGGCTTTTGGCAACCATTTTTCTTTGGCTTCAGATGTTTCAAGAAGTCCTTGCTTCAAAGCTAATTTTAGTAGGGAAGAGAACAGTGAGGGGGGAGAAGGGCCAATACAGGATGGTCAAAATTTCAATTTTTTTGTTTTTTTTTTGGGTTGGGTGGTGGTGATGATGAATGTTTTGTAGTCTTTTTATATTCTGGGGGTTTGATTCTGGTGAATTTTGGGCAGATGGAGAGAGAATCAGGAGTCCACCACGGCAACAACATGACAAGCTGCTTGTTTCCAGCATTTGGACAGTTCCAGGCTCATCAGTCAGTCCAGCCACCTCCTCCCCATCCACCCCCTCCTCAACTTCACCCGGTAAAAATCCCTCCTTTAACTTCAATTCAACCAACCCACATACCAAAACAATCACTTCCCACAAAATAAAATCAGAAAAATTTCAAGAAAATCACTGAAATTCTCAGTGAACGTGAACGAGCTCTCATTAGCCTGTCTAATCTGCAGAGATTGAGGTTGTGGTTGCTCTGATGTCTGTATTAAAAAGTTGACCTCTGTGTGGGACTTCACCTGTGTTCATAATTGGCTTTTTTCGTTCTTTCCTTCTTTCTTTCTTTCTTTTTCCTTTTTAACTTTCTGGGCATCTGTAAAATTTCCAGCTGCTTTGAGGGAAAGTGACTCTTGAGTTGATTGTCATGACACGAAAAATCGATTGAGAACGCCCCTCCTCGGCACGCGCCAGAGCGTGACCTCATACGTGCGTGAGCATGACGTGTGCTTGTTTTTGCCCATTTTACTTTGCAAATTTTGAGAGCAAAACAAAGAATTTATCTATAAATTCTTAAACCCCCCCAAAAAAAACTAGTTTGATCATGGAGAGATGGAGAGTCTAGCGTTTCATTTCCAAACAACAACAGGGATTTTCGAGACCGAATTTTACAAAAATTTGATTTCGCAAGATGATGCGGCTAATTTCTAAGCCCTTTGATTACGGTTGACTTTTAGTCACTAAAGAAAAAATTGACACCGTCAATTCGATTGACCCGGGGACCTAAATTGCATAAATTTCTGGCAGATTTTGTGCATGATTTACGGGAGAAACTGCGTACGTTTCTTTGACATTTGGGATACCCCGGACGACTTCTATGGTCGTTGAATCTGATTGATTGTCTTTTAAGTTCTATTTATTTTTATTATTATTATTTTTTTACCTTTCTTTTCTTGTTGGGTTGTTCCTGTAATATGCTGACTGTTGAGTGCTAGAAAGAATTTCGGCAGAGGTTGCTTTCGTCTGGTGAGGAAAGGAAATTAATTTTTGACGATGGTCTCCTCTAGCAAGGGAATAAAGAAGACGAAATTCGCAAATAATGTTTAACGATCCATGAAAATTTACATGTGAGAATCGAAATCACGGTGGCAATTTGACCATGTTTGATCCAAACCATCCCGCCATAAGTCGGGCCATGCGCATCTCACGGTGCGAGTTTTGCGTGTGGGATCGCGAGCTTCACCAAGGGACTTTTTCCGAATGAGATTAAGACTTATGAACGGCACAAGTTGGGCTAAGTTATTTCGGTTAATCTGCTAAACAATAAAAATGGCCGTGATATGCATTTGTGATATATTGGTCCAATGAAATTCGGGTTTTTCTTCCCTCCTTAACCTGTCTATGATGTTTAATTGCATGTATCATACCAAATCTGATTCAGGCCTTCTTGAATCAGCCCGCAGTGGGATCGCCGAACCAGCCAGCGATACGCCCAAGGGCACGAGCTAGACGAGGGCAAGCCACAGATCCTCACAGCATTGCTGAGCGGGTAAATCTGACATTTAGTCACCTATACAATTGGTGCTTGCATATCGATACTGATAATATGGTGTACTATTAGTATCATTCTGCAAGTTCATGATAGAGCTAATGCCTCTCCATCTCTTTGCTTTGCCTTTTGGATGCAGTTGCGCCGAGAAAGAATTAACGAAAGAATGAAGGCGTTGCAGGAGTTGGTTCCCAGTTGCAACAAGGTCATTGTCTCTTCAATCTCTTAATACAATCTGAAAAATTTTATTCTATGAACAAGAAGCAGTCACCTTCAGATTCATGTGCGAGGCTGCCCTCCACCCGATATATGGCTTGATAATAGAAAAGGAACTTAATATTATTACAATGAGTACAGTGTTCGGCTCCTGCTATAATATTTGCTTGAATCTCTGTGTGCAGACGGATAGAGCAGCCATGCTTGATGAAATCGTGGATTATGTGAAGTTCTTGAGACTCCAAGTCAAGGTACTTATATTTAGGATCTATGAAGAAATTATCATGCGGTAATAATGTGATAAATCAAATGTGTCCGGCACCAGTCCATATCCCTGAAACCAGTGTCACTGTCAATGAGACTTTTTCTCATAAATCATGTGCGTCCCTTCCAGTTCCTGAACACACTGCGATGGGATTGGTTCAGAGTGTTAGCCATTATTGAGCCAAATTCCTACTGGCAGTATAGCTGTGTCTTTTGATTGAAGTCCAAAAGATCAAAGTTCTTAAAGGTCTAGTAGGCCCATCTTGTTGAATATCTTGGCACCAGGAAATCGCTTTATGCCATTTCTATGTGAAGTAGTTACCACGTCAAATCAAAGGGACATCTTCTGAGGAATCTCTAGGACCCAAATGAATTCGCTTTTGGGCAAGGATTCTGTTAAAAAAGTTAAGCAGCAGATTGGTGTTATTTCCTATCTTATGTCAGGACCTATATTTACATTAAATTAGCATATTTAACTCGATTTCATTGACATTCTAAGTTATGATAATCTTAACTGTCATGCTTTTTTCTGTTCTGTTTCAAACAGGTCCTGAGCATGAGTAGATTGGGTGGAGCTGGTGCCGTGGCTCAACTTGTAGCTGATGTACCCCTCTCATCAGCTGAGGTAGTTACCAAAAGGAAATAGCAATTAGCATTTGATCTGAACATATTCGTTGTATGTTTAGGCGCTTGATGAATTTGCCATGTCTTGGTCACCTGACGTCCAATGATCTTAATTTACTTGCTTTTGCTTAGCATTAAGATGATCTTAACTTATATCTGATTCCTTTTTACGTGATCTATTGTTTCGCCTTCCACAATTTAAGGGCGAGATCATCGAAGGCGGGAACAATCAACCGGCGTGGGAGAAGTGGTTGACAGACGGCACAGAGCAGCAAGTGGCTAAGCTGATGGAAGAAGATGTTGGGGCTGCAATGCAGTTCCTCCAGTCCAAGACGCTCTGCATCATGCCCATTTCGCTCGCCTCTGCAATCTTCCGCACAAGCCAACCAGACATGCCCCGGTCCATCAAGCCCGAATCCAGCGCCCCTTCCTGAAGCACCCTGAACAAGTTCCTGGCGACACCATAGTTGCAACAATGCCTAGGTTTCTCAGGTCTGACCGGTTCGAGGTTGTCCCCAAGTCGACGTAACTCCTTTGCCAACCAAGTTGCTTAGTGCCCTCTGTTCATAGTTCACCGTCGCTGTCTTAGAGTGGGTGTGAACTTGTGGTTCTCATGCCTTAATTACAGCCTTAAAAAATGCATCAGTTTCATGTTTTTTTCCAATTCATCCAAGGAAAAGTCAAAAGCAACTTTATTCCAAATTCAGCTTATTAAAACCTATCTTCTGATGCATAGTGGTGGGGCTTGAATTGAGTGGTTGATGACCAGAAATCTTTTTGGTGGTGGGATTGGCAACTTCCCTAACTTCTACCTTTTTTATTATTTCTTTTTGCCCCCTCTTCGGTAGTGCTTAATGTAGGGCCAAATAAAAGGAATGGACGGATATACTATGATTTATGTGGAGAAGATCTTTTGAGCAAGTTGGAGTAGATTTAGTGGTTGATCATCGCAGCCCATTTGGATTTCCAGCTCTATCATCATCACGTACAACAGCACACCAGGCTGAATCTGGCAGGGCTTTGAGCTGCCAAGCCATGGGCCTAAACAGTGAATACACAACAGTGGATACACATGCCATGAGCCAGAAGTTTCAAACTTCTTTATATTGCAAAGCCCATAAAGACTATTGTCATCTTCATCAAAGCCACATCCATATTCTGTTGTATTCACAGGCTTTCATCACATAAAGTGGCACACTCCAGTGTTTTCTTTTTCTGTTTAAGAGAAAGAAAATATACCAGTACTCTCCATTCGATACTTCATGTTTTCGCGAGAATCATACCGTGTACTCAGTTTATGACACAACAAGTGAGACCCAACTCATTGGTTAACCAAACTTCAGAACCACAATTAAATGGTAGTTGAAACTTAAATGAATTATTGTTAAGTGTTTCTCTAACTCTTTGGTAGGCTTAGAGTTAGTTTATGTAGATCAAGCTCAGGATGGCAACTACATACGGGAAACTATAAGATGAAATTAGGACAATTACTTTGGTACATCTAGAATCAGATTTGCTTGGATAGTAACTAACACGCGGTCTTGCTAAGGTAGCCGGATTGACAAATTAGTTGTAGATAACTTCTCTAATGTTAAGCTAAACTTCAGGACCGATATCTAATTTGGAATTCTCGTTCATCCCATTTTCTGAGAGAAGAAAATAAGACCAAACTGTAGGACTAGATGATGTTCCAAAATCATAGCCAGCCATGGACAGGATGTGGATTTCATGAGAATATTTTCTCGAGAAAGAACGATGGAATTGACAGTTGAAATTATCACAACACACAAGATCTGTATATTTCAAACCTCTTGCTTCTAATCATAAAGGAAAAAAAAGAAGCAGTCTTTTATTTTTAATTTTTCTCTGTACAATGATCACAGGAAGTATACTCAACTACCCATAAAGTAAAAAAAAGAAAGAGGAAAAACCATTTTCCTTTTTTCCCCTCTTTTCCATGTTACATTTGGGAGAGGCATAAAACTAAAACCATGTTCCCAGATTCAAATCTCCGATAGCCCAAGCTTTGGAAAGCCCTGTCTTCTTGATTAAAGCAGCAAGGCCATGCCCATCAAATTTTTCGAGCCCTTTTAAACTTCTGATGACCCTTTCATGATTCTAAGCCTCTTGCAAGAAGTGATGAACATGCTGCAATGGGTTTAAAAAAAAAAAAGAAGTTAATTATTAATTACAGAGGAAAAGGAAGGGCTGTAATTGAAGAAAAAGGACAATGGAGAAGGTAAAGAAAATTAAAGAAACTTACTTCCATGGAACATCTCCAACTAGCATCCAATCACCATCTTTATCTTCATAGGTGGGTACAAACTCTGATCCATTGTACCCTTCTCTCTCACAGTACTCACCTGCACAAATTAAGCGAAAGGCCAAGCAATTAGCACCCTAGTTGCTTGTGTTTTAGTTACAATCAGTTGGGGTCCTTGTTGACAGTTTATTGACACTTACCAACTTTGAACTTGAACATGTCCTGCAAATCCTTTAGTAGATCTGAATAGCCCTTGTAGGGCTTCAGATCAATCTTCCTAAGGTATGGAGCCCCATCCATGCTCACTTTGATGAAAACCCCGGTCGACTCACCCTCTGCCTTCTTTTGGAAGCAGTTCTTGCGGTAGGATCGGACCGGTGGCCACCCCACAACTTGTGCCCTAAATAAGAAAGAACATCCATAAAACCATTAGATCAGTTCAATCATATTTGATGGGATATAATTCTCTTTGCTAGAGCAAGAAATGGGAAATTGTTTCCGCTTACTTAGATGGCCGATGCACATCTTGCTTTTCGCATTTTTGGGCACTCGACCCATTGGACTCCTCCTCATTGGACCCATACTCATTGTTCACATCAATTAAATTCCTCTTCATGCTCCGCCCACTCAAAGGCGCTTGCTGCTTCTCCAGCTCCACCGTGCCCGGTAGCCCTAATCTGAGCTCCGTCGCTTCAAGGTTGAGATCCTCTCCTTGAGCAGCCATATCTTATACTCTCTCCTTTCTCTCAGACAAAATTTCTCAACAATGTTTCATACAACTTGATTCACTCTCAAAGCTTGCAAGATCTCTATTGCTAAATGCACAAAACAATTCAATCCCAATTCCTAACTTTTTTTTCTTGCTTCTCCTTCTCTTTGGTTGATTGTGGTTGTGCTCTTTCTAGGATGAGAGAAGAACTTGTGTTAGGCCAGTGGTTACCTAAGGCCAAGAATTGTGTTTTTATAGAAGGGATGTGTTGATTAAAGAGACACAAAATTAAATTGTGACATTAAATTGACAAAATTATTAAAAAAATCAATATTTTTTTTTATATGGCTCGTATTTGGATTCCCTTTATTATTGTGGGGAATATAATTTTAGGCCCAAATCTGGACATGGGCAGGTGTGGTGTTTGTCCCAAGAACAGCAAAATAAAGGCAATTTGTCAACGTAATTTGGGACAAGGTAGGGACAAATTCCCAACCACTCTTTTATTAAGAAAAAAAAAACCCTTTGGTGGCCCCCGATCCGACGGCCGAGATCCACCAACTGGCTCCTCAAGGATGGATCGGGGCCGTTGGGTCGGACAAGGGCGAAGTGGGTGCATGATTCCATGTGGGTCGAACCCCACATGGGTTGTAGTTGATGGGCAAGGCATTGTATGGCAGAGAAGCTCTTGCCTGGAATCCACGGATCAGATCAACGGTGGCCTTCGGATCTTGCAACATATGCCAATCCGACGGCTGTTATTTGCCCCGGTCCGGTCAACATTTGCTCCCTTAATGTTTAAATTTTGCAAAGCGGAGGGTACTTTTTCTCGTTCTCAATGAGGAGCTTTTTTATTTTGCAAAGAACAATTTGACTTTAATCAAGGTAATTATGTACAGTCGACCCGGATCCGTATAAAAAATAAAGTGGCAACAGCTTCTTCTCACAGGAAATTATTTTGCTACCCATATTAGCATAAAATTAGGATCTTGTTGGACTATAACTACGAGACTGATATTTTAATCTTTTCCTTAACCCTTTTCTTTTTCTATAAAGGTTTCTTCGAATCAAGTCGAGATAGCATATGTTTTAGGACCATAGAAAGTAAACGCACCATGTTAGGCCATAATGCTCCTGGATTTTGCAGATAAGGGCAGTTTAGAAAGGGTCTCCATCGTTATAATTTCGAGCGATCACCAAAAAATTATTTCTGAAATATACACACAACGAAATGTTTAATTATGAACAGGAAATATAGCGACAACGACAGCCACGGGGCGGCGTACACGAATCTGGCCCTATCATCATCGTGCATAGTAAAATAACCCAGTGGCTAGCAAAAGAGGGGCGCTCTAAAAAAGCTAATTCTCGCGTGATCGTGGGGATAAGACTTTGCTTTTTTCCTTTCTGCTCCCACTGTTTTCGCCCCTGTACAAGATCGAGGAGATCGGGGTTTTTCTGGATTTGTTTTGTCCCAATGCGGAACATAATCATGTTTATCATGATGCCTCCCGCATTTTCATGCATTTTGCTTAAGCAAATTGGGCATATGGATGGACGAGGGCTTGTCCTGAGGTCCTGAACTTTCACTTTTTCACCTTGGAATCAATGGCACGCCTGGAGCTATGGAGAATCCTAAGTGAAAGCAGACGCGCTCGTTCCAATCTCTCTTGGCTTTCCGGGGCTAAGCGACAGGAGGGTTGGGATATGTTACCCTTACACAATAGACTATCTCAAATTTAATCATAATTAACCTTCTTCCCGTTCGTTTTTTGTCCTTGGCGGCATCCCGACCGCGTCCGGTCGATCACAATCCAAGTCCAGGCCTACTCGAGTGATCATCAATTTGCATGTCGGTTCATTTACTGCTCGGGATGCGAACGCGATCTCGATCTACATCTACAAATACAAAAAGCTAGGCCCTACAAATGAGGCACCGAACGGGCAAGGTGCATGTGACATTGTTGCTGCGCACTTACACAAGTGGAAAGCAGCGGGTGGCCTCGGAAACCCCAAAAGAGAAGCAAGAAAGCTTGGTGTTTTAGGGATGACCCAACACGAATATATTTTTTGGGGTTCTTGATCCTTTGGTGACTCATGTGCAGTGTGCACACCTCATTCTTAGCTATAGAACTTCCTCTCTGCTCGGTGTCTCTGTGTTTTTTCCCTTCCTCATCCAATAATTAGCAAAGCCAGCTATTTCATAACCCTACCTATTCCATCATGCTTTTGCTTGGACCCCCCTTATTTAGGTATCTTGTGTACATGCGCATGTGGCAATACCATAACACATCGATATGTATGTATATATAGTATATACACATGCTATTATTGTCCACTCTTGAACTTCTTTTTCTTTTTCTCTTTTATAATCTGGGTACTTGAAACTTTCGACGTGATCGTTCTCCATGAATATAAGCAGGCGACCTCATTCATGTTCACTGGGTTTGGAAGTACTCATGGATTGACGGGTGTAGAGTCCTCACAGTTACACTAAGTGGTAGAGATTTTAAAATGAAATCTGTTAAGTCCAATCCATACGTTTAATCACCCAATTAAGCTTATGGGGTTATCAAACTTTTTTTCTACATCAAACTCTTCTTTCGAATAGAGAGCATGAGTATAATCACATCAAACAAAACGACTAGATAAGGTAAAACAAAAAGGACAAAATAGCGAGGACACGCAATGAACATGGCGAGAGTGGCATGTTTAAAATCATGATTAATGCTCCGATACCATATTAGATAAAAAATTTCTTGAAAGCTTAAATGTTAGTAAACGAAATTCACAACATATGCATTTAGCATAAGGTTTTGATCACTTCTTCTTGGTTTAATCTAGGGTTCTTTACTTTATAAACAACAGATATGCATTTGAACCTGCTTAAAAACACTCAGATCAAATATGCTTCAACTTAAACCCTAGGTCAGTTCTCGGTCTTTTCACAGACAACTTGAACCCCACATCAACCTCATTATCACGGGCGATTTACAGCATGGTTGGACATCGAGTTGTTGCGGATCCAAGAATATAAACTACACAAACACAGGAGGAAAACGAACGCGAGATGCTAGATCTGATAAACGTCGAAACTTTAGGTGTACAATTTAATGATTCATATGGACCGATGATGATACGTTCCTAGTCCAAACGAGCCGAACACAGTAATTCCATTCGATCGTGTCTTTCTCCTCATCGCGCTCGCATTAAATCTCTGCAAGGTGGGAGGGGGACAATCTCACTCGTGAGACGCTACACCGCCACAGTAGCCAGCAGGTTATCGATTGCTACGACATCTGATGGGACCGGGTCTTGACAAGGCACCTTTATGTATCATTCAATTCACACATCGCTTTCGCCTTTCGGAAACAGTTAAGGGACAAGGACCCCGGACTTCCTAATTGATTAAATTATTCTCGAACGTGACTAGTGATTGTTGACTTTTGCGCCATGCTAAAATTGACTGAAAGCCTATGCTCGTGCAATATGATTTTTATAAACGCCTCGCGTCGCATCATTCATGTTAGGTTTATATTGAGTGACTCGCGATTTGATAAAAGCATACAATCTAGACGTCAATCATCTTAAGTCTACACAGTTTAACTTGTAAATTAAAGCGTCGCTATATATACGCCATAGAAGGAGCTATGGTATGGACTTGCAAAGGAGCTTGTCTTTTAGTCTCCAGAAAAGCCATTGATCGTTATCATAAGATTTCAAGACCATGATAATCTAAGGTGATTAATCTAACTTCGTGTAAGCCACTTTACCTACTACAAGTTTCAAAACTAAGATACTCTATAAGTTTTTTGTTTTCATTTTCATTTACATCGCTGAAATTCTATATGATTGTATCCAAAGCGTATGCTTGACAGGGTAAAGGCGAGTCTAAGAAGCTAAGAAGCTAAGAAGCTATCAGAAGTTGCATTTGCATCTCCAAATCGGTGTGTGATAAGGTCGATAGAATTGAGGCTGAATATTTTTCAAATGAAGCGAGAAAAACAAGACAAGAACTCTGACGGTCGACCCAACATTGTACTCCAATCTTGCATTTTCCGTTTCCAAGCAGCTTTTAACACGGCTCCATGCAATGCATGCACGCGAAAAGGTTCTCTTCCGACGAGAAAGGCCCAGCCGAAGGACGGTACGGAATATATATTTAGAAAGCAACGCGAGGTGAAGATGAAGATCGAGAATCGCAGGGTCCCGTCCGTGGCCACCATTCGCGGCCCTGCAAAACCCTAATTTCCCCCGCGACAGAACACGCAGACAGCCCAAGAAGGGTAAATACACTGTGTCTAGTCTGCATACATGCATATCTATATATATATATATATATATATACATCTTTCAGTGTCGACCTCATGAATGCCACACGTGCGGTGCTCCTCGGATGTTGACAGGGGGCGGGGCGATGGGGTTTTATCTTCACCTCAGAGGGGTCAACACGTGTGGGGTCGGCGATGGCGATAGTGAAGACCGAAGAGAGAGAGAGAGAGAGAGAGAGATTGGGGCCCGCATCTTGCCCTCCCACACGAGCGAGTCTGACTGCTGATTGGTTGGCACGGGCCCCTCTCCCGAAAATGATTTCTTGGACTGGAGCTAAGGGGATGGGGCCAGGAGGAGGAGTCACCCTCCTCGCCCGTCGCTGTCTGTGTTTTCTCATTTGCCTGCAGTTCTTAAGGTATCATTAATTGATTTTACTGTAGCAAAAACTCTGCTGTCGATGTTTTCTCTAAAATGGGTCGGCAATTTATCGCCCCACGGCCAGGTTTTTGCCGTGGTACTTTTGAATTATTGAATCGGTAACGTGCACGGGCTTAGGATAATGATGTATTTCAACAAAAACAAAAGATGGATATACTAAGATTCATCGTCATTTAAAAAATATTTTTTCTTAAAAACAACTACTTATATCGTTTTAAATAATTAATTAATGAAAATATTTTTCATTATCAATAATAGTTTATATTTAAACACTTTCATAAATCATTATTTCCATAAGTGATGAGAGTGATTATTTTTAAGAAAATATTTTTCAAATCATTTGTTTAATGCGCACTAAAATGCAATGCAATCTTATTGGGCACACTTCTTGATATACTAAACTTCAAAGTGCTCCCTATGTCAAAATTTGACATTCATTACTTAACATATGACTTTTTTAGATATAAAATTAGTTAATTAGCTTCCTCTATATGTGTGGTTTGACTAATTGGGTTGAGTACACATTTCATGGATATGTCTTGTTCATGGATTAAATTGCTTATTGTTTTTAGAAATTGATCTGCTTTGTGAATTAATATCTCGTTTTATCTGTCCATACTATAATTTTTAACTTTTTATAAAGTTTAACCATTTTCATTCCAAGTTGGGTGTCACTCTTTTATTTTTTAGTATTTCATTCTCTATTTGAAAGATATTCTTTACTCTTTAGTTTTTTTCTTTCCTTTTTTTTTTTCTTTTTGCGCCTTATGGACTCCGTTGATTTGACAAATGAATCACTTGACCACAAACCAGATTGCCTAATGTCATCCTATATAGTGAAAAAGCTGCCAAACCTTCGAATTAAATTTTTTTATCTGTATATGTATTTTTCGTAAGAGCTATTTCTTAGTTAAACATTTGTCTAGATTACTTATAATCAAAGAATGAGTTGATTAAGAAAACAAAACGTTGGATGATTGTTTAGCAATGCTTGGACAAATGCTTGAGTTTGGCCTCAACAGTCATTTTTTTCCATCGTTTCTCTCTAATTTTCTCCTCTTTTCTAGCTATTCGATTCCTCTCCCAAATCTCTTCAATTCCAAAACTGTTCGAATTATGCACGTCTGGGTGTCATTACCAAAACAAAAACTTAACTATCTATTCCAAATATTTGTCCTAAAGAAACCAGAAAAAGGGTCTCTCTAACATAAACCAAACAATTTGCATTTAGCAAGCAGAAAGTTTGTGTTGTATATATATAAATGTATGCATAATCGTTTACTGATTAGATTTAGTAAGATTGATGTTTGTATTTACATTATATGGGTTTATATATTTTATTTTGGAGAAGAAGAAATATGTTTGTCAAATGTTGACCGTTGACATGGTCGACCATTGTGAAATGGTGTTTATGTTGCATGACAAAGTGCGCCAATAAAGGAGGACAATTTTTGTTGGCGGAAAAGCGTGATCTTTGGAATAACTTTGTTCCGATAAGTACGGGGGGCATCAAATTAAAAGGTTCTAATCAACCTATTGAGAAGATGCGCCGTTTTCAAGCTAAATTTGAAAAAAGATGCAACAATTTTAAATGAATTTGTCCATTCACTTTGTTGGGTCTTCAAATAAACATATGCTGAAAATACTCATAAAAAATCACAGTGATTTTTCTTTGATTTTCTTCTTTTAATTCGATTTCTCCAATTTCCACTTTTCCATTCGATATATAGCTTGAATTTACAGCCTTTTATGTCCACAACACCTCGAGGAAGAATATTTTATGTTGGAGCTGTTCTATAATCTCACACCACGATTCCTTTTCTTTTTCTCTTTTTCCCCTGTTGGGGCATCTAACAGGATAAATATATATATATATATATATTCGGAGAGGCTTATTGATGCTTTTTGCCATTTTTATCGAACAAGGAGTGGCACACTGAGCGCTTCGTGATGTGAAAGCATTGAGTGGTCACCACCCAAAGTGGTAAGGAGGATAAGGATCGGATCATCATGATGGAGCATAATTATTACCATGATCTATCTTGGAGAGAGAGAGAGAGAGACACGCACACATCTAATCACAGTTTCATTTGATTTCTTCTAAATTCCTAATACCCATTGTTTTTGTCGTTTTTCAGGGGCAAAAATGATCATAACTTTTTTTATATGATAAATGAATAAACATAAAAGTTCTTTTTATTTCAAGAAAAATGGACGATTTCTAAAAATAACCATTCCTATCGCTAATCATTAATCAATAAAAAAATATATTTATAGATGATAAAAGTATTTTTCATTCATTTTTGTAAAATGATATAAACAATCATTTTTAAAAAATATTTTCTTAATCTTTTATTCTTCATGAAATAAATGGAACTTAAATGATGTATTCACAAAGAATGTTCGTATATCGTGTGAGAGAGAAGAAACAATAGCAAATATTTAGTTTGACCATGAGTCCTTTTTCTCTCTCCATATTTTATCCTAAACTACAAAATTTGCATAATATTAAAATTGATACGGAAATTGTTCAATCAACTCTAACCTTTTAGAAATTATATCTATTCAATCTCTTTCTTTTTTTTTTTGTCAAATTAGTTTTAAACATTTATTCGAAATTCTAATGGTGAATTTTTGCAGCAAATCGCTGGAGTGACAATGTGCTACGCAAGCTAGCCGACAATAATTGGATCCTTTCGTCATTAATTTTTTTGCAAAAATTGACCAGAATGACTAGTAGAATTCATGTAAAGATTTATGACTAAATTGAAAAAATTAAAAAATTCAGAATTGAATTGGCGTCTATATAATAAATTTATGAAGAATTGAATAATTTTTCCAAATTAACATAATGTCAAGTCAAAGCGTGGAACTCATTGACTAAGCTTTACTTTACACATATTTCGCACCAAAAGGAGCGATACAATCCCATAACTTCAGATTTAATCTTCCCATTAGTCAACTTCCACAACACATATGGAACCCTAAAATGGAGGTCTCATCTGAAACAAACGGAGACATTTTCTAAAAAGGTGACTAAAGAAATTAGAAAAAAAAAAAGAAAAAGAAGAGATTATCATATGTTTTTTAAAGTATATATTATTTCTTCAATATACTATAGACTGCATTATGGTACAGGGAATATTCTTGCATATAATAAAGGGGTGTAGTTGGACAACCTCCTAAATTTCAGGCAACATGTTAATTAAATATCAGAATTAAATCAATTGTAATGACGATCAATCTGACCACAGAATCGGGAAGAATCCTGGCAAATTGCATTATAAAACCGCCCACGGTGTGGCATCAATCATGAACATGGGGAGCATGCAAACCATATCTTATTAATGCACAAAAAATTTAAATATATATCAAAGTTAATTGATGAGAAATCACATGTAACACTATGAATTATTTATATTCAAAAAGCACCTTTTCTTTGGGTTTAAACCAAAAATACACCTTTTAATGAAGGCAAAGCACTGATTCTTTCTAATGAAATTAGGCAAGAATATATACTATTTTATTCATTTAAAAATATGATATTTTCATCTAGATTGTTGATTAACATGACAATGCATGATTAATGAAATAAGGGACTTCATGTGATTATGTCGATCCAGACCTTTCTTTTACCAAAGATTGGTCTTGGCGTCAATTGATGGTCCAAACCCTATACACTTAATTATGACAAATGTACATTCTCGGTACACTTTATAAAAGCTTGAAAGTTAGGTGTAAAATGCTTATATAACATGTATGGCATCAAAATGTGGGTCTCAGCATGCAGATCTTGTAAACATCCTTACCTACTTTTTTGTTCATAATGTATATCGGGTGTAAATTCGGTTTACAAAGCAGGAGATTTTTGAGACCTACGACCTATTTTATAATGACTCGAGGCTTGAAAAAGAACGCCAACGATGACTTCGTCATAAAGATATTTACGTAACATGTTTTGGGTTATCTCCTTTGTTTTTTTATATATATTAAATGGGAAACATATGGGGGACAAAGGAAAAAAGGGATAGTACGCTTTCCACGAAATTAGTTATGCTCTAATTTTTTATTTATTATTATAATGGGCATTATTAACAAATGTTCATAAGGCACCGATTAAGTCAACTTAATGATAACACGCAATAATACATTTTAGGAGTTGGAGAAATACAAATGGTAAGAAATTTACTTACTTTCACATGAAAATTTTCACATTTCCAAAGTTCATTTATCATTTCTATTCTAATAAGAGGTGTTAAGTAACCGATTATATAAATCGCATAATTTTTTGATGCATTGACTATTCTAATGAGATTTATAATTGATGTTTGGAAAACTAAAGGGTATATCTGTTTGCATTTAAACATAAGCAAAAATCTAATTTTTTTTTTTTTACTTTTGCGATAATATTGACTATACTATCCAAATATCATAAGCTTATAAAAAGAATTACGTTCTGATTCACATGTCGGCACCCAACACGAGTGCTATAATAGTTTTAGGTATTTGGGATTTAAGAAGTTTTAAAACGAATGAGCAGTAAGATGGCCATTAAACAAAATGTAAAAAATGAAATTTTTTATCTGGACATATATTAGATTATTGTAAATTAAATACAATTTTCTTTTTAGCAAGTGTTCAAGTGCCTTTTTAATTTTACTTTTGGACATGGCAGTTGTGATAATTAGCATGGGGAACAAGATGAACAAATTTGTTAGCAATTTTGGGTGGAGCCGAGCCTGGGCAAAAGGCAAAGAGAAAAAGGGCGAACGGCCATCGCCCCCCTCCCCTCCCGCAAAACCTTAAAGCTCCTGTCCACTTGCCTCCACGCAATCATTCCCACCCATTCACGTCACTGCCGACGTCACTCCCCCGACAAGCCGCGGACGGTCCAGCTTCGGCCGCGCCCTCCACGCGTCCCCATCTCCGACCGTCCAGCCGTCCCACCACCAGCGCTATAAGCATCCGTCGAAAAGGCCATTGCGCCCGCTCTCTCTCTCTCTCTCTCTCTCTCTTCTTCGGGGTCATTGCGAGCATCTCCGAGACTTTTCTTCTTTAGCTTTGCGACATTATTGCGCGCACGCACTGCTCATCCTCGTCCTCTTCCTCTAGCAAAAACGGAGCAGAACAGGAGAAAACAGAGCGGCCCCCGTCAAAAACAAGAACCGAGGAGAGACAGGAGAGACGGAGAGAAGTAGAAAGAGAGATTAGAGAGAGAAAGGTGGGATTTTGAGGCCTTCTTGGGGGAGTGAACCGAGGTTTCTTGGTGATTTGGGTGGGGTTAGCGATCAACCGAGCAGAGAAGGTGAGAGAAAGAGAGATTTTAGCAGAAAAGAAAGGCACCATGAGTGCAGAGACTGCGGAGAGGTTCACTATAGACTTCGAGGAGACGGAGCTGAGGCTGGGGCTGGGGAGGCCCGCGGGGGTTAGCAGCAACGGCGAGGGCGCGACGCGGAGCGGCGGGAAGCGGGTGTTCTTGGAGACCGTCGATCTGAAGCTCAACCTCTCTTCGAAGGAAGACGGTGGGAGCGTCGAGAAGATCAGGGCGTCGGCCCCCGCGGAGAAGAAGATGAACAGCAGTGACGGTAAGGAGAAGAGCGTCGCTGCTGCTGCTGCTCCTCCTCCTCCTCCTTCGAGCTCCAGCGAGGTGGCAAAGCCTCCTGCCAAGTAAGTTGTTTTAAGTTCTTCCTTTTTGCTTGATTAGCAACTCTAATTTCGAAGTTTTTTCCGCTTTTGATGGTGGATCGTAAGGCAAAAGACAATTTTTAAGCTGAATTTGTGCGAGCTTTCTGGGGAGAGAGAAGAGAGGTCGTGTTCGTTTGTAAGCTCCATCATTGCATGAAGATCTGGTTTTTGCAGCACAGAGAGAGAGAGAGAGAGGGAGAGAGAGAGAGGGTTTCCTCTTGTTCTTGCATAATTAGAAGGAGTTGGTGATGACCATGACCTGCAATCTGGTACGGGTTTCTTGAATCATGAGACAACATCGAACCAATTAACCTAATTCATGTTCCTAATCAGGACAAAAATTAAGGAAACGGGTCTTGGCCGCAAGGAAAAAATTCTCTCTTCTTCCCCCTCCTTTTCTTGGTTGAATTTGAATGATTATTCCACATCCGTTGATTATCTCCATGAAAGAAGTTGATTTTCGCGAGGATATTTCCTTCTTTTTTTTTTTACTTTTTGCAAATCGGCATCAATTCCAAGCCTCACAGAAAGCAGTCCTGATAGAATTGACATCTGTGGCTTTGGCTGATTGTCGGGGAGACACGGGAAAAGTACAAAACATTTGGAATCTTTGCTTTTTCTACTTCTTTTCCCCTCCTAAACCACCAAATAATAATCCAACAAATAGGCCGAAAGAAAAAAAGGAACACCTCCATCGAATTTTACCCGATGCCCATTATCGACACATCCATGATGTTCCGCTCGTGTTTGGGATTTTATCCGAATATAGAGGTGAAAAAATATTTTTTATTTTGCAAACCATGTGACGTGGGCGCTTTGACTTTTCCACAGGGCGCAAGTGGTGGGTTGGCCACCCGTGCGATCGTTCCGGAAGAACATCATGGCCGTCCAGAAGAGCGGCTCCGACGAGGCCGAGAAGGGCGGCAGCAGTGGCAACGGCAACGGCAACGGCGCCGCGACCAGCGGTGCGGCGTTCGTGAAAGTGAGCATGGACGGTGCACCGTATCTGCGCAAGGTCGACCTCAAGCTGTACAAGAGCTATCAGGACCTCTCTGATGCCTTGGCCAAGATGTTCAGCTCTTTCACCATTGGTAATTAAATTTTCTATCTCTTTAGGTGGAAAAATAAAGGATGAGTAAAATTTCATGGTTAGATCAGAAATTCAATTGGGTATTTTTCTCTCAATCCTTTGTGTAGGTAACTGTGGGTCTGGAGGGATGAAGGACTTCATGAATGAGAGCAAGTTGATAGACCTCTTGAATGGTTCTGACTATGTCCCCACTTATGAGGATAAGGATGGGGATTGGATGCTTGTGGGAGATGTGCCTTGGGAGTTAGTGCCTCTTTCATCAGTTCATCTATCTAATAATTGGGATAAAGTTGTGCATGATCTCAAACCGTGCATGAATGATAATTACTGACTTAAGTTTCCTTTCTAATCGCAGCATGTTTGTCGATTCGTGCAAGCGCCTGAGGATCATGAAAGGATCCGAGGCGATCGGACTTGGTTAGTACCCTCTATTATGCGATGTGCTCGAGATTACGTTTTTAATTTCTTTTCATGGCCAACCCAGTTGAATTTGGCTTACGTATGTTTTTGACTGGTCGATTGCAGCACCGAGAGCAGTAGAGAAGTGCAAGAACAGAAGCTGAAGGACCCCGGCTCCGACGTGTCTAGGTATGGCAAAGTCCCCCTCGTGCTTGTGATCGTCGCCAAAACGGAGGAAATCAGACCGGCTCGAGAGGGGATCGAGCACGGAGTTTGGATGCTTCTTTTTATCAATGCCTTTCTTTCTCTTTTTTTCCTACCCTTATTCTCTTTTCTTTTCTTTTCCTCTTGATCTCAATTAAGTCTTGAGAAGAAAGTACTGGAAAAAAAACCTGTTAGGGAAAAGGAAGAAAAAGGACCTGTGAAATGGGTTATATGTTTATAAGACATGTTCATGTGTAAACCTCTTTGGTTTTTTGGGTTTCACTGTTGTAGCTGTACTGGTTGTTTTTGTTCCCTCCATTTTGTAATGCCCGTGTATTTTGTCCTAAATGATGAAAAATTGTGAGTCTCTGTATTGTACCTGCCTGTCCATATTATTATTATAATTATAATTATATTTTATGTTACTAATTTGTTTTATTTTTTTACTAATTAAAATCTGACAATTGGACAAGATCCATGAACAGTGGGGGGAGCAAGGCCATGTGCCTTGGGCCATCTAGATGACCCATTTAGGTATATTTTTGTCATGATTTCTATTTTTTTTCAAGACTTTTGCTTCATCTGAAGAGATAAAAGAAACAGCTAAGCCTCCATAATTGAAGAGAACGTGGACCAACCCAGGAATAAGGTCACAGCTCGGCGACAAGATGGGGAAATGGGGGACCATTCCGACTCAATTATTCAGGATGAGACCATTTTTATATGATTACTCACTTTTTATAATTATTATTATTTCCTTGTTGCTCCCTTGGGAAATAAGCGTGACTTAATAGGAAAAATGGAACCAGAAGCGAGAATGCATTTTCATCGAGACTTTGTCGGGGCTTAAATAGTTTCTTCAGGTACCACCCCTCTAGAGATTGATGAAGCGATCCAAGGCTTTTCAAGTTGACGGTCACTAGTTCAATTCGATCCTACAAAACTTTTGTTAGTTTGTAAATGACGGGCACGAGTTGAGGCATATCGCTGGTTTTGGCTTTCCCTTTGTATCGTTATGAGTCGGGGCGATTGGTTTACCTAGTAAGTTTTACCTGAATCGAAACGTTGATTTGGATTTTTGTTTTTTCTTTTCCCCATCTTCCGACTCCTCATTCATATATGTCAGTTACGACAACTTGCTCCAAAGTCGAACACGTTGCCAAGGATGGACCACGAAATCGCGACGCAAGCCTGTTACGTAATAAACGAGACAATTTTCCCTGGCAACAGGACTTCTCCAGCTCATAATGAGGCTCCATGACCGCCGTTCCCATCGAGGACAGGATAGCCATGGATTTGAGGAACAGAGCTCGAGTGTGGACAACCATGGATGCAGCTTTGGAGATAAGGACGTCCGTGGATGCACTGAGATCTGGACTGCCATAAAGAGCTGAACGACTATGGACAATGGGCTACGGAAGGTCGATGGCGAGCTGCTCGCGTTGAACTAGGGGAGGCGCTCCCGACCACGGAGGTCGAGCTGAGTAAGGAGGACCTGGTGAACTCGATGGGGAGACCAGCTGGTGAAGGTGAAGGCGAGGAAGGGATACGAAGGAGGGAAGGGAGCTGTTTAGCGTCTAGATTCTTTTTCCGTTTAATGTACTTCGAGTCGGTTCGAGTATATGACATGAACCATCAAGACACCCAAATTCTTTTACTTATTACTCAAACCCGAATGAGACCCGATAAAAGAAAAAAGACTAAAACATTATTGGATCAAATTGGTTAGGATAGTTTTGACACCCCAGTGGATAGGGGTACATGGCAAGGTTTACAGCCATAAATTAAACAATCTCATGCAATCGATTTATAATTTGCCAACGTTGGATATCCTTGCCATGAGCAAAAGAATACTTCTTTCGAGTAGGAGTCAGCATCATACCGTTCAAACCGCCAAGCTGAACCGAACCAAAACGGTTTTGGTTCAGTTTCTGAATTACTTTCAAAAATGGTTTAGAAACTCCACACCACACCGCAGTGGTGCGGTTTGTGTTTGGTTTCTGAATTTTGAAACCAAATCGAAGCACCGAGCTGTCTTTATGAGTAGATATGTTAATTCCATCTGAACCATAGTACTAAAGTTGCACTTTTCTCTTCTGTTGTTTGTTTGAAGTGGACGGTAGGGATGAGCATAGTTTCAGGGTAGAATCAGGAATCGAATAACCGGACCAGCAGAAGACATGGTTCAGACTTTGATACAGTCAATCAACAAGCTAAGCATGTAAAACACAGCAAAGATCAAGAAAAGAAATCCAGGAGCATATATAAACTTCGCCATACACTTCACATCGCTCTAAGAACGCATATAATTGCCTAACATAGAACTACCTAATCAGTCAGCTTGTGTGAACTGCTACTGTTTTTAAGTTCAATATCATGTACCATCAGCAGTAAATTGAAAAGAGGAAAAACAGAAGAGAATTTATCTGATTACATACCCTAAACTACTCTCAAAAGCTGCTTTAGTATAATGTGATTACCAATGAAGGAGACAAGAACCGAGAGTAGTAGAGAAGGAGCAAGGAAACTAAATCACGCTTGTGATTCCACAGAAGAAGACAGGTAAGATCTCCCCTCATCCTATCAATGACGATTATCACTTCGTTGAAAGACATTAGTCACACAGTTTCACGATGAGTCTTTTGTTTTCATCATCTGCTCTAAATAACAGAAAACAATAATTTAAAATATCTCTTTATCACATTTTAAATTACTTTCAATGTGACTTATGTAGTTTTTCCTTACAGAAAAATATATCTTATCTATTTGCACAATTCAAATCAATTAATAAAGTGCATTGCACTACATAAGTAATGATTGTTCCAGAAAAACTTTAAGGAACAAATCAAACAAGTTAAACATATATCTTGCCTAAGGTTTTTTTATTTCTATTTTTATGGACGAGGAGGTCCACCAACTTTGGGCTCATTAAAGTCATGGCCCATGTAAGACGACAATTAAAGCTCAGGTGACTGGGCCGAACAACGAAACGTTTGCAGTTGGCAGCATAAAGAATCGAACTTATGTTGTGCACCTAATCCACGCAAATGATTTTGTTTAAGCTATTATATGTATATGAACTAAAGACATATATATAGATAGACATAGATAAGAAAATATGCATACCTTTTATGTCATTTAAAGCTCAATACAGCTGCTCTTTTAGACTTCCATGGAATATATATACTACCAAACATAGTTTGTTTCATCACAGAAATCTCACTAAATAAAAGCAAAGAAAACTACACAACTTACTATGATATGCAGAGTTCTATTTCACGCTTTTAAAATCAACCAAAATCAAAATTAGATGAAATGAACCAACCCACTTCACCTTTTCTCTGTTGGCCGTAATCAATTTAAGTTAAAGAGTACAATGGATCAGGTCAGTTTAGTCACCCATGGAAAAGCAAACTTGACCTATAATTGAGAAAGCAAAGTAAAATCAAAAGTCTCTTTGGAAACATCCCATAAAATTGAAACCACACAAAGAAAAGAGAAAAAAAAAATGAAGGATTCGTGTACTTAATGTGTAGCGTTGATGGATTTGAAGCACATAATTTTCCAGTCCTTGGAGGCTGCAGAGCTTATAGTCGTGATTGTGCTTTTCATGACAAAGCGAATCTTATATTTTAATCAGTTGGATTGTGTGAATGACTAATTCCGTGCACATGCATCACGAGTCTAATTACTGTTTGCCCTCGGTCTGACCACAATTTTAAACTGGTATGCTCAATAAATCGCTTAGAACAACAGAAACAACAATTTGAAGATAGAAAATAATCTCTACGCTAATACAAAGGAAGCTACTCTCCTGCAGCCCCTTAAATTTTAACCAACCAAGTTTCCTTGATCTTTCACTTTCATGTCAAAGACAACACCAATGTGACAATAGGTTTCACGAAAACTCAGAATGAGGCAGGACTAGGTTCATCTTGAAGTTAATTGTAACTGTACAGAAAGGTCCCCGCAAGACTCTACCTTGGTATGGCCGAAGAAGCAGAAGTCATCAAAATGCGGATAAACTGCCATGTTTTCTTCCTCGCAACAGACTAGTGTGAATGATGCAAGCCCAATCTTCTCTCATCGAGATAAAATCGGCTACTTACTATATGCACACGATGGCAATTCAAGAGAGCTTACTTCTCTGACCAAAAAAGGCAGGGAGAGCTTACATCCCCAGTGCAGATTTTCAGGATTCTAATGTGGTGTTAGCCAATGCACCCAAAATTTTGGCTGTTGATGCAGCATTTGGTGAGAAGCCTTTCTCAACCATCTCCCCTAGAAAGAGCATTGCCTTCGCATTCTCACCATCTTCGAGGAGCGCTGGGACAATAATGTTATGCACGACACACCACTTGGAGGACATCCCTTCTCTTTCATATTATGAAGTAGCTTGCACGCTTCACGTATTTGGCCAGCTTTACATAGTCCTTTTATGATGGCACCAAATGTCACGACATCGGGTCGCAACCCATTGGCATCCAACGAATTGAAGAGGTTCATTGCAGGTCCAAGTTCCCCCATCTCACATAAGCCGTTAATAAGGATGGTGCAGTGGAATATAGTAACATCACCCATGCCATCTTCCATTTGTCGAAACAACGCCATTGCCTTGTCGACTTGTTGATACTTACAAAGGCCATCTAACATGATGGCACAAATTCGTTGATTTATATGATTGCAAGCCAGCATTTTGTAAAACAGCTGATGTGCAACCCTGGGGTAACCAGCAAGGAAAAAGCCATCCATGAGACAACCATAGGTGGCAACATCAGGGACTAATCCTTTCTCCAACATTTGCTGAAGGAGACTCATTGCCTTGTCCACTCTTTTAACCGCAAAATACCCGTTAATCAACGTGCTATAGGTCACCACATTAGGATTGCACTTCCTTGCAGTCATCAAACAAAACGTAATTGCAGCATCATCCATTTGATTTTGAAGGCAGTAACCATTTATCAATGAGTTATAAGTAAATGCATCCGGCTCAATGTCCATCTCGATCATCAGGTCAAATATGCACTTCGCCTCATTGGTCATGCCCTGTTTGCTGAGTGCATCCAAGATAATATTGAAGGTTTGATCATCTGGCCTTATTCCTCCCCGCACCATCTCACTCAACTGGACTCGAATTTCTTCCCATTGGCCACAAAAGCACAGACCGTGGATGAAGGAATTATAAGTGATAATATTGGGGTGGATTCCATCATGAATCATCTTCCCTAACAAGGCCTTTGCTTGTTTCCATTTGCCTATGCAGCCTAAGCCACGAATCAAGGGATTGTAAGTGAGGATATCCGGCTTAATTAGGCAGTGACTCATACAGTTAAAGAAGCGAAATGCCTCTTCCACCAGTCCTTCCTTGCAATAATCATCGATGATCGTGTTGTACGTGACCAAATCCAGTTCGCAACCCCTTTCTTCCAAATTCCTTATTAACTGGACAGCTTTAGAAGTATTACCGGTTCTGCACAATCCCTTCACGATGACATTGTATGTAAATACATCGGCCTTAAACCCCTTGCCCTGCATTTCCTCCATCAAGGTCAAGGCTCGTGCGATCTTACCCTCTTCACAGAGCCCGTTGAGCAAGGTGTTCAAGGTCACCACACTCGGTTCAAGCCCAAGCTTGAACATTTTGGTCAAAACGGAAAATCCAAGATCGGACCTTTCCAAGCGGCAGAGGCAATTCATCAGAATGCTGAGAACGTAAATGTCGCGAGATATGCCCATGGAATCCATTCGCTCGATCATGTGGATGGCGACAGCATAATGCTTCCTCCTCACCGCAGCTCCCAGGAGCTGGGTGAAACAGGGAGTCGAAGGCAAAGGGTTCAGCCGAATCATAACCTTGAAATAATGCAAAGCATCCTCGGCTTTGGCCAACCCGCCTTTTTTGCGCAGGTTCATGACAAAGCCCAAAATTTGGGATCGACTCATGGAATCGCTCGGTCCAGGAGTGGAGCGTGAAGTGCGAAAGCGACGGGAGGGAGAGGAATCGACAACGCGAGGAAGAAGAAGTGGAGGGAGAGTGAGATTACCGGACGGTGGTCGAAGGAGAGGAGGAAGAAGAGGAGAGGGGAATTTCACCATTCTTCGCATCATTCCTTTTCAGCAATTTCTCGTCGGCGTCTATTCTCGCCCTCTCTCCGTCGTCTCACACGAACCACACACACCATTTTGCCTCCGCCTTTAAAGGTGTAGATTTTCTTAGATCTACTTCAAAAATCGTGTAATTTTTTGCATTCGATTTATAATTTTAGATTTATTTTGAAACATGGACCGTGCACGTGTTATGTTTCTCGTCGAATTGCAATGTTCTTGTCTTGTTAAATGAGTCTCCTTTTGAAGGTTTCTTTTTCTATTCATAGTTCTCTCGCTGGATTCACTCTGTTCTCGTCATCTCTCCCTTATGATGAATCATGCCATTGTCTCCACCGTGCTTTGTACCACACCGCTGCCTCCCCCTTCGCCTCAAAACATACGATTTTTCTTAGATTTCCTCCAAAATTTGTGTAATTTTTACATTTGTTTGTGAATTTGGGGAATTTGGGGATTGAATGACATATTTTCATTTACGTGTGTTGTTGGTGCTTGCCGCCCTTGCTCTAGTCAATTTAGGTATAATAGTTTTGTTTATTATTTGATAAAACTTTTTATCAAGGAATGATGGAATGGAATAAAAATAGTAATAAAAGAGATGTAAAATTAACAATAAAAATAAGTAAATGAAAATGAAGTAGAAGAACCCATAATTCAAATGAACAAATTCAAACTTAAAAAGGATCTCTTCATTATCAAAGAGAGAGGGGCAATGAAATTTATAAATAAATAAATAAATCTACTTTCTCCATCTCATTCTTCTCTATATCTCTAGATATGAATATATTCGATTGACATGATATAATAAAATCCCCGGATTTTGTATTTTATTCAATCAAATCATATCTTAATTAGAAATGCAAAAAATTGAACGCATATTTAAGGTTTCTGTTTATCGCTCTATTTAGTTTTATTTTTTAAGGGTAGGTGCACTAAAACTTCTAAATTTTATAGAGAAGGTGTAATTAAATTCTAAAATTATAAAAATGCAATCAAGATTTAAAATTTATCAAATTTGTGCGATTAAGCTCTTTTGTTGGCACTAAGTATCAATGTGGCGCTTGTTGACACCTAAATTTAATCAATAAGTAAGCTTATATTTATAAAGAAAATCACTTTGGGCTCAAGATTTATGGTTGCGACAAAAGCTGATCCAAAAAAAAAAAAATAGTAAATATATCTAATTTTGCATCCATTGCATTTAGAGAATTGCATTTCATTAACCTTTATGTACCATTTATTATAAATAAATAAATAAATAATTAACTTTTTTATGAAAGTTTTTACTATCTCCGTTTGTGTATATTCAAGTTCATTTACATCGGTATCGTGAATACTTAACAGTGAACATGATAGGATATAAAATTATTTGATATTATTATTACGATTCACCAAACTATGGAACATAGCTTTAAGGTTTTTGTTTATCCCTCTGTTTCAATATTATTTTTTAAGGATATGTGCACTAAAAATTCTAAATTTTATCGAGAAGATGTAATTAAATTATAAAATTTTAAAACACGATCAAGATTATAAATTTATCTAATTAGTATAATTAAGTTCTACCGTTGGCACTTAGTATCAATACGGCGCCTATTAACGCTCGAATTTCAACAAAAAAGTGAGCGTATATCTATAAAGAAAATCACTTTGGGCTCGAGATTTATGGTTGCGACAAAGCTCGAACCTCAAAAAAAAAAATGTCAAATTATCAAATTCTGCATCTTTTGCATTTAGAGAATTGCATTTTATTATACGTATCATAACTTACCAAAAAAAAAAAAAAACATTTACGTATCATTTATAGATAGATAAATAAAAAATTACTTTTTTGGTGACTTTTCAGTCAAACTGAAAAGTCAACCTTTAATTGAAAGCAAAAATATAATATATCATTGTATTGCATTGCGTGTGAACGTCCCTTTCATTGTTACATAAAAATTTAAGAGTTTAATTTCAAAATTTTCTTGTATAAATCAAAGGCTGAATTTTTTGGTCAAATCGAAAAATTCAAGCTTCAACCAAAAACATCATTTGTCATCATCTTATGTTAGTTTTCGTCAAGTTTGTTTCGTACTTAGTAACCGGGGGTATGATAATTTTAGGATATTGGACTCGATTGTGAAAATTTCAATCGCTGAGAGCACCAGAGCTCCTAGATTAATTATTTGAATGCACATTAAGCTCGATTCTTTCTCACACCTTCGCACATAATTAAGTCCCTAAACTAGCCACAATCTTGTCCTGATGGAACTAGGAAACTTGAACTGGAAATGAACTAGAGTTAGAGAGGAAATAGGAGGCAAAACCGGGGGACTTGCAGCTGCCCATTTCTCGGTGGAGGCCAGCTGGGATGGGACTGCAAAATGAAGCCTAAAATGGAAGCTGTCTTGGCTGCAAAAGCTGGACAAAGTAGTCTGCAGCCAAGATACGAGAAAGTTGCAGCAGGTGATTACAGTAGGGTTGGAGCTGAATTGAAGAGAGGAAGGGAGCTCAAATTATACAACAAGGGGCTAAATATTGCAGCTCAATGAGAAGACCAATCAGGGTTAAAACTTGTTGCAATGAGCTGAAAATTGCAGAAAAAAACGATTGCTGCAAATAGAGAGGAGCCTACGGAGGTAGCGGCAGTTTTTCATTTTTTAAATCCTCTTTGGCCATATAGTTTCAAGTGAAGCACGCCCGAAATCCCCCTCTACTCTTCTGTCTAGTAACATAAAAGATGCCATATCCTAAACTTCTCTTTATGCATCAATTCGATTTCTCACGTCGCATTTCATAACATATATCTATACTGAAAAAGAGAGAGGGATAGCTCTTTTTCTTTTCTGGGTAGTTGAATATTAGCATTTTCTAATGACATCGTATTTTCTAGTTTGACATAATAGTTCATCTTCAATCACACTTAATAATTACCTTGACCAAATGACAAATTCTCAATATTCTCAACACATCACATTGCGAGGAAGAAGACAAGGATCGATGCAAAGATAGGAGGGGCGAGAGTGAGATTACCAGATGGTGGTCGAAAGAAGAGCATGAGGCAATTTCACCATTCTTCGCATCATTCCTTCTCCTCATTCTCACTCTCTCAAGAGCTACCCAGTCCCAAAATAAAGGAGCAACTTCGGCATCATTTCTTCTAAATTAATGACCAAACACTTAAAGTGATTTGAGTTCGTGAAGATAAATTCGTTTTGACCATCGGATTGGTTTTTAATTATCCAAGTCGCTAAAATTCATTTATTTCTAGTGAAGTGATGCACTTTGATCAGAATCCGACCATGCAGCACTAACCTTTCTCAGGTGGCTAATATTCGATCAATTATCATTGGTTTATCGATTTAATCATCTTTAATTTTCCATCTCTTATTTCTAGTGCAGTGATGCACTTTGATCAAATGAATGTAGCTTATTCAATAAAATCAAATCCATTTAGCTAAGAATGAAAAATGATTTGGTTTGAGTGATCCAATTATTTGATTAGGCAAAAACGACCTAACCACCATTAAAAGTAATAAGTTAAACATTTTGAAATAAAGTTGCAATAAATAAAAAAATAACATAAACTGAAAAAATGATAGACTATAACTTTATTGAGAATATTATCGATAATAGTTTCTCTTTTTCTAGTAAAAATAGTAAAGAGAACAAATGATATAACTTACTTACTCGTGAGTTACCTATTCTAAAAATGATTTTTTTTTTAATTCCTTGGCAGTTTCCCTAGTCCCAATAACTTGAAAGTTCAATTTTATTAAACTTTATCAAGAGGATCTGTTGAATCAATGAAAGCTATATTGTTAGACATAAGAGCATCCCAATGGCAGGAAATAAAACTAAAAAAATAAAATAAAATGCTCTATGTTTTAATAAGTTGAGGTTCTCAATAATTTTATTAAAGGCTCAATTGTAATCTCCAGATAAATATTAGTTACTTTATAAGAGTACCATGATTTATTTATTCTGTTTAATTTCCTTGTAACTGAGAGCAAAAAGTGAAATAAATTTTATTGGAATAAGCTAAGAGTTATTAAAAGTACAATTTCTTTCCTATATCATGTAATTTGATTAAAGAAGAAATATTTGTATCATCAAAATATATAACCTGTTTTATTTTTTGCCCTTCTGATTGGATGTGCAAAATTTTATGTTTGACATGCGCTTTACATACGATTATGGTTTATATCTTCTTCTTTTTACAGTATACCTTCTTAACCCAAGCATCTCCAACATACTTAGGCAGAAACGGAACCAAATAACAAGCAATCGTAGATCAATCTGCTTGCTTATGTTTCCTTGCCAACATTCATGATCTGCAACATAAGGAACTATGCCATAGGCCCATAGACAAAAAGGCTGGAAGAACTCGATCGTGCATTCTAAAACGGCAGCAAAGATCAAGGAAAGAAATCCAGAAGCACTGCTCCAAGATAACAACTTCACAGTGCACTTCAAATCAATCTAAGAAAGCATATCATTGCTCAACATAGACCTAAATGATCAGGATGCGTATGATAACATTTCTATTCTTGAGAACAATTTCTATTTAGAATTTTTTTTTTCTATTTATGTTCCCTAAACAAGTTTTTGGTTGTCCCTCGCATGTGGCCGGCGTGGGTGGCCCTTGGTCGACGAGGGCGACTCTCACCTAGCCCTCTATGGGCATTGCCGATGGCCGGCTGGCTACTAGCAAATAGAAAGAAGAAGAACTAGAAAAAAAAAAGTAAAAAAAAAAAAGGAAGAAAAGAGGAGGGAAATGCCAAATAACGAAAATGCCCTTGACCGGTAGAAAAATTTAGTCGGCCGGCAATCGGTGAGGTTGGGTCCTTATTTAAAACAACAAAAACCATTTCAAGCCCTTATTTGAAACAACTAAAGTCATTTCAGGTCTTTATTTGAAATAAAGTTCACTTCGGATCTTTATTTGAAAAAAAGATGACACTTCAGGTCTCTTTTTGGAATTTTCCCCGGAGCTTGTAGACATGAGTCTACTCTTGATCAGACAGCTTATCTTACCTTGTTCCAATTGGATCGTGTGGACAAGCGATTTCGTGCACATGTATCAAGAATCCTATTATGTACCACTGGCCTCGCAAGAAATTTTTTCTTATTTTTCCCATTTTGATACTTACAAATTTTTACTAAATAGATGCGATTGTAAGACGAACCCACTCAAATAACGTGTGATGTTTTGTTGGGGCATAAGAGTTATGGAAACCTGACATGTTGAATTCAAAAGAGATAACATCTGAGAGTTTTATCCGTTGATGGACAATACGGCACTTTTCTCCCCTCTTAAAGTCACATTCACCGGTAACTGAGACAATTTGAAGCTTCTAATCAAACACTATATATGATCTTTTATTCTTGTATTGTTGGCGTGATTTTCTCTCCTATCTTAAGAAAGGAGATTTGTTAATATTGTATTTCTATAATTCTGGGATCTCTTCCTTTTTTCTGTTTTTATTCTGGTTGCTTGTTTCCTTAATTGTGGCAACTTTTTATGTACATATGGTTGAACAATGGCAGATGCTCAATACAACAACAAAAAAAAAAAAAAAAAGAGAGACCGAAAGCTTTGTCCGAGGACGTAGGCACATTGCTGAACCTCGTAACATTTGTGTCTTTGTGTGGAGTTTTGTTTTTCTTCATGGTATCAGAGCGGGTTATGACCCTGATTATTTGAAGAACTCGCCTCATCCTCTTTGTGTCGTTTTTTTTTTTTTTTTTTTTTTTTTTTTGTTGAGCACCATGACAATTTCAGAATTAGAATCTAGAAAACTTCCCGACAAAGGTGCAAGTTCTGAATCAACGAAGGTTGTGGTGCATGAGGTAAACAGCCAATGTCCTACATCTATTTTGCTGAATGGAAGGAATTTTCTCCCATGGTCACGAGCAGTGACCATTGCGCTTGGAGGTCGATCGAGGCTTTGACATATTACTGGGCAAACTAAAGCCCCTGATGAAAGTCATCCGAATTTTGAAGAATGGCAAGCAAGCGATCATGGTGTTATGACTTGGATCTTCAACTCAATGGAGCCTATAATCTATGAGATTTTTGCTTATTCGATTCGGCCAAAACATTGTGGGATTCGTTGTCCGAGATGTATGGTCAAGCCAATAATGCATCTCGAATCTTTGAGCTTCAACAAGGTCTTGCTACCTCCAGGCAAGGTGCAAATCAATCGTTCACGGAACATCTAGGGAACATAAAAAACAAAGTGGGATGAACTCCGTTAATATAGACCGCAACCCGAATGTGCGTGACTATGTGCAAAGGGAAGAGCAAGATAGAATTTTTTATCTCTTGGCAAGCCTAAGGCCGGAGTTTGAAGACACCAAACGTGACATTCTTATGAGGCCGCAATTGCCGTCCTTTAATACCGTTTGCTCCATAATACAAAGTGAAGAAACAATGAGGAGAGTTATGCATTCTGACTCGATTGTGGCACCATCAATAGGATCATCAGAACACTTTGCAAACGCTGTTAGTTCTAATGCCAAGCAAGGTGATGGTGGTACTCGATTTGTCAAAGGGAAAGGAAAGAAGCCCCTTCGTTTCCATTACGATCATTGTGATCGAGATGGGCATTCTAAGGAACGATGTTGGATTCTACATCCTCACCTGCGTCCAAATAAGGACAAAGGTTCGGATGCTAAGACAGCAATTCAAGGGAATACCATAGACTTCCAATCCAAGTTGGAGTCTCTAGCGCTGCAGGTTCAGCAACTACTTCAGACACATGGTTCGGGTCCCTCTGGCACTGAATCCGTAAATTTGGCCAAGACTTCTGGTAATATTAGTGCACTTTCTATTGAGTCTAGAAATCAATTTATTGTTGATTCTGGTGCCACCGATCATATGTGTAGTTCCCCACATATTCTATCTAATATTGTTTCTAGCTCTTTGTATCCACCGATCACAGTAGCTAACGGAGTGTAGGTACCAACCCAAGGTGTTGGGCAACTGAATGTGCTTTCGAAGAAAACTGAGGCTTTATTGATTCCAGGATTATCTTTTAATTTAATATCTGTGAGCAAATGTGCTAAACAGTGGAATTGTAATGTCATTTTTACTCCACAGAAGGTGTTGTTCTAGGATCGCAATACCAGGAGGATGATTGGTGAAGGACAACTTTGGGATGGGATGTACACCTTAGATTTGCATGGTGAAGCGTTGGTGGCTAGGAAGGGGAATGTGGATACCTCTCGTCTATGGCATTGGCGCATGGGTCATCCTTCGATCGGGTGTTGCAAAGTACTTAAACATGTCTTTGACTCATGATTCTAGTAGTTGTGATCCATGTCACTTTGCTAAGCAACATAGGTTGCCTTTCCCTAAACATTTGCATAAGTCAACTGAATTGTTTGCTTTGGTACATTCAGACATTTGGGGATATTCTCTGTTGATTCTAGAGAGGGTTTTCGGTATTTTGTTACCTTTATTGATGATAAATCGAGAGCTACCTGGCTTTACCTTCTTAAGTACAAAAGTGAAGTGTTTACTGTTTTCCAGGATTTTTGCAATTTGGTGAGTAATCAATTTAATACTTCCGTGAAGGTTCTTCGTGCCGACAATGGTACCGAATACACCAATCATATATTTCAGGTATTTTTACGAAGCAAGGGTATTATTCACGAGACAACATGTGTGGGTACTCCACAACAGAATGGAATAGCTGAAAGAAAAAATCGTCATCTACTAGAGGTCACCCGAGCCTTGTTATTCTCTGCGAATTTGTCTAAATCTTATTGGGCAGATGCAGTTATGACTAGCTGTTATTTAATTAATAGACTCCCTAGTCGAGTATTAGGGTATATAACTCCTATGGAAGTGTTGTATGGGCGAAAATTTGATATATCTCACTTGAGGATTTTTGGGTGTGTCTGCTATGTTCACTCTCAAACTGGAGGAAAGCTAGATCCTTGTGCCAGGAAATGTGTGTTTATTGGTTATTCATCTGTCAAGAAAGGCTACAAGTGTTATGACCCTTACACAAAGCGTATCTATATTTCTCGGGATGTTGTATTTGATGAAACTCATATGTTTTTTCCTAACAAGAGCCACATTCAGGGGGAGTGCATAGATTATTATAAGAAGTTTTCCTATGAATGTGCTCCTGTTCCTATGGATGTAAATGGGACCGGTGAAGCCAAAGTCAACAATGGGGGTGTCGAAGCCAACAATGGGAGCTATGCTTTGGGTCACGAATTTGCAGATCAAGAAACTTCTGAAGTGGAGGCAACTGTTGTTCCAGAAGCTGAACCTAGAATTGCCACTGACGGACTGATAGATGAAAGGGCAACGGATGTAATCCCGTTACGAAGATCATCTCGTGTCACTAGACCCTCAACTCGACTTCAAGATTTTACTACTTATTATTCAATTCAACATCCCATTCAAGAATTTGTTGGATATGACAAATTATCTCACAATTTTTTGAGTTTCTTATCTGCTATTGAAGAACAACAGGAACCTCACAACTATGAGGAAGCAAGGGAAAAAAGCCATTTGGGTTAATGCAATGAAAGATGAACTTCAGGCTTTAGATCGAAATCATACTTGGGAACTTATACAACTTCCAAGGGGGAAGAAGACAGTTGGTTGCCGATGGATCTATAAGATCAAATATAATAGTGATGGATCAGTTGAAAGGTATAAAGCGAGACTGGTTGCAAAAGGATATACTCAAACATATGGTATAGACTACAAAGAGACATTTGCACCTGTGGTTAAAATGAACACTATGCGCGTTCTTATGTCAGTAGCTGTTAATTGTGGATGGTCCTTGTTCCAAATGGATGTAAAGAACGCATTCCTTCATGGAGATTTGGAGGAGGAGATTTATATGGATCTTCCTCCTGGTCACCCCTTGCATAATAAAGATGGAATTGTTTGTAGGTTGAAGAAGGCCATATATGGTCTCAAGCAATCACCTAGAGCTTGGTATGGTAAATTGAGTGCTGCACTCATCAAGGTTGGATTCAAAAGAGGGACAGCAGACTCATCAATGTTCACCAAGGTTGATGACAAAGGTATAGTTGTTGTACTTGTTTATGTTGATGATATTGTGATTACAGGTAGCAATCAACTTGGAATCGAAGCACTTAAGCAGCATTTGAGCAAGGAATTTGATATCAAAGACCTTGGTAAATTGAAGTATTTTTTGGGTATTGAGGTGGCGAGATCTCACAAAGGATTATTTTTATCTTAAAGAAAATATGTCATGGATTTGCTGAAAGAGACTGGGAAGTTGGGAGTTAGACCGGCCAACATTCCTATGGAGTATAATAGTAAGTTCATTTCAGATGACACTCCATTACATGATGTTGGGCAGTTTCGGCGACTTGTTGGACGGTTTATTTATCTGACTATCACAAGACCTGACATAGCATATACTGTTAGTTACATAAGTCAATTTATGCAGAAACCAACTCGATGGCATATGGAGCTAATAAATCATTTACTACGATATTTGAAGGCCACACCTGGGAAGGGAATTTTAATGAAAAATAATGGTCACACGAACTTGTTGGCTACACTGATGCAGATTGGGCCGGGAACCCTATAGACAGGAAATCTACTACAGGGTTTTGTACTTTTGTGGGAGGAAACATTGTCACTTGGAAAAGCAAAAAACAAATGGCGGTTGCTCGTTCGAGCGCAGAGGCAGAATATCGGGCCATGGCTACTACTACTAGTGAAATTGTGTGGTTGAGACTTCTGCTTCAAGAATTGGGTTGCAATTGCATGACCAAGCCTACAAAGTTGTTTTGTGATAATCAGGCTGCAACTCATATAGCTTCAAATCCAGTGTTTCATGAGAGGACCAAACACATAGAGGTGGATTGCCACTTTGTGAGAGAAAAGGTGCAAGACAAGACAATTGAGACTCCGTACATTCGCAGTGAGGGTCAACTGGCTGATGTTTTTACCAAAGCATTACCCAATGGAGTGTTTCAAGAAATGACAAGCAAGTTGACCTCCGACGAGGTCTTTGGCCCAACTTGAGGGGGAGTGTTGGCGTGATTTTCTCTCCTATCTTAAGAAAGGAGATTTGTTAATATTGTATTTCTATAATTCTGGGATCTCTTCCTTTTTTCTGTTTTTATTCTGGTTGCTTGTTTCCTTAATTATGGCAACTTTTTATGTACATATGGTTGAACAATGGCAGATGCTCAATACAACAAAAAAAAAAAAAAAAAAAAAAAAAGAGAGACCGAAAGCTTTGTCCGAGGACGTAGGCACATTGCTGAACCTCGTAACCTTTGTGTCTTTGTGTGAAGTTTTGTTTTTCTTCATGTATCTATTAACTCTACTCATCTAACTTATTGGGAAAAAAGTTATATTGCAAGGTTGAGAATTAAATTCGTAATTAGTCCAAAAGCTACTACTGTACCTTGGCCGTCAGAAGTGATTCAATTAGTGCAAAACACTCTTTCCTTTTTCCTGCAATAATCATATTGTGCGAAGTTTGACTGGCTCGCTACTTATGGTGTTCCGCGAGTTGCGATTGAAGCTAGCCAGTTATTATCAATTTTGGTACAAAAGGAAAAAAAAAAAAAATCTACATTGACCCCGCATGATCGACAATTGAAATGGGCTCGATCCGACACGCCTGGATTATATTCAAAGAAGTGATTCCTCGATCTTGAATTCTCCGTTAGACCTACACTTAGTAGCTGGGCTCAAACCTCTCTAATGTGAAATGTCCTAATGTGAGAAAATATTCGGGGTTCTTGAATTATCCACACCTTACGCAAGCAGTGATGTGACAAGATGAAGAAGTCAAAAAAAGGAGAGGAAGCATCCCATTTTCGTCGGTCTTTGATTCTTCTGGGAAAAGGAATTGGTACGAGGTGGGAAATGTATTAATACATCAAGCAGCATTCTCGTCGAAAACTTAGGTGATGTGAGATCATACTTTAAAGTTGATTTTTTTCAAAAAAAAAAAAAATTTGGGACTAAAATTAAGTGCATCCCAAATTTGGCTTTTAAGATAACCCTTCGTTATGCTCCACGTATTAGTCCCTATCCAATCATTTTGAACAGAGGACCTCCGATCCCAGTCTTTCTCCTTTTCTATGGCACTACATAATTGGGATGCACTTAATTTTAGTCCCAATTTTTTTTTTTTTGAAAAATAATCAACTTTAAAGTATGATCACATCACCTAAGTTTTCGACGAGAACGCTCCTTGATGTATTAATATATTTTCCACCTCGTACCAATTCCTTTTCCCAAAAGAATCAATGACCGACGAAAATGGGATGCTTCCTCTCCTTTTTTTTGACTTCTTTACCTTGTCACATCACTGCTTGCGTAAGGTGTGGATAATTCAAGAACCCCGAATCATCCACACTAAGCTCAAGACGTTCGTGCACGAAGATCAAACCGAGCAGCCATCCGATCCAATGAATCGTACCCACGATTCGAGCACACCTAACGAACCCAACTCAATCCCTTCCTTCACGCGCGTGTCTGAACGTCGTGTCGTGTGAAGTAAAAAAGGAGTCCAAAGCTATTTGCTTTTGATAAAGTTGCACGAACCCAAAGAACCGCCTAGGTTGTCGCCATCAAAATCGAAGTTACCCCCACGTCTGGCGGCCCTAAAATGTTCCTGATCACGAGGGCAACCTGGTAATCTTCCACTTCTTGTCCCCTCCTATATAAATCTCCATTCCTCCTGCTCGCGAAATCTCACAGAAGTAACAAAGGGCAGAAAGAGAGAGAAGGGGATGGAGGGTGATCACAAGTCGCGGCTCTTCTTGGTGGCTTTGGCATGCGTTGTCGGAGTCTCGATTGCTCAGAGCGCTTCCAGCGTCAAGGCCAGGTACCACTACTACAACCCCGTGGAGAACAACTGGGACTTGAACGCCGTGCACGCGTACTGCGCCCCATGGTACGCGAACCAGTCGATGGCGTGGCTCCAGAAGTGGGGGTGGACCGGGTTCTGCGGCCCGGCTGGGCCGACCGGGCAAGATGCTTGCGGCAAATGCTTGAACGTGAGAAACGCCCCAACTAATCTTTTCGTTTAGTCCGATTTCAGACCCTCATGCCAAATAGAAGTTCCTCTTCTCAAGTAAAATCCTTTCCTGAAATGCGATTATTCATTGTGTTCCATCATATACGCAGGTGACGAATGCGAAAACTGGGTCTAAAGCGACGGTGCGGATCGTCGACACTTGTAGCGACGGAGGGCTGAAATTGGACGCCAAGGTGTTCCGAATGCTAGACACGACGAAGGAAGGATATCATGCGGGCTATATCATGGTTAACTACGTGTTCGTGACCTGCTGATTTAGGGGATTTTCGTAATCCGAATCAGTGTGTGATCGATGGAGAGTTCTAGTTGCTATGCCTTGCGTGTACTTACTTACGATCGTCGACTGATCTTATAATAAAAAGATGGGCGCTTTTCTTCGCGTCTTCTAGGTAACTCTTTTCCCATTGAAGCTGTGTCTAATGGTTTTGTGAAGATCGAATTGAGATGACTAAAGTATAAATAATTGTACTGAAGTGCATTATTGTTCCCAAAGTTACCAATCAAAACAAAAAAAAGTATGGTACGTGCAAGTGCATCATTGGCCGTCTGGAAAGATGAAGTTGCATTATTGATGGTGAGAAAAGATAAAGTTCACGCGGTAAATAAATAGAGCCATCGTACGATTCTACTAGATGGTGGAGTCGACATAGTTCAGGAAAGTAGCATTATTCATGTGAAAGCGATTTTTCGGTGAGCTTGCCTGCTTTGTCCATTATAATAATGCTCACGTATGATTTTTCTTTTCCTCCCTATGACATTAGGGATGTTATCTTTAAATACGTTATCCACATTCTCGTGCGGACATGGCTTATTACTTAAATTTATGCGAGCTTTTGCGAGGTCCGACGTATTATTAAGAATTAGGGTTTCGAGATGAGATTTTTAGGTTACGGTAATCCTTGATAGTTTGCTCGTCCCGGTAATTCTTTTTGCTGTGTACACTACTCGATGACTTGCATTTTTTCTAGTAAAATTAGTTCCATTCGATTTACTACTTCTCTTCAAACTTTGAACTCCAAATTGAGCCTTCGGATTCCCGATAATTCCATCTTTCTTATTATGTAGAAAATGTGGATGCTGGTTACGATGTGATGCCACGGGAATATATTAGGGATATTCGGTCCAGTTTCCACGATATGCACGAGCCCCTTTCCACGGCATGACTGGAAAAGACGATATCGATTGGTGATGGGGCCAGCTCTGTTTCGTCTTTGCAGATCTGGTGCCCTTTAAACTGATGATCATTTCATTTGTTGGTCTGGGGGGGAAGCCGCACTTTTTTTATTGAGGGTTTTTAAAATCTCTTCTTTTACTTTTGCTTTTATATTAAGAGTTACACCTCATATATCAACTTTAGAGAGCGGCAGCAGCAGCGACTTGGCTGAGAAGAAAGTAGAGAGAAAAGAAAAAGGAGAGGCTGTGACTGCCAAAAGGAGGAAAAAACGCGAATGAGTGTAGTAAAGAGAAAAGAAAAAATGGATTTTTTCTTTGTAAGTATTCTCAATATTTTTGTATCATGATTTTAAGAGAAAATTATCATTGTATACTTGCTTTCTTCAAATTCTAGTGAATTCGCAGGGTGTCGTAACCCTAGTTTAGTTTAATTTCAATAATAAGTTTTTGTTGTATTATTCCGATTCTATGCTTTTATTATTATATTATGTATGTGTGGATCGTTTGCTTATGTGAAATCCGATCCCATGCAATCTCATCTTATCAAGACCTATCGAAGTCATAATTAGAATCGTGATATGTTATCTTAAGAAATTCCATTTAAATTATAGTACCAATAGGGTGAAACTATTTAAATTCCACAAGCATTTGTAAGGTCCAATGGATTATTGGGTTGGTAATTTGAGGAGATTTTTAGGTCATGATATATGTTAGTAGTTTGCTTGGCTGCTAACTCCTTTTCCTTCGTACATAACTCGATAACTTAAATTTTCAAAGGTGAAGTTAGTTCCTTTAAATCTATTAATTCTCTTAAAGTTTAAACTCCAAATATGAGGTTGTGATTCCCAAATACTTCCATCTTTCATATCGTGTGAAAAATGGAGATGTTGCTTATGATATGATGCCATGGGAATGTCTTAGGAACGCAAAACTTTTTCCCCAAATAGTCAATAATTGTAAAGGGCCAGCTTTATTATCAGATGATATAGCTACAAGATGCCACAAAATCGGTTAGCATCATGGGATTTTCTACAGTTCTTCAGAAAATCATTATTAGGGATATTGATCATCCCTAGATCGCAAGTAAATAACTCTTGGCCATCCGTTGAATTTTTCTTTTAATTATCTGTATGTGTAAGGAATTTCGTATGAAATTTACGACAAAATGAGCTTAAATAGAATTGGTTATAGGTTCCTCCGAAAGCCGAAAACCACTTTGGCATCTAGCTTTTGTAAAATCTCTAGTGCCCATTCTTCTTGTTGATATCCGTCCCCTACTCTTCAAAACACTTTCGTGTTTGCAATAAGCGATAATGTCATTAGGTAATCCCTTAATTTTCTTTTCAATGCTCAGCGTGGCCTTTAAACTTTTTTCTTTTTTTCAATCTAGTCTTTGAACTTTCAAAAACTCAATCAATATAGTCCTTTCCATTAAATTTCAACATCATGAGTTGATGAGGCCATTATTTCTATTAACTAGAAATTAGATTTACCATGTTAGGGGTGCATGACAAACCATAATTTCTATTTCAGAAACAATTTTTTTATTCCAGACCTATTTTTGGAATAGAAATCTGTTTGATAAACTTATTCTGTTTTTCTATTTTTAGAATAGATTTCTATTCCGAAATAGGTTTAGAATAGAAATCAAAAGCTAAAATTTTCTACTTCTCTATTTCGGAACAGAAATGAGAAATAAAAAATCTTCCCATCGTTTGTCAACCGGTCCTTCATCCATTGCCACCGACCACCGTCCATCGGTCGCGGCCCGCCGGCCCTTGCCACCACCGCCACTGTCGCCGGCTGCCGGTTGCCACCACCGGCCGCCACCGCTAACCGCCGCCGCCGATTGCCCGCCGCTGCCGCCCGCCTCCACCGCCATCCGTCACAACCATCCGCCGGTCCACTATCGTCCGAAAGAAAGAAATTTTGTGTCATTATCAAACGAATTTCTATTTTTAGAGTAGAAATTTTGTATTGTTATCAAATGGTTATTTTTGCTTAGAAACTCTTCTAGAAATAGAAATAAAAAAATCTATTTCTATTCCATAAATTATTTCTAGAATATAATGGTTGTCATGCCCTTAGTTTCCACATGGCTCACATGCCTTCCCCGATATATCCCTCAATCTCTCATTATTTTGGCCCAAAAATAAAGGCGGAAAAAATTCGCTGGCTTGAAAAAACGACGCGGTAGTTTACATCTTTATTTTAACTGAGTACACGTTAAACATGACAGTCCACATAAAAGAGTTGCAATTGTTGTGGTGATATACTCAATAGAAGAACTATATTGAGGGGATTTTTGCAGGTCCAGGGACTAGATTAAATTTTTTTTTTTTAAAATGGTGTTCAACCAATCACATTAACATCAAAGAAAAGTTTAGGGATCACATATATCATTTCTTCCCTTTAAAAATAGCTAAAAGGGACCTTTTTACCCCCATAGCTCACGTGTGATAGAAAATGTTTCGATTTTCAATTGACATGAAAAAAGTAACGTGTCAAAAGCCGCAAATTAGCCTTATATAATTGCTTAACAATTATCTGAGGGTGCTCGTAGATAAAAATCTTAACATTGGCCTATTTTACTTATGCTCCAAATTTTGAAAAATCAAAGTTTCTGCAGCTAATAGTGCATGCATGAGCACTAGCAGTGCCCCTAAAACCATCCCACATGCTAATTCTTTTTCGTTCCCCATAAATGGACGACGCGACCATTATCCATGGAATTTATCGCTCGCCACATCCGTATTACTCTCTAAAATTTCTCCTACATATGAGATGGTCTAGGTCCTCCACCCCTACATGCAATCTGAGTTTTATCAAAACCTTGGATTCATAGTTATATTTGCAATTAATCTTACGAGGCAGTCATCCAATTCAATTGCGGTGATAAAGAAATCGATATTGCATGTGGACCAAACTAGATAGAATTCAACCTTTTGATCATATGGATGAGTAAGTGCTAAGACCTTTAGTGCTAGCCCCTGTTGCAACCAATTTTCGAACTAAAGATTAGTCCACGTTGATGAGGGTTGAGAACGTTATCCTCTTTTAGCTTGTTCTTACCCTTATCCAAATATAGAGGTGATCAATAGTGGGGCAGCCCTTTCAGCTCTCTTAGACCCGAAAAGGCAAATGGGTGAGTTAGGGCAATATCCTTATATGAGAAAACTCAACTTGCCCGACCCTGAATCGGGCCAGCCCAAATGCTTGTATACACATTTTTATGTTATGGGTAGACTCGGTGGACATTATATCAGACCTGAATCTTGAACCCAGCTTTGTCGAAGGGTCACTTATATTTGTAGATAACTGTTAAACAAATTCGGTCATACATAAGATTGATGTGGGGGAACTTTCCTTTAAAAGTATGATCGAGTTAATCCGACTGAATCAGTCTTCGCATGTTGAATATGTATGCTTCTCCCACCAATCTTGGTTATGGTGGACTCCATGATAGCATGTCCACTGAGAAAAGCTGCTTCCAGTCAAAATAAAGACAGGCACACACGTCCATACGGCTTGCTCAGAAATTCTTCCGACGGGCGACTTGGTGACTTCGAAAGAGCGCCCTCTTTCTTGAAGCACTTTCTCACACAAGAACGCATCAGAAACATCAGAAACATCACAGGGTATGGGGAGGCTTTTTAGCTTGTTCATGGAAGCTCTGGTTTCTGTTGTGGCCACTGCTATTGCTCAGAGCGCTTCCAATGTCTGGGCAACATACAATTACTACAACCCCCAGCAGATCGGGTGGGACCTGAACGCGGTCAGCGCTTACTGCCTGACCCGGGACGCGAACAAGCCCCTCACATGGCGCAAGAAGTACGGTTGGACCACCTTCTGTGGCCCCGCCGGGCCTTGCGTGCAGGCCTCTTGCGGCCAGTGCTTAAGGGTAAGGCTAAGTACCCTTAAAAATGCACAAGGATGATGTAATCGTATGCACATTTATAAGTTTGGTCCGAGTGTATGATCCGTATACATATAGTCTTAATATTCGAGAAAATCCTATTTAACAGAATTCTTAGGTAAAGATTTATTCTTTGGCATGCACAGGTAACCAACACGAGGACCGGAGCTCAGGCGACGGTGAGGATCATCGACCAGTGCAGCAACGGAGGGTTGGATTTGGATGCCGGCGTGTTTCAAAAGTTGGACACCGACGGAAGTGGCAACGCTCAAGGCCATCTCATCGTGAACTATCAGTTCGTCACTTGCTAAAAGCACATGCAAAATGCAATGCAACCATCTCAAAAGTTCTCTATAGTACATGTACCGCATGAAGATCTCAATAATAATAGCAACAATAAGTGGTTTTAATTAGCAAAACGTAATAATCTCCTCCCTTGAAAATTACTTCCATCTTTTATATCATGCGAAAATAAATGTTGATGTCGATTATAATCTGATGCCATGGGAATGTTTTGTTCTTTTCCACGAAATAGAAGAGTCCTTTCCTGATAAAACATTTGATCTTTCGACATTAAAGTTATTATTTAGAATTTTTTTTTCCTCGAATATTCATTGATTTGTGATGGGCTAGTTTTATGATTAGATGACATAAAAACAATATGTCAGGAATTGCCCCCCCTTTTATATTTATATTACTTCTTACTTACCAAAAAAAAAAAAAAACAATATGTCAAGAAAATGCTAAAGTATCTTATTTTATTACTGTTTTGCCGGTTTTAGATCCTACAATGAAATATCTTTCACTGAATGTTATATTTCAGTTTTTATTAAAGGAAACTTGGGTTCTGTGTTAATTTTAGACAAAGAGGGTCAAATGCAAATGAGACTATATTATATAATCCCAAATCTAAAGAAGTCGCTTAATACGCTTAACACCAACTTAATACCAACAATAATCTATGTCAAAATCTAATCAATGGTGTCATCTAAATTCACTTTAACATAATAATGAAAGCCCATTAAAATTACAGCAATTGATACAATATCGAAAAATGATTCGACAACATTGGATATCAACAAAAATGTCCGGAAAGCATTGCTTTTTAATAAGTTTGAGGATACAACATCAGAATCTAATTGACGATGTTGGACAATAAGAATAACATCTAGTAGACACTCCTCCTAGATGGATATGAGGACACAATGCTGAAATCTAATCAACGATGCTTGACAGTAGTGACAAAAACTAATAAACACTACTCTTAGATGAGTACAATGACACAATATCATAATCTAATCGATGATGATAGACAGTGGTAGCAACACCTATCGAACACTGCTCCTAGATGAGTATGAGGACAACGTTAGAATCTAATCAACAATGATGAACAATGGGTAGCATTAGAATCTAATCAACAGCATTGCCTAGGATGTAGAGGCTTGCCAAAATTGAATTCATGATGGGAATCTTAAACTACAACTAAGCTAGACTAAGCAAGGATAAAAGTAAGATAAAGTAGTTTTATATGTTGTTCGGGAGGGGGGAAGGAGGGTTCCTCTATTGGATTGCCTACAGTATTTATAGGCTAATTTGATAACTGTCAGTGGTCAGTTGCTTCTTCCTCAACAATCGCTTCATGTTCTATGCTGAATCTCTTTATTCACATTTGGTTACTTTTTGACTTGTTCAACAATACTCGCATGGTTTGTCTAGCAAGTATTAACCACTCTTCTTGAGTTTTGCACCCTTTTAACCATTCCCGCATAAATTTGTTGTCAATGTTATGTCTTCAACAACGTCTCTTGGCTTTGACACGTGGCAACCAACTGTTTCATCATAAAATTATGTATCTTCACTTGTAGGTCCATTGAAATCTAGTCTAAGGATATTCAAAATCCTTGGCTAACCTTCGCTTTTATGATCATTATGGGCTGGGTCGATGTAAATCATGGCCTACGCGGTAACGAGGGTGATTTTAAAGGTTTCTACCCCTCGTGACCAGCATGTGATTTCTGAGGTATTTTTGAGCGTCAAAAATTACTTTTTACTGCATATGTTTTTTTTTTTTTTTAAATTTTAAACTTACTTTTTTAAAATCTAATTTAGTTTGTATTATTTTAATTTTTTACTATTATTTTGATGTGGCGCTTGTTGAGCACCACATCGTTGCCATATGTCTTAAAAAGTAATAAAATAAGATATTTTAGCATTTTTCATTAGTCTAATTAGATGGAGTTGAGGGATTTTAGATTGAATTAATTTAATAAGTTTTAGAACTTGATTATACTTTTTGAAAGTTTTAAGACTTAATTGTACTTTCATGACAAGTTTTAGGACTAGTACATTTATTCCAAAAGATCATAAGTAGAAGATAAAACTAGAGTTGCGCCACTTGAAAACCCCAAACCTGAACCCGAAGACAAGTGAAGAGGGACTACAAGTGGGTTGGGCTTTAGACCTATTAAAGACCCACCTTTTAGTTGGATTTATTCAAATCAATACCAACTCAATTAAAAAAATTTAGCTAACTCATACAGACCCAACCTATCATAAATGGGTTTATGATGGGCCTTTAACCCAGTTTGACACCTCTAATGGATAATGACATGGGTTAATACTTGAATTTTTCTTCACTGTTCAATTAGTCTTTGAACTTTTCTTGTTCAACATAATTCTAACTTTCCAGATGCAATCAATATAGTCCTTTCGCTAAAAGTTCCAACATTGTCAGCTGACGAGACCATTGTTTTTGTTAACTTGACTTTAGATTTACCATGTAGGTATTCACTTGGCTCATACGTGTATAGCGCTCTCATAATTTCGTTGATAATTGTATTGATCCTCATGTTAGTAGCATACACATGATAGAAAATGTTTCTATTTTGAAATGATACGAGCAAATTCGTGCATTAAAAGTTGCAAACTGACCTTATTTTATTGCTTGATGATCATCCTAAAGGCGCTCGTGATGAAAATCTTAACAATGGTCTATCCTGTGCAACATGCTATATTTGCTGCCCAGAATCAATTTTCCATTTTTTTTTTTTTTTTTTTTTTTTTTTGGTAAAGATCAATTTTCCATTGTTCAATCTTGCAGCAACACAAGAAATTTAAACTAAACTTCAGTTGACTCCCTGATCGTCTTTAAAAATGCCAAGGGGCTGGTGGTGCAGACACTGACACGGTTAAGCTCGTCTGCAATTCCATCCGGAGGCGATGATTGTCTGGAGTATAATCCAGCCACAACGGACAAAAACCCTAGGGTGCTTTGTTTGACATGTAACCAACCAACGAGCGCAAACAGCTGGAGTATCCAGATTATTTAACTTGTTTTATGTCGTCGTGCTATCTCCACGAGTTTGTCGTATCAGTGCAGCCACTGCATTTCCAATCATTGTGATCAGCACGATGATATCTAAGGAAAATGTGTCCAGGTCAAGATGAAGACATAGAGATATAATCGCATGGTTGGTGAGAATTCTTTCAAGAAGTCAACCATTTGGGAGTTTCTGAAGAGCTCTCTCTCTCTCTCTCCCGTGCTCTATATATTAATTCTCCTCTTGAACAACGATCTCACAGAAGAACACATAAAAGACATCACATGATATGGGGAGGCTTATTAGCATTTTCATGATTTTTTTTGGTTTCTGTCGTGGCCGCTGCTCTTGCTCAGAGCGCTTCCAATGTCTTGGCAACTTACAATGACTACGATCCCGAGCAGAACGGGTGGGACTTGAATGCGGTCCACGCTTATTGTTCGACTTGGGAAGCGAATGAGCCCCTTGCATGGCGCAAGGAGTATGGTTGGACCGCCTTCTGTGGCCCGGTTGGGCCTTGTAGGCAGGCCTCTTGCGGCCAGTGCTTAAGGGTTAGAACTAAGAAGCCTTAAAGATGCACGGGGATGATGCAATCATGTGCACATCTATAACTACGATCCAAGCGTTTGATCCATATATGCAGTCCTAGAATTCTAGAAAGATATTTAACAGACCTTTTAGGTTAAAAATTTATTCATTTGGCATGCGCAGGTGACCAACACAGGGACCAGAGCTCAGGCGACAGTGAGGATCATCGACCGGTGCAGCAACGGAGGGTTGGATTTGGAAACTGGCGTGTTCCAAAATTTGGACACGGACGGAAGTGGCTACGCTCAGGGCCATCTTATCGTGGACTATCAGTTCATCACTTGCTAAGAGCACACGCAAAGTGCAACCATTTCGAGAGTTCTCTATAGTGTGTGTATCGCATGGAGATCATAATGATAATAATGACAATAAGTGCTTTCAATAAGCAAAACCTACTGCTAAACTCTTCCCTTGAAAAATATTTCCATCTTTTATATCAGAAGATGTTGACGCTGGTTATGATATGATGCTATGGGATTATCTCGGGAATATTTTGTTCTTTTCCACGAAATGGACAGACGAGTCCCTTTCCTGTTATCATATTTGATCTTCGACAGTAAAATAAAATTATTTGGACTCCTTTTTCCTAAAATAGTCATTAATTTGCGATGGGCAAGCCTTATGGTCAGATGAGATGACAAAACAACAGGATGCCCTTGTTAGTACCGTGGGATTTTCTATAGGATTTTAGATGTAAAATGACACAAAAGATTCATGAATTTTGATCCTATATAAATTATGGTCTCTTAATTTTTAATTTGTTCAATGTAATCCTTAAATAATTGGTAGTCCATGAACTATACAAAAATGTTTAATGCCATCCTTCTTTTAATTCAAGTTAATGAAATCTGTTGATGCAGCTTATAATCCATTATGTTCAAACGGTAAATATTATATATGGATTTTCCATATAAGATATTCACCTCAAATCATGATTAATAGTCCATGTTATCAAATAACGTTAGACATGTTAACGCCTAATTTCCTTTTGCCTTGTCTAGAGAAGATTCAATAATATGATGGATATTTTGACTTTCAACTCAATATATAATAATCCATGTCATTAAAATAATGTCTAATTTGCCGTCTAAGCAAAGGAAAGACTACATTGTACTTCTACAGTTAGTCCAAAACCACATTGAACAAATTGAAAGTCCAAAGACAACATTGGACATTGAACCAAAATTCAGAAATCATTCATGTGATTTTCCTTTCTTGAGAAAATCATTACTAGGGAAATTGTTCATCACTAGATCATAAATTAACAAATCTGACTCGTTCGTTGAAAACCGGTTGATTATATATATAATAAGTAGCAACATTTGGCATAAAATTCGTGACAAAATAAACTTGCATACAACCGAACCAATTCTTTTGAGTCTTTTTCAATTTAGTTATGATGGTGGAGCCGATTCCTCAAAGAGGCGAAGAACACTTCCACATCTCATTTTTGTAAAATCTCTCGTGCCCATTCTTCTTGTTGATTCCCCTCCCCTACTCGTCAAAGCACTCTCATATATTTAGTAAGGGATTACATGGACCTTGAACTTTTCTTCAATGATTAATGTAGATTTTTCTTGTTCAATCTAATTTTTGAACTTTCCAAATTCAATCAATGTAGCCCACCGCTAAAATTCGCAACGTTGTTAGCGGATGTGGCTATAGTTTTTGTTAACTTGACATTAGATTTACCACGTAGGCATCCACGTGGCTTACATGTGTAATGCTCTCGGTGTACCTGCGATGGCATACACATGATAGAAAATGTTTCTGTTTTCAAATGACATGAGAAAAGTAGTGTATTAACAGCTGCAAACTGACCCAATTTAATTGCTTAGCGATTATCTGAAGCGCTCATTGAGAAAAATCTCAACATCGATCTATTTGGTAGAACATGCTATATTTTCCCAGAACCGAAGTGTTCATTGCTCAATGTTGCAGCAACACAAGAAGTACGAGCTAAACATGTCGATTGCTAAAAAGACTTGGAGGCCACTGGTGCAGGGCTACTGGTGCAGACATTGACCCGGTTGAGCTCGTATGCAACTTCATGCTGCAGCGATGATTGTCAATCCCAATGATCTTCGAAAGAATTTGTCTATATGAGCTTGTCTGGAGTACCATCCAGCTACGATGGACAAATACCTAGGATGCTTTGTTTGGCTAAGTAAACAACCAATGAGCGGAAACAACTGGAGTATCCGGAGCACTTAATTTGTTTCATGTCTTGGTGCTATTTGCACGTGCACTTTTGAATGTCGTTATCGCATCAATGTAGCCAATGGAGTTCCGATCATTGTGATCAGCACGATAATATCGAAGAAAATGTATCCAGGTCAAGATAAAGACATAGACATATTTTCATACGGCTGCTTCGAATTCTTTCAAGAGGTCAACTATTTGGTAGTTTCTGAAGAGTTCTCTCTCTCTCTCTCTCTCTCTCTCGTCCCCTATATATCAACCCTTCTCCTGAACAAAGATCTTAAACAAGAACACAACAGAAACATCAGAAGATATGGGGAGGTTCATCAGCATTTTCATGATAGTTTTGGTTTCTGTCATGGCCGCTGCTCTTGCTCAGAGCGCTTCCAATGTCCTGGCAACTTACAATGACTACAATCCCGAGCAGAACCACTGGGACTTAAACGCGGTCCATGCTTTTTGCTCAACTTGGGATGCGAGCAAGCCCCTCGCGTGGCGCGAGGAGTACGGTTGGACCGCCTTCTGTGGCCCGGTTGGGTCTCACGGAGAGGCCTCTTGTGGCCAGTGCTTAAGCGTAAGAACTAGGAAGCCTTAAAGATCCACCGGGATGATGCAATCATTTGCACATTTGTAACTTCGATCCAAGTGTCTGATGCATATATTAGTATTCTAGAAAACCATATTTAACGGACTTTTTAAGTATAGATATATGTCTTCGGCTTGCACAGGTGACCAACACGAGGACCAGAGCTCAGGCGACAGTGAGGATCATCGACCAGTGCAGCAATGGAGGATTGGACTTGGACGTCGGCGTGTTTCAAGCGTTGGACACCGACGGAAGTGGCAACGCTCAAGGCCATCTTATCGTGGACTATCAGTTTGTCACTTGCTAAAAGCACATGTAAAATGCAACCATCTCAAAAGTTCTTTATAGTATGTGTACCGCACGAAGATCGCGATGATAATAACACCAATAAGTGCTTTTAATCAGCAAAACCTACCACTAATCTCTTTCCTTGAAAAATGCCTCGATCTTTTATATCACGTGGAAAGTAATTGTTGATGCGGTTATGATATGATGCCATGGGAATATCTTGGGAATATTTTGTTCTTTTCCACGAAATAGACGGTCCTTTTTTTCAGTAAAACGTTTGATCTTTCGACATCAAAACTAAAATTACTTGGATTTCGTTTTCCTCGAATAGTAATTAATTTGTGATGGGCCAGCTTTATGATCGGATGACACAAAAACAAGATACTAGAGAAACTGGTTATTACCGAGGGATTCTATGTAGTTCGTTAGGAAATTGTCACTAGCGAAATTGATGGGAAATTTCAACATGAAGACTCAGTCCGTGGAAGAATCTATGAATGTCAAATTTCAAGACTCTTTGCAAATCAATTGATTCAAACTCAACCTGAAGAATCTGAACCTACTCCAGACTTTTCAAAGTCTACCTCCCCTGAAGCAGCTCAGAGCTCTAAAAATCATCAATGGACGGAAATTAAAAAATCAACTGAAGCAGAAGATCAGCAAATTGTCAGACCGACCAGTAACTGGAAGCACAAGTCTAGTCATCCCAAAAAACTCATCATCGGTGACATTAATGAAGGGATTCGCACCATATCCAAAAAGCAAGAAGATTCTAACGTTGTTGCACTTATTTCTAAAATGGAACCCAAAAGCATAGAATAAGCTTTAGCTGACAAAAGCTCGATTGAAGCAATGTAAGAAGAACTCAGACGGTTTAGCATTAACGATGTATGTGAATTAACTCCTAAACCAAAAGGTAAATCCATTATTGGAGCTAAATGGGTTTTCAGGAACAAAATGGATGAAAAAGGAAAAGTGGTTAGGAACAAAACAAGACTCGTGGCCAAATGATATATACAAGAAGAAGGGATAGACTATGATGAAACCTATGCACCAATAGCTAGGTTAGAAGTAATTAAATTATTACTTGCTTTTGCATGTTATAATAATTTCAGGTTATTCCAAATGGACATCAAGAGTGCATTCCTAAATGGATTTATCCAAAAAGAAATCTATGTGGAACAACCTCCCGGATTTGAAGATCCAAAGAGACCAGACTCAGTATTCATATTGAAAAAGGTTCTATATGGATAAGCACCTCGAGCATGGTATGACATGTTAAGTAAGTTTATAATTCAAAACGGTTTTATCAAAGGAAAAGTGGATACTACCTTGTTTATTAAAAGAGAAAGTAAAAACGTTCTACTTGTTCAAATCTATGTTGATGATATTATATTTGGATCACCTAATGAAAACCTGTGCAATAAGTTTTCTAAGTCTATGCAGGATGAATTTGAGATGAGCATGATGGGTGAACTATCTTTATTTCTCGGATTACAAGTGAAACGATTGAAGGAATGAATTTTCATTCACCAAGAAAAATATGCAAAAGAACTCGTTAAAAAGTTCGGATTGGAGAATTGTAAAAAGACTGAGATACCAATGTCAAGTTTTTCAAAGCTAGATAAAGATGAAGGAGGAAAGAAAGTTGACCAGAAGCTCTACAGGAGTATTATTGGTCACTTATTTATCTTACTACTTCTAGACCTAACATTTTGTTTAGTGTTTGCATTTGTGCTAGATTTCAATATGATCCCAAAGAATCTCATCTAAGTGCTGCAAAACGCATTATCAAATACGTTGCAACTATCTCAAAGGACTTGAGGATTCAGTGGAGATGGCAATGAGAGAGAGAGAGAGAGAGAGAGAGAGAGAGAGAGAGAGAGAGAGAGAGATTTGGCCTTTGCTGGGAATGGATCACATGAAGAAAGGCCAGCGGTTGGTGTGCTGGAGAAGCCAAAGGAGAGGAGGGCAGAAAGTTAAAGAGAAATATCTCTTTCCATCAATACTTGGTCCCCCAAAAATCCACATGTTCATCCTCTTTGTCCCTCATAATACTTTATTGCAATTTAATCCCACAAATCACCAATTTTGGACATCAAATGTACCACTCTCTCTACCATCTGAATTTCTTTCCCTTTTCCGAAATGTCCGAAATTCAATTTCTCAACAAATCTCTCCAATTGATGACCAACTTTGCTGAGGAGGATGCCCACACAATTTCCACAATTTTCCTTCACCAATTAGCTCACTTTGGAGGCCAAAAATCCCTTTGATTTGGCCCTCCGAATTTCCTTTCTTTTTCTGTATCGTCTCAATTGATTTTCCGTAAAAATCCCGAGCTCGTCGAAAGATTTTTCGAAGGATGAGTCGACATTCCTAAAATAAGTCGTGACACGCCTGAACTTTCGATTTATGAAACCAAGTTCAAATTTGCGGTTAATTTCAATCTGGCGCGATTTTAGCATGACCTAACCTACCGGGTCGCTTTAGGAATTTTTAGCACATTTGACCAATTGTTGATTATTTTCAAGCCACATTGTACATCTTCGACTCATTGGCGACTTTCGGTTGTCATAAAAATCTCGAGGTTTCAAATGCGGACACAAGGTATCAAAACGACAGAAAAATCGGTTTAGTGCCGATTGACAAGAAATTTGTAATTAGGTGGAATCACTCACACTTAATCACATGGTTCTGTCGAATCGACCTATCTCCGGTCTTTAATCGATTTTTAATTATGCCATAGTGACCCTTGTAGATTAGCATGGTCGAGTAGTCAATTCCTAGTCGAATTCTAAGTCGGTCGCGTTTATATTCCTTAACGGCTTCACTTGATATGCGGTTATCTCGTAAGTGGCCAACTCAGAAAAAAGAACTATAGGTGCGTCGATGAAAAACTCAATTTATTCAATCGAAAACAAAGCATAAAAATTACGATGTCACATAAATTGATGAGGAAAAATGTTGAATTGGATGATGGCACCTTCGCTGAATTTATGGACACCAAATTGAGCTCAATTGGAGAAGTATTGTACGAGAATTGAATGAAATTGGAAGCCAAGTTGCCGAAAATTCGTAGGCCTTGTGGGGTGCAACATTTCAGCCATCTTGGGAAGCTTGTTGGGAAAGATTGGAGGGCTAGGGGCTGCTGTGGATAGGGCTGAGCAAGTGGGGGCAGCCACTCAAGTGAATAGAGATAAGTTTGAAGACTTTTGAGGCATTTGTGGCCCCCCTTCAACTGCAGCAACCTTTTTCTTCTTCCCTTGGCTTCACTTTCTCCATTAGTGTGTCTTTGAACTCAAGAAAAACCAGAGAAGCTCCCCCTAGCCGTCGACCGCCCCCTATTGCCGTTCAAGCTCCCTCGCGCCAGTCTTGCGCCGTCCTTGCCACCCGCGAGTCGAGCCAGCACCGTCTGCGTCCTACTCATGTCCTTGCCTTCCCGAAGCCTTGTCTTGCGCTGCTCAACTATTGAGCTCGCCTGGAAGTCGAGCCACCGTCGCCATCTAGCCCGCCGTCACCCTTGCTCACCCATAGCCACTCGCCTTGGCCGTTCTAGCCAACCGAGCCGCTCGGTTCAGCTCCTTCGGGCCTTAGACAAAACCGAAGTTCTAGCTTGGCTGTGAAACTTCGTGAGGCTTTTTTGAGCCTTTCTCGACCTCTGTTGGTGTCGCTGCAGGCTCGGTTGTTGCTCACCTTTGCATCGCCGATGTCGTTGACTCACCGGATCGCTAAACCGGTGAGTTTACTTGCTAAACTCTGCTTAGAGAGTTAATGATGCTTAGGGGTAATTAGTTTAGACTAAGTATGGTTCATGTGGTTAGTTAGAATGGATTGATGATTTAATTATTCAATTGTGCATGTTAGGCGGTTAGAATAGACTAATTAGGGGGTGCATGACAAACCAGAATTTCTGTTTCAGAAACAATTTTTCTATTCCGGACTGTTTTCCGGAATAGAAATCCGTTTGATAAATCTATTCCGTTTTTATTTCTGGAATAGATTTACATTGCCCAGAATATAGATTTTGATTAGAAATCAGAAATATAAATTTTCTACTTCTCTATTCCGGAACAGATTTGAAATAATTTCTCCATGAAATTTTCTACTAAGATGAATATGCTTAGAAAAAGTATTGCCAATAAGATGGCAAGAAATCATAATATGCCGGAAATTCCATGAGATCGTATTTTCAACTTTTGTAATGTATTTCTATTATTTTGTATTTGGGGATTCCCAATCTTTGCTTTTGTAATGTGATATTGTATTTGATGATTCATATCTCAATTCTTGTAATGTGATATTCTACTTGAGGATTTCCCTTATTTGTAATGGTCATTTATGACAAGCTCTATTACACTTCGTAAAATTCGCTGATTTTGTAAAATTTGCCACAAATTGCCCAATACACTTCTTTGTGTTTCTTTCTAAAATGATTGCTCGATATCATAAACCGTGGCGGTGATCGACATGACATACTAGCATGAAGGGGATTAGAATTTGGTTGCCCACATTCATTCTACTAGAGTTTTGGGAACCTTCTATCATGCTCAAAAGTAATGCATATTGATTTCTTTTTTCTATTGTATGGAGACTATTGATAAGTATATTGTTTGACCGTAATTGCCTATCTAGGTGGATGCTAAAGAATTTTGTGTGAAAATTTAGAAAATTTGATATAACAACTCCTACTTTGTATTTTTTTTTTCAAAAAAGGGAGACTTTACTATAAAAAAAAAAACTCTTATTTTGTATTTGGGTCAATGGGTTCATAAGCATATGAAATTTGTAAGAATGGACATCTCATTTGCTCCAAAAAAAGAAAACTTTGTTTTAAGAAATAGAAATTTTATACTGTTATCAAACGAATTTCTATTTCTAAAACAGAAATTTTGTATCGTTATCAAATGCATTTTTTTCTCGAAACTCGTCTAAAAATAGAAATAGAAAAATCTATTTTTGTTCCGAAACTATTTAAAACAATTGTTGTCATGCGCCCTTAGGGACTAGATAGATCGTGCTATTTATTTAGATAGGTTCGGAAAATTTCTAGGCCCGTTTAGGTGGTCAATTTAGCATTTTGGCCTAAGTTTGTACTTTTGGTATTTAATTGTATATATTTAATTATTTTTTGTATTTATTTAATTATTTATTATTTTTCGGAAATTATACCAGGATAGCCGGTGACCAGAATTTCGTGCTGATTGCAATAGTATATTTAGTTTATGTAATTGAGTGTTAATTTGTGCAAATTGAGTGGTGATTGAAATTTTGGGTATTTATCCCAAAATTGTAAAATTTTGGTATTTAATCAAAAAAATCCACGACGTCGGTTTTAACGCCAAAAATATTTTTAGACACTATATTAAATAGTGGGATTTTTAAAAAGGAAGATATTGCATTTTTAGCTCAAACTGATCGTGTACCCACGCACGATTATTTTTATCGGGTATTTTTAACACAATAAAAATAGGCCAAGTTCATTATTTTAATTAAGAAATTGGTGTGCAAAGCACAATGTCTTTGGCCAAGATTGGTTGATCATATTTCAGCTTGTGTGAGTAACGAATCATTAGCTTGTGAGAGCAATTATCTATGTTAGTTGGGAGAGCATTGATCGTATGTTAGATTGTAAGAGCAATATTATATGTCAACTTGTGAGAGCAATATCGTATGTCAGCTTGTACGAGCAATAATTGAATTGGAACATGTGATTGATTGATATTGAAGTGTCAGATTATGGGACAAAATTGTGTGGTACGGTATAGGACGTGTCATAACGATTTAGTCTTATAATCGGGATTCCTGATTGATTGTAGTGATTGCATTGTATGGATTGTATTAATTGAATGAATTGATTGAATGGATGGATTGATTGATTGATTGATTGAATGATCGATTAATGAATTGCTTGATTGAGTATGTGAACTGTGCTAACATGCAAGAGGCAACTGAGGCAAGGTAAGCCCTCTACTTTGTGTGTATAGGATGTCTCTAGGTGTATTTTCTTCCTAGTTGGGGTTTAGGGGGTGAACTTGCTGAGACATTGTCTCACCCTGTCGTGGGCTTTAACTTTTTAGGTCCTTAGATGGTGGTTGTGGAGGACCCGAAGTCCCGAAGTATGGGGAGGGGAAGTCGAAGGATCAACAAAGGTCTCCGGCTAGTAGATCGTAGGACAGCTTTTTTAAGACCGATCTTTTTTGTACCTAAACCCAATTGTTTATAAAGGTATGTCTTTGTTGTGAATTTGTTTCCTACTTTTCTATCATGTGTTGGTTGTTGTTAGGGGTAATCGTTTGCTTCCACATGCGCATTAAAATGAATGGGTCAGCAACATATCCTAAGATATCACAATTTTATCGACCACCGAGGGATGGGCACGCACTCGAGGATCATGGTGTGACAGCCACTCAAATGGAAATCTTGAAATGAACACGGAAAATGAGAAGGCAACCGACAGAGCTTTGTCTATTATTGATCCTAAAAATCCCTCTCAATAGTTTTTCCAAAATGACGAAGTTTAAATGGAAAAAGAAATGGGGTGACAAAAAAATTACTGAACAAGAAGGAAAAAAAAAATGAAGACAAAATAAGCAATCAAAAGTTGGATTGAAAGTATACAATTTTTTTTTTTTTTTTTTTTATGAATGATGTCGGAATTGTGTCAAATTACTTTACTCAATTTTAATATTATATATGGAGGCATTGGAATAACTTTAATAAATTTCATAAAATTTTAATGAACCCACGTTGGGCACCATATAATGGGATAAGTACACTATCTTGTCATAAGTTGTGTACGGCGCTCATTTTGGTGCCAAAAATTTCTGTCAAATCACTTAAGTGCCAAAAAGTTTGAAAAATGATCATTTTAGTGCCAACTCCGATCTAGTTGGCCGGAAATCCAACGTGGCACTTTTTTTATTAATTTTTGAAGTTGATGTGACTTGCCGAATAGTACAGTCGGCATTTAAACAACAAAACGATGCCGTTTGGTGTCTCTCTCCCAATTCAAAACCCTAAATCCTCAAATTGAGAGAGAGAGAGAGAGAGAGAGAGAGAGAGAGGGGATAAGCCAATGGCGATGGGCCAATTGCCGTCCTCAACAACCCCCGCACTCGGCAGCCGCGGCTCCAATCCCGACCTCGACCCTAACGACGGCCACTCAACGACCAAGTCGAAGGCCGTGATTTGGGCAGTGCTTGGGGAGGCCGCCGATGAATGTGCCGCCCCCGATCTCTCCCTCTCCATCCCTGATCTCCCCGATGAGTGCCTGGCCCGCATCTTCTAGTACCTAGGCTGGCGACCCGGGCTAGTGCTCTCTCGTGTGCCACCACTAGCTCGCGATCGAAGGTCAAAGCTGCCAAAGGCTCGCCCTCCACACCCACTCGGAGCTACTAGACATGGTCCCGGCTCGAAGAATTTAAGGACGTTGAAGCTAGTGAAATGTTACTGAGATTGGGACACGGTGCTACTACGACGGCGGTCGAGCGATGGCGGTCGGTGTTGGGCAAGGATCTGACAAAAAAACCCTAATTTCAATCCCAAAATAAATAAATAAATAAAAACCCAAATGAGTTGTGCGACGTTGTTTTCTTGAGGCCATCCACTTAGGATGGCAAAACGACATCGTTTTCTTAAGGAGGATGGAAAATGACGTCGTTTAAAGGCCTTGTCGATTTTTTTTTTTAAAATATAAAATCCACGTAATCATTTTGGCCAGAATCTCTCGCTGATGGCACCAAAGTGATCGTTTTTCTTCCGATTTGGTACTTAAGTGATCCGATAGAAACTTTTGGCACCAAAGTGAGCGCCATACACAACTTATGGCATTGATAATGTACTTCTCCCCCATATAATGGATATGTCATTGATTTATTACCAACTCTCATGATGCATTTTATAGTCATTAATGTAAAATAAAAATAATTCAGATTTTATGAATTTATGATGTTAGGATATGACCAAATACATAACATTGTCTAATATATCTTCCTCTTTATTTGGAAATTCTATGAACATTTATCACGTTTGGTCGTATTCAAGTACACATGATGGCATAAAATGCAACTCCAAACATATTCTCAACATGCGTACAAAAAACTAGATTTAATTGACACATTCTACATAATATGTTAACTATAATTATAATCGGCATTTTTTTATTACCTAGCTTTAGTTAGTATGCAATTCCATTTTCGCCTTTCTATGACCATAAAGTTATTAAAAACACAATTCTATTGGCCGCCCCACTGTTGGTTGTTGGTCATTGATAATCGATACCGGAGGGCCGATTCCGCCAGTCATTGCCCGCCGGTGGCCAATCATAGTCTACAACAATATTTCTAGTACTTTCTGAACTTTGTAACACTCAGGCTTTCCATAGCAATTAAGCGGTAAACTTTAGTAAAATCAGAAGGAAAGATTGGTATCGGACAACAAAAAGTTCCCAGAGAAAGATGGGCCGGAGATCGAGAGAACATGTGCTGTCCAGATTAAAAAAAGAAGGGAGAAAGATTTCAAAATTTTCTTTTCGGACATCTGAGGCAACCCATTGACCAATCTTCTTTGTTTGTCATTTACGCAAATTCAGTAGTCGATTCCTCTTGAAGTGAAAGTGGTGGTTGAAATTACACCGTCATTTTTCAATCGGTAACGGCATGTCGCGTTAGCATTGCTCTTTTTCAAATCTGGTAGAATTTTGGATGCGTCAACTATCTATGAGGAGCGGCACTTACCGCTTTTAGTAGCCTTAGCTGTTGGTGGACGACCCCCGATCCACTTCAACTTGTGTTTTGGCCCTTTTCCTTTTGTTCCTAGACTTGTATTTGCCTGCATCGCAAGAAATGAGTTATTCAATGGTGCGTGGAATTTCGTGCGAAGTAAAAGCATGCAACTTCAATTGTTTCTAAAGTTTTTTCATGCAAGTAAAGAAGTTGCCCTGATCGCACCAATGGGATAGTGTTGCGACCAAATTTTCGGGGTGTGAACAACCTAGGGTTTGGCTAATGGATTGTTAAGCCTAAACTTAACTCGAGCTCTCCTAAGCCCATACCAATTCGCGACTTAGGTTTAAGTTCTTAACATGCAATTGATTTTCAATTATGAGTCGCCACTAATCTATTTTTGGTGGGTTGATTAGAAACCCAAATAAAGTAACGGGAGATTTACTTTACTCCTACGAACAAGAGATTTATGAGTTCGGGGACTTGGTTACGCTAGATCTTTCTAACGCCCTTTCGGTACCTTTCTCTTTTATTTTGAAAAATGTTTGGCAAGCAACTTGAATTGATTTTAATTTCCTAACATGTGAGGTTGTCATGCGGGTGCGCAAACCACCAATTTAACACCAAAGTAAAGCAATAAATAAAATGCGAGACTTACCTCATAGCAACGAAAGCATCTGCAATGTTAGATTAGAATTCACATCAACAACCCTAGATATGATTTCTAATTAACACGCATTTTTTTGTTTTCACTTAATTAATGAGAATCATGCTTTATGCAATGCATGCTACTAATTTAACATAAAATGATATGACATGGCAACATAACTTAGCTATATGACATAAATAAGCATGTAATCTATCCTGAAGCGTGAGATGAATTTATTCTAAAAAATAATTTTTTGTATTTTCCATGAGATTCGAAATTAAAGAAATGCAACACTTAAATACGCAATCTAAATTAATCTAACAGCATAATTCTAATGACGGACAATTTCTAATTAAATGAACCTAACAAAAATCACTAAATGACGTGCATTGTATGAACTTGATTTTATATGACGTGCACATGGTTTTTATTTCCCTAATAAGCATGCGACCTATCCTAATATGCAATTAACCTAAATATTTTATATTTTTTGGGGTTTTCTTTTACGGGAGCAATCAAATCACGGCAACAAATCAAGCAAGATATCATCCATGTCCATTTAATTTTGGGAAATAAATTGACGAATCGTATCTTGCGCATGAGATCGGATTGGCCAATTTTAAAATAAAATCACGAATCGTATCTCGAGCGTGAGATCGGATTGGTGGTTTTTCTGTATGATTGTGGATCATATTTCGAGCGTGAAATCGGACCGTCAATCATATGTACGTTGCGAAATTAGAAAGATTTCCCAATTTGAAAGACTATTCGGGAAACATAGGACAAGATAACATCATTCGGGGGTTTAATCAAGAATGCAATACCTCAATTGAGCAAACGAAATATTCAAGAATTAATTTAGATGAGAATTTTACCTACCTTGATTGTTGTTTCCTAGTTTGGACGGGTATCATATCGTAGGAGTCACGATCAACTTTGCTTCACGGTAGCTGGCTCACGATAACGTTTTGGGAATCGCTCGCGGCACTTGACGGTGGAGAAGGCTCTCGGCTCAGTAAGGGTTGCGTCAATATTATCGGACACAACCAAAAGTGGGCTTTCTTATTTGCCGATTGTCTCCTCTTAGGAGCCTTTCTATATTTTAATGTAACCCCCGATACAGTTCCTTTGACCCCCGTTTGAAGCTCTCCTCTTAACCTGCAAAGGCCAAAAAAATATTTAATGCGAAGAGCACCCAAGAGGCTTTTGATGTGGCACGAGCCCAGCAGCGCCACCGATGGTAGGATGAAGCAGGGGCGGCGCGTCGAGATGGGGGAGCAGCAGCTTCGTTGTCCACACGACGAGACCAGAAAAGCAGCCCCGTTGCGCGGCAAGGCCACAACAACAGCGGAGTCGCCTGGTGCAAGGGACTTGCGATGACCGAATTTGGCTGTTTCAGCCGTGGAACTTCAACGTCAGGGATGGCTTGAATGGACTGAGGTGTTTGCAAATAATTCAAATTGGATCCAACGAAATCTTTGACCGAGGAAAGCAGCCTTCTCTCTCACTCTTTCGTGGCCTTGTATTCCATTGTGTAGCCTCCAAAACTTCGTGGTGGTTGATCAAGGCTTGACTGGAAGTGAACGCTGTTGCTCTATCATCGGGGAGGATCACTGGAAAGCTGGTCGTTGTCAATGCAACAGACGATCGGCAGCAAGATCGGTGTCAAGGTGCGGCCACGAACTCAGCAAAGTCACGGCCGTGAAGAGCTTCTGGAGGAGCTCCCTCTCCGCTCTCGATTCTCACGTGTTTTCTCTCTCGTATGAAGAATGCCCCCGCTTTTGTCCTGTAATGAGTCAATTTATATTGAAAGGGTGTAAACCAATGAGGAAAGAAAGCATATTCCGTTTCCTTTTGTGCATGCGTTGAAATATATTTTCTTTCCTTTCCTCTTTTTATATATATATATATATATTTGCAAATCCATGCCCGTAATGCAGAACGTGCCCAACATTCCCCTCTCATGCTGATCTTCCGAATTTCCTTTGTGCATATGCTCGTATCTTTCCTCTTAAAATAATGCTGGTCAATTTCTTGCTCCCCACGTTGACCGAATTATGGGAAAGCGCATAATTTTCCTTCACGTGGATGGGCTTCTCTATGTTTGAATCGTTGGCCGCTTACACGCTGTCCTTCCTTTGCATTCGTTCCCTTAAATGCACAAATATGTTGGTGCCAATATGCTGGAAATTTCTTAATTGACTTTTAACAATTTAGGACACTCATGCAATATCAATCAGCATGGAGGAATTATCGACTTATCCACAGTTTAATGGGGAGAATTACCAAAAAAGTCCTAAACCTATTGTAATTGTGCAAATTCAGTCATAAACTTTTTTTTTGGCCAATTTAGTTCTAAACCTTTTACAATTGTGCCAATTAAGTCCATCCGGCCAAAATTGGCTAGCCCATGCGACGTGGATGCCGGCCATTCGACGAACGCCGACGTGGCATTTTTTAAATATAATTTTTTATTTTTTTTTTCGAATTTTTTAATTCTTTTTTTTCCATCTTCTCCTTCCCGGCCGGCCATTGGAGAGAGAGAGAGAGAGAGAGAGAGAGAGAGGTTGCTTGCTGAGAGAAACCGGAGACAAACGAGAGGATGATGATATCTGGCCGAGGAGATCTTTGGGGGTGAGAAGCTGGTGAGAGTAGAACATTCTTCTTGCTTGCACCGCCTGGAACTTTCACAGAAGAGGGAAAGCTTGAAGGAAATACAGGGAGCGCTCACTGAGGGAAAGCAAAAGGGGGCTCATTGGTTTTTTGGGGAATCGCAGAAGGCTGCATCAAAACGTTATGGAGTTCTTTGGAAGCTCTCCTCACACAGAGACGGGTGGGGCATCTTTTCTTTCTTGGCTGAAACCATATCGCAAGGGGGAGAGAGAGGAACTCTTTGAGGAAGAGAGATTTCAGGGGGAGAAGGGGAGAGGCGAAAGGAAAGAAAGAGAGCGGGGGCTTTTCTTTTTCTGGGGGCGCCGCTCCTTCTCCTCAGATAGACTCAACCAAGCCACCTCGACCATCTCCATCCTTCTTCCCATCTCTCACTACTCTTAGTGCGGCCGCCCCGAAGAATGTTCTCTCGGGTTCAATCCTCGGCCGTAAATCCTCCTCTCCACCGGAAATCTTCCCCCTGCCAGCGTGCCATGTGGTTCAAGGCCACCCTAGTCAGTTCGTCTCTGTGATTTGTAGTTCACTGGTGATTATATGCTTGCTAGAAAGCCAAGCATGGAAGAAATTAATCTCGTGTAAAGATTTTCCGTTGATTGTTGCGATTGCCGAGTAAGCGTCCGGAGTTGGTGACCGTCGATTGGAGCGGTGACCGCCGGTTGGTGTTGGTTCGGTGGTGATGTGTATGCTGGATACGACGCATATAGAGGTTGATTTGTCACCAAAAATTCTGGTTCGATTAAGTTGCAGAAGGAATAGAGAGATTCGGGGAAGAAGAAGGCGCAAGGTTGAAGAAGAAGGTGCAAAGGAAAAAGACAAAACAAGGAAGAAGACAAAGGGGAAATAATAAAAAGAAATTAAGAAAATCATTTAAAAAATAATTCAAAAATTCAAAAAAATATTTAAAAATTTTAAAAAAATTAAAAAAATGCCACGTTAGCGTTTGCTGGATGGCTGGTGTCCACGTCAGCGCCGGCCGGTCAATTTTGGCCGGATGGACTGAATTGGCACAATTATAAAAGGTTTAGGACTAAATCGGCCAAAATAAAAAGTTTAGGACTGAATTGGCACAATTGCAATAGGTTTAGGACTTTTTCGGTAATTCTCCCCAGTTTAATGCTCTTGTTGGCTTCAATATTCAAAGCCATTCACCAAAATCCATTCACCGCCGGCCTAACAAAATATGCAATTAAATGAAATATGCTTCTAATGACTATATGTTATGGAATTAAATTTTTTTTTTTTTTTTTTTTAGGGGTTAAAATTAATCCCTGATTTTTTAATGCGATAAATGACTAAACGGATTGTCAAAATTTAGGTGTCAATAGATAGGGAGTAAAATAAAAATTTATTGCCAACCCCCACATGTAACATCTCCGCTGAGAGAAATAAATAAATAGAGGGTGCAATATCACGGTGCTTATTATTAGCAAAATATAAAATATATATTCTAGGCTTGTGCCGAGTGGAGGTACAAATCCCACATCAAGATCATATGCAAAAGTGCGTATCTCTCATCAAGACTAACGTCCAAAAATCATCAAGACGAAGATGTGACGTATAACTGCCAAGATGGACATTAATTGGAAGGAGCCATCTTAAGCTTTTAAATATCCCCTCCACTTCACAATCTCATCCCCACATCTAGAAATCTCACCTGTTCCGAATTGAAATTCATCTCCATTTCGTTCTCAACTTTCAATTAGATTTCTGAGGGAGAAAAAAGAAGGATCCATCATGAGTGCTCCAATTACATTCACCGAAGAATTCAGCAGCCCCATCCCAGCGCCAAGGTTGTTCAAGGCAATGATCGTCGACGGCGATAATCTCATGCCCAAGCTCATGCCTCAGGCCATCAAGAGTGTGGAGCTCATCCATGGCGACGGAGGCCCTGGGAGCATCAAGCAGATGAACTTCGGTGAAGGTGAGGTAACTTTAGTGATTAAAACGTATCTCAGCACTATTTCTTCTCAAGTAGTTAGAAGATTGTTATGCAAGTAAAAGGTGGGAATATCCAATATTAGATGAGTCAATTAGGGGGAGGATCGGGTCCTAGGTTGGATCCCTGTGAGCATCGCACACGCATGTACATAAAAAAGAGGGGTGGGACAATATAAAATTGAAGTATGATAAAGACAAAATCGATATTATCTCATTGGAATGCCATCTTGAGCTTTGAATGACTCCTTTCTTCAACACAAGGATGCAACCTCCTTATTTACCCGCAAGATGATGAAGATCAATCGTATTCGTACCTATCCTTAACCAGAGTAGAGAGATTCTCGATGATCCACCTAATAATAACGACAACAGTAATTTCACAATTGCCCTTTAAATACAGGCAGTCCTCTGAAGTACGTGAAGCATAGAATCGATGCACTGGACCAGGAGAAGATGACGTGCAGCTACTTAATGATGGAGGTAGGCGAATTGGCTAACAAGGTCGAGTCGATCTCTTATGAACTCAAGATGGAGGCATCTCCCGATGGGGGCTGTAAGGGCATCAACGTGACCAAGTACCTCCCAAAACCAGGGGTTGTGATCAATGAGGAGGAGATCAAAGCCGCGAATGAGAAGGCCACGGCCGTCTTCAAGGCCGTGGAGGCTTATCTCTTGGCCAACCCTGAGGCCTATGCCTAAGAACTTTTTATTTATATTATCGTCTCTGTTTGAAGCAACTTTTGCATCTCTGTTTTCGCGAACGATTCTAATGATAATGTGGTCCTCTATGTGGGAAGCCCTTCATCGAGAGTGCTAATCGGTTTGCTACTATAATAAAGTTCCTCTATCAGGTACTATGAATTATGTCATTCCGCTTTGTTATAAAGTGTCTCGGAGCATGGTTAAGATATAATGATGTTGCAACTAGCGTAACCCAACATATTAATAAGCAAGCTACGGAACAATCCATCTGGCAAGGTCAATCTAATAGATAGGAGAGTTTATTTTTGGCCAGTTTAAGTCCTGAGGCCTTCTAACTAGTGCTATCTTCGTATGTAGTTCCCTGTCATCAAAAACTTTGTTACAACCATTGTGATTGCAAGTTATCTTCCATCCATTCCTTCTACGAGAGAGCGAATTAACATGCTAAGCTAATTCTCTGCATTTCTAGTCCCAAGCTCATGATTTTGAGGACTTAGATGACATTTCATTAGTTTCCATATAAGATAAAAGGGGCTCGTCACTTGGATTCAAAGGGCTACGGTGTTGCTTGCCTAGCCGCTAAAGCCTTTCTCACATTGAGAACTGTGGTGATAAATGAGGTAGACCCCTAACCAAGTCTTCTTACTTGACTTCACTAAGGTGTTGAAGCTAAGATACCCCAAAAAAAAATAAAAAATCTATAATACCATAATTAAGCTCCATAACTATTTGATTTGCCTGAGTCTCCATAGACTTTCCCTCGAGAATGTATATTCATTCAAATTTGAATCCTCGGCTAGAGTCTCATAGTTCATTGCCTCGTCCTTAATCTAGCATTTTTTCAAACTCAACATTGAGTGGCAACTATAGTTGGGAACTGTAAGATAAATTCCCATGGAGAGTAGCGGGTGGAAGAGCTACTATCTAGAGGGGAGAATTACCCTTTTGCTATGAAAGCTGGCCAAGCAACTTACTTCAAATAAAAAAGCTTGATCCCAATATTGTACTGGCTGCTCACTGAAAGGCACCAATTCTCATTGGATATAAGACATAAGAGAGGGTCGGATTGCTAGAATGTAACTTGCATAAGATGTACATTGGAAATTAGTGAACAGGATTGTTTTTATGTTTTGGAAGAAATTTGGATGTACTTATTACAGTAGAGCATTTTTATTTCGATTTGTTCCTTCCAATGAATGCATTCAATGTGTCGAGATGTTAAATTTTAGAGAATTCCGTCTATTTAAAATTGATGCGTGATATATATCGTTGTGAATTAAAAAAAAGTTTGATTTGGATTTAGCCTTTCTTGAGCTCTACCACTATATTTGAAGTCAATATGTTTAAAATATTTCTATATAAGCATGTAATGAGTTTTTGTGATTGAGTATATAAGCTCTATCATTAATGATCATAGTCAACTATGCCGAATCTACAACAATTTTAGCTTGTGGTAGATCTGATCAACGCCATCCATCTTTTTTTTCTTTTCCTCCTTCCCGGTCATAGCAATATGTGAACTTATGAAGCCAACTGTTCATCATCATATTGGAGCCAGCATTTAATGGTAACGTTGACATTTTCTCATTGGAATGCCATCTTGAGGTTTGAAGGACCTAAATTGACTGTCCTCTTCTTCAACACAAGGATGCAACCTCATTATTTACCCGCAAGGCTGAACCAGAGTCGAGAGATTCTTGATAATATACTTAATAATAATGACAACTTTAATTCATAATTGCCCTTTAAATACAGACAGTCAAATGAAGTACTCAAAGCCAGAGTCGATGCACTGGACAACGAGAAGATGACGTACAGCTACACAATGGTGGAGGGAGGCGAATTGGCTGACAAGATTGGGTCGATCTCTTATGAAATATCAAGATGGAGGCATCTCCCGATGGGGGCTGTGAGGGCACGAGCAGGAGCAACTGCCACCCAAAACCAGGCATTGTGATCAGTGAGGATGAAATCAAAGCCGGTAAAGAGAAGGCCATGGCCGTCTTCAAGGCCGCGGAGGCCTATCTCTTGGCCAACCCCGAGGCCTCTGCCTAAAAGCTTTTGTTAGTATTATTCTCTCTGTTTGAAGCAAATTCTGTATCTCTCTTTGTGGACCAATTAAGTTCTGCTAATTATAATGTGGTCTTCTCTATGTGAAATCCTTGATTGAGAGTGCTAATGTTGTTGCTATTACAATAAAGTTTCTCCAATTCTACTATAGTACGTTGCCTTGTTAAAAAGTGCCTCGGAGTACAATTAAGGTATAATAATGTTGCGGCGATGCACATATCAAATGCTCGTTGCAAATTAGTAAATGAAGTTATTTTTATGCATTTGAAGAAATTTGGATGCACTTTTTCATGGGTAGCATTTTTCCCTTAGCTTGTTCCTTCCATCGATTGCATTCGATATTTCGAGACATTAAATCTTAGAGAATTCCATCTATTTAAAATTGATGTGTAATGTATATTGTTGCGATTCAAAGAAAGGTTGATTAGGATTAGGCCTTTCTTTGCATTGTAATTGTAACCCAAATAGTTATATCACTAGATTAGAGGTGAAGATATTTAAAATATTTCTATATAAACGTGTAACAAGTTTATGTGATTGAGTATCTATGCTCTATCATTAATGATCATAGTCAACTATGCTGAATTTACAACGATTCTAGCCCTTGGTAGATCTGTTCGACGCTATCCATCTTTTCTTTTCTTTTCTTTCTTTCCAGTTATAGCAATATATGAACTTATGAAAGCCAACTGTTCATCTTCAAATTGGAGCAAGCATTTAATGGGAAAACAATGAAGCACGAAATATATTCTTTAGCATCCTCTTGATCAAGAAATGACAAAGCCTTGACAACGACTTGCATGCAAACACTTTGAATATTTGTGGTTGGATACATTAATTGACCCGGTATAATTAATCACAGCACCATCAAAAGTCATAAGAGATTATCCTTGAAAACACATGACCAAGTGACCAATTAAGTGGCCAATTAAGTTTCGTAACTAGGACTGACCAAAAAAAAAAAATGAGTCGAGACCTTTTAGTTCTCATCCAACTTCAGCATTGAATTAAATTCTTTATAAGGTTATACGATAGCCCTTTACTCTTTTACAGCCTTAGGAACTGGCCGATCCGTCTCAGCAAGCTAATTCGTCGATGCAAGAGGGGTTGATGAGTGCATTCACTTTGTTTGTCAAGCCCTTCGGTTCGATTATTAAGGTACATCGGCGAGGTTAACATTTAGTGTGGGGGACACGAAGTTGCCATTGTGGCACGGGGAAATAATCAGTATAAGACGATGAGATGCAACACGAATCGCATGCCCACAAGTTTTCCATTCACTACACCACGCTCTAACCATCATGTATTATTCACAGCCCCGCTTTTAGAATCACGCTCTGTCCCAATCAACTTTTCTCTCCCACTTCGCACCTCGGAACATACCTTATTAGTTATTATAGAGAGAATTATTAACTTTCCTCTGAATCACGACGAAGAAAGATATCTTTGGGGCTTTGGAGCCAATAGAAAATACTCCGATTCAACGTGGGTTACCTCCTCTCGGACCTATAAATAGTGCGCTCAAAAAGATGGCCCATCAAAAAGAAAAACACGATGATTGTTAAGATGCTATATTGTTTGATCAGGTAAATTTTGGGAAAAGTGCCAAAAAAATCCTAAACCTTTTGTTTTTGTGCCGATTTAGTTCTAAACATTTTTACATTGTGCAAATTCAGTCCTCTCCGGCCAATTTTGGTTGAAATTTGCTAACTAGATGTCGGCCGGCAGACGTGGTTCGATTTTGGCCGGAATTTGCGACGTGGATCACTTTTAATAATATTTTTGAATTTTTGAATTTTTGAATTTTTGAATTTTTGAATTTTTATTTTTGAATTTTTATTTTTTATTTTTATTTTTATTTTTTATTTTTTTATTTTTTTCTTCTCCTCTTCTTCTTCCAACCGTTGTCGAACCTCGGCAACCGGCCGAGGCGACGGCCGGTGAGGTCGACCTCGACCTCGCCGGCCACCTCGCAGTGGCCGCAAGGGCGGCCTCACGCGGGCGGCGAGGCTCGCCCTCATCGGATCCGGCGAGGGTCAAGCCTCACCCATGGCCGACGAGGCTCGACCTCGCCAGATCCAGCGAGGGCAAAGCCTCGCCCGACGCGAGGCCACCCTCGAGGCCCGGGCGGAAAGCCTCGCCCTCACCGAATCAAGGCAAGGTCAAGCCTCACCCATGGCCAGCGAGGGCGAGGGCGAGCGAGGCCGAGCCCCGCTAGCTCGGCGCGAGGAGCATGGGGAGGAGAGCGAAGCCGACGATGGCGAAGCTTGGCGAAGGAGACGACGCGGAGCATGAGCCGAAGTCCGCGGTGCCGCTCAATGGCAACAGCGACGATGATGACAACAAGGAAGCGAACGAAGACCTAAGCCTGAAAATCTTCGAGAAGGCGCTCTTGGCGCGCGCCGCGAAGCTTGCCTCCACACTGCTGGGCATCGACGTGTCGAAGGAGGACGATGATAGGCCTTGGTTCCATAAGACCTCGAGGACCGAATCCAATTGCCTCCTCGCGCCAAGCTAGTAGGGCTTGCCCTCGCCGGCCATCGCCGGCTAGTTGCCGAGGTCCGACAACCGGTTGGAGGAAGAAGATGAGAAGAAAAAATAAAAATAAAAATTCAAAAATTCAAAAGTTCAAAAATATTAAAATATTATTAAAAGTGGTCAACATCAACGCCAATCATGCCACGTCACCGGGCCAACGTCCAATCAACAAATTCCAGCCAAAATTGGCCGGAAAACTTAATTGAATTAGCAAAATGTAAAAAAATGTTTAGAACTAAATCGACACAAAGATAAAAGGTTTATGACTTTTTTAGCACTTTCCCAGGCAAATTTTCCTAAAGATATTTGTCTTATGTGATTAGTTCAAATCTAATTAGTACGTATCTTCCATTTCATACGCAGGTAGGGAACTCAGTTTCATTAAGAGTCGAGTAGATGTGCTAGATGAAGAGACATTGACGTGTGTGTACAAACTGATTGAAGGCGGTCAATGATTGGAGAAGTTTGAATCCATTGCTTACAAATTTAAGTTCAAGCCGACCCCAGACGGCGGGAGTTCAACGAAGAAGAAACCAAAGCTGGCAGAGAGAGAGGCTTAGGAATATACAAAGCCATCGAAGCATACCAATTTGAGAGCTGCATCCTCCAAAACCCGGATGCTTATGCTTAATTGTCATCGACATATATCATTAAATAAATGGATGACATACCTTTAGTTCGTGTGAATAAAGCATAGTCATGTTTAGATCGTTTTGAAGCCTCGCTGTTATCAAAGCATTTGCAAATTTGGAATACCATTGTCGGATGCTCATTTCAATCCGTAGAGGATTTGCGGAGACGACATACTCTATTCTCCCCCGTCTCCGTAAGCCTTGAGGAAGCAAGACCAGGATAGCCAGCACATACTACCCCAAGGGCAATTTTCAGTTCAACGAAGAAGAAACCAAAGCTGGCAGAGAGAGAGGCTTAGGAATATACAAAGCCATCGAAGCATACCTCCTCCAAAACCCGGATGCTTATGCTTAATTCCGGAAGTTCTTCTCTCAAATGCTTCGATGAAATCCTTTTTCTTTTCTCCAGCTTTCCGTGCAACTTCCAAAGCAATTATCAATTGAGTGATTAGTACGCTTGCAAGAATCACGTAATAACTTATTCTTGCCTTTAAAATTCCTTCCGAAATTTCTTTGATGACGTGCAAGCATCCGACCGTCCATTCCTTTGATTGCAGCGAAGATCCGTCGTCCGATCCTTTTGTCGCGAGCGGCTGTCCACCGTTAGATCCGATCGAACGATCAAAGCTTGCAAGCCGTCGGATCCTCTGGGATGATCCTCGACCGTCCATCCGGCCGGTTTAAATACCCGGATTCTTCGGTGAACTCCCTAGTTTCGCGCCGTCTCTCTCTCTCGCGATCTAGGTTTAGGGTTCTGGGAGGCCGCGTCTCCGATCACCGAGCGCCGCGAGCGCGATGCGTCGGGCCGCTTCCCGGTGTGATCCGGCGACGCCGCGTGTCGCCGACTCTCTTTCGCACGCGCCAATTGAAAAATCCGCCTAATCGGCGGCATGGGATCCATGGCGAGGATTTGCGAGCGAAATCCGAGGTATGTCTCGTTTAAAATGAGGAGAAAGCGTGTAGCTTTCCCTATCTTTGATAGATCTCGTATTGTTTGAGGGTGGACTCCGGTCCCACGAGCTTCTCCCAAGAGTCTTCGAGATTGTTCCACTCCAAAACCCGGATGCTTATGCTTAATTCCGGAAGTTCTTCTCTCAAATAAATCTGGAATTACTCGTGGTACTCTGTGTCTTCTGTAGTGAGTGTTTGGCTTGTCTTTTGGTGACGGGCATGACCATCCTTTTGAGTGTAGATGGCAATAAGGATACATACTTTGTACCTCATTTAAAGCGGTGGATCATTAGTGATTCATCCTATGAAAGCATTCTAGCATTTTCCTGAATACCACTTCAATTTCCCACTAATTTCGTAAGAAATCTCATCTAATTTTTTTTTTCTCACGACATGCTTGTTTTGATATTTGCTTTTAAACAGTTTTGCCAAATGGTGTTACGTCTCTAATCAAAGTAAAGAATTAGATGGTTGTTTATTTTAAAAATATACATGTGTTTTCCTAATAAGGCCTCTCACATTATTAAAAGGGGAGAATTGTCCAAAAAGTCTTAAACTTGTTACAATTTTGTCAATTCAGTCATAAACCTTTTAACTTTACCAATTGAGTCCTAAACCTTTTCACTTCTTGCCGATTCAGTCCATCCGGCCAATTTCGGCCGGAAAATGCTAACGTGACACCGGCGGTGCCACGTAAGATTGTCGGTCTTGACGTTGACAATTTTAAATAATTTTTTTTAATTTTTTTAATTTTCTGTTTTTTTCCTTCTTCTTTTTTTCTTCTTTTTGGCTTTTTCTAGTGGCCGACCACCGGCCGGCTAGCCTCGCCCACCATAGGCGAGGCTCGGCCGAGCAACAGTGACCCCCGACAAGGGCGCCCTGGCCCCGAAGAGAGCCGACCTCACCAAGGCCGATCGCCTAGGGGCAAGGTCGGCTCCCTCTCTGCCGGTGAGGTCGGCTCTCGCCGGGGTCGTCGTCGCCGCCTCACTTTGTGGCGGTGAGGCCAGCTGGTTGTCACCTGTGGCCGATGACCAGCCACCAGAAAAAGCCAAAAAGAAGAAAAAAAGAAAAGAGGAAAAAAAATTAAAATATTAAAATATTATTTACAATTGTCCATGTCGGCAAGACCGGCTGAGTCCTATGTGGCACCACCGGCGTCCACATTAGCATTTTTGGATCAAAATTGGCCGGATGGACTGAATCGACAAGAAGTAAAAAGGTTTAGAACTCAATTGGCAAAATTAAAAGTGACCACACAATCTCCCCAATAACCTTTAAGAATAAAGGCTTGATATTTTAATGCACGTGCTACTTCTAAGAGATGCCTGTGTTTACGCTCTACAATTCCATTTTGTTGTGGTGTGTAAGTACAAGAACTCTCATCAAGTATCCCTTGAGAAGATAGGAATTTTGTACAATTAGAAGTGAAAAATTCATGCTCATTATCTGTACGAATTTGTTGCACATATTGATCGAATTGGTTTTTAACCAAGGAAACAAAGTTTGCAAGATGAGTAAATGTTTGACTCTTTGATTGCATAAGATATACCCATGTGGCTCTTGTATAATCATTTACAATCGTGAGGAAAAAACAGGAGCCATCACGATAAGAAGTATGATAAGATCCCCAGATATCCATATGAAGTAAAGAAAATTTCCTATCTACTCGAGATGTACTTTTTGGAAAGTATGCTCGAGATTGTTTGGCCAAGGGACATATTGGGCATTTAGGATGAGGGAAACATGCACTATGACCCAATCTTTGATGAAAAAAAAGATTTTTATTTCAACTAATAGCATTACAAGAAATGCATTTATTTAGTAATTCTACATCTCTTGGGGAATCAATCCAATAGTATAGTCCTTGTGCAATACTACCCAAGTCCATCCGTTTGCCAGTCAAACGGTCCTGAAAGAAACAATTGTTGGAGCTGAATATTGCATGACAAGAACTATCTATGCAAACTTTTGAGACAAAGAGTAGGTTGAATTCAAAATCAAGAATGTATAAGACATTTCTAAGGACAAAATGGGGACCAAGGTGAACAATGCCAGTCTTGGTAACTTAAGTGACATTTCCATTTGGAAGATGCGATGATATGGGAAATTCTGATTTTCTATCAACATGGGAAAAAATATGCTCACTACAAATTATGTGGTCACTAGCCCCTGTATCGATTATCCATGCATTCATAGAAAAAGAATTCTCCTCATGAAGAAAAGTACCTAAGAATCCTGCACTTTTGTCACCCATCTTCAATTAATTCAAAATATGCATGATATTCTGATACTGATCTTGAGTAATTGTTTGTTGTGCCCCATCAATCCTTTATGTCAAGACCTGATAAGCTAACTTTCTTTGTCTTTTCTATTTTTATCAGTAGGCTTTCCATGCAATTTCCAGCACATTTCAATAGTATAATGTGGGGGTTTGCAATATTCACAATATTTACTATTTTGCCCATTGACCTTTCTTGATGACATGGTGCCACGTGGATTATATGATCCTTTATAAAGAGGAGTTGACGTGACTTGATGATAGCCATCAGATCCATTCAAGCTAACGGGTGATCTGTAGTCGTCCATTCCATCCCACTAATCTATGCCATCCAATAGCCCCCCTGAATCGAAGCCATTAGATCTCTCGTGCGAATCTAGGCCATCCACTCGAAAAGGGGTAGGGTTTCCATCAGGCTTCCTCCTTGCTGCAGCCGCATTACCCATTTTTGGGTATCCCAAGCATGCGGCTGTTCCGCTACCTCCGACCACCGACTCTCATGAGCCCACACCGGATGGAAAAACTGCAAAGCTCATGCCCTCTCCCACTTGGGTGTGTTTGGCCACGACGAGGCGCTAACTTTCTTCTTAGACAGCAAGTTGATAAATGCATCTGAGCAGCGGCAAATGGTTCCATGGAGAGAATCTAGGATTGGAAGGCCGAGTAGGAGTCGTTGAGGATGAGTAAGAATCGTGTGCTCTTTTCCCTTTCCCGCATGTCTCTATACTGTTTTAGTGTGGCTTCGGGTCCCGGAGACACTCCTCGGCTGACTCCAATTCATTCCACAGAGAAGAGAGACGGTCAAAGCAAGCGGTAACCGAGAGGTTCCCTTGCTTCAACTCCATCAAACTTTGCGTGATACTAAAGAGCCATGCTTTGTCGAGCCGACCGTACATCTCTTTGATGCTATCCCAGATTTGCTTGGAGTCCTCAATAGGTGGCAGTCCAACCACAACGTTGGGGCCGAGTGTGTTGCCGATCCAGGTGCGAACCAACTAGTTGCACTTCCGCTAGAGACACTGGAGGCGTTTGTTGGTCGGGAACAAGACGGCTCCATCGAGGAAGCCATCCTTGTCCTTCATCACCAAAGCCCGCTGGAGATCATAAGCCCACGACGAATAGGTTTCCGGTCCGATAAGTGGGTTGCTGATGAGGCATAATTTGGGGCCATCCATAAGCGATGTGTAGAGAGGGTTGCTGGGTTCAGGCCGGCCGCCACCGATAACTGGAAAAACTAGCATCATGTATCCGAGTTGAAATGTTGAGTAGGGATTCATCCCTTGACTCGGCATGGATCTGGGTTCCTAACTCGGCAACATGGATTCGGGTTGAAATCCCGGGTAGGGATTCATCCCTTGACCCAAGATAGGTCCGAATCCCTGGCCCAGATTCGTCTGGCCCGATGTTTCGATTGGGCCTGTTAAAGACGGCGTAGGTCCAAATGGGTATTGGGTCTACATCTATTCTGGCCCAGTAGCCCACTGATATCAATTAACTAGTGGAAAACTCGCAGGCCACTGTGTTGGGCCAAAGGTCTAGCCCATCGTAGGAGCCAATCTTGCCAAATGAGTTTCTTCAGAAGATTGGTCTTCTCTAGAGGGGATAACCGGATTGAGGTGGGTGTTTCCTCTATTGAAGAGCTCTCAATATTCTTTGTCATGGTACCAAAAAAAAGTTGAATTCCTAATCGATTTGCTGGTTTGTTTCGCAAATGAAGATCGTGAAACAACAGCCCAAAATAAGAAACGGTGGCAATTCAAAATGTGCGGAAGCTAGCCAGGAGTATCTGCTCTAATACCATGACAGGAAATACAAGAGAAAAGGGAGGAAATTGTTTGTATATTTATTGATTTGTATACAAGCACATTAATACATTTATAGTGCAAGAATGGAAGAGAATAAAAGGAAATAATATACAAAGAATTATAGGTTTCTCAATCAATATACAATTAGGATCAATCACAATCTTCAACTGTATCTCCAACATAAATCATTTAGATTCGTAGTTTTGTTTGGTTGCCAATGTATTACTTAGAACAACGAGGGCTATGAACATGAGAACTACTCCCTCTTGGATTCTAGTGCTCTCTCTTTAATCTCTCTGTCCTAGACAGTGAAACCCTAATCCAGCTAGTGAGCTCATGGCAATTTTTCGTGCAAAACATGACAAAAAGTAGAATGGTTTGGTGCTTTGCCAGCTTCGCAACTCTAGAATTCATCAACTAATGCGATGCATTTCCGAAAAATGAGGACTCTCCACCCTATAAATGTGTCTCGCTCTCGTCTCTTCCATCCCAAGCTCACAAACCTCCTGAACTCCACTCTTTGATTGTATCGTTCGTATCTCTCTAGAAAGCAATCTTAAAGATAGATGGGTGTGTTCACTTTCGTAAATGAATACACTTCCCCAATTCCTGCAGCACGGTTGTTCAAGGCCCTAGTTTTGGACTCGCATAACCTAATTCCCAAACTCATGTCTCAAGCTATTAAGAGTATTGACATCATCCAAGGCGATGGAGGGGTTGGAACCATCAAGCAGATCAACTTCATTGAAGGTAATTATGCACATGTGCTATTTTTTTTCTAGCTTAACATATATTCTGGCATATAAAAGTATACTATGATATGATCTCCTATTGTATACAGGTAGCCAGCTTGGCAGCGTGAAGAATCGTGTGGATGAGATAAACAAAGAGACATTCGCGTACAAGTATACCATGATCGATCTAAATGAGAAGTTTGAATCTATTGCTTACGAAATCAAATTCGAGCCGACACCGGAAGGTGGGAGCAAGAACAAGATGACAAGCACGTATTATACAAAGGGCAGCGTCGAGCTTAAAGAAGAGGATGTTAAGGAGGGCAAGGAGAGAGCTCTGGGAATGTACAAGGTTGCCGAAGCATACCTCCTCCAAAACCCCGACGCTTATGCTTGAAAATTCCGAATACTCTCTCTAAAATAAATCTAAGTCCCGTCAATAATTACTCGGGATATTTTCTATTTTCCATTAGAAGTATCCGGGTTGCTTTACTTCTCCTTTTGTGGCTGTGAACGTCCCTTAAATTTGGATGGCAATAAAGATACCTACTTTTTAACTCGAATGCAAGCGAGTCATGTGATTGGCCTGTGAGAGGAACTATTTGCAATGTTCATAGCTGCGATGAGCGACCTATAACAAGTGCTTTCATGAAATGAGTGGAGCCAACATTAAGGCTTGAGCTCTTGGCCCATTGAGGATTGGGCGTGAACTTGTCCTATAACGTGTGCTTTCATGAAATGGCCCATGGAGTCTCACGCATAAATACTGCTGAAAATATCTTTGATATGCACCATCCTTTGAGCTACATCCTGGATCGAATTTTATGGGCTGTTTTTCATTACTGAGTGCAGCGAAGATGAGAGAGGATGGATGTGTACATTGCACTTATTGCCAGAAGCCCACTCGAGAGCACGTGAGATAAGCCTAGAGCTTAAAGAGCCCAACGCTCCAATTCCAAAATGAACAATCTTAGGGAACCGCGAGATCATGTTACAAGCCGTTCGACTCGTCCATGTGTGGTCAATGTGCAATTTCGATTCACCTCAATCCTTCAAACGCTTGCGCCCATCTCTCAAGGGTTTCGTCCTTCGACTATGGGCTTGTGACATGGTCCGCGATTCCTAAAGTTGACCCTTTTGAAACTAGCATGTTAGGCTCTAAAATACAAGCACATGCTAGAAAACAACAAAATTGGGATGAGGTACTCATATTATTAAATAGATGCTGCAATTATACATCGATGGCCTCTGATTTGATCTGATCGCTCGAGCCATGAAAAATTTACTGCTCTTTAATAGAAAGGTTCAGGAATGTCCACCAACTTAATTTCTCAAAATACCATGATCTCCCCAAATTCTGAAGGCCTCTTTCTTCCCCCCAGCCCAAACTTCTGTTCATGGCCATAGAGATAGAGAAATTTGGTCTGAATCTTTTTATCCATACAACCCGTCAATACACCGATCGCAATGGAGGAATTACAAAATTTGTAAGTCCAGTGGTCGATTCAATCTAGCATACCGGTGACTAATCAAGATCATGCGCGAGTCTTACACCAAGGGACGAGAGATGTGACACTAAGTTTGGATCATTCCTTTCTTCGATGACCCAGACCACCATAGTCACTGCTAAGCAATCAATGTTCAATCATCATGTCGTTTACCATCTTACTTCTTTGGATGAAAAATCTATTTGGTCGAGGGAAAAAAAATTTCCCTTAAATGTACTGGTAGGCGCTAAGTCATGAAACTGTGCAGATAATCCAACCCTGTCGAATACCTCTTTTGCCCCGAAAGTGTGCTAGCTCGCAAGGGAGAGGTAATTCATGATTTAAAAATATAAGAGGATTTTGATGGGTTGGTTTTTCACCTATGGATGGAAGGTATAGCTAGATTGATTCGCGGAATCGATGTTTATTTACGGTCCAGTTACACATTTGATAATCAATTTTATGGATTAGTTTAGTATGTGTTATACACCATGCAATCTCATACAAATAAAAATAAGACATATTGGAATTAACCCACATGCATTCATGAAAATATAGTGGAGACTTGACATGAAAATATATCATCAAGAACAGAAAAAAAATGAAATGGCTCTAGAATTCATAGCTCAATGTTGCAGCAACACAAGAAGTTTTGAGCTAACCTTTACTGGACTCGCTTATTGATCTTAAAAATACTTAGGGTGTAGTGGTGCTGACATTGGCACGGTTAACCTCGGATTCAATTTCATGCAGAGGCGATGATAGTCCTAATGGACTGGGAAAGAATCTTTCTATATGAGGATAGTCTGGAATACAATACAGCTACAATGGACGAAAACCTTGGTGTGCCTTGCTTTGGCTAAGAAACCAATGAGCGGAAACATCTGAGTATCCAGATTGCCTAGTTTGTTTCATGCCATGGTGCTAATTGCGCATATGCTTGTGAATGTCCTTATCGTTTCGGTTTAGCCTGGATCTCCCATCAACATTCATAGCACGATAATACCGAAGGAAACGGCATCCAGTCGAGATAAATGCATAGACATATGTTCAAGTTAACCGCTCAGGAGCTCTCTCGTCCCCTATAAATCAAACCTCCTCTTGAAGCACAATCTTACACAAGAACACATCAGAAAAACATCATATGACATGGGAAGGCTTATCGGCATTTTCATGGTAGTTTCGGTTTCTGTCGTGGCCACCGCTCTTGCTCAGAGCGCTTCCAATGTCAAGGCAACGTACCATTACTACTACCCCGAGCAGAGCGGCTGGGACTTGAACGCCCAACATGCTTATTGCTCGACCTGGGATGCGAATAAGCCCCCTTGCATGGCGCAAGAAGTACGGTTGGACCTCTTTCTGCAGCCCGGTTGGGCGTTGCGGGCAGACCTCTTGCCGCCGGTGCTTAAGGGTAAGAACTAAGGACCCCTAAAGATGCACAAGGATGATGCAATCATATGCACACTTCGTAGCAAACTGCTTATGTAAAGGTTCATGTCTTCGGCATGCGCAGGTGACCAACACGAGGACCGGAGCTCAGGCAACCGTGAGGATCATCGACCTGTGCAGCAACGGAGGGTTGGATCTGGATGCGGGCGTGTTTCGCAGGTTGGACACCAATGGAGATGGCAACACTCAGGGCCATCTTGTTGTGAACTATCGGTTTGTCGCTTGCTGAAAGCTCATGCAGAACCCAACCATTTCAAGAGTTCTTGCACTCTTGTGTACCGCATGATGATGATGAGGGCGGCGCTGGATCCACCCCTCCATTGGCTTATCAACTCCCTTAAAGTGAGGCTTATCTACTCCCTTAAAATGACTAGACAACTGAAACCGCGAGTTCCACCGTCCCGGCAGCCCCACTTCTTTCAAGTTCAACGATTTCATTCACACCCTCCGAGTCTCCCTCACTTTTGTCTAGTCAATGGAATCAGATTCAAGTTTAACAGCTTCCTTAATCCGTACTTCGTCTAAATTTCAAACTTCCTCTCTCTCTCTGCGCCGCCCCCCGCAACCGGAAATAATGCACGGCTGAAGCAGGAAGATGCAGCAGCATCAGCCGCCATAGCTCAGAAGCCGAGAGCTCTCCAGTCCCCGCAACCAGAAACAATGCACGGCTGAAGCAGGAAGATGCAGCAGCATCAGCCGCCATAGCTCAGAAGCCGAGAGCTCTCCAGTCCCAGTTTCTCTCTAATCGCCATAGCCACATGTAAGTTTAAGCAAAGAAACCGAGCCACAGGATGACAGGAGGTGATGCCGGCGACACTCGGCCCTACCGCTCATGACCACATACCACGTCCAGTCGTGGATAGGGTGATCATCCCAAGTGATGTGGACATCGAGCCATATCGAGGAGGAGGTGATAAGGACCCATTGTATATTCCTACTGGTCGATTACTTGAGCGCAGGCCAAACAATTAGCTATTGGCGTTATGGTTCGTGATTTTTGGCGTGAAGATGACCTTGGATCAAATCTTGAAGAATCTTGGAAATCTTGGTGTAATTTAATTATCTGGTCACCAAATAATTGACTAAGTCAATTTATATATATTCTTGTTTAAGAATGTTCTAGAATAGGAATATTCTAGAATATGACGCATTAAATTTTTAGGGTTGATTTTTAGGGTTTGTATGTCAGCCTATATAAAGGATTTGCCAAATTTCTTTGGGGACAGATATATTTTTATTTTTGAGGAAAAGAATTGAGAGGTTCTCTCTTACTATTCTTTTGAGAACTTGACCTAATCAAGATTATCTTGTGACAGTCAATTCAACTTATCAAGCGAGATAGCGAATTCTTTCGCTCGTGGCGTCTATAACGTTGGTTGGTTGACACGTGTTCATCAACAGGTCACGTTCATACCGATGTTGCCAATTACAGATTTGATTGGAGGTCAAGGTTTGCAATTCGCACCATTTGAGCCTTTGTAGAACGATCCTTCCGCAACGATTCACATCACCAAGAATGACAAGGATGGCGAGCATAGAAGAAGCGGGGGATCCGAGGACCGTGGAACTCGCAAACGTGGCTTGGGTTGTTTTGTCATTTTAACTGTCAGTGGCGTAGACAAAGCCAATCGACGGGATCAACAAAACCTAAAATAGTGTTCCTTTGCTTTTTCTGCCATGAATTCGGAGAAAATATTAAATAGATGGTATTGTTAAGTTAGCAATAAGATACTCCATTCAACACGCGACACGTGTTTATCGAATCACACCTATAAAGAATTTTTCATATGGCCGAGCTCTTTTGGTGAAATCAAACTATACTGCTTTTTCTAATCAAAAGGAGTGAAAGCGTCCATTGGAATAAATAATGCAGCTCATTTTGTGGAAGGATAGAGCAATCTCGGAAAGATCCCTCATAGAAATTACAGTATGCGAGAAATAACACAATTTATCTTGAATTGTCTTATATACTTAGGTACCTGCACTTGGAAAATATAGTTTTGGGTTTGTTTTCGGATCGTCAGAGGTTATGAAAAGCAAAGGACACTAGTGGGTGTGTTTGTTTTTGGATAAATTTCATTATAAAGATTTTTTTTTTTTTTTTGAGAAGTTGTATTTTGGAATTTTTTTTTATTTTTAAGTTAAGGAATTCATTTTCCTAACTTTATGTATGTATATTTCTTTTGGCTGTAAATAATTTTTCGTTGACTGATGATTTTTAGCAAGCTAAAATTGTGAAGATTTAGAAAATTAAATGGTGAAAAATTCTGAGAGTATAGAGTATAGTCTAAATTTAAAAGTTGAAGATACATAGTTTTGTTAATCGGAGGAAAATGATACTCATAATTTTCCGATAATTTTCTCCATTTAGTTGCTAAGGGCGCGTTTGGTAACGATTCTATTTCCAAGAGTAGATTCTAATCGAAATGATTCTTTTTTATTTTATTAGGGGCGATTCTAAGCATTTTAACCCGTTTGAGAATCGTCCAAAATTTCTAATTCTAGAATAGAATTGTGTTTGGTACATGTTCATTAATTCTGTTCCAAAATCAATTTCTTTTAATTTTTAATTAATTTTTTTACTTTTTTATTTTTTTCATTTTTTTTTTTTTTTTCTTTTTTTTTTTTTTTTCCTTTTTCTCATCTTCTTCTTCTTCTTGTGGCCAGTCGCCGGACCGGCAACCAGCCAGACGAAGGCTGGCGACCTCACCGGAGTGTCGCTGGCCCTCGGCGAGTCCGGCCCTCGTCGACCGAGCCTTGCCGGCAGCTAGGCGAGGCTCGCCTAGCCCCGCCGAGGCTCGGCCTCACCAAATCTAGCGAGGCTGAGCCTCGCCGATGGAGCCTCGCCTCGTCGGGGCCGGGCGAGCCTCGCCTAGCCACCGGCAGTTGGGCAAGCCTCACCCGGCCATCGATGGGCGGGCGTCGCAAGGCTTGCCTAGCCCGATGAGGCTCGACCTCGCCCCGGATTTGGGAGGCCGAGCCTCGCCGATGGCCGGGCAAGCCTCGACAAGCTCGCGGACCCGGCGAACGCGGCGGGCGGCGCGACGAACGACGAACGATGGCGGGCGGTGGTGGGGCAGTTGCAAGATGGCCGAAGGGAAGAAGAAGAGTTCTTAATTTTGATTCTCAAATTCGTTTAGAACAGGAATCAACTTTTTTTTGTTTTTGATTCTATTCCTAACTTAAAAAGGAACAAAAATTTTACCAAACACGATTCTGGCGCCCAAACCGATTAAGGTGAACAAAAAATCGGAATTTGCCTATATTGGATAGTTCCAAACACAGCGCTAAATGACTCGTCGTTGAAATTTTTAATTTTTAATTTTTAATTTTTTGTTCAATTATTTTTTCACTTGCTATCATGTTTCTCTAAAATGAAAAACCTATCTCCGTCACATAAAAAATCGAATCCATTAAAAAAGGGGACTAGCAAGTGCTAGATCGTGGAAATGTGCAAATAATCTAATCCTATCCAAACCCTTTTGAGGGTTATGTCACGAGGAAAATATAACTAATGATTCAAATATAAAAACATTATGATGGGTTAATTTTTCACCTATCAATCTAAATTATAAACAAACTAACACAAGATCGATAGTTACTTACAATCCATCACATATCCAATAATAATCTTATGAATTAGTGTTATCATATTTTATGTAACTTACAATCTCACCCAAATATCAATTAAACATGTAAGGATTAAAAAAAAAATTCCGATAGAGAGGACAATTAAAAAAATAAGAAAAGAAAAGGAAATGGGACTTTTTTTTTTTTTAAGGAGATGGGACTTCAAAAGTATGAAAGGAAGCCAATCCCTCTCTGCTGAAGCCCTAAACATCTTGAGGAGAAGCCCTGTTTTTTCTGCTGCAATTGCCCCCATCAATCCACCATGCAACAGGTAAAAATCGTCTTCCAAGCAAATCAATCGAGTTCGGAACCCTAGAATTTGAATTCTTCCTAACGATGCTCGAAAACTTTTGATCCATGGAGAGCGGGGGATCGGAGATGGAGGTCACCTGGGAGGACCAGCAGAACATCAACAGGTTCTCCAAGCTCAACAATCGGTTCCACGAGCTCGAGGACGAGATTAGGATCGCCAAGGTACCGCCTTTTTCCCGTGCCGTCGATGAAGAAAGCTGGTCTTCAGTCGATCTTTCGTCTTTCTGTTTTTCTGTTGATGGGTTAGATGGGTTGCTCCAATTTTTTTCGTTGGATGTTATTTTCCTTTGGTTGAGATGATTTGCAGCTGAAAATTGGCGGTGGTTGTTGTTGATCGGGGGTTAATCTTTGAGTAGAAATCGAAAGTAAGCTGGTAGTGTTGCTGGGTTGGATTCGATGCTTCGGTTAAGTCTGCGTTCTTTGTTTCTTGATGAGCTTTTTGTCAGCTTCAGCTTAGCAAAATCCGGCATTAGAAATTGTTATATAGCTGAGGACGGGATTCGAAAAGCGGCTTTCTTGAAGTAGAGAGTGTGAAATATCTGTTTTTGGGATTTTGGACGAGATTAAAACCTGTTACTCACGGGATTGGGTAATTCATGGGGGAGCATTTTTCATGAATCTTTTGTTAGTATGACGAAAATGCTTGAGCAAGAAGCGGGTTTTGATGATTTCTGTGTGAGTTCTGCTCAGCCTCTACCTGTTTACAGCAATGTGCGACAAGTGGTTTGTTGGTAGGCCCTTGGGAAATGGAGTTGGTAAATCCTTATATTTGGAATGCTCCAAACTCTTGGGATTCAAATTCTCGAGCACCTTCATCTTTTATCTACATTTGGTAGAAGGTTGAGTGAGTGAGCGTATTTGACATCTGATGTTTCATGCACTGGGGTTTAGTGAATTGATTTTGCTGTTTGCGAATGACTTTTTATTTTCTTTGGCAAATAAATTAACTAGCAAATCTGAGAGGTGAATGGATGTCTTATCAGAGAATGGTAGTATGTACACATTTGATGGCATTACTGGATGAACGGGAGTTCTGATTTCATGTTTTTTGAACTTACAATACAAACAGATACTTAACATAGTTAAGAATTTGGGATATTTCTATGCTGGTCAAAATCATGCTGCAGTCATGGAAGCATATCGATCTATCTTCTATGGCCAGCCAATGGATATTTCCGTGATGGTACTTTCTGGTGAACTTGTGGGTGCTTGAGTTTGTGGCTTCTTGCAAGTATTTACTTTTCTTGCTCTCTAGTATTTACTTACCTTCTTCAGAACACCTGTATTGGGAAAGAGTCTTATGAGTTCTCTTTTTTCTTTCTGTGAGCTGATTTAGATCTAAGATTGAAGAAGTTACAACTGACTCTTCTCACCCTGTATCCATCTAGCCCCCTGCTCATCTCCTCTCAATACCTAACTTTTTTCAGGAAACAAACGACAATCTAGAGGATGCGAGCAATGAGTTAATTCTTACTGATGAGGAGGTAGTGCGCTTCCAGATAGGGGAGGTTTTTGCTCACGTGCCAAGGGATGAAGTGGAGAGCCGAATCGAAGATATGAAAGAAGTAACTATGAAAAACTTGGAGAAATTGGAAGAGGAGAAAGATTCTGTGCTTGCGCAGATGGCCGAGTTGAAGAAGATTTTGTATGGGAAGTTCGGGGATTCCATCAATTTGGAAGAGGATTAACGTAGCCGTAATGCTGGTTTCTTTTGGTTTCTGTTGATTGAATCATTTCTCATTAGTCTTGCTGGCTTTAGGAAATTTAGAATGCCTGCTGTAAGATCAATACAATTGCCTGGTTTGTGATCTGCCAACTGCCATTATGAATTGCTTTTTATGTTCTTACAGCTTACTTGGTCCCCTTCCTGATTACAATCACTTGAATTTGTCATTCTACCTTTAATCTAAAGCTGCGGCATTAGACTGTTTTCTATATTTCCGGGTTTTCCTCTTTCTTGCGAATGTTATTCCCCCCAATCTTTCTTTCCAAACGCATACTCCGACGGTTATGTAGTGTCGCAATGTGTGGCATAGGAGTATTGAGCTCAATACGAAATTAAATCGGTACTGTAGTTTTTGAACGACATATTTCCTTTAAAGAAACAAATCAGTAAGGGGGAAGTGAGGAGAGGATTAAGACACGACTCATGAACGTGCGATGAGAGAGTTCATTGAGTGATTCGTGTGGGCTTCAGCCTGTCACAGTTCAAGCCTTTCAATTTCGATCAAGTTTGTTTTGAACTAACAAAAGAAGGAAACGAAGTTCTTTTTTCAATCAGAGCATTTAGATATAGCAAAATTTTCAAGATCTTAGTAGCTGGAATAGAACCAATTTTTTAAATCGGAGAATTTCGATACAGCAAAATTTTCAGATCTTAGTAGCTGTAACAGAACCACCTTCACACGCCGCACCCTTTTCACATGTAGAAAGGGCAGGAAAGAACTTTTGATGGTTAAAGGATGAAGGGGCACTCATGAGGCACTTCAAATATCCGACAGAAGGATATGCAAGCAGTCTTCTAACATTCAGGACTAGCATAATTAAACCATGACAAGTATTGAAACATCTATTCAAAGGCGTAAATTTCCAAATGTTCAAGTATTGAGAGAGATAGGAATTACAAATATCTACAGCATTTTAGGTGAAAAGCGAAAGAATGGTTGATTCAAAGAAAGGATTTGAGGAAGGTGTCACTCAAGACATAGCCCGACCCTCTTCAAATATGCAATCTGTCCTTCATATCGAACTTGACCAAGACCTGCACTTCTGGCAATATAAGCTGGTTCTGAATTGTGGTGGCCAAGAGATGTAATATATGCGCATTAGCTGAGGCATGAAAAGCTGAGTACGGTCGCCAACTTCGGCATTGTTCCCAGCTTGCAAGGTCTTCAGCTTGCATTTACCGCAGCAGGCAAGAAGAATGTCTGACCAGAGAAAGAGAGAAGGATGCACTCTCTCAGCACAATCGAAACAATAGAAGTCATGGCTAAACTGAATGATCTGACCAAGGTCATCTACTCTCGCCGCTCGGGGCAAATTATCCCAAAATTCGAGTCAATGCTAAACCAAAACACAATAGTCATTTCGCAGGATGAATCATATATCCAACTGAAGCAATCCAATGAACCTAAACCAAAGTTTCCCAACTACATTCTAGCAGCAATGAAGCCTGTCCTCTTTTCTTCTCCTCTCAAAGCATGACCATATATCCAATCAATATCCATCAACGGATCAGATCCAAAAAATTACCTACACCCACTTTCAAAATCCAAGCTACTCAAAATCGACAACCCGTGTGAAGAAACCTCATATAACCTATCAGAAAAAAGGAGCAAGAACACACTACTAAAAACAAAGAACACCTCCAACTTCCAACACCAAAAAGATACCAACTTTACTAAACCTTCCAATTCCGAAATTCCCCATCCGAATCACAAACAAAGCTTCACGTCCGAGTATAAGAAGTGGGTCTCAAGGGCTGGTTGCTAACAACGGAGAAGAGCCCGCTCTCTTCTTCATCCACATACAAATCCTCCGAATTCCTGAACACGGCATGCAATCCGACCACGACCGCCCCAATCGCCAGCGAGATCAACACGTTGAACCCCACCCCGGTCAAGACCAGCGCGACCGCGGTCACCAAGCTCAGCCCCGCGAGCACGACCCTGTCGTCGAAGCTGCGGCCGAGCACCACGAGCGGCTGGTCGACGGAGAAGTAGAGGCCGTACCAGGCGAAGAGGGCGGCGGTGAGGACGATGAGCGCGATCGGGTGCCACAGGAGGCTGAGGAAGAGGGCGAAGAGCGCCAAGACCGCGTAGTTGAAGCGGAAGTGGCCGAGGTTCTTGGCGACGCGGGAGGCGGCGTCGGCGAGGCTGTAGGGGAGGGAGAAGGAGGAGAGGTCGATGAACTCCCGCCAGGGGCGGCGCGTGGGGAAGGCGGTGGTGGCCCGCGACGTGTAGAAGAGCGCGGCGGCCGGCCTGGCGGAGGAGGCGGAGGAGGCGGGGGAGGTGGTGGTCGTCGTCGTCGTGGCGGTGGTGCCGTAGTTGGGGACCGCCGGCGGCTTCATCGTCGACGGAAGAGAGAGAGAGAAGAGAGAGGAGAGAGAGGGGAGCACAGGTGACAGATCTAAAGAGAGAGGGAAACATGGGGAGGAAAGTTGTTCTTTTTGCTATTTTTAACTTTTTTTCTAAATTTCAAATAAAAAAATTATAATAAGTAATTTTTGTATTCCATTTCGACCCTTTTTTTCGTATAAAAAAATTGAAATGAATAATTATATAGAGATTGGATCCAACCCATGAACGTGAAGGCTATTAACTATTTTTGCTTGCAATTGGAGCAAAGAGCAGCCTCTCCAAGTGGACTCCGGAGGAAAGCATCTGTTCACATTACTTTAAAAAATCATGACTTTTCCGCTAATTTCTCCTCGAAATTCTAAAAACTTGTCGATGTCCGATGAAATCTTAATGGAGCGATCAAAATATCTCAGACATAACATTGAAAAGTTGGATAAATTTGATTGACATAACAAAATTTATTGATATCAAAAACTCATAATCTTTTTTCAAAATTGGCTAGTTTCAGAATTTTCAAAAGAGCTATCTAAAACAATAAAGAATATTCGAGCCAAATTAATGAAAATAAGCATATAATTGAGGAGGAAAAGAAATGAATGAAAGAAAGAAAAATAAGATGATAAGTTTTTGCGAGTAGTTAGCTAAAACTACGTCTTGGAATTAGTCTAAAGGATCTAGTGGAGAAGCCTCCTTCGTGTCAAAAACGAGTTTGGCTCTCTATATTAAAGCTTTGCTTGCTTCTCCTCGTTCTTTTTTGTGATATATATTTCGACCATAATCTACATCTAGAATTTGATAAAAATATGCTGGCCGTGACTTATTTTGTAGATTTTAATTTCAGTTTATGTATCATGAGTTCAAAATTCAATCTTATACTTTGATTTTACAGACTCCACAATGATTTCACTCTTTAAAAAGCAATTTTCACAGACTTGATTGTATAATAAGTTTAAACAAAATCATTCATACAAAACTACACCTACACTAGAAAATTTTTAAGCTACACTAATGATCCGTACAATTAGGACCCTATGAAACAAAACTAGGAAGGCCAGTACCATCCCAATCGAGATCTAATTTTGGCCGAAATCATTATACTATATCAATTTTGTGCCAGCTGAATTTGAATAGTCTCAAGTAAATGTCACAGCCCGATATATTGATGCATTCCAAAAGGGTCATGGCCTATCCATGAGCAAGTGACCCTACAACCCGATATATTGATGCGTTCCGAAAAGATCCTGGCCTATTCATAAGCAAGTGACCCTCCAACTTCCTAAAGTGATGGGGTTTTCTTAAGTGTTCTAGAATATTCCTCTAAAAGGGGTAATGCAGTAATTGTACTTACGTAATGATTGCAAGAGATTTAAACTCTACCTCTTAAATAAAAAAGGAGATTTACGATTATAATTAGTCATGTATTTATATATATACAAGAAATTCCTTCCTCTAGATCAAAGAGGAGATTTACGATTATGATTAGTCATGTACTTTATATATATATGAGATTCCTTCCCTAGATTAAAGATGAGATATACAGTTATGACTAGTCCTATACTTATATATAAGGAACTCCTTTCCCTAAATTGTATTACCTCTTTCACAAGCTAAAATATACTAACGAACTTCTCTATCCGGAGATTATCTTTGTGAGTCGAGTATAAATAAGGTTGACTTGGGAGAAATCTTAAGACCATAGAGGTTAGGGAACGTGCTAGATCAATATATTGGGAGAAATCCTAAAACCGTACAAGTTAAAAAAAACGCTTCATTGATCAATTGACCCATAACATACACATGAATATATCTGAGTCATTGCTAAACCAAATCACAAAGTCATTTCGCAGGATCAACCTTATACTCCAACCGAAGCAATCCAACAAATCTAAATCAAAGTTTCCCAACCACATCCTACCAGCAATTGAAGTCTGTCCTCCTCTTCTCAAAGCATGAATCCCATCAAGATCCATCTACGAAACAGCATAGATACAAAAAATTACCCACACCCACTTTCAAAATCCAAGCCCCTCAAATCAACAACCCGTGTGAAGAAACCTCATATAGCCTAACAGAAACAATTGAATAATATATATTTTCTTAATTTATATATAATAATTATATATAAATTGGATTCAACACCTGAACGTTAGGGCTATTAACTATTTTTGCTTGCAATCGGAGCAAAGAAAAACCTCTCTAATGTGGACTTTGGGGAAAGCATTTTTTCACGTATCTGGACTTTTTCGCTACATTCTCCGAGAAAAATTCTTCTTGAAATTCCAGGAAACATCAACATCTGACAAAATCTTCCAGGAAACATCAACATCTGACAAAATCTTAATTGAGCGATCGAAATATAAGAAGAGGTTAGATAGATGTGATCAGCACAATGATATTATCGGGTAGGATACCGTTAATATTCAAAACACAGTCTTAGAGCTTCCGAAAGAGCTACGTAAAACAATCAAGGATGCTCCTGCTAAATTAATTGAAAGAAGCATATAATTGAGAGAAAGCAAAAGCTGTGTAAATATTTTGCGAGTACTTTGCTAAAATTGGGTCTTGGAATTAGTCTCGAGGATCTAGCCTTGTGCAAAAACCATCATATCCTAGTGAAGTAGCCTCGTTTGTGTCAAAAACGAGTTTGGCTCTCTATGTTAAAGCTTTACTTGCTGCTGCTTCTTCTTCTTGTTTTTTATGATATATGTTTCGACCATAATCTACATTTAGAATTGATAAATCAAGATGCATAAACTCCACACATTCAGAGACTAAGAATCATTCACACCTCAAAATCGACAAAGCAATAAATGGCTTTAAGTGTGATACCATCCATATCGATCGGGTCAACATCAAGCTCTAATTCCTCCAACAAGTACTCGCACACTTCAATTTTCCCCTGCAGCGCAGCAAAGTGAAGCGCCCCGCAATTTCTGAAGTCTTTACTGCCATCCCTGGCCCGTGCATAATGCAGGAACCCTAAAGGCCAGAAAAGCCAACAAATAGGATTTAAAGCACCCAAATGAAAAGGACAAAAAAAAGAAGAAAGACGCCAAGACATACTCTTGCGCAGATGAAGATTCCTAGTACAGGCAGCAGTTAGAAGACGCAGAACTACTCTCCTCACTGCAAATGGGAACGCAAACATAGATATATAAAAGCTTTTGTTGGAGAAATCTTTCTAGAATGTCTAGAATGTTTTGAAGGCGACAAAACTTTTCTATCGGTCTAGTCGGAGCTTTGCGAGACCCTTCTAATTAAAGTCCGAAGACCTTCAGATCATCGGACTCGGTACTCAAGACTCAAGACTATTCTCATTGACAGTTTCTAATCCAACGACGAAGGCGATCCAGAGCTAAAGTGTTTGGTTGAGGATTCGGTCTTATCGACTAGAGAAGATCTCTTGGCTGGATATGATATAACGGATTCTTTTATTCGGAATCAAGATCGTTTGAAGATCCGATGATTGATGAGATATTCTTGGAAGGTTCTATTCTTGGAAACCAAGATCCTGATTGTATGGGCGAACATGATTGATGGGCTATTGACATGTTCCTTTAATAGCTCGAATGATCTTCTTAATTGATTTTTTCCAACGGGAAGATTGGAAGAATTCCTTTGGTAAGTGCCAACGGGTATGATGGCATAAAAGAGTATAAAAGGAAGACATTCCAGTTGTTCTAGTGCGTGCACGATAGAGAAATTCCAGAGTCTGAAGCTCCTTGATTATTAGTCGATTCATATTGAGCAAAATTGTATACACAAAAGAGAGTCTATACTTAGTGATACCTTGAGGGAGTGTGGTAGATCTTCTACACCGTGAAATCAAGGGGAAACAGTCTTTGTAACATCTCTTTGTTCATAGTGGAATCTAGCCGGTGGGCTATCGGTGCGAAGAGTGGACGTAGGCTTGAAATAAGCCGAACCACTATAATTTTGCGTTCAATTTTCTCTTCCCTACTCTCGTCTTATTTTGATCGTTGTTTGTTTTGTTGACGAGGAAAATTGTCTCATTTCTATTGATTGTCTAGTATTGTGTGATTATCGTGAGAAATTACTCTTTATACCTATTCACCCCTCTCTAGGTACTTATACTAGCCATATCAATTGGTATCAGAGCTCGTGTACTCACTTTATTTGAAGTGTTTTACTTCAGAGTAAAAGATCCATGGCTAGTATGCTAGCTCCAAGGCTGGTGGAAGGGCAAAGCAATACCAGACCTCCTTACTTTGATGGAAAGGACTACAACATATGGAAAAACAAAATGAAAGCATTTCTTCGATCAAAGGATCCTCTGGAATGGGACATTGTAGAAAAAGAAATCACTCCTAAAGTTGCATCTGCCTCAGAAAGAGGAAAAGAAACCGTTGAGACTAGTGGAATGACTCAGGAAGAGATAATCAAGAGACAAACTCTTGATGCAAAAGCCATTTATTCTTTATATTGTGACTTGTCACCTACTAAATATAACAGAATATCTTCTTGTATCACAGCAAAAGAAGTCTGAGATAGGTTACATATCACCTATGAAGGAACTAATCGAGTGAAAGAGACCAGAATAAACATCATTCTCGGTCAATATGAAGCCTTGAAAATGAGACCTGGAGAATCTATAACTGACATATTTAGTCGTTTTACAGAAATTGTAAATGGTCTTGAAAATCAAGGTCAACTAATTTCTGATCTCATGAAGGTAAACAAGCTACTGCGTGGACTCTCTAAGTATTGGAATCACATAAAGACTTCAATAAGAGAGACGCAAAGAATCATGCCACTATCTGTCAACGAGGTGGTTGGAACTCTTCAGTCTTATGAAGTGGAACGAATAAATGAAGACGAAGATCCAAAAGGTAAGAAATCCATTGCATTAAAATCAAATGATGATTACGATGTTACAAATTTTGAAGATGATATGGACGATGAGGAGCTTACTCTCATGATAAGAAGATTCAGAAAGCTGAATAGAAAATGAAGAAGGTTCAACTCAAAGAAACAAAGCTTTCAAAGACAACAGACCAAGTCTATTGATGATGATGAATCAAACAAAGATGTAGTTTGCTTTGAATGTAAGAAAAATGGACACATCAGACCCAACTGTCCTCTTCTAAAGAAGAAGAAAGGAAAAGCTGAAAAATCTCGAAAGGCTCTCAAAGCCGAAACCTAAAGTGATACAGAGTGTGAAGAAAGTGATGATGAATATGCCAATTTATGTCTCGATGGCGCAATCGACTCAAACTCAAACTCGGATCGACTCGGATAGTGAATTTGAGGTAAGTAATTTTAAAATTCCTGTCAAGGTTTCTAAGTATATTGATGAGCTGTGTTTTAGTCTTAAGACTTCTCTTAAAAGGATTTCCGAACTTAAAAAGGAAAACTCGCTCTAAAACAACGGAAAACGTTTTGAAAGAAAGAGTTAAATGTTTAGACATGAATGTTTCCACTCTTAAAGAAAGTGAAGATAGTCTTTTGAAAGAAAATGCTCTTTTAAAAATTGACTCATCAAATATTTCAAAGAAATTTTCAATAGGGTCTGAGAAACTTGAAAAAATTCTTTCAGCTCAAAAACCTTACTTCAATAAGTCTGGTCTAGGTATGACAACGAAACTATTCCCTTGATTGATTTTCCTAAAGTAAAAGAAAGAATTAAGCAAAGACCATCGAGAGAGGCTTACAAAAATCATTTCAATAAGGTTTTTGTAAAGTCTGTAGGTCGAAATGCTCTTAGGTGTTCAAAGTGCAATAGCTCGGATCACTTTGAAAAAGAGTATTCTATGGTTTGGAAACCTGTTAAGAAAGTATGGGCTAATACTGTTTATCTTACTAACACCAATGGACCCAAGAAAATATGGGTACCAAAGAAAGCTTAAAACATTTTTTTAAATGTAGGTCTCCATCAAGAAAAAGGTAAAGTGGTATCTGGACAGTGGATGCTCAAGACATATGACAGGAGATTCAAATTGCTTTATAAAGCTCGTTCAAGTAAATGGTGGAAAAGTCTCATTTGGAGGAAACAACAAAGGAAGAATTGTGGGATTTGGAACTGTGAAAATTGGAAATCTCACAATAAGTAATGTTTCCCTAGTGGAAGGACTCAATTACAATCTTCTCAAAGATCACCAACTGTGTGATACTTGTTTTAAGATCTTCTTTCAAGAAGGAATATGTTCTGGAACCAGTAAAGACTCTACTCAGTCTTTCATGGGTCGAAGACATGGAAATATCTACCTCTTGGATGTGAAACCGGATGAATCGCAATGCTTAATCTCAATTCAAGACGAAGCAAGCTTATGGCACAGAAAGCTTGGTCACATCAATATGAAGCAATTAGCCAAAATCTCAACAAAGCAACTTGTTCGTGGTCTACCCAATTTATCATACCAAAAGTCTGATCTATGCACACCATGCATATTGGGAAAGCATGTAAGAAATTCATTTAAGCCAATAAATCATGTCTCTACTAATCATGTACCGCAGCTGCTGCATATGGATCTCTTCGGACCAACCAGAACCCAAAGTATTGGAGATAAGAAATATTGCCTAGTAATTGTGAATGATTACTCTCGATTTACTTGGGTATATTTCCTTGCAAGTAAGTTCGAAACCTTCTCGTATTTTGAAAAATTCGCCAAAAAGGTTCAAAATGAAAAAGGATGTGTTATCTCAAGTATAAGAACAGACCATGGAAGTGAATTTGAAAATCAAGATTTTACAAAATTTTGTGATGAATCTAGTTTTCAGCATGTGTTCTCCTCTCCATATACTCCTTAGCAAAATGGAGTTATGGAAAGAAAGAAGAGATCTCTTCAAGAAATGGCTAGAACTCTTTTAATTGAAAGTAAGATCTCTTCTCAATTTTGGGCTGAAGCTGTTTCAACAACGTGCTATATAATAAATAGAGTTTTTCTAAGACCTATTCTAAAGAAAACCCCTTATGAATTATTCAAAGGTAAGAAGCCTATTGTTTCATACTTTCATGTGTTCGGTTGCAAATGCTTTATACTGAAAAATGCAAAAGATCGAGTTGGTAAGTTTAAAAAAGATCGACGAAGGCATCTTCCTTGGATATTCTACATCAAGCAAAGCCTATAGAGTCTATAACAAGAAGAGTCAATCTGTGGAGGAATCAATGAATGTCAAATTTCAAGATTCTATGCAAAATAAATCCAGTCATACTCATCATAAAGAGTCTAAACATGCTCCAAACTCTCTAAAGCTTACAACTCAAGAAGCATCTCAGACTCTGGAAGACCAGCATCAAGTTGTTAGTGAAGATAAAGGAAGAGATCATCAACCAGACAAATCAACCAGTAACTGGAAGCATAAGTCCAGCCATCCCAAAGATCTCATTATCGGCGAAATTAATGAAGGAATTCGCACCAGATCCAAAAAGCGCGAAGAGTCTAGTCTTTGTGGCTCTCATTTCTGAAATAGAACCAAAAAGTATAGAAGAAGCTTTATCGATGAAAGCTGGATTGAAGCTATGCAAGAAGAGCTCGAGACAGTTCAACATTAATGATGTTTGGAATTGACATCTAAACCAAAAAGTAAAACTGTTATTGGAGCTAAATGGGTGTTCAGGAACAAGATGAATGAGAAAGGAAAAGTCGTAAGAAACAAAGCAAGACTCGTGGCCAAGGGATATACTCAAGAAGAAGGGATAGACTATGATGAGACTTACGCACCAATAGCAAGGTTAGAAGCAATTCGATTATTACTTGTTTTTGCTTGTTATAAGAATTTCAGGTTATTCCAAATGGACGTCAAAAGTGCCTTCCTAAATGGATTTATCCATGAGGAAGTTTATGTGGAACAATCACCTAGGTTCGAAGACCCAAAAAGCCGACTTAGTCTTGATTGAAAAAGGCCTTGTATGGTTTAAAGCAAGCACCTCGAGCTTGGTACGATAGACTAAGTAAGTTCTTAATACAAAATGGTTTTGTCAAAAGTAAAGTAGATACTACTCTATTTATCAAAAAGGAAGACAAAAGCTTTTTACGTATTCAAATATATGTTGATGATATTATTTTTGGATCCTCTAATGAAAGTCTATGCAAGAAATTCTCTAAGTCTATGCAGGATGAGTTTGAAATGAGTATGATGGGAGAGTTAACCTTCTTTCTTGGACTCCAAGTAAAACAATTGAAGGAATGAACTTTTATTCATCAAGAAAAATATGCTAATGATCTTGTCAAAAGGTTTGGACTGGAAAAGTGCAAAAAGACCGACATACCTATGTCAAGTTCTTTGAAGATAGACAAAGATGAAGAAGGGAAGAAAGTTGATCAAAAGCTGTACAAGAGTATCATCGGTTCACTTCTTTATCTTACTGCCTCTAGACCTGACATTTTGTTGAGTGTTTGCATATGTGCTAGGTTTTCAAGCGAGACCCTAGAGAATCTCATCTAAGTGCTGTGAAATGTATTATTAAATACGTTGCTTCATCTTCAAGCATCGGTCTTTGGTATCCTAAGAAGGAAGACTTTAATCTTCTTGGATATTCAGACGCAGATCTAGCCGGTTGCAGAGTTGATAGAAAGAGCACCTCGGGAACTTGCCGGTTGCTTGGAAGCAGGACAATGTCTTGGTTTTCAAGGAAACAAAATATTCGTGGCTCTCTCTACAACGAGGCGAGTATGTAGCTCTTGGAAGTTGTTGTTCGCAAATTTGTGGATAAAACAACAGCTACGAGACTTTGGAATTGAAGACTCATGCACTGAGATTAAATGTGACAACACCGGTGCAATCAATCTCACTAAAAATCCAATCATTCACTCAAGAGCAAAGCATATAGAGATTCGACATCACTTCATTAGAGATCATGTTCAAAATGGAGAAATCTCAATTCAATTTGTTGATTCAAAGAGCCAACTGGTGGATATATTCACAAAGCCTTTGGAGAAGAATCAATTTGATATCATCCGTTTCAGACTCAACATTTTGAAACTTGAGGAAATTAAAGTCTAGAGACTCTCAGACTCTCAGACTTAGACATTCATGACTATAGACTGTAAGTTATTTTAATATTCAATCTCGAAAAGGTACGATCATTCGTTCAGTTATAATTGATTTATATTATTTTTAATTTCCGTGAAAAACGGAATCTTGCCTTTTCAAAAGAGATAACTTCTATTTAAAATGACAGTTTTCTTTTAAAAAAAAAAAAAAAGCGGTTATTTTTTTTAAAAAGGAACGACTGTTCACTTTCCTTTATGTCGATTGGCTTTTTCCTTTTTAAATTGGGTTATATATATACGTCGGTTGCTTTATTCGCTTAACTCCAAAACCCTAAAAAGCATTCTCCTCCCAATCCGTCTCGACTTCGTGTTCATCTTCGAGAAAGTTGTCATCTTTTCTTGGGAAAGCGAGTCAAGGAATCTTTCAACGACAAGGAACGATGTCTTCTTGAGAAAGTCCTCAAGAATCGCAAGCGGGGACCAAGGAGAATGAGTGAGGGGCCTACCCATTTCGATCTCACCAAGGAGGAAGAGTTACCGAGTCGGCGACGAGAGCCCGCATCTCTCTCAACCACGTCACTCTCCACCATCTACCCCACAGGGTGTGGGTCAACAACCGGAGGAAGAAATAATCGAGGAAATAGACATTGTAAGAGTCCAAAACCCTCTTTTATTTACAAACTTTATCGTGCTTTGAAGAGCACCGGTACTCGCTAAACTACATAGAACTACGAACATAGATGATTTCCTTAAAGACAAGGATTATGGAAATGAGTATGTCTTTTTGCGACGAATGGAGGATTTGGAAATTGCTCCCAAAGGAAAGGTAGAGGAAGCACTTGCAAACATTCCAAGTGACCCTCGTGTCGGGGGATTGAATCCGACTGACGGGAACGATGATGATAAACTGTTTAGTGAATTCCAACCTAGGATGGGTGTTGCGGCGAAGGTTAAGGGAAGAAGAACGGAGTTGTTCAAATCGAAGGAACAGGAGGATCTGTTCTTCAATCTAATGAAACGTGGGGTGATAAACCCCAGGAGTGTTGATTTCGACTTTCTAGATGCCATCAATGTGAACTTAAGGGAGAAGTTCAATATGCTTCAACTTGAGCAATTTTGCTCCGACACCACAAACGGCTATGCTCAACTGACCGCATATTTCTATTCAAATCTCAGTTTTTTAGATGCGAATAGAATATCCTTCAGTGTTCGAGACCAAGACTATGTGGTAGATGTGGACATGTTGGCAGATATAATTGGGGTTGAAAGAGGAAGATATCAACCGGTCAAGGTTTCAATTGCTCGTACCACTCGGAGCTCGTCAAAGACGAAGTAAGGGAGAATTACCTACACAAGGATGCATGCCATCAACATCTTGCTTCACGAAATTGTGATCAACTGTCTCAGGCCAAAATCAACCTCCAAAACTGACGTGTCTAACTTTGAGGCAAAATTGATGTACGCGATCAATTCAGGGAAAAAGTTCTCTCTCCCTCACACCATTCTCTTCCACATGTACAGAGCAATGGTGAAGGACAAGGGTCAGTTGCCTTACTCAGGTCTTGTGACCAAGATCTTCAAACACTTGAACATTGAACCTCCACAAACTCTTTGTGTTCGACCGTGCGATAAAATGGTGGTGGGATTGAAAATGGTGTTAAAAATGCGTCTGAAAGAGCTTGATAAGGCAATAGAGAAGTTTAAAGTGAAAACTCCTAGTCAAATCTCATCCAAGTCTCTTCGCATCGAAAAGGAAAGGGAAGGAGCCCATGGGTACTCCATCCAAAAAGAAAAGAGCTCTTATCTTACAAGATGAAGATGAAGAGGATGAACTCACTATCTCTGCATTGGCATTAAAAAGACTCAGTCGTTATGTACCCTCATCAACGGAACGATAGGAGAAAGGAAGAGAAGCAGAGGAGAAAGAAGAGAAAGAGAAAGAAGAAGAGGAGAAGGAAGCTGAAGAAGAAGAAGAAGCAATCAAAGAAAGGTCTGCATATGAAGCAGAAGAGAAAGGCAATCAAGAAGTTGAAGAGCATGACCAACACTCTTCCCCAACTGAGGCCTTAGAAACAGGGGGAGATGGCGAACAATGAAGGACTACACCATATCCTGTCAACAGTGAAGGTGTGAGTCGCTCGCAAGCAAATCCATAAGATATTCAGGCTTCTCAAATGCCTAAGGAAGGTCATGATACCTCAACGCCAAATCTGCGCGATTACACTGAGGTTCCATCGTCTGCCTTTTACGCCATCCGATAGAGCAAATGTCAGCACGCAGACGGACAATTCAACAGAATTTCGTCGAATCCTTGATCTTCTTCTGGAAATGCAGGGTCAAATGTATGCTTTGGAATGTGAACTTCAAGTCTTGAAGAATGCTGGACAAGCGTCTTCTCCTACCCTGTCGGATCAAATGCAAGATCTCGCTCTTCAAATTCAAGCAAATGCTAAAGGGGAAGAGGTGGCACACCTACGGGAAGACTTGAAGAGGTTGGAAGGCATTGTTCAGTCGATGAGAGATTTCCAGCTTATACGCGTTCCCAAGCAGACTTGACTTTTTCTCACCTTTTTTATGATGACAAAAAGGGGGAGAATTGCCAGCTTTGAACTGAACTGAACTGAACTTTGACTTTAAAATTTTTAAAAAATTTTACTTTAGTTTATTTGGATATTTGTCTTGATATTTGACTTGAGTGTGACTTGGGTGTGGATTTGAAATTAACTGTTGCATTTATATCAAGTGTTATTGTATGGCCTTACTCATGAAAGACTAACCTATTTTCTGTGGATGCGAGTCTAGTTGAGTTGTTAATCTTTATGAGATATCCATATTGCTTGAGTAATGTTTTGCGGGTCAAAGTTGTTCAAATCTACAGGAAAGTTTTGTCACCATCAAAAAAGGGGAGATTGTTGGAGAAATCTTTCTAGAATGTCTAGAATGTTTTGAGGCCGACAAAACTTTTCTATCGTCTAGTCTCGGAGCTTTGCAGACCCTTCTACTTAGAGTCTGAAGACCTTCAGATCACCAGACTCAGTACTCAAGACTCAAGACTATTCTCATTGACAGTTTCTAATCCAACGACGAAGGCGATCCAGAGCTAAAGTGTTTGATTGAGGATTCGGTCTTATCGACTAGAGAAGATCTTTTGGTTGGATATGATATAACAGATTCTTTTATTCGGAATCAAGATCGTTTGAAGATCCGATGATTGATGAGATATTCTTGGAAGGTTCTATTCTTGGAAACCAAGATCCTGATTGTATGGGCGAACATGATTGATGGGCTATCGACATGTTCTTTTAATAGCTCGAATGATCTTCTTAATTGATTATGTCCAACAGGAAGATTGGAAGAATTCATTTGGTAAGTGCCAACGAGTATGATGGCATAAAAGAGTATAAAAGGAAGACGTTCCAGTTGTTCTAGTGCATGCACGATAGAGAAATTCCAGAGTCTAAAGTTCCTTGACTATTAGTCGATTCATATTGAGCAAAACCGTATACACAAAAGAGAGTCTATACTTAGTGATACCTTGAGGGAGTGTGGTAGATCTTCTACACCGTGAAATCAAGGGAGAACAAGTCTTTGTAACATCTCTTTGTTCATAGTGGAATCCAACCAGGTGGGCTGTCGGTGCAAAAAGAGTGGACGTAGGCTTGAAATTGAACCACTATAATCCTTGCGTTCAATTTTCTCTTCCCTACTCTTAGTCTTATTTTGATCGTTGTTTGTTTTGTTAACAAGGAAAATTGTCTCATTTCTATTTACTGTCTAGTATTGTGCGATTGTCGTGAGAAATTACTCTTTATACCTATTCACCCCCCTCTAGGTACTTATACTAGCCATATCATATGATAGGTACCAGAATGCAGAATCCATGAAACCTAGAAGAAAGAGTCACGATGTCTCCTGTTTTTAGCTTTAATAGCTCCACTCATGTTCTTCACTCCTTTCCTGATTTTCCAGCAGAAAGTCACCATGAGGCTTGTGCTCTCTTTCTCTCGGGCAGTGATGCATGGCCATCCCAAGCACTTTCTCTCCAGCTCAAGCGTCGAGATCGTCTCTCTTCACCTTGCTCAAAGTCGAACTCTTTTGGTCCTTACCGCCAAACTTTGTTGAATCTTTGAAAGCTTCTCTGCAAAGATGACAAAGCACGTATGAAGAAAGGGTGTAAAACTCGAATTCCATGCAAGATATGATTTATTTAGCATCTTAAAGTCAAGTGTGCAAGACCATATGTTCTAGGTTAATTGCTCAATGAAAGCAGGGTGCGATATTCAAATTCTACATCTTTGATCAGGCAAATCTGATGCTGAGTTCCCCAAAAATGTTTAGCTTCTAGCATTATCTTTGCACTCTTTTCTCCAATAGCCTTTCACTCTTTCACAGAACCTAGCCCCATAAATTAGCTGGAGAAAAAACTTCCATCATCGGTGTCAAAGACTTACAGTGTCTTTCTAGTTAAATCCACAACTAGGACTTGACAGAAGACCAGAGAAGTTCAGGATGATGACATAAGAACGAGATAGCCACATATTAGTCTTTAATAGCAAACTGGAGCAAGTGCGGCCTAACCTGAAAGCATTTACAAATTTCCAACTCTCAGGGTCAAGTTTGACGGCCTCAAAGAGAGAATCCGCAGCTTCATTGAACCTCTGCAGCACGTTTCAGAGTCTATACAGTCAGTACTCAATTAAACCTTCCCGATAGCAAATGGACCCCAGAAGAAGTGAAAGCATGCCTGCAGTAATTGCAGAGCTGCACCTTCCCGACAGCAAGCTTCTGCCCAATCTGATCTTAGTGCTCTGCAGGCCCTTACATCAACTAGAGCATGTTCTGCTTCCCCCAAGAAAATCCAGCAGAGACTTCTATAGAAAAGCAGAGCTGGGTCGTTTGGGTCAAAGCCTCTTGCCTGTAATTTCCAAACCAGACGAGTAATTTAATCCAGTCAGATCGAGAGTACTTAAATCAGGTTTTCTTGGTGAACTTTTTCAAGACAAGGTCTGATATCTTCATTGGTGAAAAAAGTTATCATGTACAATGTCAAGAAGAACTGATGACAGAAGAATTTACTTGCGTATAAGCATATAAAGCTGCATGATAGTCTTTTCTTTTAACTGCCGCATCTCCTCTTAATTTGGCTTCTGCAGCTTTCTGTTTTGCTTCTTCACTTTCCTGAGAAAGTGAGCATGTTACAACACAAAACAGTGGAAACTTATGCATTCAATATCTCCACATCAGTGTATTCACAGGAGTTGAGCAATCTGCAGCCCTTACAAATTGGTCACATCACGGATCAATGTACATATCCACATTCAAAGTGTTTCCTGATTTCGATGCGCTTCACCCACAGTATGGTTGATTGACCATTCAGACAAAAAGTAGCTATTTCCCCAACTGAGATTTGCTAAGGTTCAGAGTGTCTAAAATGCAGAGTGGACAATATGTCATCCAGGAAGAAGGAATGAAAGACAAGGGAAGACCATTGGTGCAACCCTATGGTTATAGGAGACTATCTGTTTCTCCTCCATATCTCCTAATGAAGCATCAACATCATCACACATATCCTTTGTCGCTTGCATATAGCCAACACTGCTCCGTTCTTTTTGAGAATCCTCCAAACAATTTCTTACAAGACCATGACAGACATTTTCTGCACATCTATAGAGACTATACGCAAACCAGTCTATTAATTTTTACTCTCCCTCTGCATTTCATATATAACTACAACGAACTGTTACCTCAGAAAGCTTTTCCTTTGTCGATAAGATGTCCTCCTCACGAGTTTCCTTTGCTTTGCCAATTTCTTCCTGCAAATCGAACTTTTGAGCTAGAACACAGTAAAGAAGCACTAGGAGGCCACATTCAAAGCAAACAACGCAAGAACACTTGTGAATTTACTACCAAATATTATATCCCAACTGGAGACTCCCTTCAGATGGACTAATTTAAGGTCAGAAATTCAAAGATCAACTAGTCTTCTTATAAAAGAGAATAAGGGAACACACAAGATAACCAGCATATTTTCAATGAACTGACAAATGTAGATAATGTTAAGGAAAAGAAGATGATGAAAATTAAGTAAAAATACAGGGGACCTTTACCTCAGAAGGCTTTTGCTTTGTCAACAAGTTGTCCTCCTCCTTCCGTGCTTCCTCTGCTTCCCGGCTTCTTCCTGTAAATATGACTTTTGAGCAAGAACACAATAGAAGGCACGCACAAATATTCCAATTTTTATATCAGATAAAAGCAAGACACACCAAAAACAGAGACTAACAAATCCATCAAAATTTGGAAATTTGAACAACATTCACATGAAGCAAGATGAAATAAGAAAAAGCCACACGCAGCAGAGACCTCATTACCTGCTTATCACCACATTCAGCCTGCATATGCACCATGATACCATCCATACTCCACGGAATAGTTTTGATTTTTGAAGTCTTTGAAAAAAGAATCTCCACGGCTGCACGATTGCCTTTTTGTGCTGCAAGTTGTATGGGTGTTTTGCCAGCCTGTGATGACAGGAACAAATCATAATCTTTAATGAATGATCCACCGCAGGTAAGAGCAACAAAATAATCTTGAAGTCCCCGAAAGACCTTCCATGAATCTATTTCAATGAAGGCGAAGACAATAATAAACAAGATCAGCAATTAGGAATTTAAGTTAAGTGTTTAGAGTGAATTTCTTTTTCCTTTTTTGTATTGTTTGAATTCTACCTTCGTTCAATGTCAAAGCACTTTCCCAAACGTATGAAGTTTAGTCATTTAGAAATTTTTCATAATCTTTAGATTTTAAATATGTGTTTGATTTTCAGATTTTGAGGTGAAAGCATAATGTGATTGCTTTTAGTTCAAACAAATTACACGTTAATAATTTGTGATGGAGCGTGGACCATGCAAAAATATGAAGCGATCATCAATCAAAGGAACTGTTCCTTTTTCTCTGCAAGTTACTGCATTTGCAATTAAACAAGCTTCAGAAGAAGGGAGCAGAGAAAGAAGTTCTATGAACATGAAATTAAAAATTAGGGAGCACTAAAGCTTTGAAGTTCGACCTCATCTCTGACATTGGGATCGGCTTCAGCTTCTAATAAGCAATTTATGACATCGAGGTTCCCGATGTGAGCAGCAACGTGCAGAGGTGTTCCTCCTCCAGGAAAAGAAACATTCACCTTTGCACCCCACTGTATGGACATTAAAATTATGTGCACATGAGAGATATAACGCTATACATAAGCACGTAAAAGCAAGCAAGAGCATTAGTCGGAGTTCCAAGCAGCCACAGTACTTTTTTTCAAATCAAGTATAAATGATACTTCTAAACAATAAAAAGAGGTAAACAGGCATAACCCTCCTGTAAATCTTCGGGATTAAATTGAGTCTCCCATGGAACTTGAATGTTAGCAAGCAAGGAATGCTGATTACACTATGCGCCACTCTATTATCAGAGTTTAATTCAGAGAATAGCACACGGCATTAAGAAGGCACGAGTAAAGGATACAAATAAGCAAGCATAAATGACAGTGGAGACTCTGACTGACCGAAACTTGAGTAAAGCAATATAGCGTCAACTAACCTATGCAAACTGTTAAAAGATAAATGGGTATGATGGAGACAAAAAGACAGCTTGGAGTACAAGAAAATGAAAGTAATCAAACAACTGTATATTCAGGATGATATCAACTCCTAAATGTCTAAAAGTCATAAAAACCTGAATCAACAGCTTTAAGCATTCAAGCGAACCCATAGTGACAGATGCAGAGAGCGGAGTTGAATGATCAATAGTTTCCGCATTAGGCTGCAAAACAGAAAAAACAAAATTAAATGCCAACTGCTCCACCACATCCCAAAACTCCTTTTCTGTCACTGCTTATGGAATAATCTCAGCACAACGCTGATATAAATGGAGAAGAGACGTGAAATAGCAATTTAACAATGTGGTAGGCCAACAAATAAATGATTCTCAAATGTTCCACCATTGTTTTCTCTCTTTCGTTGCCAAAAATGTATGCACCTTGCCATCTCAAATCACAGTGCTGTCATGGGTGTCTGTTTGTTAAAATCATGAATTACGTCCAATTTTCAAGGTCTTGTTGAAACTACTCCAGCAATACCATAGCAATCATAATGTAATACCTCAACTTTCAATCCACCCATCTACTTCGTCGTTAATGCATCCAAAGATGAGGATGTGAAAATATGTTTGTCAATAAGACTTTACTTGGAATACAGCACATGCACTAAGTTGATTAAACAATTCTCAGATTTTTCCCTATCATCAAACAAATTAAGGAGAATCCACCATAATCTGGAGGGAACTTGACAATGGAAATACATCTACTAATGAAAAGCCACTACAACAACTACCAACCAAACATATATACAATGGCAATACATTTTGAATGTTAGTGCATATAAAAAGTACCTGATTTAGATAATTTTAATACATGCAGTGAAATTAGAACATAAAAGTTAACTCCATACACTGCGCGGTTCCACATGCTTACTACTATAGCATCATCACAGAACAGCTAAATTCCTCCAATCAGGCAACCATTTCCACCTTTCTCTATCTCTCTATCATTGATTATAGAGGAATATATTTCTTGCAATTTGTTCACGATAAAAAGTGCACTTGCAGAAGGCATATGCACGAAGTTGCAACTCTCTCTCGCTCTCTCTATATGGATACAGATATTCAAAGTCATCACAAAAGTCTGCAATGAAAGAGAGAGAAAATTTAAGAGATTACATAATTATCAAGCTTACATTAGCATGATGTTCTAAGAGAAATTTCACAGCATCTTGCTGAGCACAGCCAGCAGCAAAATATAAAGGGCTGCCAAGAGAGCTTTGACAATCAACGTCCGCCCCTTTAGAAAGTAGAAAGTTCATCAATTCGATGTTCCCTGCAAAGAAATAAGCACAGAGAAGCGTGTCCATCTTCAGTTGATCAGGACAAGATGCAATGTGCATGCGCTCATGTTTTTGCCTGTGTTTATGTGTGTGTGTGTGACAAAGAGAGAGATCGCTAACTTAGTATGAAAAATCATAAATGTTAGCTTTATCTTGGAAAGCAATTGCGGCAATTGGTAAACGGAGATGCTTACCAAAGTTACAGAAATGACTTACCGGACCCAGCTGCGTAATGCAATACTGTCAGACCATCATCATTGGGTATAGCAGAATCGGCACCTCGATCCATTAGATACTTCGTTGTTTCAATTTGCTTTGATCCGGCAGCAAGATGAAGAGGAGTCTCACCTGAAAAAGAAACAATTTTTTCGGAAGATTATGCGTCTCCTACTTGCAGGTATCACTGATAGTGAACCATAGCAGGGCAGCCACAACCCCATGCAAAACCAGGCTTCCACACTGACAAAAATCTAAAGAAATAACAGGGCAAAATAGATATAGATAAAAGCGGGGATACCCGTAACATCCTTTGGGTCCACATCAAGCTTCAACTCCTCCAACAAGTACTTGCACACTTCGATTTCGCCGTGTATCGCGGCTAAATGAAGCGCCCCACGTCCATCATGGTCCTTAGCATCCGCAATAGTTCTCGCCATCCCTCTCCCATCATCGAGTTGCGAAGCCACCTCTGTTTCACCACATAATTCGACAGATGCATCTCATTATGCAGAAATCCAAAGGAAAGAAATCGAAACTCGGACCGAGAAAAAGATGCAAGAAGAAGAAGAAGCCAAGATGTACCCTTGAGTAAGCCGAGATTTCCGGCACGAACTGCATTCAGAAAACTCAGGACTTTTGGGCACACTGCAAAGTTCGGTTCGAGAATGAAGTTAAGAACATCTTATCATCATCAAGAAGCACGCTTAGAATCACTGCAAACTAAAATGGTGAAAATGTACTCGATTTCCCGTTCAAACGGTAATGATACGTACTCCTCTTTCTCCCCGCCATTACAAATGCACATAGAGAGAGAGAGAGAGAGAGAGACCTTTGAGGGGAGTGGACGCAGGAGACGCCATGGCCAAAGCTTTCACAGAGCTCAAAGAGCACGAAGTATGATTGGTAGATCAGGTGTGGCAGAATCTTGAAAGGGGCATGCCTTTTAACGGTTTCGCATGGCCAAACCCCGCGCAAAATCTCAGTGCGGAGAGCGGTTATGCTGGTAAGTGACAGTTGTGGTAGTTAATCGTGAGACGTTGCTACCTTGAGTTTGTTCGGTACTTAACTGAATTCCACGGAGCAAAAGAACATTGAAAGTTTTAGACTTATACCTACGGAGCGCAATCAAGCATTTGATCTCTTTTTTTTATTATAAAAAAAAGTACAATCGAGTTCTTTTAGGAAACGACTCCTAATTCGGCGCACGCAACATCCAGAAATTACCTATGCAACGGCTTGAAATTGCACTTTGTAACATAAGTTTAGAACTCGACCATACTTTCTGATAAAGATTTATGACTTAAGCAAAACGATCAAATGGTCTTTCTATTTACAACATACACGATTTCTCAAAAGATTTAGGACTTGTGGTGTTATTCGTTCAAATTTTAGGCAGATTTGGTGTTTTTGGCTGCTCTTGGCTTACAATTCACTTTGTTAAGAACAACACTTCAATTTTTCACTTAAAAAATAGAATTTAATATATTCAAAATTGAGAATACTTGAGCAATTATGGATCTACATGATAACGTTTATATTTCTCCAAATTTCTGTTCTTTTGTTCCGGGGATAAAAAAAATAACAGAAATCCATTTGGTAACGTCAAATTATTTTTCTGTTCCCCGAAATAGAAAGTTAGCCCGAGAATAGATTTGAAGCGAGAAACGAGAAAGAAAAGAAAGTTTTTTTTTTTTTGGTAAGGTAAATGGTATTATAGCTTTGAACAAATATACAAGAAAAACTCGACCGGCTCCTAATCTTGCACTCTCGATACAATGCAGGGAGAGTGGAAGGGAGCACAATCAAGAAACAGGAAAAGAAGAACAACACGGACTAAACAGAGCAAGGACCGAAGATCCAGGAGAGACAAGAAAGAGCTAAGATTAGGAAAGACTCTCCGCTGCCAAAAAGAGAAGCTAACGCCCGGATACCGAAGAGGCAGGGTGTTGAAGGACGCCGATCTAAGCATGTTCTGTCGATCGCTGAAGATAGCTGGGTGGAAGCCCCAACTCCGCTGGAGACGTCTATTTCTCGAGATATCAGAGATATTAGAAAAACTTGCAGCTTTGCCCTTCACACTCTTGATAATGTGATTTTTGATTGAAGTAAGGACGACCAACTCTCCATGAAAGATAATGGCAGTCATTTTCTTCCAAATGATATAGCACATAGCAGCAAAAGTATGCCGTGCTATAATGTGCCAATTTCTAAAAAGAAAGTTGTTTCTTGTTCGAAAATAATTTCTAAAAATAAGCCAATTTTCTTTTTTATTTTTCTTTTGTTCCTCTCTCTTGCCACAGCCACCTCCAATCGCCCGGAGCCACCACCGGCCGCCGCCGTTGCCGTCACCACCGCCGTCGCCATTACACGACCGCCTGCCGCCAGAGCCGGCGACAGTGACCAAGAATAAAAAACGAATAAATACAAAAAAGAAACTGTTTCATACCAAACGCATTTTTATTTTTTTTCTATTTCTAAAGTATAAATTTTATGTAATTACCAAACACATTATTTTACTCAGAAATTGTTCCCATAATAGAAATAGAAAATAACTATTTCTAAAAAAGAAACTCTTCCCCAGCCAAGCCAAGAAACGTTGTCATGCGTAGCCTATATTTCCGTCATTAAATAGGATATTTATAATCAGTAAGTTAAGCAAAGCAGAAGGAAAAATCAAAATGCTAAAAGGCAAAATCAAAACTAGATAACACCCCTGTGGCCAAGAAACAAAAGAAATAGATAAACACCAAATTGCCTTACAAGACCTGATTTAGTAATGAAATGAAATAACCCATGTAAAACAGATTTGAGGATGGAAATGGAATTAAATGAACGATGAAATATCATCAGATGGAGACTCCAGTTTCCTTGTTGAGGTTGTCTGATAAATTATGAAACAACAGATGAGCGTATGCATGGAAGTGGATGAGCATTCTCTTTTTAGTCATGGCTTTGCTGAAAAGGGAAAAAGATCAAATTAATATGGTTTTGACTCAAGAGACCATCGGAGAAGAAATGGAAAACTTCAACTATGATGGTCGAAACAATATCATTTCTTTTTTTGGTCCATCAACGAGCCAAGACAGAACAGATCAGTCACACAGCTCAACGACCAAGGCCGAGCATACCATTCTCGGTGGATGGCGAAATCTTACAAAAAAGCATAAAGCTCGTTACCAAGAACATGATATGCAACTGATGGACAAAATTCGAACAAGCTCAAAAAGGAAAACCCAAAAAAAAAAGGTTAATGCCGTCATTCTCACTCAAACAGCCTCCCCTCACATGGTACAATTCTTCTTTTACTGATTTTACAGCAAAATCTGGCACGGGCATATAGTCTTTCTCGGGAAAAATAGCGCATGGCTATCACAAGCAATGTCCCCTCAACTCGAGCATCAAGTTTTTTTCTCACAGCATCTCAAGCATTTCAAGTCATGAACTCTTTTTGTCTGTACCATGGAACTTCCTTCCAGCTTCGACAGCTTCTCTGCAAAGACCAGAAAACATGTCAAAAGGCTAAACTCATATTTCATGCAAATTCTACTTATGTGAAAAGCAACAGCTGAAAATGCACTTAACAGGAACAGATACTTTGCATTTTAGACCATGAAATCTTCTCCACGGACAGAAGAAGCAGGATATGGTAGTGTCCCTCAACTCTTTGACACTATCACTCTATCTCACAATTACAGCCAGTTTTCAGAGGCTTTAGCATTAGGCACACCCAAACTTTTAGCTTCAACCTTTTCTTTAGTCACAGAAAATACCAAAACAAAAATCTAGTCACACACATGTCGTAATTCAGATTGGAGAAGTCTTCTCAGCCTAACCTGAAAGCGTTTACAAGCTCCTTATTTTCAGGGTCAAGCTGGACACCCTCATAGAAAGAATTAGCTGCTTCGTCAAACCTCTGCAGTAGATTTCCCAGTCATATATAGGTGCACAAAGGCACAAACACTAATGCCAATGATGGACTAATGGACTAGAGTATAAGAGAACACATGCCTGCAAAAGACTTAATGCTGCGCCTTCCCTATAGCAGGCTTTGGGCCAGTCTGGTCTAAGTTCCCTACAGGCCTTTGCATCAACAAGAGCATGTTCAGCTTGTCCCAAGCGAATCCAACAAAGACTTCGGTTGGAAAGCAAAGTCGCATCATTTGGATCAAAGTCTATTGCCTGGAATAACCAAACCAAAAGAGTGGTTCATTTGAGTCGGATTGAGAGCACATCACATTTAGATCCACATTTCATATATTAGCCAAAAAAAGTTTTGATCTTTGTTATACTGGAGACACGAGTTGACTAAATGACAATGCATTTGGAAGGAATACTTGTGTGTAAGCGTCCAAAGCTGCTTGATAGTCTTGTCTTCGAAAAGCATCATCTCCCCTTGATTTTGCTTCTGCAGCTTTCTGTTTTGCTTCTCCACTTACCTGAGAAAGCAAATATATCACAAGATTAAATTGATAGAAATTCGTGCATGCAACATGTCCACATCAAACATCACACATAAGGTGAGTGAGCTACAAGCATAAATGAATCGCATATATTATGGATCACAGGTATATCCACATCCAAAGGCATAAATTGGTGAGTGAAAGCTATAACACCAATTAGAGGTGAGCATGGTTCCAGGTTCTAGGGTGTGTAGAAGAGTAGGTTCCAAGTTCCAAAATGAGGAACTTATTCAGATGGGTAGGTTCTAGGTTTCACTTGAAACTTGGACAGAACTGCTCACCCCTATTTACAAGTATTTTTTTGCTAATTAAACCTGAATTGATTTGCCAAAGCCAAAGCAAAGCTATGGACTATCAACAACTGGATATAGCCACCGAGTCCTCTTTATTTGTGGCGCACTTAAAAAGTCTACAGAACAAGGTAATTTCAAACCTTTTTTCATGTCAAAATCAAAAAAATAAAAAAAAAATGAAAAAATAAAAGGATAAATTAGGCTAACTAAAAATGAATCGAAAAAAAAAAAAAAAATTTGGGCAGTTCTAGGTAGACCCCGGAACCTGTGACAAGTTAGGTTTTAGGTTTTAGATTCCAAGGAAGGTTTTAGATTCTAAAAAATGGAGGAACTTAGATGAAACATGTAACCGCTCACCCCTAACAGCTCACCCCTAACACTAATAATTTCATAGAAAACAAGAAGACAATTAGTCCTTTATTAAACTTTCAACCAACTTTCCACAATCTCAACAGCCATAGGCAAACTTTTACAAATAACATTAGGTCTTGTTAATCACCCGCCTAGAATTTCCTCTTCAATTCATTATGCTATCAAAATTTCTTCCTCCATGAGTTACTTGCAAATGAATGGCAGGGTGATAATAAAAACTGCTTGTATTTTCATTAACTATCCATTTAAATGCATCAAGAAAGAAAACATCATTACAAGATAAAGCAAATTAAAAAATCATCTAGTCCACCTGACCAATAGAAGAAGAAAATCACAAACTATAAATAGAATACTATAAGATAAAAGAGAACACGATCAACGAGAAGTGAAAAATCCAATGAAGCATCACCTCGGGAAGGTTTCGGATTTTCGTTGCGGTATCCTTCTCTCCACTAGTCACCTTGACTTCTTCCTGCAGATTGTATTTTTGAGCTAGAACACAATACAAGAATCACAAGAATCTGATTTCATATCAGATAAATGCTAGAAAATCTGCGCTATCACCAATAAACTTTCGTTCCAACTGAAGGACTCCCTCCAGATGATGAACTTGTGGATGCCTTAGTACAACAATTAGAAATTGAAAAGGAGATTGTACAAAAAGGCTCTTTCTTAAGGTCGGAACAAAGAATATTAAATGTAATATCTTCATGTTTGATTAGCATATTCTCTTCCAAAATTCCCCCTTAATTACAATGAACATCTAAATTATGTGATCAAGCAAAAGCACAAGTAAATGCAAAGCATTTGACATGTGATCTTTTCTGGACAACTCTGTCCAGTCCAATGAAGCAATTGAGGAAAAAAACACCAAAAACAAACGATTTAAGTCGCAGCACCTACCTGTGCATTACCAGCTTCAGTCTGCATATATTCAATGATTCCATCCACACTCCATTTGGGAATACTGTGAACTTGGGTAGTCTTTGAAAAAAGAATCTCCACAGCTGCACGATTGCCTCTTAATGCTGCAACCTGTATAGGCTTCAGCCCATCCTGTGATGACGAGAAGCAAAATTACACTTGCGTGCTGTTTTATAAACCATTTTGAATGACAACCCTGTGAAAGTGAAATCATACTACTGCTTCAGAAATTCATCCCCAGACCTATTGTGTTTAATGCCTTCAGCATTATTGGTTAAGTAAAATAAATCTTGGACCTGTATGTTTAGAATTAAGTTTAAGTAAAAGGAACTTTTTCTTTCCTGAAAATATTTAAAATGTTACTGAAAATTGAGAGAATTATTGGAAAAAAAAAATGAGAAACTACATGTCAACATTTGTATATTGTGATAGCTTCAGGCATCTGGGTTTCAAAAAAAATTAAACTGCATCTGCCGCAAGATTTAGATCAAGCAAAAAGTAAACATTTATTCAGATATGCCTTTATTTTTATGATAAGGCACCAAACCAAGCAAAACTCTAAGCAATCATAAACATATCTTTCCCATCTTTAGTATAAAAGGAACTCTTTATCAACCATCTTAACTTAATTTAATGATATACAAAACAAGCAAGCTTTAAGGAAATGCAAATCCATAAAATGCTAACATAAGATACAAACATTAGCAAATTAAAGCCTTTTAAAGTTCTCAACCTCATCCATGATATTGGGATCAGCTCCAGCATCTAATAAGCAGTTTATGATTTCTGGGTTCCCATTATCAGCAGCAATGTGCAAAGGTGTCGCTCCTCCAGCACTAATATTCACACTAGCACCAGCCTGAAGGGAAGGCAAAATCACAAGAATTATTACAAGAGATAAACTTAAGTTACTTCTGGGTAGTAGTGGAAATATATGCCCATAAAAGCAAGCACAAATGCACAAGGAAAAAAGATTCATGGCATCCACAGCATCAACTTCAGATGAGTATAAACTGTAGTTTCCAAAAATCAAAAGAAGTATTCAGATGGAAGTCCTAGTTAAATATCCAGAATTAAACAAAGTTTATGATGAAAATTTTGCAAGAAAATGGACGTTGATTTCTTCATCTGCTAGTTAAACAAAGATAAGAGAAAATGTAACCAGTGTTAGCACAAAAAATAAGCAATAATAGCATAGTTTACAGAACTAACAAGGGAGATTAAAAAGAAAAAAGGAAAGACAAGTATCAAGGAAGGTTCTGATTGAACCTTGAATATAGCAGTAAAATGTCAAAGATCTTACACACATAGATAAGGAGAGAAAAGCCTCCAGGAAAACTGAATTTTATTATTTAAAAAAAAAAAAAAAAAAAAAAAAAAAAAAAAAAAGGCAACAACAACAGTATATCCAAGACATGACTTAAATCTTAAAGGCCAAGAAACTCTAAAACCTGAATCAACAGCTTCAAGCATTCAACAGAACCAGCAGCCACAGATGACAAGAGCGGAGTGATGTTATCATCAGTTTCAGCATTGGGCTGCAAAACAAGATACCAAAGTTAAATACAAAATAATCACGCCACATCACAATAGTTCTGTCTAGTAACTCTACGGGAAAATGCCAGACTAAGTCCTCTTCCCTCTCTTCTGAAAGTACCTTTTTTTAAAAAAAGATATAAGTATAAGAAGTAACAATTTCAACAAGCTTACATTAGCATGATGTTCCAAGAGAACCTTTACAGCATCTGGTTGAGCATGACCAGCAGCCCAAATTAGAGGGGTGCCAGCATCACTTTGAGAATCAATATCAACACCTTTAGAAAGTATAAACTTCAGTAATTCAATGTCACCTGAAATCAAGTAAGCACAGATAAGCATATCTATCCTCAAAAGATAACATAACAAGATTGTGTGAGGAACCATACATGCTCAAACATAGCAGTTTCCAAAGATACAGAAACCAACTTACCTATTCCAGCAGAATGGTGTAGCGCTGTCACACCTAAGTCACTAGGAATATCAGGATTGGCACCTCGCTCTAGTAAATATTTGGCAGTATCAGTATGCCCTTGGCGAGCCGCATGAATAAGAGGAGTCTCGCCTACAATGGAAAAAAAGATTCCAGCAAATTGATAAGCTTTTTCCTGAAACAGATACTGAACTATTAGCCAGCATAACCAAGGCCGACCAGATGTGAGAAAAGATTTGTGATCAAATAGACGCTCAAAGAGACTCAAACATTTTCATTGCAAACTTAAATTCTACAACATCAGAATGCCAATGTCTTAGTACAAGAAACTCAACGGATTCAGTACATAGACACAACATGCAGTAGCTATAGCCATAACAAATTTCAGGCTCAGCTCCAGCAAATATCATGAACCTCACACAGCTAGAGAGATTAACCATTACACGCACTGCCACCCGAAATCAACAAGGTCATAAATAGTCAAAAATGGATAAACAAATAACAAACAGCTAAAAACGGGATACCATCATCGTCCTTCGTATCGACGTCGAGCTTCAATTCCTCCAGCAAGTACCTGCACACCTCAGTCTTGCCCTCTCTCGCGGCGAAATGCAGCGCGCCGCGCTTGTTCGCGTCCTTAACATCCGCTATTGTCGTCGCCATCCCTTTCCCATCATCGAGCTGCGACGCTAGCTCTGCGCCCCATAAACCCAGCAATTCAAAAACAAGATGCAGTGCACAACACAGAGAAAAAAAAAACCCAAAACAACAGAAGTTGCCAAGACGTACTCTTGAGCAAATCAAGATTCCCAGTTTGGGCGGCATTCAGAAAAAGCTGAACTTTTTGCCTCACTGCAATCATCAGCACATGAACGAAGTTACCCAGCATGACATACAAAAGAAAAAGAGCATTTCTTCATCCGCAACACACGCACATTCAGAGAGAGACAGAGACAGAGACAGAGACAGAGACAGAGACCTGCGAGGGCATCAGATGCATCGGGAGCCATGGTCGGTCAACTCGCGGCAGCTGCGGAAATCCGACCAGTCTCGGCCTGCTTCTTGCAACGAAGGACGAAAAATTCGAGCTTGCTCAACAGTTCGCAGGTGGGTCTCTGCGCACGCTTCTGGAGCAATAAAGAATGCGAGGACTCTTCCGGGTTTTTCAGGTTACACGACAGAGACAACCCCTCCGTGCGATGAGTCAACTCGGGTCAGCGAATCCGAGTTGATTCCGGTTCGAGGGCGGTCCGACCCGGGCTGAGCCGGAATCCCCTTCGGCCGGGCCGGGTTTGGGTAAAGGAAACGCTAGGCTTTTCCTTTTGGAGTCTGTTTTTTGTAATTTAATCGAACTTAATGATCCCAAATTCAGATAATCTGCCTGTGATTACCCCAACTATTAAAGTGGTCATGCCTAATTATCTACTATAATAAGTCTAATTACAGATCATGGCTCGACCCCAACAAGAAATTATCGTTTTTTTTTTTATTTATGTTGATTACATTTATGTCGAAAATCATATGGGCTTATTTGATATTCCATTTTGAATAAGTTTAGTCTTAAAGTAATGTGCAAGTATAATAAAAAATTTAATTATTGCCTAGTAAAGGAAGAAGAAAAGAAGCAAATGCAATCTATGGAGCCAAACACAGAGCAACAGAATTTGATCAATCCTTTTTTTTTCTAGGGAACATGCCGTCGCTAACAAGTTTGAGGAATGGAAATTGAATGCCTTTAACGACAGCTCAAAACGTTGCACGTTCTATGGTAACGACATTCTTCTACTTAGTAATTCAAAAGCATAACTTTTAAATAACAAATCATTACATTCAATTCAAACTTATCCTCACAACTCGTCCTCACATATATTGAGACTGCTTAGTTGAGTCACGTGAGCAATAAGTTTTCTTGATTATCTAGTCAGGATCGTTAATTTTTCCAGAATCCCACAACATTCTTTCTAATTAGCCAATTGGTCACTCAAACTATTTCAACAGGGCCCAATTTGACTGTTGACCTTCATGTGTGATCCGAAACTCAATATGACATTCGCCACGAAGAATTACTTTTAGCAGTTGTAAAGCTAGTCGATCGAAAGTCAAAACCCTTTTCGCCATCTTCTAAATCAAGTAACGCAAAATTACTAATGAAGCAGGGGCTGGAGGCAAAGAGAAAAAAGAGCAAAATATGTTTGTCTTTGAGCGACGAGTCATTGAGAAGGTAAAGAAGACATCTGTCTTCTCGGTTTATATTGGCTCTGCATTTATACAAAGTTCAAAAGCCACCATTATCCATCAGCCCTCGTTCTGGCTGCTTCACGGATCATCAAACGAAACCCTAATTTTTTTTCAGTTAAAAGCTTCTCTCCCTTTCTCTCGTTCCTCCTCGGTTTTTTCTTCTTTTTTTTCCTTCCTTCTTCTTCTTTTCGTTTCCTGTACAAGCTAGTAGTCCCACGCACCACACACACCCAAATCGATTTCTCAGGATGATTGCATTAGAGAGCACGCCACGGCTTGAGCCCAGTGCCTCAGTTTGGTCTTCACATGCTGAGGATCATCACCTGCAGTTCAAAAACAGGAAAGTACTTCACATTAATATCCATATAATGAAATGACTTTGACCAAAATGCAAAGATAACAAGAAACAACGTGTGTGTTTTGTCATGTATAGTAATGGGTTGAATTTGTTACGTTAATATAGTAGGTTGATCTTTGGCTTGGGCATCTGAGCTAATTTTGAAAGCTTTTGGAATGCAAATGAATTGAAATTGTTCTAGACCATTGAAGAAGATGACAGAGATTAGATTGTAGTAGTTGATGAATGGAATGTCAGTCGTTTCGATGAAGGTGCTCGCCATTTATAAAGTTTTGTAGATGAATCATTTTTCCCATATTTTTCGCAAAACGAATGCATTTTCATGAGAATAATTTCTAACTATGATATGTATTCAATCAAAGAATACATGCATCTTCGAAAGTCTTGCCTGGGTTACAGATCTTCCAAGCGTCGGGGTCGCCCGTGGGGCTCTCGAAGGACGAGGACCGCCCGCCGGGCGAGTTTGGCGATGACAGCCCTTGGCTCTGCGGCGTCGACACGGGGCTCAGGGAGAGCTGCCGGTTCACCGCAAAGTAGAGGTCGAGAGCCGGCAGCGTGTTGCACAGCTTCTGCCCGTCCTCCTCCTTGAAGCCGAACCCAAGCTCGATGCTCCCCTTGAGCTCGTTCAGGTCCTCATCCGTGATGTCGCCGAGGCCGCTCTTCCTGAGGATCTGGCGCCGTCGCTTCTCCCACGCGATGTCGCGGGGGGTCTCGCACATGGACAGCTGCTTCGTCAGCCGCTTCCGGTTCTTCCACCGTGGCGGCGCGAGCGGCATGTGCTGCAGCTCCTCCAGGTCAGACGAGCTGTGCGGGGACCGCGGCGATGAGGACCGGTCCGTCGACGAGCTGGAAGACAAGGGCAAGGCCTGCTTCTCTTCATTACCTTGGTCGGCGTCCTCCATGCCGAGCAGCTCCTGCTGCTGCTGTAACGTGTTTACCTCTTCCGCACTGCACATGTTGAGGCCTGGAACAGCATGGGCCACCACCGCCAGGGGTGGGATATGGGGAGTGGGGGTGAGTCGAAAATGCGGGTTAAAACTAATTTGTACTCAGAAGAAGAGAGGACGATGTTATTATCTGTTATTATCGGGCTGAATTCAACGATACAGCACCAGCCCGACCAGCTCAGAACGAGAAGAAGGTGATGAAGAGAGCTTTAATGGAGGACAACAGTGTAAAACCTAAAAATGGTTAGGAAGAGGCGCCAGTCGCGCCCGTCCATCAGAAGGTTTGCGTCATTCTGGCACCGTCCATCTGTAACCAGAAAGAGAACAGTCCATGGAATGCTACATTTCAGGGTTTATATATGACAAAAATGGTGAAAGATGGTGGCATCGGAATCTTCTCCCCGGATGATGATTAACAAGAACATGTTTGATTAATCTGTCTCGGTCGTGACCAGTTAACAACGAAACCTAGAAATGACCGCTTTGGATGAGTCATGTCCGCAACTTGACAATCTTAATGTATCTCACGCTTCGAACGAGACTTAAAAGAATTGAGGAGCTATGGCGTATTTATATGAGCAAAAGAGTTTTCCACAAATTAGTAATTTGGACTTCTTGCACATTTGGCTTGCCAAAAGTGACTAGTTAAAGGAAAACCATTTACGACATGCTTAAAGTTCGGAAAATGGAATCCTTAACCTGAAAAACGGAAAGCATTTTCTTGAAAGATAATTTCCAAGAAAATATTTTCCTTTGTTATGAAACTTTCTTCAAAATAAATACACCTTTAGTTCAATTTAATTTTGATTTATGATTCTTTGCCCCTGATGTGATATTATGCTATGATTATCCACGACCGCGGTTTTTATGGTTTTATCAAGAAAACTTTAAAAGTTAGAAACCATCTTCCGGATTTGCTTAGCGGAGAGATTTTAAAGGGTTTAAGCAGAGGACTGCTAATTATTATGGGTAACCGCTAGGATTCATCAGTTAAAGATGTAACGAATGTTTTATGCACATCCGGTGGGTTGTTATAGAATGACAGAACTCGATCTCAGGATACCTTCAACAGCAATTTTAAAGGGCCTTTCGAGAAGACCCGATGCTTTTGAGTTCGATTCTATTCTTGCACGTACTTCAGTTATGCCAACAACCTTGTACAACTGTGTTCTGTTCTATCCCTGGAGAGTTTTCGGGAGGGCACTGCTAAATTTAGGCTTCTAGTTTTTTTTCTGGATCCCTCTTCCAGGAAAAGTACCTGCCTTCGCGCGAAAAAACAATGTGTCGGATGTCCCTCGCCTTCATCAATTCTTAACCGACTCCGACCTTCGGATCGATCATCGGGTGAACCACCAAAAATGGGTAGCAGAAAATAGGAGCAACCAGAGAGAGAGAGAGAGAGAGGAGAGAGGGAGGTGTTCCATTCATCATACAAAAGCAAAACAAGAAAATCCTGCCGTGTTTTCTTGCCTGGTTCCGCTCCAGGTGAGGGCAAAGCATGTTTTGAGCTTCCATGACTGATTCGAGACGTTCGCCATGATCTCTAGAACAGAAGAGAGAGAACCCAGAATCCGCTAATCGTTCGGTTTGGCGTACAGGAGTCCCTCTCTTTCCCTTCCCTTTCTTCAAATGAATTACGACTGATTAACCCAATCCTGAATTGCTTTCCTGTACGCCAAGGTCCTCTCTTTGTTGGGTAAACATGTACAAAAACATCCAGATTTTGCTTTCTATTATATCTGTATCCGTTCTTTTCAATTCCCTTTACGCGTCGAGTGCGGACCCGGCTCCGTTGATCCTTAGCTGTGGGTCGACTGGCGGCGGGAAGGATGCCGACGGGCAAAAATGGGATTCGGATTCTAAGTACTTCACCTCCAACAACTCAACGTCAGAGAAAGCCATGTTTCAAGACCCCTCGCTCCCCTCCGACGTCCCCTACATGTCCGCCCGGATCTTCACCTCCGCAGCGACGTACAAGCTGCCCGTGAAATCCGGCAACCGCTACTGGGTCAGGCTCCACTTTTACCCGTCCTCATATGGATCCCTTGATCCTGCAGACGCATACTTCTCGGTGGTCGCCGGCAGCGTCACCCTCTTGAAGAATTTCAGCGCCTCGGTCACGGCTCAAGCTCTCACACAGGCCTACCTCGTGAAGGAATATTCTCTGGCGCCCTTGGACTCGGATTTTGTGAACATCACTTTCACGCCTTCAGATAAGCACAGTGGAGCCTTTGCCTTTGTGAATGGCATTGAGCTGATTCCAATCCCGGACTTGTTCGACTCGGCACAGATGGTCGGGTTCTCAGACCAACCTGTCGATGCCAAGGCTGCAAATCTACAGACGTTGTATAGGTTAAATGTTGGAGGGCAGTACATTCCTCCGAGCAATGACTCCGGTTCGCTCACTCGAACATGGTACGATGATACGCCTTATTTGTATGGAGCAGTGGCGGGAGTCACAAACGAGGCCGACAAAAAAGTCAAGATCCAGTACAATGATTTGCCTGCCTATGTTGCACCGGTTGATGTTTACAGAACCGCAAGATCCATGGGATACGATAAGAATTTAAACAAGAACTACAATCTGACTTGGCAGTTTCAGGTGGATGCAAATTTTACCTACCTTGTGAGGATGCACTTCTGTGATTACTTCTGCACTAAGGTCAACCAGAGAGTTTTCACTATCTACATCAACGATCAGATTGCCCAGGAAGCGGCCGACGTGATCGGATGGGCGAGTGCGGAGGGCGTGCCCGTCTATAAGGATTATGCGATTTTTGTCAGCGACGGGAAGGGGGATGAGCAAATCTCTATAATGATGCAACCCTCCGTCACTGCAGATCCTCCCCCGGAGTACTACGACGCTCTCCTAAATGGGCTGGAGATATTTAAGATAAGCGATGCAACCGGAAACTTGGGGGGTCCCAACCCAGAGCCATCGGAGATGCTAATCAAGGCTGAGGCTGAGGCCGCGGCTGAGGCTAGTGAAGCAAAGGCTTTCGCTTCATCAACGAGCAATGTTAAGTTGATCAGCGGGGCGGCTGGAGGAGCCGCTGTATTTGGTGCCTTGGCAGCAATATGCATCACAGTCTACGTTAAAAAGAAGAGAGTCCTCGGAACCGAATCGCATACAACTAGCTGGTTGCCTATCTCAGGTTTCTCCCACACGGCGGGAAGCAAATCGCATGCCTCTGCTGCTAGCCACCTCTCGTCAGAGGCTCAGTGTCTCAGCCGACGTTTCTCATTAGCTGAAATCAAACAGGCGACAAAGAACTTCGACGAGTCTCATGTCATTGGGGTCGGAGGCTTCGGCAAGGTCTACAAGGGAGTCCTTGATAAGACCATGAAGGTGGCCATCAAGAGGTCAAACCCTTCCTCAGAACAGGGAGTCAATGAGTTCCAGACTGAAGTGGAGATGCTTTCCAAGTTGAGACATAAGCACTTGGTGTCGCTGATCGGATACTGCGAGGAAGAAAACGAGATGTGCTTGGTTTACGACTACATGGCGCGCGGAACGATGAGGGAACACATCTACAAAGGAAACAACACTCCGCTCTCCTGGAAGCAGAGGTTGGAGATCTGTATCGGCGCAGCGAGAGGACTTCACTACCTTCATACAGGGGCAAGGTACACCATCATTCACAGGGATGTCAAGACCACCAACATTCTCCTGGACGAGAACTGGGTAGCGAAAGTTTCAGATTTCGGGCTCTCGAAGACCGGTCCTAACATGGATAAAGGCCATGTTAGCACTGTGGTGAAAGGAAGCTTTGGGTACTTGGATCCCGAGTACTTCCGCCGGCAACAGCTGACTGAGAAATCCGACGTCTACTCCTTCGGGGTCGTCTTGTTTGAAGTTTTGTGTGCAAGACCTGCATTGAACCCTAGCCTCCCAAAGGAGCAAGTCAGTCTTGCAGATTGGGCTCTGAACTGTCAAAGAAAGGGAATTCTCGAGGAGATCATTGATGCTCAGGTCAAGGGCAAGATCAACCCCGAGTGCTTGAAGAAGTTCGCGGAGACCGCTGAGAAGTGCTTGTGCGAGCACGGACTTGAGCGTCCTACCATGGGCGACGTGCTGTGGAATCTCGAATTCGCTCTCCAGTTGCAGGAGAACGCGGATGGTTCTAGCCATTCCTCTCGCCGAGCAGGAAGCAATGTTTCCGAAGAAGTCGCTCCACGACTGGACGTGAACAGCCTGAGCATCGGCAGCGAGCACGAGCTGACCCAAGATTCGGACGACCCGAACGCTATTTTCTCACAGATAGTCAATCAGAAAGGCCGATAAGGACGCCGTTACCATCCCCATTCGCCAATTTACCTAGATGATTCTGACTTTATTTTCTGGTTTTTCTTATAGTAACATTAAGCGGGATGCATATTGAAGGTAACACCAGGTGAAGCTGCATCTGTACTTGTGACGTTCAGACTGAATTGACAATTGTTGGGGGCTTTTTCTTGCAAAAGAATCTATAAATTGGCATTACTTATTACCGCTAATACTTTGTGTCTTCTCACCCTGTCGGATCATCTGTCTACCTATGACATCCAAGCTTTGTCCACTCATAGTTTTACTTTTCATTCTCCGGTGAGCTTACGTAACGGAGATCCAGCAAAGTCAAGACCGCTCCATCGCCAATATGTGTGGTTTATTCCCCCAGATATTCGAGACTAGCTAGTACTTATCTCATCTGCCACTTGATCCCGCACATCTAGGCTACGTTTCGTCATACAGAATCTTTTGTCGGATAGAATAAAATCGGATAAGATAAAGATAGAATAAGATAGCAACAGAATTTAATATTACCTTATACAAGGTTTGACAGGTTCCAGATAAAACACGAATATAGGCGCGCTCAATTACCATTTTACTGATCTTTCCTCTATGCTAACTGGAGCTAAGTTCCAGCGTTTCTCAGCAAGGGGAACATCGTCAAGGCCACCGACATGACTGATCCGAGGAGGCCCACCCTCAGGCCACCTCCAAGCGTTGGTCACGGACTCTAGTTTCAACGAACGCTAGTTCGTGGTGGCGACCTCCAAGCATTGGACTGTAGTTTCAACTATCGCTAGTCTGTGGTCACAACCTCTACCTTTAGCCATGGCTGACGCCAAACACGAGCCCGACCCTCGGGTGACCCCAGCTCTAGGGTTGTGAGGGTGGCAACCATGGATCCGAGATTGTAACATAACATGTTCCGTAAGATTGTATTGGGCCTTACAACATATTCTGTACGATCATAAGGTAACGACCTTGGAAAAACGATCGGTTGCTATCTGATCGACATTAACAAAACCTAAACATTCGCAGCCTCTCTTTTCCCCCACCTTTCCATTTCCTTGCTCAATTACTCCCAAAGCATCTAACGAAAAACTACATATAAGGTAGTAGATGTAAACCAGGAAACTTGGTGAAGTTCGAAAGTTAAATTTTAGGTTCGCTGGCAACAAAAGCACTGCAAACTTAACTAGAAGGACATCAAAATTGAGTATCAAAATCTAGTGTCTCCAACAACTGCTTCAAAAAGGACAGACAATAAGAAAAAATGTCACGGAACACACTGTGTTTTTACTTGAGGGGAATGAAGCGAGAGGAATGGGTAGCACCAATACCGGGTCTTCCATGCTTGACGGGTTTATACGAGATGGAGAACTCAGCAAGATAGTGGCTAATCATCTCAGGTTTGATCTCAACTTGATTGAAAGTCTTGCCATTGTAAACTCCGATGATGCTTCCAATCATCTCGGGAACGATGATCATGTTCCGCAGGTGGGTCCTTACTGGTTCAGGCTTCTCACCAGCAGGAGCCTCCCGTTTCTGTTACAAGGTTCAAAGAAAGACCCAAATTAATGGCATGTGCTAGGTAACAGCATCGATAGAAGCACAATGCAAAGAAACGTGAATGTCTACCAGCTCATTCAAGTGTATAAAATCAATGAAAGAACCAAACTTTTTACCACAACTAACAACATCAGACCTTAAAATCAGGCACTAAGTGTAGGGCAAATGCCATTGCAAAAGTGAGTTGAACCTACTCAACTGCTGGCCATTAAAAACCCACTTATCTAAAAACTTTTCAAAAGATGCAACATCAGACCAACACAGCAATCAGGATCAGAAGATTGCAGAAGGCTATTTTATTCGCAGAATAAGACAATATATAGTCATGCCATGGCATGGCCCACGGCAGTCGAAGGAAATGAGAAGCAATGCCAGCACGGTTCGATTGTCATGGCAATACGATGTTGCGAGCTTCTACCCATCACAAGTAGGTCTTATATCAGTTCAATAAGACTTCTTTTCACCGTTCGAAGATGTACACCGATGGAATTCCTTTGAAGCCATGATATCATCCCTTAAATCCAAGCCGAAGCTTTACTAGCCCATAACACAATGCACATCCCCTTTATAAGAATGACCACCAAAATCAGCAGCGTGAGTTTTGACAGCTATTCCAATAACCCACAGAGAGGAAAGTCCATCTTAACTGACTATTTCATACACCCTAATCGACAATACCAATCGAACCCATGTTTTCCAAATCTCAGAGATCTTCAATTCCACATAAACCAATTCTATAAAATCACATCACATAGCATTGCATACATCCAAAAGAGATTATAAAAATAAAAATAGAAATAAAAAAAGAACAGATCTTACCGCCTTGCGCAGCTTCTTGATCAAAGCCATCGGCTTTCGCTTCAAGCCTCTCTGAAACCTACCCAATTCCGCGAAACAAAACCAAAACCCGACCTCAGCCCAAATCATTTCCAGAACGCACAAGAAAAATAAGAAAACGACACCGAATGCGAAAGCAGACGCTTCGCGCCCAGGCATACCTTCTGCGAGCGCGGGCGCCGAAGAGCTTGACGAGCTCGTCGGTGGACATGTCGAGGAGCGCGTCGAGGTCGACGCCCTTGAAGCTGAACTTCTTGAACGTCCTCTTCTTCGGCTGCCCCGCCGCAACTTCTACCTCCACGTCCGCCTGCGGAAACCCAAAAGAGGCGCCATGAGACGAAGGTTAAAAAACCAAAATTTTCCGGTCAAGACCCCGCCGTAATCGGAGAAATCGAGAAGGGGAGGCGGCCGGAGCGAGAATTCACCATGTTCGATGCAGAGAGCCGCGGTCGAGCGAGCTGGCGGTGCTGCAGCTGACTGCGGAGATTAGGGTTTTTTTCGGAGATGAGATTGCCCTCGTTTTTTCCCGTTTAGCGAGATTTTATATGGTGGTTGTCGGCATCGCGGATCCGGGTCGGTTCGGATCGGATCGGGTCATGGTTTGGTCGAGTTTCGGAGCCTGACTCGTTATTCCAGTCGGACCCTCGTCGGGCCTCCGCCGTGGCCCAGCCATTGTTTTTAATTTTTTACGTTTTTATTAGTTTTCGATTTTGGTTTTTCGAGAGTCTCTGCCTTTTGTCGTTTTCTAATGTTGATGTTGTTCCCTTTATCTTGATTTTTTTTATGATTTGGTCAAATATTATGCGGCTTTGTTGATGGAGCGAGAGTAAGTCTTAATGGCTCCTTATATTGGAAAAACTTGATTTTTTTTTTTTAAGGAGAATTGCACTATTCATGCAATATAAGAGATGCCCAACCGCTGAGAGCTCCATCTTAGGAGCCAAGGTATCTCAGACCTTGATATGGGATCCTGAGCATGGGCACTAGGGACTTGATTCCCTTGCCTTGGTGGACCCAAACTTGGATGCAATGACGTGGGCATGAGAGTTTCGGGGTCAAGGGCACAACCTCAAGGGACTTGAGTCCAACCTTTATGGACTTGCCCCGAGTTGCCAAGGAACTAGTCCTGATCGAGCAATAAAGACTTGGGTATGGTAGCTAGTTACCTAAGAATGGCCACCAAGCACCCAAGCACAAGCACTACGTCCCCTGACTATGAGAGATGGGGGCTCGATCTCTCTATAATAGGGTCTTGACTTGGGCAGGGAAGTCGAATACTCAAGCATGGCCTTTGAGGACTCAAGCATAAGTATCATGGTCCAAGCCTAACCTAAAGCGTCTGAGGCCCAATGTCTATGGACCTAGGCTTGGGTGTTGATGTTTTAGACGCGAGAACTAGGTATCTGAGCACCTCAATTGAGGACTCTAGCACGGGCATCAAGTTCCCAAGCCTAGCCTCAAGAGACTCAAGCACAAAAGTCTTGTACCCGTGTATGCATATCGAGGACCTAGGTATGAGCACCAATGGCTCGAATACAAGCACTCGAGACTTGAGCACGGGAGTTGATGTCTTAAACGCGAGAATTGGGTATCTAAGCATGTCATTTAAGGACTCTAGCACGGGCATCAAGGTCCCTAGCGTAGCCTCAAGAGACTTGAGCTCAATTGTTAATGAAAAATCAAGCACAAAAGTCCGATACCCATGCTTGCCTACTGAGAACCCAGGTATGAGCACTCTAATGACTCAAATACAAGCACCAGAGACTTTAGCATAGGAGTTGATGTCTTAGATGTGAGAACTGGGTAACTAAGCACATTAGTTGAAGAATCTAGCACAAGCATCAAGATCTCGAGCCTGGCCTCAAGAGACTTCAGCAAAATTATTAGTGAGCCGAGCACAAAAATTTGATACCCGTGCATGCCTATCGAGGACTCGGATACAAGCACCAAAGACTTGAGCACAAGAGTTGGGAACGTGAGCAAAAACACTAAATGAGGGTCCCAAGCCCAACCTTAAGAGACTCGGGTCCAGGTGCCAATGACTCGAGGGCTAGAGCTGACACCCATACATGGTTGGTGTGACTTGGGCCCAAGCGCCAATAACTTGAGTGCAAGAGTTAGGTACCAAGGCATGGCCTCCTAAGACCTAGGCATAGGCATTAGGGTCCTACAGTCAACCTCTATGGACATGAGCACGAGCATAGAGGGTTATGACCTTGGTCTCTATGGACACGAGCTTGAGCATCAGTGACTTAAATGTAGGAGTCAGGTACCCAAACACAATCACGGTCACTAAAAACTCAAGCATGGACATTGAGGTCTTGGGCCTAGCCTTTAGGGACCTAGGCACAGTCTTTTTGTGGACCTAGGCCCAACCATTGAGGAACCACTCACGATCTCACCTTTACCAAAAAAAAAAACCACTCACGATCTCAATTAATCTAAGCCCGAGAGCCAATTACCTGAGCATGAGCGTCGAGGACTCAGGCATGACATCAAGGTCCCAAGCCTAGCCTTTGGGCCTAAGCTTGGCTGCCGAGGACCCATGTATGAGCATCATGGGCCCATGGTCGAGTGTTGAGGTCTTTAATCCAAATGCCAATATTTAATCATATTTTGGGAGATACTTTCTATTTTTTAAAAAAGGAAATCATAATCTTGAAATTACGCATAGAGTTTTTTGTTGATCATGAAAAACACTCAATTGGCTCGTTTCCCCAAGCAATCCAAACGTTCAAAATGAGGAGAATGCTTTTAACGACAAAAATTCTGGAAATTGTTTATTTGACTGAAAACTGTTTTCGAAATATTGATTCCCAACTTTCTAATGTTTGGATAACAAAAATCCAATCAATTTAAAAAAAAAAAAAAAAACATTTTCCATGGTCTGAAATTAACATACTTAGATTAAGGAAAACGACTTCCCCTTCTCATTTGTTCGGTGGTTCATGGAAAATGATTTCCTTCTCATGATTTACTTGAAAAATATATTTCTTCATCATGACAATTTAAATGAAACAAACATTTTCGTCTTTTGTGGCAAGGCATGATGAGCTCTCAAATTCAAACATTTAGAGAAGATCGGAGATCCACTACATAGCGACATTTTAATTGGTATCTAGGCCGTGATAAGTTAGATTCATTTTTTATGTTTGTATTGATCGGCGTATGCCTAAATAATCAAAATCAATATGACTTGACTGCACTTATTTGACAAAGACTTAAATTTCAATTAGATTCATTACCTAAGGTTTTACTTATTCCCTTCGGGACAAGTGCTTCAAAATGGTCATTTTTTCTTGATTTGAAAAGGCTAACAGCCAGCACTTTGAAAACAAACAATTGTTACAACAAATCGAAGGCTTTTTGATCACCTTTGATTTTATCTAATCCGATCGTCTCATAACATACTACATCCGTGGTGCATTTTCCATCTATTTAAGCTAGATTCGATTGGCCAATATCATGTTTCATAAACGGTATCCATTATTCGAGGTCCTTTTTTTTTTCCTTCTAAACATGCCTACTATGATGGCGGGAATATCACGTGGAAGTGATTCTTTTCTTTGCCTACCGAGCGAATCGATATTGTCACAATCATTCGTAGTCGTAAAGGTAAATAAATTGAGGAATAAACTCTTCCCTCGATGAAAGTAATTTGGATTTTCTCGTAACCTAAAACAGTTGCTCGAAAAGATTTCTCGATATCGCATGATTTGATGGCGAAGTTGATTTTCTTTCTGGAACGAGCGTTTTCCATACATCGCTGTTGCTTCTTGATTTGCAAAGTCAAAGTTTGATTTTATGGAAATAAACAAAAGGTTCAATAAACCGTCGACATTCCAATCAAATCCAATTGTGCAGATCTCCGAAGAGAGATTCCTTCTTCGAGGCATTCAAAGGGTTCTTTTTATAGCAACAATGCTCATTAGTTTCATAAGATCCCATTAAATTTGGAGCAAATACTCGATTTTGATTAATAATAACCATTTAAGCGTCATCATATTTTCTTAATCTTGAAATATAAGTTGCTAATTATAAAAAGTAAAGCGTCATTCAAGAAATGCCAAAAAGTGTCCATAATATGATTAATATCTCATTTGACTTCATTCCCAATAGTTCGGGGTATTAAAGACATGATTTTCATCAATAATAACAATTTCGAAGTTGTCGTTTTTTTCTCGATTCAAAAATGTAAACTATCAAACCCTTTTTTTAATCATATACAAGAAATAAAGCGTCTTTCAATAAACATCAAAAGTATTCATAGTATTTCATTCAATTTTATCTCTAATAATTGAGAATATGATAGATCGGCAACCAAATCTTCTCGATACATCTTTAACGTGACTAGTCATAAATTCTCAAATCTTATCAAGTCTGCCCAGATTACCATTCCCAACTTCCCGAACAACCACGACGTCGTTCTCCTTCAGAAATCACACCAACTCCTCGAGAGAGAAAAACTTACTACGAAAAAAAGCCATGCTCAGCTCTTACGAACCTCGCCGTATTCCCAATCGATTTCTCCCATCCTACCCAACCAAATTCACCATGCAAAAACCACCATTGCAAAGCACACATCTCATTTTATCCCCCATCAAAATCCCATTAAATTCCATCCACTCCATCTCTACCCTTTTTTATCTCAAATCAAACCCAAAAGCACACCCCCTCCTTCCTAAAAGCCCCAACGCCTCCCCCCAAACTTTTGCCACTATCCAAAACGGAGGCAAGCCGCACTAATCCGAAAGCCTAACCGCCAAGTGGCTTCCTCCTGACCTTAGATACCCCACATCATCCGACGGCCCGCATTCAAATCCCCAAACCGCCTCGATCCCCGTCGCCCTCGCGTCGTCCAATCAGAACTCTCCGCTCCTTTCTCTCTCCTGCTATATAAACTCCCCACTCGCCACCGCCTTTTCTCTCATAACTCGCCAGCGCCATCTCTCTCTCTACCTCTCTCTGAACGTCGTCTCACGCAAACGCAAGCTCTCTCCAATGGCTGCCGTGGCCGCGAAGAAGTCTCGATCCCCGTCCTCGCACCCTCCGTTCTTCGAGGTATGCGGAATTCTGGGTCGCTAGCAAGTCCTGATTTTTCCGAGCATTTCGTGGCCGATTTGCGGGTCTTGATTTGGTGGGCTTATTGGTGTCGTTTTGCAGATGATAACGGACGCCATCGTGACGCTGAAGGAGCGCACCGGGTCGAGCCAGTACGCCATCCAGAAGTTCGTGGAGGAGAAGCACAAGAAGCTGCCGGCCAACTTCAGGAAGCTCCTGCTGGTCCAGCTGCGGCGGCAGGTCGCCTCCGGGAAGCTCGTCAAGGTCAAGAACTCGTTCAAGCTGCCCCCCGCCGCTGCCAAGGCGGCCCCCGCTGCCGCCGCCGTCGCCGCGGCCAAGCCGAAGGCGAAGGCGGCTGCTGCTGCTGCTGCGAAGCCCAAGTCCAAGTCCAAGTCCAAGTCCAAGTCCAAGTCCAAGCCGAAGACCGTCGCGAAGCCGAAGGCGGCTGCTCCCAAGGCGAAGGCTGCCGCTGCCAAGCCTAAGGCGGCCGCGAAGCCGAAAGCCGCGGCGGGTGCGAAGAGGAAGGCGGCCGAGAAGCCGAAGTTGAAGCCCGTGGCCAAGGCGGCGAAGACTTCCGCGAAGGCGACGCCGACGAAGAAGGCCGTGAAGAAGGTGGCCGCCGCCAAGCCGAAGAAGACGCCCGTGAAGAAGCCGAAGAGCGTGAAGACGCCGGCGAAGAAGGCGAAGAAGTGAGCAGCTGGCGCTCTGTTCTTTACTCTAGCGTAGGGGATGGGATTTTAGACTTGAGGATTTGGTTGTGTATAGAAGAAGATGGTTTGGCGACATTTAACATAGCTTCCTTTCCTTTTCTTTTTCCTCTTTTGGTTTTCGAATCGTGCTAACTCTATTCTTGTTAGCCCATGTTTCTATTCTATGTAAGCTTTTCTAGGAGAGACGATTATTAGTAGATGGGTTTGTGTTTGATAGTGGGGGAATCGAAAAAGCTCTGACTTCGGGGTGCTCTAATGGCCGGTTTCTTCTTCTTCTTCTTCTTCTGGTTCTGGCGTCGTTCCATTTCCTTCTCACCGAAAGCGAAAGTGTTCCAGCCATTCTCAGCGATGTAGAATGAACAGAGGCATTGATTAGTCTTACGTAAGATTCCGATGAAAAAGTCGAAATGGGTAGTGAGTGGTCTCGAGTGGACCGTACGGAAGTGGGTCCCCCATGTAGTTCGTCCGTATCGATGCTCTCTGCAGCTCCCGTTTGCAGCGGTTTCTCCAGCCATAGAAAACAAGGAATTATCGCTTTCGCAGTCTAAATTTTGCAGCAGAGAAAAAACGGGGGGAAAATTGAGCAACTTTTTTGAACTTAACTGGAGCCAGATATGCTTTTCTGAAAGTACAATCTCCCTTCTGAAGCTCTCTGGGATTTCGTTTTCAAAAATTCGAAAACCGCCAAGAGCTTGGAATGGGTCGCGGGAGGAACTGCTGAATTGTGGTAATTCTGCATTGGTTTTCATTCGGGTTTTCCGTTCAAGCAGGGAACGTGATACTGAAGATAAACAATCGCTGCCTGCAGTCTACTCTCTTTATTCATATTTACTTCACTCGATGTCTTGGAAAATGAGATGTTATTTTTCTTTTCAAAAGTGAAAGATTGGAATACAAGTTCCCCAGAGAGTCAACTGAATTGCCTTCGTTTTCTAACCGAGTGATGAGCGTGTGTTCCACGCAACCGAGGCCGGCTCTAGCACGATAATTTTTTTACGTAACACGAAACCCGAATGACGTAGACTATAGCATTTTGCACCACTGATTGTCTATGGTTTCTTGGTTTCCTAGTACATATTTTGCTACCATATTTAATTACGCCGATCCGGGACACGATTGGAAGAGGCCGGCACCGATCGGATAGAGCATTTCATTTTGGTGAAGCCTGAACCATAGACAATCTCGAGCAAATCAAAAGATGAAATCAGCATAATTACCACGTCAGTTAGCCACTTGACCTTTTTGAATCATTGTTGCATTCAATATAGAGAGCACAAAAACGCGAAATGACCCTTGCAAAGGCCTGCGCACACATGTTACAGAGAGCCAATGCATTGGTTACGGTGGATATCAAAATTTTGGCCCTTGACTATCAACATTCATTAATGTCGGCTAACCATTCTTGAGCAGCACAATTGCACAAGAATTTACTGGATTTATGACATCTGACGATGTTCTTGATGCTTGATGCATGAGCCAAGCGCAGATTAGACATCGGACAGCATCTGCAAGTAAGTTCGGCTTCTGGGATCACGAGTGCAAAGGCAGCAGTTAAGACTCACCACATCTGAGCCCCATTTTCATGTAGTAAGCTGATAATTCTGAACTCCATCTTTTTGCGTTTCTGAGTCCAATCCAGGAAATTGTCCGATGTCATGGCCTTTTAGTGGTTGAAACTCCTGGTGTAACCCAACAGCAAACTCCTCGGGCCGAGCTCCACCGCCTTGAAAGTAGTCAGCAACCTGCATCTCAAAGTATAGCAATTAACATTATTCACACATAATTTAAAATTTTATTTCTATTGGAAGACTAAACATATCCTATAGACTAGCAAAATAGAGATAATTCTCTTTACAGCACACAGTTAAATAAATGTAAACTGGAACTGGAAATCTAGTATTCAGTGATAGAAAATTTCAGTGAAGTTAAAAGGTAAAAGTGGGACACTAAAACACGTACCTGATTAGCAAGAGCAATGCCACTTAAAGCTGCTGACTCTAGGCTAGAACCCAGTAGCCAATCACCGCATATCCCAGCTCTTCCACGAGGGTCAAAGATGCAGGGGATCCCGGGGCTGTTCATAGGCAGTGCGGCACCCCTGTACCAGATTATATATGCTATTAAAAAGCATCACCAATATATGTAGAAGCTTAGAAGAAATGAGATGAAGGCTAGCCTGTATATCTGATTATCTTGCTTCTAAAGCTATCTGTACTGCATAAAAGTATCTAGAAACCAAGTCATGATCATGCCAGGTTCTCATTTTGATGGATCGATCATGGAACTTTTACAATTGATGGAACGAAACTATCTCCATCTCTAGAGAAGTGATAGGTGATATAGGTCTAATGGTGTTATTGTCAGAAACCCAGGTTCTTGAAAAGACGGGACAACATGTAGTTTAACCAGGTATACAGGTCAGTGTCTTCTTGCCCTCGTATTGATCTTCATTCAACAGTATTGCGAATCGAAGTTGAAACAGCAAGTAATTTACTCACCAGAGCTGGACACGTGTATAAATTGGTCTTGGAAGCAATCCCTCTGGCAGTCCGAGAGCCATTTCAACACCCGCCAGCATACCTGCTTTCACCTTCTCAGCTGTGGCAACTGGGATATTTTCCTATGCGATACACATGTTTTGCGTCGAGTCAAACATGCATCCTTAATAGATGAAGCGGTGCAGTTTAATATCAAACCCACATTAATATTTTCAGGCAGAATGTTTAGTAGCAATTAGATAACTTGGAGACAATTGACAAGTATTTCTGGCACTGGCGTCCCAATCATTTTCTATGGTATTGATTAATGGGCAGTACATTCTCTATGGAACAAGCATGGCCAACAGTTATTTGGATCAGCAGTAAGCAAAATATAAAGCGGCACGGCTTGACTATTTAAGACATGATAATTTCCCTCTACTCAGAAATACAAGTCATAACAAACCTGTGGGACCTTGTTTCGTTTCCCATAAGCTGATGTGCTGAAAAAGGTCCAACAGTATGGACCATTATCCGGAGACTTCAGAAGTTTTCTTGAATTATTGGCCATCCATGAGATAGAGTCAACACCTTTCACGAAGGCCCCTTCAAAAGGTGGAGTCACTGTGTTACTTGGAAGAGGAAGTGGATCCTCAAATGCTGCAAGGAGAGCCCATATAGAACTAAGTTCCAGTCTCTGCAGTTAATGGACCAGCCATTTCATTAAGTATAAGAGCTCAAGAATCTCTATTTCATAACATGATTTGACTCAAGTACCTTCATTTGCCTAGCAATTAATGGCAACCCTGAGGAAGCTAGCAGGCGATTCGCACATTTGCCTGTTTGTCAGAGTAGCACCACCATAAGCAAGAGAAAGTACTCCATTTCCTTCCAAACACTTCAATTGAAACTCTATAACATGCACATGAGCAGTTTCAAGTGTACAGCATATGCAATCTCATAATGTGTAGAGTCAGGTGTATCTTCCTCTACACAATTTGGTGAACCCATGAGACAATGGCCATCAAAGTGGAGAAAAAAAAGTAAAACTATGCATCATCATTTCACAGATAGCCCTCCCAATACAAAACATAACATCAACAATAGGGACGAATTTGATTATATACCAGTCCTCAAGATGGGGATAATGAATAACAAAATCGATTGAAATACAAAGTGGGAATCATTGCTGACCAAGAAAGTGCACATTATACTTTAGCTGGATCTTGAAAATCAACTCAGAAATGGTACTAACTAATTCCATAAGAAATTGGCTATTTGAAGAGATACTGAAGCTTACCATTATGTGCTATAACAATAGCATCAAACTGCCCACAATGCTTTCCATTCTCACTCAAATGCCACATTCCATTAAATGGCTCCAGTTTGCTTATCCAGCAAGGTCTCACCACATTTACCATAGATGTCTGCATAAAGTTTCAAACTTTAGCTGGTTAGCACCAGAAAACGCAAAAAGAAAGGAAAAGGCCAGAATTATGGCCAATAGAGTTCATCTAAATAATAAGAAAATGAGTTATATCTTCCACAAAATATTATCCAATGAGACTGCAGGGTTGAATGTCCAGAAAGCGCTTAGCAGATCATGAGAACTCATTTCTCAATATCTTAGCAAAACCACTCTTGAAATATCACTAGAGCATTGTTAACTACCATCACAATATAACAACGTGCATAGCCTAATTGAAGCACCCGTCGAGGTCAAGTTCAATTAGTTCTGACAAATAGCTCTCAATATTTCCCTAGATTGCACCATGACATCTTAGTCCACAATCATGTTCTTAACAAGATGAGATTTTTAACAAAGCATCAACAACAGCGGAAGGAGAGAGGACACAAACATATGAATGATGTCGCATGAGTTACCTCCAACAACAATGAGTCAGCTAGAGGCCGCATTCCATTCACACCAATGTACCTTGGTGGAGAAGAAGGTAGAGGAATAAACTGACCACCAGCTTCAAGCTCTCCAACGGTACCCTGCCACTCTTCGACCAGGCCTTTTTCCCGCCAATCATTAACAATTTCGGCAAAACGAGCATCGCTCACCGTAAAAAACTGTGCCGCATGGTCAAATACCAGCTGCTGAGGTTCTATCACTCTTGTTCCCATCCTTCCTCCCAGACCATGAATTCCCTAGACCAAAAACATTACAATAAACCTCTAAGCAATGTATCCCACCGAAAGTTGTCATCCACGGTTACATCCTTCTCCGACCAAACGTGTTTTTTTAAGCAGAGTCAAGCGTTTAAAACTTAAATTTCATCGTTGAGTTGCAAGAGTAAAACGATATATAGCACAGAAACTTCAGGCAACACAAAAGTACGGAACTTCAGCTTGTTGCTGCCTAAGATTAGGACGAAACTCCGAGGAGTGAGGGAAAAAACTAACCAACCGTGTCGAAAACCGTGGACTTGATCCCTCTCTTCTCCAAATTCAGAGCACAAATCAAGCCAGACATGCCTCCTCCAATGATTCCGACGATAGGGTCGTCAGGGATTGGAGCAGTGAAATCCACCTGCTCCTGGTTGAACGTTTTCTTGAGGATGGACCTCCTGGACGTCCCGTAAGACGATCTTCTGCGGTTCTTGGAGGTGGGTCTGCCGCCGTTCGTGGAATGCTTCTTGGAACTTGAACCGGGTCTGTTCTGGGAAGTGCAGAGTATGAAGGGCTTGGAGGGGGAGAGGGAGTGGCTTGTGGGTTTGGCGAGCTTGAGGGGTTGGAGGAGGAACGAAGTGGAGGCGATGGACGGAGAGAGTGCGGTGGTGGCCATGACTCTTGGAGAGGAAAGTGGAACCGAGCTTAATGCTTATCTCCTGGAGTTCTCTGCCTTTTCTCGGATGCTGGTTTTTGCAGAGTCGATTTGCGGGAAGAGGAAGAACCGGTCCCTCTTCCAGAGTGGCGGCCCCCTTTTGCCCTCCAAACTTCAGTAAATTGACGCACTTTTTAGCATGTTTAAGCATCGAATGAGAGAAAAAAAACTGGTTATTTGACCCACTTTTAGAGAAATCACTACCCTTCAAGAGGCAATTGTTAGGCTGATGATTTTAGGAAAAATGGCACGAATGGTTCATGAATTTTGATTTGTTTAATATAGTTTCCTTAACTTTAGATTAATGTGTAATGTAATCCATAAATATTTGATTTGTACAATATGATTTATAAAATTTTGATATATATTCAATTTAATCTTTGAATCATATGAAAGTGTTCAACGTTACATCTGAACTTGAATTAATAAAAAGATAATATTGATTTATATAATTCAAGAACTAAATTGAACGTATATCAAAAATATATAAATTATACTGAATACATTAAAAGTTCAAGAATCACGTTAAACATTGAGTTAAAATTCAAAAATCATATTAAATAATTTAAAGGTTCATAAATCACATCCTACATTGAACAAAAATTTAGGGATCATTTGTGATATTATTCCATTATTTTATATATCCTTCCTTCTTCTTCCCTTCTTTTCGAAATGCCATTTTTCACTGCCAATTTAGTTGAGGTTGCATTGACGACCATCAAGGCTCCTCTCCTTTTACCAAGTTCTAGCTTAAACCGCTGAATAGATTCAGAGAACATTGAATAAAAGTTATAGAAATCACACAAATAACACCACAATTTCAAAACCCGATAAACTATAGGTTAGTCAGTAATGCATAGTGATTGTCGACCAAGATTTTGCTTATTGTGTTGTCGTCAATGCTGCACAAAGGGAGAGCTTCCATGTCCAGGCGACCACTGCCACGGTGGTCTCTAACAAGAGGAGAGCCAGAGCAAGATGGCGATGGCGCTATTGCTTGCTTCTTAGAAAGACAAAGGAAATTCATTTCATTCTAACAGACTTCGATATATAATCTAGATGGACATCCACACTGGAACCGATTGAGTCGTCCACGTCTAATCCCCGCTGGCGAACGCCTGCTTATATATGCTCATCCTTTCCAGCCTTTTTTTCTCTTGCTCCCAAGTGCTTCTACAAGGTACAGCTGAGCTTTCCTCTCACCTTAGAAGAAAGCATTGTACAGGGCATTTCATTACAGGCAACTTGTTCATATCACGACAGCCACAGAAGAAGCTTCGTTTCTCTTCCCTTGACATTCCAAACACGACATGTAACATGAAGTATTCATCAAAAGGAAAGGACCAATATATATAGTTTCTATAACTACACAAATAGTCACTCTTCTTCCCAGAAACACTAGTACTAGTACAGTTCACAACGGAAGGCACCAACTCTCCGAATATGTAATGATATAACAAGTTCCTTTTTCCCTCAACAACATCATCGATGCGACAGAGTTAAATAAACATATACAATTCACCACAACAAATAAGCTGTCTTCGGATGACAAGAAAACAGGCTATTTTCCTTGCAAGAGCCCTAAACAGCACCGAGACACTCGAGAGTAGTCTGCTTCATTTTCCCAACTGAAGTTAGATGTAAGAGAGAGAAAACGCTTCACTCACGATTGGACCGCGACATCGGTAATTGTTTGCTCTGGGATATTACAAGGAGCAGAAGTTGGGTTCACCGTCTCTTCTTCATGTGGCTGCTCTCTTACTTTGGCCATGGTGTTACCATGTCGAATCCCCACTTGATTCTTAGTTTTTGGAGTTTTGGGACTATTGACCGAGCTGGGTTCTTGTTTGCAACTGCCAATGCTGTGGCGGAGTGCCCGGCCACAGGCTTTGCCCTTTTCCTCTTGTGCAGAGTTGACTGCATCACTGCAGCTCTTTCTTCGGCCAAATTTTGGCGACTTTGGCCGAGTGAGTGGCAACTGTAATATGTATAACCATCCTTTTCATTAGAGCTGGCACAAGAAAAGCTCAAATAGTAGTTGTAGAATCAATTTAAATAACAGGACCCAGCTCAAGTCAAAGTCCAGAGCAGAGAAATTCATTTAATAATGACTCAAACTAGACAGTGAAGAAGTAATGAGACGCAAACAGTACATGGGCTGGTTGATCCGTGGTACTCTTAAGAGTATATAAGATATTCCCTTGAACAGGCTTCTTACCCTAATTTTTCATAATCAACTAACCAGCATGTGTGTGTGTGTGTGTGTGTGTGTGTGTGTGTTGAGAGGGAGAGGAGAGAGAGAGAGAGATTCAAACTATTTTATATCTGGCTAGGCTCAAGTATCGGGAGTCCTGTTACACACCTACCAGATGTAGAACTAGTACAAGAAACAGGAATATCTGGTTAACATCCCTGACAGTCTATGCCTACCAGAATCACAACTTTCGACACAACAGTTCTCCCATACTGACTGAAATAAGTACCCATCAATATTACCTTCTTAAGCTCAGTTTTTGGAGGAGGCCCTTCATAATAGAAGTTTGGCACTGGCTTCGCTCTAACAACCATGTTCTTCCTGAGCTGCTTGATAGCAGCCTCTTGCTCTTCCTGAAAAATTCATCATACAAAGGACAAATCAGAGTAAGTTGATCAACCATTTCTTAAAAAGTTCAAATTGAAGTTAATCGTCAGAATGAAGAGGACATGAGCAAAGTCAGAACAAATGCACAAGCAAAAGCAAGAGGTACGGAAAAAGAACATACCTTGTTCCTTGCTTCACATTGACTTTTCTCTGCCTCCAGAGCCCGGTGTTTTTCTTCCAATTTCATGTAAAACTATATGAAGAAACACGCAATGAATAGGTGGAAAAGTGGCAATAGATGCCAATGAAAGGGAAATTACAGGTGTCATGAAACTTACCTCCTTCCTTCTGTCAGCACGTTCACTGGACCTAAATGTCGGAGCTGAACCAACAGTTATCTTGGATTTAACTGATTTTACTGTTCGCACAGATGCAGCAGCTCTATGCAAAGTTAAGGACAACAGAGTTTATACTAATATAATAAATATTAGCCATTCCTCATACTGGACGATCAGTATACTGTTCATAAAGGATACGAGGAAGCAACAGACCAATTGTCGTCATCATCTTGATGCTTCTTATTATTAGATTGCAGCGGCTTCCTTGAAATTGGGGGTGTGCTTGGCTGGATGACCCAAAGAATAAGGAATATTCGTTAGATCAAGTAGTTCTACAAAAATTCAGGATTTGTCAACTAAAGCGTATATCCGTGCTTGCAAGGAAAACGACGATGCTTACTAAGTGGATCGAATGATGCCAAACTAAGCAAACTTTTAGTGCTCGATCAACACAGACACAATCTCTTCATTCCAGAACATGAACAAAATAAATCGTCATCTATCAGGAATATAAGTTTAAAAAGAGTCCTATTCTCTGGTATTTCCTCCATATTATCTACTTGGAACTTGGAACTTTTGTAAAGCTCGGATCATTGTTCTTTATACCTACCTTTAACATGAAAGACTGCCTTACTACTGGCAAACCATAAGTTGCTTCTACAGAGCAGAGATGAAAAGCATATAAGATCGCTCGGGAATTACCTGGGGACTTCTGAAAGGCGAATTCATATTATTAGCATTCGGTGAGTTCATGCTGACAGGAGATTCAGCTCCGACATGTCGTGTTACACAATTATTCCGCTTTTCGGTAGCCAGCGTGAATGGGTGGGGAACAGTATGATTTGTGCGGCCGTTGGCACTGGATTTCGTCACCGAAGGATTCGACTTTCTATTGTTGGTCAGCTTCTGATCCTCTAGCCTCTCGTTCTTTTCATCAGCCACATCACCGTCAAAGTTCGTGCTCTTAACCCCCAGCACCTCTTGCTTCTCTTGACATTCTTCGAGCGCCGAACTTTCTATTGTGCACTCCTTCACCTCATACTCCTTATCAACGCTGTCTTCTGGGATTCTGGGGGCAACATGGACTTTCTCGAAAGAAGCGCCATTTGCAATCATGGCAAGGCCATTAACCTTCTTGTCCAACTCCACATCTTTGAGTTCCCTCCCCATGGTACTGCATGGTAAAATTGAAAACGGCAGATGAGAAAGTTAAGAAAAGGAAAGGCAACATATAGCAACCAGCAAAAGGTAAACGAATTCATTCGATCTACTCATATGCATCAGACTAAAATTACACACGACATATCTCCCAAAACAACCCAGAAATAAAGAACAGCAAAGGGCAAAGAAAGAAACCAGCCCAGAAGAACAACTTTGCCGGTCATGCTCTATAACAAGTTTACATCCCAGGTATTTAAACCGTTCTTGATCGTGTTTACCTAGTTCCTTCCACAAGCAAAGCTAATCCTTCCATAAGAGAAGCTAACCCTGAACACCTTTTCTCCCTTCACAAGTTACGGTCAAAGCCCACGAAGACAAAGCCAAAAAGAAGAAAACCCTTAATACTTTTCCCTCGAATAGCTCTCTTTAAACCGTGGATCACTGCAAATCTATCGCTGGAAAAGGTGGTGATGAAGCTCCCGAAGGGCCAAACAATATTTGCAAAGCACGCAAACGAAAAAGGAAAACCAGCACTTGCACGAGGGATGACAAACCCAGAGAGACGTGCTAATTGCCCATTCTACTTAAAATGGCGGAATGTCCTTTTCACACCACAAAGCTAGTTCAAAAGCGAAGCGTTGAAAATTCCTCTGGCAACGTTGACTGAGCCTCGACCTTAGCCAGACAATTTCAGTTCGCAACCCACCCCACCACAAAAATCTTAAGCATGTGCAAATATAACCTGGTAATTCCGTGTTTAACTCAAGCAACAAAAGAAACAAAGCAGAAAAAGCAACAGCACGGCGGTTGTTCCTGAGTAGGATCAAGAATCCGAGTTTCGGGACCAGAAAAAGATGTTAGAAACAGGGACAGATTTCGGGGGAACTGGGGGAAAACTAGAAATGCCAGACTATTAATAAAGACGCGCAGATTAGACTTCTCAGCGTTTTCTCTGCTTGAACAGCAGAAAGGGACAAACCAAAAAGGAGAAGATGCACCAACACAAGCTGAAAAATTGGCCCCAAAAAAACAAAATTTTGATTCATGAAAAATCTTAAGCAAGCAAAATCAGCAGGACCCAAGACAGAAATGGAGCGAAAAAAATTATAAAAAAAAAAAATGTTTGAGCGTCGGAGGATCTAACTGAAAGAAACCCCAGAAGGCTTAGATAGAGAAAGAACACCAAGAAAATCTCATTTTCAAGCACATTTCGCATGCACTAATCAAACCACTCATATAGAAACCCCGAGCAAGATAACATGGCAGAAAACCCAACACCCCATCTCGTTAAAAACTAGAAAAGACCACAGCTTTCGCACAAAAACCGAACCAGAAGAGAAGAAGGAAAAAAGGGGCAAGGCGGAAGAGATTGACCCGCATTGCAAGAACTAGACACGAATCCGAAACAAGAACCTCATGAGGACCTGAAAGGGATGGAATGCAGGCGATTCCCTCCGGCTCCCGGCCCGATCTGACAAGATCTCCCGACGACCCTTCAACCCTTTCCTCCTCTTCTCTTCTCTTTCCTCAGAAAACTAACAAGAACGCATTTCCATTATTGTTTTTTTTTTTTTTTGGGGGGGGGGGGGGGGGGGGGGGGGGGGTGCGTCCCTTTTTCTCAAGCCAAGGAGAGAGAAAGAGAGACAGGGGAAAAGGGAAAAACAGTTTTTTTTTTAATGTTGTCTCTGTTGGTGGTGGTTATATATAGTGCGGTTTTTCCAGTAGGTGTAATTTGCTCTCTCTTTTAAATTTAAAAAAAAAAAAAAGATTTAGTTTTGGCTGACCTCGTTGTCGAGTTCGATTCTATCCTGTGGGGGAGAAGGAGAATTTCGGGTGTGCGGACGGGGGTTGACGGCGTTTGCCGAAATTAACGGCGCGAGGAAGGGGGAAGAGGGGGTCCTTTTGGTATTAATGGTTGGGTGTCTCTTTTCGTTTTCGATCCTCTCCGGCTTTTTTTGAATTGGCTTGGCTCCTTTCTTTCATTTCGCTCACGCAGGAAAAGTGACTGGTGGGATTCAAATTTTTGGAGGGACTGAATTTATTGAGAGTTAAAACTCTTGTTGTGCTCGTGGAGAGCTGTACTTTTTGAACGGGAGAGGGCGGGTGCGGGTTTTGGTTATCTGTATCGAGGTGACTTGAAAGGAATAAGTATGTGGCAATGATTCGGAAACTTTTGAAAATAATTGAGATTTATCTTGATGATTATGATCTTGAATCCATCTTCTCCCTTGAGGATGAATCATTGGAGAATACCATATTTGTTGTCGAAATTTGTATTAATGAGGATGAAATGTTAAGTGACAATAGTAGTTCATACTTTTTTATGGATAATGGTACAAACAGTCTTTGAACTATAACCTAATATGAAGTGTAATTCCCGGTAATTTTTTTGTATATATTTGATACAATTCTTGTATTATATGAAATGTTTAATATAGTCATTCCATTTATTCAAAACCAATAACTACGTTGAATATTTTCATATAGTTTAGGGATTATCTTTGACATGTACAAAAAATTCAAGGACTACATAAAACAATTTAAAAGTTTATGAATCGCATTACCTATTGGGCTAAAGTTTAGGGACTGCATTGAATAGATTAAAAGTTTATAAATCAAATTGCATATTAGACAAAAGTTTATGGACTACATTTAATTGATTAAAAGTTTATAAATCAAATTGCACATTAGACAAAATTTTATGAACTGTTTTTGTCATTATTCCACCGTGGAGGATCAATTTGATTCACAATCCTTACCATTAGGATTGTTTATTAGAGTTGACAATTTGCCAACTCAAATGTTAAATTAGAGATTACTTTCATATTTGACCTACTAATTGGATTAGTTAGTTTCCACCATGGAGGATCAATTTGATTCCCAATCCTTATCATTAGAATTGTTTATTAGAGCTGACAATTGGACCGACTAGGCCAACTCAAATGTTAAATTCATCACTAGATTACTTTCATATTTGAGGGGGGAGACCTACTAGTTGGATTAGTTAGTTTCCACCATGGAGGATCAATTTGATTCCCAGTCCTTACCATTAGAATTGTTTATTAGAGTTGACAATTGGACCGACCATGCCAACTCAAATGTTAAATTCATCACTTGATTACTTTCATATTTGCTTCTATAGCCTCGAAATCATTCTCGAGACTTTTTTTTTTTCTAATAAATTTCTCGAAGTATCTAACTATTCTTTTACCCGAATTATTTGTCGGGGTCTTAGTTTTTGAATCTTTATAGATTTCAAATCAACTTTAGGTTAGTCTTGCGATTGCTTTAAAATTTGGATTTGAAAATGCCGAAAAGACCTCTTAAAGAAAATAGATAAATAAGTGACATCCGGTGAAGTGTCGCTAAAGTTAATTGATTCCATAACACGTCAGTTTCAGAATGTTAGCTCTCAATTCCATCGAGCTGAATTTGCTAGACCAAAAAACTTCCTTGGAATCAAATCAATCGACTTCCCAATTAACCCGATAATCGGATTCATTCCACAATCTTAACGACTCATCATAAATTACTTTTGCTTCACGATCAAGCATGGATCTCCCAAATCAGCGGTTGGGGGAGCGAATTCAATCCTCACGCCCCTTCTTCTTGTCCCACTCTCTTTTGAGCTCTTTGTATTTAGCGAAAAGACATCTCGAGAAAAAGCCTTAATCATCATCATCATCATCATCCATCGTCTGGTCCTGCTCCATCACGTCTCTAAGACTTCCCCCCATCCATTTCTTGTCCGTAGTGGGAAAAGCTTCGACCGCCGGGCACGCTGCAAGAAAATAAGAGGTTAAAAAAAGGAAAAGACCAAACTTAAGTAAATGAATTCCGTAGAATACACTACAAGTCACGTCAATTTGACGGTTAACCTTCCTAATTTTTTCAATTAATTAGCAGGCAAAAGTCGGATTAACGAAAAAGCAGCGGATCACAGCACACGATTCCACGGCGTGTTAGAGTTGAAGTTGGACTCCGTCGGCTGACGAACGAGACGTGGATTTCGGTTCGTTTTATTTTTCTGTATTATTATATCATCACCATCATTATTATCATTGTTATTATCATTATATTATAATTAGCAGTATTTCTATTTTGATCCTCTCCGGAACGGCAGATACAGAGACGTGCCTTCCTTTCACCGATTTTTTGTCCTCTTCGAGGTCCCATGTCAGGGACTCCTCGTGGGCTTTTTTTTATAATATTTTTTTTAATTGTAGATTCGGCCATTTCTCCATAACCCCTTTTTACAGATTTTGGTTTAGCGGCATTAACGACAAAAATAATAATTAATTAATTATATGAAAGTGTTTGCTAGTTGATTTGTAGTTTGGGTCTCGGCCGAATCTGCTCACTAATAACATTACTTTTGCTTACAATAATTTAAAATAATAAGCTACCGGCCGAGGTCGCCGCCTATCTTGTCTGACGGGTCCTAAGATTTATTCATTTTTTTATCGATTACAGAAAAAAGAGGCCGATGCCCACTTAGGAAAATAAAAACTACTCTTTAGTAGGGTCTTTTTTAGTTATGTTATTTATCTATTAAGGTTATTTGGAGAAAATGAGATTACTTATCAAGTGAATTCATAGCCGTTCAAATGTCTATCTATTTAAACTTTATTCGGAATTTCGATGACTTTAGTCTAAACGGGAATAATTAAGAGAAGATTCTATGGCCGCGAATGTGACGTCCAGATCGTTGAGCAGTTAATCACTAAATTAAGGCCCACATTATAAATTGATTTGCAATTTCCCCCACAAATCATCATTGTCTGGCCTTTTCTTCTCATGACGTCCATTCAACGAAATAGGTAATGCTCCTCATGATGCACGCCTCGGCCAAATGCGAATAATTAGTCATAAAAAATAATTAACAGAAAAAATGTATAAAAAGGGGGACAAATTCATTCCACGTTTATTTATTTGTATTTTTTGGGCTTTTGTAATCATGTGAAAGGTAGTTTTAATTTGGTTGTTGTCTCCAATCATGGCCTCCCCAATATATTTTTTACTAAATTAGTTTTAAGATTCCGTGCAAGTGTTTTTTTTTTTTAGAACAGACAGATTCTGTGCAAGTGTAACCAACTCAATAATGGACTCCTTATCTAACCACTATTCCTCGTGCATAATTCAAATTGGGCAGCTTAATTTATGTAATGCAACTCGTTAATTCCATATTCCGCTGAGTCATATCTCACACGCTATAAAGATGCCTTAATTTATTAAATTAGTCATAACTTCTCTTCATTTTGGTAATTGAGATTATATATCCCTAAATATGGCATAAAGTTTTATTCTCCAAGTTGGCCTAGCTGGTTGGGGCATGAGATTATTTCCAGCACTAAAACTAGAGATTATCCATTCAAATTCCATCAATTGCATGCAAACGATCATTGATTATGGCTACTGAATCAAATCACATTTGTGAGATTTGGGTGGTTCTCACGGGATTTTGTTTGGTTTTTTATTCCAAATCTTTGGAATCAAGAATAACTTGTCAGCTTATAAAGTGGACATGGTCGGTTCTCGGTTTTATAAACTATGAACTAATCATGTTTGGGTCGAATTCTAGTACCAAGGTAGGAGTCAATCACCCATGGTTAGGGCCATTTGCATAGGCCAAACACCCAAATTTAATCCGTTCACAATTTCCTCATAATCTACTTCAAAACCATCGAAAACCTTCGAAATCACATGGCGTGCCATCTTTCCCGAATGCGCATTTTTCAAGTCGTCATTGGAGTAGCGTCACGGAGAAGCTCAAACAACAATGTCATTAGGGTATTATTAGCCATGAATTATGAACGATAATTTATTTATGAACGTTGCCCCATCAATCTTAATTAAGGGACAGTGATGGAAAACTAACTCAACGATAAGCAAGAAAACATCTATGTCCGAAAAGGCTATGCCCACCTAAATGCGTCCTAATCTCCAAGCCTTTTCGTTGGTCGTAAATCTTTGAGCTTAAAAACACTCGCAATTTAATCAAATCTATGGACTACACGTATTGACCTTGTTATCATATTGGGGACCCCAAAATCTTGGATGCAAGCGAGACAGGATGGGAAAGATTTGTCCAGTCTACTGTGCTTTCTGTGCCTTTTCAACCCAATTGCTAGGGAAGCTTCCTGCTCCTGTTTTCTTTTTATTCTTATTTTTTTCAATAATTCAGTAAAAAAATCCTGCTTTAACAACGATTGCTCATAAAGTCTAATCCACTTTTTTTACTTTAAGGATTATTTATTTTAACTTATTCTACATAAAAAAGGAGGATAATTATATAAATAAGCTTTAAACTTTGTCGTAATATGTAATATAATTAATGAAGTTCTAATTATGCTCAATGTAATATCTTAATAATATTATAATATGCAATGTCTTCCTTGATATTTTAATTTATTTAATCCGATTCATAATTTTTTTTGTACATATATAGTTCCCATATTATGACATTGCATATTGGGTAAAAAAAATTAATGACCCTTTATGTAATTTTTTCTAATAAATTCTTTATTGATTTTCTCACTAGAACTTAAAATTAACTCTAAAAAATTCACGAAACACTATAGATGATTCCATATCTTGGAATTCTTACATTTTGAAAAATTTCGAGCATCTTAGTCAATAATAGTTAGTTTTTAGGAAACTAGTGTGCTTGTCGCAACTTAAAAGGAAAGTTTAACGTAACCTTTTAATTTCTCACTAGAGTCTAAAATATTTTTAAAATTTTGAAAAAAAATGAACGAAAGAGCATATCAGGACTTGCATGTCAACATATATATATATGCTAAATTTTTGCAGATTTAAGATTTAAAAAAAAAAAGTCACAATGCACTCACTGAAAGATTTGGAAAATGAATAAAAATTCGAAAGCAAATATCACTCCAACCAAATCTCGAAAAATCCGAAAAGAAAGCAAAAAATCAAAGCTAATGAGTCCATGATAAACACAAAAATGCTCGCCACATTCAATTGTTTCTTCAGAAAGATGAAATTGCTGAATGTCACAGCTTAAATAGCCAATGCGCAAGCAAACGGTCCAACCCAATCTGCTAAAGGCGGAATTTGCTTTTTTGTGCTTGTCCGTACTTAAAAAAGCCCCCTGCTTTGTCCATTTTTTAACTTTGCACCCCCCACGAAACAAAAATTTACATATAAAGCACAACTACCCCGCTTCACTATTCCTTTACCCGCTTCTCTAATTTGAAATTTCACTTGACTTTTTTCTCTGTGGCTCTAGAATTTCTACTACTAGTTTTTAATTAAATTTTTTTTTGGGGGCTTTTTAGGACACTCTAGATTGGATACCCTTTCTAAACAACCAGCATACAATTCAAAATTTGGTGCTTCTGTATCCATTGGGGGACCAAGGAGTGGAGAGGCACTGTCTTTTTCCTCCGCACATGCTTATCTCAGTTATGAGATCTGCAGCTCTTTTGAAGCTCATCCATGAATCAACTTCAAGAAAGATTCCACTCGGTGCAGACAATATCTGTGACAACACTAATGTCTTAGCTACAAAGGCTGTGTTTTTGCTCTTTTTTTTTTTTTTTTTTGTTCTTTCTTTCTTGGTAAGAGTTTGAACGAGAAGGCATGGTCCAGGATATAGTGGGCAAGACTGGAGACTGAAGAGTCAAGTGACCTTGGACAAGAATATCAGTGAACTGTCCGCCATGAGACCAGGAGACATTCTTTGTTTTGGCCCCTTAAAATTAGAAAGAAACATTTCAAGAGACCAGGACACAAAGTCCTGAAGCCCCCCCAGTTGTAGCTGTTCCTCAAAGTCACAATTCAAGTTTGGGATTTATTTTTATATCGGACCGAAAAATTTAAACTCTGGATTGAGACGTGGGTGATAAGAATGAGTTGGAGCTGTTTGAGTTGTTGAAGTTTATATAGAATGAGATCTCTAATATGAAGACTTAGAGGAACGGGAATTAGAAGCACAATTAATGGGAGGTATTCTCTCCTATTCTATTTAATGTTCACAGGAAAGCATAGTACGTGCTTAGTTGGAAATTTTCATTTATTCCTATGGTGTCTATCACGGTTCTCACGCCGGATTATTAGCTTCAAAGTCGATCGTAGTGAATTGCGAATGAGTTAGACATCTTTTCTTTCTTTTCTTTTATTTCTTTCCTTTTTTTATTTCTTTTCTATTTTTCAAGACTAAACAAAAACCAGGGTTTGTATTATAATTTGATGTGCAATAGGCAAAAGTGGGGCTTCAGTATTGTGTTAATTAGACAATAGCTTTTTATGATGACAGGTTATACATGCTGTAAAATGATTATTGGGCACAGTGGACCCTTTCTAAAATAAAATAGGGAAAAAGAAATAAAGAGAGAAGTCTGAAAAGATTGGCGAAGACTACAAAGTCAGGCACAGGACCTGTGTGAAAATTAGGGGGAGGTGGGAATGCTTTCACTGTTCTGAAGCTGAACTCCATAAATCTCTACGTACCTAATGCAACAGACCCAACTGTAAATAACCGCGAGAACATTAGAAACGGACCCATCAAACGGATAGATCAGATTAGGTCAAGTTGAAAATTATCTTACTCAAATTGACCTCATTTCGTACAATACAGATCTAATGAACTATACTTGATTCGATCTGACCCGACCCATATTAAGTCAAGTCGAAAATGGTTGTTTGATCCAAATTAACCTTCCTTCATATAATACACTATACTTATTTAATCCGACCCACCCAATCCTTATTGTTAAAACACTTTTATATCTAATTCGATTTAAGAAAGCTCATGATTAAACTAAGGTGAAAACATGGAGTGAGCGAGTATGAGGTGAAGAACCGTAAAGAGGAGAGAGTCATATAAATGGATTGTGTCTAAATAAGATACGAACCTATTTTACACTCATATATAATCTGTTTACAATTCATAGAGTTTGGTCTAAATTCATTTATTGAATGCAACCGATCCACATAACAATCCAGTTCATTAAATATGGGTCGAGAAATAAGTTTATGATCGATATCGATAGGTCCACTTAAAAACCTGTATCAATGTGTTTTTAAATTCTACCTGCCCTCCCCTGTTGCCTTCTTTCCTAGGAGATGTGTAAATGTCAATGAAACGCGTGGCTGTGTGTGAATGTGTGGGGGTGGTGTTCATTGACCGTCCTTCACGGCTGGAGTAGCCATAGAGGCAGAAAGTGAATGATGGATGGAGAATGGAGGAACCGCCCTTTTCAAAATCAGTGGACTTTGTGCCCACCATGTCCCCCCCGCCTTTTGACTATTCCCACTTGTGACTTCTCCCAAAAACTAATATTTGCGCCGGTCAAAAAGCTTCCATCATGTTTATTGAAAATTTAACATTCTTTAAATAAAGATTCAAAGGGATAAGATGAGCTTCGTTCCAGTTTCCTTGTATTGGCACACCACAATCATTCCCATAAACTCCCATATATCCTATGGTTATGGGCCATCATCACACTCCACGCTGGGGGTTGAGAAAGTCAGAGGAACGAAATTCAACCCCGGATTTCAATTTCTCTAGTAGCTGGCTTAACCTCAGCATTAAAAAATTGTGAAATTTTTACTCAGATAATCAATGTATAGAGCTCGCCGGCTGTTAAGAGATTTATTATGGAGATTTACATCTTGCCCTTGATTATGCACATTTTTGATTGACTATAATTAATGCCGTAGGCCGGTAGCATATTGTTCAAGAGTCTCCTATATCCTTAATGTGTATAGAATTACATAATTTTCCCTTTTACAAATTTCCTATTCAGGGTGAAAAATCATTAATGTGAATCCCGCTCGTCAGAATAATTTTCTTCTAACACACAAGGTAGTTCCCTTTTACAAATTTCCTATACGTGTTGAGGTTGGAGTGACTCTCACAACACGAGACCCAAATTGGAAGTAGGTGATATTAGTAAAAGTTGGGTGACTCTCTCTGTTTTTATTAAGTCGATGACCTTTTTGAAATTTCCGCCTCACTCACCGGGGCTTCGAGGGAGATCAAGGATGGTCCCTTCGTGCTGTAAATTCTAGATCTTTGTCGTGTACTGGGGACACTTCTTTATGTCAACCTCACACCTGCCTCCTTCGACACCATACTTCCCCCGCATTAATTAAAAAAGAAGAATTCTTTCGCCCAAAAAATATAAAATGGAGAGAACAAAAAGCAAAAAGTAAGTGTAGAAGTTGAACATAAAGAGTCTATTTGTGAAAGTAGCAAATTGGCGGCAAGTCTTGACAAAACAAAAGGTGAATCAAATTTGGTTTGCCGTGTTCAAGAACCCCATGTTGGACCCGCCCTTCCCAAAATGCCTGTGCTAGCTTTATTGTCGCTTTGAGTTTTGTGAAGGCAATTAGAGATGATGCATCTCATATCGATGTTTCAAATCTACTATCATGTGGGTCTGTGAATCTACACTTTATTAAGATTTCGTGTGATTCATCGGCTTTCTTGTTTGACTTTGAATGTATGAAAAAATTGAGATTATTTTGGGTTGGTGGAGGATGACTTTTGCGTATCTTTCTTAATACATCATGTCTCACCCAAATGAGGGGTGAGCATGGTTATAGAGTAAAGCTTGAAATTGAATAACCGAATTAGTGAGAATATGTTCGGTTCTATGTTCAAAGGTAGGTAGGATAAGTTTCAAGTTCCAAAAACTAGATAACCTGTTTCGATAGGTAAGTTATAGGGTCTAGATAAGTGAACTTGGAACTTGAAACCTAAAACAAGTTTTGTGATTTTCTTGATCTATATCTTTGCATAATACTAACAATATATCATAGCATTCGATAATGAGTGTAGAATATGAACTACTAGTTTAAGTTTCAATTTTATGACCGAGGTATTTATTTCGTCAATGTTTCATATTCTTCATATGTCAAATATAAGTTGTGGTCAACAAATTATAACACCAGTCGATGGTCATTAAAGATGATAACTTGTAATCATTCAATTAATATTATAGATTGAACTTGGGTAAAATTTTTAATCAACCCTAAAACCCGTGAAAAGATAGGTGGTAGGTTCTAAGATATGTATGGTAGGTTATAAGTTTCAAAAAATAATAAACTTGTTTCAATAGATAGGTTATAAGAATAACTTAAAACCACTCACCTCTAATCTAAATTATTATGTTTCTCGATCTTAACGAAGGAAAGGATTTTGTAATCTCCCCAACATCCTTCTAAAATTGAACTTATAAAGTCCAGCGATTTTGCAACCTTATTTGATCCAAGAGAGCTCACATTAGTAAGAGGATTGTGCTCGAAGAAATTATAAATTTTAACCTCAACAAAGAGATTTATGACTAAATTGGTTAAATTAAAATGTTTAGAACTGAATTGACAAAAATAAAATCAGTTTATGACTTTTTGTGTAATTATCCTAAAATTTGTCTATATTGGTTCGTTTACTCGGTCGGCAAGGCGGTGATATGGATCGGGGGACGTAAGTTCCGTGCATCCTAGAAAGAAAAAGCTAGTTTAGGATGCTACCTATCCGTGCATCCTCGAAAGAAAAAGCGAACGAAGAAAGAATCTGCCGACCCTGCGGATCTTGCTGAGCTGAGTTCCATGTACCCAAAAAAAAAAAAAAAGACTCAGAACGACAAAGCGGGCGTGGAAAGCGCACACGACACCCACGAAGTTTCCATGCATAAAAATAAAATAGCATAGGTTCCACTCCATTACAGGGCCCATTTTCAATGGAATTTAAGATCTGGGGCATGCTGGAAATCAATTTTTTCCTCCCCATTTTTCTACAATTTTTTTATGCTTTTCCTTGCACGGGTGGGAATCTCTCCGGATTGAACCGAAAAGCCCTTTTGTCTAAATCCAACGCGTCATATTCTGCATGAAAAGCTGTATGTGGGTATGCACACACAGTCATGGCCCATCCCCTGTTGTGTCTATTTTGCAAATCTTAATCACCGACCAATCCGTCCCTAAAGCACCCCTCCGCGGCCATGAATCGGGAGCCTCTCCTACTCTTATCCTCTCCTGCCCCGCCTAAAAAAGAGGAACAATGATTGGACAAAACACCCGAGAATTGTTTGGTGCAGGTTGACTGATATGAATTGGGAAGATCCCTCTGGAGATGCCATGGCGTATGGTCATGTCGGTTGAAGAAAAGGCAGAGCTGGTTGGGATGGCCTGCTCATCAGATGCAGCATCGTGCTCCTGGCTTTGACCCCTCTGCGAAAGTGTCCAACTTTCATTTTTTTTTTTTTTTTCTTGACCGAGGGAGAGATTCGGGTGAACAATCATCCGACTTTCAGTAATTCCACAGTGCTTTCAGGATGAACGTAGTAAATAGGCAGGGATCAAATGAGAGTTGGTCAGATCTAAGGAAGGCACGCTGGCCAACAAAGGAAATGCATTATGAGAAAATCGCGGATTTAGATCTGCATCTTCAAGTCCTGTAAAAAGGAAGAGATGGCGTTAGGTTAAGCTGTTTTAATTGCGCGACTTTCTCTCTTGCTATTGGGTGTGGAGCTCTCAATCGTGGCTACATAAGTTCCATCATTGTTACTTATGTTGGCCCGGCGAGGGGGGGTAAAAGATGTGCTCTTTTTGTGTCATCACAGTTAGTGAAAATTTAAGGGAGGAAGTTTCCCTCGGAATGGGACCATTCACAAGGGAGAGTATCCCAATAATCTTCGTTTGGTCTCGTTCCACGTAATTGAAGCTTACAAGCCCTCTCTCTAAATGCACTGTCACCCTCACATCAAGTCGGATCTGTTTGCTCACCATTAGTGCGCAGCACTGCAATCCAATCATTTTCAGACACACAGAGAGAGAGAGAGAGAGAGAGAGAGAGAGAGAGGGGCAGAGGCCAAATGGAGGACAACTTTAATTTGTTAGATGCAATTACTGGTGATGGATACTGAGGCACAGTTCTTAATCAGAGGGGTTGCTCTTGATTGAGACTCCCGGATGCCATCCCCTTCCCCTTTTACCAGAACTCAAAGCATTTCAGTGGGGTTTCCGATTTGTCGGTTCAGCTTGTCTCTCGTTTTAATCATTTTACGTTTGTCTTGTTTTCCTTCCTTGCGAGAACTTCGGCATTCCATGTCTCGATTTACTGTCACGACAATGAGGCGCGCAGCAACTTAAACCAAGAGTTTTTAAAGCTTTGAAGAACTGCACAATTGAGTTCTTTTTTTGGTCAGTCACAATGAGTTCAGTTTCTCTTTTTCTTGCCTTTTCCTCACTCCAAAACATCAATGAACAAGTTGGGTCCAATCGTGTCTAAAGGTCTTTACCCGGACCCCTCTATGATTTAAAAGGGCAGTAAATTTCTCGCAAAATTATTGGGTTTAGGTGGGCCTACGTGGCCAAAATTGCTTGCCTAGGTTTGCCCAATTTGCAGTTAAGACAGTGTCGGCTCATGCGTGTCTCGACGGACCCAACTGGTTTTGAGCTCATGATCGGGTCTACTACAAACTTAAAGAAATAGCTTTCATGAGCCTTTATAGCTCGTTCTTGCTTATTCCCTACTTCAACAAGCACCCTTTGCCAAGACCTTTATCTTCTAGCAACAAAGAGGAGGAAGAGGCGGGCAAATGGGCCACACCAAAATAGGGCACACCTCTCAGGCCCAAAGAAGTCCATGGAGGGCCCATTTCTGGGTCCGTCTCATTTTCTGGTCAAGTTTTCAGATGAACATATCTCGCTGGTGTCTGGTTTAGAAGAATCCACAATCAGGTCTTGCTCAACCCTGAAACCGGGCCATCTCAGGGTGTGCAATAATCACTAAATACTTGGTCATGCATTCTCAAACAAAGGGTCGCCTCACGGTTTTCTCTCACAAAATCAATGCTCTTTCCCTTCTCTTTTGCTATTTTCACTCCCAGCCATCAATCCCAAAACGGATTTCCCCACACAAGTCGTCACTCCCTTTTCTTGGCAAACTCCCACCATTCTAGGCTCTGGATGACCTCTATATTTATATATAATGGGGGAACTTTCTTCGTTTTCGTTGCCGGATCCATTAAGTGATAAAACAGATAAAGAGAGAACTCGAAGATTTGTATGACAATGGCTGTTGAGACACTTGTGGCGTCGTCGGAGAATGTTCTAGCCCCGAAGAAGAACAGGATTCAGGTGTCCAATACCAAGAAGCCCCTCTTTTTCTATGTCAACCTTGCCAAGGTGTATAGCTTCTCATGATGTGTCGCTTTCTCCTTTATCTGGCGCAGTATGAGCTGATTCCATTCAATTATAGATCTACTAGTTAATGCCGCATCAAAACTCGAGTTTGGTTTCATATGGATGCAATGTTGCAAGCTGAAAAGTAGTAGTTACCAACAGGGTGTGCAGTTTTCCTAAGTTCTAAAGTTTCTCTGTCTCTGCGATGCAGAGGTACATACAACAGCATAATGAAGTTGAGCTTTCTGCTTTGGGCATGGGTAATCTTCAGCTCTCTCATTTTACTTTCCCACTTCCTGTCGTTTGGAATCGATTATTTGTTTGCATATCCATTTGAATCTCGTCATACGACCGCATAAAACTTGGATGGCGAAATGTTGATGTTTTAGGTTTGTGGTGAACAAAGCTTTTATGCCACACCTAGAGTTAGCACATAACTATCGGAAGAGTGAACAAATTACTCATCTCGGTTAATTTTTGGATACTGCAAGTCGTTAAAAGTATTCTAATACCCGATATGCATATAATCACAGCAATTACGACCGTCGTCACAATCGCAGAGATACTCAAGAACAATGGCATTGCTACCGAAAAGAGTATGCCTTTGCCTCTTCTTGCAGTACTTTTGTTGCTTGACATTAACCAATCCCGTTTGATATCTTTCATTCATTTACTTGTGATGGAACAGAGGTTTTGACATCATCGGTTGGAATGAAGGACGAGAACAGAGGGCGGATGATCCAAAAGGCCAAGGTTTCATTTTCTTTTTGCCCCTCCTTTTGCAATAGCAATCCATCTGGAAATAGTTTGAATCCTTGTAGGCTATTGACCCTTCTCCATTTTGACATTAGATTGAGATCGTGCTAGAGAAATCTGATAAAGGCGAAAGCCCCCCAGAGGCGGCTGATACAAGCGCAGAACCAACCGCAGCTAATACAGATGCAGAAAAGGCGACGACTGATACAGCGAAAGAACCCACCGCCGCCGCAGCCGATGATGAAAAGAAGTGACGATTAGGATGGGTCACGTCAATTTCGATCTCTACTTGATAAGGTCATTCTTTCTAAAATCTATTTAGGCATTGCCTGCCTTTACTGGAGCAACTCTGTGGCTAGTGTTTTCGTTTTCAATTGCATAACCAAATATGGATCTGAGTATAGTGTATGAAGCTTAAAAGAAAGGAAAAAAAGAAACATGTAATGGATGATAAAGTTAATAGGGGAAGTTGCAGCTGTCTGTTTCCCAGCATGCAGAGTTGTAAAGTACCGTCGAGAAAGTTTGCTAATTCAATCCTGGCTTTTTTGCTGACGTGCTGGACGTTTGAAGGGTTTTCTGCTTTTGACTTTCCTAATTTCTATCCTCTCCCCTTTTCTATCCATCAGAACATCCAAAGCAGGTACTTTTTTAGAGGCTTGATATTATTTTCTGGCCGTGCATAGTTCTGTCGTGTGCAAAACTCATCCCATCATCTCTCTCTCTCTCGATAATCAAACAATGCCAGAAGATGACTTCAAGCTTACAACGACACATTGTCAAATGAGGGGCAAAAGTAGGAGCAATGTTTGGAATGAAACTAAGGAAAGCACTCCTGAAAAGTCGGAGGAATGATTATCACCCCATCCTAGACAAATTGGTCGTCGAAAAGTTCTGGGCCTTTATAGGCGCCCGAGTTTTCAAATACGATATAAATCAAGTATAAATCAATGGTTTTTTTTTTTTTTTTACCTCTTAAGATGACATCTTTTTCACCTTCATTTAAGGCCACTGTTCCCCACGAAGAAGTCTCCATCAGTCCATGAATTTCCATCTTCACCTGCCGGCCTCATCACATTGGTTTTTGCACCCATTTTCGATCTCCTTTCCTACCTTTCGTTGCCCTTCCCCATCGGCAAGACCTTCTGCATTCAGTAATAACTTTATGTTCTTCGTCGCAGTCCATCCTGACCTCCATTCATCATAAATGGCTCGACGTACATCTCCAACCTCCTTTCCATGTCGGGCCCCTTCTCCAGCATCTTCCCCTTTATCCAGATCTTTTTTATTTTTATTTTTGTATATTTCCCTCCCCCTTCCCTCAATATTACTATGTCAGATGAGGACTTATGTTGAAAATGGGGCAAGCTTTGGAATGAAGAAAATGTGGAATGATTATCCAAAAAAATCCTATACTTATTGTATGACGGCTAATTTATGTTTAAACCTTTAAATTGAGTATGACGATCAAATTTGTCCCATCTTGCATTTAGTGCATGTTCAAGATAAGATAGAATTGGATATAAAATAAATTTAGGCTGGATAAAATTATCTCATAGGGAAGGTCTGACAATAAAAGTGGATAAGATTTATAATATTCATAATATGAAATTTTTTCTCAAATAAAAAAATCTTAAATTAATGAATTTAAAATTATATTTCAATATAAATAGTATTTTAATTATAATAAAATAAATTCAAAATAAAAAAATAAAATTAATTTAATCCTATTTTTACTTATATATTATAATTTAATTATATCTTATAATATAAAATTAAATATATATTTATATATTTATATTTATTACCTATTTTAGGCATTTTAGTATTTTAGGTATATTAGTACAATTTTCTATTAATAAAATTTTATTTGAGAATTATGGAAGGGGAAGAAAGAAATAAAAAAATTAATTGAAAAATAGAGGGAAATAAAAAAATAAAAAAAAAAAAAAGTTACAAGAGATTTTTACCATCTTTGTCTACAAAATTTATGATTAATTTATATTGATTTGGCATTTTAACCAAATAATATATATGATACAATGTGAATATATCCTACATTGTCACTACAATTACCAAATAGTGAATATGATATAACAACATTCTCTAAATTTTATATTCTATCCTAGTTATAAATCCACATGACTAAACGTAACCTAAAATTGTGCTAATTTAGTTTTAAACCGTTTAGTGATTTGCCAATTTAGTTATAAAACTTTTTTGAGTTTTGTTAATCTAGTTCTAAACCTATTATTTGGATAATTAGCTGAAATGATTATATTGATAAATTATTAAAATATTTATGATTAAATTGATTATCGTGTAACTTGGACAATTTTTCTCCATTCATTATTCTAGATGGGGTTTTACCCCCAAGAACATTGCTAGGCCTGCAAACGATAACATGTGAAATTCGTGAAGTATGGCAATGATAACAAATCGAACATTTCCAATTTATGAATTGAATTTTGAATTCTACAAACGAAATGAGGAGCAAAGGTTCTGGCCAACGAGCGGTGCCTCGAAGATTTGTTAAGATCGCCGAAAACGGTAATAAAAAGACGGACCAACCAGGCATTTTCCGAAGATTCGCGTGCTTTAAATATAAAGAATATCCGTATTTCCAAGGTGCACAGCTAATGCCCTTCAAATGACATTTCTCCAAAACGCCCCCCACCCCCAAAGAAACAAAAGAAAAAAATCAATCGGGTCGGGAGGGCCATTTTCGTCAGCGCAGCGGGTAAAAAAAGAAAAACGGGGGGTGGCTCCACGCGAAATTACGAGCTTATCATCTCCGTCCACAAAACGCGAATTCCCCCCCGCACCTCATCGCAGATACCATCTACTCTCCCCTTCTCCTTCCCTCTCTCTCTATCTCTCTCTCTCTCTCTCTATCTCCTCACTTTCTCTCTCTTCTGCGAGCGAAAACCTAGAAGCAAGATTCCCCCCTTTCCAACCCCCTCAGGTGAGCATCATCAATCTTCGTCTAGGGCTCACCGTCCGTTCACGTTCTCTCGGGTTCCGTCGCTTCGATCGTTCCCGATTAGGGATCTTTCCGGCCGCCGTCGCCAATTGCTCCGGCGAGCTCGGTAGCGTTAGCTCCCGCTTCTGTTTGTGCCGTTCTTCGTTCTTCCCGTGTCGGGGGGTGCTGTTTTTGTCGGGCGAGATGCCGTATCGATGTTTCGCGTCGATTAGGGTTTTGGGTTTCTTGGTTCCGTTTCGTCGGATGAGAAAGTTGCGATTTTGCGTGTAGTGGATTCGTTGGTGAAGAGATTGGGGGCTGCCCGTTTTAGTTGTTGTGGAGATGCGGGCGGGTTTCATGTGCTTTTTCCGCTTTCGTGCAGGACTTATGGCTGAAGTGGAGCTGAACCTCGAGGAGCACAGCCTCGAGGAGCAGAACGACGCGGTCGCCGAGGCCGAGCAGAGCCCCGAGGAGCAGACGGCCCTCGAGCAGGCCATCGAGGAGACTCTCCAGCCGACCCCCGAGGAGGAGGAGGAGGAGGTGGAGGAGGTGGAGGTGGAGGAGGAGGCGGAGGAGCTTCCCGAGGAGAAGCCGCAGGAGGAGAGCCCTCCGGCGGCGGCCGGAGGAGCTGCTGCCGCCGAGAAGAGGTGGCCTGGATGGCCCGGGGATAGCGTCTTCCGGATGTTGGTCCCGGCACAGAAGGTGGGCAGTATCATCGGGCGCAAAGGGGAGTTCATAAAGAAAATCGTCGAAGAGACGAGAGCTCGGATTAAGATTCTCGATGGTCCTCCTGGAACTGCCGAAAGAGCTGTAAGTCCTCTTTCCCGCTTTTCTGATGGCTTGGTGTTTTCAAGGATTACTCATTCGGTCTGTCTTGGAGTTCTCGTGGGACGTATATGCTGACTGGAAAATGAATTTTCAAAGTTAATAGATCCTTACTAGATTCTGATTTGGATTAGGTCTTAGTATTAAGCTCACTCCAATATGGAGAATAACCAACAGATCAATGGATATATGGTATATCTGTTATTACACGTGTTTCAGTAAACAACGTATTTGGGAGAATGCTGCAAAGTGTTTCTGGAGGAACTTTTGTTCAAGCTGATCACACAATCTGCGGGCTAATTTTGTTAGAATTTCTGATATGCTTGTCATTTCTGGCGTTCTGCTCTCTCTACGTGGGGCAAGTACAATGGCTTGTCACAGTCCATTGACAGGACTGGCGCTAATGCAGAACGGCCAGGTAGCTTATCCTTTCTAACTGTGGCTTGGTGCCAAGAAGGAGACTAAAAGTCATGTTGGCATAAAATCCATTATATCAGCAGTAATCTAATGGTTAATTATATGAAAGTTTCCAACATTTAGCAGCCAACAGTGCAAACTAGGATATGCTACTTTTTGTGGTTTGTGGAGGGGTAAAACCTAATAACCACTATATAGATGAGTGGAACTATGAATAACTCCGGGTTGATGGTGTAGATATAATATAGTACGAGTTTGGTCCCTCATGAAGTAAAAACGTGGCAAAAATGTTTGAAGTAATGGGAGTCGTATCCTAAAAATAGTCATTTGAAATTTGTGAAAACTGAGAGCACATTATATAAAGAGAAATGATAAGTAGTGACTTAATTGATGCTCGACATTAGGAGTGCACTCATAATACGAACTGAATACATAAAAGAAGGTGAAAAGGAAGAAACCCTGAAAGAAATATGGAATATGAAATGCACTTCCTTTACTTCAGTAACCAAAATGGATCTGTGCAGGTTCCATCGGCAAATTTAAGGCCACGAATCTATCCTCAATAAGACCCCAATATGCAGAAACAAAGTTCCAGATTGCAGGGATCAGCTTTGAGCATTACAAAGTGCTGATAAGCTGGCCTGATTAATTTCAGTCACCTCGTGTACGAACAACTGTACCAAGAAGCCCTGCGTGCTATCGGGTAACTTCAGAGCCTGGATGATTGATTTGCTGCAGGTGTTAAACACTGCGGGGGGGAACGTTATCTTATTAATCGGCATGTGAAGATATAAAAAGCAGCATTAGATGTAGAGTGCTTATGAGATACTTACAAAATGCTAACAATACTTCTAACGTCACACTAATGTCAATAAAGAATGTTGTGAGAGTAACGTTGTATGGACTTCTATAATGTTGTGAGAGTAATGTCATATGGACTTCTATAGCGCATGCTTTGGTGCCCTGTTCATTGTTAAATATTAACTCTTATGATTGGGCATCTTATAGGAAAGTGACATCTAATCCTTAGGAAAAGTAGCAACAATGCAATCTTAAGTTTTGACAAAAATATGAACATACCTTTGTAGTCCGATGTTTGTAAAGTTTAATGTTCAAGCTGGATCTCAAATTCACTTGTTCCCTCTCGTCCCCGTGGAATGACGAGAGCAGCAGCTGGGAAATGCATTTTATACTAGTTAATGTACAGCACCGCCACTAGAACGAGTAGGATTATACAAGTCTTGGACTCTGTGTTGTCTCTTCAAGAGGAAGAGCATGAATTAGTTAAAAAAAGATGAAGTGGTGGGTTAATTTAAGGAATAGGTTATGGCGTACTTGCACTATGGTTGATCAAGAATATGTAACATCCTGAGAGTTTGGTCTTTCATTTGCTTTGGACGTTTCTGGACTCATTTCTTTGATTACTTCAGAAGCTAAGGACAAAATGTACCTGATCCAAACATGGAAAGACAAGTGTCGTCTCATGAATTCTGGTAGCTCTGGCCATCCATATATGCCAAGTTATTAGAGATGTAGTATAACTATAGTAAATGTTTTTATTTTAGCAAGTTGTTCATCTGGGAATTTTGGTAGACGTATCGAGATTCGCTAAAGGAGCTTGAATTGTTTATATGAGCTATCAAGTAGATATAATCAAATGGATGGCAATCATCGGATTTTTGTTGTTGTTTATAGTAGGGAAGAAGATTACGGGTCTCCTCTCCATCAATACATTAGGAGCTAAGAATATATTATTTTTTGGCGTCCATTTCTTTCAACTTGTATTTGAGTCTTGAATGGTATCCAGTATGACTTTTGGTAGTGCGTAGTTAGCCGTGCTAAATAACTTTCATAATCTGACCTTTTTTGAATCATATGCCAGATGACTAGTAATCTATGTAGGAATGATCTTTTGCTGGCAAGATCCAGTCAATGTACTGCTAAAACTGATGCCTCTGCCTCTAATCTATTGAAGGTAATGGTGTCTGCGAAGGAGGAGCCTGATTCTTCTCTTCCTCCTGCTGTGGATGGCCTTTTGAGAGTTCACAAGCGCATCGTTGATGGTTTGGATGGTGACTCTAATCCTCCCTCCGGCACAGCTGGAAAGATCTCAACGAGGCTACTGGTGGCGGCCTCACAGGCAGGAAGCTTAATCGGAAAACAAGGAGGAACAGTAAAATCCATTCAGGAAGAATCGAACTGTATTGTTAGAGTTCTCGGCACAGGTTCCTATATACAACTTATTTCCTTTTACAGTTGCAATTGCATGCTGCAGCAGAGTAATGCTAGTGCATCTTTGTTTGCTAAGCTAGTCTGACACTGCGTTTTTGTGTTAATTTGGTTCTATAGTACTCCAAGGTTCCATTTGCAGTTAACATTTTCGTGAATTCAGATGCAAATGATTAGCTTCTTTTCCCAATGATCCAGTCATGCAATCATATGGCTTATGCGCTTAATATTGACATTCTATTAGTTTTTAAGATAATCGAAATTTAGCTGTAGTCTATGGGTGTATAAACTTGGGTTCACTAAATTGTGGAGTTTGTTCCTATCTATTATGGATTTGGTGTCTATTTCGAGCATGAGTCTTAGGTATTGGTGCATCATGAACGAACTTGTGCAGGCATGCTCATTCATGCACATGCAGTGGGTTTACATTCTCCCTTTCTGCACCAGGAGAATTTCGTTGGACCTCTCCAATTTTTTAATTTGGATATCGTCTGAAGTCCTTAATTTTTAGAAAGAGTGCAAAGTAGTCTTTCGATCATTTGTGTCCCCCATTTTACCTCTCTGGCGTCATGTAACAAGTACCGTGTAATCACCGTTGGGGACACTATGAGATGAGTGCAATGAAACCCCTCAAAATGGTTTAGGATTGAGACTACATTGCATAAATTAAAAAGATTTTAGTTCTCGATTGCATTTTGTACAAAAGGTTTAGTATTTTTGGTGTAATTTTAGTATTTGTGTTTGTTTGTCCTTTAACATATTGTACTTCAACTAAATGGTGCAGAAGAACTGCCAGTGTTTGCTCTTCAAGATGATAGAGTTGTTGAGGTTGTTGGAGAGCCAACAGGGGTTCACAAAGCTGTGGAGCTAATTGCATCTCATTTGAGGAAATTTTTGGTTGACCGCAGTATCATCCCATTGTTTGAGATGCATGTAAGTCCTGTCCTTCCCTTGGCAATGATTTGTATGTTTAATATAATAGTAAAAGACATGTGAGGGCCTTACACTAAATTTTAAATCAGATGCAAATGTCAAAGAATCCTCCGATGGAGCATATGCCACCGCACCAGTCCTGGGGTCCACCACCTGGTCTTCCTCCGAATGCCGGTGGGGGTCCTGGTTTTGGACATAATTCTCAATATATGCCCCCTCCGCGGCAGCTTGACAGTTACTATCCACCTCCTGAATTGCCACCTCCTGTGGAGCCACAGTCTCATCAGGGCATATCTGCTTATGGAAGAGATGTACCAGTGGGAATGCATGCACCGTCCAATGCCCAATCGGCACCTTCCATGATCAAGCAGGTAATTCCTGTGTTTCGTCTGTTCTTCATCTTGTCATGATTTTGGCAACTGTTAAATTTAAATTTCTTTTAGAATCTTTGGCTGGCTCTCTCTCAATCTTGCTTGCTGAACTTTGGTCGTTTGATGCTTTGCTAACATTGCTGCCATTTTAATTTTGCAGATCACACAGCAAATGCAAATTCCGCTTTCTTATGCTGATGCTGTCATTGGGTCAGCTGGTTCCAGTATAAGCTACATTCGACGAACCAGCGGAGCTACTGTTACCATTCAAGAAACTAGGGGTGTTCCTGGAGAAATGACGGTTGAGATTAGTGGAACTGCTTCGCAAGTTCAGACTGCACAGCAATTAATACAGGTAAAGGACCTTGCATATCTTTTCAAATGTTCCAGGTGTTGATGGCTCGGCTACCATTTGGCTCTAGTTTCAAGTTGTTAAGTTGGTCTGATGGCATGCCCATATATAAAGTGGCTCTACTGCCGTGTACATTCTATCTTTTGGTAGACAGTTATTATAGTGGTTCAACTGAGGAGAGATGGACGATGTTGCTGCATTTCCTTATGACCATTTGATGTAGGCTTCTGCACTTTTAACGCCAAAAAAAATCCATTTTGCAGAATTTTATGGCGGAGGCAGCGGCCACACAATCACAGGCACCAGCAGCTGGGCACATGGACCAAGGTTATAATTCTTATGGAGCTCACGGTTCTGTTTATGCATCTCCGGCATCAAACCCAGGACACACTGCACATGGTGGAGCTTATGGCTCGGTCTATGGGGCCAACTATGGGTATTAAGCGGGGTTGTCCAATTAATGCTGTTGTGTATCTGAGAGGGATGTCAGCTAAGCTCAATAGGCACATTCCATACTTTGTTAAGGATAGTTTTGAATGATTACCTTGCTTTTCCATCAAGCTTATTGGTCGTCTAACAACTTAGTAGGTATGTGCATGGCATCGTACTCCCTTAGTGTGTTCAATTTTGAGTTCATGAATTTAGCAGTCGGTTTCTCCTGCAATTTCTTTTTGACCACACCAGTGCATGGCTGATGATGATTCCTAGGCTCAGCTCTACATCTTTATTCAAATTAAAACAGGCGGTTCAGGCAATGTTGACCAAGACAGCTTTCTATGGCATGATGAAAGAAAAAGCTCAGCTTAATCACATCATCTTTGCCTGGAAGTTTTCGGGCTTCTGAAAGTGCATTTTGGAATTAATGGCCAATGACGGTACTTTTTAAGGGTCCCTGGCTAATTGCAGGGAATCATGTAGGCTCTGAGAAAATTGTGGCTTGAAAGTTGCTTTCCATCGGTCTAGCAGAGCTTCGGAAGTCTTAAGTGTAGCGACCAAAGATTTGCAAAGGACGTGCAATTCGAAGGTGCTAGATAGTTAGATTTGTAGGGCGTTCAGAGAAAAGCCTGACGTGAAGAGCCTGTCGCCTTCACGTCTGCGGTCTAGAAAGCTGCTCGGCCAAGCTGACCGAATGTTTCGCGGGAACCTAAGATCAGAGCTGCTCTTCCCTTAATTTCTTGCCGTCTATAAAATTGGAAAAGGAAATTGATTGTCTTGGAAATGAAATAATTTCTTTTGGTCCTGATGGTACTGTTTCATTTCGTGCTGCTGCTTTGGGAATGTTTGTGAGTGGGTGGATACTCTGCACGAAAGCTAAAACCCGACTTAACCACACGAAATCTGATAATGGAATCAATTCCCCTTTTGGCTTCATAGGACTATTGCCGGTTAAGGGCACGTTTGGTAACACTTATATTCTTGAGAACAATTTAGTTCTTTTTTTTTTCTTTATTGGGAATAATTTTTGAATAAAAGAATACACTTGGTAACTCTTCAAAAGTAAAGTGAAAAATATAAAAGGCTAAAAGTAGATCTTAAATCATGCACCATCATTCAATAGGAGTGATCGGATCTAAGGTGAGTAGGGTCTAGATCTGGACCATGTACTTGATTATATTATAACCGGTTCCCATTTTTTGGACCCTATACTCAACTTTGTTTATATTGAACTCTATATTCGACCCACTCACTCTATTTTTCTAGTCCGGTTTTAGGGTCAATCTTGTTTCTATTGGAACCCGTTTTGCAATTTCTAGATATCCTATATAACTTCGAATTTTATATTAATACGCAAGAAAATAACGTAATTATCCTAATTTGTATTGAAATATTAATCATTTGTAATAAATAAATGCATGAATTTTTTGACTAAACGAAAAATTAATGATCTATAGGGCTAATTATAATAAATACAATTATAAGGCAAAAAAATTAGCAACAAATATGGGTTTAATATTAGTCTTATTCACATAACTATACATGGAGCTACTCATTTATGCAAGCATAAATTCTCCTACAAAAGAGAAATTAGGCGAACCAATTTATGTGGTACATAAGAATTTGTCAGCAACAAACATCGTCCGTCTGTTGGACGGTGCATGAGGGAGCCAATGAGGGAGGGAAGCAAGTGAAGATGAGGAACGACGAAGGAGGAGTGCTATGCGTGTTTGAGAGAGACGAGGAAAAATATTGTGTGATTGCGAGAGTAAAAATATAAATAAGGAAAAAAATAGGATTTTGAAACTATACTTACAAAACCGGTTCCAAAACCGGTTCCTGGGAGGGTAATCAATCGGATCTAAACCAGTTCCGAATTTTGGGAATCGGTTCCTGACCCTGTTTTCTTAGTTCGGTTCCCGGGTATACCCAATTCGGTTACACACCCCTACCATTCAATATTGAGCATGACAATTCTATAATTTAGAGAGAATATCAAAGCAAAATTCTAAAAGCTTATTGGTCGTCTAACAATTTAGTAGGTATGTGCATGACATCGTACTCCCTTAGCATGTTTAATTTTGAGTTCATGAATTTAGCAGTCGGTTTCTCCTGCAATATCTTTTTGACCACACCGGTGCATGGCTGATGTTGATTCCTAGGCTCAGCTCTATTGAATTTAAAACAGGCGGTTCAGGCAATGTTGATCAAGACAGCTTTCTATAGCATGATGAAAGAAAAAGCTCAGCTTAATCACACCATCTTTGCCTGGCAGCTTTCGAGCTTTTGAGAGTGCATTTTGGAATTAATGGCCAATGATGGTACTTTTTTAAGGGTCCTTGGCTAATTGCAGGGAATCATGTAGGCTTTGAGAAAATTGTGGCTTGAAAGTTGCTTTCTATCGGTCTAGCAGGCCGTCTAGGTCTTGTAACGACTCGGACTCACTGTGTGATATTGTTCGCTTTGGATACTGAGTCCTCACGACTTTAAAACGCGTCACACAGGTTAAGGGGCTCAAGCCATTATAAACTAGCATTGGACTCCCTCTCTAAGCGATGTGGGACAAGAGGGAGAGGACCCCATCCTTGCGCACGTTTGGGGACCGAGGCGCGGATGCACCGCCATCCCTCCTCCCTGCACACCGCCGCTCGGGTCATCACACTCTCCTCCCCTTAGGGCTCCACATGTTGTCGGGAGTCGGCTCTGATACCATTTATAACGATTCGGACCCACTGTGTGATATTGTCCACTTTGGACACTAAGTTCTCACAGCTTTAAAACGCGTTACACATGTTAAGGGGCCAAAGCTATTATAAACTGGCCTTGGACTCCCTCCCTTAGCGATGTGGAACAAGAGGGGGAGAGGACCCCTTCCTTACGCATGTCCGGGGACCAAGGCACGGACGCACTGCCATCCCTCCTCCTTGCGTAGCGCCGCTCGGGTCGTCACACTCTCCTCCCCTTAACAGAACAGCGTCCTTGCTGTGGCCTCACATGTTGTCGGGAGCCGGCTCTGATAGAATGGAAGTTAGTTTGTTTTCAAAGCCCTATTGTTTCCTTCTCCCTTTTCTTTATTTTTTATTTTTTTGTGTGGGTCCCACCACATTTGAAAAGTCAAATATTACGCTCAAGGTCTGCCGGGAGTCAATATATGAAATGCATTGGAAATTTGTGGGATCTGCTTTGCGCGTGAGAAAATCAACTAGTGTGGAAAGTGATGTGGGAGGCCACGTTGACTCTCTACCGACGGTGTTAGGGCGGCCAGAAAACGTCAGCATCTAGGGCCTTTCGAGGTGGTTTCAATTGTCTATACGTAATCAAGTGAACGTCCTCTTCTCCTGAGGAAATAAGATTTGGTAGAGGCAAGGTGGCTTAAAGACGTAAGTTCCTGTTAAAAGAGTGAGAGAGATGGGGGTGTGTTATGGAACTCCTGACTTCCCTACTCCTAGCTATGCTGGTTATCTCAAATCAGGTACTCTTTAAAATTTTTCCGAGAGTGATCTTTATCTTTACATCCGTGTAGTCTCTATAAAATGAATCTTTGCGCTTCAGATTGGAGTCTTTGATCTTCTTCTTGTCATCGTCTGAAGCAATTTTCTCTGTTCTCTGTTTTTCTTTTCTGAAACTACAGGAGCGAAGTGGAAAATCACTCCATCATCTTCTGCCGCCACTACTCCATCTCCTGCAGCCAGCAATAGCCATGACTTACTGGCTGCCCGCGACAAAATAGCCTCCGGAGGTGGAAAGATTGTGGCAGACTCCAGCTTGACCGTCTTCAGTTTCGCAGAGTTGAAAGAGGCAACCAAAAATTTTCCAGCCAATGCGCTGCTTGGAAAGGGAGGAGTTGGTCGTGTCTATAAAGGGATGCTTCATGGGAAGCAACAGTCTGGAAATACAGAGACTATAATAGCTGTGAAAATATTAAACCCGGATGCTACTCAAGGGCATAGAGAGTGGATGGTAAGAACTAATTCGTCTTCAATTCCTTTCTCGGAGTACGAATACTTTGCTTTGTCAATTACAAAACCGAAGCAACCCAAATGCATGATGGTACTGATGGAGGCTTGTCATACCCAACGCAACTTTGTCAATAAACACCCTCATTGTGAAAATAGCAGGAGAAATACTAGACAACCTCAATTATGATGGCTATGTAAACGCAAATCCAAATGTATTTGAAGTTGATTATCCCAGGATTTCTATAAGTGGTGGCCTGGCCTTTTAATTTTGTTTCTGAAAGGGCCCTTGTGGAATTGCATCTGATTTTGGTTATAGAGAGATTAGATATTTCTGAGAGTTCATTGATGGCCTCATCGGCTTTGTTGGGGTGCATCTATGGCAGTAGGCAGCAGACAACACTATTGTTGGTGATATTACCTAAATGTATGTTCACGATCCTCGTGAAGTTTTCAGTTATTAACCCCCCACTTTAGTGTACACAATGTGCATTATTTGAATTGAAATGAAGTAAAAGGAGAATCTGAGAAGCGATTTTGTTCTTGAGATTATTTGGTCACCCTTGGCAAAATAGATTTTACGGCTTCATTTAGTTAACGGTATGAACTTTCTTTTTGCATTTATTTTATTTTTTAATTGACTTAGTAAACCCATGTCATGTAGTGTGTGTGGCCATTGGCTTGTATGATGCTAACTATTGGAAGAACATACTTAGTGTAATTCAATTGCAACAAATGAAGAAATTGCGCAAATATAAGTTCAATCTTCCATCCATGTAATGATCAACCTTTTTGATGTGATCATAGTCCTTAGGCAACTCGTCTTTCTAACCTTCTTTGACTAATGCAATGCGGTTCTTTTCATAGTGAACTTGTTTTCTTCTTCCTTCGAGCGAGTTCTCCTTCTATATTCAAGAACTGAAACACATTGCAAGGCTTATCAAACCATATAGGGTAGATACACCACTGCCAGATAAAGTCACCAGTTTGATCGCAAATTATAAGTGGTTTCAGTCATAAATTCTAATGATACTGCATAGCTAGTACTGGTTCATGGCGAGCTACATATTTTCTACAGAGCTATTATGACTTGAAGTACATTTTACCAATATTGATATGTTTTTTATATTACAGGATGCACAATCACAATGAGTCTTCAATCAAACTACTAGTTAAACTGAACATTTCATTGGAAATTATGTCTAAGTTCCCATTCTGTACCTTTTGTTTTGATATCAACTTTCCCATTGTGATCGTTTCATTTCTTTGACCATTTAAAGCTTAAGGAGAAAAACATCTACCTGGTTTAGTGTGGGGGCTTCCATTTCTTTCATATCTTTTACTACTGACCGTGTGTGAGACTCTTTTGCTTATTTTCGTGCAGAGGGAGATAGCCTCTATTGAAAAGATATCTCACCCTAACCTTGCCAAGCTCCTGGGATTTTGTCCAGATGATGAAAATTTCGCTCTTGTTTATGAGTTCATGCCAAAGGGCAGTTTAGAATACCAGCTATTCAGAAGTAAGTGGTCTAATCACTCTGTAAAATTCGGAAAAGTCTCCTTAAGGATGCCAATTGTTTAGCATATCTACTTGGTCAGTTGATAGTCATAGTCGATACATGTGCTAATTTCAAAATTCAGGCTGGTTTGAACATGAACTTGCATTGAAGCATCACTTACGTTTTACTGTCCATTACTCTGGTACAGGTGGCTCCACTGCAAGTCTTCCATGGGATGTACGCCTCAAGATTATGGTCGGGGCTGCCACAGGCCTGGCCTTCTTGCACAATTGCTGTCGCATGATACACATGGATTTCAGAAGTGCAAATATTTTGCTAGATGGGGTTGTTATTTTATCCCCCTTATAATGATTATTGTCTTGTATCACAAAATTTATATGAACTCTATTATCATTCTAGTTAAATTCTTGGGAGAAGCATAATGATGACGATGGCATGCCTAGTATCTCACTTCAAAGACTTAGAATTTTGTCCTCTAACCAGGAGAAAGGAGTCATGGTTGATTGCAAATCTGTCCTTCTTAGATTTGATGTCAAGTTCACAACATGAGACATGACCATTAACCGGTCCCCAGTTGCTTTTAGATACCTCCAAATGGTTTTTGGCTAGATTCATGGAAGTTTTTGATTGATATTTAGGCTGAAACCCGAGTCTAATCCATTGTCTGGTTCTTCTGCAGTCTTACACGGCCAAACTCTCGGACTGTGGATTGGAGAAGTCTGGTCCTCAAGTGGGGGTGTCGCCTATTTCAAAACAGGTTATGGGTACCTATGGCTATGCTGCCCCTGAATACATAGCAACCGGTAATTTTTCCATTGTAAAGTGCTTTTTGGTGACTTTTAGTGCTGAAGGACGTTCAGTCTTGAATTTTCACAATAATATCAGGAAGTTATATTCTGATGCTCCTCTGCAACATGGCATAAAACTTGTGGTTTTTACAGGGCATCTCTATCTAAAGAGTAATGTTTTCAGTTTCGGTGTCGTGTTGCTTGAGACACTAACAGGCTTGAGGGCAATTGATCCAAGCCGTCCAGCAGGCAAAGTTGATTTAGTGAAGTGGGCCAAACCACTCTTATCCAGTGTAAAAAAAGTGAGGACTATAATGGACTCTAGATTGAAGGGCAAATATTACGCAGACTCTGCACACCAAATAGCACAGCTAGTTTCAATATGCCTCCAACCGGAACCTGAGCAGCGGCCTTCCATGTCTGAAGTCGTGGAAGAACTGAAATCAATAGAAGCTGCCCGTGCTAATGGAACACTTCGGAAAGCTTGAATTTATTATGTCGTTTGTACTTCATGTCATGGGATCAAAGTCTGTTGCTTCCCAGGATAAATCGTGGGCTTTGAATGTTCTTTTCTACTGTACCCAGTAGTTACTAGGCATTGTGTTTTCTTGTAAGCTCTTTGGAATATTCATGCGCGTCAATCATTATGTGCATCAACCTTGTTGAGATGTTGTGATTACACTTTCTTTAAGAGGGGACTGGTTTTTCGATCGCTAATCCTCAATTTTGTTAGCAATCTAAGGTTTACCAAAAGTAGTCTGTAGCTCTTCAAGAGTCCAAGCTCTTTTGTTTCTTCTCATGCTCAAGCTTTGAACGTCAGCAGAAGCACATTGTTATTGCTGTCAGAAATTTGTTCTTGCAGTTGCAGTACTCGGCCCGCCACCAATCTCCAGGAAGTATTATGCTGTTTGGTCCATTCTCGTAGTCATTTTTGAGCTCTGGGACAAGGTTGGGTTGCTGATTGACTCATTTAAAGCAAAGAGCTGCCCAGTTATTTATTAAAGATGAACAAGACATGTAATTTGGTGCTATTTTGTTGCAGCTAAGACTTGTCCAATTGTTTCGTTATCATTTCTTGGTGTCCTGGAACAACAGCAAATTGGAGGCAGGACTTCAGCACAATAATCTAGGCTCGATCTCTGGATACAGATTGTTGAACATGGGAACAACAATATAGTGTCGAAAACACAAATCATGGTATACAAAGATCTGCAGGGATTTGGAAACCGAAACCTCGACACATGACTAATAATGTCAACTTAATCAATTTCTTACTATTGCAATGTATATTATAAGGTGCCTATGTTAAGGGACTGTTGCTTACACATGAAGTATGAACAAGATTTTAGTTCTATAAAAAGTTGCGTTTCGGTTTTTTAGAGAATTAAAGTACCCTCGAATCGTGCAAGGTTACATGCTAGTATTGACTAAAGTTGAATTGAAATTCTCTCAAAATGTTATCTATCCTATTTTTAATTCATGTAGGACTAGAGTGGGGAAATTCTTTTACGGTCAACTGAAAATACATTTCTAAAACCGGGGATCATTTTTTGCGCCTCTTCCTCACGGGCTTCTTGGTGCGTCCCCCGGCTCCCCAGATCTGCACCTTTCCCCCAGCTTTCTCACCTAACCAGGGCTTCTCCATCTCACGCCTCATGTCCAGAGCGTGGACGACTCAGGCTAGAGCTTGTGAATTTTCTGCAGGCGGAGGTGGGATTTTGGACGGAGGAGAGGTGGATTATAGGTGGCAGATGAGGAGGAGGCTAGGTCATGGCTTGGCTGGGGTTGTGGTTGGGGTTCTCCGTGGGTTTGTGTCTGGATTTGTTCATAGTATTGATCCAATTTCTTGGAAACAAAGGTAGATTTATCACAAATAAATTAATTTGGGATTTTTGATGGTAAAAAAAAAAAAAAAAAAAGTATGAATACTAATTTGCGGTATTTCGTGGCATTGAATTTCAATTAATGAGTGCTGTGCAGCACTCCCATGGCTGAAGGGAAGATTTTCAATAATTGTGCCCCACTGAATGACTTTAATCTTCTCTCTCATTTATTGTTTTTATTGGTTGGAAAAAAGTCCCCCGCGAGTGCGAACTATAATTGCACTGGAGTTTTGTTGGATCTGCTATGGTAGAGACAAGAAAATAAACTAATGAGGACAAGGATGTGCGCGCAAGTCAGGCTGCTTTTCCGCCGGAAGAGTGTTCGGTGGGCGAGAAAAAAAGAAGAAAAAACGATGTACGGTCTTAGGAATTCAGCGTGAGTATATTGACTGTTGTTTCCGTGGCATGATCGAGGAAACAAGACCTGGGAGAGGCAAGGAGAGAGATGGGGGTGTGTTATCGTACTCCTGACTTCCCTACTCCTACCTTTACTGGTTCCCTCAAATCAGGTACTCTTTGAAGTTTTTGCAGAGGTTTCTTTTATCTGTACATCTCTCTTTTCTCTTTCAAATTAATCTTTGTGCTTCAGTTTGGAGTGTTTAATCTTCTTCTTGTCATCGTCTGAAGCAATTCTCTCTGTTTTCTCTTTCTCTTTTTGTTTGTGAAACTACAGGGATGAAGTTGACAATCACTGTTGTCTCGTTTCTCCAATTGTTTCTCGAATGCCAAAAGAATGTATCCAATATGCACCAAAGTGATGTGATTTTAATGCGAGAGATTCATTCAGGATTAGATGTTGCCTTCTTTTGGCAAGTCCAACTAAGAGGACCGAGCACCAACAAACAGAAGTCCCTACATATTTCCAGTCACATCAAATAACAATGAACATAGTTTTGCAGCTTACTTACATTTTCTTATCTCAGTTCTTCCTCCGCGTACGTGTGCATTTCTCTCGCTGCCCATTCCAGTCCAAAACTGGATATACAAAACTAAAGTCACATTCCTTTTACTGCTGGATGACAGACAATGACTCTCAAACAGATGAAAATAGTTGCTAGTAATAAGAAAGATAGGGAAGGAAAGATTTGTGGAAATTTTGAGTCACTCGAACTTACTTCGTATGCAGAAACTTCATGGACCATTCTTTGACTCCACTGATCTTCTGCAGACAAGCACTGAACAATGCTGTCTATGCACTTGCCCATATGCCGGTCCGGCAAAACAAGGTGAAATGCTCACAGTTGTTATTGATGAGGGCCGTACTCGCCAAAACTGCCGTGCTCATGAAGCTCGCGAGCCTTGTTCACGATTTCCCGGGGCAATTTGGTTTCGGGTAGGGTGGTGCAAGTCCCCCATCTCGTCAGCCAATACCCAAGTTGTGGCCGCCCATATGCATATAAGCAGAGGGAATAGAGGTTCATGCCTTCTTGCTGGAAGTGATGGATAGGGTTGAGCATGGTCCGGGTTGGTCCGGGCCACCCCTAACCCTAGGATCAACCCGTACAGTGTCGGTCCTCAATTTTTAGGATCGATGACCGACCCTATTGAGCCTGGGACCAAGGACTGGATCGACCCAATGGGTTGGTCCGGTTCCGTGGTGGTCAAGTGACCGATTGATAATTTTTTTCGTCTTATTTTTTATACTCTCTAAAAAAGCAAACCTACAAATTTAAATTATACATCCATTGACAATGCGACATTCTGCAACTAAATTATAAATACCAATACATATTTAGCAAATTTAAGATGACACAATAGAAATTTCGTACTTGCTAACCGCTCATCGAGATATGGGACAAGATGGAAAGTTCTTGTAATCATCTATCTTTAATATTTATAACATTATATGCAAAAACGTTTTGAGTCCACTCAACAAAAAAATAAGCTTCACACCACTTGACTAGCAAATCACCGTAGCAACTGCAATACTATTCTACTCTTCACAAACTTCTACCATTTGACACAAATTGAAAAGCAAAGTGCAGCTGAAATTTATTAGTAAAATACAATTAAACTATAAAAGTTCAAAATACTTAATATAAATCATGAATATATAATTTCACATCTTGTTAATTCACTTGAACTTCTAAACAACTAAAAACAAAACAAACGACATATAATTAATACTCAACAAAAGTTTTAAATTGAAATTACTATTAATATTATTGATAGAACATTTCAATATAATATAATATAATAGACACTTTACTTAGATTTGAATATATAAAAGAATTATACATAATATAATATAATATATAGGGTTGGTCCAGGGTTGGACCGACTAAAAACTCTTAGGACCGAGGACCAACCCGCACAGTGTTGGTCTTGGAATTTCAGGACCGAGGATCGACCCAGTCCCCTTGGGAACCGGACCAGGACCGGTAGGGTTGGGCCGGTTCAGGGTCGGTCTAGGGTCAACCCTAGACCGCTGCTCACCCCTAGTGATGGAGACTCGTCTCCTCAACTCCTGTTCGTGTTAAGTGAATCACATAACCCTCTCCGACGTAGATTGCTGTCATAATAAATAATGAGTGTGTGCAATATAGAAAAAGAATCAATTGTCTAAATTATTCCACATGTAGTAATTAGTTACTGTAGAATCACCACAATTTCTCCGCAATACCTTTCACTAAGTAGAATGATGCATTGGCAGCAAGGAAATATCCAACAAGACAATTTTCAAAAAGTGTTTTACCCTCGATTAAAGCCTCAGGGGGAGGAACAGCAACGGGCTTGTTTCCGTTCCCATGCCATGTTCGTACCACCGTTGTCGGATCTATGTCCCGTGAGATTGATCGTTGTCAGCAGTGGAGGGAAGATGCTGAGTTGATGCGCTCGAAAACCTGGACCTTGAACAGGTACCGGAAGGAACGGTGGCACTGTGGACTGGAGGGGAACTTCAACCTTACCGTCTTTCTGGCATTTTGTCGAACGCCTCGTCAACACCAACAAAGTAGCGAAGCAAAGATGCTGAGATGAAGAGTCTAAGATAGAGATTCGCTGGAGATGGAGATGGTCGAAGTAGGAACTGCTGAGAAGTGTAACGGCGAAGCTGGAAATGGATCGGCGACTAGAAAGAAAGAAACGAAGCACAGCTCAGTCAGGTTCTTTCTCTGGCATTTCGTCGAACACCTGGACAGCTGAGGAGAAGGGCGGCAATGGGGAGCCGCTGGAACGTGCGACGGTGGCAGAGGACCGTTGGAGGAGAGGCTTTATCTCTGAAGCTATGCAACTTTTGTTGGGGCCAACATAAGATAATAAAGGAAAATTCAGTCGAGCCACATTTAAAAATATCCATGCTAAAGAAGAACAATAATGATGCTGGAGGAGGAGGAGGAAGGGGAGGAGGAGGAGGAGTAAGAATCACTAACCATGGTGGGTGTACAAGCCATACAGCCAATAAGTATAGATGTAATCTCCAGGTTGGAGATCTTCCTATCTTACCACATCCCCAATCGGTCGCAACAACATTGCGGATACAGTGATGATGATGTGAACCGACATTTTCTTTCTCTTGGACCCTTTTGCACTCTCTTGGACTAGTCGATGCGATGGGCTGGTCGTTTTGAGCATGGTATGTCACACCCCAATTTACAAGAAGAAGGGACATGATACGGCCGTCCTTTTTCCAAAGAATGCAGTCTCAACATAACCAAAATTCCAACCCGATATCGACATATATACATCCACATATATCAAAACATAAACCTTCTACAAAGACTAGCTTATAAATCTATTAACTATGTATAAGCCATACCAAAAAATTTCCACCACAAAAGTCCTTCCTGAACGAACGCTCACGCCTATTCGCGACTTGCTGAAGAACTTGAAAAACAAGTAGATGAAAGGAGTGAGCTACCACGGCTTAGTGAGTAACACATTTCTTCTAAGCGGGTTGAGAAATCACTATGCACATTTTAAAACACAAACATAACTCACTTTATCATAATACCAAATCATAACTCAAATACCGAAGGTACCAATGGTCGAATCCATTAGTCAATCTCGTAAAACATGCTGGTTTATTCCATTGATTAATCTCATCAAATCATATCGATGGTCCACTCCATCGACCAAACTTAAATCACACGTTAATGGTCCACTCCATTGACCAATTCATACTCAAATGTCTAACCATGGTCATGTGTAACGTCCGTGACAAAACGACCAAGATTCTCCCATTGGCAAGGTCTCCACCTATTATCAGCCAGTGGCTTGACCCACAAGTATATCCTAGAATAGTATGCACATACCCATATACCCCTCGGGGTCCACAGCGACATTGAGCACCAACCACTAATCACAATATCAAGTAATCCAACATCAGAAAGGAAGTCATATCACAACTCAAAATTTGATATATAAATATCAAAGCATTCTTTAAAACATTTCAAAATTCTTTCACAAAGAATTTCACAAATCCTTTTTCAAACAACTATTCGAATCGAAGTCGGAATATAATTTCCTTCGAACAACAAAAATGGCAGTAATAGCAACAAGATATGCTTTTTTATCAACTCATGTAATAGATAACCCACTACGTTTCTCAAAGCATGGGTTTAAAATATAAAGAAGAAATAGTCACTCATCTGAGAAAAGCTAAAAATCAATTATGACACTCACACAAACCAATGCATTCGGATTCCTAACAATTAACGGAAAAACAATATCAAAATATCAAGTAAAAATGATATTCTTATAATGACTCGCCTATACTAGGCCTATTAGTTGATAAAACGACACCCACGCACCCCAAAAGCTCACAATTTAGCATAAACCCATCATTTTTAGCTAGGCACGGCCCATGCGCCAACTTCGTCACGCCATAACTCTCTCCACAAAATTTTGTTTCAAGCCGTCTTATAGTCTTTAGAAAGCTTTTTTAACGTACAACAACAACCCCAACTCAGCCGCCTCAAAAAAGTACCGAAAAAAAAAAAAAGAGACTTGAAGCCACTGCTCGCTACAGTATCAGATTGCACCCCCAACTTCAAAATTCCGTTCCGAACAAACCGCAAGCTCAAATCACAATCCGTAAAATGCTATAACTTCACAACATTCCAAAGTACCATTTCTAAAAAAAATATACAGCTTAACGACTCAAAAAGCGGGTTTTGCCACATAAATATCAAAGAAATCCGAATTTCGAGCCTTAATTGCGGCGATTGCTTTAAGTAAGTGATTAAAGGCTTCAATTTCTTACCGACCTTGCAAAACACACTTGAGTCGGCTTAATGAGGCGTCTGGATCATGAACGTGTCAAAATTTTTCCCCTTTTCCCATTTTCCTTTCTCTTCTTTCTCTCTTCTCCCCTGTTTCACGTTTTCCCATGCTTCTGCCGATATTCTTCTCTTTCTCTCCCTCTTTCTCTCTTTTTATAACCTAGCTGAAGGTTTCACAGTTCTTTTCAGCCTCCCTTTTTTACTTTTCAAACTCTTTCTTTTTCTTTTCTTTATTTCTTTTTATTTATTTATTAAAGAGCCCATATATTACATGGTATGTCTATAAATTGTTCGAGCGTGGCTACTACAAATGTGGCTAATAAATGTGTTGAAAGATTCTTTTAGAAAGTGGCTAATAAATGTGTTGAAAAATATTAGCCTAAGTTTGGACATTCGGTAATGTCTTGCCAAAACATACTTATTGAGAGTTCAAATATTGGTTCTCCTCTGATTCTGCGGCACTTACATCTATGAAAATACATGGATAAATATCAAAGTGCATTGTTACACATGCTGCCCTATCCAACGCCGAATGTGTAGAAATTTCTTTACACCGATAAAGGACATATTTTCTAGAAAAAATACGGACCTAGTAAAAATCTCGAACATAATCCAAGAATTTTTTACAAGGACCATAATGCTTGCTACCGTGTGGTTTTTTTAACTTCATGGGGGAATGGACGAAGTGAAGTCCAGAGGGAGCTAATCACCTGCACTACTCCTGCTAAGGTGCGCGCGTGCCAGAAGCCAACCCCTCGGATGCCTCGGAAGGTTGACGGTGGCATCGATAAATGGCAACGGCGGAGGAGGAGGAGCATTATGGAGTGAAGGGAAGAGAGGAAAATGAGGAAAGAGTTGGGGGCGAATGAACCTGGGTAAGAGTATGGGTGCTTTTGAAGGTACATTGGATCTGGTCTGGGGATGTGAGTGAGTCAGCGAAAGAGTTGAAAGTGAGGTGGAAGCTTTAACCTAGAGAAGCATATAGTGCCATTTCTCAAAAGGAATTTTACAAAGTAAGGAAAAAAAGAGAGACGGAAATGGGACAGGTGGATCTGAGTACATCTTTAAACTGTTTCATCTGAACTCTGAAAATAAAATTTTGGGAGTATTCCATCCTAAGTAGGGAAGACAAAATTTCATTTGGGAACAGAGGGGGCCATTCGGGGGGTTTAGACGAGTGCTTTTGAATTGGTTTCTCTCCTTTCATTTCGCTCACGTAGGAAAAGTGACTGTGGATTCAAATTTTTGGAGGGGCTGAATTTACGGAGAATTGAACTCTTCTGGAGAGTAATTATGAACGAGAGGGGAGGGAGACGGATTGGTTATTTGTCTTGAGATGGCTTAAGAAAAATAAGTATGTTGAGATGATTCAGAAACTTGAGAAAAAAATTGAAATTTATCTTAATGATGATGATCTCGAATCCATCTTCTCCCTCCTTGAACATGAATTATTGGAGAATATCATATGTGCCGTTGAAACTTGTACCAGTGATGATGAAACGTTAATGGCGCGTTTGGTTACATTTTTGTTTAAAAATTGTTCCAGGAATAGAAATAGAAAAAAGTGTTTATGTTCCGTGGAACAATTTTTGAATAAAAAAACGCGTTTGGTAAATTTGTTATGGGAATAAAAAATAAACAAAAACACGTTTGGTAAATTTGTGTTCTTTTTTTGTTTATTTTAAATTTTAATATTATTATTTTATTTTTCTTTTTTTTCTTCTTTTTCTGGTTGTCGGCCTCGGCCATGGTCGGCGACGCTCGACCTCACCGGGGGCCGGCGACGCTCGGGTGACGTTGCCGGCCATGGCCGAGGCCGGCGATCGGCCAAAGAAAAAAGAAAAAGAAAAGGAGAAAAAAAGAGAAGAAAAGAGAGGAGAGAGAAAATTTGTTCTTAAAAACTGTTCCAAAAACAAGAAATTCTTGATAAATTTGGAACAAAAATGCAAATAAACGCGTTTTTGTTATTTTTTTATTGTTCATAAACAGAAACAAAGAATATTAACAAATAGGACTTAAGTTACACTAATAATTTATTCTTTTTTAGTACAGAACTTCCTCCAGAGCTAATAGACTTCAGAATAGACCCACTAATTCAATTGGTTTGTTTCCACCATGAAGGATCAATTTGATTCGGCTCGGAAGATTTTTCCCTTCTATGGCTTCGAAACCATTCTCGAAACTTTTTTTTTAAAAATAAATTTCTAGAAGTATTCAACCATTCTTTTACCCAACTTATTTTTCAGGGTCTTAGTTTTAATGTTTTCATAGATTTGGAATCAACTTAGGTACGTTAGTCTTGCAATTGCTTTAAATTTTGGATTTGAAAATGCCGAAGAGGCCTGCTAGAGAAAGTGCCTCTACTGTCACGTACATTCTATCTTTTGGTAGACAGTTATAATAGTGGTTCAACTGAGGAGAGATGGACGATGTTGCTGCATTTCCTCATGACCATTTGATGTAGGCTTCTGCACTTTAACTCCAAAAAAACCATTTTGGAGAATTTTATGGCGGAGGCAGCAGCAGCACCATCGCAGGCGCCAGCAGCTGGGCACCTGGACCGAGGTTATAATTCTTATGGAGCTCACGGTTCTAATTATGCATCTCCAGCATCGAACCCAGGACAAGCTGCGCATGGTGGACCTTTGGCTTGGTCTATGGGCCAACTATGGTTCTTAAGCGGGGTTGTCCAATTGACACTGTTGCATATTTGAGAGGGATGTCAGCTAAGCTCGATAGGCACATTCTATACTTTGCTAAGGATAGTTTTAAATGATTACCTTGCTTTTCCATCAAGCTTATTGGTCGTCTAACAACTTAATAGGTATGTGCATGACATCGTACTCCTTTTGTGTGTTCAATTTTGAGTTCATGAATTTAGCAATCGGTTTATCCTGTAATTTCTTTTTGACCACACCAGTGCACGCCTGATGATGATTCCTAGGTTAGCTCTACATCCCTATTCAATTTAAAACAGGTGTTTCAGGCAATGTTGATCAAGACAGCTTTCTATTAGTATTGTTGGCATGATGAAAGAAAAAGCTCATCTTAAATCACATTATCTTTGCCTGGCAGCTTTCGAGCTTCTAAAAATGCCTTTTGGAATCAATGGTCAATGATGGCGCTTTCTAAGGGTCCCTGGCTAATTGCTGTGCATCATGGAGGCTTTGAGAAAATTGTGGCTTCCAAACTTGCTTTCTTTCAATCTAGCAGCGTGCCTGGAAGTGGCTTGTTTATGTGGTAGCTGTCCGGGTCTAAAGCTTCGAAAGTCAAGTGTAGTGACCAAAGATTTACAAAGGACGTACGTTTCGAAGGTGTTAGAGTCGTACGGCGTTCAAAGAAAAGCCCGTCACCTGCACGTTGGCGGTTAAGAAAGCTGCTCAGCCAAGCTGTCCGAATGTTTTGCGGGAACCTAAGATCAGAGCTGGTCTTCCCTTAATATCTTGCCGTCTATAAAATTGGGAAAGGAAATTGATCGTGTCTTGGAAATGAGATAATTTCTTTTGGGCCTAATAATACTTTATCATTTCGTGCTGCTGCTTCGGGAATGTTTGTGAATGGATGAATACACTGCAAGAAAGCAAAACCCTGACTGAACCGCACGAAAGCAGATAATGGAATCAATTTCCCCCTTGGCTTTATAGGACTATTGCCAGCTAAGCTGACAGCAAACTACTCCCATGAAAAACTCGTTACTCGATTTTTGGATTGCAAAGCAAGATGCCTCAGAGAACAGAATGAACACAAAACCTTCCATAGACATTGACATCTCCACCAAATGGAATTGGACATCATCATCTTTCCAAATTGATTGACTCTGATGAAAAAGGATCGACCTTTTTATTCCGACGTTAGCTGGGCAGACGACTTGCTGAAAAGAAGAGGAAGCTTCTTCTCGATCGATTTCATGGATTTCTGCATTCTACTGAATGGAAGTTGGTTTGTTTTAAAACTGAGCGTGCCCTGTTTAAAACCGGGTGTGCCCTCTTTCTACGGCCCAATTCCATAAAAAAAACACCAACTTTAAATGTTTTCTTAAAAGGTTAATACCCCGAAAAACTCTAAACCCAGACATTTGGCGACAAATTTACCTCAAATTATTTTTTTGATCATAAAAACCTAAAACAAGTATATTTTTGACAAATTTATCTCACCGACTATAAAAAATCATAAACCTAAGACATTTACGACAAATTTATCTTAAACTAATTTATTTGACCACAAAAAACTTCAAACTAATAAATTTGTGACAAATATACATTCCGCTAAATTAGAATAATACCACAAAAAATAACAAAAATTGTAAACTGATAAACGGAGCATAAAATTTGAAATCGATATACTAGTGAATTGTCACGTGTCATTTAACTTAATAATTTGACAATAAAATTCAACGAAAGTTAATAGAGAGTAAATTTGTCACAATTATATTAATTTTAGATAAATTTATCAAAAATATATCGGTTTGAGATTTTTGATGGTCGAAAAAAATAATTTAAGGTTAATTTATCATATACGTCTAGGTTGAGATTTTTGAATATTAACCTTTCATAAATTTGGCCAAACTTTGGCCGTTTGGTTAGGCTTTTGGGGAATGCGTTTGCAGAAATAAATGCAAATACCTTTGGGTAAAGGGGGTTTTTCCGAAACGAAATGTCGTTTGGTAAAATTTGCGTTGAGAAACAACTTTTACTAAAAATACCGTTTGGTAAAATTTACATTTGTAATTAACTTTTATTAAATTAAAAAAGCAAAAATATATTTATATTTTTTATATAAACATATTTTTATATAAAAAAATATAAACATATAAAAATAAAATATATTTATTAAACATAAAAAATATATTAAAAAATAGATATGTTTATATTTATAAATATATATTTATTTATTAAACATAAAATATATTTATATAAAAATGGATATGTTTATATCTATATAAAAATATATAAATATATATAAATATATATTTTATATAAATATATATTTATTAAAAATAAAATATAAAAAATAGATATGTTTATATTTTTTATATAAAAAATAAACATAAAATATATGTTTATATATTTATACCGGACCGCCGAATGCCGAACCGAATGAATAAAAAATATGTTTATGTTTTTTTTATATAAACATATTTTTATATAAAAAATATAAAAATATAAACATAAAATATATTTATATCCTATATAAAATATATATAAACATAGCATAAACATATTTATTTTTATATAAACATATTTATTTTTATTTTTATTTTTTTCAAATCTGGCCCGTTAACTCTCCTTCTACGGTCGCCGTTAGTCATATGAGGCTTTATTTTTTTCATAAACTTCAACTCGTATTTCAAACCCGTTAACTCTCCTTCTAAAGTCATATTTTTTCCCATTTTTTTTTCCCATTATTTTCCATTTTCTTGAAGATTTCTGTTCGTTTTGGTTTAGAATTGAGCCGAGAAATCACCGGATTCTTGTCCCGGCGAGCGTGAGGTCGTGATTGCGACAATGAATTCCGACGAGGAAGAGGAGATCGAGTTCGAAGAGGATGAGAAAGTTAGGGTTGTGAAGGAGGACGGCGTCCCCGCCGCCGTCGACGAGGAAGAAGAGGAGGAAGACGGCATGCAGAGCCAGGAGGAAGCGAACGGCGAAGGAGATGGGCGCGGCGGCGTGGACGACGAGGACGACGGTGGGTTATCGACCCACCCAAGTCTTTTTTTTTCTGTCTCTTCCTCCTACTTCGACCTCGCTTGTCGCGGCCATGGATGGGGCTTTGTTTCAGATCTGGAGTTGGCCGTCGAGAAGATGAAGACGGAGACGAATAGAGGGAATTGCGAGCAGATTGTGAATTTCTGAATCAACTTTAGCATTCAAGTATGGGTTTCTCTTCTTCTTCTTCTTCTTCTTTTTCCTATTCCGGCGATGAGCTGCAATGAATAAAAGGAAACCTTTAGCATTCAAGTTTCTGGGTTTCCTCCTTTTTTTCCCCAAGATTCCACAGATTTCCCATAACCCAGCTTTTACGGATTCCGCATAGCTTGAGTTGTTTGCGGCCATGTCTTCTATGTTTGGCCAGAAGGACAAGCCAAGAGACCCACTGATTTTTTGACTCACGTTGCTTTGTAAACTCCTCTAAATATCAGATCTTTTTGCTAAAAAGACAAGCCAAGACACCAATTGCCCCTTCTTTGTCTCAAAGATTTTTTCCTAGATTTTTTTTTTTTTTTTTCGGAGACTTCTATTTTTTCCAGATTTTTGGCCATTTGCTCAGCCGAAAACGGGTAAAGATGACCACAAAGACAATGGAGATGCTGGCGAAGACGAAGCTAACAACAAGGACGACGGAGGGGTGGTCTGGTTTGGACGTGCAGTGTTGGCTTGGACGGGCATCGGCGGTGGACGCGCGGATGTCAAGTTTGGCGGTGACTCTAGCCGGAGGATGTCAAAGAGAGAGAGACTTGATGAGCATAAGGAAGAAGAGAAAGCCACCAACGGTCACTATGGAAGGATGGTTAAGGTAGGCCAGATTTGGAAGCTACTAAAAGTTTGGGCTTTTTTTTGAGGTAAAAATTCGTAAAATATAATTTGAATGAGATTTAGGATAATACTTAAAGTTTGTATTTTTTCTTTTATAGAATTAGCCCTCGTTCTGCTTTCCTTCTCCCCCTTTTATTTATTTTTATCTTCTTCTGTTTTTTTGTGTGGGTCCACCACCTTTGAAAAGTCAAACATTAACGTGAAAGTCCACCGGGGTCAATATATGAAATGCATTGGAAATTTGTGGGGTCTGCTTTGGGCATAAGAAAATCAAGCGCGTTTTCAGTTGGTTTCACTTGACCGAACGTAACATCAAGTCAACGTCCTCTTCTCCAGAGGGAATAAGATTTTGGTAGAGGCAAGGTAACAGAAAGACAGTAGTTATTATTGAGAGAGACGAGAGAGATGGGGGTGTGTTTCGGTACTCCTGACTTCCCTACTCCTACCTTTGCTGGTAATCCCAAGTCAGGTACTCTTTAAATTTTTTCCTAGAGTGATCTTTATCTTTACATCTATGTAGTCTCTATAAAATGGATCTTTGTGACTTCAGATTGGAGTCTTTAATGTTCTTCTTGTTATCGTCCGAAGCAATTTTCTCAGTTCGTTGTTTTTCTTTTCTGAAACTACAGGAGCGAAGTGGAATATCACCACTTCATCATCTTCTGCAGCAAGCAATAGCTGTGACTCGCGGCCTCTCCCTATATCATCTTCTGCAGCCAGCAATAGCCATGCCTTGCTGGCTGCCCACGGCAAAAAGGCCTTCAGAGATGGAAAGACTGTGGCAGACGCCAGCTTGACCATCTTCAGTTTCACAGAGTTGAAAGCGGCGACCAAAAATTTTCCAGCCGATGCACTGCTTGGAGAGGGAGGATTTGGTTGTGTCTATAAAGGTATGCTTCCTGGGAAGCAACCGTATGGAATTGCAGAGACTATGATGCTTCCTGGGGAGCAACCGTATGGAAGTGCAGAGACTACAATGCTTCCTGGGAAGCAACCGTATGGAAGTACAGGGACTATAATAGCTGTGAAAATATTAAACCAGAATGGCACTCAAGGGTATAGAGAGTGGCTGGTAAGAACTGCGTTTCGTCTTCAATTCCTTTTTTCGGAACACAAATACTTTGCTTTGTCAATTACAAAACCGTATGTAAGGGTATAATCGGTAATTTAACAGAAAAAGCAATAAGAAATCCAATATAGAGTCGAAGCAACCCAAATGCATGATGGTACAGATGGGAGCTCGTAATGCCCAACTCAACTGTGTCAATAAACACCCTCGTTGTGAAAATAGCAGGAGAACTACTGGACAACCTGAATTATGATGGCCATGTAAACGCAAATCCAAATGTATTTGAAGTTGATTATCCCAGGATTTCTATAAGTGGTGGCCTGGCCTTTTAATTTTGTTTCTGAAAGGGCCCTTGTGGAATTGCATCTGATTTTGATTATAGAGAGATCAGATATTTCTGAGAGTTCATTGATGGCCTCATTGGCTTTGTTGGGGTGCAAAGTTATGGCAGTGGGCAGCAGACAACACTATTGTTGGTGCCCAATTGAGTAGTGTTAATTGTTTGGTGATATTATCTAAACGTATTTTCATGATCCTCGTGAAGTTTTCAGTTATTTAACCTCTCACTTTAGTGTACACAATGTGCATTATTTGAATTTAAATGAAGTAAAAGAAGAATCTAAGAAGCAATTTTGTTCTTGAGATTATTTGGTCACTAAGGTCCTCAGCAAAATAGATTTATGGCTCCATTTAGTTAACGGTTATGAACTTTCTTTCTGCATTTCTTTTATTTTGTAATTGACTTAGTAAACCCATGTCATGGAGTGTGTTCTGCCATTGGCTTGTATGATGCTAACTATTGGAACAACCTACTTAGTGTAATTCGATTGCAAGGAATGAAGAAATTGCGCAAATATAAGTTCACAGTCTTCCATCCATGTAATGATCAACTTTTTCGATGTGATCATAGCCCTTAGGCAACTCGTCTTTCCAACCTTGTTTGACTAATGCAATGCGGTTCTTTTCATAGTGAACTTGTTTTCTTCTTCCTTCGAGTGAATTCTCCTTCTATATTCAAGAACTGAAACAAATTGCAAGGCCTATCAAACCATATAGGGTGGATACACCACAGCAAGATAAAGTCACCAGTTTGATCGCAAATTATAAATGGTTTCACTCACGAATTCCAGTGATTCTGCATTGCTACTACTGGTTCATGGCGAGCTAGATATTTTCTACAGAGCTAGTATGAATTGAAGTACATTTTACCAATATTGATATGTCTTTTATATTACAGGATGCACAATGACCATGAGTCTTCAGTCAACTACTAGTTAAACTGAACATTTCATTGGCAATTAGGTCTCAGTTCCCATTCTGTACCTTTTGGTTCGATATCAACTTTTCCATTGTGATTGTTTCATTTCTTTGACCATTTGAAGCTTAAGGAGAAAAACATCTACCTGGTTTAGTGTGGGGGCTTCCATTTCTTTCATATCTTTTACAACTGACCATGTGTGAGACTCTTTTGCTTATTTTCGTGCAGAGGGAGATAGCCTTTATTGGAAAGATATCTCACCCTAACCTTGCCAAGCTCGTGGGATTTTGTCCAGATGATAAAAATTTAGCTCTTGTTTATGAGTTCATGCCAATGGGCAGTTTGGAATACCAGCTATTCAGAGGTAAGTGGTCTAATCACTCTGTAAAATATGGAAAAGTCTCCTTAAGGATGCCAATTGTTTAGCATATCCACTTGATCAGTTGATAGTCATAGTCGATGCATGTGCTATTTTCAAAATTCAGGTTGGTTTGAACACGTATTTGCTTTTAAGAATTACTTACATTTTACATTGTCCATTACTCTGGTACAGAGGTCTCTGCAGATCATCTTTCATGGGATTTACGCCTCAAGATTGCGGTTGGGGCTGCCAGAGGCTTGGCCTTCTTGCACAATTCCTGTAATATGATACACAGGGATTTCAAAAGTGCAAATATTTTGCTAGATGAGGTTATTATTTTATCCTCCCTATAATGATTATGTTCCTGTACCACAAAATTCATATGAACTCTATTATCATTCTAGTCAAGTTTTTGGTAGAAGGATGATGATGATGATGACATGCCTAGTATCTCAATTTGAAGACTTGATATTTTGTCCTCTAACCAGGAGAAAAGAGTCATAATAGCGAGAGGAGATCCTATGTTTCCCTCTGCTCAACTGATGGACGGGTTATAGTCTATTGGAAATCTATCCTTCTTAGATTTGATGTGAAGTTCTGAACTCGACAAGACCCTTAACCAGTCCCTAGTAGCTTTTAGACATCTCCATTTTGTTTTTTGCTAGATTCACTAAAGTTTGCAATTTATATTTAGGCTGGAAACCGAGTCTAATCCACTGTCCGGTTCTTCTGCAGTCTTACATGGCCAAACTCTCGGACTTTGGATTGGTGAGGTCTGGTCCTCTAGAGGACCAGTCACATGTTTCAACGCAGTTTATGGGTACCACTGGCTATTGTGACCCTGAATACAGAATAACTGGTAATTTTTCCATTGTAAAATGCTTTTTTGTGACTTAGTGCTGACTGATGCTCGGTTTTGAATTTTGACAATACTATTGGGAAGTTATTTTCTGATACTTTGCTGCAACATCACATAAGACTCTTGGATTTTACAGGGCATCTCACTGTAGAGAGTGATGTTTATAGTTTCGGCGTCGTGTTGCTTGAGATACTAACAGGTTGCAGGGCATTTGATCCGAGCAGTCCAGCAGATAGAGTTGATTTAGTGGAGTGGACCAGACCATACTTATCCGGTAAAAGAAAACCGCGGGCTCCAGTTGACACGAGATTGCAGGGCGAATATTGTGTGGACTCTGTACGCCAGATAGCACAGCTAGCTAATAAATGCGTCGGACTTAATCCTAAGTCCCGGCCTTCCATGTCTGAAGTCGTGGAAAAACTGGAATCGATAGAAGCTGTCAGTGCTAAAGGAATACTACGGAATGTGTAAATTTATTTGTTATGTTGTTTGTACTTCCTGTGATGGGATCAAAGTCTGTTGCTTCCCAGGATTACTCTTGGGCTTTGAATATTCTTTTCGATTGTACCCAGTAGTTACCAGGTGTTGTGTCTTCTTGTATGCTCTTTGGAATATTCATACTTGTCTATCATTATGTGCATCAACTTCTGAATTGAGACATTGTGATTACACTTTCTTTAAGAGGGGAACTGTTTTCTGATGGCTATTCGTTAATTTTGTTAGCAATCTAAGGTTTACCAAAAGATGTCCGCAGCTCTTTGAGAGTCCGAGCTCTTTTGTTTCTTTCATGCTGAGGCTTTAAACATCAGTAGAAGCTCATTCCTATTGCTGTCATGAATTTGTTCATACGGAACTCGGCCTGCCACCAATCTCCAGGAAGAATTATGCTGTTCGGTCCATTCTTGTTATTTTTGAGCTCTGAGACAAGGTTTGGTTACTGATCGACTCATTTAAAGTAAAGAGCTGCCCAGTTGTCCATTCCAATTGAACAAGACATGTAATTTGGTGCTATGTTTTTGCGGCCAAGACATGTCCAATTGTTTCGTTATCTTTTCTTGGTTTCCTGGAACATAGATAACAAATTGGAGGCAGGACTTGAGCACAATGATATATGCTCAATCTGGATACAGGTTGTCGAACATGGAAACAACGATGCAGTATCAAAAACAGAAATCATGGTATACAAAGATCTATAGGGATTTGGAAACTGAAATCTTGACACATGACTAATGTTAACTTAATCAATTTCTGATTATCGTAATGCATATCATCATGTGCCTATGCTAAGGGACTGGTGCTTACGTATGAAGTATGAACGAGTTTCTAGTTCTATAAAAAATTGCATTTTTTTTTTTTTTTTTTTTTTGAGAATTAAAGTATCCTTGAATCGTGTAAGATTACATGCTAGTATTAGATAATGTTGAATTGAAGTTCTCTCAAAATGTTATCTATCATATTTCTATCTTATATAGGACTAGACATGAAAAGGGTGCATTTTGGGTCCAGAACAGGTGCCGTAATTTAACTTTGAGTCATAGTATATATTTAATCACAGGAACTTATTTTCACTTGTAACCAATAACTTACCTTTATGGACCATAGCTTGACTATATGGCCTGCAATCATAATTTGAAAATAGTAACACTCAATAATTAATCAATTATAGAAGACAAGTTAGTACTCTTTATTCGAATATTGTGATTTACCTCCAAAGTCTCCTAAGGTTGAACTTGTGCAGGCATGCTCTTTCACGCACGTGCATTGAGTTTACATTCTCTCTTTCCCTTTCCACGAAACAACGCCCAAGTAGAACAACGTCCTTTGTGTTGCTGCTTAATACAAGAGGTAACGTTGATTGTAGATGCTCTTTTGCGTCGCAAGAGCAACGTGTCTACTGATTTCGCCATAGGAGCGTGGGGTCATGAATCTAAGAAGTAGTGAGAATTCTTGATCAAATCCCATCTGCGCAACATCTTTGCGGTAAAAAGGGATTTGTTACAAATATTCAATAACTTAATTTATAATAATGAGGTTCCCCGATTATTTCTTACTTTATGTGCCTTTCTTTAATTTGGAGGTGCAGTTGGGAAATCTGGATAATGCCTCCTTCATGTATGGTAACCTGGTGCCATGGAAGGCCCTACTCCCATTTTGGCTCTCATACGTAGCGGCGGGCGTTTTTCTTGGAGTTCAACTTCTTCCTCTTTTTATAAACATATCTTACATTCAATGTCCATCAGGACCATTCCTTCTTTGGCAAAGCAACTACAGGAGACACTCCCCTACACGTTGCTGCTGAAGTAAGATGCTTTGAAACAACTCTCCATTACGTTTGGAAATCGACCGCATTAGGTTTTTGAATGAGGACAAGTTGATGCATGCAAAGAGATTCTTCGAATGGAAAATTCGGACAAGGACGCTGCACTGCACTATGCAGCCAGAGAAATTGCTGGTTGGAAGATCAGATCATAAACTGTGTAACATTTTTAATGCTGCCGATGAATCCCCACTATACGTGGCGACTGCACAATGGGCTCATCAAATTACTAGGCTGATGTTAGATGCATCCCTGTCGTTGTCCTCTTGTAAGGGTCCCAAAGGAATGAGTGCTTTGCGGGCGGCAGCAGACTATGATTGGTCCCGCTGTAAGTATCCCGAGACTCTTACTTATGGGAACATGCGTCTCTTTCTGACTAGAAATAGAAGGGAGGATAGAAGTAAATCTGCTAGCGTATCTTTGTCAACCCCCCGGACGATTTCTACCCCAATCTTACTAATCCTCTGCGTGTGTGGTTGCTTTCAAGAAAGCAAACAATTAGATTAACCATGCACAAGCATAAAAAAATTGAATAACCTCTTGGCTCTAGGATGCTTCCAGGCTGAACTGCATCAGCAATCCCATTGAAATGGAAAGGAGAAAACTCGAGAGGCGAGAAGTAACAGAGGTGCAATGCAAAGACCTTCATTTAGTCATGTTTCCATCAATTTTTTTTTGACCTGATACTTTGTGACATCCAATTAGAGCCTCAGCCTCCAATTTCAGGAATGAAAGAGCGCATGATTCCCTTGATGAATACTAGAGCAATCCTCTGCCAAAAACTTCTGGCGTTTAGTTTTACATATCTAATAATTGCACCAGTTTATCTAAGAGAGGCGAAGATGGATGATGGAAAAAAATCTTTGAGATAGCCACACCATATATGCTGCTGCATAGCCCTCAAGATTGCAGTAAAAAAACACTGAGGAAACAACACATCATAAGAGTCAATCTCGAGTCTGAAACAGTCTTAATATACCTTGCAGCCCTCATTTAATCGAGATTTGGGAATGCTGCTGCGAAGAAACCATCGCATGACAGAACCCTGATGATTAGAGAAGGAGATGACATTTGGACTCCTCTTCACTACGTTGCTTACTATGGCAGTGCTGAAGCAGTTCAACTATTCCGGCATCCTTACGTTTCTGCAGCAAATTTCTCAGACAAAGATGGGGAGTCCACTCTTCATACTGCTGCATTTTGAGACCACATCAGTGTCGTTGCCGAGATGGTTAGATTGTGTCTCGATGCTAATCAATGACAAAGGACAAATGGTACTTCATGCTGCAGTTATATAGGTGGCAGAGAATATTGTAGTCAAGTACATATTGCAGACACCCAACATTGAGGATGTTATAAATGAGCCAGAGAGGGATGGAAACACGGCTCTGCATTTGGCCACCCTTTACAGACTATATAACATCATATAGGCCCTTGTCCGTGACAAAAGGGGGAAAATTTTAGCCGCTATTAATGATGGTTTGACTTGACCCCCCTCGGCATTTTCTGTGGTCATGTAGATGTACGTCCACTTAAACACTGTTAGAGGCTCTATTTATTTCTGACTTACCATGTGCGCGCACCATTCACACTCTGAAAGACTACGACTATCTAACTTAAATATGTGTTACTTTCCATATAAGATGTCTATTGTGCTGCAAAAATAACTTATTCTCAGTTGGCCGGGGCATAGAGGCAACTGCTCGGACAATTACTAGTCACTACATGTATTCATGTTAGCAGCTCCAGGGTACCCCCTTATTCCTAGGTGAAACGGATCCTTTTGAGGCAGGACCCTTTCCTCATGTCTTATCCGAGACAACAACGAGCACCATTCCACCTCTAGATGATCAGATGGCTTGTAAACAGAACAGCAATTATTAGTGAACTTTGAATGCATTTGTGTTCTCTATAAATGGACTGCGAGATTGCTAATGCATCCCACTATGAAAGGGGATAGCTTATCGACCGATACATTCTGTCCATTTAGATTGGTTTGAAAACAGCGAAAGTAGAACACACGTTGAGCGGATCCATTGGGTTATTGATTATGTCAGGCAACAAAAAGATTGGTCAAGCGTCGATCAGCCATGAGCAGGACTGCAGGAAGCAATATGACCCAACTAGATGAAATAGATTCTTCATAAAGAAGCCTGCTCGAGCTTGAGATGCTTGTCATGGTGCTCATAACTACCGTCACCTTCACGACTTCATCCAATGCCTGGGCACTATACCAACAATGGGCCTAACCTAGGAATGGCTACTCTAGCAGGGAGGCCGGCTTTAAACTGCCTTTGTGATATGTAACATGCAAATGCTTTTGGGGGAAATTTCAAGGGGGTGAGATTTGCCAAACATGCGGTTGCCATTGGTGGGATGGTACTCACCTTCGCTTCTGGTATGTATGTCGTTCCCAAACCATTGGACTAGGAATCATTCCTCATGTCATGGCTGAATGTCTTGTGATTATTACCTGAATGTCCTGAGAGCTGCTTTCTAAGTACTGGATAATCTAGCACATCTTTCTACTAAGGTAGCCTTTTGGAGAGAAGATGAACGCTTCAGCAGAATGACTTGGAATTGTAATCCAAGAGGATGAACGAGTTTTTGCTCAGTTGATGCAACTTTGCGATCATCTTTTCATCATGTTTGATTGTTAGGAAGAAAAGCAGAATTTGTTTCCTTCACGACCTTAATATATTTTCCGTGTGAAGATGAACGTCCTAAAGTCCCAGTATAAATTTTTACCGGCTTTGACGAGGATGAGAGAACTTTGTTAATCATCAAAATCCCGCAGATGACAGAAAATATTCACGGGAGACAATTTGCTCGTAATTGGCTGGGTACCCAGCCACTGCAGCAGTTCTCATTGTGTACTTCTTTCTTAATCCACACTTCTTGAGTTCTTGCTTAAAAGATACTATTGAGGGCGGGTAATGGTGGACACAGCTTGAGGTAAAATACGACCCATAAGGAGAACATCTGAATACGACAAGACATAATATATTGAAGGATGACATGACAAATCCAATTTCATGTAGTTCTAACAAAAATTGACAAAAATAATAGAAGACAATGAGCTGCCAACTTAAGATGCGAACGGAAAATAGAGAGAGCATGAGAACAAACATACATACAATTTGTCTATTGTTAATTGTTCATTTTTCTTCTTGTTTAACAATCTGGAAAAGCAGTCTTAGGTAAAGTAGGGACGTAAACCTCATTTGTCGCGTGCTCTCATTAATTTTCTGAAGGATTTTGTTAAGAAACTAGGAGTGAGCGATTCCCGGTTCTTAAAGGACTATATCCGGTTCCCGGTTCCATTTTTCCGGGAACCGGAACCGGTCGCGGAACCAATTAGGGTTCCAAAAGTAACCCCCTCCCCCGAGACTCTCGACTCAAGACTCTTCCACTTTCATTTTTTCAGGGTATCGCCGAACGCTGCTTTGAGTCTTGCCGCCACTCGCCCTCAAGGCCACCGCTACCGGATGCCACCGAACGCCGTCCTTGACGTTGCTCGCGTGAACCCTTGCCGCTCGACGCCCGTCACTGCCATGCTCTGCCTCGACGCCCATTGCCGACTACCCGACACCGCCGTGCTCGAGCCGAGCTCGTCTTCGCTCGTGAGTTGCGACCCATCGCCTTTGCTCGCGCCAGAAGCCCTGAGTCGTCGATGAGCAGAAGCCCCGACAACGTCGATTTTGCTATCTCCACTTGCAACCCACCACTGCTGCTCGTGCTAGAAGCCCCGATGACGCCGATTTTGCTATCTCCACTCGCGACCCACCGCCTCTACTTGTGCTAGAAGCGCCGACGACGCCAATTCAGCACTCTGCTCGTGACCCACCGCCACTGTTTGCACCAGAAGCCCTAACGACGCCGATTCTGTTGTCTCTACTCACGACCCACTGCCACCACCGCTGCTTGCGCTAGCAGTCGCGACGCCTGACGCTGTTGCCCCGAAGACCAGCGATCGACGTCCCTGCAGCTTGCTCACTGCTTAGCACCGGACACGGCTTGCTCGGTGAAATTGGATTTCTGGACCTTCTCTCCAAGGGTATGATTTCGGGGTTATACCATCAAATGTTGTGAATTTCATTTGTACGTACAGCATAGGGAGTGAGTGACTGATTTGGTGATTCTTGGACTTGCTCAGTGGTTATAGTTCTTTGGTGGCATTTTCATTGTTTTTGGAGTTTAAATTTTGGATGAACAAGTTGTTGGCAGCAAATTTTGAGACAAGCATTGTTATTCCATACTATTATCATCGAGGAAGCTCTCTTAGCTCAGGACCAAGTGTGTAACAGACATGTAAACCACTGTGTTTGAGGCTTTGCAGAATTGAGGGAAAAAGGGAGGTGATGTAGCTCTTTTAGAGTGAATAACAGGACCATGTAGGAAAATGTTAATGGATTCCAGGCTCACTTTTCAGCGAGAATTATTGCGAATAAGGACAATGCCTTGAAATTTAGCTATATTAAGGTTTTTGACTTGAACGCCAGATTTAGAAAAGCATCTTCTGGGTTGTTAAAGGATGTGCTATTATTTTTTATGAATCAATCTTGTATTTTCTTGCCTTTTGACTATCATTGTACGATTTCTGGGCTCAATATTTTAATTTGAAGGTTTTCCCTTATTAGAAGATACCTAACATGCTTCAAGTGTAACATTTCGTTCATAAGTGGTTGGTGTTTATGCATCGTGTTGACATTTAAGTCACTCTCATATAGAAAGACTTGGTTGCTCTTTTACCTTAGATAAGCATGTTACTGTTTGATCTTCCTTACATAATAAGCATATGTGCTTGTGCACATATAACTAAATCACTGCTAAATGGTTTGGATTATCTTGTCTACCACTTGTGCCTACAAGGTGCATGCTATTATTGTTATGAGTGGTCAAAATGTGTGCCTAAATTAATATTATATTATTGTTGTGCAGTGCGAAGTTAATGTATCAAGATAATATGTCAATGGAGGTGGAGGGATGTGAGGAGATGACTCCGATTACGGAATTAGAGTTTTCCAACGATGAAATTGAAGAAGAGGCACCCCTACCTTGAGGTGCCACAAATAAGGTACCTGATTCTCATTTTTCCCATGATAAGAAATATATATCCGAATGCTGGAATCATTATTCAAAAATTAGTGATGAGGATGGAAAAATATATCAAGTGAAGTGCATTCATTGTGGGTCAATGCTTAAGTACTGTGTTGCTAACGGTACTTTTGCAATGAGGAAGCACTTGACCACATGCAAGAGGTTTTCCCGTAATCTAGATAAAAGACAGAAATTCTTTATACCATGTAATGTCAACATGGCTGGTAAGGCAGGAGGAGATTCTAGTACCATGGACATTTAATCAAGAACGTTGTAGGCTAATGCTTACTTGGTTCATCATCTTGATGAGTAACATTTTTCCTTGGTTGAGCGTGTTGGATTTCGTGAATATGTTAGTGAGTTACAACCTCTTTTCAAACATATGTCACGTTTTATAGTGGCAAAAGATTGCATGAAATTATTTTTATGTGAAAGAACTTCTTTGAAGAATTATTTTGGAAAGATTAATTCTAGGATCGCACTCACGATTAATACATGGATTTTCAATCAAAATCTAAATTATTTGTGTCTCATTACACATTTTATTGATGAAAATTAGAAGTTGCATAAAAGAACCATCAACTTTGTGGTGATGCATAGTCACAGGGGTAGGGAGATTGAGAAAATAGTGGAGGAATGCATTGAGGAGTGGGGAATAGAAAAAAATGTGTCGACAATTACCGTGGATAATGTTAGCTCGAATGATGTTGTAATTAGCTATTTGAGGGATAAATTTTCGAAACAAAAGTCGTTGATATTAGATAGTGGTGTTTTGCACATGAGGTGTACAACTCATATACTAAATTTGATTGTGAGAGATGGCTTGACTATGGTATGTGACTCCATTGTACGTATCCGAAATGTGGTTAAGTATGTAAGGAGTTCTCCCACAAGAGCCAAAGTATTTCAATCTTGCATTGAGAAAGAAAATATCACTTATAAGGGTTCGGTAGTTTTTGACGTCGCCACTAGATGGAACTCCACTTACCTTATGTTAGATACCGTTATAAAATTCAGAAAAGCTTTCGAAAGGATAGAAGATTACGATCCATCTTTTGTAAGTGAGTTTAATCATGAAACTTCTAGTGAAGATGATTGGGAAAATGCTATTATTTTTTCAAATTTTCTCAAAGTATTCTATGATGCCACCAATCAGATGTCTGAGACTTCATATGTTACTTCAAATGATTATTTTGAAAATATAGCTCTTTTGTATAGAAATTTAAAAGATGCGATCAATGCTTCGGATCCTAAGCTTTAAGATATGGGTGTGAAAATGAAAGAAAAATTTGACAAATATTATGAAAGTTTAGATAAAGTGAATATGATGGTGTTAATTGCGGTTGTGTTAGATCCTAGAGCTAAGTTAAAATTATGTGAGTTTCTTGTATGGACAAATTTATGATGATGAATCGAAAATTAAAGTGATGCATTACAATGTGAAGGATACATTGGAGTGTTTATATGAATTTTATGAGCAATCTTCTCTTATTTCAAGTGATCAAGATTTTGGTGGTCATAATTTGGGTGCAAGTAGTAGTAGTTCTAATTCTAATATCGATACGGGTGGTAGTGAAGGAATAAATAAGCATAACGCTTAAGTTTGAAAGAAAATGTTTTTATATTCGAATGAACAAGGGCGTGAAGACAATAAGTTCGAGCTTGATGAGTATTTTCAAGAAAAAATGAAAAGGATCTTGGTCTTGACATTTTGATTTGATGGAAGACTAATGACTCAAAATATAAGATCTTTTTCTTGATGGCTCGGGATATTGTCAATTTTTGTAACTACCGTTGCTTTAGAATAGACTTTTAGTACATCGGGTCGTATGCTTGATGGCTTTCGGAGTTCTTTAACTCCAAAAGTAGTGGAAGCTTTGATTTGCACTCAAGATTGGTTAAGAGCCGTTCGTATACCACTTGATGTTGAAAAGTGTATTGAGAACACAGAATAATTTGAGTTGTGTATGCTTATATCTTTATATATTGTAATTCTTTTTGTATATCTAATAAGTGAATATTTTATTTAATCTCTTCATCTTTTTTTTTTTTTTTTTATAGATATGGTTGGTCTTAATGCGAAGATTATCGTTGATAAATAAAGTTGGTGGTGTCGCATTTGCAATGGATCCAATGGTTGAGAAGTCAAGTAATTTTTTTGTTGGCTTATTGATGAACAACTTTATTAGTCGTAATCTTAATGCAAGCTCTTTTTATGTATATTGAATTTTTGAACTATGTTGTCAAAAAATTTAAGGGCCTTTAGATGGACAAAATGGCATACTTCATGGACTATTATTGATATTGATTTTTTTTTTTGTGTCTTTACTTAGGATTTTAACTGATTTTCATTCATGTCTGTGCAAGGTTTTGCTGTACCAAAGGAATCATAAGGAAATGTTCCAGAGTTCACACTAAGGAGTAGATGAAAATTTGAAATCTTGTTGGCACTTCTGGTTTTTCATTTCTTTAGTATATTTTGCTTTATCATTTTCATTTGACTCAGCTGATAAGGCATATGACATATGGCAAATGTGACGATTTAAGCTTTAATGCACATATATTGACATATGTGGGCACAATAATTATAGTTAATCAAGCATCTCCTTTTCTCTTTGGAAACTTCTTATTAGTTTTGATTGTGTATGTCCAAAATCTTGATAGTTGGCATTTGTATGTTTGCTAAGATGTGAGAAGTTACCGTGTAGTATGCATGTACGTTATAGTTTTTTTTTTTTTTTTGGTAACGTGTGCGTATGTTATAGTTCAAATCTAAAAATAACCAAAAAAAGAAAAAAAGGAACATGTTGGAACCTGGAACTGACCCTGGAACCTGTGATAGGGTAGGTTCCAGGTTCTCGGTTCTGACGGGTTGGTTCCAAATTCCTCATTTTTGAGGAACCTGTACCCGAGAGTAGGTTCCAGGTTCCAGATGGAATCAAACCGGAACTTGGAACCGCTTACCCCTATAAGAAACTGTCAAACACTATTAAAAACAAGTTTGCAATTTTTCATGGTTCTTCTTTCCCTCATGTATAATCAAATTTGGAAAAAAGTCAATGATTATCAAAGCACATAACGTGAGATTTTAACTTAGAGAGATCTAATTTTTTGTGTCTTGTTGACGAACTTTCTTTTTCTCTCTCCTTTTATTGTTTCCTGTTTGTAAAAGTGGCAACGAGTGTGGAAATTCGACTTTCCACTGAGAAGGGATCTGCTGTGGAAATTCGCAGGATCCACCATGGAAAAACGAGAAAATCAATTAGTGTGAAAACCATGCGCGGAGCCAGGTTTGACTTTCCGTAGAGAGTTAATGATGGGCCAAAAAATATCATAATCGAGTGCGTTTTGGGTGATTTGACATGTCTGTACGGAAGAAAAAGTCGATTACTGTGACTTCCAAGGAAATGAGACTTTGTAAAGGCGAGAGGAAAGACAGTAGTACAGACACACAGCGCAATAGATAATACGCAACACAACACGTTATGATATGTCAATAAATTATTTTTTAAAATAATAAATTTCGATACGTTGAGATATATTATATATTAAATAAATATTTTTATTTTTAATTAATTTAATTTAAATTCACAACTAAATAAATAATAAAAAAGTGCTTACAATGAATTTATACTAATAATATTAATAAATTTATTTATAGGAAATTCGAAAGATATTCATAGACAATGTGTATTCATGTTTGGGGATATGTTTCTAACTCTAATAAAAATTATTGATGAAACTAATGACTAATAACAAATTAAAATTTATTTATTTAAATAAATGTATGATTTTTTTTATAATTATTTAACATTCAATATTTTATTTTTTGAAATGATTTTGTAGTCTCATTTATTTATTTTTTTGATAAAAAAGTCCCCCGGGGTCCACCCCCAAATTTATTCCACTTCCCTGTTTCTCAAATTTTCCCTTGTTTCTTCTTCCCGTACACACTAACTCCTCGCTTCTTTCTTCAAAAGTGACCTCTTGTCCAATCCACTTCCCTTCCCTCCAGAAAGAAATGATCACGCCAAAGTCCCATCAAATACCATTTTTAACTTTTTGAGTTTACTCCCTCACAAACCCTTTGCCTCCTCCTCCTGGCGTGACCCTCTCCCACGCTATATCTGTTCTCTCTTGGTCGCCTCATCACAATCACTCATCGACTTGCCTTTGGCCTTCCATCACGGTCGTGGCTCAGTCTTTGCACTTCCTGTGCCACTCCCTTACTATCACAGCCTCACCTCCGATCCTCTCTCACCTCGCCTCCATCCTCCATGATCTTCTTCAACGATCCTTTGTATCGGACACAATATGTTGGAACATGTCGAGAAGAGTTAAACATGTGTCGAAAAATCCGATATAACACGTCAATACATGTCGTGTGCGACATGGAAGCTTCAGCTACGTGTCCGTACTTCATAGGTTACTGTTGAGATGGAAGCTCCAGCAACGTGTCCGTATTTCATAGGTTCTTGTTGAGAGAGAGAGAAAGAGATGGGGGTGTGCTTCGGTACCCCTGACTTTCCTACTCCTAGCCATGCTGGTCATCTCAAATCAGGTACCCTTCAAATTTTTTCCTAAAGTGATCTTTATCTTTACATCTATGTAGTCTCTATAAAATGAATCTTTGTGCTTCAGATTGGAGTCGTTAATGTTCTTCTTGTTATCGTCTGAAGCAATTTTCTGTGTTCTTTGTTTTTCTTTTTGAAACTACAGGAGCGAAGTGGAAGATCACAACTTCATCATCTTCTGCAGCCAGCAATAGCCAGGACTTGCTAGCTGCCCGCGACAAAAAGGCCTTCGGAGATGGAAAGATTGAGGCAGACCCCAGCTTGACCGTCTTTAGTTTTGCAGAGTTAAAAGAGGCAACCAAAAATTTTCGAGCTGATGCGCTGCTTGGAGAGGGAGGATTTGGTTGTGTCTATAGAGGGACGCTTCATGGGAAGCAACCGTCTGGAAGGACAGAAACTATAATAGCTGTGAAAATATTAAACCCGGATGGTGCTCAAGGGTATAGAGAATGGCTGGTAAGAACTAAGTCGTCTTCAATTCCTTTCTCGGAATACAAGTACTTTGCTTTGTCAATTACGAAAACGAAGCAACCCAAATGCATGATGGTACTAATGGGAGCTGGGATAAGTACCTAAAAAGTTCTAAATCTATTGCATTAGTACTAATTCAATCAAAAACCTTTCAATTTAACCAATTTAGTTATAAACCTTTTCAAATTGGTACCAACAGTTCATCCGACAATTTAGGCCGAAAATATATGACATAGATGCTGATGATCCTATGTATTGCCGATGCTGACGTCAACATTTTAAAATAATTTTTATTTTTTATTTTTTTTTCCTTTCTTTGGATCGTGGCCAGTACTGGCCATTGTCGACGATTGGCCACAAGTGGGGGTTGATGAGGGCATCAAGCCCTTGCCGCCCCCACCTAGTAGGCAAGGGCCACCCTTGCCCAGGTTGCAAGGGTCTCACCGTCGCTAGATCTAGTGAGGGTTGAGCCCTTGCTAGACTTGGTGAGGGCCGCAAGGGTCTCACCCTCGCCGTGGCCGTGAGGGCCATGACACCCTTGCTAACCCTTGCTGTGGCTAGTTGCCGGTCATGGCTGGTACTGATCACAGTCCAAAGAAAAGAAAAGAAAAAAGAACAATAAGAAAAAAGGAAAAAAAATAAAAATAAAATAAATAATTTAATAAATAATATTTTAAAAATATTTAAGTTAGTGCCGGCGATACAATGTAGGATCGTTGGTGTCTACGTCACTGATTTTTTGCCCAAATTAGTCGGATGGATTGAATTGGTACCAATATGAAATTTAGGAATAAATTGGTCTAATTGAAAGATTTAAGATTGTATTAGTACCGATGAATATGTTTAAGACTTTTTTGGTACTTTTACTGATGGGAGCTTGTCATGCCCAACTCAGTTATGTCAATAAATATCCTCATTGTGAAGATGGTAGAAGTAGAAATACTAGACAACCTGAATTTATATGGCTATATAAACGCAAATCCAAATGTATTTGAAGTTGATTATCCCAGGATTTCTATAAGCGGTGGCCTTGCCTTCCAATTTTGTTTCTGAAAGGGCGCTTGTAGGATTGCATCTGATTTTGGTTATAGAGAGATCAGATAATTCTGAGAGTTCATTGATTGCCTTATTGGCTTTGTTGGGGTGCAAAACTGATGGCAGTGGGTGGCAGCAACACTATTGTTGGTGCCTGACTGAGTAGTGTTAATTGTGTGGTGATATTACCTAAACGTATGTTCACGATCCTCGTGAAGTTTTCAGTTATCTAACCCCCACTTGAGTGGACATAATGCGCATTATTTGAATTTAAATGAAGTACAAGAAGAACCTAAGAAGCGATTTTGCTTTTGGTTTTGTTCTTGAGATTATTTGGTGACTATGGTCCTCGACAAAATATATTTTAGGGCTCCATTTAGTTAGCGGTGATGAACTTTCTTTTTGCATTTCTTATATTTTGTAATTGACTTAGTAAACCCATGCCGCGTGTGTGTAGCCATTGGCTTGTATGATGTTAACTAATGGAAGAACCTAGTAAGTGCCATTCGATTGCAAGGAGAAATTGCGCAAATATAAGTTCAGAGTCTTCCATCCATGTATGATCAACCTTTTCGATGTGATCATAGCCCCTAGGCAACTTCATCTTTCTAACCTTGTTTGACTAATGCAATGCGGTTCTTTTCATAGTGAACTCGTTTTGTTCTTCCTTCGAGCGAATTCTGCTTCTATATTCAAGAACTGAAACAAATTGCAAGGTTGATCAAACCATATAGGGTGGACACACCACTGTAAGATAAAGTCATCAGTTTGGTCGCAAATTATAAACGGTTTTCAGTCGCAAATTCCAATGATTCTACATAGCTCCTACTGGTTCATGCGAACTAGATATTTTCTACGGAGCTAGTATGACTTGAAGTAAATTTTACTAATATTGATACGTATTTTATATTACAGGATGCACAATGACCGTGAGTCTTCAGTCAAACTACTAGTTAAACTGAACATTTCATTGGAAATTAGGTCTCAGTTCCCATTACGTACCTTTTGTTTCGATATCAACTATTCCATTGTGCTTGTTTCGTTTCTTTGACCATTTGAAGCTTCAGGAGAAAAACATCTACCTAGTTTAGTGTGGGGGCTTCCATTTCTTTCATATCTTTTACTAGTGACCATGCGTGAGACTCTTTTGCTTATTTTCGTGCAGAGGGAGATAGCCTTTATTGGAAGGATATCTCACCCTAACCTTATCATTCTCCTGGGATTTTGTCACGACGATGAAAATTTAGCTCTTGTTTATGAGTTCATGCCAATGGGCAGTTTGGAAAACCAGCTATTCGGAAGTAAGTGGTCTAACCACTCTGTAAATTTCGGAAAAGTCTCCTTAAGGATGCCATTTGTTTAGCATATCTTCTTGATTAGTTTATAGTCACAGTCGATGCATGTGCTAATTTCAAATTTCAGGCTGGTTTGAACACGTATTTGCTTTTAAGAATTACTTACATTTTACATTTTCATTACTCTGGTACAGAGGGCTCTACAGATCATCTTTCATGGAATGTACGCCTCAAGATTGCGGTTGGAGCTGCCAAAGGCTTGGCCTTCTTGCACAGTTCTAACATGATACACAGGGATTTTAAAAGTGCAAATATTTTGCTAGATGGGGTTATTATTTATCCTCCTTGAATGATTATGGTCCTGTATCACAAAATTCATATGAACACTATTATCATTCTAGTCAAATTCTTTGGGAGAAGGATAATGATAACGTTAAAATGCCTCGTATCTTCCTTTGAAGACTTGATATTTTGTCCTCTAACCATGAGAAAAGAGTCATAATAGCGAGTGGAGATCCTATGTTTGCCTTTGCTCAACTGATGGACGGGTTATAGTAGATTGCAAATTTATCATTCTTAGATTTGATGTTAAGTTCAGAACCCGAGACAAGACCCTTAACCAGTCCCCAGATGCTTTTAGATATCTCCATTTTGATTTTAGCCAGATTTACTAGAGTTTGCAATTGATATTTAGGCTGGAAACCGAGTCTAATCCACTGTCCGGTTCTTCTGCAGTCTTACACGGCCAAACTCTCGGACTTTGGATTGGTGAGGTCTGGTCCTCTAGACGACAAGTCACATGTTTCAACACAGTTTATTGGTACCGATGGCTATGCTGCCCCTGAATACAAAACAACCGGTAATTTTTCCATTGTAAAGTGCTTTTTGGTGACTTAGTGCTGACTGTTGCTCGATCTTGAATTTTGACAGTAATATGGGGAAGTTATTTTCCCACGTTTCGCTGCAACGTCACATATGGCTCTTGGATTTTACAGGGCATCTCACTGTAAAGAGTGATGTTTATAGTTTCGGCGTTGTGCTGCTTGAGATACTAACAGGTTTGAGGGCGCGTAACCCACGGTCTCCAACGGGCCTGGCTACTTTAGTGAAGTGGGCCCTACCACACTTACACAGTGAGGGAAAACTGAGTACTATAATGGACTCGAGATTGAAGGGTGAACATTGTGAAGAATTTGCATTCCAAATAGCACAATTAGCTTTAATATGCCTCAATCTAACTCGTAAGCTGCGCCCTTCCATGTCTGAAGTCGTGGAAGTAGTAGAATCAATAGAAGCTGCCAGTGTCAATAGAATACTACCGAATGCTTGAATTTATTTGTTATGTTGTTTGGACTTCATGCGATGGAATCAAAGTCTGTTGCTTCTTGGGATTAATCTTGGGCTTTGAATGTTGAATGTTCTTTTCCATTGTACCCGGTAGTAACTAGGTGTTTGTTTTCTTGTAAGCTCTTTGGAATACTGGTATGTATCTATCATTGGGTGCATCAACTTCTAAATTGAGATGTTGTGATTACATTTTCTTTAAAGGGGAACGGTTTTTCGATTTCGATGGCTAATCCTCAATTTTGTTAGCAATCTGAGGTTTACCAAAAGAAGTCCGTAGCTCTTCAGGAGTAAGGGATCTTTTGTTTCTCTTCATGCTCAGGCTTTGAACGTCAGCAAAAGCTCATTCCTATTGCTGTCAAGAATTTGTTCATGTGGCACTCGGCCCGACACCAATCTCCAGGAAGAATTACGCTGTTCGGTACATTCTCGTCGTTATTTTTGAGCTCTGGGACAGGGTTGGGTTACTGATTGAGTCATTTAAAGTAAAGAGCTGCCCATTGTCCATTCCAATTGAACAAGACATGTAATTTGGTCAAATAACAATGAACATAGCTTTACGGCTTACATACATTTTCTTATCTCAGTTCTTCCTCTGTGCACGTGTGCATGTCTCTCGCCGCCCATTCCAGTCCAAAACTGGATATACAAAACTAAAGTTTCATTCCTTTTACTGCTGGATAATAGACAATGACTCTCAAACAGATGAAGATAGTTGCTAGTAAAAAGACAGATAGGGAAGGAAAGATTCTTGGAAATTTTGAGTCACTCGAACTTACTTCATATGCAGAAACTTCATGAACCATATGCAGAAACTTCATGAACCATTCTTCGACCAATGCTGTCTGAGTGCTTGCCCGTATGCCGGTCCGGCAAAACGAGGCAAAATGCTTACAGTTGTTATTGATGAGGTTGTACTTGCTGAAACTATCGTGCTCATGAAGCTTGTGAGCCTTGTTCACGACTTCCAGGGGCGATTTGGTTTCGGGTAAGGTGGTGCAAGTCCCCCATCTCGTCAGCCAATACCCAAGTTGTGCCCGCCCATATGCATATAAGCGGAGGGAATAGAGGTTCTTGCCTTCTTGCTGGAAGCAATAGAGACTCGTCTCCTCAACTCCTGTTCGTGTTAGGTGAATCATGTAACTCCCTCCGACGTAGATTCCTGTTATAATCAATAATGAGTATGTGCAATGTAGAAAAAGAATCGATTGTCCAAATCATTCCACATGTACTAAATAGTTACTGTAGAATCACCACAATTTCTCCAAAATACCTTTCACTAAGTAGAATGATGCATTGGCAGCAAGGAAATATCCAACAAGACAATTTTCAAAATGTGTTTTACCCTCAACTAAAGCCTCAGGGGGAGGGACAGCGACATGCTTGTTTCCCGATGACGACGACTTTGGACACTTGCTTTCCCATGCTGCGTTCGTACCATCGTTGTCCGCTCTATGTCCCGCGTGATGGATTGTTGTTGGCAGAGGAGGGGAAGATGCGGGGTTGATGCGCTCGAAGACCTGGACCATGAACACCTACCAGAAGGAACGGTGGCGCTGTGGACTGGAGGAGAACTTTAATCTTACCGTCTTTCTAGCATTTTGTCGAAGACCTTATCAACACCAACAAAGTAGCAAAGCGGAGAGGCCGAGGTGAAGAGTCTAAGATGGAGATTCGCTGGAGATGGAGATGGTCGAAGCTGGAACTGCTGAGAAGTATAACGGCGAAGCTTGATATGGATTGGCGACAGGAAAGAAAGAAATGAAGCACGGCTCAGTCAGGTTCTCTCTATCTGGCATTTCGTTGAACAACAGAACAGCTGAGGAGAGGGGCCGACGAGGGGGCGGCCGGAGGGGAGCAGCCGGAACGTGCGACGGTGGCGGAGGACCGGTGGAGGACAAGCTTTATCTCTGAAGCCATGCAACTACTGCTCTTGGGCTAAAAAAAGATAATAAAGGAAAATTCAGTCGAGCCACATATGGAGATGGTATCCATGCTCAGGAGAAAAATGATAATGATGCTGGAAAAGGAGGAAGAAGAGGAGGATGAATAACTAACCATGGTGGGTGTATAGGCCATACAGCCGACAAGTATAGATGTGATCTCCGGGTTTGAGATCTTCCTGTCTTACCACATCCCCTGTGGGTCGCAACAATATTGCGAAAACAGTGATGATGATGTGAACTGACATTTTCTTTCTCTTGGACCCTTTTGCACTTTCTTGGACTGGTGTGCTTGAGCTGGTCTTTAATTAGCGTCCACCCGCCTAAAAGAGCCAAACGGGATCAAGAGAGCGAAAAAAGAGTTAGAATGAAGGTTAACTAAGAAGAAAAAAAGAAAGTTGAAAGCCAGTTCCAGAGGGAGCGAATTACCTGCACTGCTCCTGCTAAGGTGAGTGTGCCGGGAGACGATTATATAATGGCAATGAGGAGGAGGAGGAGGCGGAATATGGAGGGATGGGAAGAGAGGAAAAGCGAGGGAAGGAGATAGGTCTTAGGTGGGAATGAGCTTAAAGTAAGGCTCGCGAGAGAGTGCTTTTGAAGGGTAGGTTGGATCTGCTGCATTGGTGACATGAGTGAGTGACGGTGAGAGAGCTGCAAGTTGGGTTGAAGCTTTCCATCATTACAAGTGGAATGCTAGAGAAGCAGAGCACTGTGCCGTTTCTCAATGGAATCTCCCCAACGCAAGGGAAGGAGCAAAGAGAGAGAGAGAGAGAGAGAGAGAGAGAGAATCAAGGTGACCCGGTCAAAAAAAGGAGAGATGGGGGGACCAACTTTTTGAACCTTTTTAGCGGAGATTAAGCAAAGAAGCTACGTTTTAAGCTGGATTTCACGTGGTGCGCTGCAATCAATCACCATTTATATGAAAGATATAATGAAAGATAGCATTGGCAATTTTTTGTACCTCAGCCCCTCCATAAATTTGTCCGGACCATGTAAAAAATGAAAAGGGTGAAGAAGCCCTTCTAAAAGATTAAGAAGTCGATGCGATGTGCTGATCGTCTTGAGCACGGTACATCTGTAAACTGTTCGAGCGTGGCTACTACAAAATGTCGTAAAGTATTCTTTTAGAAAGTGGCTAATAAATGTCCTAAAAAATATTAGCCTTAGTTTGGATGTTTGGTAATGTCTTGCCGAAACATACTTATTGAGAGTTCCAATATTGATTCTTCCCTGATTCTGCAGCTCATATTTGTATGAAAATACATGAATAAATATCAAAGTGCAATATTGGTGTAAAATTTTTTACACATGTTGCCCAATCTAACGCAAAATGTGTAGAAATTTCTTTACACTGATAACGGACATAATTTCTAGAAAAAAACGAACCTAGTAAAAATCTAGAACATAGTCCAAGAATTTTTTATAAGGACTATCTAATGCTTGTTAGCGTATGTTTTTTTTTTTTTTCTCTTCATGTGGAAATGGACGAAGTGAAGTCCAGAGGGAGCTAATCACCTGCACTACTCCCGCTAAGTTGCGCGCATGCCAGAAGCCAACCCCTCGGATGCCTCGGAAGGTTGACGGTGGCAGCGATAAATGGCAACGGCGGAGGAGGAGGATTATGGAGCGATGGGAAGAGAGGAAAATGAGGAAAGAGGTGGAGGCGAATGAACCTGGGTAAGAGTACAGGTGCTTTTGAAGGGTACCTTGGGTCTGATTTGGGGACGTGGGTGAGTGAGTAAGAGAGTGAAAGTTAGGTGGAAGTTTTTCATCATCACAAGTGAAAAACCTGGAGAAGCATATAGTGCCGTTTCTCAAAAGGAATCTTACAAAGTAAGGAAAAAAGAGAGAGATGGAGATGGGATAGGTGGACCCGAGTACATTATTAAATGAGGTACGGATACTTGGAGTGCTAACACTTGGCACGGAATGACATTAAGTGCCAAAACTTTGGAAATATAGACTTAAGTACCAAAATCGGAGTAAAATGGATCACTTAAGTACCATGGAGCTTTCGAGAAACCCAAAAATGAAGTCTTTTGACTTTTTCCATAGATAGAATCCATGAGAGATAGACAAGAGATAGATGAATGAGATCTCTTTTTTTTTTGGGGGGGGGGGAGGCTGTTCGCCGTTTGAATCTTACAAAGGTTGTAGTTTTTGTGACAAGAAATGAATCCTAATTTTAGGATGATAGACCGCAAAGGAGTTGTGGATACTGTTGTACGAACATCAGATGCTGGAACCACCCGCCGTGGTGGCTCTATTGTACAAACATCAGCGGATCATTGCGGGGTATGTGGGTGGTGGATACATGCTTAGTTTACTTACGCGGCCGCGTAGACTTGGTCATAATTGGATATCTTACGCGTAGACTTGTTGATAATTGATACAACAGAAGTACAAGATCTAAATTCTTTTTCTAGATTGGAATCTTTAAAAGAAGTCGGTTCCCTCTTCTCCTTCTTCCAGAACCGAGCTCGGAGAAGGAAGAGATAAGAGGGCTCTATGGAGATTCATAGACATGGATCTTAGACCTATGAATGGGGACTCCGACCAAATTGTTGACGTCGCAATTTTCTGACGAGGTGAGTGCAAAATGACATCGTTTTGCAGGCTGATGTGGCGAGAAAATACAAAAACGATGTCGCTTTGTCTATGATGTATAATTAATTAATATAAAAATTAATTAAATTAAATTTAAAACTAAATTTATTTAAAATATTCTAAAAAATAAAAAACTTAAAATTCTAAAAAAAAGGGGGGGGGGGTGGCGAACGAAGAGGCGGTTGAGAGCTAAGCCCTCTTGCTACCGCCTCCCTACCGCCGTCGGGAGGGTCGGCAACAAAGGGGGAGGGTCGGCCAAGGTTGCGGCCCCCGGCCGACCGGCGACAAGGGCCGTGACCCTCGCCCCAAGTCCGGGTGAGGACTTGTGAGCCCTCGCCGCCGATCCCGGGGGCCAACAAGGGCTCGTGGGCCCTCATGCCGATCGGCCGCATGCTCCCCGCACCACCTCGGTCGATGCTCCCTACACCATCGTTGGCCCTTCTCGACGACGGTGGGGAGGCGGCGAGGGCCTGTGAGCCCTCACCCAGATTTGGGGTGAGGGTCGCAGTCCTTGCCATCGGTCGGCCAGGGGCCGGCAACCTCAGCTAACCCTCCCTCCTCCATCGCCGGCCCTTCCCAGCGGCGGCGGGGAGGAGGTAGTGACGAGGGCTCAGCTCTTGGTTGCCTTCGTTCGCCCCCCCTTTTTTTTTTGAATTTTAAGTTTTTTATTTTTTAGAATATTTTAAATAAATTTAGTTTTAAATTAAATTAAATTAATTTTTATATTAATTAATTATACATAAAAAACAAAGCGACGTCATTTTTGCATTTTCTTGTCGCGTGTGCATGCAAACGACACCGTTTTGCACTCACCTCGTTGGAAAATTGTCATATTAGCAATTTGGTCGGATTTTGGCTGGATTGACACTTAAATGATCTATTTTACTCCGATTTTGGTATTTAAGTGTACATTTCCAAAGTTTTGACACTTAAGTGTTCATCCGTGCCAAGTTTTGGCACTTGAGTGTACTTCTGCCTCATTAAACTACTTTATTTGAATTTTGAGACTAAAATTTTGGGAGTATTCCATCCTAAGTAGGGAAGACAAAATTTCACTTGGAAACATAGGCCATTAGGGGGGTTTAGACGAGTGCTTTTGAATTGGTTTTTATCCTTCTTTCATTTCGCTCACGTAGGAAAAGTGATGGTGGATTCAAATTTTTGAAGGGGCTGAATTTACTGAGAATTTAACTCTTGTGGAGAGTAATTATGATGGGGGGAGGGGGTGAAGACGGATTGGTTATTTGTCTTGAGATGGCTTAAGAAAAATAAAGTATGTTGAGATGATTGAGAAACTTGAGAAAAAAATTGAAATTTATCTTAATGATGATGATCTCGAAACCGTCTTCTTCCTTGAATATGAATTATTGGAGAAAATCATATGTGCCGTTGAAACTTGTACCAATGAGGATGAAACGTTAAGTAACACTAATAATTTGTTCTTTTTTAGTACAGAACTTCCTCCAGAGCTAATAGACTTCATAATAGACCCACTAATTGAATTGGTTCGTTTCCACCATGAAGGATCAATTTGATTCCCAATCCTTATCATTAGAATCTTTTATTATGGTTGAAAAGTGGATTGACTAGGTTGACTCAAATTTTAAATTCATCACTCAATTACTTTCATATTTGATTCGGCTCAGAAGATTTTTTCCTTCTATGGCTTCGAAACTGTTCTTGAAACTTAAAAAAAAAAAAAAAAAAAATAAATTTCTTGAAGTATTCAACTATTCTTTTACCCAACTTATTTTTCAAGGTCTTAGTTTTAATGTCTTCATAGATTTGGAATCAAATTAGGTACGTTAGTCTTGCAATTGCTTTAAATTTTGGATTTGAAAATGCCGAAAAGGCCTCTTAGAGAAAGTGCCTCTACTGCCACGTAATGAATGACACAAATGACTTGAAGCAGCCATTGGAAGGTTTTTTTTTTTCTCTGGCTGACGTAGTGCTAATTGACCTTTTATAGCCTATGATTTTCAAAGTAATAGTGCGAGCCACGCGAGGGGCGAGTGGTGAGCAATCGAGTGGTGAGCAATGAGTGGGAGAGAGGCAAGTGGCAAGCAATGAGTTGGGTGGGTGGGGGGGGGGGGGCTCATGAAGAGGGTTTCTAAATTTCTAATTAAGGCTTTATTCTTTCGGATTTACATGGCAAAGATAAAAGAGAAAGAACATAACATAACAGAATGTTGAAGGACTTGTTAATGCCATTAACGTTAAGTTAGGTTGTAGATTTTAAATAGATAAAAGAACATAATATATAACATATGAAATATATAATATCTAAAAAATTATTTATATAATATATAATATCTACAGGTTTGATTTGGGTTGGATCAAACCCTAAATTCCTATGACTGAAAACCAATCCTGCATAGTGCAGAGTCCAAGAGTTCTAGGACCGAGGATCGACCTAGTTTTCCTGAGAACTGGACCGGGACCGATAGGATTGAGCCGGTGATGCTCATCCCTAGGCTTGTTTAAGTGGTAACCGTCTAGGTCTAAAGCTTCGGAAGTCTTAAGTGTAGCGATCTACAGAGGACGTCGAAGGTGTCAGATAGTTAGATTCGTAGGGCATTCAGAGAAAAGCCCGTCACCTTCAGTCAGCAGTTAAGAAAGCTGCTTAGCCAAGCTGTCCGAATGTTTCAGGTGAGCCTAAGATCGGAGCCGGTCTTCCCTCGATCTCTTGCCGTCTATAAAATATCAGGAAAGCAATCGATTGTGTCATGGAAATGAAATAATTTCTTTTGGTCTAATAGTACCTTTTCATTTGGTGCTGCTGCTTTGGGAATGTTTGTGAATGGATGGATACCCTGCAAGAAAGCAAAAACCCGACTTAAACCACACTAAATCTGATAATGGAATCAATTCTCCTCTTGGCTTCATAGGACTATTGCCAGCTAAGCTGATAGAAAACTACTTCCATGAAATACTCGTTACTCGATTGTTGGATAGCAAAGCGAGAAGCCTCAGAGAAAAGAATTAACACGGAGTGCGATGCAAAACCCTCCATAGACATTGACATCTCCATCAAATAGAATTGGCATGATCTTTCCAAATTGATCGACTCTGATGAAAAAGCATCGACCTTAGCAGGGCAGACGATTTACTGAAAAGAAGAGGAAGCTTCTTCTCGATCGACTTCATGGATATCTACGTTCTACTGGATGGAAATTAGTTTGTTTCTATGGTGTGTTCTGCAACATTAGTGGAGAAACTTTGGGATAACCATGCCATATTTCACCCTTGGGTGGCGATTAAAAGGAAAACTTCAACAAAAAATGCATCTCATATATCAAAATTCATTCTGAAGGTGCTGACAACTGTCTTAATTGTTCTCACGACTCTCATAATATTGCACTTGCGAAGGTTTCTTGGTCATAGTCATTGAGAGGAAGCCGCAAATGATAAGAGATGGAGATGAGATTTGGCGGACTCGTCTTCATTATGCTGCTTGCTTTGGTGGAATTGAAGCACTTCAGCTGTTCCTGTGACATTAAACAAAGATGTTTATATCGCAGCATTTCAAGGCCACGTCAATGTCGTTGATGAGCTGATAAGATTTTTTCCTCTTGCTTGGGACATATTCAAAAACAAAGGGCAAACAGCTCTTCATGCCGCTGTTATAGGTGGAAGAGTCGATGTGGTCAATTACATATTAAGAATGCCTAACCTGGAGGATCTTTCTATATGAACAAGACAAGGATGGCATATGTGTACTTGCACGAGACAAGAGAGTGGACAGCTCGGTCACAAATTAGGACCATTTGACTGCCCTTGACAATTTTCGTGGTCATAAGGAGGTATGATCAGCACCTGAACACTATGTATGATCGGTTTGTTCACCGGCAGGGAATTGGTCTGTTTGAAGTCATAAATAGAGCAGTCACTATTTACACATTCCCGGTTGAACCTCATTTGGCCTATTCGATTATATAAGCATCAACTAAATGTTCAAATTTTCATAGCAATTAGCAGCACAGATTGCTTTGTGGATTGTGATCCATAAATTTGAGAAATGGGTTTAGAGTGAACTCCGTATATGTGGCTTTGTGCTAAAAAGAAATGCTTGACCTATCTTACGATGTGCCTTGTTCCTTCGGAACAACCATTCTGCCAGATTATCTGAATGAAGCAAATACATTTTGCACATAATAACTAAAATCCTTTCGAATTGGTTTTTCCTTCTTGTAAATAGTTTGAGGTAAAAGAGAAAACCTTCCTTACGCCCTTGTCAGAAAAGAACTTCAGACAATTTCTCGATAGCTTCATTTAGATAGTGTGCTAGATGTCGTACTTCTAAACATGATGGAACTTAATTTGGAGGTTTTGGCTATCAGCTATCTTAGTTAAAAGAGATGAACAGAATGACTTCTCTGTAACGTTCTATGCTATAAGAACAACAAAATAAATGACAATATTGTCGAGAGAGAGGTCGCTGACAAGGAAAATATTGTGTACTTTGTGGAACACTCTTTTTGATAGTCTAGTGTGATTTCACTGTTGTCTCGTTTCTCCAATTGTTTCTCGAATGCCAAAAGTATGTATCCAATATGCACCAAAGTGAAGTGATTTTAATGCCAGAAATTCATTCAGGATTAGATATTGCCCTCTTTTGGCAAGTCTAACTAGGAGGACCGAGCACCAACAGACAAAAGTCCTAATATATTTCCAGGCACATCAAAATAATAATGAACATAGTTTTGCGGCTCACATATATTTTCTTACCTCAGTTCTTCCTCCACGCCAAGTGTGCATGTCTCTCACTGCCCATTCCAGTCCAAAGCTGGATATAAAAAACTAAAGTTTCATTCCTTTTCCTGCTGGACAACAGACAATGACTCTCAAACGGATGAATATAATTGCTAGTAAAAAGACAGATTGGGACGGGAAGATTCGTGGAATTTTTGAGTCACTCAAACTTACGTCATCTACAGAAACTTCATAAACCATTCTTCGACTTCACTGATCTTCTGCGGACAAGCACTGACCAATGCTGTCTTAGCGCTTGCCCATATGCCGGACTGGCAAAACGAGGTGAAATGCTCATAGTTGTTATTGATGAGGTTGTACTTGCCGAAACTATCGTGCTCATGAAGCTTGCCAGCCTTGTTCATGATTTCCTGGGTGGTGCAAGTCCCCCATCTTGTCAGCCAATGCCCAAGTTGTGGCCCACCCATATGCATATAAGCGGAGGAAATAGAGGTTCTTGCCTTCTTGCCACAAGCAATTGAGACTCGTCTTGTCAACTCTTATTCGTGTGAAGTGAATTACGCAGCCTTCTCCAATGTAGATTCCTGTTGTAATCAATAATGAGCATGTGCAGTATAAAAGAGAGCACCTTCCTTATGCCCTTCTCAGAAAAGAACTTCAGACAATTTCTCGATAGCTTCATATAGATAGGGTGCGCTCAAAGTTGTACTTCTTAACTTGATGGAACTTAATTTGGAGGCTGTGGCCATCAGCTATGAACAGAATGACTTCTCAGTAATGTTATAGAACTCGTTGGCACTTACGCTAAGCTACAGATGGTATTTGTGTGTGTAAAGTGAGGAGATTGTTCATTGATTGAGGCAGTTTCTCCCTTTTAATTTAACTTTATTTTTATTATAAAGCCACCAAGTTGGACCGATTCAAACTTTTCTTTTTGTCCAACTATTTCAGGAAGGATAGAAGTAAATCTGCTAGTGTCTTTGTTAACAGTGCAGACCACGTCAACAGTACACCAATCTAACTTAAACTCTCTGCTGTATGTGGCCACCCAATTCCTGTTATATAATTGGAACCTTGTTGGGGAGGGAGGGAGGAGAGAGAGAGAGAGAGAGAGATCACCGTGAAGAAAAACAAGGTCATTCATTTCATGCTTTAAAGTAAATGGTGATGGTGGCCAAGCAAGAACAACAAAATATATGACAATATTGTCAAGAGAGAGAGAGAGGTCGCTGAGAAGGAAAAGATTGTGCACTTGTGGAACAAACCCTTTTTGATAGTCTAGTGTGATTTCACTGTTGTTTTGTTTCTCCAATTATTTCTCGAATGCCAAAAGAATGTATCCAACATGCACCAAAGTGAATTGATTTGAATGTAAGAAATGCATTCAGGATTAGATGTTACCTTCTTATGGCGAGTCTAACTAGGAGGACCGAGCACCAACAGACAGAAATCCTCACATATTTCCAGGCACATCAACTGTTATGAACATAGCTTTGCGGCTTACATACATTTTCTTATCTCAGTTCTTCCTCTGTGCACATGCGCATGTCTCTCGCTGCCTATTCCAGTTCAAAAGTGGATATACAAAACTGAAGTTTCATTCCTTTCACTGCTGGATGACAGACAATGACTCTCAAACAGATGAAAATAGTTGCTTGTAAAAAGAAAGACAGGGAAGGAAAGATTCGTGGAAATTTTGAGTCACTCGAACTTACCCTGCAGAAGCTTCATGAACCATCCTTTGACTTCACTGATCTTCTGCAGACAAGCACTGACCAATGCTGTCTGTGCACTTGCCCGTATGCCGGTCCGGCAAAACGAGGCGAAATGCTCACAGTTGTTATTGATGAGGTCGTACTTGCCGAAACTATCGTGCTCATGAAGCTCGCGAGCCTTGTTCACAACTTCCAGGGGCAATTTGGTTTCGGGTAAGGTGGTGCAAGTCCCCCATCTCGTCAGCCAATACCCAAGTTGCAGCCGCCCATATGCATATAAGCGGAGGGAATAGAGGTTCCCGCCTTCTTGCTGGAAGCGATGGAGACTCGTCTCCTCAACTCCTGTCCTTGTTAAGTGAATCACGTAGCCCTCACCGATGTAGATTCCTGTTATAACCAACAATGAGTATGTGCAAGAGAAAAAGTATCGGTTGTCCAAATCATTCCACATGGACTAAATAGTTACTGTAGAATCACCACAATTTCAATTTCTCCAAAATACCTTTCACTGAGTAGAATGATGCATTGGCAGCAAGGAAATATCCAACAAGACAATTTTCAAAATGTGTTTTACCCTCGGCTAAAGCCTCAGGGGGAGGAACAGCAACAAGCTTGTTTCCTGACGACGAGGACGACGACTTTGAACACTTGCTTTGCCATGCTGCATTCATAACATTGTTGTCGGATCTATGTCCCGCGTGATGGATCAGTGCTGGCAACCCACCCCCTGGGGGGAGGGGGGGATGCTGGGTTGATGCGCTTGAAAACCTGGACCTTGAACAGCTACCAGAAGGAATGGTGGCGCTGTGGACTGGAGGAGAACTTCAATCTTACCGTCTTTCTGGCATTCTGTCGAAACAACTCGTCGACACCAACAAAGTAGGGAAGCGGAGAGGCCGACATGAAGAGTCTAAGATGGAGAGTCGCTGGAGATGGAGATGGTCGAAGCTGAAAATGCTGAGAAGTATAACGGCGAAGCTTGAAATGGATTGGTGACCGGAAAGAAAGCAATGAAGCACAGCTCAGTCAGGTTCTCTCTCTGGCATTTTCGAACATCTGGACAGCTGAGGAGAGGGGCCGGCAATGGGGAGCGGTTGGAACGTGCGACGGTAGCAGAGGACCGTTGGAGGAGAGGCTTTATCTCTGAAGTTATGCAACTACTGTTGTTTGGGCCAACATAAGATAATAAAGGAAAATTCAGTCGAGCCACATATGAAGATGGTATCCATGCTCAAGAAAAATGATAATGGTGCTGGAAAAGAAGAAGAGGAGGATAAATCACTAACCATGATGGGTGTACAATCCATATCGCCGATAAGTATAGATGTGATCTCCCGGTTTGAGATCTTCCTGTCTTACCACATCCCCAGTGGGTCGCAACAATATTGCGAAAACAGTGATGATGATGTAGGCCAACATTTTCTCTCTCTTGGACCCTTTTGCACTCTCTTGGACTGGTGTGCTTGAGCTGGTCTTTAATTAGCGTCCACCCGCCTAAAAGAGCCAAACGGGATCAAGAGAGCAGAAAAGAGTTAGAATGAAGAAAAAAGAAAGTTGAAAGCCAGTTCCAGGGGGAGCGAATTACCTGCACTGCTCCTGCTAAGGTGAGTATGCCGGCAGCCGATTATATATAATGGCAATGGAGGAGGAGGAGGAGGCGGAACATGGAGTGATGGGAAGAGAGGAAAGTGCTTTTTGAAGGGTACGTTTGATCTGGTCCGGTGGTGACGTGAGCGAGCGAGCGAGAGTGAGTGAGAGAGCTGCAAGTTGGGTTGAAGCTGGCCATCATCACAAGTGGAATCCTAGAGGTGCAGAGCATGTTGCCGTTTCTCAAAGCAAGGAGCAAAAAGCAGAGAGAGACGGAAGGAGGAGGGTGATGGTGACAGCACTGACAGGGGGCGGTGCGAGAAGAAAATCAAGGCGACCCGGTCAAAAAAGGAGAGACCGGGGGGGGGACCAATTTTTCGAACCTTGTTAGCGGAGATTAGGCAAAGAACCTTTTTAGCGGAGGGTGATCGTACTGAGCATGGTATGTCTGTAAATTGTTCGAGTGTAAATGTTGTAAAAGTATTCTTTTAGTTAGTTGCTATTAAATGTGGTGAAAGATATTGGACTTAGTTTGGATGTTGGGTAATGTCTTGCCAAAACATACTTATTAATAGTTAGATATTGGTTCTCTCTTGATTCTCCGGCACGTGTATGAAAATACATGGATAAATATCAAGTCCGTTATCGGTGTAAGAATTTTTACACAAGTTGCCCTATCCAACGGCGAATGTGTAGAAAATTCTTTACATTGGCAAAGGACATAATTTTCAGGAAAAATGCTGACCTAGTAAAAAACTTGAACATAATCCAAGATTTTTTTTATAATGACCATCTAATGATTGTCGGGGGGGGGGGGGGGGGTTGTTTTTTCTTCATGTGGGAATGGACGAAAGTGAAGTCGAGAGGGAGCTAATCACCTGCACTACTCCTGCTAAGGTGTGTAGGCGACCAAAAGCTGACCTCTCGGATGTGGAAAAGTACCAAAAAAGTCATAAACATTTTATATTGATACAAATTAAATTCTAAACTTTTCAATTAAACCAATTTAATCTTGAACCTTTTTACATTGGTACGAATTTAGTCAATCTAACTAATATAAGCTAAAAATTGCTGACATGGCTATTGGCGGTCTTATGTGGCATTACGTGGACAAATTATATATATTTTTTTATTTTTCAGATTTTTTAAATTATTATTTTTCTCTTTTTCTTTTTCCTTTCTCCTTACCCCTTGGTCGGCGAGGTTGACGGCCGACCATCACCGGTCACAAGCTGATCGGGGCGAGGGCCCCCACGACCTTGCTGGCCATTGGTGAGGGTCGATGCGCCCTCGTCGGCCATTGGTGAGGGCGTTGGGCCCTGCCCAGATTCAAGTGAGGGCTAAAACCCTCGTCCATTGGCCGGCGAGAGCGTGGTGACCCTCGCCTGAGGCGTCGCAGCTCTCGCCTGCCACGAGAGTGGGCCTTTGCGCCTCGCTTGTGGCTAATGAGGGCGTGACGGCCCTCATCGAGCAAGGATGAGGGTTTGGGCCCTCGCTTGGATTTGGGCGGGGTCAATGCCCTCGCTGTGGCCGGGAGGAGAGGGCGTGGGGGCCCTCACCCCGACCAGCTTGTGGGTGACGATGGTCGGCCAGCGACCTTGCTGGCCAAGGGGTAAAGAGAAAGGAAAAAAAAAAGAGGAAAAAAGAAAAAATTATTTAAAAAAATTTGAAAAATATAAAAAATTATAAAATTTGTCCATGTGGCGCCACATAAGATTGCCAATAGCCACATCATCAATTTCTAGCTTAAATTAGCCGGAATAACTGAATTGGTATCAATGTGAAAATGTTTAGTACTAAATTGGTCAAATTGAAAAGTTTAGGACTGACTTGGTACAATAAAAAAGGTTTAGGACAATTTTGGTACTTTTCCCCTTGGATGCCTCGGAAGGTTGATGGTGGCAGCGATATATGGCAATGGCAGAGGAGGAGGAGGATCATGGAGTGATGGGAAGAGAGAATGAAGGAGGAGTCGAGGGCGAATGAACTTGGGTAAGAATACGAGTGCTTCCAAAGGTATGTTGGATATGGTCTGGTGACATGAGTGTGTGAGTGAGTGAAATTGTCCATCATCCCAAGTGGAATCCCAGCGAAACGTGGCATGTTTCTCAAAAGGAATCTCACAGAGTAAGGAAAAAAGAGAGACGGAGATGGGATAAGTGAACCTGATTATGTCCTTAAACTGCTTCGTTTGAACTCTGGGACGTAAAACTTTGGGAGTATTCCATCCTAAATAGTGAGGACAAAATTTCACTTAGGAACAAAGGAGGCCATTAGGGGTAGGGGGGTAGGTGAGTGCTTTTGAAGGGTATGTTGGATCTGTCTAATGACATGAATGAGTGAGTGAGTGAGCGAGAGAGTTGAACGTTGGGTTGAAGTTGTCCATCGTCCCAAGTGGAATCCAAGGGAAGCATGGCATGGTGCTATTTCTCAAAAGGAATCTCACAAAATAAGAAAAAAAGAGAGACGGAGATGGGATAAGTGGACTTGAGTATGTCCTTAAGCTGTTTCATTCAAACTCCGGGACATAAAACTTTGGGGGTATTCTGTCCTAAGTAGTGAAGACAAAATTTCACTTGGGAACAAAGGGGGGCATTAGGGGTGGGGGTAGATGAGTGCTTTTGAAGAGTACGTTGGATCTGGTCTGTAGATATGAGTGAGTGAGACAGTTGAACGTTGGGTTGAAGCTGTCCATCATCCCAAGTGGAATCCTAGGAAAGCAGGGCATGGTGAAAAAAGATAGAGATGGACATGGGCCAAGTGGATCTTAGTATGTTCCTAAATTGCTTCGTTTGAACTCTGGAATATTCCATCCTAAGTAGGGAAGACAAAATTTCACTTGAGAACAGAGGAGGCCGTTAGGGGTGGGGGGTAGACGAGTGCTTTTGATGAGTACGTTGGATTTGGTCTGGTGATATGAGTGAGTGAGAGTTGAACGTTGGGTTGAAGCTGTCCATCATCCCTAGTGGAATCTTAGGGAAGCATGGCATGGTGCCGTTTCTCAAAGGGAATCTCACAAAGCAAGGAAACAAGAGAGACAGAGAGGGGACAGGAGGAGGGGATAGTCAAAGTGGTAGTGTAAAAGAAAAAGAAAAACATGAATTAGAAAAGAGAGGAGATAAGAGAAAGGTCCGGTCCAGGCGCAAACAGAGAGGGGGACACGGAGAAAATCAAGGCGAGATCCACTCAAAAACCCCCGCCGGGGCCCCCGGAGATTTTGTTTGGGGTGGGGTTGTTGGTGTATGCAAAGAAAATTACGTTTAAGCTGGGTTTCACACAGGGAGCAGCAATCATTCACCACCGTTGTGAAGATATAACGAAAGATGACATTGACAAATTTTGCACCTGGTCCATCCATAGAGTATACTTGATTTTTTTTTTTTAGATTCAATTTATTTGAGCCAAAAAAAGAAAAAAAAGGCGAAGAAGCCCTTCTTTAAAACAAAGAAGTTGACATAATGTAAAGACCGTATTAAGCGTGACACATCTGTAAATTGTTTGAGCGTGTGTATAATTGACAAAGGCTCCATCCCATGGCCCAGGTCAGGCAAGGGCTTGCGTGGGTGGCCACAATGAAAAGTAAATAAAATTGCAAAGAAAATAAAAAAAAAATAAAAAAATAAAAAAATTATACACATTAGTGATTTTTGTCTTAATTGGCCGGATATATTGAATTGGCAAATTGTCAAAAGGGATAAGACTACACTAGCCAAATGGTGCAATAGGTATAGAACCCGTTTTTTTTTTTTTTTTTTTTTGGGTAATTTTTCCACAATACAATAGAATATGTTATCTTCGCAGGATTAGAATGTGCACAAGTACTATGAATTATTATTACTTAATAGATTTTTAAAAAATGCTTAATGTAAAACTCATGCGAATATGGACAAGAGAACTGGTTTGATCTATAATTTCTCGCATATATAATCCCTAATTCATTCAGTCATAGGTCATTTTTCTTTCGGAAGATGATCAATCTTTGGCCCTAAATGAGTGTTCCGAAAGAGCCAAACCAATTAACATGGTGTTCTTGCGATCGCCTTCGTTTGTATGTGGACCCTGTCTTTTTCAGCGCCACTACTAGAAAAAAGAAATGTGATTGTTAATTGGGGTCTATAAGGACATTTATCTAAATCTTATACGTGTATGTCCTCACATTCCTTTGGAAAATGGGTACATAATACTTTAAGGCTTATGCTTTCTCCACTCCACTTTTGACTTCCCACCCCCTTGTAGGTTGTCCAGATTTTTAATTAAGATAAAACTGGATAAAATATGATATGAAATTAATGACTTTGCTTTTTTCATTTATTGTTTAGTAAATTGCAATAATAAAGTGGATATTTTCATATTCTATTCTATTTTGTGAACTGTTAATGAACTTAAAAATGTACATATGAAGATGGTAATATCTCTCACGATCCATTACTAAGATGCCATAAACGAAGATAGCTTCCATCACTAAATTCATGATTACTAAATGATCAATTTCGCTCCTAAATGGAAATAACCAACAGCTCAATGGATATATGGCTTACCTCTTCTGGCATTTGTTTCTATAAAACAATGTCTTTGGGAGAATGCCGCAAGGTGTTTCTGGAGAAACTTTTGTTCAAGATAATCACGCAATCCACAAACTGGTTTTGTTAGAATTTCCAAGATGCTTGTTCTTTCTGGCGTTTTCCTCTTTCTATGTTGGGCAAGTCCAATGGCTTGTTATAGTCCATTGAGTGGGCTGTCGCTAACGTAGAAGGGCCAGGTAGCTTATCCTTTCTAACTGGGGCTTGGTGCCAAGAACGAGACTAAATCTGCTAGAGTGCATTTGTTAATGGTGCAGACCACGTCAACACCAATCTAATTTATACCCTCTGCTGTATGTGGCCACCCAATTCATGTTATGTAATTGGAACCCCTGTTGTCAAGAGAGAGAGATCACCGTGAAGAAAAACAAGGTCATTCATTTCATGCTTTAAAGTGAATGACAATGATGGCCAAGCAAGAACAACAAAATGAATGACAATATTGTCAAGAGAGAGGTTGCTGAGAAGGAAAAAAGTTGTGTACTCATGGAACAAACTCTTTTTGATAGTCTAGTGTGATTTCACTGTTGTCTTGTTTCTCCAATTGTTTCTCGAATGCCAAAAGAATGTATCCAATATGCACCAAAGTGAAGTGATTTGAATGTGAGAAATTCATTCAGGATTAGATGTTGCCTTCTTTTGGCAAGTCTAACTAGGAGGACCGAGCACCAACAGACATAAGTGTTGGAGAAATCTTTCCAGAATATTTTGAAGCTGACAAAACGTTTCTTTCAGTCTAAAGTCTGGAAGTTCGGAGACCGTCAGTTTAAAGTCTGAAGACTTTGTTCTCTCGAGACTCAAGACTCAAGACTCAAGACCCAAGACTTAAGACTCGGGACTCAAGACTTAAGTCCGTTCTCACCGACAGTCTTTCTAATCCAAGGACGAAGGAAATCCAAAGCCGAGGTTTATGGTTGAGGATTCGATCCTATTCTCTCGGAATAGATTCTTTGGTTGGATAATCATTTCGGATTCTTTAATTCTTATCTAAGATCGATTGAAGATCCGTTGGTCGACGAAATAATCTTGGAATGTTCTATTCATGGAAACCGAGATCCCGATTGTATGGGCGAACAGGATTGATGGGCTATCATCGATTCCTTAAATAGCTCGGATGATCTTCTTGATTGATTCCGTCCAACGGGTAGATTGGAGGAATTCCTTTGGTAAGTGCCAACGGCTATGATGGCATGAAGGAGTATAAAAAGAAGTCGTTCTAGTTATTTTAAGAGGGTGATTGATAGAAAAATTCCGAGTCGAAGATCCTTGATTGTTGTTTGAGACTGTTCGAGCGAAATTGTAAAAAGAGAGAGTATATACTTGGTGACGCCTTGAGTGAGTGTGGTAGATCATCTACACCTAGAAATCAAGGAAGATCAACACCGTAACATCTCTTTGATCATAGTGGAATCCAGCCAATCTACTGTCGGTGTAGAAGAGTGGACGTAGGCTTGAATCAAGCCGAACCACTATAAACCGAGTGTTCAATTCTCTCTTTCCCTTACTCGTCTCTCGATTGATATTTAACTCTTGCGATTGAATCATTAATTGTTTAAATATCGTACAAGCTTCGAGAAATTTTTTATATACCTATTCACCCCCTCTAGGTACTCATACTAGCTATATCAATTGGTATCGAGCCCGTGTTCTCACTTTGTTTGAAGTGTTTTACTTGAGTAAAAGATCCATGGCTAGTATGCTAGCACCGGGCCGATGGAAGGGCAAAGCAATACCAGACCTCCCTACTTCGATGGAAAGGATTACAACATCCGGAAGAACAAGATGAAAGCTTTCCTTCGATCAAAGGATCCTCTCCGGAATGGGACGTTGTGGAAAGAGGAATCACTCCTCGCCGCTTCAATCTACGAAAGAGGGAAAGAAACTGTTGAAGCCTTGACGGAATGTCTCAAGAAGAGATAAACAAGAGACAAGCACTCGATGCTAAAGCAATTTATTCTTTATATTGTGCTTTATCTCCAACTGAATATAATAGAATATCTTCTTGTGTTACAGCAAAGAAGTATGGGATAGATTACACATCACCTATGAAGGGACGATCGAGTGAAGGAGACCTAATTAACATTCTTCTTGGTCAATATGAAGCCTTCAAAATGAAACCAGGAGAATCTATAACCGACATGTTTAGTCGTTTCGAGATATTGTCAATGGTCTTGAGAACCAAGGACAAAAATTTCTGATCCCATGAAGGTGAACAAACTTCTGCGTGGACTCTCTAAGGATTGGAATCATATAAAGACTTCAATAAGAGAAACGCAAAGAATCATGCCATTATCGTAGATCTAGCCGATTGGAACTCTTCGGTCTTACGAAGTGGAACGAATTAATGAAGACGAAGATCCAAGAGGTAAGAAATCTATTGCATTAAAATCAAATGACGATTCGATGATGCAGATTCGAAGATGATATGGATGATGAGGAGCTCGCTCTTATGATAAGAAGATTCAGAAAACGAATAGAAAAGGCGAAGGTTCATCCCAAGGAAACAAAGTTTTCGAGACAAGCAGACCAAGTCTGTTGATGATGAGGAACCAAACAAAGATGTAGTTTGCTTCGAATGCAAAAAGAAGGGACACATCGACCCAACCTGGTCCTCTTCGAAAAGAAAAGAGGAAAAGCTGAGAAGTTTCGAAAGGCTCTCAAAGCGAAAACTGGAGTGATACAGAATGTGAAGAGAGTGATAATGAATACGCCAACATATGTTTGATGGCACATTCGACTCAGACTCGGTCGGATCGACTCGACAGTGAATTTGAGGTAAGTAATTTTAAAATTCTGTCAAAGTCTCTAAATATATTGATGAAGCGTGTTTGAGTCTCAAGACTTCTCTCAAAAGAATTTCCGAACTTAAAAAGGAAAACTCATTTCTGAAACAAAAGGAAATTATTTTAGAAGAAAGAATTAAAAGTCTAGATCTAAATGTTTCTGCTCTTAAAGAAAAAGAAGATGATCTCTTGAAAGAAAATGTTTTCTTAAAAAACAGACTTATCAAATATTTCAAAGAAGTTTTCGATAGGATCCGAAAAGCTTGAAAAAGTGCTTTCGGTCCAAAGACCTTACTTTAATAAGTCTGGTCTAGGTATGACAAATGGAAACAATCCCCTTGATTGATTTTCCAAAAGTAAAAGAAAGAATTAAGAAAAGACCATCAAAAGAGGCTTATAAAAATCATTTCAAAAGAGTGTTTGTAAAGTCGGTAGGTCGAAATGCTTTAAGGTGTTCTAAGTGTAACAATGAGGATCATTTTGAAAAAGAATGTCCTATGGTTTGGAAGCCTGTAAGAGAGTATGGCCTAATAATGCTCATCCTACTAACACCAAAGGACCCAAGAAAGTTTGGGTACCAAAGAAAGCTTGAGACTCTCTTTTGAATGCGGGTCTCGTCCAAAAAGAAGATAAAGTGGTATCTTGACGGATGCTCAAGACACATGACAAAGGAGACTCAAATTGTTTCATTAAGCTTATTCAAGTAAATGGTGGAAAAGTTTCTTTCGGAGGAAATAGCAAAGGAAGTATTGTGGGATTCGGATCGTAAAAATTGGAAATCTCACAATAAGCAATGTCTCACTAGTGGAAGGACTCAACTACAATCTACTCGGCATTAGCCTGGTGTGTGATACTGGTTACAAGATCTCCTTTCAAGAAGGCATATGTTCTGGAACTAGCAAAGATTCGACTCAGTCTTTTATGGGTCGAAGGCATGGAAACATCTACCTCCTTGATGTACAGCCAAATGAAGAACAATGCTTAATCTCAATTCAAGATGAAGCAGTTCTATGGCACGTAAAAACTTGGCCATATCAACAAGAAGCAATTAGCCAAAATCTCTTCTAAGCAGCTTGTTCGAGGTCTACCTAAATTGCCATATCTAAAGTCGACCTATGCACTCCATGCATTCCGGGAAAGCAGGTAAGAAATTCATTTAAGCAAGTAAATCATGTATCTACTAATCATGTATTACGGTTGCTTCATATGGATCTCTTCGGACCAACAAGAACCCGAGCATTGGAGGTAAGAAGTATTGTCTAGTAATTGTAGATGATTACTCTCGCTTTACGGGTATATTTTCTTGCAAGTAAGTCGAAACTTTTTCGTACTTTGAGAAGTTTGCTAAAAAGGTTCAAAATGAAAAAGGATTTGCTATTTCAAGTATAAGAACAGATCATGGAAGTGAATTTGAAAATCAAGATTTTACAAAATTCCGTGATAAATCTGGTTTTAATCACATGTTTTCCTCTCCGTATACTCCAGAGCAAAATGGAGTTGTGGAAAGAAAGAATAGATCTCTTCAAGAAATGGCTAGAACACTTTTAATTGAAAGTAAAATTTCTTCACGATTTTTTAAGCGGTTTCAATCGCATGCTATATTATAAATAGAGTCTTTCTAAGACCTATTCTTGAGAAAACTCCTATGAATTGTTCAAAGGTAAGAAGCCTATTGTTTCATACTTTCATGTATTCGGTTGCAAATGTTTTATTTTGAAAAATGCAAATGATCGAGTTGGTAAGTTTGAAGAAAGATCGATGAAGGCATCTTCCTTGGATATTCTGCATCAAGCAAAGCCTACGAGTCTATAACAAGAAAAGCCGGTCTGTGGAAGAATCAATGAATGTCAAATTCCAAGACTCGCCGCAAGATGAATCCAGCCGGACTCAATATGAAGAATCGAACTCACGCTAGACCTTCCAAAGTCTTCAACTCAAGAAGCATCTCGACTCGGAAGTCCATCATCAAGATACTCATGAAGATTCAAATAAAGAAAGAGATCATCAACCAAGCAAATCAACCAAGAATCGGAAACACAAATCCGGTCATCCCAAAGATCTCATTATTGGCGAAATCAATGAAGGAATCCGCACAGATCAAAAAGGCGTGAAGAGTCTAGTGCTGTTGCTCTCATCTCGAAATTGAACCAAAAAGCATAGAAGAAGCTTTATCTCGATGAAAGCTGGATCGAAGCTATGCAAGAGGAGCTCGGACAGTTCAATATTAATGATGTCTCGGGAATTGACATCTAAACCGAAAGGTAAAAGCGTTATTGGAGCCAAATGGGTATTCGGAACAAGATGAACGAAGAAGGAAAAGTCGTACGCAATAAAGCAAGACTCGTGGCCAAGGGATACACGCAAGAAGAAGGAATAGACTATGACGAGACTTACGCACCAGTTGCAAGGTTAGAAGCTATTCGTCTATTACTTGCGTTTGCTTGTTACAAAAATTTCAAAGTTATTCCAAATGGACGTCAAAAGTGCTTTCCGAATGGATTTATCCAAGAGGAAGTTTATGTGGAACAACCGCCTGGATTTGAAGACCCAAAGAAGCCGGACTCGTCTTGATGAAAAAGGCTCGTATGGTCTCAAGCAAGCACCTCGAGCTTGGTACGACAGACTAAGTAAGTTCTTATTACGAACGGATTTGTCAAAGGTAAAGTAGATACTACTGTTCATAAAAAGGAAAACAAAAGTTTCTTACTCGTTCAAATATATGTTGATGACATTATTTTTGGATCTTCTAATGAAAGTCTTTGCAAGAAATTTTCTAAGTCTATGCAGGACGAATTTGAAATGAGTATGATGGGAGAATTAACTTTCTTTCTCGGTCTTCAAATAAAGCAATTGAAGGAAGGAACTTTTATCTTCCAAGAAAAATATGCTAATGATCTTGTCAAAAGATTTGGATTGGAAAATTGCAAGAAGACTCGACATACCAATGTCATGCTCTCGAGAAGATAGACAAGGATGAAGAAGGGAAGAAAGTAGATCAAAAGTGTACGGGAGCATGATCGGCTCACTTCTTTATCTTACCGCTTCTAGACCCGATATTTTGTTGAGTGTTTGCATCTGCGCTAGGTTTCAATCAGATCCTAGAGAATCACATCTCATTGCCGTGAAACGTATTATCAAATACGTTGCTTCATCCGCAAGCATCGGTCTTTGGTATCCAAAGAGGGGAGACTTTAATCTTCTAGGATACTCAGATGCAGATCTCCGGTTGAAGTCGATAGAAAGAGCACTTCGGAACTTGTCAATTGCTTGGAAACGGGACGGTGTCTTGGTTCTCAAGGAAGCAAAGCACCGTAGCTCTCTCAACGATGACGAGTATGTAGCTCTTGGAAGCCGCTGTCTGTTCGCAGATTCTATGGATAAAACAACAGCTACAAGACTTTGGCATTGAAGACTCATGCACGTAAATCAGATGTGACAACACCAGTAGCGATCAATCTCACCAAAAATCCAATCCTTCATTCAAGAGCAAAGCATATTGAGATTCGTCATCACTTTATTAGAGATCATATTCAAAATGGAGAAATCTCTATTCAATTTGTTGATTCAAAGAGCCAACTATAGAGATATATTTACAAAGCCTTTGGAGAAAAATCAATTCGATTTTATCCGCTCAAGACTCAACATTTTGAAGCGTGAAGAAGTTAAAGTCTAGAGACTCACCAGCTCTAAGACTCTAAATCCCGAGACTCAATCATTCATGGCTAAAAGACCGTAAGTTGCTATTCTATCTAAAAGGTACTAATTCTTGTTTATCTTATCTCGAAAAGGTACGTTCTTTTATTCAGATATAATTCGTGTGAAATTTGAAAACTTGTCTTTTTAGAGGAAGTTATTTTTGGCGTTATTGATTTTGAAAAAGAAGTGTTCGTACACTTTCCTTGTGCAGTTAAACTTCTCTTTTCAAATCCGAGGCACATATAAATTCACGTTATTCTACCCCCAAATTTTCAAAACCCTAAAAAGCACTCTCCTCTAAATCTTGTTTCTACTCTTTGTTCATTGTCGAGAAAGTGGTCATCTTTCTTGGGAAAAGCAAGTGAAGGAATCCTCCTATAGACAAAGGAAGATGTCGTCTTCGAGGAAATCATCAAGAATCGCAAACAGGGGACCACGAGAGAATGGAGAAGGGACCGACACACTTCGATCTTACGAGGATGAAGACTTACCAAGTCGGCGACAAAGTCCGATTCGCTCTCCTCCACGTCATTCAAGCATCTCCCGCCCACAAGGTGCAAATGGGAAGAAGAGATAATCGAGGATCGACCCGAAGAGTCCAAAACCCTCTCTGTTATCTATAAGCTTTATCGTGCGTTGAAAGTCAGGCACTTCATTAAAGTATATAGATGACTTCCTTAAGGACAAAAATTATGGGAATGAGTATCTTTTTCTGCGGAAAATGGAGGAATTGGGAATTGCTCCTAAAGGAAGGGCAATGGAGGCTCTTGAGAACATTCCCGAGTGATCCTCGTATGCCGGGACAAAATCGATTGACGGGAACGATGATGACAAAATGTTCCTTGAATTTAAACCTAGAATGGGTGTGGGCGAATGTGAAAGGAAATCGGATGGATTTGTTTAAATCCAAGGATCGGAGAGAAAGTGTATTTCAGTTTGTTGAAAAGAGGGTGATAAACCCTAGAAGTGTCGATTTTGACTTCTGGACTCCATCAACGTGAACTTAAGAGAAAAGTTGAAATTGCTTCAACTTGAGACTTTCTTTCCGACTCTACAGACGGGTATGCTCAATCGACCGCCTATTTCTATTCAAATCTTAGCTTTTTGGATGCGAATAGAATTTCATTCGGTGTTCGAGATCAAGTCTACGTGGTAGATGTGAATATGTTGGCGGACATTGTTGGAGTTGAACGGGGACGCTATCTCCTATCAAAGTCTCACCGCTCGTACTACTCGGATCTTGTTAAAGATATGGACGCAGAGAAGAAAATTACCTACTCGAGGATGAAGGCCATCAACATCGTGCTTCATAAGATTGTGATTAACTGTCTCAGACCGAAGTCTACGTCAAAGACTTCTGTGTCTCTTCCTGAAGCAAAGTTGATGTATGCGATCAACTCAGGACGGAAGTTTTCTCTCCCGCACACTATTCTCTTCCATATGTACAGAGCATTGTCAAAAGACAAAGGACAATTGCCTTATCCTGGTCTGGTGACCAAGATCTTCGACATCCGAACATTGAACTACCGCATACATTTTGTGATCGACCGTGTGAAAAGATGGTGGTAGGGTTGAAAATGTTAATGAAGATGCGTCTGCAAGAACTCTCCAAGGCAATGGAGAAATTCAAAGTGAAATCTCCAAAGTCCAATCTGCTTCAAAAAGGAAAGGAAAGGAGGCCATGGGTGCCCCATCGAAGAAGAAGAGAAGAACTCTCATCCTTGATGATGAAGATGAAGATGAAGATGATGAAGATCCCACTATCCAAGCGCCGACAAGAACAAGACGTTCGTGTCTCATCAAACAGATCTTGACAGAACAAAGAAGTTGAAGAAGAAGAAGAAGGAGAAAAAGAAAAGTCTGCGACAGTTCGGAGAAAAGGAAATGAAGAGCATGATCATCACTCTTCCCCTTTCGATGTCCTAGAGACGGGGAGTTAGCGAGCAAGAGAGGTCTACACCTCCCCGCGCCGTGAAGATCTAAGACAATCTCCGAAGACCCGGAAGAAGTTCAGTCTCTCAATTGCCTCGAAGAAGGTGATGCATCGATTCCAAATCGCGGACCATTCAAAAACGCCATCATCCGAGAGAGTCAATGCAAGTACACGAGACGGATGATTCGTAGACTTTCGTAGCATCATGAATATTCTTCGGAAATGCGGAACCAGATATATGTTCGGATCGTGAAATCCAAGCTTTGAAGAGCACTTTGGACAAGCATCTTCGTCTCTATGGAGGATAGACTCAAAGACCTCGCTCGCAACTTCAAGCCAATGCCAAGGGAGAAGAGGTAGCTCATCCGAGAGAAGACCGAAGAAGCTCGAAGGAGTAGTCCGTCTATTGGGGATTTCCGGATCGTGCGCATTCCCAAGCAGACATGACTCCTTTCTCACCCTTTTCAATGATGACAAAAAGGGGAGAATCAATTTGAACTTTCATATTTTAATCTTTGACCTTTTTGGTTATGTTTATTTTTGAGTATGACTTGAGAACTTGAACTTGGATGACTGAATTGATTTGTCGATTGTGATGCTTGATCGGTCGCATTTATTCAAGTTTTGTTATATGGTGTTTCTCATGAAAGTCTAACCAATTTTCTGTGGTGGATGCGAGTCTGGTTATTTTATTAATCTTTATGAGTTAGCCATATTACTTGAGAAATGTTTTGCAGGTCAAAGTTGTTCAAATCTTCAAGAAAGTTTTGTCACCATCAAAAAGGGGGAGATTGTTGGAGAAATCTTTCCGAATATTTTGAAGCTCGACAAAACGTTTCTTTCGTCTAAAGTCTGGAAGTTCGGAGACCGTCGAGTTTAAAGTCCGAAGACTTTGTTCTCTCGAGACTCAAGACTCAAGACTCAAGACCCAAGACTTAAGACTCGGGACTCAAGACTTAAGTCATTTTCACCGACGTCTTTCTAATCCAGTGACGAAGGAAATCCAAAGCCGAGGTTTATGGTTGAGGATTCGATCCTATTCTCTCGGAATAGATTCTTTGGTTGGATAATCATTTCGGATTCTTTAATTCTTATCTAAGATCGATTGAAGATCCGTTGGTCGACGAAATAATCTTGGAATGTTCTATTCATGGAAACCGAGATCCCGATTGTATGGGCGAACAGGATTGATGGGCTATCATCGATTCCTTAAATAGCTCGGATGATCTTCTTGATTGATTCCGTCCAACGGGTAGATTGGAGGAATTCCTTTGGTAAGTGCCAACGGCTATGATGGCATGAAGGAGTATAAAAAGAAGTCGTTCTAGTTATTTTAAGAGGGTGATTGATAGAAAAATTCCGAGTCCGAAGATCCTTGATTGTTGTTTGAGACTGTTCGAGCGAAATTGTAAAAGAGAGAGTATATACTTGGTGACGCCTTGAGTGAGTGTGGTAGATCATCTACACCTAGAAATCAAGGAAGATCAACACCGTAACATCTCTTTGATCATAGTGGAATCCAGCCAATTGTCGGTGTAGAAGAGTGGACGTAGGCTTGAATCAAGCCGAACCACTATAAACCGAGTGTTCAATTCTCTCTTTCCTTACTCGGTCTCTCGATTGATATTTAACTCTTGCGATTGAATCATTAATTGTTTAAATATCGTACAAGCTTCGAGAAATTTTTTATATACCTATTCACCCCCCCTCTAGGTACTCATACTAGCTATATCAATAAGTCCTTAAATATTTCCGGGCAAATTAAATAATAAGGACCATAGATTTGTGGCTTACATACATTTTCTTATCCCAGTTCTTCCTCCGTGCATTTGTGCATGTCTCTCGCAAACTGGATATACAAAACTAACGTTTTATTCCTTTTACTGCTGGATGACAGACAACGACTCTCAAACAGATGATAATAATTGCTAGTAAACGACAGATAGAAAAGGGAAGATTCATGGAAATTTTGAGTCACTCAAACTTACTTCATATGCAGAAACTTTGTGAACCATTCTGACTTCACTGATCTTCTGCAGACAAGCACTGACCAGTGCTGTCTGTGCATTTGCCCGTATGCCGGTGTGGCAAAATGAGGCTAAATGCTCACAGTTGTTATTGATGAGGTCGTACTCGCTGAAACTATTGTGCTCATGGAGCTCATGAGCCTTGTTCACGACTTCCTGGGGCGCTTTGGTTTGGGGTAAGGTGGTGCAAGTCCCCCACCAGTACCCAAGTTCTCGCCGCCTATATGCATATAAGCAGAGGGAATGGAGTTTCTTGCCTTCTCACCGGAAGCGATGGAGACTTGTCTCCTCAACTCCTGTTTGTGTGAAGTGAATCATGTAGGCCTCTCCGACATAGATTCCTGTTATAATCAATAATGAGTATATGCAAATATAGATCCAAATCATGCCACATGTAGTAAATAGTTGCCGTAGAATCACCACAATTTCTCTGCAATACCTTTCACTAAGTGGAATGATGCCTTGGCAGCAAGGAAATATTGATCTAGACAATTTTTGAAATGTATTTCCCCCCCACCCGACTAAAGCCTCAGGGGGGGAGGAACAGCGACAAGCTTGTTTCCCAATGCTGACGATTTTGGGACACTCGCTTTCCTATGCCATGTTCGTACATCATTGTCGGATCTATGTCCTGCGTGATGGATCGTCGTCGGCAGCAGAGGGAAGATGCTGGGTTGATGCGCTTGAAAGCCTGGACCTTGAACAGCTACCAGAAGGAACGGTAGCAATGTGGACGAGAGAAGAATTTCAATATTACCGTCTCTCTGGCATTTTGTCGAACGCCTCGTCTACACAAACAAAGTAGCGTAGCGGAGAGGCCGAGATGAAGAGTCTAAGATGGAGATTCGCTGGATGGAGATGGTCGAAGCTGGAACTGCTGAGAAGTATAACGGCGAAGCTGGGAATGGATGGGCGACCAGAAAGAAAGAAATGAAGCACAGCTCAGTCAGGTTCCCTGTCCGGCATTTCGTCGAACACCTGGACAGCTGAGGAGAGGCTTTATCTCTGAAGCTATGCGAATACTGTCGTATGGGCCAACAAAAGATAATAAAAGAAAATTTAGTCGAGTTGCATATGAAGATATCCATGTTCAAGAAAAATGACAATGATGCTGGAAAAGGAAGAAGAAGAAGATGAATGACTAACCATGATGGGTGTACAAGCCATACCGCTCTGTTGAACCCTTCTTCACTCTCTTGGACTGGTGGGCTTGAGCTGGTCTTAAGTTAGCGTCCAAACGGGATCAAGAGAGCAAAAAGAGTTAGAATGCAGGTTAACTAAGAAGAGAAAAGAAAACTGAAAGCCAGTTCCAGAGGAAGCTGACCTTATAATGGCAATGAAGGAGGAGGAGGAGGAGGAGGAGGCAGAGGAATATGGAGTGATGGGAAGAGAGGAAAAGGGAAGGAAGGAGTTGGGTGGGGGCATGAACTTGGGTAAGGCTCATGAGAGAGTGCTTTTCGAAGGGTACGTTGGATCTGGTCTGGTGACGTGAGTGAGTGAGTGAGTGAGAAAGCTGCGAGTTGGGTTAAAGCTGTCCATCATCACAAGTGGAATCCAAGAGAAGCAAGGCATGATGGTGGCCGTTTGTCAAAGGAATCTCCCCAAGGCAAGGAGCGAAAAACAGAGAGAGAAGGAGACGGCATGAGGAGGACAAGGTGATGGTGACAGTGTTGAGGTGTGAAAAAGAAAATCAAGGCGACCCGGTCAAAAATAGCGGAGGGTAAAGCAAAGATAACGTTTTAAGCGGGGTTTTCACACGGTGAGCTGCAATCAATTACCACCTTATGAAAGAGTGAAATATGGCATTGGCAATTTTTTTTGTACCTCGGTCCATCCATAGCGTTATACTTGGCTTTATTATTAGGAAAAAAGCCACGAAAAACCCTAAACTTTACTCAAAGTGACACATTTACCTCTAGCTTTTTTTTGTGACGTGAAAAACCCAAAACTTTCCAAATCGTGACACATTTACCCTATAAATGGCATTTTTATATTTTTATTCTTTTTTTTATTCTTTTTTTCTTCTTCTTCCCTCCGCCGGCCATGGCGGAGGGAAGCCGGCGTCCGGCGACCTCATCGGTGTCGGGCGAGGGTAGGGACACCTCGCCCAACGCAGGCGAGGGCGGCCCTCGCCGGTGACGGCGAGGACGGCCCTTGCCGGATCGGGGCAAGGGCACCCCTCGCCCGACGCAGCGAGGGCGGCCCCGCCGGCGTTGGGCGAGGACGGCCCTTGCCCGTCCGGGCGAGGGTCGGGCAGCCCTGGCTCGACGCCGGCGAGGGCAGCCCTCACCGGACGCCGGCTTCCCTTTGCCGGCCGACGGGGAGGGAAGAGAAAAAAAAAGTTAAAAAAATTTTAAAAAGTAATTTTTTTTTTTAAATTTAAAAATGAAAAGACCAAAATGCCCTCTAATTTTGGGGTAAATGTGTCACATAACGAAAGTTCGGGATTTTTCACGTCACAAAAAAAAGTTTGGAGTAAATGTGTCACGGTTGCAAAATTCGGGGTTTTTTCACTTACAAAAAAAAGTTTGAGATAAATGTGTCACTTTGGGCAAAATTCAGGGTTTTTGGTAACTTTTTCCCTTATTATTATTATTATTATTATTATTATTATTATTATTATTATTTTCTTTTTGAGATTCCATTTGTCCGGGCCATGTGAAAAAAGGAAGGGGTAAAGAAGCCCTTCCACGAAATAAAGTAGTCAACACAATGTGCCGATGAGCACAGTACGTCTACAAATTGTTGGAGCGTGTCTATTATAAATGTCATAAAAAGTAGTCTTTTAGTAAGTGGCTAATAAATGTGGTGAAAAGTGTTGGCCTTAGTCTGGATGTTTGGTAATGTCTTTACCAAAACGTACTTCTTTTGTTTTCTTATCAACTATACTTAACCAATGTCTTAAAATACTCGTTCGCAAGACCTACTACATATTTATGAAGCAGAAATAGTAGGCACGAGTTAATCTTCGGCACATTTTGGCTACATTTGAGGGATTGAATAAAACTCCTTTTATCCTATCCGCTCTTTGAAGTGACGTGAAATCCGGATATAATTGAATATAGCCCCGATATAGTTTGGATAAAAAAAAATCCCACCTTAGGGGTGAGATAGATCCATCTAGGATATGTAAAATTGGATAATAAATTTTTTCTCTCCCTTCCTCTCACTCTTCATTCCTACAATTTAGATTTGATCGGAGTGGTGACCACCATGGAAAGATAGAGCCAACTAGGTTTGGCTGGTGACACCACTAGTCAATGATTGACGAGGGAAGGTTTGGAGCCAGGATCCATGGCTGAGCCACCATCTTAATCGCGGCGGCTTGCAATCGTTGGCCCTCCATGGCCCAGCCACCTCTTCGTGGTCGTTTGCGTAGATATGGAAACTGAGAAAAGCAGGGAAGAATAGAAAGTGGCGGGCAAAAAGCTTAGGTGTTGCCTAAGATTGTTTCCATCATCTCTAAAAGAAACTGCCTCCATCCTCTTCATTTCTCTAATTCTCATCTCATGCTTTCCCCTCTTTGTTCAACACACCCTAAAGACCCATATTTGACAATATCGTCCTTAAATGATCAACCTAGTAACTTGACATCTCTGGCAAAGTGCAAAGCTGGGTTTTTTTTCTCAAGTTCAGTTGTTTATCGAAGATCCAAACGATTGTCTACCTCTTGTAAAAAGATTCTTAGTTCGCCTCACTTCCCAGCAATTTTTCTACCTATTTTTTAGAGTATCGTTTTCTCTATGGAAGCTGAGTTGAGTGACAACAGCCTCATCTACTTCACACTAGGTAGATCAGTTGTTTTATTTCCATGGTTTATTTTTAATTTTAATTCTGCAAATCATATATCTATTAGGATAAATTTATTTGAATCCATGTCATATTCGGACGTCAATAAACATTGGATAGGATAGTTAAAATCCTATCCTATCATTATCCTATTTGACACTATCCTATCAAAAAAAAAAGTCTGGACGGACCAAACACAGCCTCTCTGAAAATGCCATGAAAAAAAGTTGGGGTAATTATTAAAAAAATCACAAATTTAGTGTATTTATATCAATTCAATTTAAAACCATTCGATAATTTGTCAATACAGTTTAACCAGCTAAGTTTGATTGGAAATCACTGATGCTGACAGCGTTCATTTCACGTGGCAAGACCCGCATTGATGTAGAAATTTTTGCAGTTTTTTTGAATTTTTATAACTTTTTTGTTCTCTTTCTTTAATCTTTTTTTCCCCTTCCTCCGCCGGTTGCCTGGTCTCCCTGATGACCGACTATTTACCAATATCGATATGCATTTTACCAACGTTCATATACCTCTCGTCAACCCGTTCAATCATTTTTCTTTTCTTTTTTCTTTGACACCATTTTTCTTGTTTAGTAATCCGGAATAGCAGTCTAACGTAAAGTCAGATGTAAACCCCATCCTTTGCATGGTATTGTTTATCTTCCGGAGGATAGTGTTAGAAAGTGCTGACAGTTGTTAATAAACCATTAGAAACTATTTAAAGTAAGTTTGGGGGTTTTTCATAACCGTTTCTTTTCTGTGATGCATAATCAGATTTTTAAAAAAGTATTTCTATTTGATGTATTTATTAATAGGGTTAATACAATGAAAAACCCTAAATTGGTACACTTATGATAAATTTACTAAAAAAAAAAAAAAAGATGACAAAAAGCCTTAAACTTATATACTCGTAACAAATTTACTTTTCGTTAATTTCTGTTAGTTTTTATCATCAAATTACTGAATTAGATGATATATGACAGTTAATGAGTGTACTAGTTGGGTGTCACATGTGTACCGATTTGTAATTTTCTATGATATTAATTAAATTTAATGAAAACTAATAGAGGATAAATTTATCACACATATGCTAGTTTGAGATTTTAGGTTAACTAAAATTTATCATAAATGTATCGGTTTAGAATTTTTCTTGTATTAATCCTTACTCAACAAGTGCTGTGAAGCACTCCCATGGCTAAAGGGAGATTTTCAATAGAGAAGCATCTAATTTTATGTGCCTCACTAAATGACTTTCACCTTCTCTCTCATTTATTTATTTATTTATTTTTGGTGACGGAAAGCCAGACAAACGGGCGGCGGCGTAAACCCGATGAGACCGAGGGGACCCACCTCCTCCGAACCTGTGGTGAGTTGCACAATCGATCGTGGGGATTCGAACTCACTCCCTTTCGGAAGAGGGGATTGAGCACAAATCACGCGACCACCAATGGGGTGGGTTTCTCTCTCATTTATTATTAGGTTAATATTATGAAAAACTCCAAACTGGTACATCTATAACAAATATATCAAAAAATAATTTTTTTAACACATTTCAACCAATTTATTTCAAACTAAGTACACTTGTGACAAATTTACTGTTAGTTTCTATTAAATTTTATTGTCAATTTGCTTAGTTAGATGATATGTGACAGTTGACTAATGTACCATTTTAGGATTTTACTATTTGTTCGTCATAATTATACTATTTTTGTATTTTTGTGTGTGGATAAATCTAATTTAATTGAAGGTATATTTGTCGAGTTTTTGGCGGTCAAACAAATTAGTTTGTAGTATATTTGTCACAAGTATATTAATTTAGGATTTTTTTTGCGGTCATCTGAGTTAATTTATCATAGGTGTATTGATTGGAGATTTTTCATGGTAAAAAAAATTAATTTGGGATATATTTATCACGAGTGCACCAATTTAAGATTTTTCACGATATTAAACCTTTATTGTTTGCCCCATCTGTATAATGTCCACTGCTAGTTCGAACAATAAATGCATTGCAATTCTGTGGGATCTCCTAGCTAGAGATAAGAAAATTGACTAGTGTGGACAAGGATGTGCGGAGCTAGGTTGCTTTTATGCCAGGAGAGTATTCGATGGGCCAGAAAAAAGAAAAAAAGAAAAAAAAAACGAAGAAAAAAGATGTACGGAATTAGGAATTTAGCGTGAGTTAATTGACTGTTGTTTCCATTCATGATGGATGAAACAAGATTTGGGAGAGGCAAGAAGATATATATAATCCTGAGAGATATTCATAATCAAGTAGATCTCCTAAAAGCGCTAATAGAGAGAAATGGGAGTGTGTTATGGTACTCCTGACTTCCCTACTCCTAGCTTTACTGGTTATCTCAGATCAGGTACTCCTAAAAGTTTTTGGAAGTTTTCTCTGTCAGTATATCTATCCTGTCTCTGTAAAATGGATCTTTGTGCTTCGGTTAGGAGTCTTTAATCTTCTTCTTTTCATCGTCTGAAGCAACTTTCTGTGTTTTTTGTCTTTTCTTGGAAACTACAGGGAAGAAGTTGACAGTCAGCAGTTCATCATCCTCTGCAGCCAGCGGTAGCCGTGACTTTTTGGCTGACCGCGACAATCAGGCCTCTGGAGATGGAGTGGTTTTCGCAGACCCCGACTTGACCGTCTTCAGTTTCACAGAGATGAAAGAGGCAATAAAGAATTTTGGACGCGATATGGTGATTGGAGAAGGAGGATCATGTCTATAAAGGGATCCTTCATGGGAAGAAACAGTCTGGAAGGACAGAGACTAATAGCTGTGGAAAGATTTAAACCGGATAGCATCCAAGGGCATAGAGAGTGGCGGGTAAGAACTAAGTCTTCTTCATTTTCCTTTTCTGGCAGATAAATACTTTGCTCTGTCAATTATAAATTGAAGCAACCGAAATGTATGATGGTTATGTGGGAGCTTGTCATGCCAAACTAAAACATGTCAATAACACCTTCAATGTGAAAATGGCAGGAGCAGTAATACTGGACGACCTGAATCGGGATGGCTATGTAAACGCAAATCCAAATGTACTTCAGTTGATTATCCTAGGATTTTTTTTCAAGTGGTGGCTTTGCCTTGCAATTTTGTTTTTGAAAGGGCCCTTGTAGGATTGCATCTAATCTTGGTTATAGAGAGATCAGATTGGTGAAGTCTGGTCTTCAAAGGGGCATGTCACATGTTACGACACAGGCTATGGGTACCTATGATCGTGCTGCCTCTGAATACGTAGCAACCGGTAATTTTTTGATTGTAAAGTGCTTTTTGGTGACTTAGTGCTGAAGGACGTCCAGTCTTGAATTTTGACAATAACATCGGGAAGTTATTTTCTGATGCTTCTCTACAACATCACATAAAACTTTTGAATTTTACAGGACATCTTTATGTAAATAGTGATGTTTTCAGTTTCGGCGTTGTGTTGCTTGAGATATTATTGGGTTTGAGGGCATATGATCCGAGGTGTCCAGCAGGCAAGGCTAATTTAGTGGAGTGGGCTAGACCACTTTTATGTAGTAAAAAAAAAAACTGAGGACTATGATGGACTCCAGATTGAAGGGCAGATATTATACAGACTCTGCACTCCAGATAGCACAGCTAGCTCTAGTATGCCTCCGACCGGAACCTAATCAGCGGCCTTCCATGTCTAAAGTTGTGGAAGAATTGGAATCAATAGAAGCTGCCAGTGCTAATAGAATTAGAATACTACGGAATGCTTGAATTTTTTTGTTATGTTGCTTACTTCATGTGATGGGATCAAAGTCTGTTGCTTACCAAGATTAATCTTGGGCTTTGGATGTTCTTTTCCATTGTACCCAGTAGTTAACAGGAGTTGTGTTTCCTTGTAAGCTCTTTAGAATATTCACATGTGTCTATCATTATGTGCATCAACTTGTGAATTGAGATGTCGAGATTATACTTTCTTCAAGAGGGGAATGGTTTTGCGACCGCTAATCCTTAATTTTGTTAGCAATCTAAGGTTTACCAAAAGAAGTCCGTGCCTCTTCAAGAGTCCAAGCTCTTTGTTCCTTTTCATGCTCAGGCTTTGAACATCAGCAGAATCTCATTCTTATTTTTGTCAAGAATTTGTTCCTGTAGTACTCGGCCCGCCACCAATGTCCATGAAGTATTATGCTTTTCGGTCCGTTCTCGTAGTCATTTTTGAGCTCTAGGACAAGGTTGGGTTACTGATTGACTCGTTTAAAGCAAAGAGCTACCCAGTTATTCGTTAAAAATGAACAAGACATGTAATTTGGTGCTATTTCGTTGCATCTAAGACATTTTTTTAATTGTTTCGTCATCATTTCTTGGTTTCCTGGAACATAGACAACAGCAAATTGGAGGCAGGACTTCAGCGCAGTAATCTAGGCTCAATCTAGATACAGGCTATAGAACATGGAAATAACAATACAGTGTCAAAAACACAAATCATGGTATACAAAGATCTGTAGGTATTTGCAAATCGAAACCTTGACACAAGACTAATAACGTTAGCTTAATCAATTTCTCACTAGCGTGATGTACATCATCAGGTCCCTTATATGCTAAGGGACCGTTGCTTACATATGAAGTATGAACATGTTTTAAGTTCTATAAAAAATTGCACTTTGTTTTTTCAAGAATTACAATATCCTCGAATCGTGCAAGATTACATGCTAGTATTAGATGAAGTTGAATTGAAATTCTCTCAAAATGTTATCTATCCTATTTCTATCTCATGCAGGACTAGAGTGACGAAATTCGATTCCGGTCAACAGAAAATAACCCGTCTAAGACTGGGGATCATTTTTTCCCCTTTCCCACGGGCTTCTTCGTGTGGCCCTCGTCTCCACAGAGATGCTCCTTTCCCCCACCTTTCTCACCTAACCAGGGCTTCTCCATCTCCCGCCTCATCTCCAAATCGTAGACAATCCGGGCGAGAGCTTGCGAATTTTCTGCAGGCGGAGGGGGGATTTTGGATGGAGGAGAGGTGGATTGCGGCAGCAGCGGCGGGGCGTTGATTGTCTCAATGCGAATAGTGATGCGAGAGGCGGAGGGGGCGGTTTCCTGGTGGTCCGGCGTCAGGAGGAGCGAGGGATCGAGGGCAAAGCGTGGACTAGAGAAGAAGGTGAACACAGAAACGAGCGAAGAATCAAAGGACTAGCTTCGCAGTCAGAATGGAGCCCGATCGGAAACACAACTGGACAGCACCGGAATCTTAACTGAAGGAGCGAACGAGTTGTGACCTATGTAGCACCGACACGGACACGCGACGTGTGATACGACACGACACGATCGCCGACACGTTATTTCTTAAAAATAGAGAATTTCGACACGTTATATATTAAATATATTTTTATATATAAATACATAAATAAATAATAATAAAAATAGCCTAGAATTAATTTACATGAAAAATATTAAATAATATCATTCATTATTTTAATTTGTTACAATAATACATAAAACTTAGAAGAAATAAACATTGTTTAAAGAAAAATGCTGAAATGATATTTTTAAATTTATTTATTTATCATATATAGCATTTTTTTTATTACTTCTTTTATAGTAAAAGACTTTTTAAAACACTAAAACAATTCTAAAAAAAAGTGAAACTGAAAAAAAAAAATTGACCCGTGTGTATATATTTATAGCATTTTTATTATTTCTTTTGTGTATATTTATATTTTGATCCCATAAGTATTATGAATTTTTAAAATTATTTTGTGTGTGTAATTTTAATCGCGTGTTGGAACGTGTGGGAGAAAGTTAACCACGTGTCGAAAGATCGGACACTATTACACGAAAGCTTCTCGGAGGAGTGTCGTCTTACATAGGCTTTGTGACATGAGAATAAGCTGGAAGAGGTGGTGGTGATCGGAGATGGAGCGGCCGGGGAATTAGAGAAACTCGGTAACTTGAAAGTCAAAACTCAAGCCGACTCCGAACCGCATCAGAGCCGAAGAAAGAACTCAAAAGCCTCGCTCGCTCGCTCTCTGTTCTCATTCGCAAAAGCAGCTGCCACGTAGCTCCCGGAAGCACCCGAGCCCGATCGAAGAACGCTGCGGGGTCCGACTAAGTGCGGGTGACTCGGGACACTACGTAGGCAGCCCCTGTGTAAGGAAACATGGGACTGAATTTGCAATTTGGTCCATCCGACATTTGTGGACTTGGATTCGAGCCAAAGCACTGGAATCCGGACACAAGCATTGGCACGGCCTCGATAAACCAGGGCCCAGGCAGTTGGAGACCTTGGGCCCTGTACGTGTTTTCTTGATTGCCGGTACCCAAATCACTGAAGCCTGAATAATGCATGTCTATTTTGGAAAAAAATTTCCAAAATAAATGCACAACTTTTTTTACCAAATGACGGAAAATATTTTTCGGGTCTTTTTCAGATTTCAGCTAAATACCAGAAAATATTATCATTCTTTTAGGAAAATCACAAAAACATAACATTTTTTTCGCGAATTTCATGAAAATTCAAGATTTGAAAAATATATTTTCAAATAATGATTGGTTTTATTGCTTGCGAAAAAGAGTGATTGAAATTTTTTCATCATCGATGAGAATAGTTGGCATTAATTATTGTTGATATTGGAAACATTTTCCATTGACTAATTTTTCTAAGAAATATAACTAATCATTTTTCCGGAAAGCTAAACACTTTCCATTCACTAATTTTTCTACGCAACATAACTAATTATTTTTTCAGATTTTTTTTTTTTTTTTAAATCTTAAGATTTCCGTGAAACAACCGTACGCCAAGATGAGAGCTGATCTTCCTTCATCACTTGCCATCTATAGGCTTGAGAAAGGAACGACTGAAACAAATTCGCGATTGTGCTCTGTAAATGAAATTAAGTTTTTGTCCAATGATTATTATTTTGTAATAGCGCTTTGGGAATGTTTGTGACTGGAAGTTCTGTAAGAGAGCAAAAACCTGGCTTAACCATACAAAAGAAGATAATGGAATCGATTTTCCTCTTGGCATTATAGGACCATTGCCAGCCAAGCTAACGACGGACGACTTCCATGTAATACTGATTATCTTACAGTTGGAATGCAAGAAAGACGCCTCAGAGAAGAGAACGGTACGAAACCCTCCATAGACATCGACATCTCCATATATAATAGAATTCAACATGATCTTTAGAAATGGACTCTGATGAAAAAGCATCCACCTTTTTATTCTGGCGTTAGTGAGGGGGATGACTTACCGGAAAGAAGAGAGAGTTTCTTATCAATCAACTATGTGGATTTCTACATTTTAATTGGATAGAAGTTAGTTTGATTCTGTGGTGTGTTATGCCAGATTAGTGGAGAAACTTTAGGATTACCATGTGAAATTTATTAGGATTTGACACACAATCACAAGGAAATGGAGAGTAAAAGTGAGAAAGAAAATTTGAAGCACAATATTTTAGCCTAATTTACTTTTAAACTAAAGCTACATCGACAAAGGATTCTATTATGATTAGTACATCGTACCTCTTTGTTATAACTCTCAATTACAAGAGAAAGAGAATATATATACCCAATAATTATTAATGGGCCCAAGTCCAAAATATTAATAAAATGGGATCAAATTATAAAAATCCTCTAGCGGCTTGGGGGAGCTACCCCATTACAACAGCCGAGGTGGGCCCCATATTGGGGTGTGGTTCATATTCTCAATCGACAGGATGGCACAAGGGTCCTTTGCGAGTGGGTGACAATCCTATGTTGGGGAGTATGGTTCATACTCCCTATCGGTAAAATGACATTGGAGTCCCGCTCCTTGATGAACGAATGGGGGTTTGTAGTTGTTCAACAAGTGTCACAGGGGCAGTGCCTTAAGTCACCATAAGACTTATATAGTTTGAGCTCATATTTTATTGGTCCCATGAATAATCTCTTTCTCTTGTAATTGAGGGTTGTTATATATAGATGTGAGGTGATTCCATAAATGTAGCCATAATTTAAGAGTGAACTAGTTGTCTCTCAAATTTTCTTTCTTGCTTTACTTTCTATTTCCTTGTGATTGTGCACCAAATCCTAACATCTCATGCCATCTTGTCGAGGGATTATGAACCATATCTCTCCCTTGTGTATAGGTAAAAGCAAAAGGAAAACTTCAATGCGCAGTGCATCGTAAGTATCATTACTTTGTCTGAAGAAACTGAACACTAGTGTAATTCTTCTCGTGACTCCCATAATATTGCACTAGCAAAGGTTTCTTGGACATGATCGTCGAGGGGAGGCTACGAATGATAAGAGAAGGAGTTGAGATTTTTTTTTTGGAACGAAAACTACAATTAATTTATAGAAACATTACCACCGTCGTCCATTATATCCGAAATAAGAAGATCTAATGAGATAGGAGGGGGAAAAGCGAGCCAAGACAAAGGAAGAGCCCCGCCCAACTGGGCCTTTGCAGCCCAATCGGCGACCGCGTTGGCCGTACGAGGGACAAACCTAATTTGCAGTCGAGAGAAACAGGGGAGAAGAGCAGCCACTTTATCAAACAAGGACCGAACCTCCCATGGAGTCTTCCGAGGATCTGCGATTGTGTCGACCATCGCAAGGCAGTTTGATTCCAAAATCAACAGATCGTTTGATTTGCCGAGTCGCCGGAGATGTTGCAGCGCTGAAAGGAGGGCAGAAACTTCAACCTGCAACGCTGAGGCAGCAGTAACTCGAGAGGTAAATCTATCGACCAATTCGCCTGTGTGATTTCTGCAAATGAAAGCTATAGCTCCTCTGGTATTATCAACCTGAAAAGCCCCATCAATATTGACTTTGAGTACACCTAGATCAGGGGGTCGCCACAGGGAAGATGGAGCAGGAATATTGATTTCGGGGGTTGGGGCTGTAGAGGAGGTAAGTGGGTTTATCCGTGTTGATCGAGACTGAGCTAAGGCAGATTGGGCTACAAAGGATGGATCGGGCTTTTGACGAGTAAAGATGAACCTATTTCTAGCCTTCCATGTTTGCCAGAGAAGTGCGGCGACAACGTCCATACCAGGTAACAGCTGTTTATTTCGAAATCTAGCTGCAAGCCAATCTTTCATGTGGTGTGTATCTGTTTGAAGATTAGTGATAGCGATTTTAGGGTGAGACCAAACTGCTTTAGTCCAGGGGCATAGAAGAAATAGATGCTCGATCGATTCAGGAACTTCCTGAGAACATAATATGCATGTGGGGTCTGAACTGATGTGTCTGTTAAAAATATTGGCTTTGGTTGGGAGAGCATTATGACAAACAGACCAGAGGAAGAGTCGGAGTTTAGGGACAATTTTAAGATTACATAAGCTCTTCCAAATAGGCTCAGATGGCTTAATGGAAGATGATAAGCTATGATATGCACTCTTAACAGAATACTGACCTTGAGGGGTAGCTGTCCAGATTAACCTATCTTTGGTGCAAGTAGAGCTAAGTGGAATATTAAGAACTTCTGTGGAAACCTGTTCATCAAATAACTAATTAATGAGAGGACCATTCCACTGATTCAGACTCGGCAACATCAAATATGCCACTAGTCGTGGCTCATAACTAGGAACAGGTCCACCGAGAATTCCCATAGGAAGCCATCGATCTTCACGAATACTAATCTTAGTGCCATCCCCCACAGACCATTGTAGCTTTGGTAAAATGGAATCCCTCCCTAATAATAAGCTCTGCCAACCCCAGGAAGGGTGGTTACCTTTTGCTGCACTCCTAAAGTCTTGTGAGTGGAAATAGAGACCTTTGAAAAGCTTACTCCATAAGGATAAATGAGATTTGATTAGTCTCCAAGTCTGTTTACCAAGCATCGCTTTATTAAAAGCTATTAGGTCTTGGAATTCTAGACCACCCTGCTCCTTTATGATCTTTAGGGACTCCCAATTTCTCCAATGAATGCCCTTCTTTGTGCTGTCAGATTGCCACCAGAATCTCGCTATCTCTTTTTCAATGGATCGACACAGAGATATAGGAATCTTAAAAATGGACATAGCGTACTGAGGAATAGATTGGATGACACTCTTTATAAGGACTTTTTTTCCACCTTTGGATATCATTTTTTCCTTCCATCCATCTAATTTGGAATTAACTCTTCCCAAAATCCATGAAAACATATCTCTCTTAGACCGACCCCAATCTGACGGAATGCCTAGGTATTTTCCAGTCTTATGAAGCACAGGGATCCTGAATTGGAGTGCTAGATTGTCCTAAAGTGTGGAAGGACAGGATTTACTGAAAAAGATGCCTGATTTATTTCGATTGACTTTCTGACCGGTAGCTAAACAATATTGGTTCAAAATGTTAGCTAGATTTTGACATTCCATAGTTGTCCCGTCTAAGAAAAAGATAGCATCATCGGCGAAAAGTAAATGCGATAGAGTATGACACCACCTATTCAATTGGATTCCCTTAAGATTACCAATTTCAATGGCTTGAGATATTAAGGTTGACATCAGATTTTCCATTAATATGAACAGATAAGGGGAAAGTAGATCACCTTGTCGAATACCTCGTGTAGGTTGAAAATAATTAAGTTGATCTCCATTGAACTTGATAGAGATAGAGACTGTCGTAATACACTGCATCACCCACTTCACCCAAACTGGATGGAAACCTAATTTGAGAAAATAATCGTTCAAGAAGTCCCATTCCACTCGGTCGTAAGCTTTTTGCATGTCCATTTTTAAAATTGCCTGAAAATGTTTCTTTCTATTCCGGGTCTTCAGTTGGTGTAGCACCTCCTGAACAATTAAGATATTGTTCTGGATTTGGCGGCCACTCACAAATGCGCTTTGTTCAGTAGAAATCAGGTCAGGCAGGAGGGGTTTGAGTCTTTTAGCCAAGATTTTGGAGATGATTTTGTAAGCATAGTTACATAAACTTATGGGACGGAATTGGTCGAGGCTTTCCGGGTTGGGGACTTTAGGGATCAAAGAGATAGTGGTTCTGTTTAATTCGACCGGCATAACTCCTGTTTTAAAGAATTCATGAATAGAGAGAATAAGGTCATCTTTAAGTATATCCCAGTGAGTTTGGTAGAAGATACCATTTAATCCGTCAGGGCCTGGTGTTTGAGTTTTACCCAATTGAAAAGTAGCTGTTCTAATCTCTGCTGGTGTGATCTCTACAACTAAGCTGTCATTCATTGCAGGAGTAACGACACTTAAAACTTGGTTCAGAATAGGGCCATAGTCTCGGTGTCCTGCTGATTTGTAGAGATTTGAATAGAAAGCCATAGTCATATCCTTGAGAACCTGTTCATCTCTTACCCATTCTTGGTTGAGATCTAGTAACATGCTGATCTTGTTCCTTTGTCAACGCTGCACAGTAGTTGCATGAAAAAATCTTGTATTTTTGTCGCCCCACTTTAGCCATTTTATTCTAGAACGCATGGCCCAATACTGCTCCTCTTGCTGCCATGCCTCTTGAAGTTGTTGCTTTAACCTGTCTGCTAAGATTCTATCATATGAACTGCTATGTTGATTAGTCAAAGTTTGCAATTGCTGTTGCAAGTTTGCAATCTGTGATTTGGCGTTTGAAAACGTACTTCGACTCCATTTATTTAGAGCTAAGCTGACGAGGCATAGTTTGTTTGGCAGGTCGCGGCCAACTGTAACAGTGGAGGCCCAAGAATTAACTATTGTTCTACTGCAGTCCTGGTGTTCGATCCAGTAGGCCTAAAAAAGGAAAGGCTTGCCTCTTCTACTTGTTTAACTTCAGTGCTCAATAACAGGGGACTATGGTCGGAGCCCACAGCAGGTAATGCCAAAATCTCAGCTTCAGGGAAAATTAATCTCCAATTCAGATCACACAACACTCTATCTAACCTTTCTTTGACCAATTCATTGCCTTGACAGTTATTCATCTAGGTAAAAGCGCAACCTTTACTTTCAAGATCCATGAGGGCACAGTCATGTAATACCTCTCTGAATGAATGTATGCGGTGAGAATCTGCAGCTCGTTTCCCCACTTTCTCCCATTGATTAATAATCTCATTGAAATCTCCAGCACAAACCCAAGGTAGAGAGTTGATGGACGCAATTTGGCAAAGTGCATGCCAGAACAATTGTCGAGATTAGAACGACACTGGTGCATGTAAGCAAGTAAGCTTCATCGAAATACCTTTCCTAGAATCTATACATATAGTATCCAAAATGTGCTGATTAGAGTCTTCTACATATATGGAAATATGAGATTGCCAGAACATAGCCAGTCCTCCAGCAAGTCCTATAGGGTTAATGAAGTGAGAATGAGGGAATTTCAGACGACGCTGAAGACGACTTAGAACAGCCTCTGTGTTCTTCGTCTCCATAAAAAAAACTAGGTCAGGCTTCTCTTTGACCACAAGGGCCTTAAGGGCTTGAACTGTTAGGGGAGAGCCAAGTCCCTGACAGTTCCAACTGAGTAGCTTCATTGTGCAGTCAGTGGCTTTTGAGGGAAAGCCACCTCAACCCACTTACCAGCATCTTCAGCTGAAATAACAGGAGTTTCTAGTAGTAAGATTTCATCAAGATCTTCAAGTAGAGAAATGCGCGAGTCATGGGAACTTTGTCTTTTAAATTTCTTGGAAATCCCAGCTTTTGTGGATAATCTAGTATACTTATGTTTCTTTTTTGATGCTTCCCCAACTATCAGGTTCGAAATGCCTTGCTGATTGACAGGTGAGGGAGGAAGTGCTACCTTTATGGAAGGCATCGAGGAAGTGCTTTCTGGAAGGATTGGAGGAAACAGAGCAGCCTTATGAGATTGAAGTGACGTTCTGAGATGGGGCTGATTAGCGGTATCCCGATCCTTAATACTTAGTGAAAGGTCAGTGACTCCTTTCATCTTTTGTGCCGCAGGTAGAATAGCACTATTCGAGGGAGACGCATATTGTTGACCTTCAGGACAGAGATTCAGGTTAGGCTGGTGATGTGCAGAGGAGTAAGGGTATGACTTATCTGGTTGTAATTGATGTTTTGCTGATATAACTTCTATAGGAGGTAACGTCGGGAGTTTATTGGTCACTGTAGGAGGAGTTTCAGGAATCACTTCTTCAGTGTCTTCAGAATCAGTATTCATCTCGTAAAAGGTAATCCAATAAGGACTGTGTTCCTTGACCTCTGCTCTTAACCATTGTCCATATGTCATTTTCTCTTTGCTTGTCATTTTCGCTTTGCTTGTCATTTTCGCTTCAGTAAATGGAATTTCTTGACAATAAGAAGCATAGTGTCTGAGTCGGCCACAAGAATAGCAAAAATGAGAGAGTCTCTCATAACAGAAGTCTAGCCAAAAAGTCTTACCAGCTATTCGAAGTAATTGACCTGTTTTCAAAGGTTGAGCTAGATCAAGTTCTATTCGGACACGCGCAGCTCGGATAGTAATGCCTTCCTTTTTATCAATTTGCACCTGAATCACTCTGCCAACACTCTTAACCGCTTTACAGAGCATTTGGTCTGAACACCACTCAAGGGGTAGTCCAAATACTTGTACCCAGAATGCACATGTAGTAAAATCATAGTAATGTAAAGATGTATTTGATCTTCAAGGCTTAAGAATGACTAGATGACCAGCAAAATTCCATGGACCATTGTCTAGCACTCTCTATTTTTCGCTTGCTAATTTAAAGGTTGCGACAAAAAGACCAGCTTCACGTTGGGTAATTTCAACATTGTCTATCCTCCAAACTCGGCTTAGAGTACTTTGAAGAGCTGGGATATTGACATAAGGGTTTGAGAGAAGTGTATCCACTAACACATTTCTGCATTCATGCAGCTGTTCCATCGAAGGAGGTTTATCCCAGACGTCAATTTCATATTCGGACCACAGACGGCCCATTCTGTTGCTGAGGGCAGCCGGATGCGATTCTTCACTCGGATGATGGGAATCCATAACGTGATGGCGAAAGTAACGGCTGAATTAGGTCAGAAGGGGCTCGGACATGATGAGGCGATGGCAGAAAAACTGTATAAAGAGAAGAATAAGGGAGAGGTTTGGGCGTAGGACATAGGATGGTTAGGGAATTGAGAATGCATGGACGATCGCTTGTGGAAATGATGCTGAATTGGGGATTCGAATGAAACAAAGGTTGGAATCGGAACTTCAAGGGAGATGAAGAAGCGAAAGACTGAACGAAGAGAAGAGAGATGGAAAACAAGCTGTTGCTAAGGTCAAGCCATCGGTAATGGAGGAAAACCCATAAGGGTTAAGGATTAAACAGTGAGGGTTTTAGAGGAAACTAACATTAATGGTAGGGAGAAGCTGTGCATGTCGAGAGAGAGTAGCTTACAAAACTGGGTCCAATTCTTCCCTTGAGAAGGAGTTGAGATTGGGTGGGTTCCTCTTCATCATGCCGCTTGCTTTGGGTAGAGTTGAAGCAGTTCAGCTATTTTGGCGATATGATAACTTTGCAACATTAGACTTGTCAAAAGGGTAGGTCCAGTCAAGTTTGGGTTGGGTCATAAATAATCACCTAAATTGACTCATTTAACCCGTTTATATCCATTTATTGTAGCGCAAAATTTTTGACACATACATAATCTTACCCATTTATGATATATATCCGACTTATTTAACTAAACTTAAGAATGCTTATTTCTTATGATATTTTATGAAAAAAATGGTATTGCTAAAACACTTTCATGTGATACAAATTTAATGGATAATCTTTATAATTTTTTTAAATAAGCCTTTGTTTGTTTCTTAAATAAGGTTAATACTCTGGAAAATCCCAAATTGATATATTTGTGACAAATTTACCCAAAATTATTTTTTTGATCATAAAAAATTCCAAACTGGTAAACATGTGACAAATTTACCCCGATTGATCGTAGAAAACCCTAAACTGGTACACCTTTTGTGAAAAATTTACCCTAAACTAATTTATTCGACCACAAAAACCCCGAACGATAAATTTGTGACAAATATACCATCTACTAAATTGGATTAATACCATAAAAAAAATCACAAAAATTGTAAATTGTGACAAATGGAGTGTAAAATCCCAAATTGATATACCAGTCAACTGTCATGTGTCATTTAACTTAATAATTTGACGGTAAAATTTAACAAAAACTAATGAGATGATAAATTTGTCACAAGTGTACTAGTTTGGGATAAATTTGTCAAATGTATACTAGTTTAGGGTTTTTTTGCTGGTAAAAAAAATAGTTTGGGGTAAATTTGTCATATGTGTACCAGTTTGGGGTTTTTTAGGGTATTAACCCTCTTAAAATTTTCCAAGAAGAATTTTTTTTGGAAAATTACAATATCTTTGGTTTTTTGCCTCAAATTTGAAAATAATTAGAAAATATTTTTTTTTCATTTGGTATAAAAAATATGAATAAATTTTCCTCCTTGACTCCTTTTTTTTTTTTTTAAATTGAAAATTTAATTATTTTTTAAAACCGAAATTTTAATTAGTTTTATTTTTTAAAAATATAATTTTTAATTATTTCTTTTGATATTTTCCTTTTTCTTTTTCTTCTTCTTTGGCCAACTATCGGCCATAATGACGGCTAGTGATTGGCCACAAGCAAGCTCTAGCTTGCCCGACACCGGTGAACTCGAGGCTTGAGCCTTGCCAATCATCGGACTAAGAAGGAAGAAGAAAAGAAAAAAGAAAAGAAAAAGAAAAAAGAAATAGAAAAATAATTATAATTTCGATTTTTAATAAAAAAAAACATTTTATAGAGTTAAAGTGGGAAAGAGAGAGTGTGAGGCGTGGGTTGGAAATGTGTACTAAGTCCAACCTATTTAAAATTCGTTTATCTTAAGCTTTTAATTCTTAAACCTATTTAACTAGTCTCTTTAAAATGTAAGTGATCAATGTATGACTTGTTTATAATTTAAATGGTCATATAAATTCCATTTTGATACCTCTACATAACTCCACGACCAATAAGTAGAATCCCCACTTCACATTGCAGCATTACCAAGCCCCGCCAATATCGTTGACGAGCTGGTCAGATTTCGTCCTGACGCTTGGGATGCAATAAAAAACAAAGGGCAAACAACTCTTCATGCTAATGTTCCAGGTGGGAGGGTAGATGTGGTCAATTACATAACCAGAAATGCCTAACCTGGAGGGTCTTTATATACCAACAAGACAAGGATGGCAACATGGCTTTGCCCCTGGCTCTTCTCAAACAGACAATACAACATCATCTGCGTAGCTGCACGAGACAAAAGGGCGGAAGGTTTGGCCACAAATAAGGACCATTTGACTGCCCTTGACATTTTTCATGGTCATAAGGAGGAATTCTCAGTACCTAAACACTATCTATTGGTGATTTCTTCCCTTCCAGGGACTTGATCTATCTATAATCATGAACAAAATCGTTGGTAGTCAGACATTTTCTTCAGTATCTTTCCCAAGTTAAACTCATTTAGCCTATCTGATCATATAAGCATTGACTCCATGTTCAAATTTTTAAAAGCACGGATTATTTTGTCAATTGTGATACCTAAATCTGAAAAATGGAATCAGAATGAGGTGCAATTTGGCTTCGCGTTCAAAAAAGTTAACTGCCCGCTTAATTTATCCTAAAAAATGGGCCTTTTTTCCTTCGAAATAACTATTCTGCCAAATTATCTCAAGGAAGAAAAAAACATTTTACACATTCAGTTTTTCTTTCTCTCCGTTCAAATAGTTCGAGGTAAAGGAGAGAATCTTCCTTCTGTCCTTTGAGAAAAAAAAAAAAAAAAACTTTGGACAATTTCTCAGTAGCTTCATTTAGATACAGTGCGCTGCAGCTTATCTCTTGTCAACCAGTTCAATCATTTCTCTTGTTTAATAATCTGGAAAGGCAGCAGTCTAAGGTTAGGTGGGGGATGCGAATCCCATCTCTTGCATGTTTCTCGTTGAATCCCTAAATGATATGATTTTGCTAAAGAGTTCAGACACTTGTTAGGAAACTGTCGAAAACTATTTAAAGTAAGTATGCGATTTTTCATAAATTATTTTTCTTCTGTCACATATAATCGAGAAATAATAGGCTGACATGGCATATATTTTTTCTGAAAGCCAATAAAAAAGACACGTGTCCATGACATGGCAAATAAATAAAAAAATAAAAACTTAACTTATGTCTTTTCTGACAAAAAAAAATAAAACTTCTGTATTTTCTCTCTCATCTTCTTCCTCCGTCCACCGCCATCTTCTTCACCGGCGGAGTCACGGGTGCTGCGTCTCCGGCGCGTCTCCGTCTACCGCCATGTCCTTCGTTCGACCACTACTGCTTGTCACCGGCGTCAGTGCTCGAGACCTTCCATCCACAGAGCACTACAGTGGCTCACGGCCTTCCATCGACGAGCCATGGCCTCAGATTTGGAGCTTGTCCTGCAGATGGAAGATCAACGAGTTCCTCCAGGTCTGCACCATCTCATCTCAAATTCACCCTCCTCTCTCGATCCAAACTCAACCCAACATGGATCCACTCTCCCGCTCCCTCAAAGTTCATATTTTTATCCCCAATCCGATGCGTAAATGAAGGCTCCGACCACGTGTCGGTGACCCGAACGAGACCCAGATGCGAAAACGCGCTCTATGCTCCGGCCTCGTATAGCTTGTTGCTTGGGCTGATTATGGTGGCCATGGGTCTCACTCTCGAGCTCAAGGACTTGTTCTCTCTTTCCCCAATGAGGAAGCTTCATTCTAGACAAAAACAGAAAAACAGAGGATGCTTCATACGATGGATGCGGCGATGCTCTGAGGATGGTAGGCCGCTGAGCGACAGCTCGTTCGACAGGCAGTAGTGGTTGGCTTTGACGCAGCCCGGCGACTCCATCGGTGACTGAATGAAGGAGGAGGCGGCAGACGGAAGAGGAAGATGAGAGAAAAAAACACCGAAGTTAAGTTTTGATTTTTTTTTAATTTACTTACCACGTCCTGAACACGTGTCGATTTTTTTATTTATTGGTTTTCAGTATAAGATATATGTCTTGTCAGCTAATGACGTGATACTTCCTCCATATAACCGGACATTAAAAGAACATTTCCTACACCAACTATTGCGGTCGCGTTGTTGGCTTGAATTTTGTGCTTTCCACGAAAGATGTCAAGTTCGAATCTTAGCGGTGTTACCGGTGACTTAATCGCTAGCGTGAGTGTGGTGGTTAGTTTGCGTTAGTCCCAAGTTTTTTTATCGGTATCGGCTTTCGGAGTTTCTTGAGTCATCAAAAAAGAAAAAAACCACCACGGCCGCACGGTTAAGAGCTTGGTACTCTTTTCGCAAGAGGGGAAGAGTTCGAAATTTCGTGGACGCAGTGTCATGCACAACGCGCATCTTAACTACGAAAGGGACTAGTGGTGGGAGGCCCTGAGCTCCAGGGTTTACTCTTCGCCGCGAAGCGGCAGTGCGGAGGTTCCCTGGGTACCAAAAAAAAAAAAAAAAGAACATTTCCTACTAAATATGCTAAGCACTCATCTAGCTAGCTAAAGATGGGATTTTTTTTTAATTAGATTAATATTACTAAAAACTCCAATACGTCATAAATTTATTCGAATCGATACATCTGTAATTTTTTTTTTTTTTTTTACTATCAACAATCCCAAATTAGTAACTTGTAACAAATTTATTTTCTATTAATTTTTTGCTAAATTAGATTCTATATCTGTGACCAACAACAGAAGACAAAGCTTTAAATTAGTGCACCCTTTAATTACTACGTATTATAAAATTCGATAATTTAATATAAAAATTAATAGATGATAAATTTATCATAACTGTACCGGATTAAGATTTTGATGATATTAACCCATTGAAAATTTAAGTGATCTAATTTTAGTGCCTCATTAAATTTTTTTCTCTATCTTCTATCGATTCCCATCTGCTATGGGAATGATAAGTCAACTAGTGAGACGAGGATTCGCTTGTCTGCCGACAGACCGTTTGGTCGGCCAGAAAAAGTTCAAGAAATTAGGAATATTCAGCATAAATTAATCAACTGTTGTTACTGTTGCCTGACCGGGGAGCTTTTTGGGTGGTTGGATAGTCCTCTTCTTCTAGGGAAATAAGTTTTGGGAGAGGCAAGGAAGAGGGAAGACACTAGTTCCTGCTCGAGATCGAGAGAGAGAGAGAGAGAGAGATGGGGGCCGGGGAGCTTTTGGGTGGTTGGATAGTCCTCTTCTTCTAGGGAAATAAGTTTTGGGAGAGGCAAGGAAGAGGGAAGACACTAGTTCCTGCTCGAGATCGAGAGAGAGAGAGAGAGAGAGAGAGATGGGGGCCGGGGAGCTTTTGGGTGGTTGGATAGTCCTCTTCTTCTAGGGAAATAAGTTTTGGGAGAGGCAAGGAAGAGGGAAGACACTAGTTCCTGCTCGAGATCGAGAGAGAGAGAGAGAGAGAGAGAGATGGGGGCCGGGGAGCTTTTGGGTGGTTGGATTGTCCTCTTCTTCTAGGGAAATAAGTTTTGGTAGAGGCAAGGAAGAGGGAAGACACTAGTTCCTGCTCGAGATCGAGAGAGAGAGAGAGAGATGGGGGTCTGTTATGGTACTCCTGACTTCCCTACTCCTAGCTTTACTGGTCATCTCAGATCAGGTATCTTAAGAAGTTTCTGCGAGAGTGCACTTCATCTGTACATCTATCTTTTCCCTATAATGAATCTTTGTGCTTCAATTTGGAGTATTTAATCTTTTTCTTGTGATCGTCTAAAGCAATTTTCTCTGTTTTTTTTTTTTAATTTTATTTTATTTATAATAAATTGCAGGGATGAAGTTGACAATCAGTAGTTCATCATCTTCCGCAGCCAGCAATAGCCATGATTTGGTGGTTGCCCACGACAATCTGGCCTACGGAGATGGACAGATTTTGGCAGAACATAACTTGACCGTCTTCAGTTTCGCAGAGTTGAAAGAAGCGACCAAAAATTTTCGAGCCGATGCGCTGGTTGGAGAAGGAGGATTTGGTAGTGTATTTAAAGGGATGCTTCGTGGAAGGGAACAGTCTGGAAGGAGAAAGACTATAATAGCCGTTAAAAGATTAAACCCAGAGGGTCTTCAAGGGCTAACAGAGTGGGTGGTAAGAACTTAGTCGTCTTCATTTTCCTTTGTTGGAAAATAAATACTTTTCTTAGTCAATTACTAATACGAAGCAACCCAAATGCATGATTGTAGGGATGAGTTATGGGAGCTTGTCATGCCAAACTCAAATGTGTCGATAAACACCCTCATTGTGAAAATGGCGGTAGCAAAGATACTAGACAACCTGATTTTTTATGACTATGTAAATGCAAATCAAAATGTACCTGAAGTTGATTATGCCTGTGTTTTCCATAGGTGGTGACCTAGCCTTGCAATTTTGTTTTTGAAAAGGCCCTTGTGTAATCGCATCTCGTTTTGGTTGTAGAGATATAAGTTATTTCTGAAAGTTCATTGATTGCCTCATCGGCTTTGTTAGGGTGCAAAGTGGTGGTAGTAGGCAGCATACAACAGTGTATCTGGTGCCTGACTGCGTAGTATCAAATGTTTGGTAATATTGCCTACACTTAGATTCACTATCCTTGTGATGTTTCAGTTATAACCAAGAGCGTACACAATGTTTATATTATTACTATAAATAAAGTAAAAGAAGAATCTAGGAAGCTGTTTCGCTTTAGTCATTCCTATAAAAAGGAAAAACTGACGTTTTTATTTGAAAGTACGCAGTTCTTGAGATTATTCAGTCAATAACCTCCTCAGCAGATTAGATGATAAGGCTCCATTTAGTTAACAGTGATGACCTTTTTTTTGCATTTCTTTTATTTTGTGATGTACAAAAGAATCCCATGCCCCGAGAGTGCGAGTGGTGAATGGCTTGTATGATGCTATCGATTAGAAGAGCCTACTTAGTGTGACTCGATTGCAAGGGATGAAGAAATGGTGGAAAACTAAGTTCAGTCTTCCATCTATGTAATTATCAGCCTTTTCGATGTGATCACAGCCCCTGGGAGACTTGGTCTCACTCATCAGCCTCACTGGACAGAGTCCTTCAATCTTTTTAGACTATTCTCCATCCTTCGATAGAATTCTGCTTCTATATTCAAGAACTGAAACAAATTGAAAGGCCAATCAAACGATATAGGGTGGATACACCACTGCAAGACGAAGTCACCAGTATGATGGCAAATTATAATTGGTTTCAGTTTAAAATTTCAATGATTCTTGCATAGCTATTACTGGTTCCATGCGAGCTAGATGTATCCTACAGAGCTACTATGAGCTGAAGTACATTTTACCAATATTCATATGAATTTTATATTGCAAGACATACAATGACCATCGGTCTTCAGTCAAACTACTAGTTGAACAGAACGTTTCATTGGAAAATAGGTCTCATTTCCCAGTCTGTAACTTTTGTTTTGATATTAACTATTCTATTATGATTCTTTCGTTCCTGCTGACCAATTGAAGCCTAAGGAGAACAACACCCTACTTGGTCTAGTGTGGGGGCTTCCATTTTTTTTCATATGTTTTATATTGACCATGTGTGAGACTCTTTTGCTTGTTTCTGAATCATTGTGCAGACGGAGATAGAGTTTCTTGGAAGACTGTCTCACCCTAACCTTGCCAAGCTCCTGGGATTTTGTCGAGAGGATGACAATTTAGCTCTTGTTTATGAGTTCATGCCCAAGGGCAGCTTGAACAACCACCTATTCAGAAGTAAGCGGCCCAATTCCTCGGCCAATTGTTCAGGATATATTTTGATCAGTCGAGAATTATCGTTGATGCATGTGCTTATTTCAAAATTCAAGCTAGTTTGAACATGCACTTGCATTTAAGCATCACTTATATTTTACACTGTCCATTACTCTGGTACAGAGGGCTCCACTGCTCTTCCATGGGATGTACGCCTCAAGATTGTGGTCGGGGCTGCCAAAGGCCTGGCTTTCTTGCACTGTTCTGAAAGGAAACTGATATACAGGGATTTCAATTCTTCCAATATTTTGCTAGATGGGGTTGATACTTTATCCTCCCTATAATGATTAAGGTCCTGTATCGTAAAATTCGTAGTGAACTCTATCATCGATGTAGTAGTCATGGGAGAATAATGACGATAAGGAAATGCCTGGTATCTCACTTTGAAGACTAGGAATTGTGTCCTCTAGCCAGGAGAAAGAGTTGTACTAGCAAGTAAAGATCCCATTTTTCCATCTGCTTAATTGATGAAAGGCGATCGCTTGCAAATCTATTCTTCTTAGATTCGATACTAAGTTCAGATTAAGAGACAAGACCACGAATCGGTCCCCAGTTGCTTTTAGATATCTCCATATTGTTTTTGGCTGGATTCATGAAAGTTTGCGAGTGATATTTTGACTGGAAGCTGAGTCTAATTGACTGTCGGGTTTGTCTGCAGTCTTACACGGCCAGGCTCTCAGACTTTGGATTGATGAGGTCTGGTCCTCCAGACGGCGAGTCACATGTTTCAACACGGGTTGTGGGTACCTATGGCTATGCTGCCCCTGAATACGTGGCAACCGGTAAATCCAATAAAATATAAAATAATTTTTGGTGACTTAGTGCTATTGAATTTCAACAATGACAGGAAGAGTATTTGGAAGATATTTTTGACGCTTTGCTGCAACATTACATAAATCTCTTGGATTTTGCAGGGCAACTCTATGTAAAGAGTGATGTTTACAGTTTCGGCGTCGTGGTGCTTGAGTTACTAACGGGCTTAAGGGTAATTGATCGTAATCGTGCGCGAGGGAAAATTGATTTAGTGAAGTGGGCTGGACCACTCTTATCCAGTGAAAAAACATTGAAGACTATAATGGACTCTAGATTGGAGGGCAATTATTGTATGGATTCTGCAATCCAAATAGCACAGCTAGCTTTAAAATGCCTCAGAAGTACTCCTTACGAGCGGCCTTCCATGACTGAAGCTGTGGAAGCACTGGAATCAATAGAAGTTGCCAGTGCTAATAGAATACCACGGGATGCTTGAATTTACTTGTTATGTTGTTCGTACTTCATGTGATGTGATCAAAGTCTGTTGCTCCACATTTTTCCATTTTTACCAGGATTAATATTGGGCTCTGAATGCGCATCTCCATTGTACACAATAGTTACCAGGTGTTGAGTTCTCTTGTAAGTTCTTTGGAATATTCATGACAAAAGAAGTCCGTGGCTCTTCAAGAGTCTGAGCTCTTTTGTTTTCTTTTTCATGTTGAGGCTTCGAACATCAGCAGAAGCTCATTTGTTTTGCTGTCAAGAATTTGTTCGCATGGTACTAGGTCAGAATTCAATCTCCAGCAAGTGGCATGCAGATCGGTCCGTTATAGTGATTTTTGAGCTCTGAGACATGGTTGGCTAAATTGATCGAGTCATCTAAAGCAAAGAGTTGCTCAGTTGTCCATTGAGAATGAACAAGATATGTAATCTGGTGCTATTTTTGTTGCAGCTAAGACCTGTCTAGTTGTTTTGTTGCTGAATAAGAGACATAATTCTTATGACATGCCATTATTAGATAAAGTTGATTTCTCTCTAAATTTTATCTATCCCGTCATTATCTCAAGGATAAGCAAATGCAGGACTAGGCATCAAAAGGGTGCTTCTTGGGTTTGGCGGAAATAATTGGGACCAGTATTGTATAAGACCTTAATTCAATTTTATGGATCATATATTTTTTCTAATCATCGTAAGTCGTTTTCACTTACAACTAATAACTAAATTTATAAATGGTAGCTTGACTATAGAGTCCGTAATGATAACCTATTGTCCGTGCTTCCATGTCCTGTCCGACACGTGTTGGAGCGTGTTGGACACGTTGACACGCTCGGACACGGTCAACATGCGTGTTCGACTTTCTGACACGCGTCGACACACGTGTCCAGAAGACTGACGGAGGGTGGAGGCCATGGAGGGCAAGGGAGCAGAGGCCGCGAGCGACAGCGAGAGACGGCTAGAGAAAGAGTCGAACAGAGAGAAAGAAGAGAGAGAAAGCAAACTCCCGCCGGCGAGACGAAGCCACGCAATGGACCACCGCGATGGCGAGAGAGAGCAGCCGCCACTGTTGCGATGGATCGGCGACGAGGAGGAGGAGGAGAAGGATCAAGAGGAAGAGGAGAGGAATGGGGTCGTGCAGAGAGGAAGGTGGTCGTGCGGTGAGGAGGAGGAGCAGAAAGATCGAGAGGAAGAGGAGAGGAAGGGGGTCGTGCGGTGTGCGGCGTGCGGCGAGCGGCGAGAAGGAGGAGGAGAAGTTCGTCGAGAAGGAGGAGGAAAAGTTCGTCGAGAAGGAGGAGGAAAAGTTTGCTAGGGTCTTTATGAGGGAATAAAAAGTAATAAAAAAAGGGGGATATGTTTAGCAGAAGTCCTAAAACTTGTCGAAAGTGCGATTGAGTGCTAAAACTTACAAAAAATGTAATCAAGTCCTAAAACTTGTCAAGTTGGTTCAATTGAGTTCTAAAATTAACACCGTCAAGAAAGTTAACGGAAATTGCGACGTGGCTCGACGTCATATTTTAAATGAATTTTTTATTTTATATATAGCTTTTTAAAATTATTTTTTATTCAAAATCTTTAAAAATTAGATAAAAACTAAAAAGAAAAAGCTAAATTTATTTTAAAAATAAAACTATTAAAAAAAAAAAAGGCTACCGGTGGAGCTTCCGCCGCCGCCCATCGTCGGAGGAGCTGGTGACGGGCCGCCGAACGGGTTGGTGATGGTCACCGGCCTTGGGCGGGGTGGCGGTCCTCGCCCGGCGAGGCCTCGCCGGCCCGGGTGAGGGCCGGCCACCCCCACTAGGTCGGGCGAGGACGCCCGATCCGGGCATGCCGCTGGTGAGGTCTCGCCGGCCCTCGCGGGGGGCCGGCGATCGTCGCCCGCGCTGGGCGAGGCCTCGTCGGCCCTCGCCTGGGGTCGGCAATGCTCGCCTAGATCTGGCCGTCAAGCAACCGAACCTCATGGTCCTCCTCCTCCTCGGCCTCGCCATTCTCGTCGTCGTCTGCGCGGCGGGGCGGCGTCGTCCTCGTCGGCGGAGGCGGCAAAGCGGGCGACGGCCTCCGGCTCCTCCTCGTCCTCCTCGTTGGGCTGGCTCGTCGAGCTACGGGCTGCTCCTCCCCTCGGACTCGTTCGATAGGACCTCGTCGGATGATGCACCGCTCGTCTAGATGCGGGCGAGCATCGCCGACCCGGGCCAATGGTCGCCGGCCCTCGCGGGGGCGGCGTGCCCGAATCCGGGCGTCCTCACCCGACCTGGCGGGGTGGCCGGCCCTCACACAGGCCGACGAGACCTCGCCGGCGAGGGCTAGCCACCCCCGCCCGGGCGGCGCCGTCGCCGGCCCCTCCGGCGATGGGCGGCGGCGAAGCTCCACCGGCGGCCTTTTTTTTTTTTTTTAATAGTTTTTTTATAATAAATTTAGCTTTTCCTTTTTATTTTTTATCTTATTTTTAAATATTTTGAATAAAAAATAATTTAAAAAGCCATATATATAATAAGAAATTCATTTAAAATATTATGTTAGCGCCACGTCAGCGCCACATCAGCAATTTCGTTAACTTTCTTGACGGTGTTAATTTTATGACTCAATTGAACCAACTTGACAAGTTTTAGGACTTGATTGCACTTTTTGTAAGTTTTAAGACTTAATTGCACTTTCTTAACAAGTTTTAGGACTTCTACTAAACATATCTCAAAAAAGGGGGACGATGGAGGGAAATGGACGAAGGAAGTGGCGTGACTCTTGAGTTTTGGGGAGGGGAAGTAAAGTTTGTCATTGGTGGGGGAGGGAAAAAATATAAAATAAATTTGGGGAGGAGGGAAATAGACGGAGGAAAAAAAGGATGGATTTTGGGGATTTGTTTTTTTTTTTAATGGGAAAATCAAATAAATGAGATTAACAAATAATTTCGAAAAATAAAAGTATTGAATTTTGAATAATAATAAATTTTGATTATTATAGAAAATTATGGATTTATTTAAATAAATTGATTCTAATTTTTTATTATTAATTATTAGTTTCATCAATAACTTTTGTTAAAGTTAAAAACATGTTTCGCATTAATTATAAATATATTTTTCGAATTTTTAATGAATTGATTTATTAATATTATTAATGTATTTATTATAAGCTTTTTTAATTATTTAATTATTTATGAATTTGAATCAAATTAATTAAAAATAAAAATATTCATTTAATATACAACGTGTTTAACGACGTGTCGGAATTCTCTATTTTTTAGAAATGACGTGTCGACGTGTCGTGTCGGACACTCGTGTCGTGTCGCGTGTCGGTGCTACATATATGATAACCTGAAGATATCAACACTAAGCAATTAAGTCATCACGAATGACAACTTAGCAAATCATCCCTCAAATATTTTAGTTTATCTTAAAGTAATGTAAGGTGGAACTTCCTAACATTTTATAACTTTCCATAAAATATCGTAAACAATAAATTTTGTTTTCATATTCCCAATAACTTAGCCCATTAATCATAATATTTTATGTAGAATTTGTAGATTAGGGCGTGTTTGGCAATTTGCCAAATAGTGACTGATTCTATTATTTTGTTTTTGGGAATAAATTTGGAAAATAAAATCATTTGATAATTTTTTTGTTCTCAAGAATAATTTTAGAATAGAATCAAAGAGTGAAAAAGAAAAGTTGATTCTTTGTTTTCGGGAACAATTTCATAATCAAGCCAACTCAAATTTTTTTTTTTTTTTTTTTTTTTTTCTCTTCTTCTTTTCTTCTTGTTTTTCTTCCTCTCTTCTTCTTCCATTGTCGCCACCATTGGCCACCGTCGTCGGTTGCCAGCGACCGATTGGGCGAGGTCCGACGAGTCTCGCTTAAGTCTCCCTCGGCTATCAGCAAGCCTGCCTGGTTGGGTGAGGCTCGCCTAGCCATCGGAGAGCCTTGGCTAGGTGAGGCTTGACCTTGCTAGATCTGGGCGAGGCTCTTTGCCCAATTAAGGTTTTTTTGAGCCTTGACTAGCTATCGACGAGGCGTGGCCTTATTGGGGGCTAGTGACGCTCCAGCGGGTCTCCGGCCGTTCTCTAGCCGGTCGTCAGTTATTACGAGGTCGGTGACAGGTCAAAGCTTAGAGAATAAGAGAAAGAAAAGAAAAAAATTAAAAAATTAAAAAATAAAATTATTAAAAAATTAAAAAAATGATTTGGATTAGAAATTTGAAGATAATGCCAAATACAATTTTATTTCGGGAATATAAATTTTGGATAATTATCAAACACTTTCAAATACTTAAAAATTATTTTCGGAATAGAATAAAAAAGAATCATTTCTAATTAGAAATTGTTCTTGAGATTATTATAGTTACCAAATACATCCTTAAGGGCCCCTATTATTTAGTAATCATCTCAATATTTCATTACTTTCCTCATATATACTGGAATCAACAATCTTATGGTCATTTTTTCCTTAAAAGTTCATTAATTTTCATTTTTCTACAACCATCCGACGTCGAACTTTCCTCCCTTACCACAGAATTTCCCGACATAAAGATACTGCAGTTCAGACCGTTATATTCTTTTTCATCTTGTTCGTTTCCCTCGCTTTTCTTCCCATTTTTGTTCTGCCCATTTTGCCCCTCCTCCCTCCTTCCCCACATGGACTCGAAGTCAGCGACTTTGAACTAGTGGAATCCGAGCAATACGAGTCAAAGAATATCATCGGCCCTTTTCTCTTGTGCTGTCATCGCACATAAAGAAAATAGAGAGAGAGAGAGAGAGAGAGAGAGAGAGAGAGGAGGATGAGGAGGAGAAGTAAGACACCTATGAATTAAATTGCTTATAAGATTTGATGAAAACAATTACGGGTGATACCAGTTCATGAACCATGATCAGCTTCAGAGGAAAAAGCCCTTTTTCTGTTTTTACACTTATCCATCATCGCTGAAGCTCGACAGACTTTGTTTTGAGGAGGGAAGATAAATCATCCGATGGGAAGCTAGGAGTTGGGTAGTCAGAACTCCCCAGCAATGAACAATTACTGGGTAGAGTTCTTGATGAGCAATTAGTTAGTGAAATACTGACAATTTCCTTGAAGACCCAAATTGCACGAGAGACAACGGTATGGACAGGAACTCAATCTGGACTCTACACGGTTAAAAGTGCTTATAACAAAGAAAGAAGTGCTGATATCCAGAATATTAGATTTCAATCATCATCTTCATTTCAGCCACCCCATCAGTTATGGAATAGAATTTGGCAAATGAAATCTCCTCCTCAACCTCCCCTCCAAAATAAAAAAGAAAAGAAGAAAAACCCAAAAACACCACCAACCCCAAAATCTTTACGTGGAGCTTATGTCAAAATACTCTCCCTACCATAGATAATTTGCGCAGAGGAAATATATTACCTGATGGTACATGCCCCCCCTATAACCGAGAGAGAGACAGTTGAGCACTTGTTCCTGCGTTGTCCATGGACTTCGCAAATCTGGGCAAACCCTGCACTACAAATTGAGATTTCAAGGAGAGGATTGTCGCGAATTGAAGAATGGTTATTCAAATTTAAAGGAAAAACATAAAAACCTCCCATCATTCGAGAATGTAGCTGGGGTATTGCGGTGCATCTGGAAGGCAAGGAACGATTTCATATTTCCACTACGACGCCCGAATCCAGCAAATCTTGTAAAATCAGCACAATACATGCTCAGAAATTGGGGCAAATGGAATTTTGAAGAATAGGAGCAAAAATCAGAAATAGTCGACTTGCCTCGTAGCTGGATTCCTCCAAAGGGACGATTTTTAAACGCAAACTTCGATGGTTTCTATGTCGAAGGATCAACCATGGGTTCCTTCGCTTGCATTATCCGAGATGCGTCGGGAACTTTGGTGGACGGAATGGCGGGATCGGCTCCGGCGTCATCGGTCTTTCACACAGAAACGATAGCTTTGCTCGGTACTCTCTCCTCTAATCCAAGACGCACGAAGTGGCTGTTATTGAGTCAAAGACTTTTTAGAAGCACGCAGGTCATCACCCGTGGGAAGTAAGTGCTCTAATCATGGAAGCCTGCCAAGTGATGGGCCGGTCTAAGAACCTTTCTATAGCCCACTGTTCAAGGGAATCAAATAGATTAGCGGATTGGCTTTGCAAGACCTACAGTTTAAATTAGGGCTGAGTGCGGTTCTCGGATTACCCGGGAACCGGAACCGAACCGGAGGAGGGTCCGGTTCGGTTCCCGGTTCCAAGGGGGACTGGTTCGGTTCCGGTTCCTTTTTCTAGGAACCGGAATTGGAACTGGAACCGTCTGGAACTGGAACCGGAACCGATTTCAGAACCAGAACCTGCTTCGGAAACGGAACCTGTTTCGGAACCGGAACCGGAACCAGTTACTTAGGGCAGAAAAAGCTCAACTTTGGATGTTCTAGTGACTTGTATGTGATGTTCTAGTTGAAGTTTGGCTTTGGCCTCTAAATGAAAGTTGTAAAGGACTTCTTGGAGTATAACAAACTCAAATTTGGGACAAAACAAACAAGTATAAGTGGGTGAAATCGTTATTCTTTGGAAAGACTGGATCTGGAGATTTTGGGACCGACCCTTGATGAATGCATGGACTGTAAGGCAACCTTTTTGTCGAAATTTCACTTCGGTTTCTTAACAAAAGTTGTAAAGGACATCCTGAGGTATCACATATAAAAAATTTAGAGAAAAAAAACAAGAATAGGTAGGTGAAATCGTGGTCCTTTGGAGATGGTTAGATATGGAATTACGGTACTACGAACAGGGATTTTAACCGTCCATATTTAATTATCTAGGATGAATTTGACTTCGATGTTTTCATGAAGTATCTATCTTATGGTCTTGGCTATCACATAGTCAAATTTCATAATTTTTGAAGGTCATTTGGGTATTTAATCGGAAATGTTTCTAAAACTGTGCAATCTGATGTGTTCGGATCTTATAAGTTGCAATGCGTGGACTATATCATTTTGTATGAGGTTCTTTTGGAAATGTGTTCTGCATGAAATATCTCTCTTCATGTCTTCCCTAAAACATATTTAAATTTCGTAATTTTTGTAGTTCATTTGCCTATTTAACCAAAAAAATTTCAAAAACTGTGCAAGTAGAGAATATGAAAAGTAAATCGATTTTATCTTTTAATCCAGATCGAATTGAACTACGATTTCTTCATGAAACTTGTACCTCTAGGTCTTAAATATAACGTATCCAAATTTCAGAATTTTCTGAGTTCATTTAAGGGTTTTATCGAAATTGTTTTCAAAACTTGTACCTCTAGACATTCTTGTTCTAGTGGTGTTTTATTTCTACTTTCTAGTTTGCTATTTGTTTGGAAATTTCTAATTATATTCTATTATTGTTATGTAGTGTGAAGTTAATGTATTAAGATAACATGTCAATGGGAAGTTACTGTGTAGTATACACGTACATTATAGTTTTTTTTTTGGTAACGTGTGCATATGTTATAGTTTTTTTTTGGTAACGTGTGCATATGTTATAGTTTTTTTTTTTGTAACGTGCTCGTACGTTATATTTTTTTTGGGTAATGTGCGCATATGTTATAGTTCAAATATGAAAATAACAAAAAAGAAAAAAGAAAAAGGAACCTGTTGGAACCTGGAACCAACCCTGGAACCTGTGACAAGGTAGGTTCCAGGTTCTCGGTTCCCACGGGTAGGTTCCAGGTTCCAGACGGAACCGAACCGGAACCTCGAACCGCTCACCCCTAGTTTAAATGGTCTGCCTTCAAATTGGGTCACCCATCCCCCTCGATTCCTTTGGGTTCTTCTTTGTCCGGATGCTCCTAGCGTGGGCTTTGATGTTCAAAGTACTTTCAATTTCAATAAAGTTATACTTTGACCCCACCCAAAAAAAAAAAAAAACACTTCTAGCTTCACTGTTCATCTTAGAACTGGTAATTCCCTTGTTTCCTCTGCGATTCTCTTGCGTTCTTGTTTGGTTTTCATTTGGTGTCTTTTTCACCATGGCTCGTGCGTTTTTAGGATGTGATCCCCAGCTTGGTCTTGTCCTGAGAATGCAGGTTCTTTTGTCCCCTTATGATAGTTGTGGACTTCTAATTGTGATTCCATGGGTTAAAGCTTGATCATTAGTCTTTTTTGTTGGATATGAGTTGGCAATTAGGAACTTTTGCGATTGATTTTACTTCCTCCTGTGTTTGGACTTTGTTACCCTTCACATTTGGATGGGGCATTTCATTGGATGAATGGAATTGAGTTTTGATGCTTTAGCTTGAATTCTGAGGTAAAAGGAAATTACAGAGAAATTGAGGCGGGATATGATAATAATCTGATTGAAAAAAGTGGATATGAACAAGGAAAGAAGAAGGCATTTGCTATGACAATGAAGCATATTGGTCATAGCATACTTATGGAAAATGTTTGAAAATACAAATATGGACTCAATCCAACAGTTTGAGCGTTTGAAATGAAGGGCACTTTAACATCGATGTTGTAAATGTCGTAAAAAGTGTTCTTTTAGTAAAGTGGCTATTAAATGTGGGGAAAATATTAGCCTTAGTTTGAATTTTTGGTAATGACTTGCCAAAACCGTGTTCTCTTTTGCAGTTCCTTTTTTTTTGGCCAAACATGCTTATTAAGAGTTTGCATACCAATACTCTCTTGATTCTTAGAACATTTGTATGAAAATACATGAATAAATACGAGGAAAGATTCCAAATAAGGGCTCAAAGTGTCCTCCTTTTCTCAAATTAATTACATAGTGGCATAGAATGACCATGTTAGTTTCAAATAAGAGCCTGAAGTGACCATGTCTATTTCAAATAAGAGTCTGATCCCGTCAGTTGTCGACCAGCTCATCGACAGATGCATTCTGTCCATTTAGATTAGTTTCGGTTAGTGTAAAATACATGTTGAGAGGATGGGTTGGATGATTGATTATGTCAGGCAACAAAAAGATTTGGTCTAGAATCGACCAGCCATGAGAAGGACAACAGGAAGCGATATGACTAAACAAGATGAAACAGATTCATCAAAAAGAAGCATGCTCGTCACAGTGCTTGTAGCTACTGTCACCTTTGCGGCTGCATTCACAATGCCTGGCGGCTATAACCGCGATTGGCCTGATCAAGGAATGGCTGCTCTCGCAGGGAGGCCGGCTTTGAAAACCTTTGTGATATTTTACACTACCCACATTCAGCTTCTCGGTTGTGGCAATGGTCCTTTCAATTTGATAATGCTTTCGGAGAGATGCCAACTTGTGGGACTCAGCCTAATTGTTCCACTTGGTTGGATGGTACTCTGCCTTCGCTTCTGGTCTGTATGTGGTATTGTCCAAATCGCAAACTACTGTGCTAGGAACTGTACCTTATGCCACGGCCAGATGTCTCGTGATTATTTACCTGATTGTTGCTACGATTGAACCTGCTTCTGCTTTGGTAAGATCGCAAGATATGGCCGAGAGATGCTTTATAAGTATTGGATAATCTAGCACATCTTTATACTAAGATAGAATTTTGGCAGAGAAGATACACACCACAGCAGAATTTTGAGTTGGAAATGAAATTCAAGAGGACGAACGAGCTTTTGCTTAGTTAATGTGACTTTGGATTATCTTTAGATTCAGGTTTAATTAATATTGGGGAAAGAGCAGCCATTGTTTCCTTCACTACATTAATATTTTATTTAGTGAAGGCAAATGTCCGAAAATAGTGCATTGAAAATTGCAGGGCTTGAAGAGGGAGAGAGCGCCTTTGTTAATCATCAGGATCACGTAGATGACAGATAAATTGACAGAGACAACTTGGTCATTTCACCTATATAGTCTGTGTACCTAGCCACTACTGTTATTATGACCGAGGACTTTCTTGCTGAAGAAGAAATTATTCAAGCCACGTAATGGTGGACATTACTAGAGATTAAATACAACATATAAGGAGAATATCTGAATATGACAAGATATAATATGTTGAAATTCATGAATTGAGGTGAATAAGTCCAAAAAAGTATAAGAAATTAGGAATATTCAGCAAAAGTTAACTGACTGTTGTTACTGTTGCATGATCGAGGAGGTTTTGGGTGGTTTCATTTGTCTATCTGTAAAAACAAGTCAATGTCCTCTTCTCCTGAGGAAATATGATTCTGGAGAGGCGAGGAGGAGGGAAGACAGCAGTTTCTGTTGAAAAAGAGAAAAAGAGAGAGAGAGAGAGAGAGAGAGAGAGAGAGAGAGATGGGGGTGTGTTATGGTACTCCCGTCTTCCCTACTCCTAGCTTTACTAGTTATCTCAAATCAGGTACCCTTAAAGTTTTTGCGAGAGGTTTCTTTGTGTACATCTATCTTGTCTCTTTAAAATGAATCTTTGTGCTTCAGTTTGGGGGGTTTAATCTTCTTCTTGTCATCGTCTGAAGCAATTTTCTCTGTTCTTTTTTCCCTTCTCGAAACTACAGGGATGAAGTCAACAATCAGTAGTTCATCATCTTCTGCAGCCGGCAATAGCCATGACTTGGTGGGTGCCCACAACAATCAGGCCTTCAGAGATGGAGAGATTTTGGCAGAACCCAACTTGGCCGTCTTCAGTTTCGTGGAGTTGAAAAAGGCAACTAAAAACTTTCGAGCTGATTCATTGCTCGGAGAGGGGGGATTTGGTTATGTCTATAAAGGGATGCTTCATGGGAGGCAACAGTCTGGAAGGACGAAGACTAATAGCTGTGAAAAGATTAAAACAGCATTCGGTACAAGGGTATGGAGAGTGGCTGGTGAGAACTGTCATCTTCATTTTCCTATCTCGAAGAATAAGTACTTTGCCTTTTCAATTACTGAAACGAAGCAACCCAAATGCATGATGGTACTCAAGGGAACTTGTCGTGCTAAACTCAATTGTATCAATAAACGCCCAACTCGTTGTGAAAATAGCAGGAGCAGGAACAAGAGACAACTTGAATCATGATGGCTATATAAACGCAAATCCAAATGTACTTGAAGTTGATTATCCCAGGATCTTCCATAAGCGGTGGCCTTGCCTTGCAATTTTGTGAATCGCCTCTGATTTTGGTTTGAGAGATCAGATATTTCTGACAGTTCATTGATTGCCTCATCAGCTTTGTTAGGGTGCAAAATGATGGCAGTAGGCAGCAGACAACAGTATTGCTGGTTCCTGACTGAGTAGTATCAATTGTTTGGTGATATTACCCCATGTTAGTGTACACAATGGGCATATTTTAAATTTAGATGAAGTAAAAGAAGAATCTAAGAAGCCATTGTTAGAAGAATTAAACAGGTTTTGAAAGATCAGAAGTGCATAGAAGTCAGTGACAGTAGAAAAGCCAAACCTAAAGAAGCAACTGAAACAGAGGAAGCTGAAACAGAGGAAGGACGTGAGTTGGCGATCCAATTGAACTAATGAGCTGGCGATCCGTGACAACAGGAGCTGGCGATCCGTGAGAGCAAAACCTGAAACACAAAAGCAGGTCAAGCGAATTAAAGAAGCTACACAGTCAGAAGAAATACACGTGTGTTGTTCATATTATTCTGTTGTAACAATTCTATAACAGAAAATAGTTGAGCTAGTGATTTAGTATAAAAAGGAAAAGAGAGAACGAGAGAGGATAGAGTGAATTCATTGTTAGTTTTTGAGTTGCTGAGCTTCTCTTGATTCATCCGGAGCTTTCTCTTCTTCTTCGTATCGGGAATGGTGAAAGATTGTGTAAAGAACAAACTTGAAGTTCTGAAGAAGAAATATAACAGAAGACTGAGGTATTCTCATTGATTGTTCAAGATCTAAACTCCTTTCATATATAGATCTTGTTCTGTATTCGATTTCTTCTCATGGTATCAGAGTCGATTACCTGGGTATGATAGATCTGATAAGTTCTTACTACATGATATGATAAAGATCCTGGTATCTCTTAGATAGCTTACCTTCAAAGTTTACTGGATTATCTTCGAATCTTCAAAGTCTCTGAACATAGAAGAATGGCTACTAGAGTGAAGAAGTATCCTTTCCCTATTCATGTGAATATAGGTAACTTCGTTACCATCAAGTTGAATGAAGAAAAATTTCTGTTGTGGCAAGCTCAGTTTAATAGATTTCTGAAAAGCCAAGATCTAATTGGTTTTATTAATGGGGAAACATTACCTCCAAATCAAATGATACAAACTGAGACAGGAGAAATAATAAACCCTGATCACCTGGATTGGATAAAAACCGATAAGCTTATATCATCCTGGATAAGTGGCGCGGTATCAGAAAATATTCTAAGTCTAATAATTGGCTTAGAAACCTCTCTTGAAGTATGGTAGGCTCTTATAAATAGATTTACACAAAAATCTGTTGCAAAGGAGTTTGAGTTAAGAGGAAAACTTCAAGCCTGCAAGAAAAGAAACAGATCACTAAGCGAATATCTTCAAGAGTTCAAAACCATTTGTGATCAATTGAATGCAATTGGAAAGCCTGTTGATGATATAACAAGAATGTTTGGCATACTGGAAGGGCTAGGTCCTGAATATGAAACTTTCAGGACAACCATGTATTGTCTTAAGCCTCAGCCAGAGTATGATGAGGTTATCTCACAACTTGAAAGGTTTGAAACCCGATTACAAACATACTCTATGAATGAGTATACCTCTAACTTGGCCTATTATGGGCAAAGAAAAGCTGGATCAGGTCAGCAAAGAATCAATCCCAGAAATCAAAAAAGAAAATTTTCGAGGAGAAATTAGCTATGGCAGAGGTCAGCCTTTTATTAGAAGAGAATATGGAAATAATTCTGCAGATGCTGGAAGAAATCAACAACATAGAATGAATAACCTGTATTCAACTCAGCAAGGTCAGGTTAATAAGGATAATTGGCCTAGCTATGGACAAGGGTTTCGACCCTATTCAAATCCTGCACAAAGGTATCAAAGTGTGAGGTCGTACCCACCACAAAGCTCAAATGGTGATAGACAAACACAGAATACAAAGCCTACTAATAATGGCCCTCTCGCAATGCCGGATCTGTAAGAAATCAGGTCACACAAAGACTCGGATGTTGGTATAGGTTCGACAATTCGTACCGGGTAGATGAGATACCAACTGCATTAGCAGCAGTACACATTGAAGAACCTTATGGCTTAGAATGGTATCCGAATACAGGGGCTACATCACACATTATCTCTGAACCTGGTATGATTCAAAACTTCAACACATATAGTGGTAATGACACTGTCATGATAGGAGATAGATCTCATTTGTCAATCTCATGCATTGGTAATGGAATACTAAATACGGGAAATAGTAAATTACCTCGAATGATGTATTAATAGTCCCCGCAATCACCAAGAATCTTCTATCGTATCAAACCGACAGATGACTATCCCCGCTCTTTTATTTTTGACAAACATGGGGTATATATGAAGGACAATCACAATCATACAATAGTGAAGCTAGGAAGGAAAGTCAAGGGGCTCTACCAGGTGGAACCTAAAGCTGTAGAAGCATTCTTCATACAGACTCAACTGGAAGTAGCAGAAGATATTTGGCATCAAAGGCTTGCTCACACCAATTTTAAAACAATGAAGATTCTGCAGAAACAAAATCTCATTCGGCTTAGTTCCAAAACTCAGAATATATGTGACAGTTGTCAAATTGCTAAAAGTTCAGCATTACCTTTTCACTTCTCAGACCATATTTCTAATGTTCCATTAGAAAGAATACATTGTGATGTATGGGGACCTTCACCAATTCAATTTGTTCAGAAATTCTCCTACTATGTCATTTTTGTGGATGATTTTTCTCAGTATAGCTGGTTATATCCCATGAGACAGAAATCAGAAGTATATGAGATATTCGTTATGTTTCAAAGACTTGTAGAAAATCAGCTTAATCACAAGATCAAAATCTTCCAAAGTGATGGAGGTGGTGAGTTCACCAGTGATAAACTCCAACTTCATCTACAGAAGTGTGGAATTAAGCAATTTATCTCCTGTCCTCACACACCAGAACAAAATGGTGTCTCGGAGAGAAAACATCGACATGTGATTGAATTAGGTCTAGCAATGATGTATCATGCTAAAGTACCACTGAAGTATTGGGTCGATGCATTCAAAACAACAGTTTATGTTATCAATCTTCTTCCCACAACAAAACTACATATGCATTCACCTCATTACAAGCTTTACAATAAGACACCAGACTATTATTATCTTCGAGTTTTTGGATCAGCATGTTATCCATGTCTCAGGCACTATACCAAGCATAAGTTTGATCCAAGATCTCTCACGTGTATCTTTCTTGGCTACAGTGAGAAGCATAAAGGATACATATGTCTCTTACCTACAAATGGAAGAATATACATTAGCAGACATGTAATATTTGATGAGAATGTCTTTCCCTTTATTCATACACTTAGTACTGAATATCGCCAGGATCGATCTATACAGATAAAGTGGATAAAAGGAGTTCTATCTTCTAGTTCCAACTCTACCAAGAAGCCTCAATCACAAGACAATCTATCAAAGGGATATTTGCAGCATACCGGATTTAATCAAGTAGCTCCGGAAATACAGAACGATGAGCTCACTTCAGGTAATTCTGCAGGTCGATCCCACATACAAATATTACCTGATACTGAGATACAGGGTACTGTTAATAATATCTCCAGTAATATTCAATCACAACAGTCATCTCCAACCATAGAGGAACAAATATCGACAAACCAAGAACCTGTTTCAACATCAACTGATACCACAGGACAAACTCAAATCAGTATTGAAACTGGAAATATACAAGGTACATCTTCAACTTATCCTATGCAAACTAGACTACGATATGGAATTATTAAAGCAAATCCTAAATATGCATGTTTGGTTGAGTATAAGATTCTGTTGAACCAAAATCAATAAAGTCGCTTTAGCGGACCAAGGATGGTATCAAGCAATGCAAGAAGAAATGGATGCCTTATCAGAATCAAACCTGGGAATTAGTTCCTCGAGATAATCACATGAATGTAATCGGGTGCAAATGGGTGTTCAAGACAAAACTTGCACCTGATGGAAGCTTGGATAGACTCAAAGCTAGGCTGGTAGCCAAAGGCTTTCATCAAGAAGAAGGTCTTGATTTTACAGAAACCTTTAGTCTTGTAGTAAAATATGCAACAATTCGAATAATCCTATCAGTAGCTATGATGAAACAATGGAAAATCCATCAATTAGATGTCAAAAATGCTTTCTTACATGGACACTTAAGTGAAACAAGTGTATATGGAGCAGCCTCCAGGGTTTAAAGATTCACAAAATCCTCACCATGTTTGTCTCCTTCGAAGATCTCTTTATGGACTTCGACAAGCTCCTCGAGCCTGGTTTGATAGGTTCAAGCAGCTTCACCTTTCGAATATGGCTTTTCTCGTAGCTCTACCGATCCTTCTCTATTCATCCCGCATCGAAACAACCACTATTCTCCTATTACCGTATGTAGATGATATCATTCTCACTGGAAGCTCACCTCACATGATTTCTAGTCTTATTACTTCACTGAGTATTCATTTTCATATGAAGGATCTAGGTTCCCTACACTATTTTCTTGGCATTGAAGCTACGCGAACCTCAGATTATCTATTCCTTTGCCAAACCATATACGCTCTAGATCTTCTCACCCGAGCTCATATGCTAAACTCCAAACCTCTTTCAACTCCTCTTTCACTAAAACCATCCATTTTAATCAATGATTCTCTACCTTTGCATAATCCTACTGAGTACAGAAGCCTAGTTGGAGGTCTGCAATACCTCACCTTAACTAGACCAAACATTGCTTATGCCACAAACATACTCTGTCAACAAATGAAGCAACCTACAATTGCAGACTTCAACAGATTGAAAAGAGTCTTACGGTATATAAAGGGTACTATAAAGCTTGGCTTATTTCTTCACTCTCACAGTACAATGCATCTCTATGGTTACTCTGATTCAGATTAGGCTGGTTGTCTCGAAACCAGAAGATCAACAACTGGTTTCTGTATATATATTGGATCCAATCTTATATCCTGGGCAGCAAAGAAACAACCTACCGTGAGCAGATCGTCTACTGAAGCTGAATACCTTGTTCTTGCATCAGCCACTGCCGATCTTACATGGGTCAGTTTTGTATTACGTGATATAGGTTGTTTTCTTAAGCCTCCTATTCATTTGTACTGTGACAATAAGTCAGCAATATCTCTTACTCTGAATCCTATCTTACACACTCGAACCAAACATATTGAAGTCGATTTTCACTTTGTTCGGGAAAGAGTCTCCTCAGGATCATTGCATGTTAGCTACATTCCAAGTGCTTATCAATTAGCTGATATTTTTACAAAACCATTGACAAGCGAGCACATTCTTATATGCGAACCAAATTGGGAATTTGTACACTCTCCATTCCCAATTTGAGGGGGGATGTTAGAAGAATTAAACAGGTTTTGAAAGATCAGAAGTGCATAGAAGTTAGTGACAGTAGAAAAGCCAAACCTAAAGAAGCAACTGAAACAGAGGAAGCTGAAACAGAGGAAGGACGTGAGTTGGCGATCGAATTGAACTAATGAGCTGGCGATCCGTGACAACGGGGAGCTGGCGATCCGTGAGAGCAAAACCTGAAACACAAAAGCAGGTCAAGCGAATTAAAGAAGCTACACAGCCAGAAGAAATACACGTGTGTTGTTCATATTATTCTGTTGTAACAATTCTATAACAGAAAACAATTGAGCTAGTGATTTAGTATAAAAAGGAAAAGAGAGAACGAGAGAGGATAGAGTGAATTCATTGTTAGTTTTTGAGTTGCTGAGCTTCTCTTGATTCATCCGGAGCTTTCTCTTCTTCTTCTGTATCTGGGAATGGTGAAAGATTGTGTAAAGAACAAACTTGAAGTTCTGAAGAAGAAATATAACAGAAGACTGAGGTATTCTCATTGATTGTTCAAGATCTAAACTCCTTTCATATATAGATCTTGTTCTGTATTCGATTTCTTCTCAGCCATGTGGCTTTAATCTTCCATAGAAAGGAAAAATCGAAAATTTAGTTACAGTTGAAACACACTTTAAGGTTTATTCTTGAGACTTTTCCATCTCGAAGATTCTCGGCAGAGTAGATTATAAACCTCCATTCAATAAACAGCAATGGACTTTCTTTTGGCATTTCTTTTATTTTGTATTGGACTAGATTAACCGATGCCATAGGAGTTTGTGACCCATGGCTTGTATGATGGCAACTATTGGAAGGGTTTACTAAGTGCGATTCGATTGCAAGGAATGAAGAAATTAAGCAAATCGAAGTTAACAGTCTTCCATCCATGTAATCATCAACCTTTTCTGATGGGATCATAACCCATAGGTGACTTGGCCTCACTCATCGGCCTCGATGGACGGAGTCATTCAACCTTCTTTGACTAATGAAATGAGGTTCTTTTCATAGTGAACTTGTTTTCTTCATCTTTCGAGCGAATTCTGCTTCTGTATTCAATAACTGAAACAAATTGCAAAGCCAATCAAATGACATAGGGTGTATACACCACCGCAAGATAAAGTTACCAGAATAGTTTCAGTTTCGAATTTCAATGATTCTGCGTAGCAGTTGCATACGAGCTAGATATATTCTACAAAACTAGTATGATCTGAAGTACATTTCACCCATATTGATATGCATTTTATATTACAAGACACACAATGACCACGAGTCTTCAGTCGTAACTATTTGTTAAACTGAATATTTCATCGCAAGTTAGGCCTCAATTCCCATTCTGTACCTTTTTTTTTTCAATGTCAACTACCGTATTGTGATTGTTTCATTCCTGTTGACCAAAGCCTAAGGAGAGATTTTTCTACCTTGATCTAGTGTGGGGGCTTCCGTTTCTTTCATGTATTTTATACTGACCATGTACGATAGGCTTTATTTGCTTAAATTCTAATTGTCGTGCAGACGAAGACACAGTCTCTTGGAAGGCTATCTCACCCTAACCTTGCGAAACTCCTGGGATATTTGTCGAAAGGATGAAAATTTAGCTCTTGATTATGAGTTTATGCCAAAGGGCAGCTTGGACAAACACCTATTCAGAAGTAAGTGGCCTAATCGCTTTGTGAATTTCTGTAAAGTCTCCTTAAGGATGCCAGTTGTTTAGCACATCTTCTTGGTCAGTTGACAGTCAGTTGACAAATGTGTTTATTATAAAATTCAAGCTAGTTTAAGCATGTACTTGAATTTAAGCATTACTTACATTTTACAATGTCCATTACTCTGGTACAGAGGGCTCTACCGCTCATCTTCTATGGGATGTACGAGTCAAGATTGCAGTCGGGGCTGCCAGAGGCCTTGCTTTCTTGCGCAGTTCTGAGAAAAAACCAATACACGGGTATTTCAAAACTTCAAAATGTTTTGCTAGATGAGGTTAACATCTTATCCTCCTTATAATGATTACAGTCCTGCATTATAAAATTCTTAGTCAAGTTCTTGGGAGAAGGATAATGGTGACGATGGCATGCCTATTATCTCCCTTGGAAGACTTTGGACTTGTGTCCTCTAACCAGGAGAAGAGTCACAATAGCAAGTGGAGATCATATGTTTCCCTCTGCTTAATTTATGAAAGGGCTGTAGTCGATGGCAAATCTTCTTAGAGTAGATATTATGTTTAGAACATGAGACGAGATCATGAACCACTCCCCAGTTGCTTTTAGATATCTCCATTTTTGTTCTTTGCTAGATTCACGGAAGTTTGCAATTGATATTTAGGCTGGAAAATGAGTCTGATCCACCATCAGGTTCTTCTGCAGTCTTACTTGGCCAAACTCACGGACTTTGGATTGGGGAGGTCTGGTCATCAAGAGGACGGGACACATGTTACTTGTGCTTATGCTGCCCCTGAAAACTTAGCATGTGGTAAGCCAACAGATCATTTTCCATTGTGAAATGCTTTTGGTGGCCTAGTGCTGAAGGATGTTTGATCTTGAATTTTGATAATGATAGGAAGTGTATCAGGAAGTTACTTTGATGCTTTACTGCAGAATTATGTAAAACTCTTGGATTTTACAGGGTTCTCATTGTAAAGAACGATATTTACTGTTTTGGCATCATGTTACTTGAGATACTAACAGGCTTAAGTGCATTTGATTAAGCCGTCCAGCAGAGAGAGAGTATTTAATGGAGTGGGTCAGACCACTGTTATCCAGTAAAAGAAAAAAAAGACTAATGGACTCTGAATTGGAGGGCAATTATTCTATGCATTCTGCATTCCAAATAGCACAGCTAGCTTTAGAAATACCACACAAGCGGCCTTCAATGACTGAAGTCATGGGAGACTGGAATCAATAGAAGCTGGTAGTGCTAACAGAATGCCACAAGATGCTTGAGTTCACTTATTATGTTGTTCGTACTTCATGTGATATAACTCAAAGTCTGTTGTTCCACAGTTTTTCTTTGGCTAATCCTCGATTCTGTCAGCAATCAAAGGTTTACAAAAGAAATCCATAGCTCTTCAACAGTCGGAGCTCTTTTGTTGTTTTCCATGCTTAAGCTTTGAACATTAGCAAGAAGCTCATTTTTATTGCTGTCATGAATCTGTTCATGTTGTGCTCGGCCCCCAATCAATCTCCACAAAACGTCATGCCTTTCTGTCCATTATCATAGCAAATTTTGAGCTCTGAGACATGGTGGGGTTATTATTGATGGAAGCAAAAGAGCTGCTCAGTTGTCTATTCAAAATGAACAAGATATGCGGTTGGGTGCTATCTTGTTGCAGCTAAGACATGTCCAATTGTCTTGATATCTTTCGTTTTCTTCTTTTCCCTGAACATAGATAATAGTAAACTGGAGGCAGGATCAAGTCTACGACTTGAGCGCAACGATCTAGGCTTCATCCGGATAGTCTGTTGAGCGTGAAAAGAACAATGCAGGGCCGAAAACACTAATTATGGTATACGAAAATCTGCAGAAATTTGGAAATTTGAATCTCGTCGAACAAAACTAATGTTAACTTAATCAATTTCTGGCTATTTTGATGTACATGATGGGGGGTGCCCAAGCTTAAGGACTGTTTCTTAAATGTAAAGCATGAACCTATATTTTAGTTCTTTAAATTAAATTACAGTCTGATTTTTCCAAAAGAAAATTATCCTTTAGTCGGGTATGATTACATGCCAATATTAGATAAAGTTGGATTGAAATTCTGTCAATCTTATTTGTCTTGTAGCTGTCTCAAGAATGAGCAAATGTAGGACTAGATTCAAAAGAGTACTTATTGAGTTCAAGACGGATCTCATATGAGATGATAATTTAACTTTATAGGTCTTACTTTATTTTCAAACATCAAAACTCCTTTTAAATCGGCAATCATCCGTTGAGTAGTGTAGTTAATCTCAAAGTCTTGTATGGTTCAACTTTTTTTTTAGCATTTTTATAACTTCTCATCAAATTTCGTAAACAACCTGAACTTACTATAAGTTTTTCCCTATTCTTACCAACTTAGCTCAATGATTGTAACATTTTTCTTTACAGTCTATAGATTTAAGAGCCCTACTATCGAGCAATCATCTCCATAAATCGGAAATTTCCTTAATTAACAGCAAAATTTGACAATTTTATATAATCCCTTTTGTATTAAATATTTGTCAGTTACTGAAGTCGTTTTTTTGGTCGGACAGTTACTGAAGTTCAGACAGCAAGTTCCGTCTGCTTTCGCTTGTTTCCCTCGCTTTCTTGCAACTCTCGTTCTACCGATTCTGCCCCTCTTGCCACCGTCCCCACGCGGACTCGAAGTTGGCGACTTGAATCAGCGGAATACAAGTCAAAAGATTATGAGAAGAAAACAAAGAGAGGGAGAAAATGAGACACCCATGAATCGAATTGTTTATGAGATTTGATAAAGACGATCCCGGGTGATGATAGTTCAAGAACCACGATCAGCATCAGAAGAAGAAGCCCTTTCTCTGCTTTCACACTTGCCCATCTTCTTCTTCTTCTTCTTCTTCTTCTTCTTCCTCGTTGAAGCTCGGTTTTTGATTTGAGGAGGAGGGAAGATAAATCATCCGATGGGAATTTGCTGGGGAGTTCCTGACTATCCAACTCCTAGCTTCACTGGTCATCTTAGGCCCGGTAATCCCTTGTTTCTTCTGCAATTCTTTCTTGTTTTCTTGTTTTGTTTTCGTTTGGTGTCGTTTTCACCATAGGATGTGATCTCCAGCTAGTCTTGTCCTGAGAATGCAGGTTTTTTTGTCCCCTCGTGATAATTCTGGACTTCCAATTGTGATTCCATGGGTTAAAGTTTGATATTTAGTTTTTTTTTTTTTTTTTTTTTTTTTTTTTTGGATATGAGTTATCAGGTAGGAATTTTTGCGAGAGGATTTTGTTTTTACTTTCTCCTGTGGTTGGAATTTTCTTCTAGATATTCTGCATGTTATTATAGTTATTGTGCTCCTGCTTTCTGATTTATCCTGAAATTCATGCCAGCCCCAACTTACAGAGAAAGCAAATTATGAAGGAATATGCTAAAATATATGTCCAATAAAAACTTCAGATTCTAACTACCCTAACTGACTCATTTCCCACCAGCTGACATCTCTATAACTCAATTAGTTCCCGCTCATCTCTAGCACCTGTCCTCGGCTCATGACAATTTTCTTCACCTTTTTCTCTTCAATTGTGTAATCACAGGAGGACCTGTTCTGACTATAAGCAGTTCATCATCTTCTGAGGATGGCCTGAGCATGAGCTTGGGAGGGAGGTCGAATGAGTCTATTCCAAATGGTTATGTTGCTCCCAATTTAGATATAAGGGCCTTTAGTTTTGCAGAGCTGAAAGCTGCAGCAAGAAACTTCAGACCTGATGCATTAGTCGGTGAGGGTGGTTTTGGTAAAGTTTTCAAAGGCTTCCTTGATGAGAAGATAATGAATCCTATTGCCATCAAAAGGTTGAACCCAGAGGGAGTGCAGGGATTCGAAGAATGGGAGGTAATCTTAGTTCCTCTCAGGAATTTCGGGTTGCATGTGCTTCACAGTATTTAATGTTGCTTTTGTAGCAAGAAGCTCTATTATAATGGTGGGAGAAGAATAGTGTCCAGTTATGTGGTTTGTTGTAGAACAATGAGAATGAGATGATAGATATTAGTGGCCTCTTTTGTGGTGAGATTGTTCTGGTTTTGTGTGGCTAATTTCATTTGAAGCTCACTATCTTAGTTTGCTTTCTTCCTTTCGAGAATATAAGTCATTACCCAACTGAACACATATATCTGGGGGTGTTATAAATGACATGGACCAGATTATTCTGTTTAGGATTGCATTATTTAGGAGAAGACAGTGCATGCTTCTCTTATCCTTTATTTAGGGTTCCTGGCTTGTCCTGTGATCAGGAGCATTTGTGCACAAGAGCTTGGAGAAAGTTCGGCTTGCTTTTCCATCATATAGGTCATGTCCACATAAAAGCATTGAAAAAATCTTGTGAGATTCTGTTTTCAAGGACTTCTGGGGTTATTGCTAGTATTTTCTAGACATGCAATAGAACAGTAACAATTTGCTTATTTTGCACCTGGTGCCATTTGTTTTCCAGTGTTTATTTATCTCTATTCCAATCAAAACAGCAGGCACAGTGCTGGGTGAAATATATGGCCCCAGACTCATGTACTGTTGGATCTTCACATAGTAAATTTTTTTTGAGAAGAGCTGTTTCTAAAAATTTGCTGAAAAGGTTATCCGGGTGAAAAGCGAAGAGAGATAAATGGTTAAGGCATATCCATTTTGTAAAGCATATCTGAGTGGCTGTGAGGGGGTGTGTGGATGAGAAGGCAAGCTACTGTAAATCCTAGGACCATTTGATCAATAGATACCTAAAGTAAGCAACTGTGCCATTGATCTAAATCTTGTGATTCCACAATCTCGTCCTACTATCATTATGTCTATGTTGTGTAGCGCATGTTGCATGTATGTTTGTTTTCCAGCAGCCAAACAGTGTGTATGTCTGTTTTCCAGCGGCCAAACAGTGTGGAAATGTAGGAAACAAGTAGGAGGAGGAGAGAAGCTTTGCAAGCTTTTGTTCTATATCTTAGACTCCTGAGAGCTGGAGTAGAAAAAGTCTTCTGAGTCATGTTTGTTGTTTATAAATAATGTAGTAAAGTCCCATTATAGCTTGTAAGTTTTGAAATTTAGGGACTCTTCTTCCATTCCAGAGAAGGACTGTGGACCCCGCATCAGAAAATATTATCTACATCCTTGCCTTTCAAGCTAAACTCAGGGGATGACACTACTATGTACCTGAAACATATGCCGATATCAGTTCTATGACAGTAGAGCCGCTTCCTATAAAATTTCTCAAAATAGTGCTAAGAACTAAAACCAGCCTTAGTGAGGATAATCTATTTGTGGAAGAATATGCAGACCAGCCTTGAAAGTGAGTGACATTATTGTTTGAGTCCTAGCTTATGCTACTCTAGGAGAAACTGGACATAACTATTCGTCTCCGTAATCCTTCAATGAACAAATAAGATCCTGCCATTTACTTTTTGTGAGTTACCTGGCAAATGATGGTCAACATGTTATTAGCATACAAGTCTTTCAAAAGGTAAAAGACGAGGAGGGAAGGACTTAAATCTAGGTAACACTTGAATTTTTCAAAATTGATCATTACTCAAGATGCTATCATCTTTCTTGGAAGGTGGAGATCTAATGTGTACTGCACAAGATGAGTGCATTCTTTTCTATCGTGTTGCATGTCAGAGCTCGTCTGATGTTTTAGACTCTAGATGGTCGCCCTTACAGCCATCAATCTTATCCTCTGTAGTCTTTGCCAATGTCAAAATCATGTGAGGGATGTTGACTTGCTTTATGAATAGGTGCAACACTTCAAATTTTCTTGCCCCTTGTTTATTTTCATGAAATTAAGGTTGTATACTTATAGGAAAGCATATGGCATTCAACCATGCTGATCACATGTCAGGATTTACTATTGAACACGGGTGATGATGTATCATTGGATTATTTCATCCCAGTTTTTATCTCACATTATTTGCTACCATCTGAAATACTAAGGGTGCCACTGTGGGTTTCTTTAATTTCTCATCACATAAATTGATTGTTCTGTCTCCTCTCTTTCTCAAAGTGATGCCTGTTTTCTTCGTTGTACTTAAGAAAAAAAGAGAAATTATTAGGTCTTGCCCAATATTGATCTGGGATTGATAACTTTCTGCAGTCGGAGGTGAAGTTCCTAGGCAGCTTATCTCATCCAAACATTGTCAGGCTCCTGGGATATTGTTTGGAGGATAAAGAGCTACTTCTTGTCTATGAGTTCATGCCCAAGGGTACCCTAAAGAACCACCTTTTGGAAGTAAGGTTCTTTCTTGTGTGATACATGCATGCGTGCTTTGAATTTAGGGCAAATATGATATTTTCTTGGTTCATTGTACAATATGAATCACATGTCTCTCCTGTTGCAGGGGGCTCGGCCATTAAACTACTTTCATGGGCCACGGCTTAAAATTGCAATAGGAGCAGCCAGAGGCCTTGCGTTCTTGCACCAGTTAGAGAGGCAAATAATCTGCAGAGATTTCAAGCCCTCAAACATATTGCTGGACTCAGTAAGTACATGTTCATTATTTAGATTAAATTAAGCAGTACCACATTGTTTTTACATTTGAAATTTTGGTCCAAATCTTCTCCTGAAATAAGGCACGTATGTTTGCAACATCCCTCTTTCTGCACTCCTCTCTTGCCACTCTAGAAGCAGAAAGAATTTGAAACCTTGTGCTTTCAGGCTTTCATTCTGTTGAGGTTTTCATAAAACACGGGAGCTATCATTGCAAAGCATCTTCACAATGATGCTTAAACTGGTTTGCCAGATCTCACTTCCATGTATGTTTTCTTTCTTTTTTGGTCAGAGGGCTTTGTCATTATGGCCTTTGAAAAATGTGTATTCCCAAGCTACTCTGTCCATTGTTAGTTTATTATACTAATCACTGCCCAAGCTAAGCTCATTAAATCTGCATAGTCTAAGTTTTTATGTACATAGATCACACTAGCAGTAGAAGAGACATTATCCACTTTGACCTTTTGTTTGGCATGTGCTTTGACAGTCCTATAATGCCAAAATATCAGATTTTGGGTTGGCAAGAAAGGGTCCAGATGAAGACAGATCACATGTGTCAACAGAGGTTATTGGAACTCGTGGCTACGCAGCACCCGAGTACATAGCCACAGGTAATATGATGGGCTTTCCAAATTGCTTGGGGGTGATCATTGCCAAGAACATTGCACTTTGGACTTGGTTTGACCATACCTGAAGCTGTGTTTAGCAAGCTCATGAAGTATAACATCATTTTGATTGAACAGGTCATTTGTACGTAAAGAGCGATGTCTATAGCTTTGGGGTTGTACTGGTTGAGCTTTTGACAGGAATGCGAGCATATGATGCAAATCGTCCGACTCATCAGCAGATTTTGGTGGAGTGGGTCAAGCCTTATCTTTCTAAAAGAAAATTGACAAGAATCATGGACCCTCGGTTGGACGGGCAATATCCTCTGAAGGGTGCTCTTGGTGTAGCCACACTTGCATTCCAATGTCTTGATATGTCGCCCAAGCACCGGCCATCAATGAATGAAGTCGTGAAAACACTGGAAGGAACTAGTGGTAGCTGATGGAGAACACCGGTACCTAGACAATTAATCCCAACTCAGCAAAGTTTCTCAGGCATGGTCACATTCTTTATTCATCACTTCCTCTCACTGTTGATTCATCGTCTCTACTCTATGTAAATGCCATTTGTCCAAGCAACTACTTTTCCCTTTCCGTTTCAGGATTTAGATTTTGTAATGCACTGTAGGTTATTGATGTCACTGTCGTAATGACTCGCAAGCCTGCCCAGTTATGTTTAGTCATGCTAGGAGTCGGCTCTGATATTACTTGAATCAGTCTTTGGGGGTGGCCGAGGTCTGGCAGGAATTGTAGCGAGTCCAAGATCCTCAGGTTGAGTGTTTCGGATGTTTCCGGACCATCTGGACGAGGCATTGGCTCGATTCCTGGGATAACATAATCCTTTTCTCGATATGTACTGGCCACGGCATTTCTTTGACACACGCACCATCAATAATTGCTTTATGCAAGTGTGATACTATGAACAGGATACATAGACTTGTAACTGGCATATTTCAGTGGAGCAAATAAAAGTTAGTTTTGCCGCAGAAGCGAAGGTGGTTCGATCCTGGGTACGTGTCATGTCTGGCAGGGCCAAAAAGCATCTGTGCGTGGGCTGTACTAGGCCGATTGATTCGCTCCGTTGGCCCATGTCAGGTTGGTTGTTCGTCCATGCTCCCTTTCAAGTTGTGTGTTTATTGGGGTCTCATTGAGAGAGAGAAAGAGAACGTCTGAGCCGCCATGGTTGCGCTGAAACCCGCCCCCGCCTTCGAGTGTGAGAGAGTCGGGGCGAGCGGTTCGAGCCTACTCAACGATTGAGTTTAACATATGACAAATTTAGAAAATGAAGAAATCAAAGACATGAGGCATTATTATTATTGAGGATGCTGTTCGCATGCACTTTGGTGAAAACACTGCAGTGATGGGGGCAGAGTGAAGAAGAGAGAAAAGAGAGAGAAGAACCAAAGAAAAGAAGAAATTCTCTGTATCTCTCTTCTCTCTTAGGCACTAAAGACACTTGGTTTTCTCGTGATATTGAGAACGGATCTCCAATCTCTGTGATGACCGTGGGATGAAAAAAAGGCTTGAATCATGCCCGTTGATCGTAATATATTTTAAGTTTTTGTGTACAACAACATGCAGGCAAACCTTTTGATTATTATGATGTTAGAGAATATAATTTCGTGAAAATGAGGATATCTATAGGTTACTAGCAGGTGTATTTGGGAAGGATTCTAGCGTTGCTTATGCTTTCTTTGTCAATTTTTTTTTTTTAAAATAATTACTCTGAACTTCGAAGTATTTTTAGGAATTTCGCACTACTTGAAATTAACTTAGTGCGAGTACTTTCACAACTTTTGATAGATATTTGAGGTATTTAGTATCTAAAATAACTGTTAAGAGCGGATTACGAAAAGTAGAAACGAGAATTAAAATAAAAGTCCAAGCACTATTTGGACAAAAATTGATTTATCAGAAATAAATTTCTTAATTTCGCTTTAGCTTTGGAGCCCTATGTTACATCATTTGAAAAGAGCATAATAACATTTTAGGAATAGAAATTTTGCAACCAAACCATCTTAATAGTCCTTCATTACAAAAGTTGAAAATACAATTTCATGAAGATGTACCTCGATTTTGTTAGCAAAAAGGTCTATTAAAGATAAAGTACTACGGAAGCATGAATATGGGTGCCATCAATGGTGCCTATAAGCCTTGTCATTTTATCAAAAACTAGTATTATACAAGATTATTAACAAAATAAAATTAATGGTGTAAAGGAATATATGAGAATTCTACCTTAAAGAACGTTTTAGGAAAAAGATTTCAATGGAGTTAGGATTGCTCATCCCTAATCCATCTCAATGAACCTTTTGATTGATGGAAGATTCTCTAAATTTGTAAAATTGATTGTGTAACAATCTAATTATTTTGATTTTGCAAGAATTTTGAATCGTAAAAAAATAAGGTTAAATTTTGGTTTTTTTTCATTTGGGAACAATGGCACTCCTACTTTTTCACTAAGCATTTAAGAATACCCATTTTTGTCTTTCATCCTTGAGCAAAAAAAAAAAAAAAAAAGAAGAAAATTAGCAATAATTTGTGAGGTTTAGTTATTGGTTGCAAGAAAGCGCAAGGTTTTGATTTCAATTTTGTATTCTTTATAGGCAAAATTTATACATCTTTTATCTTCACCAATAAAATAAAATAAAATAAAATAAAATAAAATAAAATAGAAGTCTCAAAACGAACGCCATGGTTATTTCATTGGAATACTCGCTAGTTTTTATCGCCCTAGGAAAAGTAGTATTTATACTGATTTTAAGACAAATAAAATGGAAAGTCTCTCGTTACTAAATTCCGCACGTGTACATGGCAGACGGAAGGAGGCATTCCTCTTTCGACTGTCTCAAGTCAAAGGCTAAAGGAGTATTTATACTGGCTATAATTTAAACCAAAATGGAAAGTCTCTCATCATTAAATCGGGCACGTGTGAATGGTAGACAGAAAGAGCCATTCCTCTTTCAACTTTCCCAGGTCAGAGGAGGCTCCATCAAGGACAACCCAAACTAATGAGAATATATCTTAGATCCGGTATGAGACAGCATAATCAATCAATCAAAAGGAAGAATCGTATTAAGCATAACATCAAATAAGGTGAGATTTCAACCTAAAAAGCTTAAAGATGAAATTTATATCACGTGAGTAACGTATAGTAAAATATCAAGGTCACTATTGTAGCTACTCAACAATCCTGGCAAGTTATGCTTAGTCATTCTAGGAATCGACTTAAGATTATTTTGACATCATCCTTGAAGCAAAGGTTCAGTTAATATAGAGAGTCCCACGGTTCTCTTAGTGAATGATTTGAATGCTGCCAAACCATCCAAACAAGGCATTTTTGGACCCTCCAAGAAACATCATAGTCCTTTTCTTGATATTTCTCCAGCATGGCATTTTTTGACACACTTTGTCGATAAATTTTTCATATAAGTGGATTGTATTGGAATTGTTGAAGCACTTTGTGAGTATTGCGTGTGCTGCAATTCTTGCTTCATCAAGTGTCATGTCTTTGAGTGCATTAGATTATCTGGGCCGTAAAGAACTTCTGTGTGAACTCGCTCAGCTGATGTTACGTTGGACTGAACTTGATTCTCTGCGGAAGCTTTATGGCCCATTCTTTGACGCTCTTGATTTTTCCCTTGCAAGCATTGACCATTGCTGTCTGCGCGCTCGCCCGAACACCGGTCCGGCAAAATGAGGCGAAATGCTCACAGTTGTTATTAATGAGGTCATACTCACCAAAATTGTTGCCCTGGTGAAGCTCGTGAGCAGTATTCACAACTTCTTGGGACGATTTGGTATCAGGCAAGGTCGTGCGAGTCCCCCATCTTGTCAGCCAATACTCCAGTAGTGGCCGCCCGTATGCATACAAGTGGAGGGGATGGAGTTTTTCACCTTCTCGCCGGAAGCAATCGAGACATGTCTTGTTGACTCCAATCCTTGTGAAGTGAATCACGTAGCCCTCTCCAATATAGATTCCTGTCATAATTGATCGTGAGTATGTGCAAGTATAGAGAAAGAACCGAGTTTTCCAAGAAATTCCACCCATATTAGCAAGTAACGCTAAAATGATATCAAGCATATGCAACTACCGTTCTTCAGCAAAAATCGAAAGATAGGAAAGGATTAAATCTAGTCGAATCACTTCACATAACCAAAAGAAAAAAGTTATAGTTATAATAGGAGAAGGAAGAAGAGGATGATGAATGACTAACCATGATGGGTGTATAAGCCATGTAACCGATAAGTATAGATGTGATCCCCAGGCTTGAGATCTTCCTGTCTTACCACATTCCACGTCAGTAGTAGCATCAATATTGCGAATACCTTGTCGATCATCTGAGGCACCATTTTCCCTCTTGGGCAGCCCTTCTTCTCTCTCTTGGACTCGTCCGCTCGAGCTAGTCTTGATAAGCTTTTACCGCCTAAAGAGCGAAACGAGAGAGAGAGAGAGAGAGAGAGAGAGAGAGAGAGAGAGAGAGAGAGAGAAGAGAAATGATGGGAGATATACTCGAATTTACAAAGCTTAAAGCCGAAGGGTTATGGTGGAAGACTCTCCAAGGTTACACAAGTCTAATCTGCACGTACCGTGCTTCACGCTGACAGGTTACGGAACCTTCCATATCCAGACGAGTTTCTATATAACCAGACAACATTAAGTCGAGTGCCCTTTCACTGCTATTTCAATTTTTACTTTCGTAATTCGATGAAATCTAGATGTTAGTTTTTAGAAGGAAAAAGAGAGAAGGATTAACCCTTCAATTACGCTCTCGGCCTCTCAACTGCTCCATTATTTAATTTCTATTTAATCGTCTATAATATTCCATTTTCTTCTTTTCTTTTGGTTCCGTTTCATATTATTTCTGAAAGTTTGCTATATACATATATAACTACTGACGCCACATGCACATCGTGTAATAGAACTCAATCTTGACATAACTTTCGCAAGCTTCAATTCGGGTTGAATATACCACATACTGTTGACAGGCCACAAAAGGGTCTACTCTATCGTGTGAACAAGAGAGAGATGATAAAAGATCTCCTCGAAAGTTATGGATATACAAAGCTTAATGCTGAAGGGTCATAGATGGTTCCACTCCAAGGATTACACACGTCTACTCTCCATGTGCTGTGCTTAATGTTGACAGCCTATAGAACCTTCTACATCCAGACGACTTTCTACAACCAGACAATATTAAAAAGGAAAAAGAGAGAGGGATTAGTATCATTCATCTGACTATTTTCGAGACATGCACGTCCTGTAATAGAACTCGAACTTGGCATGCTTTTAGCAAGCTTGACGATCCTGTTAAAAAATATATCTTTATGTACTTAAGTTGATTTTTTTTAACGCACTCATGTGGGTGTGGTAATTCCCGTCACAACGCAAGAATGTATAAGTGCACTGTGAAATTGTGTCCATTGGACAAATCATGTTAGCTATCTTGATTAAATGGGAAATTAGTCATGTTGCATCTATCACTTGTTGGAAAAAAATATTCAAACCATCCATCCCGAATTGATTAGTGTACCATTACAAGTATTTCATTTTCAAATACATTTGACCGATATGTGAATTGTGCATTCATATCATATACTCAATCCAGGCTAATTTAGCCTTGTTCAAGTTTGTTGACATACATGATACCTTTCATAATTCATGAGAAGGCATCGGAGAAAATCGATTTAAAAGTCCTAAACCTATTGCACTTTGATCAATTTAGTCTTAAAATTTTTTATTGTGTTAATTGAATCCTGAATATTTTTACACTTTGTTAGTTGAGTTCATCCAATAAATTTTAACTAGAAATTGCTAGCATAGATGTCGTTAGTGTCACGTAGGATAGCTGGTATTGATGGAGACAATTTTTTTTTTTAATTTTTTAAATTGATTTTTTTATAGCTTTTAGAAAAATTGAACTCTTTGCATTTTTATATTTCTTTTCTTTTCTTTCTTTATTTTACTTTTTTTCCTACAAGTCCAGTGGTGGTCACAAGCGAGGACCAGTCAACCCTTGCTGATCATAGGTGAGGGCAGACGAAAGTCGGCCTGCCCTTGCTTGTAATCGGTCGACCCTTGCTAACCATAGGTGAGGGTTAACGAGAGTCGGCCGGCCTTTTTCTTGTAACCAATGAGGGTTGGCCGACGACTCTCGTCGGGCTTGGAAAAAGAGGAAAAAGAAAGAAAGAAAAAAAAATTTGAAATTTTAAAAAAACTCAATTTTTTTTAATTAAAATTATAAAAATTGTCCATGTCGGCGTTAGCCATGCCACATAGGATGACTAACATCCACATTAGTGATTTCTGGCTAAAATTGACCTGGTGGACTTAATTGACAAAACGTGAAAATGTTTATGATTCGATTGATAAAATTGACAGATTTAAGATTAAATTGGTCAAAATGCAACAAATTTATAATTTTTTGGACAAGTTTCTCCGAAAGCGTTGGAAAAGGATCTTGCAATGTGAGTTATTGGTATATATATAGTAACTTAGACTCGCAATTGTGAGAATGATGCTACTTTCATCTCAAGGGAATTTGCGTCCTTGATTTCAAGAAACACTCTTTAAAGGTACAGACATAAGAGACAAGTCGATCAATGCATCCCCCCACTCATTTAATAGGACGAGAAATACATCTAGATGGTTCGTTCTCGCTGAGGACTCCAGGACTAGACGACAAAGAACGCGCATAGGAACTTTGAAATCGTGCAGCTCCTTTTTCGTCTTTATTAAGAAGTTAGTTTCATACAAACATGTGAAAAGTATTCCCCTCGCGTCAAAAGCACGGGTTTAGAATGTATAAATTAGGTACGATGTGCCTAATTGATGGGAACGTCATAGATAAGAACGAATCGTCTCTTGTATGCCTTTGGTGGTGACGTTGTTCAAGGTGATGCAGCTTGGACTCTATTAATGGAACATGACGTTTGATGCGGTAATAAACTTCCCGTTCATATGTCAAATTTCCGTTGAAATAAACATTCTCTAATCAAAGAAATGTGCGAATACCTGTGCTCAAATTGTATTAATTAGAAATTGATGGATAGTTATCATTTACCTTGTAAAGATCATTTGGATCTCTCAATATATTCAACGCGTATTAGGTTGATTAGTGTCATTTATTCAACCCGCCCTAGACTTAACCTAGTAGCAAGGGCATTTTGCATACTTTCAATTAAGGAATTTAATGAATTTTTTTTTTTTTTTTTTTTTGGTCAAAAGAAAGCTTTCTATTGCTTAATTATAGAGGAGACTTACATAGAGCAGATGGGGAAAGATCTGCACATAAAATATTCCATAGGGGAAGAGGGGGGGAAATTAGCCAATTACGTGGAAGAGACTGTAGGCGATGTGTTCTTGCTATCCAATCCGCTGCTGCGTTCGTTTGGCGAGGGCAGTAGATCAGCAAAATATTTGGGTTTCTTCTGAGCCCATTTTTGCACCTTTGCACTAGTTCTTTAAGGTTCCAAGCTGGTTCAGCCCGGCCCATGATCATGTCCATGACTGAAGAGCTGTCACTTTCAAGAAACCACTTTCCTGTTCGAGTTCCAAAGGCTTGCACGTGAGAGGACTTCAGTTCGTGCGTATAGGAGATGCCGTGTAAGATTGCCTGGGCTTCCGCTTCACTTGCCGAGGAAACCCTAATCGTTGCAGCGAAACCCTCGAGAAGTCTTCCCACCTAATCATGAACAATACCTGCTGCAGAGCCGAGAAAATCACCGGGACACCATGCCGCGTCAACATTGAGTTTCAGTTCATCCCCTTCCGGTGGCCTCCATCGGTCAGGTTTTGTTAGATCGGTTGAGTTTTTGCTTCTGTTAATTTTTCCTCGGCTGAAGAACTCTTGTTGTTCCTTTGCTGTGCTCAGCAGATCCGCGGGTCTTGGCTCTTTTGATCGGAAGATCCAGGTGTTTCTCGCTTTCCAGATGTGCCACAGAACCATTCCCGTGAGTTCGCGTCCAGGTAAGCCCTGATCGCGTTGGAAAGCTTTGACAATCCACCTATCTGTTCGACTTATGCTTCTTTCCGGTCTTATCTTGTGGAAAATATGTTCTTCCCATACTCTCTTCGTCCACTTACATAGGAACATCATATGTTCTGTGGTTTCAATATGCGACCGACAAAAGGGGCATAATGGATCAGTAACGATTTTTCTTTTGTATAGGTTTTCCCTCGTGGGAAGGGCGTTCTGACATAGACTCCAGAGGAAAGCTCGAACTTTTGGTGACACATTTAGACTCCAAATTCGAGTCCATAAGGTACGCGGTGGTTGATAAGAGGAAGAGGGTTTGTTCTGTTCTGGTGTACCTGTTGTTTCCCGTGCTATGTTATATATGCTCTTAACAGAGTATTGCCCTGTTTTGTTGCCTGTCCATATCAACATATCTGGTTTTGCTTGCTGACATATAGGGAGTGCTAATATCTCATTTGCAATTCCTTCATCAAAAAGTTGGACAATAAGCTGTTGCTTCCATTCTCTATGCTCTGCATTTATCAATTCAAATACCATTTTAGGCTATGTCGGATTTGGTTGCCCTCCTATTACACCTTGCATTAGCCATCTGTCTTCTTTGATGCGAATAGATTCTCCGTCACCTACTGACCATATTATGTTGTTCTTTATGGTGTCTCTGCCAAGCATCAAGCTATGCCATCCCCATGATGGTCGGCGTCCCTTCGAAGCTGTCCAGACGTCACCATTGGGGAAGTAAATCCCTTTGAGCACTCTGCTCCATAGAGCTGAAGGGGAGGTGGCTAGTCTCCAAAGTTGTTTGCCGAGCATGGCTCTATTAAATGTCAGTAGATCCTTGAACCCTAAACCCCCTGCATCCTTTCGAGTCTTCAAAATTTCCCAGCTTTTCCAGTGCAACCCTCTTTTTGCATCGCCATTTTGCCACCAGAATGATGCGATTCTTTGTTCTATGGCTTTACAGATAGATACGGGTAACTTGAAGATGGACATTGCATAGGTAGGTAAAGATTGTACCACACTTTTGATTAGCACTTCCTTTCCTGCCTTTGTCAATAACTTTTCTTTCCATCCTGCTAATTTTGAATCTACTCTGGCCAGGATCCATGCAAACAATGCCTTTTTGGATTGTCCCCATTCAGTAGGTATGCCCAGATACTTTCCTGTTCTCTGTAGGATAGGTACTCTCAACTCAGTAGCAAGATTCTTTTGTAGCACTTCTGGACAGCTGACATTGAATGAAACTCCGGATTTATTTAAGTTAATTACCTGGCCCGTAGCATAGCAATATTGAGTTAGTACTTGGGCTACATTCTGACACTCTGATATAGTTCCATCCAGAAAGAAGATGACGTCATCACCAAACATTAAATGTGATAGCTTAGGGCAATTTCTGTTGAGCTGTATTCCTGTTAACGATCCATCTTCTAAGGCTTTTTTCATCATCCGGGTTAGCACATTGGACGTTAGAATGAAGATATAAGGTGAAAGTGGATCACCCTGTCTTAGGCCGCGTGAAGGACTGAAGAAAGAGGTGGGTTCTCCATTAACTTTTACACTGTAGGTAACTGTTGAGATGCATTGCATAATCAGAGAAACCCATTTTGCATGAAACCCCATGTGCAGCATAAGATCTTTCACAAAATCCCATTCTATTTTATCATATGCTTTTTGCATATCCAGTTTCAGGATGGCCTGATGTTTTTTCCTCCTTGTTTTTGTACGCAGGTAATGCAGAACCTCCTGTACGATGAAGATATTGTCCTGAATTTGCCTTCCTGGGACAAAGGCCCCCTGCTCTGGTTCAATGATAAGTGGCAGCCATCTTTTGAGTCTGTTAGCTAAAAGTTTTGATATCACTTTGTAACTAAAGTTGCACAAACTGATGGGTCTGAATTGACTGATATTTTCAGGACTTTTTACTTTGGGAATTAGCACAATATGGGTCTGGTTGATCTGGGGGTCAAGAAGACCTGTTCGGAAGAAATTATGTACTAGCTGCATCAGGTCAAGTTTTATAGTGTCCCATGATTGTTGGTAGAAAATTCCGTTGAAACCATCAGGGCCAGGAGCCTTATAGGCTCCCAATTGAAACACTGCCGCGTGGATCTCCTCCATTGTGGGTACTTCCACCAGATTTTCATTCATATTATCTGTGATTGGGGTTGGGCATTGATTCAAGATAGGTTGATAATACCTCTGACCATCAGTCCTGTATAGGGTCTCATAATAAGATTTAATGTGTGCCTGTATCCTCGTGGGTTCTCTGCTCCATCTGTTTTCCTCTAATTGCAACATTGAAATACAGTTCTGTTTTCTTCTATTGACTGTAGTGGCATGAAAAAACCGTGTATTCTGATCCCCCCAATTAAGCCATTTAATACGTGATCTCATTCCCCAGAACTGTTCTTCTTCTTTTTTGAGAATGTCAATTTTGTTGATAATTTGCTGCCTTGTCTGCTTACTTGAATGTTGATCTGTTTGATTCATCAGACCTGTTAATGCTTGCTGGTGAGTTTTGATCTCTGTGTAGGCATTGGAGAAGTGCCGTTTGCTCCACTTAATTAAAGCTTGTGATGTTCTCCCTAGTTTCTCTGCAAATGGGGTTGTTTGACTTGAGTGCTCTGCCCATGCTTGCTGAATAACTGCGTGATAATCTGTATGCTCTGTCCAGTATACTTCCATTCTGAACTGCCTTGTCTTTTTTCTTGCTCCAGGATACAGACTGAGAACTAAGGGACTATGGTCCGATCCTATGGCTGGAAGGACCTAGACTTCAGCATCATGGAAGGTAACTCGCCATTCTAGAGAGCAGAGTGCTCTATCAAGCCTCTTTTTAACCAACTCTGCCCCCTCCCTGTTATTTGCCCACGTGAAAGCACAGCCATGACTTTCTACATCCATTAGGGATAGATCGTTGATTATGTTTCTAAACGCTGCTATTCTTCTATTATCTGCTTCCTTTTTTCCCACTTTCTCCCATATATACAGAATCTCATTAAAGTCTCTTATACAGAGCCAGGGAAGAGAAGACACAGGCTTAATATTTCCCAACACATTCCATAACTCCAAACGCTCACCAAAATCAGTGGATGCATGGACAAAGGTAATCTACATTAACTGTTTACTATCAGGATCGATACATTGCACATCTATGAGTTGTTTAGAACTTGCATTTACCTTTAAATCAATTTCCTCTCGCCACATGATTGACAATCCTCCTGCTATTCCTGTTGGATTAACCAAGTGTAGTTTCTGAAACTGAAGTTTTTTACTAAGCTTTTCCACCATGTCTGCTTTATTTTTTGTCTCCATGAGAAAGAGTAGCTTAGGCCTTTCAAGAGCTATTAAAGCTCTTAGTTCTCGGATTGTCAGGGGGTTGCCCAGCCCCTGACAATTCCAACTAACTATTTTCATGGCTTCTGTGGTGGCTTATTAGGGCTAGCCACCAAAGCCCATTCTTGGCCTTCTTGGACCAATTGCACCGGGGTCTCCATGAGTTCTATTTCATCTGTAAGGTTTGGGGATGTTGCTGGTAGGCATTTCTGTTTTTTGGCCTTTTGTACTTTCATTGACTTCTTGCTGCTGTTCCCGACTTTTGATAACAAAGGTTTCTGAATTTCAGAGTGTAGTGCCTGTTTTCCACGATCTTGGGCTACTACTGCAATAGATACTTCTGCTAGGTTTTCCTCCTTGTTTGGGCTGTCTACTGTTCGCTTTTTACTACATGCTAGCATTTGCAAATTTGATACTGGCTCTTGATCACTTGAGTGTATACCCCTCGGTGGATTGGATTGAACAGGTATAGTTTCTTCCACTACCAACTCTTCCTCCATATTCCCATAAAATGCATCCCAATAGGGACTGTGGTCGCTTGTTTTCGCCTTCAACCAGGGTTCGTATAACCCTTTTTTGTTCATTGCCCAAGGTGATGTTTCATATGGAATCTCAAGGCAGTCAGTTGCATAGTGGCCAATTCGGCCACAAGAGAAGCAGAAGTGTGGGAGTCGCTCATACTTGAACTCCACCCAAAGCCAGCTGTTGCCAATATCCATAATAGCTCCTGACTTCAAAGGTAAGTTTAGATCAGTCTCTACTCTAACTCTTCCTCCTCTATTTGGAACGTTAGTTTTTGGGTCGAGTTGCACTTCTTTTACATTTCCCACCCGTTTCCCCAATTCATAAAATACTTTTTCTATTCTCCACCCAGGGGGAACTCCTCCAATACGCACCCAAAATTCATCCTTGGTAAAGTCATAGCAGTGCTCAGGCACTTCAGGGAGACATTGTTTCAACACAATCAGATTCGTGGAATAAGACCAAGGTGAATTCCTCTGGATTTGCTTCTTTTCCTCCTCCGTTGGGAATACAAAACTAAATAGCCCCGGTTCCTTCTGGGAACATATAACCTCTTCTGATTTCCATGCTTTTTTCATTGTAGAGATGAAAGCTGGATAGTTCACGTTTGGTTTAGAATACAATTTTTCCGAAGAGAGTTCGACTGCATTCCTCACGTTTCTATTGAGGTATTTCATCATCCACCTGGACTTCATCTTCTTCAGACCACAAATGCCCCAGACTTTTACATAATGTTGCCACTCTCATCTCATTTTCCTCCTTAGTCTCCATTTTTACTAACTTTGAAATTTTATTCTAGTGGCATCTCAGATCCAGACTATCCACATCTCCATACCTATGCAGAGTCACCTTTTCTTCTCCAATAACTCAATAGCCAATCGAAGACCAACTGAGGAAATTACAAAACCGAAAACCGGGAGCAGTTGTTTCTATTCTGGGGACATCATTCAACTCTCCCCCTTGAAGGAAAAAACTTACGATTACACTTCATGACTGGTGAAGATCCCGATGCCTCCAGATCGCGGACGAAAAGCTTTCGGTGAAGATCTTATCCGATGGAATCCAGATGTCCTCCAAAGAACTTATAACCTACCATACTTTTTGTTTTTTGTGATTTTTCCATTGTTGGAAGCTAAGTAAAGAAACAGGAAAACCGATTAGGGTTTAGGGTTTGTAAGAGGAAAAAGGTGGACACTACCAAGAGGTAGAGAGAAACTCGCATAGATGAGAGCTTAAGGAATTTAATGATTAATAGTCCGATTCGTGCGCTCAGGGAAACTCAGATTTAAGTAGGAGGCTATGATGATAGTATTGTTGTGCTAGTTAAGCCGGCTAATTAGAAACGTGCCTCTAAAAATCATAAAATAACAACAACAAAAAATGTTGGGAATAACAGATCCCCGAAAACTGGATTCGACACCGAATCGAACCCCTAAATCAAGCGGAAGACGAAGCCCGGGAAAACAACACGCATCACCGATCCTAAAGCACACCACGGATTCGAGCGTACCTTTTAGTCACAGATTAAACACCGGTTGTCGATGGAGGAAGAGAAACGGTCCTGTTCGATCCGAGGAAGCAAAATCCTTTCGCGTGCTTCACTATTTTTCTTTTGAAGAAAACGGGAGAGAAAGGGAGAGTACGTTGAGAGAAAAAGGAAAACGTAAGTCTTTTGTAAAACAATACCTTTTTCTCTCTCTCTCTCCTCCCTTTTATACCTCTCCCCTTCCACGGGCCATATTCCCGTGGATCGGGCTTCCGGGCCCAACTTGGGCGGATGGGCCTTAAGCCCAAAAACCAATAAAGCCTTCATCTCCCACTCGCACATGGTGGGCCGAACAGTATTCTCTTTACCTCTCTTCAACATTCATACTTGGTGAATAATCCGTGCGACCAAAGCATACTTTGAGAGCTCGTTGCTATACATCGTTAGGAATATATAGCAGCTCATAATGGGCGTCACACTCCGAGTAGATTTAGTATGCAGTACCCTAGATCGATCGATCACATTTATATCTCCCTTGATCTCTTTTAAACATGATATATATATATATATATATATATTGTATTCACAATTATAATTATCACAAAGACAGTTATAATTGGTCGACCAGTGAATACAAAACTACAATGTGATTCTCCAAAATCGATCTTCCTCTTTCCTTCAAACTCTCAATTTCAGTCCAGCTTGCTTTTCTAGAAATGCCCCATTAGATCGAATCATCTCATGACCATTGGCAACACACTAAGATAACAAACACTAAATGGAAATCTTGAGAATAAGTAAGAGTCCTGAGGGGACTAAGAAATTGATGAACTCTCTTCCTCAAGAGTCTCACACGACATAAAAGTTGAGATCAAACTTTTGCCACTCTTATTGGTCGTCTCATGCATACGTAGTATGAAATACGTATTACGGTATTAACTCCTTTCCCATGGAGCGTATGTCTACACCTTTCAATACCGTACAGATGATAGTTCAGACATACCCAATGTCTAACTTGAGTTCACGTATCTACTCATTCACAAAATTCATCAAAACTCACATCCGGCATCTTAGACGAGATAAAGTAAAAACATGTGGGGTTATTTTACTTTCGGACATCTTTAGTATTATGTCCTCATCTTAACACCTAGTTAAGGCGACATACGTGTTTTAAGCTTGAGCTCTCGATTATCACCTAGATAATAAGCTTAAAAACAGTCTTATCTCTATTTATCACACAGTAAACATAGGCGATTACCCGTGTGAGTGGGCTAATCTTATATCTGTCTGACATACTTCTCAACTTAAATTAATGCACTGAGCATTAAGATGCATAAAGATTGTACTAAGGTTCATAGGCATTAATCAATGAAAAACAAAATTTCATAAATGTGAACAACTCAGGGAAATTACAATTCAAGACATCGACTCTACGCAATCCTAGAGATTTTACATGACCACAAAACACATCTCTAGGTATTGGCTTTGTCATAGGATCTGCTACCATTCTATGCGTAGATATGTACTGTAAGTTCACATCCTTTCGTGCAACCATATCTTTTACAAAGTTATACTTTGTATCTATATGTTTGGTCTTGCCATGATACTTTGGATCTTTGGTGTACGCTATAGCTGCTTGGCTATTACAGTTAACCAACAATTAATTTGCAGCACTTCCAATAACACCTAAATGATCCAAAAATCTCTTAAGCCAAACATCTTCTTATACCGCCGATAATGCCACGAACTCAACTTACATCATGGACAAGGCTATACACTTCTGTTTCTTACTGCTTCAACATATGGTGCAATTATTTGGTAAGAAAACAAATCCAGAGGTAGATTTCCTTTCATTTAAATCTCCTCCCCAATCAGTATCACAATAGCCTTCAAGTCGTAGATCCTTTCCTTGGTAATTCAACTTGAAATCAGCAGTTCCCTTCAGATACCTCAGTATTCTCTTGACGGCTTTCCAATGTGCTGGACCTGGATTAGATTGGTATCTACTCACCATTCCAACTGCAAAGCATATGTCGGGTCTTGTACACATCATAGCATACATCAAGCTCTCAACAGCACTAGCATAAGGAACATGTTTCATTTGTTCCTTCTCTTGTGAAGTCTCTAGACACAGACTATGGCTCAATCCTTCACCTTTTTGCAATAGGAGTGTCTATGGGTTTACAGTCTTGCATACTAAATCGTTCAAGAACCTTATTTATATAGGTTTCTTGCGAAAGAGACAACGATCTCTTCAAAACGATCTCTTGAAGTCTTAACTCCAAGAATGTATGCAGCCTCACCCATATCCTTTATCTCAAAGTTAGAAGACAACTATCTCTTGATAGTATTAACCAACTCCATATTGCTTCCGGCAATTAGTATATCATCAACATATAATGATATGATCACAAGTTGATAATTGGATCTATTGATATATACACAATGATCCTCGTCAATCATTGTAAAATTATATGCCACTATGGCATTATAAAAATGTATATATCTTTGTCTCGATGACTGCTTAAGACCATATATCGACCTCAAAAGTCGACATACTTTTTCTTCTTGGCCTTTCACTATGAAACCAGTAGGTTGTTCCATATATATTTCTTCCTCTAATTCTCCATTGAGGAAAGCAGTCTTTACATCCATTTGATGTAACTCAAGATCCAGACTAGCTACTATTGCCAGAATAATGCGAATTGAGGCAAATCTCACTACAGGAGAAAACGTATCTTCATAATCAATTCCTTCCTGTTGATTATACCCCTTCGCCACAAGGCGAGCCTATGCCTTTCAATCGAGCCATCATCATTTCGTTTTATTTTGAGAACCCACTTGTTCCCAATAGCTCTGCGTCCCTTTGGAAGATCAACTAGTTCCCAGACTTGGTTTGATTTCATTGACTCCATTTCCTCTTCCATTGCATGAATCCATTTTTCTTTACTAGGGCAATTAAGAGCCTCATTGATATTTCTTGGCTCATCCTCATCTTGTGGAGCAACCATAAAAGTTTCCCCTTCAATGTCAAAACGTCGACGGGGAATACTTTGGTGACTTGTTCACCGTATGGGAGATTGTACACTTAGCACGTCATTCCCCATCATACTCCCACTTGGATTAGGTAATGATGATGTCGTCACATCAGGTGGTTGCAATTGAGAATGAGTTGAATTCAATTCATTACATCTCATATTACTCCCACTTGGATGAACTCCACTGACATCATTATCTTGATCCAAGGTCTCAAATAGGGAGTAATCTTCCCTTATTTTGCCCTTCTTAGGAAATTCATCAACTAAGAATGTGACATCCCGTGATTCAAATTCAGTTATACTCCCACTTTCTTGCTCACCTATGAACACATACCCTTTTAAGTGTTCAGAGTATCTCATTAAAATACTCTTCTTTCCTTTGAGACCCAATTTCCCAAACTTGTGAGAGGACTCATGAGTATAGGCAGCACAACCCCATGGCTTAAGAAAACTTAAGTCCGGTTTTCTAACTGTCCATAACTCATATGAAGTGGAAATAACTGATTTGGAAGGCGCTCGGTTAAGTATATAGGCAGCAGTTAACAACACATCACTCCAAAAAGTGATAGGTAAGTTAACATGCGCCATCATGGACCTAACCATTCCAGTAGGGTTCTGTTTCTTCTTTCCGCAACACCATTTTGTTGAGGAGTATATGGAATAGATAACTATCTTTCTATTCCTTTTTCATCACATAATTTTCTGAACTTATCAGATAAATATTCTCAACCTCGATCGGATCTAAATACCTTTATTTTCTTATCTAATTGATTTTCTGCCAGGTTCATAAACCTTCTGAAACAACTTATGCTTCAGATTAATGAGAAATCAAATAGACATATCCGACTCGAGTATAATCATCTATAAAAAAAAAAGTGATGAAATAAACAGCCCATTGCCTTCCTCTCACATTCATTGAACCACAGACGTCCAAATGGATTAAATGCCGAAGAAATTCAGCTCTTTTACCTTTTCCAAATGGTTTCCTTGTCATTTTCCCTACTAGGCAATGCTCACATATGGACAAATCGACTTTTTCAATATTGCCCAACAAGCCCTCTTTGGCTAGTCTATTCATATGTTGTTGGCCCATATGACCAAGTCTAGCATGCCACCATATTCACATCATTATCATACAAGGTAGAAGATGTGAAACAAGGGAATAACATATTGACATCATCACAGTCAACGTTTAGTACAATAAAACCATCTAGAAAGTGACCACAACCATAGTAGTTTGTATCTAAACACAAATCTACACCTTTATTATGGAAGTTCATACCAAAACCAAGCTTAACCAACACTAAGACAGACACTTAAATTTCGACGAATCTCGAGCATATAGAACATCAAGATGCGTCCACCATGCATGTTCAATTGGTAGGTGCCAATTCCTTTACATCAGCTCTAGAGTTGTTTCCAATATAGATCCACTTAGTTCCAATTGGTATCGTCGGAATTCCACGAAGGATCCTCTATCCTTTGCTACATGGTCTGTCGCTCATGAATCTACATTCCACAAAGGATTGGATTCAGCCTATAATGCAGAACTTGACACATAAGCAAAGTTTTCAAATGTACAAGAGGTGTATAGCTTCTTTGGCTCACGACAGTCGCGAGCATAGTGACATCTCTTGTCACAATTGTAACACATCACTCTTGACATTTTCTTCACTTGATGACGTTTTCCTCTCTTGTGTTGGTTAACTCTTGATTTCTTGCAATAAGGACTTGATCCTTTGCATTCCCACATATTGAACGAATCAATACGCTTGTACTTAAAGCACAAAGCCCTTTCTGAGCTAGAACCAGCATAGCAAATGTCTATTTACAGCTCAAATACCGTTAGGCGGTCCTCTACTAGCTCAAGGTGGTGCACGACACCCTCAATATCTTCCATAATGTGGTCAAGAGCTTCTAGTGCTTCTTGCTTTTCCAGCACATATTGAATCTTCATATTCAATATTTCACAATTATTGCCGTTCATATAAGCAATTACATTCTTAGTTGCTGAACCATCGTTCTGAACACATCAGACATATATGCACGAATAATTAATGCCTATCATTTATGCATCCCTATTTGCATAGATCCATCATATTAATCAATAATTTCAAGTAAGGTTTCAGAATCAAAAGGTCACTATGTTTCCAATCATCCTCCAAAAATCCTAACTTAAAACTATCATTAATATGATTGTCATATGCAAAATTAATTCTATGAAGTTACAAAAACTTCTAAAACTACCCACAGCAACCAGCAATAACAGAAAGCAACAGATAATTGACATACAATTAAAAAACAGTAATGCTTTCAATTAACACAATTAGGTAGTAATCAATACATAATATGTCCACAAAGTACACTTAACATATAATAGCCAATACAACTAACATAAAGTCAGGACACGAACTGGGAAAGATCCTCTTTTGTTCAATTTCTTGATCTTTTCCCTTGAAACAATACAGTAATATTCGTTTACAAAATCCATCACAATTTTCTTATAGGAAGCGGCTCCGTTGACATCCCATATGCGATTCAACACATCTTGCCATTCAGGTGGAAGAGTGGTTATGAAAAATCGCACCATCTCTGAATGTGACATAGGACGACCATTCCATATGACATGTTGAATTTTCCTGTTGACTTCAAGGACATGATCAATTAAGTGACCCATTTCCCATCGATGATCAGTCAGCTCAGCTATTAACTCAGACAGCCTATCCTTTTGTTCATCGGTAACTGCGCGAATAGGTGTGCGCAACCTTAGGGGAGGCATAGTTCCTGCAATAAATGCTAAACAAATAAGGGATCACATTATAATCCACATAGACTTAATTGGAAAAGAAACACATTCTTTTCCTCTTTTTTTTTTTTTTTGGGGTCAACGGTCAACGGTCAGAGGGTCAACGGTCAACGTTCATAGGGTTTTCAAAGTCAACGGTCAACGATCGCCGGTCAACGGTTGTCGGTCGTCGGTCCGGTCGGACGGTCGGGCCGTCGGACCGACGCGGACCGGCACGCACGTGCGCGCGCGTGCGGGGATGACATCACGCAGACATCATCCGCACGTGCCTGCCACGTGCCTTGGTCTCCGGTGGGTCGAGTCACCAGCCAGTGACCAACCGGCAAACGACGTCGGTGATGATGTCATCGGTGACGTCATCACGTGACGTCACGGTGATGTCATCACGTGACGTCACGCGTCGGTCCGCAGACCGGCGCGTGCTGGTTCGCCCGCCCTTGGCGTGCACGCGCCGGTTCGCCCGCCCTTGGCGTGCACGCGCCGGTTCGCCCACCGGCGCGTGCTCCGCACGCGCTGGCCAATGCCAGCGCTTCGGGCGCGTGCGGCGGCGCCCGGCGGCGGTTGACACATCTCCGGACTCGTCTCGACATCGCGCTTCTTCCTATGCAATCACAATTTTATTTTAACTTACGAAACTCGGAAAAATGGCCGAAAAGCGCTCGGGTGTCGGGATTTTGGCCCGTTCCGTACGGCCGAAGGGATTTCGCGAAAAAATCAATCAAAAACATCATAATTGATCGGGAAAAACGTGAAACAGGGCTATGATACCAATGTTGGGAATAACGGATCCCCGAAAACTGGATTCGACACCGAATCGAACCCCTAAATCAAGCGGAAGACGAAGCCCGGGAAAACAACACGCATCACCGATCCTAAAGCACACCACGGATTCGAGCGTACCTTTTAGCCACAGATTAAACACCGGTTGTCGATGGAGGAAGAGAAACGGTCATGTTCGATCCGAGGAAGCACAATCCTTTCACGTGCTTCACTGTTTTTCTTTTGAAGAAAACGGGAGAGAAAGGGAGAGTACGTTGAGAGAAAAAGGAAAACATACGTCTTTTGTAAAACATTACCTTTTTCTCTCTCTCTCCTTCCTTTTATACCTCTCCCCTTCCACGGGCCATATTCCCGTTGATCGGGTTTCCTGGGCCCAACTTGGGCGGATGGGCCTTAAGCCCAAAAACCAATAAAGCCTTCAAAAAAAAAAAAAAAAAAAAAAACGAAACAGATATGCATACTTTGAATATTTGGTATCTCCCCATTTTCGTTTCCCCTAGATAGTCCCATCAATTTTTCTCCAATCTAGAGAACCTTCTTTGCCATTTTACCATGAGACACGACAACCTTAGCCAAATAGAATAAGGTCGCGTCCACACATGTAAGTTCCTAGGACAAGACAATCTGCAACTTGGGATGAAAACCTAACTTTTGTTTGTCGTTGAAATCTTCCCAAGTTTGACAAAATGACGAGCAGAGTTCAAATCATACTTCTCTCCCGGTCCACCGCTACGAAATTTATCAATCGGCCCATTTCAAATTGTATCATGATATTATCCCCCTTTTATGGAATTATTAAAAATTCTCATGCAAGGACAAAACGATCTAATATACATCCAAGGGGCCCACCCTCTTGGTGTCGGACGTGATTCATTGGCAGTTTGAGCCGTCAATCTCTTTTGGAAATGTTACGTACGTCTCGAATTTGATGGAGCGTACTTCAATTCGGGCAAATTTTTTTTTTTTTTCCGAAGGACCATCTAATCCAAGTTAGCATGCGTGCATTTTAATTTCTCCATTTGGGAATGGTTGAATGGTATCTTGTCTGCCTACGATCATATGCCCCTATATTATTGGAAAAAAATATATCTTGTCGACCGAAGATCAATCGCAATATAGTTTGCCAGCTTATTTAGTATACTAACTTTACATGTTAAATACTAATTTATTGCTTTTTGAAATACTAGCATGTTGACTAAGGGTGAGTATGGTTTAGATTAGACTGGTCCAACATTTAACCTAGGGATTAACCTGTTCAGCATTGGTCATCAATTTTTGAGACTAAGGATTGACCTTGTTAAGTTTGGGACCAAGGATTGGACTATCCCTATGGGTATGGTCCGGTTTCAAAGTCAACAGGGACTAACCAATTATTGTTTTATTTAATTTTTTGTATTCATTGAAGGATAAATATTCTATTTCAAATTACATATCTATCAATAATGCGACATTGAACAACCAAACTATAAATACCAGTATATCAAACATAAATATAAAATAAGGTAACAATAGACATTCCACACTTACTAAAAGTAACAAACCATAAAAAGAACACTTGAGGCGAGTGAGGAGAGGCTAGAGGATAGTTAGCCAAGCGGCAAGGCAAGCAAAGAGAGGCAAGCCACAAGGTGAGTGAAGAGGGTTTCTACTTTTTTTTGGTCGAATTATGGTTGGGCTTGAATCTATTTTCTAATGTACACCACAAACTGAATTGCATAAGAAAGAATAGATTAGAGGAGAAGGCGCTAAGATTTATAGTGAACAAAAGCATATAGTATATAATATACATGATTGGTTTAGATTGGAGCAACTCTAAACTCTCAGGACTAAAAACCAACCTACATAGTGCAGGGTCCAGGGGTTCAAGGACCAATGACCAACCTAGCTCCCTAGGAAACCGAACTAGAACCAGCCGGGTTGGGCCAGTTTAGGATTGACCCTAGATCGAAGCTCACCCTTAATATTGATGCTTGAATTTCACCGCTTGAATTAAAGGTATATTTCCAAAGAAAAATCTTTTCAAGGGTCGGATTAGTCATTAAAATGGTATGATTCGATCCTTGACAGAAAAATAGTCAATTTTTATGAAGTCCCGCACTCATAGCATCCTTTTTGCATGTCGAGATGTGGTGCATTACGCGCCATTTGGATTTAGGTTGCATCTTATAAGATTACAAGTTAAAGGTTGAATTTTTAGTGAAATCGAGGAATTTGACCTTTAATAGAACAAACCATCGTCTCCTCGCCCCGCACTCATTTCTTGCAGTAGGTTTCTTTTAAATCTTTAATCCTGGAATATTCAAAGAGACCTTGGGCCTGAATAAGAAAATCGTAATTAACGGTGATTTCAAAGAGCCTCAACCACACCGGTTCACGTTTGGACCCCATCTCCCCCATAATAATTTCGACCCAACTTCTAATCAAATGAAGTCTCAAATGAGCTCAGAAAATTGCAGGTCAGGTATCACGACGACCATCTTCGAGTCTTCTCTTGAACGGTGTATGGCTCATGCACTAATTCCAAGAAAACCTTGTTGAACTCTCTCCCAATTGACGGAGTTGAGATTTGTGAAGGAAGATAAAAATAATATTCTATTCATACTTTCTAACGTAGACAGAATGACGAGCAGAGTTTATCGCCGTTTCATGGACCAATACGCACTAAGAGTTCGATTCTGTCTCGATTCTCTGGAACACGTGCACGACATTCATCACTCGGTCCATCTTGTACGGAATACCACAAATGCTCATGAAAGGACAACCATCTATATATGGCGAAGGGACCCACAATTTTGACATCGGACGCGTTGATCGGTTGGTTTAAGCGTGCGCTTTCTTTTCAAGCCGTCAACTTCTTTTAGAAATGTTACGTACGTCTTGAATTTTGGTCCGCGACCGGAACGCATGATACACCGATATAACCAGTTAACCACGTACTAATAATAATAATAATAATAATAATAATAATAATAGGCTGTAGGCCTACATAGTCACGGGGCCTTGACTATCAGCTGGTGATGTAGGCAAAGGGGTACTTCTACCGATGAGGGCCATCCCTAGTAATTCTTTAGTGGAGTACCCAACGGGATAGTGTTACTTAATTTTACTTATCAGTGCCCACAAACCTCATCCCCTCTCGTTGTGAGTGTATATTTTTCTTCTCCACAACTGAGGAATACCGACTATTTTACATAAAAAAAAAGAAGCTGAAGATTGACAATTTCTCACTTTAATATCATTCCCACACCAAGTTTTTCCTAAAGGGTAAGTGATTTCTTCCTCCATTTGGAAATGGTGGAATGATTAGTTCCCGCCTGTTATAATAAAGAAATATACCTCGGCGAGAGTGCATTTGTTTTACAAAAAAAACTCAAGATTTTGAGAACATTTTCTGAAAAATGATTAATTATGTTGTTTAGAAAAAATTACTTAATGAGCAATATTTTTGTTGTCGATGTCAATTTATACATAACTGTTTCGGTGGATGATGAGGACAATAATTCATTCATATGTGTAAGCAATATAATAGATTATTTTTTGAAAAGCAATTTTCAAATTTTGAGTTTTCAATAAAAAAAAACGTACCATAAATATCAATTTGCAATCTAGTTTGCCAACATACTTAGTATACCAACTCTGCATGTTAAATACTAACTTGTGCATATTTGGTATACCGGCGTCGTAGATTGTCTCTATACATATGCCTATCGCGTTATAGACTTTTAAAAATTCCGGAACATCGTAGTTCATTCGAATCTTTGGAAATGAAAAGAACATGGCTCTTGCAATTTTCATGATGAATGCGTATTATTGTCCAACCTTGATGACTGATCTTATAAGATTGATTTGACGGTTTTAGGTCGGGCTTTGCCGAAATTTGTTAGGACTAAAGTCATCTATCAAGGCCGGATGGGCCCAAGGTCTGTTAAAAAAAACTTTCAAATTAAATCATAAAATTTGCCTTATACAATACTTGAATAAACACTCATTCACGACACTTATATGCTTGATAAATTGAAGCATACATACTATGGATCAAGAAAACATGGAAAATTACAATGAGTTTTTTCTTTTGTATAAGTAAAGGACATATTTATCGAATGGACTTGCCATTCTAGAAGCCTGAAGTGAATAACAACAACATATGTCTTGCGTTTCTTAAAAGGTAAAAGTCTACTTTGGACCCTAAATTAGCATTTTTTTTTTCTCGTAATCAAATCCTTAAACTTTTAATTTGTTCAATCAAGTTCTTGGATTCCCAAGACTTTTTGTAATGAATGAAGTCTGTCAAACTCCTAGGCCGGTTGATTGAAGCTGATGTATCTACTGGAGTGGGCAAGATCTAGCGTGAAAAGAAATTTTGCTACCACGAACTATCAACTAATGTATAGGAATAAAAACTCTGACGATAAAGCCCGCAATCCTATTTAAGTAATGAGATTTCTCTTCATGAACACTGCACTCGAGCTTTCCACATTAAAGCATTTATTGGGTCCAGCAGACACGTCAATCTCAATTAACTATTGTTGGGGGAAGGTCCGGTGGTCATTGTAACGAATCCAAGGTCCTTTAGTGTTTTGGATGTTTTCGGACCATCCGGACGAGGTATTGGGATGATTCTTGGGGAAAACATATTTCTCTATTTGATATGAATTCCCATGCAATTTTTTCTGACATGTGTGTTTAGAGATCTAAATTTTAAACTACATATTTATCTAAAAATTTAAGTTTTTAGAACAGTTGATAATGGCTCACAGTATGGTGACTAATTGCTTTATGCCAGTGTGATACTATGACAGGAGACATAGACTTGTAACTTACATAATTCAGGTGAGCAAATAAAATTAGTTTTGAGCAAATAAACTTATAGGGGTGTTTAGTTAGTTTAACGTGCGTGCCATGTTTATGAGTCTATTAGATTGTGCCGAAAAGCAAATTTGTTAATGGGCCAGCTAGGCCGATTGATTTGCTTCATATGGCCTATATCGAGGCCACTCACCTGTCGGTATTCATTTTATATACCTATTACATGCTTCAAGAAATAGTGAATGGTAAATTATATATAATTTATGCTAATAATTCAGTCAAATTTATAAAAATAGGTTGTTATTACCTCTTATAGTGTCGTTTCTTCACTGGTTGCTTGACATAATCTTTTAAATGAATGGCCTCCTTGGTTTTAAGAAGTATTCTTTCAATGTAAAAAAAATAAGGGAAATAAGAAACCACACTACTATAAAAAAGTATATCCACTCATCTGATAGAAATAAAATATTTGTCTCCATGACCCGCCCTTACTAGAAAGTTTACAGACGAAAAAGATAAATGAATCTATATCTTTCTGGGTTTTTGCGAATTTTAACATTTCAACGCAATTGGTTTTGAAGAGAAGGAAATAAAAACGAGAATTAGTGCACATACGGAAATTCAGTAGCGTGCTTATTTCAGGGCACATGTTTGACAAAGTAATAATAATAATAATTATTATTATTTGTCAGTGGTTTTCGAAAGATGTTGTATTTCCACGTCTACCCGTATAATAATAAACGTAGGATGAGTTCTTGCTGACCCACGAGTCATTTTTCGAACCCTACTGAAAAGAACTCAGCCTCGTTGTCATTGATCGATCAATTTTATGTGGCGCCTAAGAGTGCTAGTATGAATAAAATAAATGAGTTAGGGAAGAGAATAATAATACAAGATTTATAGTGGTTCGGCTTATTTCAAGCCTACGTCCACTCTCCCACGATAACAGCCTTCTTTGCTGGATTCCATTATGCAATCAACAAGAGATTACAACTTCGAGTGCAAACACTTAGTAGTATATTACACTATCTCACTAAGTCACTCTTTTGGTATTTCTCTCACGATTACAAATGTTGAAGCTCTCCAAAGATAAGTGTATGATCGAAGGTCGCTCAGATTTTGGAATTATAAATTCTACGCTCTGTCTCTTACTTGCTCATCGGTCCATGATCTCCTTAAATACTCCTCCACTTCCAAACTACCCGTTGGACAGTATCCCGGAGAATCGTCTTCCAATATACCCATTGGACAGCTCTGTATCTAGAAGATTTGGTAGCCGTTGAGTGACAAAGGTAGAATCCCAAATTGATTTCGATCGCCCATACAAACGGAATCTTGGTTTTCATAAGTAAAGTTTCTTCGTATAGAAAGTTCTTGTCTTCAAGATCCAATCGCCAATCAATCAAATCAATCTTGATGTGGAATCCAAATCAGATCACTAGCCGTTGTATGATTGGGCTTGAGTTACGATTCATCGAATCTAGATGTAAAGTCTGAGTCTATAGACTTTACAATATGAGTCTGTAGACTTTACAATCTGGGTTTGAATATATCTGCTTCTGAACAGATTTAGCTTTAAGGTCTGTACCTAGTTCAGCTTCAGCATAGAGTCTATCTTTGGTTCGGCTTCAAAGATAGAATCTGTCTTACGGTTCAAAGCATTCACGTTCGATCTGGAATTAGTCGAGTTGACAGACTTCGATGTAGAACAGACTTTGACACTAAAGTCTGGCAGTCTTCAGACTTTGACACAGAAGTCTGGAAATCTTCAAAATATACTTTGGACATATGTTACATTCAGTCTTCTGGCCGTCTTCAGACTTTGACAATATCATTTACATGTTTTATTATCTGCATGGTCTATTACTTAACCATTAAATATGTTAGTAGCATTTGATTTATTTTGTCATTTTCAAAACATCATAAGAGATTTCCCTAACAATCTCCCCATTTTTGATGATGACAAAACAATCTCTGAATATGCAGATTTGTAAACATACTTTTAAATCAAAGGATATCAGAAGATAGAAAATAAATCGAGCATAACAATATATAGAAAAAATAATCGCAGCTCAATATTATGCCATAGATAATATAATATCAACCAATCAACACATATGCATATTCATATCTTCTCCCCCTTTTTGTTATAATCAAAAAGCGATAATAATGGATTCACGTAGAGAATAATAACAAATATTTTGCATGAATCACAATTTCCAAAAATCAGCTTTTATAAAGTAAGTCGAATATTAAAGATATGCAATATAGCTCACTTCGATCATATATATCAACAAATATCCAATAAAAATCACGGATGCATCATAAAATGCACGTACCATTTTTGTCATAATAAAATGATAATATCAATAAGAAATTTGTTAATGACAAAATGTTATAAAAGATGCACTAACCGGATTTTTTTGAACAAATTCTGACACATTTACCTTTCATTCCATCCATAATAAGATCACGATTAAGTCAAAAATATTTTTCCAAAATTGATCAAAGCTCCCCCTCAATTTGTTGCCTTTTTGAGATGATCACGATTCTTTCCCTAATCTTTTGAATTTGATTTCTCCCCCAATTGTCGCAAGAGATATTTTTTGATTGCACCAAAATTTGCGTAGATTCGCAATCATCATTCCCTTAAAGAATTTCCTGCAATCAACTCAATTCCCTTTTTAGTATCCATCAATTTGGATCATTCCTTGACGTTAGAGCAAAATATATAATCTCCATAAACAAATATTCTTTCTTAATTCATCATAACAGAGTATTCAAAGAAAGAATATTATGCACAACGATATTTAGAAAAATAAATTCTCACTTAGTCAAAGCACAATAAAATCAGGGAGAATAAAATTCTTGAATATCTAGAAAAAAATATTTTGCAAAATTAGTATAACATAGAATCAGATTTTTACTTTGCAAAATATGACAATTTGAGAGCATAAAATTAAACCAAATAATCTGAATTATCTCAAATAATCACACGTACTAAATCAAATCTTAACTCACAAATCACAAAAATAAATCATACGATTCTTTCTTCCATAAAGCAAAATATGATCATTATAAAATCTCAATCAACCAAGGATATATCGAATATCAAGCATAATGAGAATTATTGCCCAAATCAAATTGAGAATAAAAAATTTCCTTACCAAATCCTCTTTCTTCTTTCTTCTTTATATCCTGCAAAAATAACTTATCTTTTCTTTGGTACCCATTTTTTCTTGATAGGTCTCCAGACTTTAGGACAATCCTCGATTTCTTTATCGGATTCGAGTCGTGTCTAAGTCAAACTCTAATTCGAGTCTATGTCCGAGTCGACTCAGATTCTGAATGTGCCGTCAAGCATATATTTTCTTGCTCATCATCTTCTTTCATGATTCTTTTCTGGTCATTCTGCTTGTATTGATTTCTTCCATCGAATTTCCTTCCATTTCTACTCAGCTTTTTAAATTTCTTGACCATAAAGGCAAGTTCTTCATCGTCCAAGTCATTTTCTGAGTCTGTTTCATCAAAAACAACATTAGATATTAAAGCGATGGACTTCTTACCTTCGGGATCTTCATCGTTGAGTTGCTCCACTTCATAGGATTGAAGAGTGCCGATCAATTTATCAACGGAAAGTGGCATAATCCTTTGAGTCTCCTGAATTGAGGTCTTGATATGGTTCCAATCTTTTGAGAGACCTTGCAAGAGTTTGTTGACCTTCATTGGAGAAGAAATAGGCTGACCTTGATATGCCAAACCATTTACAATTTCTGTAAAACGGCTGAACATATCTCCAATTGACTCTCCTTGCTTCATCTTGAAGGATTCATATTTACCGAGTAGGAAGTTTACTTTTGTCTCTTTTACACGATCGGTCCCTTCATATGTAACATGAAGTTTATCCCAAACTTCTTTTGCTATTTCACATGAAAAGATTATGTTATATTCAGCAAGAGACAAAGCGCAATATAAAGAATAAATTGCTTTCGCATCAAAAGCTTCTCTTTTGGACATCTCCGTCCGAGACATAGGGGCGGGGGGTTTTGTTTCTTTGTCTTTGCCATTCTTATTTGATGTAGACGCAGCAATGGGGTTGATTCCTCTTTCCACAACATTCCATTGTAAGAGATCTCAGGATCTTAGGAATGCTTTCATTTTGTTCTTCCATACGTCGTATTCCTTTCCATCAAAATATGGTGGCCTTGTGTTGCTTTGCCCTTCCATAAGTCCTGGTGCCAACATACTAGCCATAAAGAATCTTTAGCTCAAAAGTAAAGACACTTTTATAAACCGAGCACTTGGCTCTGATACCAATTGAGAGTGCTAGTATGAACAAAATAAAGGAGTTAGGGAAGAGAATAAGAACACAAGATTTATAGTGGTTCAGCTTATTTCAAGCCTACGTCCACTCTCCCACGATAACAGCCTTCTTTGCTGGATTCCACTATGCAATCAACAAGAGATTACAACTTCGAGTGCAAACACTTAGTAGTAGATCACACTATCTCACTAAGTCACTCTTTTGGTATTTATCTCACGATTACAAACGTTTAAGCTCTCCAAAGACAAGTGTATGATCGAAGGTCGCTCAGACTTTGGAATTATAAATTCTACGCTTTGTCTCTTACTTGCTCATCGGTCCATGATCTCCTTAAATACTCCTCCACTTCCAAACTACCCGTTGGACAAGTATCCCGGAGAATCGTCTTCCAATATACCCATTGGACAGCTCTGTATCTAGAAGATTTGGTAGCCGTTGAGTGACAAAGGTAGAATCCCAAATTGATTCCGATCGCCCATACAAACGGAATCTTGGTTTTCATAAGTAAAGCTTCTTCGTATAGAAAGTTCTTGTCTTCAAGATCCAATCGCCAATCAATCAAATCAATCTTGATGTGAAATCCAAACTAGATCACTAGCCGTTGTATGATTGGGCTTGAGTTACGATTCATCGAATCTGGATGTAAAGTCTGAGTCTGTAGACTTTATAATATGAGTCCGTAGACTTTACAACGGGTCGAACATATCTCGTCGAATAGATTTAGCTTTAAGGTCTGTACCGGTTCGGCTTCAAGCATAGAGTTTATCTTGGTTCAGCTTGAAGATAGAATCGTCTTCGGTTCAAAGCATTCACGTTCGATCGGAATTAGTCGAGTTGACGAGACTTCGATGTAGAACAGACTTTGACACTAAAGTCTCCGCGGTCTTCAGACTTTGAGTCTTGAGTCTGGCGGTCTTGACTTTGACACGAAGTCTGGAAATCTTGAGAATATACTTTGGACATATGTTACGTTCAGTCTTCTGGCCGTCTTCAGACTTTGACAATATCCTTTACATGTTCTATTATCTGCATGGCCTATTAATTAACCATTAAATATGTTAGTAGCCTTTGATTTATTTTGTCATTTTCAAAACATCATAAGAGATTTTCCTAACAGCGCCATATATCATAATTAATGAAGTGATATGAGATGTGAGGTTCCATCAGCATCCGCTCTTCCCTTTTGGCATATCTAACAGGGAGAACTGTTTGCATCATGAGAACATTAAAATATTAAAACACGCTTTTATCTAATATCTTAAACTTTTAAAACAGTTAACAATAATCCCATAAAATCTTTTATCACAAAAGAGCTAGAAGTTATGGGTTTAAATATTTCCAAACCTCTTACTTGCTTGCCATATACATGAGTGTACGCTTAGTCTTAACCCAAAGTTCAGCTCATGAGGGGAAATGTTAGATATGTAAATATCAAATCATGTTTTCGTGTAACGGTTTAAATTTATAGAACAAGTGGTTGTGATTCCACAAAATATCACAAACATTACTCAAAAGGAACACCTAATTCCAACACATAATTAATCATATTTCTGGACATTGAATATAAGGACCTTTTTTAGACCCTTACCATAAACTTATAAATATATCTTATGTCCATACATGAATAACCTAAGCAGGGCACATTTTTCTTTTCACACACACACATATTGCACGTGTGCATGTTTCTCGCAATTGAATATGCAATGAAACAGATATACAAAAAACAAGCAGACAGATGATACAAGATTGGAGGAAGGTTGGATCACTTGAATTTACTTTCTTAGCAGCAACCTCATGATCCATTCTTTGGCTTCCTCAATTTTCTGCTTACAATCACAGATAAATGTTGTCTGTTCACTTGTGTGAATGTCAATCTGGCAAAATGTGGCAAAACGCTCGCAATTGTTGTTGATTAGGCTGTAGTTGCCTAAAGCATTATCAACGTAAAGCTTGTGAGCCTTATCAATGACTTGATAGGACAAGTTGGTTTCAAGTAACATGGTGCAAGTTCCTCGTCTTGCGAGCTTATACCCTAGTGCTGGTCATCCGTATCCATAATAGTGAAGGGATCGAAGTTTTTTACCATCCCGCCGAAAGCAATCGAGACAAGTTTGGACGACCTCATGATCGATGGTCTCTTGGTATTTACATTTTGGGTAGGGAGGCAAATTTTTTTGCTTGCAAGCCAACATAAATTCTCGTCATATATACAAGTGTGGAACATGCTAAGGAATCAAATTTTAATCCAAGTGAATGAAGATGAACTTTTGGCTGGGGACCATCTTGGCGTGAACTTTGGAACATGTAAGAAATAATCACAAACTTCTGTTTTTAGCAATCTAAATATTCTAATGGGTTTTGTTAGTATAACAGTCTTTAGACAATTGTGAGAGTAATAACGTGTTGTGAGCCACAAATCCTTGAAAAATAAACACAAAAAATCTACCGGCTAAAAGCAAGGACAGAATAAACAAAAGGGAAATATTTTTAGAACTTTTTCACGCCTTTTCTCTGGCGATAGGAATCAGATATGGATTGCCTTGAAATGAAAGAAAATGGAAACGAAACCGTGGGGATGGATTTTATCATTTATTTTGGGCTGAGGGAAAACGTTTAAGTTTTTCTTTGGGAGAAATGGCATGGGGAGGTGAACTCCAAAAACCGCGAGTGCAAATACTAACCAGTGCACTTATGGCAAGAATTTTGATTGCTTAAGAAAGATTAATGCGCAGTCAACCCAACTGTCCGCTTGCCTTGGTCTTGTTTTATGGGTGCATTTGATTCATCTTTTAGGAAATACCTAATAATAAAGCAAAATGTAATTTTTTTTTTCAATTATAATTCACTTTTGCATTGATAACATGTCACGTCAAATTTCTCTAGTGCATCGGATTTTCTATTCCTTGAGGATTCAAGATTACTTCAGTAAAATTCATAATAATCCGTCCCGCTTGCATAATGCTTCACTTTGGATATGAAAAAGAAAGAAATGCCTTCATGCATGGACATGTTGTCCAACCTTGACGACTGATTTTACAAGATTAATTTGACGGATTTAGTTCGGGCTTTTTTAGGCCCAAAGTCATCAAACGATGCTGTATGGGCCCAAGGTCTGTTCAGTTAGACCCAAACCGATTGCTTCGTTACGCTATTGTGGACATTCAAGAAAATTTCAAAGGAAATCATAAAAATTGCCATTTTCTTCACGTTGCATATATACTTATTCATAACAGAAAAATTGTCCAAAAAATCCTAAACCGATTACACTTTTTGCCAATTCAGTTCTAAACCTTTTAGTATTGTCAATTTAATCCTACACTTTTTCACATTTTACCAATTAAGTCAATTTAGCTAATTTTGGCTAGAAATTGCTGACATGAATGTTGATATTGCCACGTAGGACTGTTGGCGTTGATATGGACAGTTTTTAATAATCTTTTAATATTTCTTGAATTTTTAATATTTTTTCTATTTTTCTATTTTTTTTTCCTTTAGTTTTTTTTTTAGCTTTCTTCTTTTCCTTTTGCCAACGGCCGGCTATCGATCATGGCTGGCCAAGCAAAGGTGAGCCCTGGTGAGAGTAGCCCTCGCCTAGGCCAAATTTGGCGAGGTCAGCCCTCACCAAGGCTAGGGCAGCCTCATCGGGTGTCAACCGAGGGCTCCCCTCACTAGTGAGGTCAGCCCTCACTATGCCAAGGCGGCCTTGCCAAATTTGGCTTGGGGGAGGGCAACCCTGGCCTTGCCCAACTGGGCCTCACCTATGGCAGGTGAGGCCAGTCGGCAAGCCATGGCCAATGGTTGGCCATCGACAAAAGGAAAATAAGAAAGTTAAAAAAAAAAAATCAGAAAAAAAAAATAAAAATTCAAAAATTTTAAAAAATGTTATTAAAAATTATTAATGTCATCATCGGCAATCCTACGTGACACCGTCGGTGTCTTCGTCAGTGATTTCTTACAAAAATTGATTGAATATACTCAATTGGTAAGAAATGAAAATATTTAAGATTGAATTGAGATAATTAAAAGGTTTAAGTTTGAATTGCAAAAGTGCAATAAAATAAGGACTTTTTGGATAATTTTCTCCATTCATAACACTTAAATGCTTGATAAGTAAATCACATCTGTTAATTGTAAAGCTTTTCAGATTTTTGTGTGGTGAAATTTTGCATGAAGAGTACGTGAAAAAGTAAATCAACGTCCGTCCTTCGTAAAGCCTTCGAGGTTTTGTGTGTTGCGGAAATTTATATGGAAATTAGGAAAAATATGAAGGAATGACGACTTGAGGATCTGTCTCTTAATGGGCCATAGAACTTTGCCAGGCGAGAGAAAGCTGTGCACTTTTTGACAAGGACAATACAACAATTTTAACTTGCTGGCCTTGAAACGTCGCGCGATGATGATCCTCATAGTAAAAAGACAAAAAGATGGATACAAAATCCTGAGAAGAAGATTATAAAAATGAATAAAAGGAAATTCTCAAATCTATCTATCTACTAGGCTAGTCAAGAGATGGGGGTCTCTCAGGACCTTCCTCGAAAGGCCGTGCTTTCCCTGTTTCTCTTTACTTAAAAAAAGAAAAAAAAGAAAAGAAAAGAAAAAGAACAGAGTACAGAATTTCTCATCTCCATTTTCTACATTGATCTTTAAAGTCAAAGATGCTTCCCCCCTCCCCCCGACCAATCATTTCTCTCTAAAGCATTTAAAACCTTCACGTATCCAAATTTAATAATATTCTTAAATATAATGACATTCATGAAACCATAATGATTATCATGATGCTAAAGAAGCGATGATATATTTAAGTTATTAGTAAATATGTTTGGACAGTATCCAAGCTTTGCTTGTGATTTATTTTTGTTGGAATTTAGAAATCGCCGTAGGTCCAAATATTTGATGTATTCAGAGCTCAAGAGTAGAAACCGGAATCTTTTTTTTTTTTTTAAAGGTACTTTTTAGTCAATGAAAAGGTAATGATTATACTTAGAATATCCCTAATCTTTTTTTTTTTTTTTTTTTTTTTTTTTGGAATGTCCCTAATCAGTAACATCCCCCCTACTCAGTAACATCCCCCATCGGCCGCACGGCAGACGGCAAGAGTCCAACTGTCACGACAAAAGCTAATATAAAAAATATTTCTTCACCCTCGTGGGGCTCATCCTATCACTTTCATGCAGAAAACCAGAAACAAAAATGCAAGGATATTTCCTTTGTCTCTTTCAGATAATAACAATAGGGCCAACTCAACCAACTTCAGTTTATCTTAAAATTAATATTATGAAAATTCTCAAACTTGTATATTTATGACAAATTTACTTCAAACTAAACTTTTTGATCATGAAAATCTAAATTGGTATACTCATGACAATTTACCAAAAACTAATTTTTTAATAATATAAAACCCTGAAATTGATATATTTGTAATAAATTTACCTTTTTATTAGTTTATGTTAAATTGGATCTTTTAAAAAATGGAGAGTGAAATCCCAAATTGGTACACCGGTCAGTTGCCTTGTGTCATTCAATTAAGTAATTTGATGGTAAAATTTAATTTATGGTTTTTTGTGGTCAAAAAATTAGTTTAGGATAAAGTTGTCATATGTGTATAATGTTTTTTTTGGATTTTTTGTGGTACTAACCCTTAATTTTAATTGTAACTAAAACCATGTGTTTTGGCACTTGTTATTGTATGGTAATGCAGTATAAGAATATGGATTTTATACCTAGCTGAATTTAACAAAGCGGTGCATGAAGAAGATCACGCGGCATATATATATATATCACACACTAAATGATATATGAGCTGTGCATTGTTGTTACACTCTATGTGAGCTAATAGTCCATCCATAATTGTTTATATGTTTGATGCCCCTAAGCTTACGATATGAGAAGGCATTGGACTTTATTCTACAAATGGGTTATTATTACATCCTATATAAGTCGACTTTTCACTGGCTGCATGACACAGTTTATTAAGTGAATGGCGTCCTATATGTCAAGAAGTATCCCTTCAAGATTAGAGAAACGGAAAAAGAGAGAAGAAACAAACAAAATTGCCAAAAAAAATAAAAAAAAATCATATATCCACTCATGCCTCCATGACCTGCTCTTACTTCTCAGCTTATGGACAACAAAGGGCGATCGTGCATTCTCAAATATGATAATTTATAAGTGATATTAAGGATGTGAGATTCCATCAGCACATTTGACTTGGGATGACCTTAGGCCTATGTTCATCAGGGACACCAAACGCCAACGAGTAGCTGCTTATGAAAACGAACAGAGAATACAAGAGTGGAGGAAAGCTGAATCACATGGACTCTGTTTCTCTGCAGCAACGTCATGGTCCATTCTTTGGCTTCCATAAATTTATGCTTGCAATTCCCTATTAAATGCTGTTTGTTCACTTGCAGGATTGTCGGTCCGGCAAAACGCTTCCAGTTGTTGACAAGGCTGTAGTTGCTGAAAACATTGTTAGCGTGAAGCTTGTGAGAGATTTCGACGACTAGATGGGGCAATTTGGTACCGGATAACGTGGTGCATATTTCTCGCTGTGTGAGCTTAAACCCTAGTACTGGCTACCCGTAGTCATAATAACGAAGGGATTGGAGTTTTTTGCCATCCCCCTCGAAGCAAATGAGACAAGTTTTGATGACTCCACGCTTATTAGTTGCCTGTCACTCACATTCTGGGGAGGGAGGCCAAGGAAGAAATTTATTATTATATGTCTTTCTACTAGAACATAACAAGTTCATCGCGAGGCGAGCGAACTACAGTACTTAATCGCACCGAGGCACTAATCATAAATAAAGGCCATATAATGGTCCACTAAGAAGATTTGAGTGCATCAATTAGCATTAATTCATGGTGTCAGAAAGTTTTAAAAAAAGAAATTAAAAAACTGATAGGTGACGTTGAATATTTTGGTTAAGGATTTTTTTGTCTCTCATTGCCTACTTACCAAAATATGTTGTCTTTGAAATAAGATAGCTTAATTCTTTCATCTCGCATGTCTCCATTTTGATAATAAATTATATAGAATTGATTGAAGAAGTAGAGAGAAACCATTTGTGCATAAAAAAACATACAAAATCCATTCCTCTCACAAGCAAGTCAAATTAAAAATGATACATGGATCTCATGAGCAAGTCAATTTAGGAATAATATGTGGGATTTGATGAACAAGGTGGATGCAAACGCAGAATAAATTGGAGCAGAACCTGAACTCTGATACATAATTGAAAAGTCCAACAAAAAAACTTAAATTGATAGATAGTAAGAGATCTAAATTTTATAGTCAAGTGATATGGGATATTTCAATATACATTGCTGATTAAAGATTAGTATATTGAGAAAAATAAGAGGTGGGATTTGTCGTTGATGAGATAGAATTGGGGGAAGAGAAAAGGTTCGACCTTCGGATAGGTTTCTAATTAACTCATACTTACAAACATTATCAATTCACCAAATCACACAAGAAATGTAAATTCGAAAGATTGAGCCGTGTGATCTTGAGGGCCAAAGAAAAGGGAAAAAGACAAAAAAGCAAAAGCCGCTTTTGGCGATTTTTTTTTTTTTTTTTTGTTGGTAATATTAGGTTTTCTCTTTGGCCAAACGAAAGTTGGTTAATTTCTCGAGAAAAAAAAAAAGAAAAGAAAAAAGTGAACCCGGACTCTTGATAAATGACGAGGGCGAGGAGCCATGACCTAGAGACAAGACTCAATAGATTATTAGAATCATGGAATTAAGTGTTTTGCATTTTCATTATGGATTTAAGCATAAATTCTTGAGAAAACTTCCTTTGATTCTAATGTACTCCATCCAAGTTCATGATAAGAATACACAAATTGTTTCTCACTCGATCGCTTGAAAACATTAAGATAGTGATAGAACTAGACACATATACAATTGTACCTTATTCTACTTAATTTTCTAAGGTTTATTTGTTGTTTGATACTTTGTGGTCTTTATAAATCAGAGAGCATCAATTCAACTAATTGTCCTTTTCTGGAATGTGCATATGATCATCGAGTTTCAGATCTTGAGGGCATAACTCCTCCAAATCATTCTCTTTCACATATTATAGTTTCTCCTCGACCTAGTCCAATAAGTTCAGAACATGCTACCTCAAGGACCAGATCCTCAGAAAGATAGAAAGACAAGAGAGAAAAAGCTATTACCGTTGAGAGATCATAGACCAAAATTAAGAAAGTTCGATGTAACATGATGGGGATTAAAGACCTGATCCTGATCCCCGCAAAGATAAACTTCTAGAAAGTAAAACCTCACCATTAAAACACCATACCCTAATGACGAAGAAGATCATGTATATTTCAAAAACTCACGTTTCTAATTAGTTGTGCTTCATTAGAGAGACTTATAAAGTTTTGAGGTCCCACAAAGGAATATTATCATCTCAGCCATGTGCGTCCATTTCGATTTGAATGTGGATGATGACATGTCACACAAGTGCCCTCACTGCTTTTCAACCCAAAGTTCGCTTGGTGATGGATTTTTGCAAATTTTCAACACCATGAGAGAGGCTTTTTCCTCTTTGTTTATTCAGCGAATTCTGGACCTGCTTAGTTGCACATTAGCATGGAGAAGAATTTAGAAACTCCAGGGGGAAAATTTATGTGTTTGGGTTGCATGTGAGGGTGGGGACGCAGGCAAAGGTTTTTTTTTTCCCTTAAATTTATTTATTAAAGTAAACAAATCTAATTCAAATCTTTTCACTGATCATATCAAAGGTCCTTTATAACGCGGATATTACCTGAAAGACAAACAACTTGTGCATTTATCAAGATCGATATAAATCAGTGATAATTTTATCAACATCAAATATATAGGAGGTTTTCTCAAAACATTTTACTTTTGTGAACTAGAGATTTGATGGATACGTAAATTTGATTATACTAAATAAATCTAACGCCTTTTAGTACCTTTTCTTTTTATTTAAAAAAAATACTTGGCAATTAGTCTTGTTCAATTTTAATCTTAAACCACTAAAATGCAATGGATGATAATATGGGTGCGCAACCATGAATTTAATACTCAGAAAATAAAATAAATAAAGTGCAAGATAATAATCAGACCTAAAAAACTTAAGTAAGTCAAGTCAAAGTTTTATCTTAATAGAGTTACTACAAGCCACTAATGAAAATATGAATGCAACATCATGCATGAATTAATTATTAACGTGAAACATATGCTAACAATTTTAAATTAACATGAATACACTTTAATCTAGATTCTATGTTTACATGAATTATAATTTTATCATGCATGAATTAAACTAATGAAATGTGGCGCAGATGTAGTCTATATATGATCTAATTCTAATGGCGGGCAAAAGAATCATGAACTAATCTAACATGACATGCAAATCATGTTAGATTAAATTGAATCCAACCTATATGCAATTCTAATGACATGAATAGAAATAAGATGTCTCCATGACATGCTCTTACTAGACAGTTTATGAACGAAGAAGATCGGTTATGCATCAGTCCACACTAAGCCGTTCTAAGCGAATTCTCGTTGGACACTTGTCAACCCGTGAGTCATTGACAAACCCAACTAAACAACCTCAACTCTTTTTATCATTGATAGATTAATTTCATGTGGAACTGAACATTTCCTTTTTCACCATATATCATAATTAATAAGTGATATTAGAATGACGGATTCCATCAACATATTTGACTTAGGATGACCGTAGGCCTATGGTCACACGGAACGCCAAACGCCAATGAGTAGTTGCTTATAAAACAAACAGACAGAAAATACAAGATTGGAGTAAGGTTGGATCAGTGGAATTCAGTTTCTCCGCAGCAATTTCTTGGTCCATTTTTTAGCTTCCTTAATTTTGCGCTCACAATCACTAACAAATGCTGTTTGTTCACTTGCACGAATGTTGGTCTGGCAAAATGTGGCAAAATGCTCGCAGTTATTGTTGATGAGACTGTAGTTGCCAAAAGCATTGTTAGCATGAAGCTTGCGAGCCGTATCAACAACTTGATGGGGTAATTTGGTATCAGGCAACGTGGTGCAAGTTCCTCGCCTTGTGAGCTTAATATCTAGTAGTGGCCACCCGTATTCATAACGGTGAAGGGATTGGAGTTTTTCACCATCCTGCCGGAAGCAATCTAGACAAGTTTTGATGACCCCACGCTCGATGGTCTCCTGGTATTCACATTCTGGGCAAGGAGGTATAATTTCTTGCTTGTGGCTAGTCTTGGACAATATTGGGCATATGTTTTTTCGGCTCTGTGTTCGAGTGAAGTGAATCACGTTGCCATCACCGACATAAATTCCTGTCATATATATGCGTGTGGAACGTGATTAAGAATCAAAGTTTAATTCAAACGTATGAATATGAACTTTTGGTTAGGAACGATTCTGGAGCGAGCTTAGGAACATGTTAGAGATAATCACAAGAAGGATTCGATATCTAAATGAATGTCTAATCTTTTGTTTGGCCCGTTAATTATAAATGAAAACTGTTGTGGTTCCAGCTCAGCTTCTAGAATTCTCACTCCAGCTTTCCACCCAAGGAAAGACACAAAAATTCCACGCACTAAAAGCGAGGACAGAATCTAGAGAGGAAAAGAAAATCATCTCCCCCGAGTAATCGCAGATGTACATTTAGAACAAGTTTGGACTTTGGGGTTGTTGAGCTTCTCGGCAGCCATGTTGCACGCACATGTAAATAGTGTCATGAAAGTCATAAATTTGAGAATTGATATGTTGTGTAATAGTTAATATATCATAGTTAGATTATAAACTATTGGCTAAAGTTTTTGAGTGAAGATGAATTTAATTGGATATGTTGATGGGCTTAAGTTTGGGTTCTCTCTTGGAGATCCTCTCAAATGAAGGTATCAAAATTTTGCTTGCATACCAAAAAACAGTTGCAGAGCCGATGGTTATTTAATGGCCTACTCTCAATGTGTATTGTGTTTGGAAATATCTTAAGGAAAGAATTTCGTGAGCAATGTGGTTTCTGACCAGCCTTCATGGTTGGGTCTAGCAAAAGAGGCATGTCATGATGGTGGGCATTCTGGTGTAGCAATATTGTTCCAATGGTAGCCTTCATAGTTCAATCTAGAGAAAGAGACCAAGGATGAAGAAGAGTATTATCTTTGCGATCCTCGCAAGGCAACAAAGTGGAGATTTAAATTGAGACGTACTAATGAAGTAAGATACTGAACTAAAGGAGTGTAGACTTATACATTTGAGGAAAAAATTGTTAAGATACACGTGTGAGTTATGTTAGAAAAATTTTACATCGGAGAATTGGTGTGACATGAAGTAATTAATATATGTGAATTGACCCATAATTCATTATCTTAAACTTTTGGGTGGAGGTGGTTTAATTGACTATGTTAGACCTTGAATTTGATCTTGGCTTTGGGTTTTTGGATTTCTTGTAATTTAAATCTTCGAAAAGCACTATTTTTAAAACCTAGCCATGTAAGTCATGGTCCGAAAGAAGACATGCTCCAATCAAAATCAATTAAGTGAGCATTATCTCTATGTTTGCTCGTGTCCTGCCTCCAGACTATAAATAATTAATATAGTCTGCCCGACAAAAACAGTAACAATCTTTCCTCGACAGAATGATAAAGTTTCTCCATTTCATTCTCATTACGTAACATTGTTTTGCTTTTGACTCTTCTTTATACCATTTACCTGTTCTAGTAAACTAGAGCTTCTTCGGCTACATATTTTGTGGTGATTGTAGTCTCTTAAGTACAATCAGTACGGTCTCATTCGTTGTGAATGGAAAAACATCATAATCAATTTTATGGAGAGAGTGCTTCCAATCAGACCTTTCCAAACACGATTTTTATTAATGTTTCATGGCTGAGCATTACGCTCTTTTACGGTTGATTGGTTGGGGTGTGTGAAGCCATGTTCCGGGAAAATATTCTCTCTCCACCAAGAATCTGGGGTTTCAATATTGTTATTAGAACCTTTCATGCCATCTTCTCTGGCGAGATGGCATATGGGACTGAATCTAGATATGAGTTGCCTTGAAATAAAAGAGGAGGAAATGGGAGGACAGTGCAACCGGGGATGGATTAATCTCATCCTTGGATTTGCTACAAGTACTCATCTTTGTAGTCATTTTATTCTCTGGTGGTTTCAATATGGCCTTTGCTAGTATAACAGTCTTTGGCTTACTATGAGAATAACAGTTTATTGTGAGCCACAAATTCCTAAAGGAATGGGCTCCACAACAATTTATAATGATTTATTATTTGATTTTTTGTAGTCTAAAATAGATTGTTATTCTAACAATAGATTCAATACAGCAGATGATCCATTGGGAAAACGGATTGGCCATTACAAGAAGGCAGAAAATGGAGTAGCGCAATCAACAATATGATGGGGACTCACCATGATGGCTGTAGAAGCCATATAACCCATATCTATAAATGTGATCTCCAAGTCTCAGATCTTCGGGTCTCACCACTTTCCACATCATCTGCATCAGTAGCCTCAGCACCTTGTTGATGATCTCCGTCACCATCTTCTTTTATGGACCTTTCACTCTCTTGGACTTGTTGTTGCGCTGATTTACCCGCAAAACAAAACCCAAAATAAAGATATACATATTGGGATGGAGAGCTCAGATGATCATCCCAGTTAAGAGAAGAACAAGAAAACTGAGGATGGGGAAGCTAAAATGATTACCTGCCCTGCCAAAAAGTCGATGGCGGCGATGATGAAAACGGAGGAGAAAGAAGAAGACAGAGGAAAGGCAAAGGAAGAAGTGAGTGAGAATGAACAGGGGGAGAGTGGGCAAATGGCGATGAGGTTATGGCATGAAGGGTTCTGAGAGAGAGAGAGAGAGCTCTTCCAAGTGAAGTCTTGCGACCCTTTTTGGTACGACTTAGGTTCTTTTTGTCCTCAAGTGCGCGTGTAGAGAGAGAGAGAGAGAGAGAGAGAGAGAGAATGGAGGTTTTGGGGATTTATTCAAGGAGTTACATAGACAGGAGTTTTGTAATGTGGTGTGAGCATTTTGTATATAGCTTCGATTGGTCAACAGACATCTTTTGTTTGCATTCTGATGATCAAGATGTACACTGCACATATAATTCTTAATATACGACGATTTCACTTTTCTATAATTCTAACATGACTAATCTCAAATCAAGTACTCTCTCTATACATGTATCCTTTAGATGGACCTTGGTGCATAAATTTGTACCAATCTTTTTTTTTTCTTTTGAGTTCTTTGATTGATGGGGCGGTATTCTCTATTCAATTGATAGATCCGAAAATTCACTCAACAAAATGTCGTTCGTGGATAGGAAAGCAAAGAGGAGGATGAGGCTGTGCTTGTTATTCTTCTTTCCACATCTCTCCAACTTGCAATGTTTATAGTTTTAGTGAGACTTGATTCAGCGTGTTGAGGGCCCCGACAAGATGAGACATCTTGGTACTTGATTGAAAGCCAAATATGTTTCACCCTAAAGTCAACATGATTTACAAAACGCCATTCAGATTCTATTTGATTAAAAGTTAAATATCTAAACATTTTTGTAAACAATAAAAACATTTTTCGTTTCATTCATTTTAGTAAATGATATAAGTGATTATTTTTTTTGGAAAATGTTTTAAAAATCATCCATATTTAGCGAAAAAGACAGAGCCTCGATCTATAATGTATCATCTATTATCGGACCACCACAAGGACCATGTGTTCGATTAGACAGAAAGACGATTGCACATACATACATATGGATAGTCGATTAGGTCAAACAACACTAGATGTGATTAGTGCGTATGAGTTTTGATTACTAGTTGAGTCATTAGAAAACAAAAAACTATACTGTTTACAAATCGAAAAAAGAAAAAAAAACGTAATTTGTGTATCTCTACTTTCTAAACACATTTTCTTGGGATAGCATAAGATCGAAAACCTTCGGCATGATTAATTTCCATGGATGCAAATAAACCTTCTCATTTACTTAGTTTGTTGTTTATGTTTCTATATTTGCAAAATTTATTCAGTACATACCAACATAATAGGACATAATATTCACTGATTAAAAAAGAAAGCAATTGTAATGACTTGGTCTAACAAGAGCGAGGTGTGGTCATCGGGGCCCAAGGGTTTGAACAGTATTTGGTTTCTAGCAGGTTTCTAGGATGGCAAGAGGATAGGAATGAATCAATTTATGGACCAAATGGGAGGAGCAATTGTAAGATATATATGTGAAAACTAAAATTAACTTACAGGATGATGTGTCAATGCTTAACTTTGGAATTCCAGAGTTAAGCTTAACTCCAAAGTTAAACATGTTTAGAGCACTCCTAAGATGGGTAACCTCGTGAGAAGGTGCCCACTTTTATGCCAAATGACAAAATTGACCGGTCAAGGTGGACGATACCTTAGTGAGTTAATGCATGGATGTCACATTATTTGTTGATCAAATGCAAATCTAATCAGCACCTTTTCTTAGATCACAAATACAATTCGGGATAGCAAAGCTGGCAGCTGAAAGAGTTCATTAAGCCTTCAAAAGGTGATAAAATAAAACAAAGTGAGTAAGAGCATCAGTTAGTAGTTCCATAAATAGTCTATTAACTTCTGCATAAAATCAAAAGCAGTAGTACATGAGCAGCTAAAGAAACATTTATAACGACAAACACCTAAAGATAGTATGTTCAAACTAGGAAATAATAACAATAAATGATGATCCTACCCTAAAGTAATGAATTCTAACTAACAATAAGAACAAATATATTTGAAATCCTAAATATACTAAAGATAAGATGATACGATAAAAATCTCCTGTACAACTATTAAACCGTCTCCTGTCATTCTCCTTCACGTGGAAAAACTCATTCTGTTGAGTCATATGCACCTCAGCTAGTAAGAATATTCGACCTCAAATTCCAAAGTGCTAGTAAATTATTATACTTTGCCGTGCTATCAATTCTGAATCTTTGTGACGATTCACATACGTACCCCCTTCTAGAATATTTCAAAATTAAATATTATATTTGTTTCCTCCAAAGTGATGTGATATCGCAAAATATATATATTTTTTTGTGATAAAGTATTTTCCTTAGCAATTTTAACAGCTTCCAGTGTTCTTCTCAAGGCGTTTCCTTTTCATGCAAAACGATAGTTGTAAACATAAACAAATGATATGGCAAATGCGTGCGCAAAAGGACAAGATGGGCTGCTTCGCAGGGACCTACCAAACGCCACTGCGTTTTTCTTTCAAAATACAATAAAGCGGGAGATTGAGCTGACGCTCTTACGTACCGAAAACGCCCCGACTGATCATATTTGGGTTGAGCTCTCGTATAACTACGTAGCGAGGAGAAGAACAAGCAACCTTCAGGATTTAAGAAGCTAACATGACTAATTACTCGACCTTGTAACACCCGAAAACATCGGACAAGTGGCAGTGCCAAAAGGTCAGATGGCGGACGGCGAGAACGGAGTACAAGGATGACTTTGGCGTCTTCGGAAGGAAGAGAGGACGTGAAAGAGAACAGAGTCGCTGAGAATAGACTGAAGAGAGAGTCTGGGTCGATGCTTCTTGTAATGGGGGACAGAGGAGAGAGAGGACATTGACGCCAGATACGCAAGTGGCGGGTCTAGATCCTTTGGAGCCCACGTCAAGTCCCCGCCGTCCCTTAAACTGGGAAAATGACTTCTCCTTTTGAAATAGAAAAAGATCACGTTTCCAAACATAATAAATCTCTCAACGACCTCCAATTTCTTTCACCTTCTTCGATACTCATTATTTCAAACGAGATTCGAACATCCAAATACGTTTGCAGTCACACATTTTTGGTATGCCGTCATACAAATGAGGGCTAACAATTTTCCTTCAAAATAATCAAACTGATATTTATGATAAAATATTTTTCTTTATCATAAAATTTTATATGAAATTTTATACAAAACAAACACACCCTAAATTGATTATAATATGAGTTGCCAATGAATTTGGCATTTTTTGGACAATTTTTTCTGTGCAAGCAAACCATAGCAGCGAAAACCACTTGACATGGCACCTCGCTGAACGGAAGCACTGTGTTTAGCCAATTTAAAAACGTTGAGATACCTAATTGGGTACTTAATTATAAAAAAATGAGTAAAAGTTCAGGTATTCGCAATGTCATTATTCTTTTTTTTTTTTTGCAGGATATCTAAATCTTTCGACTAAGCTTATCCACATATGCATAATAAACATAAGTTTATTCAAAGTAGGAGATATGGTGAGTAAACATAACGCCTGTTATTTCCAAATCAAAACCCTTAATCGTTGAGCCATTCTCATAAACTTTTCCCCTTTTGTTTCTTTAATCCCTACGTCTCCCCTGGGAGCATGAGCAAAGCGAGCAGCCAAGGGAGCTGAACCCTGACCAGGTGAGAGGTGGGGACACCTGCGACTTTTTAATGGACGGTGGGCGCGGCTTTTTAGCTATGATGTTCACTAAACAATCAGGAAAATCGAAATGTAATTTGCCGCAACATGTCAAAAGATTCCCCGACTGAGATTTTTATACTGTACACTTTCTTCACTTTGTCGTCGTGTGGAAATGCGAGATTTTATGTCTGCTTTGAAAGGGTTCCACACGTGGGAACGTTCCTGATTGGATGCACGGGCCATCCCATTTCTACATTCGGCTTGCGGTTTGATAGTTCCTAGGGTTCTTCCCCACGAGAGAGCATCAATCTGACTGGCTTTCTGTACCACCAAAAGTAATAACGTCCACCATTATTATGGGGGCGTCACTAAAACAATAACGGCGTCCCCAATTTTCTGCCATCCTCGATTCTCCAGTCAAGAGCTCTAGACATCTTCCCCATTAGCGCACTTGGGCATTTGCCGGTTCGACAAATAGTCAAGAAATGTCCTGGATAGCTAATTAAGTGTGAAACCTTAGATGTATTTGTGGTTGTCAAGTTTCAAATCTTTAGGACATAACTCCTTTGAAAATATTCTCTTCACATATTCCAATTTCTTCTCAATCTTTCTCAATATGCTTTTCGTTTTGCTCTGTGGATCGGAGTAGATTTTCAGTAATGGAAGGTTAATTAACAGGTATAATAAATATAGAGATTTCATAGATTTTTGGGTAGGCAAGAAAGGATCCAGATGAAGAAAGATCGCATGTAACAGACATAGGTTATTGTAACTAATGGCAATGTGGCGCCTGAGTACATAGGCATGTCATGTAAAGGGCTTTGTGAATTGATTGGGCTGATCATTGCCAAGAACATTGAACATCGGCCTTAGTTTGACCGTGCCCGAAGCCATGTTTAGCAAATTCATGTTTAGCAAACTCATGTTAGAGTATAACATTGTTCTAGTTGAACAGGTCATTTGTATGTGAAGAGCGATTTATGGAACTTTAGGATTGTGTTAGGTGAGCTTTGATGAGAATGAGAGCATATGATGCAAATTGTCCAACTGGCCAGCAAATTTTGGTAGAGTGGATCAAGCCTCATCTTTCAAAAAGGAAATTGACAGCAACCATGAACTTGGCATGTCACGCCCCGAACCCCGAGTGCGAGCACATCCCACTGCGGTCGATCAAACGCGACATTCCCAGGTAGTGTCGCCGGCCCCATTCATTTATTATTGCGCAAGCGAAACGTATTATAAAACCCCTGACAATAAAATACGGGATAGAAAAGTAGGAAACAAATTCACAACCAATCACTTACATAAACCAACGGAGTTACAGACGAAGGCCTAGAGCCAAAAGTCTACAAAAGACTGGCTCTTAAAAAGAGGTTATCCTACGACCTACAAGTCGTACACGATTTCCAATCCTTATGACTTCACCTCTCCAACTCCTCAAGGCCAACCAAAACTATCTGGCCGCTCCGTCCACCAGGGACTTGAAATGGTTATTCAATAACCACTGAGACAACGTCTCAGCAAGTTCAACCCCCTAAACCCCTATTAGAAAGAAAATACGCCCAAGGGTGGCCTAGCCACATCACACAGAGAACTTACCTCGCCTCAATTCCTTCCTGCAGGTTAACACAATTTGTATCACACAATCTCAGGTAGTAATAATAATTCAAACAATTGAAACGCCATCACTTTCATATAAATCACGATCGCACTTAGCACACATCCCAATTATTATTCACTGCCACACAATGGCATAGCCTACTCACGGGTCGGCTATCTACTAACATTACGGCATTTCTAGAAGAATAAAGGTCCAGTCGGTCCCGCCACTACTGAGACCAAGCCACGTCATTCTATCGACGGCATTTCTAGAAGAATGAAGGTCCAGTCGATCCCGCCACTACTGCGACCAAGCCACGTCATTCTATCGACGGCATTTCTAGAAGAATAAAGGTCCAATCGGTCCCGCCACTACTGCGACCAAGCCACGTCATTCTATCGACGGCATTTCTAGAAGAATAAAGGTCCAATCGATCTCGCCACTACTGCGACCAAGCCATGTCATTCTATTGACGGCATTTCTAGAAGAATAAATGTCCAGTCGGTCCCGCCACTACTGCGACCAAGTCACATCATTCTATCAACGGCATTTCTAGAAGAATAAAGGTCCAGTCGGTTTAGCCACTACTGCGACCCGAGCCTTTCCACTAGCACATGACAATTCGATACCGATCCTTGGATACTTTACATTTCACTCACATAATCCAATTACGATATTAGCCATTAACAATCCAATTTCAATGCCGAACTCGACACTTGGGATTTTATGAATAAAATCAATATTTATCACAATCCACACTCAATTTGCCACAATCAATCATCAAATTCAAATTCTAAATACACAGCAGCGATCGGCACGAAATTCTGAGAGTTTAGGGTCCGACGAAATTTTCGAATTTTAATAAATAATAAATTTTATTCCAAAAATTAATTAAATAATAATATCCATATTTTTCGCAATCCACACTCAATTGATAATATCCAACCATCAATTTCAAAATTCGAATACACAGCAGCGATCTGCACGAAATTCTGAGCAACCGGGGTCAAAAATAATTTTTTTTTTTTTTTTTAAATAATAATATTTTAATAATTTCGGATTATAAAATAATATTATATTTTCCAGAATTTCGAAGCATTTAAATAATTCAAAACTAAAATCCTTTTATGTCACATCAAGGCTTAACTTTAAATAAGTTCTTTTAACCTTTAATTTAAACACACTTAACATAAACCAACCTCTTAATCCAATTTATAATTAAATACACTAATCCACCAACATAAACTTACTTAATTTAAACTAAGCACACTTAGGGCATCATTAACACTCTAATCAAGATTTAGTGAGTTAAACTCACCGGATTAGCGAGCCAAGCGGACCAAAACGACGAGGACGACGCGAGGATGGACTTTCCTCAAGGCGGGCCGAGCATCCGGCTCGGGAAGGCGGCCAAAATGGGCCAAACAGGGTTGCTGCATATCCATTTTTCTTGGCTGCTGGTTGAGGCCGAGAAGGGGCTGATCCAGTGCTGGTTCGGGCGAAGGAACGGCGGGATGGGTGGCGGTAGCTCGGCGGCGACCGGTGGCTACGGCGGCGACGGCGACGGAGGGCGACGACGACGTGGGCGGGCGAGCCGGGTGAAGCGGGGAGTAGAGGGCGAGGCGCACGCGTGCGGCGCGCGGCGTCGCGTGGTCGCGTGTGGCGGCGACGCGGTGACGGGCTCCGGCGGCGACGGAGCGGCGGCGAGCGGCGGAGGGCGGTCGGTCGAGCGTGTGGTTGGCTTGGAAATTCGAAGAAGCTCTCTCCTCCTCCTCTTTCTCTCTCTTCCAAAGGTTGAAGAAGAAGTTGGATCAATCTCCTCCCTCCACTTGTCAAATTCTTCTTCATTTTGGCCAACCACCATGACATAGGATGATGTCATCTTCCACTAAAATTCAAATCCACCACAACTATCTTCAATAAGTCCAATTTCATTTTCCGCCGGGGCCTAAAACTTGTGCAACAATTTCTTCAATTCCACTTAATTCTCTTCCAATTAAATCTTAATCCCACTTGAATTAAATCAAATTGACCCCCATTAATTCATTCAACACATCATCAATCAAATTGGTATTTTTCCTTACCACTGTGGTGTACTTGCATCCCAATTTCATAATCTCTGGCTTCAACTGAATGAAAACGGCACTATTTATCCAGTCGAAATTAAAACCCGAAAATCTGGAGGTCACAACTCTTCCCCTCTTATAAAAATTTCGTCCTCAAAATTTAAACCTTTACCAATTTTTAACAAGAAGGTGGGAGTACAGTCGTCTCATATCCTCTCCTCTTTCTCATATTGCTCTTTCTATACTAATGTTGCCAGATCACTACTATCTTGCCCAAACCACTTTGGATCCAAAATACTAAACACTTGCCCACTTAAAATTCTAAAGGTCTTCAACACAAAATCTGCGAAGCTAAACTGGTGATTCTGAGCGGTCTCAAGACTGTCTCTGCCAACTGCGACTGAATCACTGATTTCTGAATTAACTCTGGACCTACGATTTTCAGATCTCTGATCTCATCTCAACTGACTGAAATCCGGTACACTATGCTTTGCACTGATTAAAAGAAACTATCTAACTGATCTGCTGAAACTAGGAACCTCTAGTCAAGATTTGATATAACTCTGACACTAATCACGGCAACTGCAATCACTGACTACTGTACTGACCCAGGCCTATGATATTTCTTTCCCTGACTTCATCTCAGCAATTGAAATTCTACATCCTCTGTTATGCACTGCTTAAGAAAGAACCATCTGAAAGCTTTGCCAACTTGGAACATCTTATCTAGATTTGAAATACAATTCATCCCCGGCACTCCATGCAGATGATTTATATAATATACACACACTTCGGTGTACCCACTTCATGACAAGATAGAATCTTCAATTTCTGAAATCGAACTTAGATTGGCGGTTAATTTCACTCCGACACGCTTTTAGTGTGACCTAGGCTACTGGGTAGTTTTCAGAGCTTTTTAGGATAATTAACTCGTGGTCGATTTTCTTCGAGCCACAATGAACCCACTCGACACATTGGCGATTCTCGATTGTCGTGAAAATCTCGATGATTCAAATACGGATACAGGGTACCAAAATGACAGTAAAATCAAATTAGTATCGGCGACGAGAGTTTTCCAATTTAGTGGAGTCACCCACGATCGGTCATTCATCTCAGTCAAACCGACCTATCTCTGACCTTAATTCGATTTTTAACTATGCCGTAATGATCTCTAAAGATGAGCACAATCAAGAAGTCGATTCCTGGTCGAATTCTCAAGTCTATTTACCTTAAAGTCCTTAATAACTCACCAAACTAGTCTAGTTATCTCGTAAGTGCCAACTCAGAGAAAAACTGTAATCGCGTCGATGAAATGCCCAATTTAACCAATCGAAATCAGAGTTTGAAAATTAGGATGTCACATGCTCAAAACAAGATCTATTCATATTGTACCAAAGTGGACCAACTCCATCTATCGATCGACTACTATCCTCAAATGGTATCAGTAATCCTCTGAATCCTTAGTAAGCTCGTCACGATGTTCCATGGTGATATATTTTCATTCTCACTTAGGACTCTCAAGTGATGGTAAAAGTCATCCTGGTTTGCATTACTGAACTTCCACTTACTGACATCTCTGATACTTGCAACTTGTTCAACGATATTTATCTTCATACAGATCTACAAATCTCGATGATGTAGATTCTAACTCACCTTTGTACTGTCTGGACAACGCTGAAATTGCTATGATGAGCTTCCCGTAAGATCTCTTCTTTAATCTCCGTATCGTCAATTACACACAATCATCCTCAAAACCTTAGCATCCTACCTTCAGAAATTTGAAAATCACTCTCTTTCTCATATGCATTCTCTTATAGAATCTTCTGAATTTCTAAATCTGTCCATTGAAGCGTTTTGATTCTGATATGAACTTTCAACTCAATTCTGAGGATAGTCATAAGATTCAAAAGGTCACCTACCTTAGATTTGAAAACCGAATTTCGAACTTTCTCAAATAAGATCCAATCCCTGAGTACCAACTGTGCAACTAAGGGCTCTCGACTCAGTGCATCTGCGACTTTGCTCACCTTTCTAGAATGATACAAAATATCATAGTCAACACAGGTGCGGTAGTCAGCTTCTACTTAAGCTCTTGAACACTACTCTCGCACTTATTTGACCACACAAACTTTTCCTCCTTCCTCAGTAGTCGAATCAACTACAACGCTGACGCTGAAATCCCTTCCATAAAACTTCTGTAATATCCTGTTAATCCCAAGAAACTTCTAATCTCTATCACTGTAGTCAATATCGGCCAACTGATTACTGCTTTAATCTTGGACGGGGTCTACGAAGATTTCTTCGCCTGAAATCACATGACCTAGGAGCGCAACACGAGTCATCCAAACCTCACACTTGCTAAACTTAGCATAAAATTGAAGAGTCCTCAAGGTCTGAAGTATCATCTTCTAATGTCTCTCGTGCTCCTCAGCACTCTTTGAACACACTAGGATAACTTCAATGAACACGATCAAAGACTGATTCAAGTATCCTTAAACATTCTGCTCATTAGACCCAAACAAATAGCTATGGTGTCCATCAAACCATACGGTATTACAGCGAACTCATAATTGCCATATCGGGTACGAGATGCTAACTTCGGTGTGTCTTGCTTCCTGATCCTCAATTGATGATACCCTGACCTCCAGTTGATCTTGAGGAATATCGATACACAACCATAACGAACCATATTTCTCCTTCATGTACAGAACTGGTGCTCCCAAAGGTTATGCACTGGAAAGTATGAATCCCTTATCCAACACTTCCTGCATCTACACCTTTAGTCCTTTTAACTCGGGTAACACCATCCGGTAAGGAGCCTTAGGGACTGGCTTTGTTCCGGGTGCTAATTCAATCGCGAACTCCATTTCTCTTTTTGACTGCAAACTTGACAATTCTCTAGAAAATACCTTAGAAAACTTATGTACCACAATTATATTCTCCATATTAGGCTCCTCAACTGACGCATCCATTACAGCTGCCATGAAGATTCGATAACCAACAACATAAACCAAGTCATCTTCAGTGACGAATAACAAGGATTGAAGTTCCTCTTCAACTTTCAATAATTCAAAACTTTCATACGCTAATTGGACAAACTGAATTACATCACTGCCACGATTCACAATAGCAGAAAGCTCCTTGAGCCAAACCTTTTCATAAATGACTTCCGAGTCATACATAAGCAAACCCATTAGGTACAACTATAGTCAGAGACTCACCTTCATGTTACTTTATTACTACAACGAAAACCCTACAACCTTCACTGAAAATTCTGCTGCATTACTCTGCATAAAACATCTCATAAACATTATTCTTCTGATTGATGCATGGTCGATCCATTCATGCTTCTCTAGCCATCCTAGTGGCATCCTCTATGCAGTAACAGTGCTTACACTCTCCTGAACTTACACGGACAATTCCTAACTCGATGGCCGTGTTGGCCATATTCAAATCATGCTCCCTTCTTACTCTGACACTAGGCTGACTCATGCCTCCTTTCCACAAACTCGGCATACAATCGGTGAGTCCTCTACCTCCCATCAAGGAACATCATGCACCCTTCCTTGCACTGAGATCCGTTCCAAGTACCCCATTGAACATCCTGAAGCATGTTTCCTCTTTTCTATCTTATCAACAACAGTGATAGAAACATCTGTGACTCCATCTGCCTATACGGGAAATCTTCGATTAAATGACCTTACAGGAAACACCTGTAACAAGTCATTTCTCTCTTACAGCATAGAACAAATCCCTGTCTTTTCTTACAGATACAACACACATCGATCGAGCTAAGTACTGACTTTCAAATTTTACTCTTCTGGTTGGGTGAAGCAGGGCACTTTTCTTCTGATATCAGCATTTCCTCCAATCGATTTCCGTCTCTGTCTAAATTGAACCTTGACTCAGATACGGAGGCTTGATCCTTGATCACAACTCCAGATTGGGCCTCAACAGGCACAACAATTAAACGGTCACAACACTAGCAGCGGTTAAAACAACGGCAACAGCAACGGCTCGGTCCTGAACTTACTTACCCAACAAGCTTCCAAGGAACACTAGCGCCTGAACGATCCCAACAAACCTAAGATCATTCGGTGCTGCTACACTCTAAGTACCGACTTGCGGCGGTACTCTCACACTCACGCTGGTCTAAGCCTGCGCTCTACCTCGGGTACCGACTCTTGTCAGCATCCTACCTCGAGGTATAGGTCCTATCGACCTTCTCCAAGGAGTCCTCCACTCCTGGTCACTCATCCTACATGCTCTTTATAGACACCTGTTTTCCGATTCCAACATCAGGTTGAAATTTGAGTGACCCCACAAACAAGCTACCAATCAACTATCACTCACATGCATCAGCATATTAAAAGCCTTTCCTACTAACTATCCCAAGACTCATCGCACCTTATCACTCCATACACAGACCATGCTCTAATACCACTTAAACGAGGATGTCACGCCCCGAACCCCGAGTGCGAGCACATCCCACTGCGGTCGATCAAACGCGACATTCCCAGGTAGTGTCGCCGACCCCATTCATTTATTATTGCGCAAGCGAAACGTATTATAAAACCCCTAACAATAAAATACGGGATAGAAAAGCAGGAAACAAATTCACAACCAATCACTTACATAAACCAACGGAGTTACAGACGAAGGCCTAGAGCCAAAACTCTACAAAAGACTGGCTCTTAAAAAGAGGTTATCCTATGACCTACAAGTCGTACACGATCTCCAATCCTTATGACTTCACCTCTCCAACTTCTCAAGGCCAACCAAAGCTATCTGGCCGCTCTGTCCACCAGGGACCTGAAATGGTTATTCAATAACCACTGAGACAACGTCTCAGCAAGTTCAACCCCCTAAACCCCTATTAGAAAGAAAATACGCCCAAGGGTGGCCTAGCCACATCACACAGAGAACTTACATCGTCTCAATTCCTTCCTGCAGGTTAACACAATTTGTATCACACAATCTCAGGTAGTAATAATAATTCAAACAATTAGAACGCCATCACTTTCATATAAATCACGATCGCACTTAGCATACATCCCAATTATTATTCATTGCCACACAATGGCATAGCCTACTCGCGGGTCGGCTATCTACTAACATTACGGTATTTCTAGAAGAATAAAGGTCCAGTCGGTCCCGCCACTAATGTGACCAAGCCACGTCATTCTATCGACGGCATTTCTAGAAGAATGAAGGTCCAGTCGGTCCCGCCACTACTGCGACCAAACCACGTCATTCTATCGACGGCATTTCTAGAAGAATAAAGGTCCAGTCGGTCCCGTCACTACTGCGACCAAGCCACGTCATTCTATCGACGGCATTTCTAGAAGAATAAGGGTCCAGTTGGTCCCGCCACTACTGCGACCAAGCCACGTCATTCTATCGACGGCATTTCTAGAAGAATAAAGGTCCAGTCGGTTTAGCCACTACTGCGACCCGAGCCTTTTCACTAGCACACGACAATTCGATACCGATCCTTGGATACTTTACATTTCACTCACATAATCCAATTACGATATTAGCCATTAACAATCCAATTTCAATGCCGAACTCGACACTTGGGATTTTATGAATAAAATCAATATTTATCACAATCCACACTCAATTTGGCACAATCAATCATCAAATTCAAATTCTAAATACACAGCAGCGATCGGCACGAAATTATGAGAGTTTAGGGTCCCGCGAAATTTTTCGAATTTTAATAAATAATAAATTTTATTCCAAAAATTAATTAAATAATAATATCCATATTTTTCGCAATTCACACTCAATTTATAATATCCAACCATCAATTTCAAAATCCGAATACATACAGCAATGATCTAAGCACGAAATTCTGAAAGCAACCTAGGGATCAAAAATAATTTTTTCGTTTTTTTTAAAATAATAATATTTTAATAACTTCGGATTATAAAATAATATTATATTTTCCAGAATTTCGAAGCATTTAAATAATTCAAAACTAAAATCCTTTTATGTCACATTAAGGCTTAACTTTAAATAAGTTCTTTTAACCTTTAATTTAAACACACTTAACATAAACCAACCTCTTAATCCAATTTATAATTAAATACACTAATCCACCAACATAAACTTACTTAATTTAAACTAAGCACACTTAGGGCATCATTAACACTCTAATCAAGATTTAGTGAGTTAAACTCACCGGATTAGCGAGCCGAGCGGACCAAAACGATGAGGACGACGCGAGGATGGACTTTCCTCAAGGCGGGCCGAGCATCCGGGCTCAGGAAGGCGGCCAAAACGGGCCAAACAGGTGCTGCATACCCTTTTTCTTGGCTGCTGGTTGAGGCCGAGAAGGGGCGGATTCGGGGCTGGTTCGGGCGAAGGAACGGCGGGGATGGGCGGCGGTAGCTCGGGCGGCGACCGGTGGCGACTCACGGCGGCGACGGCGACGGAGGGCGACGACGACGTGGGCTGGCGCGAGCTGGGCGAAGCGGAGCCAAGCGGAGTAGAGTGGCGAGGCGCACGCGTGCGAGCGCGGGGCGTTGCGTGGTCGCGTGTGGCGGCGACGGTGACGGGCTCCGGCGGCGACGGAGCTGGCGGCGAGCGGGCAGGCGGAGGGCGGCCGGTCGGGCGTGCAGCTGGCTTGGTCCGGCCGAAGCTCTCCCTCCTCCTCTTTCTCTCTCTTCCAAAGGTTGAAGAAGAAATTGGATCAATCTCCTCCCTCCACTTGTCAAATTCTTCTTCATTTTGGCCAACCACCATGACATAGGATGATGTCATCTTCCACTAAAATTCAAATCCCCCACAACTATCTTCAATAAGTCAATTTCATTTTCACCGGGCCTAAAACTTGTGCAACAATTTCTTCAATTCCACTTAATTCTCTTCCAATTAAATCTTAATCCCACTTGAATTAAATCAAATTGACCCACATTAATTCATTCAACACATCATCAATCAAATTGGTATTTTTCCTTACCACTGTGGCGTACTTGCATCCCAATTTCATAATCTCTGGCTTCAACTGAATGAAAACGGCCATATTTATCCAGTCGAAATTAAAACTCAAAAATCTGGATGTCACATGGCAATTGGAAGGGTAATATCCGATGAGGGATGAACGGCCATAGCGAAGAAAGTTTGCCAAGTGGGATCAATCGGAGAGAAGGTTCAATTAATATAGAGTGTCCCCATGGTCCACATAGTGAATGATTTGGATGTTGTCGAACCATCTAGACAGGGAACTGTCGAATCCTTGGAGAAATGTTGTACTCCTTTTCTCGATATGTATCTGGCCCGACATTTCTTCAACATGCTTTGCCAATTGCTTTGTACAGCAATGCGATACCACTAACGCGATACATTAGATTTTGTAACTTCTAGAGCAAAGAGAGCTGGTTATTGCAAAAGGGAAGATAGTTGAGCTCTAGAGGCAATAACTCTTCTTGTATATATGGATTTGATGGGAATTGCTATGGCACTTTTGAGTGTCTGCTGGGCACTGCACATCTCACTTCGTCATGAATTGGCCAGGGTCATGTCTATGGATCCATTAAATTATCTGGGCCGCAAAGAACTTGTGTGTGAACTAGCTTGGCCATATGGATTTGCCATGCATATGTTCAAAATTTCGTAGGGCAGCTCAAGCCTGCTCAATGATCTAAGTACTTTCTACGGCCTTGGTCACCAAGCTTTAAAATTTTGTCGTGCGACCTTTTGACGCAAAACAGTCGCCACCCCATCATAAACTTTTCAGTCAGGGTCGTGCGTCGCAGTCCTTCTTAAGAGTTATTTTACATACCGGGCCCCTCAAATATTGATTAAAATTGCATAATCCTAATACCATTTCAAAGTTTGGACTAATTTCTAAATTCCAACAAAAATAAGTCATAAGTAAAGCTGGAACCTTACTTGAACACACTTGCCAAAAGCTTAGAGATATCATCGCTTCTCTTATATCACGAAAATCGCGGTAGTCATTTGCATATTATTGTGTGCAGGAATATCAAAATGTGGATACCTCTAGATTCTGAAAAATTTAAAAAGAAATGACAAAAAAAGGAGAGATGAAAGAAGATGACCAAGTTGACAAGAATTCTGGATTTAGTACTGTTGAATTTTGAACATCAATGTAGAAAGTGGAGATGAGAAATTCTACGCTCTTTTCCGGCTTTAAAAGTAAAAAGAGAACCAAGGAAGGCTTGGCCTTTCTCTTCGTCGGCGAGAGGAACGCCCTTCAGAGGAGGAAGAGAGACCCCCATCACTTGACTATCCGATTAGATAGATAGATTTGACGTTTACCTTTATTCATTGTTTTTGAACTTTTTACTGGGATTTTCTTTCTATGTTTTTATCTTTTTATAATGATGATCATCATTACGGGTCATCCCCACAACCAGCAGCACACAACCCTTTCAATACAAGCTCATTCAGTCTCTCTGTTTTCTCCTTTCTCTGACTTGTGATGCATTACACATCTTCGCATCCTCTTTTGATTCCCGTCAGATTTTCCGGAAATAGAATTGTTAACTTGTCATTGTCAAATTACACAGGTCTCTCGGGGCTCGTAATTCATATATGAAAATCCGCAACTTACAAAAAATAATTAGAAGCTTTACAATTGATGGATGTAATTTAAATTTTCATAATTCTTATACAAAACTTTACAACACATAAAAATTTAAATGGTATGAAATTAACAGGGGGAACTTATTTTTTGATTAAGGGGTCAGGCCCACCCATGATTTTCTATGTAATGAATAGCTAAATGAGTTCTCAAATTAAGTGTCAATATTTTGTATGTGTACCCATTTCATGTAAAAAAAAAAGGCAAAGTGTGCCACCTCAAGATCCAATCCTCACAAAGATAAATCTGGAGAGCAAAACCTAAGTGCAGAACGATCATAGGCTGAATTATGAAAATGATTGTCTTCCAAAATAAATGTAAGGATTTCGATGAAGTTAAGATAAACATAAGGGTTTCATAGATTTTGAGTTGGCAATAAAGGACCCAAATGAAGACAAATCATATGACAACGCGAGTTATTGGAACTTATGGTAACGCCACACCGGAATATATAGCCGCAGGTAATATGATGGGCTTTATGAATTGCCTGGGGTGATCAATGCCAAGAACATTGCACTTTGGATTTAGTTTTATCATGCCTGGAGCTATGTTCAGCAAACCCACGTTAGGGTATCCCATCATTTTGGTTGAATAGGTCATTTGTACGTGAAGAGCGACTTTTATAGCTTCGGGGTTGCACTGGTTGAGCTTTGATGGGAACGTGAGCATATGATGGAAATTGTCCTGACTGAAGAGCAGATTCTGGTGGAGTGGGTCAAGCCTCATCTTTCGAAAAGGAAATTGGAAAGAATCGCGGACTTGCGATTGCAAAAGCGATATCCTCTGAAGGATGCTCTCAATGCAGCTGCACTCGCGTTCCTATGTTTCCAGTATCCGCCCAAACACTGGCTGTCGATGAACGAAGCCGTGGAAGCGTTCTGAATAATCAGTTGCGCTTGGAATGGGAAACATTGGTGCCTAGACATTTGATCCCACCGGGCGATGTGGCACGGTCGCTCATTCTTTAATCATCATCTCCACTCGCCGCAGATTCATCATCTTTGTATAAATGCTGTTTGTCCAGGCGACTACTTTCCTTCTTCCATTTCAGGATTTAGATTTTGTAATGCAGTATAGGTATGGCGTTCATTGTAGTGACTCCAAGGTCTCTCAGTCGAGCGTTTCAGATGCTTGTCGACCATCCAGAAGAGACAGGGGATCAATTCTCGGGGAAAACGTAATTTTGTTCTCGATAAGCTATTCGCCATGGCATTTCTTTGACACGGGCACTATCAATAATTGCTTTGTGCAAATAAAAGTGAGATTTGCTGCAGAGGGGAACGTCGTCGATCCTGCGTGGGTGGGTCACGTCTATGAGTATATTAGGATTGCCTGGGCCAAATTGCACTTGTGTATGGGCTTCCTAGGACATGTCGGGCTGGTGGTCCGTCCATGCTTCAATTTTAAGTTGTGGGTTTATTGAGGTCTAGTTCAGATAGAGATGGAGAGGCCGAAAATGTTGGATATTGATAGGAGAAATGATTGAGTATGGGTCTTTAATTTATTTTGAGAATAATAATATATTCCGAATTATAAAAAATCAAATAATTATTATAAATTGTTGTAGGGTTTACTCATTCAAAAATTTGTAACTTATAATAAGTTGTTTGTTTTTTTTTTTTTTTTTTTTTTTTTTGGTAATAGGTAAGATAACTTATAATAAGTTGTTATTCTCATAGTAGGTCAAAAATTATTATGCTAGTAAAGCACTATCTCTAATCTCTCAATGATTGTCGAACGATAAAAGAAGTAAATTATGCCCACTGTATTTTTGAACCCTTTTAAGTTTTTGTGTGTTGCAGACTTTTGTATGAGGATTACGAAAAAGTAAATCGGGCCCTATCGACCATTAAGCTCCTATATGCTGTGAGGATTTGTACAAGAAATATGAAAAATAAAAAATAAAATGCAATGAGTCACGCTTAAGGATGTGTCCCTTGGTAGACTACAAAACTAACCAGAGAGAGAGCTGTGTAGATTTTACAAGGACAAGTTAACATATTTTATTTTTCGAAAATCTAACTGGGAATGGAAAGAGACCATCAAATTTTGTAACGTATGAAGAAAGGAAAGGAGTATGACCGAATTCAAAGGGTTGTGTTGCTGGTCTTCGAAATTTCACATGACGATCATCATCAGCATACGAGAGGAAGGGAGAAAAAAATTCCCAAAAAATGTCATGGATAAGGATCTATCTCTCAAGCCAGATAGCTCGGGATCTTTCTCTGGCCAAAAGGGGGTGCTTCCCTGTTTCTCTTTAGCGTAGAATTTCTGATGTCCACTCGCTCTGGTTGGGCAGAGTCAACAATACTGAGTCCAGAATTCCAGTCAAATTAGTTATCTTCTTCCATACTTTTCCATTTGTTTATAGTTTCTTTTTAAAAGTATCTAGAATCTTGACCCATCCACAGTTGAATATCACTCAGCATACTGACACGCATGCAATTGCTGTGTTTTTTTTTTTATTATGATACGAAATAAGTGAGAATATATTTAAATTGTTATCAGATATATTTAGATAAGGTTTAAGCTTTATTCATGATATATTTTTGTCGAAATTTAAAAATTAATCCGAACTTTCAGATGGTTTTAGGATTTTTGCATTTACTTGAGATCTCCTTGAGTGCTACTACCTATGTAACTTTTTTAAATAATTAAGGAATTTAGTATGTAAAATAACTCTTCAGAGGGGGCTACGAAAAATAGAAATCCGACTGTACACGTGAATAATCGTGACTGAGCTGATGGATTGTGAAAAGCAGTCAAACGCCATATAAAATTAGTATTTGTCCCTGCACGTGGGGCCCATCCCATCACTATCATGAACAGAACATAAGCTTAGGATCTTTTCTTTTGTCTCTTTTCAGATAAAAAAAACATAAAATAGTGGGGCCAATGAACTAAACTTTCAAAGCTATGACATACCTAAATCCTACTTTCATTATAAGTTTTAGAACACGATTATACTTTAATAATAAATTTTAACCCAATCATACTTTTGCGACAAATGTTAGGTTTTTCAATATATTAATTTTAAGGGTTAATACTTTGAAAAACCAAAAACTGGTATATTTGTGACAAATTTACCAAAAACTATTTTTCTGATCACGAAAATCTCCAAACTAGCATACCTATATCAAATTTACTCTGACTAACCATAAAAAAACCCTAAAATAATAACCCCAAACTAATTTATTTAACCCCAAAAAACCTTAAATTGGTAAGTTTGTGATAAATATACATTTCGCTAAATTAGATTAATGTTACAAAAAAATCACAAAAATTGTAAAATTTGCCAAACGGAGCGTAAAATTCCAAATTGATATATCAATCAACTGTCACGTATCATTTAACTTAATAATTTGACAGTAAAATTTAACGAAAATTAACAGAGTGTAAATTTGACATAAATATACCAATTTAGGGTAAATTTGTTAAATGTCAGTTTGGTGTTTTTCAGGATATTAACCCTAATTTTAAAGAACTTGAGGACGGAGAGACTAAGATGACTAGTCACCTAGCCTTATAATATTCGAAAATATTGGACTAACGACTCTGCGAAAAGGTCAGGCGGCAGACGATGAGAATGGCGTACAAGGATGATTTTGGCATCTTTGCAAGGAAGAGAGGATGTGAAAGAGAAGTCGCTAAGGGGAGAATCTTGAGTCCAAGCTTCTTGTAATGGGGGACAGAGGAGAGAGAGAGAGACAAAGGGATGCAGACGCCAGATGCGTTAGTGGCAAGTAGATCCGTTAAATGGGTGGATCAGGTCGAGTTTGGGTTAGGTCATAAATGATCTAATCAAAATTGACCCATTAATCCATTTATGATCAATTTATTACAATGCAAATTTTTTGACTCATACCCAATCCGACCTATACTTGACCTGTACTCAACCTACTTAACTAAATTTAAGAAAACTTATTATATAAATATATATTATATATTATATATTTTTAAAAAAGATATTGCTAAAATAGTTTTATACAACACAAATTTAATGGACAATTTTTATAATTTTTTAAATAATTATTTTAATTAAAATTTTAAATTATTATTATTTTTTAAGAATATAATATAATTTTCTTTTTCTTTTTTTATGCTTTCTTCTTCTTCTTCTTTGGCCGACCGTCGGCCACGACGATAGTCGGCAACAAGCCATAGGTGAGCCTCGAGCTCGCTAGATCTGGCGAGTTCGAGCCCGCCCGACGCTAGCGACCTCGAGGCTCGCAAGATCAATGAGGCTCGAGCCTCACCCGACATTGGCGAGCTTGATTCTCGCCAAATCGTTGAGGCTCGAGTCTTGCCGGACTTTGGCCCACACCAACGAGCTTGAGGCTCGACAGATCACCGATTTGGCGAGACTCAAACTCGCTAAACGTCAACGAGGCCTCTGCCTCGCCAAATTCATCGAGCTCGAGGCTTGCCTAGTCGATTGCCAGCCATCACCGTGTCGGCCACCAAAAGGAGGATGAAGAAAGAAAAAAAAAAAAGGAAAGAAAAGAAAATTAAAATACAAAAATAATTATAATTTTGATTTTTATGAAAAAGTATTTTTGTAAAGTTAAAGAGGGAAGAGAGAGATTGTAAGGTTTTGGTTAAAAGTGGGTTCTAAATCTAACCCATTTAAGACCCACTTAAGACCCACCTATCTTAAATTTTTGGTTATTAAACCCATTTAACTACTTTTTCTAAAAAAATAAGTGACCCATATATGACCCATTTATGATTTAAATGGGTCATATATGGGTTTAAGACCCATTTTGACACCTCTAGTGGCAGGTCTGGATCATTTAGGGCCCTCATCAAGTCTCCACCGTCCCTTAAGATTGGGAGAAGGAATTCTAAATCATATTTCCAGAAAAATTAAATCTCTTATCAAACACCAATTTCTTGGCCTTTTTCCATACCCTTTATTGAGAATGAGGTTCGAGCGGTTACACATTTTTGGTGCAATAATAAAAAAAAATAACAACTAACCAGTTCCCTTCAAAATGATTTTTATCAGAGAGTATTTTCATATCATGAAATTTTATACAAAACAAACACACCCATTATTGAATATAATGTGAGTTGGCAATGAATTCGGCATTTTTTGGACAGTACCACATCAGCAAAAATCACATGACATAGCGCCTCTCTTAATGGAAGCACCTTGTTTAGCCCAATTTATAAGGTCGAGATACTTAATTTGTCACTTGATTAAAATGAGCAAAAGTTTAGATATTTATGATATCATCATCCTTTTTCTTATAAGATATCAAAATCTTTCAAATCAACTAATAATCCACATATGCACCATAAACAAAGGTTACTCAAAGTGTGAGATTTGGTTATTAAACATAATGCCTGCTATTTCCAAATCAAATGCTTAATCGTTCAGCCACTCTAATGAACTTTTCCCCTTTTGTTGCTTAATTTCAAACCTCAAACAAAGAGCTACATCTCCCCTATGACCATGAGAAATGGCGGGCGTGGCTTTTTAGTGATGATGCTCAATAAGGCTTTGTTTGTTTAAATCTATTTCTGTTCCTCAGAACACAAATTTTTGTTCTTTTATTCCGGGGAACAAAAAAGAATAGAAACTCATTTGTTTACATTTTTGTTCCTAGGAACAGATTTGGAAACAAACAAAAAGTAAAAAAAACTTGTTCTTGTTCCCGAGAACAATTTTGAGAAACACTTTTTTTTTTCTCATTTTTCTTCTTCTTTTTTCTTTGGCCAGTTGTCGGCCTCGGCCATGGCTAGCGACCGGCCAAAAGAAAAAAGAAAAAAGAAAATAAAAATATAAAAAATTAAAAGGAACAAAAAAAAAAAAAAATATAAAAAAAATATATATATATATATAAGTTTACTAAACGTATTTCTGTTCTTTTTCTATTTTAGGGACATGAATTTTGTGTAGTTACCAAACGCATTCTTCTATTAAAAAATTCTTCCCCAAAATAGAAATAGTTTTTTTCTATTTCTGTTCCCTGGAATAATTTTGAATATAAACGTTACCAAACGTGCCTAAACAATTAGGATCATCAAAATGTAAATGGCCACTTCATATCAAAAGATTCCCCAATTGAGATTTTTATATTGGACACTTTCTTCACTTTATCGTCTTGTGGGACTGAGATTTTATGTTTGTTTTGGAAGGCTCCATACGTGGGAATGATCTTGATTGTATGTACTGGCCTTCCCATTTCTATATTTGGCTTGTAGTTTGATAGTTTCTAGGTTTTTCTCAACCAGAGAGCATCAATATGGCTGACTTTCCATACTACTAAAAGTAATAACGTCCGCCATTATGGGGAAATGACTAAAACAATTATGGCGTCCCTCAATGGGTACTGTTCACCCGAGTCCTCTCTACTAGGTGAAATCTGGCACTATTAATCTAGAATACTCATTCGTTTATTCCCAGAGTTCTAGCCATCAATTTAGGCTCAAATTTGGAGGATAGGTCCCTCTGACCTTCCTCTTGATATCCACTAAAGGAATTCCAATGGGTCGGCCTGCAACTCAAGATCTACCCTTCCCTAGGTGTGTGCACGAGTTCAGCCCAACGAATTGGTGTTTCGGTTGCTGTGGGAGTTCCTATGGTTGTATTGAGCTCAAATTTGGAGGTAGAGGTCACCTTGCATCCCTTATCATCCCCACTAAACTGTTTTGCAGCGGGTGGCCTTGAAGTTCAAATCTCACATTTTCTGCTCCACGGTTCCTGCTCACCCAACAGTCTGGTGTTTCGGTTGCTGTGGTTGGTCCGGTGGTCGGTTTGACCTCATATTTGGAGGCTGAGGTCGCCTTACTTCCCTTATCTTCCCCCACCAAACCGTTCCTAGCAGGTGGCCTAGAAGTCCTAATCTCGCAATTTCAATATCTCAGGTTCTATTGCTACGAGTCCGGGTGTCTACTGTGGTTGAAGCTTCTTGCTGGGCCGATGTTGTGTTGGTTTATCTCTTCTACTATCCCACATTGTGCCATTGAAGCTGGACTTGGTAAGTCTCCTCCATCCAATGGATTTTCGTTGGTAGGATTTGAACTGCACACCAGGTGTTTGTGGAAATGGCTGCTGTTTCTTTTGGTGCGACTAGCCTTGGCCAAAAAACCCAGCAACCAATTGGTACCTCTAGGGAATGAAGCCCCACTTCCCATGTTCATGGTAGCTCTTCCTAAGGGTTTCCAGGTCGGGATACTCCTATCACACCAGCTCCTGCTGGTCCGATTGTCAAGCAAAAAGGGCCACTGGTGCCCCCAACTTGATCGAGCCGCTCGAGAGGCCGTAGTCATGGCCGATCCTCTTCCAAGAGATCACAACTGCCTGCTCAACGACCAAGTGATCCAAAGGCAACCCCCACTTGTTCGTGGGCGAGTGTGGCTTGCCTTACGGCAAAATGATATAATATATCCTATATTCCACCTACTTTTGTGGATAACAAGCCTATCATCCATCTCTTGGGGGAGGCTATGGAGGCTTCGGACCTCGTGTGGAACGAGTATCTCGTTGGCTATTATATAGGGAGAAGGCTACCCTACAAGCTTACGAAGGAATCATTGAAGCATGCTTGGGGCCCCAAACTTGTTGAAGTTTTGGTGGATGACCTAGGATTCTACTATTTCCACATTTCAGATCCTACCTTATGGAGGAAAATTCTTGAAAATAGTCCCCTTACGGTTGCAAGGATGCCTCTTATCTTGAAGCAATGGAGGCCCCTCATGGAGCTAAAGAAGGAAAAACAAGACTTCATCCCCATATGGATTAGGTTGAAGAACCCACCCTTCGAACTTTGGTCGGCACATTCTATTAGTGCTATAGCAAGTGTCGTGGGGAAACCACTTTATGTGGATGAGCGAATGGAACAAAGGAAGACAATCTCCTTTGCAAGGGTATGTGTGGAGCTCCATGCAGGACAACCTAGGAGTAACTCCGTAGATGTGGTTTTGAAGGGAATTGTTCGCTCGATAGCTATCGAGTATGAGTGAAGACCAGTTGAGTGCGGAAGATGTGGTTGCTTTGGTCACAATTGCGATGCCCCCCACCAAATTCCAGAGCCGATAGAGTTGTGCAGCGGGGCTAGAATGCTCCCCCATCGACGGTGGCTAGATTGTCTCATGTCCCTGCCTCGACGGCCCCTTACGTCCCTGCCCCGACGACCCATGTCCAGCTTCACTTCCATCTCCTGATGGTCCCTGTCTTGGAGGAGGAACCTGAAGAACAACAGCATGAGATGGAGTAGGTCCTTACTGGTTGAAGCCGAAGTGGAGGTGGTGCCTCACCAGACTAGGAAACAAGTAAAATGAAAGAAATAAAAGGTTGCTGCTCCTAAGGAAGGTCCCGCTTCCTGCCATAACAGCTCTGGTGATGAGGGCATCCACTGAGCAGTGAAGTCTTTAGCTTCAAGGAAACTTGGACCTCCCATCTCTTAACGCAAGTCGGCGAAGGGAATGATCACTTTTCAAAGAAGGGTCCTATCTCTGTCCAACCCTGGATCGACTAACTTCAGGCTTTTGGAATCGCAAGATAGAGGAGCTGAATCGGATGTCTCGTCTAGCCAGTCTAGCTCCGAGGATGAGGATTTGCTCTCCCCTGGTCCGTCCCCAAGGGTAGCCTCCAAAAGATTGGTGATGATGCAGGACAAGCTGCTAACTTTACTCCCTGATCCACCTCCTACCATGACTCCTATGGTTTCAGCTACCTCTTGTTGAATACCTCTGAAGCAGAGTTAACCATTTCTAGTCCTTCAACTTGTATATTATCTATGTACATAGGTATCTTGAATATTAGGGGTTTTGTTAACCCTACTAGACAAGTCGAGGTCCATAGTTTAGTTTCCTCAAATAGACTTTGCTGCGTTGGCCTTCTAGAGACTAAGATACCGGAAGCCATGTTCTCTTCTATCTTTTCAAGTCTGATAAGGGATTGGAGTTGGATTTCGAATCTTAGCTGTGCTCCTAGAGAGATGATTTGGATTGGCTGAAATCCTTCAGTTGTTAGCTTTGAAGTGTCTTCGGTAGATGCATAGGTGATCAATGGGAATCTTAAGATGCTCTATTTGGATATGGTTTGTTATGTATCGGTTGTTTATGGCCAACACTCTTTCACTTCCAGGAGACCACTCTGGGAAGATCTTATCTTGAAAAGTGCAGCTCTACAAGATTTGTCTTGGCTAGTCGCAAGTGATTTCAACTCTATCGGAGACCTGACTGATAGACTTGGGGGTACAAACAACTAGATACCTTGCTTTGATGAATTTAGACAGTGTTTGTCTCTAGCTGAGTTCGATGATTTGCGGTATGTTGGATGTCGTTTTACCTGAACTACTTCTTCTGGTCCTTTGCGGAAGGCAAGGAAGATTGACAGAGTCCTAGTAAATTCCAAGTGGTGCCAGGTTTTTTCCTTCTCGGAAGCTTCCTTACACTAGGTATCTCTGACTATTCCCCTATGGTGGTTAAAGTTTTAAACCAGTTCATCGAAGGAAGCCTTTCAAATTCTTTGATTTTTGGATGGATCATCTTGATTTCATTCTAGTTGTCAACCAAGTTTGGGAAATGCCGAATGAGGGAGTGCCCATGTTTGGACTGGTGTGCAAGCTCAAGGCCCTCAAAGCTCATCTCAAGACTCTCAACAACGAATCCTTTTCTAACATCTCCATCAGGACTTTTGAAGCGAGGGCTGCGCTCCGGATCACTCAACTTGACCTTTAGCAAGACTCGAACTTTGTTGCCTCGCAAATTTGGAAAAGTGTTAGCGGCGTACCTTCTTGGACTTGCGCTCTAAAGAAGAATCATATTTCATGCAAAAGTCCAAAGTTAAGTGGCTAAAGGAGGGGGATCGCAACACTAGATTTTATCATCATTATGTTAATAAAAGGTAGATAAGGAATAGAATTCTTTCGATTATGGATGCGTTGGGTATCCAAATCACTCAACCGGAGCTTGTTCACCAGCATTTTGTGAGTAACTACCGGGATCTTTTGTTGTCGCGGATTATACAAGGAAGACCCTCGGTTGGGGACATCAAGGAGACTATTCAATTTCCCTCAATGTTGAACATGTTAGCTTCCTTGATCGGCTCATTTCTGACTCAGAGATCCGTGATACTCTCTTCTCTCTAGCTAGAGGCAAAGCTCCTGAACCTGATAGTTTCACAATCGAATTCTTTAAGCATAACTGGGAGACAGTGGGTCAGTTGGTTATATCGGCAGTGAATGATTTCTTTATCTTAGGTAGGCTCTTAAAGGAGATTAACAATACAATTTTGGTCATGGTATGAAAAAAGCTTGAATGCGACTTCTATGGATGACTACAGGTCAATCACCTGTTGTAATATCATCTACAAGTGCATTACTAAAGTTATGGCCAATCGGGTTGCTGTAGTGCTACAAGATGTTATTGGGCCTTTCTAGAGTGCGTTTGTTAAAGAGCCAGCGGATTAGGGATAATATCCTTCTGATGTAGGAACTCTTTTATGGTTTTCACATCCAGCCCTACTCACCCAAGTGTGCAATCAAGGTGGACTTCAGGAAAGCCTACGACACAGTCGATTGGAACTTCCTTGAGGTTGTCCTTTAGGCCTTCGGATTCCCCGATTACTTCACCCGGCTCATCATGACTTGTGTGAGGACTCCTAAATTTTCCATTGCTTTGAATGGGGAGTTACATGGATTCTTTGCCAGTGGTCATGAGATTCGTCAGGGGGCCCCGTTTTCTCCCTACCTGTTTACGTTGGTCATGGAGGTACTCTATGGTATTCTCACTACTCACTATTTGTTACCGGAGTTCAAATAGTTTTGGAGATGCAAAGCGACCAGCCTATCACACTTATTCTTTGCGGATGACATCTTCCTGTTTTGTGAAGTCGACTTACCTTTGGTGAAGCTCTTCAAGGAAGGCCTCCAAATCTTTTTGGATCGGTTTGGCTTGGTTCCAAACACAAATAAAAGTGAAGTATACCTAGTAGGAGGATCACCTTCTTTAAGGAATCAAATCCTCCTTACCCTTGGTTTCCACGAAGAAAGCCTACTAGCTCGCTATCTTAGGGTTCCCATCAACACTTCTAGGATCAGTGAGGTGAATTGCTGCGTGTTAGTCAACTGCATCACAGAGAGGGTACAATCTTGGACTCATCGCTTCTTATCCTTCGCTGGTTAGCTACAGTTGATTAGGTCAGTCCTTCATGCCATCCAAGCATACTGGGCTAGCGTATTTATTTTACCTGCAGTAGTCTTGGATCAAATCGAAAGAATTCTTATACAATTCCTATGGAAATGCCCGAAGTTAGAAAGATGGGGTGCAAAGGTTTCCTCAATGGATGTGTGTTGCCCAAAAGAAGAGGAGGGCTTTGGCATCCGTAGGCTTCAAGAGTATAATAAGGCCATCATGTTAAAACATATTTGGATCATGTTTGCCGATAAGGAATCTTTATGGTGTAAATGGATTCACTCGACCTTCTTAAAAATGTCGAATTTCTAGGTGGCTAAAAAGCCAACTGTTGTTCGTGGGCTTGGAAGAAGATCCTCCAACTTAGGACTGAGTTTCGAAGCTCCTTCTATTGGAGAATCGGGGATGGTTGCTCGGTGTCCCTCTAGTTTGATAACTGGCACCCCTAGGGTCATCTGAACTTGTATTTTCCGGACTTAGCCATATATACATTTGGCTTCTCTAAGCAGGCGATGGTGGTGGACCTATTCACCGATCGTGGAGCTTCGACCAAGTTGGTTTTGGACTCTTGGGCAGAACCCCTGCCAACCCTTTCTCACCTCTCCGATCGTTTTGGTTGGAAGGGAAACACCTCCCACGTGTTCACAGTGGCCTCGCCTTGGGATTTGACTAGGAGGAGGAAGACTCGGGTCTCCTAGCACACGTTCATATAGAACAACTCGATCACTCCAAGGTACCAACTAAACCTTTGGCTTATTGCCAAACGCAGGCTTCCTACCCAAGCTCTATTACTATCTTATAGTAGGATAAATAGTGCCTTGTGTCCCTTCTGCAATGACGTCGGATTCCATAGATCACTTGTTTTTTCGATGCCGCATCTTTGCTAGCATCACTTTCTTTTGGGCCTCTAGATGCAATTTGTTGTGGTGGAACAGTTCATGGGTCGAGAACCTCAATTGGGCCGCCTCCTTCCTTGCGGGCAAAGACTTTTACAAGTGCATTGCTCGCTTCTCTTTTGGTGCTCTTTGTTATTTCATTTGGAAGCACAAGAACAACATCCTCTTTAGAGAGCAGCGCTTATCCATTCTAGCGGCAAATAATCAACTCATCAAGGTCGTCAGAGATAAGGCCACCACCTTTAGGAGTGTGGATGATACTTATAGAAACCGGAGATTGCAACATAGTTGGGGTATTGATCGATCATTTTTTTTTTTTACCTGGGGAGTCTTCTACTTTAGTAGAGCCCTAGCCTACTGTTTGATGTATGGATACTCTTCCTCCGTGTGGGTGCTTCCTTGATGGCTCTTCACTTTTGTCGTTGGCGGATGCGGGCGTAGAATGTGGTTCATTTGGCCTTTTGTGGCCTCCTACTGCTTTCTTTTTCCTTTCGCCATTGTTTTGGTTGTTTCTGCTTTCTTAGGCCCGCTCTTGCGGTCCTCTTTTGCATTCGGCTCCCTTCCACTCACTCTGACTTGTTGTTTTGTTGAGTGCAAATTTTGTGGCGCCAGATTTTTTGTAATTGTTGATTAAAGCTATATATTCTTACCTTTTACCAAAAAATAAAAATAAATAATGGCGTCCCTCATCTTTTGCCATCCTTGATTCTCCGGTCGCAAAGCTCTTGACAATACTTTTCACACACTTAGCAATTGCCGCTTCGACAAAAAGTCGTGAAATGTCCTAGATAGCCAATTAAGTGTGAATCGATATTACGCGCAAAACCTTATATGCATATGTGGTTGTCAAGTTTCAAATTTTTAGGATACAACTCCTTACAAAATATTCTGTTTACATATTTCAATTTCTCCTTAAAAAGCTTGTCATTTCGCTCTTTGGACTAGAGTAGATTTTCAATAATGGATCGTTAATTTAACAAGTTTAATAAAAATAGGGATTTCATAGATTTTGTGTAGGCAAGGTCCAAATGAAGACTGGTCACATGTGACAGACACAGGTTATTGGAACTAATGGCAATGTGGTGCCTAGGTACATTGCCACGTGTAATATAAAGGGGTTGGCGAATTGATTGGGCTGATCCTTGCCAAGAATATTGAGTATTGGGTTTAGTTTGACAATGCTTGTAGCCGTGTTTAGCGAACTCATGTTAGAGTATAACATTGTTCTGGTTGAGCAGGTCATTCGTATGTGAAGAGCGATGTCTGTAGCTTCAAGGTTGTATTATTCGAAGAAGGGTAATATTCGAAGAAGGATGAGCTCATGTTAGAGTATAACATTGTTCTGGTTGAGCAGGTCATTCGTATGTGAAGAGCAATGTCTGTAGCTTCAAGGTTGTATTATTCGAAGAAGGGTAATATTCGAAGAAGGACGAGCGGCTGTGGCCGAGAAAGTTTGCCAAGTGGGATCAATCAGAGGAAAGGTTCAGCGAATATAGAGATATCAGAGGAAAGGTTCAGCGAATATAGAGAATATGTGGTGAATGGTTTGGATGTTGCCGAGCCATCTAGACAGGGAACTGTCAAATTCTTGGAGAAACATTGTACGCATTTTCTCGATATTTATTCGGCCCGGCAGTTCTTAACACGCTTTGCCAATAATTGTGCTGTGCGATACTATTGACGCGAAGCATTAGATATTGTAACTTCGTAGGGAAAAGAGAGCTGGTTATCGCAGAAAGGAAGATAGTTGAGCTGTAGAGGCAATAACTCCTCATGCATATGGATCTGATGAGAATTGTTGTAGCACTTTTGGGTGTCCGTTGGGTACTGCACATCTCACTTCATACGTCCAGTGCCAAAGTCACTGAATGGGTAAGTCGCCATTCCGATAAACTACCTAATTGTTCACTACAAATACAAAAATGTAACTAAATAAAATAAAAATAATTTGACTTAAGGCTCCACTTAACTTAATAAGTGAATAACTCACTTATAACACCCTTTAAAGGATTACATGGTACGATTGGATCGAATAAGCTCTTATGGAATAAATATTCAGCCGCTTGTGAACCTTCAGGTACTATCTTATTCAATGTTTATCCAATTACTCTTTTACCTGCGAATGCAATGTAAGCATTAGGTTCGGCAATAATAATATCCCCCAACATCCCAAAACTAGCCGTTACCCCACCAGTAGTAGGAGATGTAAGGATTGATATATAGAATAACTTTTTATGTGATTGATAATCATATAAAGCAGCAGATATTTTAGCCATTTGGATCAAGCTCAAGCTTCCTTCTTGCATACGTGCTTTGTCCACCCTTTCTCTTGCGGGTGCTTCCCTCTAAGGCGGAACGCTCCCCTACTGATGTATTTTTACATCGCACAGCTTCAGAATTGGCAAGTGTCATGTCCATGGGTCCAATAAAGAACTTATGTGTGAACTAGCTCCGCCATTTGGATTTGCATGTTGGCCCACGTTGATGTTCAAAATTTGGCCCTAGCCGCCACCATATCATAAACCTTTCACTTCAAGTTCGTGTTTGGCTGCTCCTGTAGGCTAACCAAATAAAAGGGAGCCTGTACCGGCCATCGAAATGTAAATGACATCAACTTATAAAAGGATTTAGGAAATTATTATAGAACCATATCTTTTTTGGTCGATATTATAGAACCATATGCACGCTAAGGACTCCAAACACTCAAACCTTGGGCATAAAAACTATAACTACAAAAGACACCATGATGGGACCGGACATTATTAAATATGGAAAAAGTATTTAAAAAGTTATAAACTTATTGTATTTGTGCCAATATAGTTCTAAACATTTCAATTGTACCAATTTAGTTTTAAACATATTCATAATTTTCCAACTGAGTTCCTAAGGCTAATTTTGATCGGAAATCATTAACATTAATGCCGACTGTCTTATATGACATCGTTGGCACTTACGTGAATATTTTTAAATAATATTTTAAATATTTTATGATTTTTTTTTATCTTTTTCTTTCGTTTCTTTACTTTACTTTTTTATTTGTCGATGGCCAAGACGCCCTTGCTAGGCATGGGTGAGGACATTGTAGCCCTCGTTGGCTTTGGGCAAGGGCCCCAACACTCTTGCACCCTCTTGCTGATCGCTAGGTGAGGGCTCATGGGCCCTCACTATGGCTGGTGAGGGCATGGTGGCACTCGCCAGATCTACGCTATGTGAGGGCGTTGTGGCCCTTGCCCATGGCCAGTAAGGCGCACCCTTGGTCTAAAAAATGTAAGGAAAAAAAATAAAAATTCTAAAACTATTAAAAATATCTACATTAGTGCTGGCGGTGTCATGCAGGACGGCTAATATTCACCATAGTAATTTTCGACTAAACTCCGTTTGATGGACTCAATTGGTAAAATGTAAAAATATTTATGATTAAATTAACACAATTAAAATACTTATGATTGAATTGGATAAGTCATTTAATATTTTTTTCCTCATTGAATATGGGTGGTCAGGATCTGATTTCGAAAGGTTCTCATCATTAACAATCCCATCCCCACCTGCGACTTTCCTATGTAATACTCCTACAGAGAAAGACATTCCTCGTCCAGTCCTAGTGAAAGGAAAGCCTCCAAAGCTGTCCAAATATATATATGTGTGTGTGTGTGTATTTTTTTTTTCTCGTGAAGGCCTACGTATCCCATCATTGTCGCTACTCAGGAAGACGGCACCCAACATCGTTGAACGCGGCAAACGGATCGGGCATCGTTTCATGTTTGATAATTGGAACCCTGATGTTACGGCGGCCTGTGTGAATGTGAATATACTCAGAGAAGTAAATGACAATGATGGCCAAAAGAGGAAAAAACAAAATTAATGACAATATTATCAAGAGAAACAGAGAGATCACTGCTAAGCTAAAAGTTTGGGTACTTTTGGAAGAAACTTGTTCTGATGGTCTAGTGTGTTTTCACCGTTGTCTTGTTTTTCCAAAATGAGTTAACGGGAATGTGAGAAATTCTTCCTCTGTGCACGTGTGCATGTCTCTCGTCGTCCATTCCACTCCAAAATTGAAGAAAAACTAAAGCTTTATTCCTTTCACTTCTCGACGACAGACAATAACTATTGCTAGTAAAGAAACAGATAGGGAAGGCAAGATTAGTGGGATTTTAGGGTCACTTGAACTTAATTCATCTGCAGAAACTTTATGGCCCATTTTCCAACTTCATTGATCTTCCGCTTACAAGCACTGACCAATGCTGTCTGTACGCTTGCCCGAACATTGGTCTGGCAAAACAAGGCAAAATGTTCGCAGTTATTATTGATCAAGTTGTATTCACCAAAACCCTTGCCTCGTCTTGCAAGCCTTGTTTGCCACCTCTTGGGGGCAATTTGGCATGGGGTAAAGTGTGCAAGTCCCCCATCTCGTCAAGATAAGCCCCAATAGTAGCCACCCATATCCATACAGGTGGGGGGTAATTTATTCTTCATCTTGATAGGTACCGGCCATGGCATTTCCTTGACACATGCACTGTCGATTCTTGCTTTATGTTAAAGTGATACTAAGAAGAGGATGCATATACTTGTGAAGTTAGTTCTGCTACAAAATGGAAGGTAGCTGATCCTGTGTTTCATGGTTGTCATGTGCACGAATCTATTGGATTGGCTGGGCCAGAAAGAATTGTGTGTATGGACTAGCTAGGCCAGTTGATTTTCTTCATTGGACCATTTCGGGCTTGTGGCACGTTGATGCCTCATTTTAAAAGTGTGAGCCACTATGATTGGGCCGTGTTGGGAAACAGATTTCAAAAAAAAAAAAAAACGATTTGATACCCAAACAATCAAATACCGAAAATGAAATGCGGAAACGTGCCCGGAAACATGTTACACCAATCAAAATCATATCATGGAGTCGGACATATCTTGATTTTCATAGATTAAGCACCGTCGTCGTAGTTTTATGAGGAATTTTTCGAAGCCCTGATTCCGTTCATCAAGAGGAGCGTACTGTTTCATGAGGGAAAAACTGAGAGATCATAGAAACAGAGAAACACGTATTTCTCTTTTCTAAAACGCAACTGCTCAGATAATCTCCCTTTTTTTTTTTTTAAATTATATTCTTTATATTATAGTAACTACACTCTTCTATGGGCCCTTCATTTACGGGCCGGGTTTTGGCCCAACATGGGTGGACAGGCTTAAGTAGGCCCATCAAACATAAAAGCACGTTATCTCCCACTCGAACATGGTAGACCAAACAAAACTTTCTTTACCTCTTTGCAACATTCATACCGGTAAATAATCCATGCGACCAACATACTTTGAAAGCTTGTTGCCATACATCTGTTATGAATATATAACAGCTCATAATGAGCATCACATTTTTGAATAGATTTAGTATGCAGTACTTCACATCGATCGATCACATTTATATTTTTTTTAATTTCTTTTTAACAATGATATATTGTATTTACAATTATGATTATCCAAAAAAAAAATCATAATTGATTGACCAGTGAATACAAAACTAGAATATGATTTTCCAAATTCGATATTCCTCTTTCCTTAAAAACTCTCAATTTCAATTCAACTTGTTTTTCTAGAAATGTTTCGTTAGATCGAATCAATTCATGATCATTGGCAACATTTTAAGATAGCAAACACTGAATAGAAATCTTAAGAATAAATAAGAGTCATGAGGGCACTTAATTAAGAAACTCTTTTTCTCAAGAGTCTCACACGATATAAAAGTTGAGATCAGAACTTTTGCCACTCTTGTTAGTTGTCTTATGCGTACGTAGTATAAAATACGTATTACGGTATTTAACTCATTTCCCATGGAACATATGTCTATACCTTCAATACCATACAGATAATAATTCAGACATATCCAATGTCTAACTTGAGTTCACGTATCTACTCTTTCATGGAATTCATTAGAACTCATATATGACATCATAGACTAATAAAGTAAAATATGTGGGTTACATATTTTACTTTCGAACATAGTAAATATTATGTTTTAATCTTAAAACTCAGTTAATGTGACATATATATTTTAAGATTGAGTTCTCGATTATTACCTAGATAATAAGCTTAAAAACTGTATCATCCTTATTTATCACATAGTAAATAGAGGCAATTACTCATTTGAGTGGGCTAATCTTTTATCTGTCTGACATACTTTCTCAATTTTATATAATACATTAAGTATTAAGATGCATAAATGTCAAACAAAGACTCATAGACATTAATAATGAAAACACAAATTCATTAAATGTGAACATTTAAGGGAAATTACAATATTTAGTACATCAGCCTTTACATAGTCCTAGAGATTTCATATGGCCACAGAACACATCTCTAGGTATTGGTTTTGTCATAGGATCTGCTACCATTCTATGCGTAGATATGTACTGTAAGTTTACATCTTTTCGTGCAACCATATTGTTGACAAACTTATACTTTGTATATATATATTTGGTCTTGTTATGATATTTTGAATCTTTGGTATACGTTATTGCTGCTTGGCTATCATAGTTAACCAACAATGAGTTTGCAACATTTTTAATAATACCTAAATGATCCAAAAATCTCTTAAGCCAAACACCTTATTGTATTGTTGTTGATAATGTCACGAACTCAGTTTACATCGTGAATAAGGCTATACATGTTTGTTTCTTACTACTCCAAGGTACAACCTCATTATTCAATAAGAAAACAAATCTAGAGGTAGATTTCCTTTTATCTAAATCCCTTCTCCAATCAGCATCTAAATAGCCTTCAAGTTGCAGATTATTTCCTTGGTAACTTAGCGTATAATCAACAGTTCCTTTCAGATATCTCAGTATTATTTTGACGGCTTTCTAATATGCTTGACCTGGATTGGATTAATATCTACTCACTATTCCAATTGTAAAACATATGTCAAGTCTTCTACACATCATAGCATACATTAAACTTTCAACAATACTAGCATAAGAAATATATTGCATTTGTTTCTTCTCTTCTAGAGTCTTTGGACACATTCTATGGCTCAATCCTTCACCTATTGCAATAGGAGTATCTATGGGTTTTGCATACGAAATCGTTCAAGAACCTTATTTATGTATGTTTCTCACGAAAGAGATAATGTTCTCTTCAAACGATCTCTTGAAATCTTAATGGGCCAAGAATGTATGCAGCCTTACCCATGTCTTTCATCTCAAAATTGGAAGATAACAAATTCTTGACAGTATTAATAAACTCCATATTACTTCCGGCAATCAGTATATCATCAATATATAATGATATGATCATAAATTGATATTTGGATATTTTGATATACACATAATGATCCCAATCATTGTAAAATCATATATCAATCTCAAAAGTCAACATACCTTTTGCTCTTGATCTTTCGAAATGAAACCAACATGTTGTTCTATATATATATTGGTTGCTGGAGGAACCACTTTGGCCGACAGCCGCCACGTAAACCCCCAGGTGTCGCTAGCGGGGAAACCACCACCCCGACGCCATGCTTAAGTCACCACATAGTGCTTTAGCCTCCCTGCTTCGCAGGGGCTTCGAACCTTGGCCTCCTCGATGGAGGACAAATGATCTACCATCCACGCTGCAACGGCCGGTGGTTTGTTCCATTATTTTTTTCTTCTTCTAATTCTCAATTGAGAAAATCAGTCTTTACATCCATTTGATGTAACTCAAAATCCATACTTGTTATTATTGCCGGAATAATACGAATCGAGGTAAATCTCACGACAAGAGAAAATGTTTCCTCATAATTAATTCATTCATATTGATTATACCCCTTCACCACAATAAGAGTCTTATATTTTTCTATTGAGCCATCAACTTTACGCTTTATTTTGAGAACCCACTTATTCCCGATGGCTTTGCATTCTTTTGGAAGATCAATCAGTTTCCAAACATGGTTTGATTTCATTGACTCCATCTCCTCTTCCATTGCATGTATCAATTTTTCCTTACTAGGATAATTTAGAGCCTTATTTATATTTTTTGGCTCATTTTCATCTTGTGAAGCAATCATAAAATTTTTTCCTTTAATGTCAAAACGTTGACGAGGAATACTTTTGCGACTTGTTCACCATACATGCGATTATACATTTTGCACATCATTCCCCATTATACTCTCATTTCGATGAGATAATGAAGATATCGTCTTATCACATAGTTGTAATTGAGAGTTAGTCGAATTTAATTCATCACTTCTCATGTTACTCCCATTTTGACGAACTCTACTAAGTTCATTATCTTGACCCAATATTTCAAATAGAGAGTAATCATCACATATTTCACCATTCTTAGGAAATTCATTATTTAAGAATGTGACATCCTATGATTCGATTTCAATTATATTCATGCTTTCCTGCTTACCTATAAACACATCATTTCGAGTGTTCTAAGTATCTTATGAAAATACTCTTCTTGCCTCTAGCACCCAATTTTCCAAACTTGTGAGAGAGCTCATGAGTATAGGTAGCACAACCTTATGGATTTAAGAAAACTTAAGTATGATTTTCTACATGTCCATAACTCATATGGAGTAAAAGTAATTGATTTAGAAGGCACACGGTTATATATATATGCAACAGTTAATAAAGGTATCATCCAAAAAGGTGATAGATAAGTTAGCATGCGCCATCAAGAACCTAACCATTTCCAGTAAGGTTTTATTTCTTCTTTCTGCAACACCATTTTGTTAAGGAGTATATGGAATAGACAACTGTTTTTCTATTTCTTTTTTATCACATAAATTTTTGAACTCATTAGATAAATATTCTCAATCTCGATCAGATCTTAATACTTTTATTTTCTTATCTAATTGATTTTCTACCAAGCTCATAAACTTTTTGAAACAACTCAATGTTTCAGATTTATGAGAAATCAAATAGACATGTTCGAATCGAGTATAATCATCTATAAATGTGATGAAATAAATAATTTCATGCCATCCTCTCACATTCATTAAACCATATATGTCAGAATAGATTAATTACAAAGAAAATTCAGTCCGGGCCACCCCCTAACCCTAGGACCAACCCGTACAGTGTCGGTCATCAATTTTTAGGACCGAGGACTGACCCTATTGAGCCTGGGACCAAGGACTAGACCGACCCAATGGGTTCGGTCCGGTTCCAGGGTCAACCCGGGACCGATCGATAATTTTTTTCGTCTTATTTTTTATACTCCCTAAAAAAGCAAACCTACAAATTCAAATTACATATCCATTGACAATGCGGTATTGTGCAACTAAATTATAAATACCAATACATATTTAGCAAATTTAAGATGACACAATAGAAATTTCATACTTGCTAATCGCTCATCGAGATATGGGACAAGATGGAAAGTTCTTGTAATCATCTATCTTTAATATTCATAACACCATATGCAAAAGCGTTTTCCTACATTTGATCATGTAGAGTCCACTCAACCAAAAAATGAGCTTCACACCACTTGACTAGCAAATCACCGTAGCAACTGCAATACTACTCTACTCTTCAAAAACTTCTACCATTTGACACAAATTGAAAAGCAAAGCTCAGCTGAAATTTATTAGTAAAATACAATTAAACTATAAAAATTTCAAAATACTTAATATAAATCATGAATATATAACTTCACATCTTGTTAATTCGCTTGAACTTCTAAACACTTGAAAACAAAACAAACGACACAATTAATACTCAACAAAAGTTTTAAATTGAAATTACTATTATTGTTATTGATAGAACATTTCAATATAATATAATATAACAGGCATTTTACTTAGGTTTGAATATATAAAAGAATTATACATAATATAATATAATATATAGGGTTGGTCCAGGGTTGGACCGACCCAAAACTCTTAGGACCGAGAACCAACCCGCACAGTGTTGGTCCTGAAATTTCAGGACCGAGGACCGACCCAATCCCCTTGGGAACCGGACCAGGACCGGCAGGGTTGGGCCGATCCAGGATCGGTCTAGGGTCAACCCTAAATCGCTGCTCACCCCTATGCGCCATCAAGAACCTAACCATTTCCAGTAAGGTTTTATTTCTTCTTTCTACAACACCATTTTGTTAAGGAGTATATGGAATAGACAACTGTTTTTCTATTTCTTTTTTATCACATAAATTTTTGAACTCATTAGATAAATATTCTCAATCTCGATCAGATCTTAATACTTTTATTTTCTTATTTAATTGATTTTCTACCAAGCTCATAAACTTTTTGAAACAACTCAATGCTTCAGATTTATGAGAAATCAAATAGACATGTTCGAATCAAGTATAATCATCTATAAATGTGATGTAATAAATAATTTCATGCCATCCTCTCACATTCATTAAACCATAGATGTCAGAATAGATTAATTACAAAGAAAATTCAGTTCTTTTACATTTTCCAAATGATTTCCTTGTCGTTTTTCCTGTTAGACAATACTCACATATGTGCAAATCGACTTTTTTAATGCTACCCAACAATCCCTCTTTAGCTAGCATATTCATATGTCGTTGGCCAATATGATCAAGTCTAGCATGCCACACATTCATATTATTATCATATGAATTAGAAGATGTGAACAGGGAATAACAAACATTGACATTACCATAGTCAACATTCAATACAATAAAACCATCTAGAAAATAACCATACCTATAATAGTTTATATTCAAATACAAATCTACACCATTATTATGGAAGTTCAAACTAAAACCAAGTTTTACCAACACTAAAACAGACACTAAATTTCGACAAATCTCATAAGCATATAATACATTATGTAGAAACAATGTGCGTCCACCATGCATATTTAATTGACAGGTGCCAATCCCTTTTACTTCAACTCTAGAGTTGTTTCTTATATAGATCTATTTAATTCTAGTCGGTACTCATCGAAATTCCACGAAGAATTCTTTATCCTTCGCTACATGGTTCGTTGTTCCCGAATCTATAGTTCACAAAAGATTAGTTTCGATTAAGAATACAAAACTTGATACATAAGTAAAGTTCTCAAGAGTACAATAGGTGTCTACCTTTTTTTGGCTCACGACAGTCACAAGCATAGTGACTATTTTGGTCGTAGTTATAACATTTGACTCTTGAAATTCTCTTCGCTCAATGACGTTTTCCTCTCTTATGTTGGTTAACTCTTAATTTCTTGCTTGAATGACTTGATCCTTTGCATTTCCACCTTTTGAACGAATTAATGCGCTTGCGCTTAGAGCTTGAAGTCCTTTATGAGCTAGAACCAACGCAGCAAATATTTGTTTCCCGCTCAAATGTCTTTATGTGGTCCTTTGCTAACTCAAGTTGGTGCACAATATTCTCAAGTTCTTCCATAACATGGTTAAGAGCTTTTAGTACTTCTTGTTTTTCAAGCACATATTGAATTTTCATATTCAATATTTCACAATTCTCGCCGTTCAATTTCTATTCTTTGTTCAACTTAGCAATTATACTCTTAGTTGTTGAAGCCATTAGAACTGAACATATCAAACACATATGCACGAATTATTAATGCATATAATTTATGCATCCGTTTTGCATAAACTCATCATATTAATGAATAATTTCAAATAAGATTTTAGAATCAAAAAGTCACTGTGTTTCCGATCATTATCCAAAAAATCCTAATTTGAAATTATCATTAACATAATTGTTAATGCAAAAAAATAAGTCCAGCAAAGTCACTAAAATTTTCTTGAACTTCCCACAAAATGATAGATAACATTGAACTTTTGATAATTAAACATGTCATTTACACTAAGTAATATATTAAGAGGAAATATATCAACATTGAAAGAGATATTTACACCTAAAGCATCTCAAACTAATCTAAGAAAAAAATGATAATTAAACACAAATAATCTCATTTATCTCATAAACTGGGAAAGTCTATTTTAATCCGTTAGTAAAATTTTTTGAGATTTTTTAAGGCACATTGATCAACCATGAAAAGACCTTTGGAGAGCCCTTGTGGCTCCTCCAAGGCGCATTCATTCTACGCCATGTGACACTCAACCTGAGGGTTGAAGTCTTGGTTGTCTTGATTCTATAATACTCTCTTACAAAAATTATTGCAACCTCCTATAATATGGGACCATGTTGACCTCCATAGGCGATCTAATACTGATTACCATTCAGGTGGAAGAGTGTTTATTAAGGCTGAAACCTTCTGAAAAGCTAGCATGGGATAACCATTCCAAATGACTTCTTGTATCTTCTTATTTACCTCGAGAACATGTTCAATTAAATTGCCACTTTCTCATCGATAATCAGTCAACTCAATTATCAACCTTGAAAGCCTCCTCCTTTGACTTTTTGACTGTGCTTGAATAGGTGTGCGCATACGAAGGGAAGGCATTGTTTTTGCAACAAATGCAGAACAAAAAAGGATTACTTATAATCCATAGGGACTTAATTGAAAAAGAAAAACATTCTTCATTTTTTTTTTGTCAATGGTCAACAAGTCAACGAGTCAACGCAGATAGGTTGAGTCGAGTCAAGCCAATCGACCCAGCGAGGTGACGTCATCATGATGTCATCGACATGTGCCCTACGCTTGTGTGGGCAACTGGCGACTAACGTCACAATGACGTCAGCTAGCACGTGTGTGCACACGTGGGGCAATTATCCCCGTGCGTGGTCACATGCGCCTGTGGTTGCCAGGGCACGTGCAGCGCACGTGCTTGCGTAAATCGTCTTGGCACGTGCGTTGCACATGCCGACAAGTTTGTTTCTCTTGGTTGCTCATCTGGTGGCCTTCGACGATGAGCCATGAGTTGATTTTCTCGTCTCGACGAAAACTATGACTGTGCACTATCATAAATGAGTTTTGATTTATGAAAAATAAAAAAAGGGAGGCGAACAATATGGGGTGTCGGGTTTTCCGTCCCCAGGCATCCGACGGTGGCGTTTCACGAAATTTCAACCAAATGCAATTTATAAGCATCAACAGTGATCAGGAAACATGAACAGCATCGCTCTGATACCGATGTTGGGAAATGGATTTAAAAAAAAAAAAGATCCGATATCCAAACAATCAAATACCGAAAACGAAAATGCGAAAATATACCCGGAAACATGTTACACCAATCAAAAGCATATCACAAAGTCAAATATACCTTGATTTTCACAGATTAAGCATCGTCATTGCAGTTTTATGAGGAATCTTCGAAGCCCTGATTTTGTTCATCAAGAGGATCATACTGTTTCACGGTGGAAAAACTGAGAGAACATAGAAGCAAGAAAAACGTATCTCTCTTTTCTAAAACGCAACTACTTAGATAACGTAATTGCTCAGATAACGCAATTGCTCAAATAATCCTTTTTTTTTTTTGGTTGTTCATTATATTACAGTAACTACACTTTTCTATGGGCCATTCATTTACGGGCCGGATTTTGGCCCAACATGGGTGGACGGGCTTAAGTAGGCCCATCAAACATAAAAACCCATTAGGCTGAAATCCCCTCCCCCAGCCCCAAAGTATAAGAGAGTCTCCAGGTGAGGGGTTCGAGCCCTTCTCAACAATCGAGTTTAGCATAGAAAAAAGTCTAGGAAATGAAGGAATTAGAGGCATGCAGCATTATTATTGGGGGATTCTGTTCACATACACTCTAGTGAAGAAAACATCGTGTAGCGATGGTGGCGAGTGGAAAAAGAGAACGAGGAGAAAAAAAAAAGGACTCTCTCTCTCTCTCTCTCTCTCTCTCTCTCTCTCTCTCTCTCTCTCTCTCGTGTTTTTGCATGCATGTGGGGCAGAGAGAGGCGTTTCTCATAAATATTAGAAAATATGTCCCTAATATGTTAGATACCTATGACTCAATTGGTGAAATAGTATCTCTTTTCAAATAAGCATAATTTATTTTTTATTACCTTATAGAGAAAATATTTTGTTGAGAATGAACAAGATATTGGAGAATTGTCTATTCATAGAATTACAATTATTGATATGGACCCTTTTAATGTAAAAGGAGAATAATTTGTTACAATAGAATTAGGAAAAGATAAATCACCGAGGTTGATTGATGGTATAGTGTTTTATCTTGTTACTGCTCAAGAGAGAGAGAGAGAGAGAGAGAGAGAGGTGGGGCCTTCGGTCAAAGGATTTTGTGTTGTGGGTATTGGAAATGTCACATGATGATCATTGAAAAGAAAGGGCAAAAAGAGGGAAAAAAATAAAAGAGAAAATACCGGGAAAAGATAGATAAATGAATAAAGGGAAATCCCAAATTCTTCTGCCAGATACAGTAGTCAAAGTCGACGTGGGTCATCCGGTACCCTGTCGCCTGCCCAAAGTGGAGGGAAAAGTGCCCCAATTAGTTGTCTCTTCGCTCTTAAAATAATAGAGAGGGTATACAATTTTTCATCTCCACTTGCTGCCTGCACGCACACTTTGTCAACAAATCCCGAATCCATCTCCTTTCATCTTTTTCCCACTTTCCAGGATCTTGAAATGCCCACATTCAATTATTTCCCCAACACAACAACGCGTGTGCAAGCCCCAGAGGATATAATTTCGTTAAAAGAAATGATATCTTTAAGTTATTTTATCCTTTTTTGGTCATAGACATCTTTAACTTATTGACCGGTGATCCATTCATGGGTAGCTGCGTTGGTTGAGAATCTTTCTCTCACGCAGAGGTCGAGAATTCAAAACTCGTAATTGCTAACGATTTAAGTGAGGGCTCTGGCGGTGAGTTGCTGGGCTAGTCTTCTCCGAGATATAGGGGCCCAGCCCTCAAGAGTCATTCGGGCATGGGGCTCCGTGGTGGAATCCTCGCTTACAAAAAAAAAAAAAAACTTATTGACCGGTGTGTTTTGGGTCAGTTTTGAACTTTGCTTATGATTCAACTTTTAGTCGAAGTGGCAATTACTCAGAGCTTCGATGTAATTTCACATTACGTGGTATCACCTTCTTCAAGTGGAATACTTGCACAAGTTTAATAAATGATTAATACTACGAAAAACTTTAAATTGGTATACCTATAATAAATTTTCACTCAATTAATTATTTTATTACAAAAAATCAAAACCTAGCATATATGTGATAAATTTACATTTTGTTAGTTTTTATTTTATTTTATCATCAAATTTCTAAATTAAATGACATGTGATAATTGACGGATATACCGATTTGTAGTTTGATCCTCTATTTGTCACATGTTTATCATTGTAATCTTCCATAATAGTAATTCAATTTAATGGAAACTAAAGAGTAAATTTGCTACAAAACTAGTTTTAGGTTTTTTATAATCGAAAAATTAATTTGAGATAAATTTATTATAAATGTACTAGTTTAGAGTTTTTGATTATAGAAAATTAATTTAATTTAAATTTATTATAAATATACTAATTTGAAATTTATTTTCTAACCATTTAAACATGACTAAATTTTGATTCTTTGTTTCGGAAAGTAGCTTGGGAATAGAATCGCATTTGGTAAAAATTTTGTTCCTGAGAACAAATTTCTATTTTTTTTGTTCCAAGAAGTAGATTTGGAACAGAATTAATAATAAAAAAAAGTTAATTCTTCTTCTAGGAACAAATCTAAAAATAAAAACAACTCTTCTTCTTTCATTTTCTCTTTTTTTCTTCTCTTTTCTTCTTCTTCATCGATTGCCTCGTCTGCCACCGTTTGCCGTTGTCGTCCGCCACCGCCATCCGTTGGCGAGGTCGCCGGACCTCGCGCTGGCCGGGCGAGCCTCCGGCAAACTCATCAGAGGCAAGCCTAGCCACCGGTGAGGCTCGCCTAGCTCCACCGGTGGCCAAGCATGCCTTACCCAGCCTCGCTTAGCCACCGGCAAGGCTTGGCCTTGCTGGGGTTGGGCAAGCCTCGTGACGCTTAGCCTTGCTGATTGCTAGGCAGGCCTCGCCCAACCCCGGTGAGGCTCGCCTAGCCCTAGCGAGGCCGGCTTGGCCACCGGCGAGGCTCGACCTTGCTAGATCTAGCGAGGTTGAGCCTCACAGGGGTTGGGCAAGCCTCACCCAACTGGTGACGAGGCTTGGCCGATGAGAGCTGGCCTCGTTGAGGGCTGGTGACGCCCCGGTGAGGTCGCTAGCCTGAAGAAAAAGAAAAATAGGAGAAAAATGAAAACAAAAAAATGAAAAAGTATAAAAATTATTTAAAAATTAAAAGAAATTAATTTGGAATATAATCAATGAGTATGGTACAAAACACAATTCTATTCCATAATAAAAAAAAAAATTTAGACAGTTATCAAACGTTTTAAAATGCTTAGAATCTGTTCTTGGGAACATAATAAAAAAAAATCATTTATGATCATAATTTACTTCCAAAAATAAAATGATTATCAAATGCTCTTTAAAAAGTCTCAACCCTAAATACTTCTCAATCTATAAAATCAACATCGGAAGTCTCTCCCATCCTTAGCACCCACCACGTGCGCGTGGTGGACAGAGAGGGACATGACCAAGAAAACTGCAACACGCGAACATCATGATTTGTCAATTTGACAGTCAAAAGCTTATATAAAAAAGTAATTTTTTGTCCACTGATGTTCGGATGAAGAACAAGCGCGTGGGGCCCAATCTATTATCCTATAATGAACAGAAACAGAAGCTTCTTCCTTCGTTTGCCTCTTCAGATGAAAAAGAAATATAATAATACTAATGGTGGACCAATCAGAAACATGACGCATTCTCATAAAAAAAATTACTTAAAAAATGTATATCCATTCATTTGATGAAAATAAGATATATATATTTGTATCTCCATGACTTACGGACGAAAATGAGCAACTTTGGATTCTCAAATTATTTACTTCTTTCCGAACTTTTGCGAAAATATCATATCATTGCAAATGATTCTTAAGCCAAGAAAAATGATTGAAAAATTAGTACACGTGCTGCTGTTGGAATCCTGCCTGACTAACTAGTTTATTTGATGACCTCACGTAGGAAATCTCTTGATCTTCCTCCTTTGCGAAGCATAGAATTTTATTTTAATTATTTAATATAAAAAATGACAACTAGAATTTTATTTTAATTATTTAATATAAAAAATGACAACTTTTGTGTCGTTTGTAATTGGATGTAATTTTAAAGATTTTCATTTTCTCTCAAATGACTCTTTCTCATTATAGATTTGTTCTTCTTCCTCAACCTTTAGAAAATGCGGCATTGTTTTGTCCTGAGCTCCCTCTTCCAAACATTTCTTGAAAGTAGACGATAAGCTTTTAATTTTAATGCACACATGTAATTAATGAATGATAGCCAAATGCAATGGAGCTTCCCTCAATCTAAGAAATAATGAGACATAAGCTGAATGTCACTATTGTGGAAAGCAAGCAATCGTACAATAAAATAAGCAAAATAAGAAAATAGGTTGAATACTAGATTTACGCGATTCAGTTATGGTAACTTACGTTCGTAGAAAAAAAACAGCAAAGAATTTCACTATAAATAAAATGATACACAAATATTACAATTATACTTGAGTTGCTCAAACACTTTTAGTATTTTTCCAACTCCAATTACACTCAACAATCCACACGATGTTTAGCCTCACAATTCGTCACTAAATAATCTTTCAATCACATGAAAAAATTATACACAAATTCTTACCACAAGAATTTAATTGACTTCAACATTAAAAATTTCTTGGTGTAATTGCAAGAACGAAACAAATGGAGAAACCCACGGCCAAGCACTCGTGAACTACGCTTCAATATTTCTTCGTCAATAATAGAACACCAAGCACTCGCACATTAAACGATGCTTCAAGGCTCTATTGTTCTCTAGTTAATCCACAGTGTTACTTACAAGCATTGCATATGAAAACAAACCTCTAATTAGATTTAAATAATCATTGCCTGGAGAAGAGCACCGCACCATTCCTTAAAGATAAGCGACACGTACGTACCGGATAAGGAAGCAAATTTAAAGTGAGATTCAATCAAGATCTTGGACTTTCCTCTTCTTTCTCTAATACAAATCTACTTTACTTTTCTTTTCTTTTATGACTTGACCAACTCCAGTAGAGAGATAACGTGCGACTTGACCAACTCCAGTAGAGAGATAACGTGCCCATCTTTCTTTCTTTTCAAATTCCATGATCAAGAAACATTTTATTTGGATCAAGTTTTTGTCCAACATGATTCAAACTCAAGACATACTTTAACAATGTCCATATTTGGCTAAATGTTTGAATCAAGTCACAATTGCTTTGTTAAAAATTTGAACCATGTTGCTACTCTCTCGTAGCTCTCAATGGGTTCAATTGCCACGAATATTTTTCAAGTCCAAGACATGCTTGAATTTTGTCATGATTGAAGATCTCATTAGAATACCAACTAAACATGCACTTTTAACTACTTCACAAGGATTTTTTTGACACAATCTCATCTATCACAAATAAAGCAAAACTATTATTGCATCTATACTTGTTAGGAGATTGATAACGTACTTGTCAATATTGGCAGTTATAACAACCATTGGCTCTACAAGTTCCACCTCACTACTACACACATCATTTATGTCGTTTACTATGCTAGCACCTGCTACCTTGGGAATTTATGGTTACAACTTCACCTCAAGCTGAACATAGTTTAGATCCATATAAACACTATTATAATCATTCCTAACCAAAAATACTGAAGACTCGTTAAATATAACTTCTATACTGATAACAAGTACATTTAATTCTAGACACCACAATTGATAGCCTCACTCATCTTGCGCATAAGCTGTACCACTTCATTGAGCTTGTCATCACCAACTTGAACATGACATGGGCAACCAATTATTCTAAGAACTGAATAATCAATAACGTTACCTGACCACACTTTAGGAGTTCGACATCCAATCATAGTTGATGAGGATTTATTTATCAGATAGCTCGCTATACTAAACGTATTCATTAGGAATTTCCTAGCCATACCAACACTAAAGAGCATTTTATGGGCCATCTCTAGTAACTTTGCTCATCAATTTTGTAACATGTTGGGGTTCATTGGGTTTAGTATGGTTTTTCATTATATTTTCTTTCAAGAAAAAATTATTTTACAGCTTCAAGAAAAACTCTATACTAGTGTTAGTCCGCACATGCATGATCGTTTTACCAATCTTTTTTTCGATCAAAACTCTCAATTACGTAATCTTGATAATAACATCAGACTTCTACCTAAGTAGAAACACCAATGTCTTTATTGAGTAGTCATCAATAAATGTTAGCAAAAATTTAGCACTATTCTTTGAAGGAAACCACGACAACTTGCAAACATTCTTATCAATTAACTTTGCAATTTCCATGATTTTTTATTTTTTATTTTATAGTTGTACTGAATCATTCCACCATTGATCTAAATTACAAGACCACTTGCATATATTCAATTTGTTAGCAACATAACCACATAACAATTTTTTTTTTTCACTTAAAACCTTCGAGCTTCTCTCTCCCATGAGCCTCAAATGCATATACCACAATTCAGACTCTTGAACAAAAGAAACCGACGTCTCCACGGCAAAATCTGTCATTATCTTACTTTGAAGCTCATACAAGCCGCTATGCTTGATTCCTTTCATTATCATCAAAATACCTAGAACAATTTTTAGAATTCCACATTCTAAAAAAATCAACATTTAGGGGTGATTGGTTCCCAGTCTAGTTCAGTGCCACCTAGGAATCGAGAATTGGACCGGGAGGATTGGTTCCCAATTTTTGGGATTGGGAATCGGACCAAATGGTCCTAGGATTGGGAACTGGACTGTACTGATCCCATGGTCTAGTTCGATCTGGGCAGTTTCTGGTTTGGGCGATCCAACATGCTCACCCCTACGGACATCTAGTTGAATCCACGACACTTGAGAAAAGTAAGTTCTTCAACTCTAGAACGTGTTCTACTCCAGTCAATATTCTTACGATACCATCAAGCATTTTGATTCTAACATCGCCAACGCCTACAACTGCATTCCACGTTGTTCCCCGATTGTACTTTACTATTATCTATGCATTGATAATTAGTAAGTCGGTTTCTATTTGGTGTAGCATGAAACGAACAATCAGAGTCCATAATCCATCCATCAAATGATGAATAATTAGTGATAGACAAGATAAAATCAACACTATTCAAATTTTTTAGCAACGGCTACAACATCATTTACAATCTTAATTATAATTTCCTTATCTTCTCTTTTTTCAGCTTAAGGTAATTCTTTCTAAAATACCCCCTTTTGCCACCACTCCAATAGACAACATCATCAATCCTAGATTGACCATGTCTATTTATGTTTGTGCAACTCCCACTAAAACGTGTACTAGATGTTACTCTATTTTCACCTATTAAAGTAGCATATACAAGTTCTATGGATGTCCTCGCTCAAAATTAAATCTCAAACTCCATCAAACATCAAACTTATTGATCTAGAGGAATTATTAAAGCGGTAATAGTAGTATTCCAACTATCATGTAATGAGTATAACATAACTAAATCATGTACCTCATCTTCAAAGTCAATGTTAACTAAACTAAATTGACTAACAATCACATTGAATTCCCTAATATGATATGCAATTAATGCATCTTCATTTATCTTCAAATTAAAACTTCCTATCAAATAGACCTTCTTGATCACATAAGGCTTCTCATACATATTCAATAAGGCTTTCATCAAATAGGAAGTGGTATTCTTTTTCACGATGTTAAACGGGACATTACAAGCTAACGTCAACCGAATAACTCACAAAGCTCGTCTATCTAGTAATTCCTAGTCAGCTTACTTTATCGTCTCTAGCTTCTCCTCAGACAGAGGCAAGTATAGTTTCATTTGATAGAGATAATCCTTAATTTGCATCTTCTAGAAACTAAAGTTCTTCCCATAAAATCTGTCAATTCTTACCTTTCCTTCTTCTATTACCAACGATTCACTTCAACTCAGCAAAGCCTAACTTTCACACCAATTGTGAAAAGTGACGATTGGACAATAAAATAGATAGAACAAAAAAATAGATCATCAACCAAATTGACATGATTTGGTCGTAGTGACCTACATCTACAAAGAGAGTAGCGATGAATTCTACTATAAAACAAGTGATACAAGGAGATTATAACCAAACTCGAGTCACTCAAACACTTTGTATTTTCCAAGCTCCAATTACACCCAATAATGTACGTGGTGTTTAACCGAACAATTCCTTACTAAATAATCTTTCAATCTCCAGAAGGAATTATACACAAATTCTTATCACAATAATTTAATTGACTTCAGCACTAAAAACTTCTTGGCATAATTGCACAAGCGAAACCAATGGAGAAACTCACAGCCAAGCACTCACGAACGGCGCTTCGATACTTCTTCATCAACAAAGTCACACCTAGCACTCGCACATTAAATGGCGCTTCAAGGCTCTATTGTTCTCTCTTTAATCCACAGTGTTACTTGCAATATTATATATATAATATTATGCAAGCATAACACACGAAAAACAAACCCTCAATTAGATTTAAATAATCATGGCCTGGAGAAGAGAAGTGCACTAAATCCTTAAAGATAAGCCACATGTACGTACTGGATAAGGAAGCAAATTTAAAGTGAGATTCGGTCAACATCTTGGACTATCCTCTTCTTTCTCTCGCACAAATCTACTTTCCTTTTCTTTCATGGCTTGACCAACTCCGGAAGAGAAACAATACGCCCATCTTTCTTTCTTTTCGATTTCCACAATCAAGAAACATTTTATTTGGACCCGGTGTTCGTCTAATAGGCTCAAACTTGAAATATATTTTAACAGTCAAAACCAAAAGTATACATACATTCATATATGGTCATTCGCTACGTTTCTCCACGTTTTCTATAGTGTCAGTCCACGCTGAGCTGCTCTTTCCCAGTTAAAGGGAAAAAAAAAACAGAGCTAACCATCCAGAAAAATGAAATAAAAAATGGACTTGGAATTATATGAAGAATGCTTGTTAGACACTTGTTAACCCGCAAGTCGTCTTTGAACTGTACCGAAAATTCTCACCTCGTTGTCATTGGTAGATCAATTTCATGTCGAACCTTCCGAAACATTTCCTTCTTTCCCCAAATATCGTAATTGGCGAAGTGATATGAGAATGTGAGATTCCGTCAGCATCAGCTATTGCCTTCTTTCGGCATATTTAACTAGGAGGACCGTTGGCCTATGCTCATAAGGAACACCGAAGGCCAACAAATAACTGATCATATTTCCAGACATTGAACATCCACTTGCCACTAATTTATACATGCATCTCAACACAAACATGATAAGTTGAGCGCACTTTTCTTTTAAAAAATTTCTTGCTTGTGCATGTGTGTGCGTCTGTCGCCGCCATTCCAGTCCCAATTATAATGCCTTGAAACAGATATTACAACAACACAGACGGATAATACAATATTGGAGGAAGGTTGGACCACTGGAATTCAGTTTCTCTGCAGCAACTTCATGGTCCGATCTCTGGCTTCCTTAAAAGTCCGCTCACATCCACTGAGGAATGCTGTCTGTTTACTTGCACGAATGTCAGTCTGGCAAAATGTGGCGAAATGCTCGCAGTTGTTGTTGATGAGGTTGTAGTTGCCAAAAGCATTGTTAGCATGAAGATTGCAAGCCGTATCGACAACTTGACGGGGCAATTTGGTATTGACTAATGGAGTGCGAGTTCCTTGCCTTGTGAGCTTAAGCTTCAGTTTTGGCCATACGTTTTCATGACGGTGAAGAGATCGGAGTTTTTCACCATCCCACTGGAAGCAACTGAGACAAGTTTTGACGACTCCATGTTTAATGGTTTCCTGGTATCCGCATTCTGGGCAGGGAGGCAAACTTTGTTGCTTGCGGCTAGTCTTGGACAGTGATGGGAATATGGTCATTTTGCTTTGTGTTCGGGTGAAGTGAATCACATGGCCTTCGCCAACGTAAATTCCTATCATATATACACGTGTGGAAACACTGTAAAGAATCAATTTTAATCCAAAAAATATTAAGATGAACATTTGGTTAGGGACGATTTTGGCTTGAACTTGACACAACGTGTAGCCCGTCCTTGACCGAGAAGATTTAATCTATATAAATTTCTGATCTTTTGTTTAGCAAGTTAGAAAAAGTAAAATCTGTTGTAGTTCTAGCTTAGCTCTAGAATTCTCACTGCAGCTATCGAGTAAAGGAAAGAGAGAGAAATTCTACGCACTAAAAGCGAGAACAGAATCTAGAACATCATTTTCCCTAGTAATCCCTGATGGACAATTAGAGCAAGTTTGGACATGGCCGCTCTAATCTGTGACTGGTTAGATCTGTCGTACTTAATCTTCATGTGTCAAAGTCGAAGGAGACTCCTTTTTGATATATACCCACATAAGTCAAGGTCCAACCAAGTACATGCTATAACCGAAATCATTTAAGTGAGCGTTATTTCTATGTTTGCTTTTGCTCTGCATCAGTAATTAGTTTGGGTCTGGCCTACAAAATCAGTTGATACAGTCTTTCCATTTCATTCTAATTCTGTACGACTTTTTTTGCTTTCAACTCTTTTTGCCATCATTTCCCTATTCTATCAAAATATAGGTCATTGATATACATCTTTGCAGCCATATCAGTTCTTTTTACTTAGTGTAATCTTCAGTCTCATTTCGTGTGAGTGGAAAGCACCATACTAATTTCATGAGAAAGTGCTTCTTGATCGGACCAGTTCAAACAAGTTGGTCTTTACTAATATCTTGTGGCGGAGGAGTAGCACTCTTTTACGGTTGATTGGTTGGTGGTGGAAAGCCAAATCGGTGCGAATATTCTCTTTCTCTCTCCCCGCCAAGAATCTAGGGTTTCCATATTTTAAAATCTTTCATGCCTTTTTCTCTGGCGAGATGGAATGTTTGACTGAACTCAGACATGAATTGCTTTGGAATAAAAGAAGAATATGATAGGAGAGTGATAACGGGGGATGGATTAAACTCAACCTTGACAGAGCTCGAAAGTTACCCGAGTTTGGCTGTGCTTCATCCCTGGATTTTTTTACGAGTACACATCTCTGTAGTCATGTATTTCTCTGGTGGTTTCTATATAGTCGAACCGTTTTATATTCTGCTAAGGCTTCTAGACGTTGTTGGAAATGGAGTTGATCGGTGTTTTTCTTGATTCTTTTGTGTTATTACGTTTTCTTGGGAGAGGGCTGCGGTGGAGTGGAGAGCAAAGTGATTGGCCCAGGAGCAAAAATATAGGCTAGAAAAAGAAGTGCAAAATCTGGAAGATGATGAGGACTCACCGTGATGGCTGTATAAGCCATATAACCCATATCTATAAACATGATCTCCAAGTTTCAGATCGTCAGGTCTCACCACTTTCCACATCAACTGCATCAATATCGTCCATACCTTGTTGATGATCTCCATCACCATGTTCTCTTTTGGCCCTTTTTCACTCTCTCGGACTTGTGCTTGAGCCTGTTAGCCTCCAAACTAAGATAATACTGGGTTTGAGAGTTCAGATAATTGTTGCAGCGAAGAGAAGAGCAAGAAAACTCAGGATGATAAAGCTAAAAGGATCACCTGTGCCGTCAAAAGGTAGGATAAAGATGGCGTCATCGGGAGAGAGAGGAAAGGAAACGGAAGAAGTGAGTGAGAATGAACGGTGGAGAGTGGGTGATGGCGACGAGGTTATGGTATGAGAGAGAGAGAGAGAGAGAGAGAGAGAGAGAGAGAGAGAGACTCTTTCGGATGAAATCTTGCAACTCTTTCTGCTACTGTTTTTAGTATGACTTTTACTTTCTGTTCTCAAAGTGGGATATATGCTTGGTGAAGGGTGGGTTGGGGGGAGGGGAGAGAAAAGGGAATTATTGAGGAGGACAATGTATTTGATTAGACACAAAGACGACTCTACACGCATTCATGTAATATGTTAAGTAGATCAGACAAAGATTTTTCTGACTGCTTTCTTAGAGATGATAATGTTTAGGGTTTAATAGAACAACACCACAAAGTGTTGGCAAGCACGCGCGGGAAATTGGGGCTTCAAGAGCCACCAGCATCCCATGCAAGTCCAGAGCGAGCGATTGGGACTAGACCCATGCAAGAGGACACACGGCTAAGAGTGTTTGAGTTGGGATAAATAGTTAGGTCATTAAATAAAATAATATAAAAAACGATAATGGGAAAACAAAATGAGATTTGTGTATGTCTTGACTCTTTAAAAATGCGTTATGTTGAGATAGCAAGAGCCTTCAGTGGATCTTGGGACAAAATTCTTCCCAAATAAATGGTAATTTTAACAGTTGTCTCAGATAGAATAGGCTTACAAATAGGTTGCTAGTTATACTAGAAACTCTAGAAATAAAAAGTGCACTATTTTATCTATGTGCCAACTTTTTGAGTATCCCATGAAAAAAAATTCAGAAGTTGGGGCACGGGAGCAGCCATGAGCTTTTCGACAACAAAGGTCAAACCTTGCGAGCAAAGGACCAGATCCATACAAAAATGAAAAAACCTAGAGAGTAAAGCCTATTGCCATTAAAAGATCATAGACCCAAATTGAGAAAATGATCATGTTTCGAGAATCAATGTGGTGCCTATCTAATCCAACGATTGGAATCTTGCAGCCTCAAGTACACGTAATATTATGAGGATAAAAAATTCCAGTCTGCACAAAGTTTAAAGTTCTAGAAAGTGAATGCTCATCATTAAATTTCAACCTAAAGTTTGCTTTTTGATCAATTTTTGTAATTTTTTTTAACACCATGAGAGTGGCTTTTTCCTATTCCACAATTTGGTGAATTTTGGACCTTCTTTATTGCATGATAGCATGGAAAGGAAACGAGACAATCGAGGAGGAACATTTATGCATTGGGCTTGCACGTGAGGGTGGGACGCAAAGGCAAATTTTTCTTTATTGAAGTGAGCAAAATCTAGCGAAGACCTAAGGAGTAGAAGTAAGACTAAAGCGCGGACCAGGCCTTGACGAAATAGACAGAAGCAGTGAAGATAAAAATGATGCGCCATTTCAAGATACAACATATTTTCCTCTATCCCTTCTTCAACCAGTCTTATCGGTGGATGGCATATATTAATTTCACTCATATATATATATATGCATGTGAGTAATATCCATCTCGTAACTATCATTCAGAGATATGATTGGACATCAATATAGAGAAAGAAAAAACCCTTTCGAGATTTGGCTGCTTCAAAAAATTTTCGGGAAAGCAAACTAGCTAGTGTAGACCATTTTGACCGAAGATTAGGGCACGTAATCTAGATATATAAGTTAGGGAACTCCGGTTGCCAAATATATGCCTTTATGGGATTGGTTTAGTGGGTGAGGAACACGGGCAGAGGTGCAGAACACAAATTTGATTCTTCACACGCCATCTAGTGCAAACCAGTTCACATTTGGGACATCTATCTAGATATTCTAAGCAAGTAGGTTTTACACCCACTTGCTGTTTCATGGTTAGTATCATTAACAGATAATTCATATAGTCAAACTATTACGTGAAGTCCAGTTTCATCAGAGGAAGATGGAATTAATGAAAGATTGAATGAACAATCTCTAGACGATAATATTTTATACCAGTTAAACATCTTTATAAAAGCTGATGATACTTCTTTTGATGAACTTCTTGAAGAAGAAGGTCTTTAAATAAATGAAATAGAAACCTCTTTAGAATTAGAATATGAAGACGCCTCTCCAAAAAAACCTATCCTTGAAATAAACATGTTAACAAAAAAAGAAAAATTTATCCTCAGCACTACTGATAAAATAATCAACCTAGAAGCCCAAAAAGAATACTTAGATAGACTACAATCTAAAAGACATTCTAAATAGAAAAAAAAGACCATTCTAGGCCAATAGATATTAATGATCTCCAAAATGAAATAAAGCAACAAAAATTAGAAATATAGGCCTTGAAAGCGACACAATTAGAAATAAAACAAGAAATCTCTGATATAAAATCTCTTGTCATAAAAGGAAAAGCAAAATTAGAAGATCAAAATGAAATCACTAATATTTCCGATACTTCTAACCCAGGCTTCCTTATGTTATTAACAGAAATAACCTCTGGGAACTGGATAATAAATATAATGATAAAAATCAACAATGAATTTATTGTTGAAACAACAACACTCTTTGATACAAGGGCATATCTTAATTGTATCAAAGAAGGCTTTGCTCCTACAAAAAAATTCTATAAAACTTCTGAATCTCGCCCAAAATTAAGATAGGATTTCCAGTGTTTCTTTAGGTAGTATGGCAGCTAGCTGAGCTAGAGCTGGTAGCTGGTATGGATTCTTCTTTTGGAGGGGTATTTGATATTTGATGTTAAGAGGTATTTGGTATTGAATGTTATTGTAGGAATGATTGATTTTCTACTATTTGAAGCCATGCCTTGATTGGTGTCAAGTCTTTTGGCTTTGGTGGTGTATTGGAAGTTTCGGCAATAGCTTTACCTTTGTCTTTTTCTTTTTTGGGTCTTGGTATAATGGTATTCCTTGTAAAAATTCTCTTGTGAGAAAATCAGATAATGAATTTGAAGAACCATTTATAAATTCAATATCAAAATCAAATACTAAAAGTATGGCTTGCCATCTGGCAAAAATTTGTTTTGATGCAATGTTTAATATGTCTTTTTGTAAAACGTCTTTGGCTAATTTGCAATCAATTTGCAAGAGAAATTTTTGGTTTAATAAATCTCCTTGGCATTTTGATATAAACAAAACTATAGCAAATATTTCTTTTTTGATTGTTGAATAATTTTGTTAGGTGGGATTCCAATGTTTTGAGATAAACTAAACAACTTGTTCTTTGCTATTTTTGACTTGTTTTAGGAAGGTGGGGGGTGGGGGGCGGGGGGAGGGGTGAAAGTAAAAAACCAATTAATTTCACCCTTCTGTAGATTGACATGCAAGTTTAGGTTTTATTTATGAGAAACCTTTTAAAAGTCCTCTCCTCTTTTAATTTTCCTTTGATACTTTTATCTTGAAATCATCCAAAAGAAAAGTAGCGACTTCATATCTATTTCACCGAAATCTACTCCACAGCGAAACATCTTTTCCGAAAGTTATTCTTTAGCTTTTGATGAGAAGAGATGGGTTAAATGGCAACTCCAAATAAAAGTTATCTAGGCGGACAAGAAATATTTGCAAATCTTTATTTCAAATTTCGAACCAAATTGTACATACAAATCTTGGTGAAATTCAATCAACAACAAGGCTTGAAAATACAGCCATTTTCACGGTAATACATATGTACGAATTATGTTAGAATTTAATCGACGACAAAGCTCAAGAATGTGCAAAGATATGGTGCCAAAATTTAATCAACGGTGTGACACCCATGATAGAGATGCACGCTAGTATTGAATCAATAACAAAACATCGAGACAAAGATTTGTGTTGAAATTTAAATGACAACATGAATTGGAAAATTATAACTAAGGAAAAATAAAGTGCATAAAAGTAAAGATAATAAAAGTTTACATTTTGATAGTCAAGGGGGCCTCTTCCAATTGATAGAACTTGGTATTTATAGATCTTCTATCATAACCTCTTGGGAGCCGTTTCTTCGTGGTTGAATTGTAGTTTGACAATTCTGAAAATAATGGTCCCATATTCCCATGTTGTCAACTCCCTTCAAAATAGTAGCTTTATCTCCAAGGATTTATTTATTTCCCATGTTGTTAATTTCCTTCAAAATAGCGGTCTTATCTTTAAAGAGTTGTTCTTTTTCCACATTGTCAATTCCCTTCGAAAAAGCAACCTCATTCTCCATCTTCACATAATTATTCTACACGATCTCCTTAATGAATTTACATGTGTTTGAGCCTCAGATGCAATCTTCTGAATTGATCATCTACTCCTTAGTTAACACACTATCGAGAACTTTGGTAAAATAATATGCCATCATTCACCACTAGTTGACATGTGCTAACACTTTCATCCAAGTCATCAACTACTTATAATATCAACCAATCCATGCCTAGATAGTATATTTTCCACTCTTTTCCCTTTTTTATCATTAATTTTGATGGTTGCATATGAGGTTGTTGAGTTAACTTTTATTGTTTCCAAACAATCATTGCACATCAATAATAACTAAATATTGGGCATTTTTGGGTGTCAACATATGCCTCCTTTTAAAATAATCGAATGATTCATTAATCATTGGATTATTTTAAATTAGGAAACCCAAGAGTCATCACATGCCCCCTTGTCATTGCCATAACTAATACCACCAAAGTTAACTTGAATGAGATTAAGCGAAATGCCTCTAATGACAGGCACAACCTCTTAAAAAAAATGCAGGATTATTAGGACTTGCTTGCACTTGAATTGGATGACTCGATGTTCCAGGCCCATTCATCACTTCATGGGAGATATCGGTGGCAATTGGCTTGATCACATCAATGAGATATTTTATCATGCAGTTAATCAATTCATTCTTGTGCTCCTTTAATAACCATCGCATGACAGCCAACATTGTAGGGCTTGGCACTAATTGTATTCTCTGCTCATTGGTGAGTTGTCTTGATACCAACATCTCCAACTTGTTCTCGATCCGCCACTGATAATGAAATCGATGACTTTCCTACCTTATTATTACTAGGTTGTGATGAAGAGTTGTCACCACTAGCACTATCATAATCAAGTTGATTTCTTGTTCTCACGATCATATCTCCTCAAATCAACCATAATGGTCCCACCGCGTGTGCCATTTATTTTGCCAAAATCTACTCGACAACGAAACATCTTTTCCTAAAGTTGTTCTTCTACTTTTGGTGAGAGAAGACGGGTTTTGTGGCAACTCTAGACAGGAAATATCCAAGTGGACAAGAAATAACTGCAAACTTTTATTTCAAACTTTGAACTAAATTGTACATATAAATAGTGCCGAAATTCAATCAACAATGAGGCTTGAAAGTACAACCATTGCCACAACAATACACACGTACGAACTATATCATAATTTAATTGATGATAAAGCTTGAGAGCATGCAAAGATGTAAAGTCGAAATTTAATCGACGGCGTGACATTCATGGTAAAGATGCATGCTGAAATTGAATTGATGACGAAATATTGGGAAAAAGATATGTGTCGAAATTTAATCGACAACGTGAATCGGAAAACTATTAAGGAAAAATAAAGTGTTAAAAGTAAAGATAATAAAATATTATGTTTTGATTGTCGAGAGGGCCTCTTCCAATTGATAGAACTCGATGTTTATAGACTTTCTATTGTAACCGTCTAGGAGTAGTTTTTTTTTTTTCTTTTTCTGTGGTTGAACTGTAGTTTAACACTTCCAAAAATAATTGTCCCATATTCCCAAGTTGTCAACTCCTTTTAAAATAGTAGCCTTATCTCTAAGAAGTTATTTATTTCCCATGTTGTCAATTTCCTTCAAAATAGTAGCCTTACCTCTTGAGTTGATCTTTTCCCATGTTGTCAATTCCCTTCAAAAAAGCAATCTCATTCTCCATTTTCACCTAACTATTCTCGACAATCTCGTTAATGGATTTACACTTGCTTGAGCCTTAGATGCAATCTTCCAAATTGATCATTAGCTCCTTAGTTAATACACTATCAACAACTTTGGTAAAATAATCAGCCATCATTCACCACTTGCTGGCATGCGCTAATACTTTCATCCAAGTCATCAACTGCATATAATATCAACCAATCTTCAATCCATTAGATTGTCTTTTTCACGGATGATCAAATATGCCTGAATAGTATATTCTCCACTCTTTTTGCTTTTTCTTCGTTAATTTTGATGGTTTCATATGAGGTTGTTGAGTCTACTTCATTGCATATCTATAATAAATATCAGGCACTTGTGATGGTGTCAAAAATATCCAAAGATTCTTCGATGGAAAATTCCATATTGTATGCTGTAAAATTTTGTGGGATCATTGCCTATCGTTCTAAAAACTTAAGTTGCCAGATGAATATATGGTTTAATATTTAAATTTTCCAACATTCCTTCTCAAGTTTAGTTTGGTCTTTTTGTTTAAAACTAAGTGTGGAATTTTAATTGAGGAGACAAATAGAGCTTGAAAAGATTCAAATTCAGGACCTTCAACTCTAATATCATGTGAGATTTGATTGGACCATAGCCAATTATTATAAAATCTTAAACTGTTTGATGAAGGTGTGGTTTAATATTTAATTATTCTAACACTCTCTCTTACGCTTAATCTTGTTATTTCCCAAGTACTAGGCATGGAAATTTAATTTGGAAGACAAATGGGGCTTGAAAAAATTTGAACTCAGAACTTTCAATTCTAATACCATGAGAGATTAGTTACAATCAACTATTCTGAAAGCCTAAACTGTTAGATGAAGATGTGGATACCAATGTTGGATGGTCTTGGGCTTTCTTATCTCAAAAGTTAGCTCAAATGGTGAGGTTTTCTCTCACACTTATAAACCGACCACCAACCTATTTTAAACTGATATAGGACAATCTCAACGATCCCCCCTTCGTACATTGAGTCTAGGTTGAAGGAACAACAACTCACAATTCTCCTATATGACTTTTTTTTGGGTCTAGACTTGTTGGCACAACCAGGCTGTGATACCATGTAAGATTTTATAAAACCACCATAAACTGTTTTAAAAAATTAAGTTGTTAGATAAAAGCGTGATTTAATATTTAATTTTTACAACACTTCTTCTCATGCTTAGGCTAGTCTTTTTGCCAAATATTAAGCGTGGAAATTTAATTAGGGAGGCAAATGGGGCTTAGAAAGATTCGAACTTATGATCTTTAGTTTTAATACCATGTAAGGTTTTGTGGGATCACAGCCAGCTATTCTGAAAATTTAAGCTATTTCATGGAAGTATGGTTTAATATTTAATTATTTTAATATACACTTACAATGCCTTAGCATCCGCATCATTTTTGCATCGCTAGCAATGATAATGGTGTCAACCGCTTAATCAAGTCAAATAGAGGTGGTGCGTACATATAGGAATGCAGGCAGTGAGGATATATCACTCTTAGTCACGTCACATAATACGCAACCGGTAAGAATTTCCTCAAATAATCCATTCTTTGTCATCCTTGATTCTACAGTTGCGATCCCTAAACATCGGTGTTCACATGCTTGAGCGAACGCCGGTCCGATAAAAGATCGCCAAATGTCATAGATAGAGCTTGAAAAATAATCGAATGGACTGGAAGACACGCTACGGTGATGGTGACTATGCAATGCACTCGTCGTATACGCATGAATATGGTTGCTGAGTTTCGAATCTTCGGGTGTAAGTCATTCCAAACCATTTGTTTTGCATACTCCAATTTCTTTTCCATCTTGCTCAATTTGCTTTTGACGTGATTGGTTCATTTGACAGGTACCAAAAAAGGAATAGGCTTTCTGCTAGGTTACTATTTATCCAGAAATCTCCTCATGAGTATATTTAGGGAAAATTTTAAATAAGGATTTGAAGTGGGGTAAAGTTATCAAAAAATAGCCTAGAGTGATATTATTTCAAATAATGGCCAAAAGTAGCCAAATCAATTTCCAATATGGGCTTGAGCTTGCCGCTAGCGAGCAAGTGATTTTTCCGATAGACAGAATAGGAGCACTTTTCATCCAATACATTCCAAATTCTTTCTTCTAATCATCCTTCCATCCAATGCATTCCAATTTCTCCTCAGTCTTGCTCAATACGCATTCGATTTTTCACACCTTGTACGTAGTAATAGCAAATCGGTTGGTACATATTTACATCCATATTAATTCATCAAACCCCATGAAGAATGCAACTTTGGATCTAAGTAAATTTGACTGCAATTACCATACCAGTGCGGGTCAACAAAAGGCGGTTTATGCACTTCTGTTTGGAACTGAAGAAAAATACTAGCAGTTATGTCATGTGACACTGCTTCAAGCCCTTATTACGTCCAAATTTTTTGTTTTATGGGAGAATTACCAAAAAAGTCTTAAACCTATTACAATTGTACCAATTCAGTCATAAACTTTTTTTTTTTGGCCAATTTAGTCCTAAACCTTTTATAATTGTGCCGATTCAGTTCATCCGGCCAAAATTGGCCGGCCGGCGCTGACATGGACGTCGGCAGGGGACAACCGGCTGCAAACGCTGATGTGGCAATTTTAATTTTTTTAAAATTTTTTTCGAATTTTTAAATTTTTTAAATATATATATTCGCACCTTTTCTTTCCTCTGGCCGGCCGGAGGTGAGGGCCGGCGAGGGCGAGGCCCCGCCAGATCTAGCGAGGTCAGCCTCACTGGCCGCTGGCAAGGGCGAGGCCTCGCCAGATCCGGTGAGCTCGGCCTTCGCTAAGGGGGGCGAAGACGGGGGGAGAGAGAGACTGGAAGAGAAGAAGCGGCGGAGCGGGGGAGGCGGTCGACCGGGTGGGGAGAGGGAATCGGGGGGAGGCGGAGCCGAGTTGAGGAGACGATCGGACGCCCTCGCGCGTCGTGATGAAGAAGACGAGTCCCTCCTCCGAATTCCCCTCGATTCACCCCATCGGAACGAACAGCTCGGCTTGATTCCGACCGCCGCGAAGCTCTTAGATTCCGTCAGCCGAACCTCGGCGTCAATGGCAGCGTTCGCTTGCAACCGAGCGATGCAGCGAGCTTCAACGTCCCTCGGACCGGCCCTCAGATCGGGCGTCCAGTTGTCTCCTCAGCTCGGCTTCGCCTCCCCCCGATTCCCTCTCCCTGCCCGGTCGACCGCCTCCCCGCCTCCGCCCCAGCCTTGGCGAGGGCCGAGCTCGCCGGATCTGGCGAGGCCTCACCCTCACCTTGCGGCCAGTGAGGCTGACCTCGCCAGATCTGGCGGGGCCTCGCCCTTGCCGGCCCTCACCTTCGGCCGGCAGGGGCGAGCCTTGCCAGTGGCCGGTGAGGTTGACCTCGCCGGCCCTTGCCTCCGACCGGCGCCGGCCGGCCAGAGGAAAGAGAATGTGTGAAAAAAATAAAGATATTTAAAAATTAAAATATTCGAATTTTTTTTTAAATTGTCATATCAGCATTTGCCAGTCAATTGTCTCCTACCGGTGTCCACGTCAGCGCCGGCCGGCCAATTTTGGCCGGATGGATTGAATTGACACAATTATAAAAGGTTTAGGATTAAATTGACCAAAAAAAAAAAGTTTAGGACTGAATTGACACAATTACAATAGGTTTATGACTTTTTTGGTAAATTTCCCTTTCTTTTATTCATCCTTCCATCCAATACATTCCAATTTCGCCTTGATCTTGCTCAATATGCATTCGATTTCGCGCGTGGGGTAGCTTCTGATCAACAGATGGGTAATACAAGAGTAGGCCTTTTGTGATGTCGTTATTTGTACTATAAATCTCTCCATGATAATAACGATGGAATAGGAATAAAACTATACCAGTTTGATTCTGTCCCGTGCAAAAAAGTCAGAGGTTGCGGCACGTGAGCATGCATGAAAATTTTCTTTCCGTCTAACGTCACGGTTCTCCGGCAGTCCAAAGTTGACCACCTGATGGACCCAGGCCGAGTCATATGCAATGAGTGGATGGTTCCAATATCTTCGGTCGTGGTCTGATCGGGCTCCGTCATGTGGTCATTGTAGCCAGGTCGTTGCCTTTTGACAGTCATTTTGTTTCACTGGAATTTGCGTCCGCAATGAAATACATTTTACTAGAAGTCATTCTTTCGCTTTTTATGGGTTGAGACGGACCTGCGGTGACTCCAGATAAGAGGTATCATAAGAACACAAGGAAACATAGAATTTCACTCTAAACAAAACTGAAAGTTCACAAACTTTGCTAGAATTTAGTCAACAACAAAACCTAAAGACATAAATTCTAATTAACAGCAAAATATCTGGAAATTATAGCCATAACTAGAGTGCAGAAGTTGAAAGATGACATAATGATAACAAGTTTTTGTGCATCGTGTGGGGTTTTCTATGGTACACAAATATGGTACACAAACACTAATATTTATAGTTTTCACCATATAACTCCCCATAAGCAATTCTTCAACAATTTTAGCCATACCTTAACATTTTTGGAGCTTTTGGTTTCATATATTCATTTCGCTAGGAATTCTTATCTTCAGGTGATTACTAAATATCTTCCTCATAATATTTGCAGTTACAAGAAGTTATAATAACATTTATCTTCAAGAAACTCAAATATCCAGATATATTGCGACTAGGCATATACAAGCTAATCTCGTTATGAGTTCATCCCAAATAATTGACTCGCTATCAATAATTTCCTTAGTTGTCAATGCTCTTCAAGTTGTCGGCATTTAATTTAAAAGAGCTTTAATCTACTCATTATTTTGTCAACTATTCTTTTTATCGATTACTCCAACTATTCACCAAACTCTGCTCTCATTAGCTAAATCTATCACTTATTCATAATAACCAAAAGTTAGTATTTTATTATGTAAAAAGCCAATGTCATTTGTTTGAGATATCTATGCTGGGCAATGATATTTGGAATACGGATATTCTAGGGTCTCTAATCCATAGAAAAGATCGAAGGATGACAGTTCACTTGATTAGATTTGTAGTGTTTCTTGCAACATTTGGGTGAAATAGATTTTGAACGAGGAGTAAAGGCCAGCCAGTCAATATACGGTCCTTCCCACAGCATTCCTTGTTGGGTCAACAATTAAAGATTAATAGAAATTCATAGGAATATAACTTTCAGTCATGCTTAATTCATCATGATTTCTTAACAAGAATCACACAAAATCAACGCACAATAAAATATCAAATATTAAAAAAAAAACGAAAATACACGATGTATATAAAACACGCACCTCCCTTTTTTTGGTTTGGTTGCCAGGGTCTACACGCACCTCCCTTTCTTTGGATGCAGACATCCCCCTCTTGATAGCAAGGACGCCCTTTGTGCAGCAACCAGTGTTCAATCCTGATCTGTGGTTCATAATGAAATTTCTTGTGACCTTGTTTACACACTACAAGAGGGTCTTTACTCTCAAAAAAAAAAAAAAAACTCTAAGAGTTCCCATATGCCTCCTCTTCTCAGTTGGTCATTAAATCAAATTAACTGGACTATATCATAATTAGTGAGAGAATTATATATATAAAGTGGGAATTGTTCGAAATTGGAAATTCTATGGAGAGGGACGAAGGTGAAAATGAGGGAAAGAGAAGTCTAATTTAAATTTTCTGATTGCCGTTTAAGTTGGTGGAAAGGCCTCGGCCCCAAGGCCCCAACCACTCATTTGGCCCTAGGCCCAATCATTGGACCCGTTTGTTCACCTGAACCAATGCCCTAGACCCAATCATTGTAATGGGCTCACCTGGATACGAACCCAGTTGTGCCATGCCTGAGCCGGCACGACCTGTTGGCCATTGTAATTCACCAATGTTTTGCAACAAGCGAAGAATCGATTTTCTTGCATCCAAATACATCCGAATCGTTTAGTTTATAAAGTCTACACGTATTTAATTTAGTATATCCAATTACATCTGAAACATTCAGTTTATAAAATCCACAGAGAGTAAATTTTTTAGGTGGTTTTTTCAGGAAATAAAATTAGGCTGAAACATCTATTTTAATGTGACCTGTCAATCTGGTTGGGTCACACACAACAATAGAACAATTAGGTTGAGACAAAATGAAAATGATTTAACTAGTAAAATTAAGGAGAATATAAGGTTCGCCATATTAATTTTCATTTCTGTGACTATCTAATACATATTTTCTCTTAACAATGATAGTAACCTCTTAATATTTTGGTTAAGGATCTTTCTCTCTTTTCTCAACCTACCTTGCAAAATATTTTGTATTTGTAATTATATGTCTGAAATTCCCCAATCACTTCACTCCTTTCTCTTGCTTGTGCGCTTATGCTTGAGGGCTTCACCATTAGCGTAATCATATCCAGAATTTGTGTCAGTTTTGTTTTTTCCTTGAGTTTCGGCCTTGTATTAGTATGATGATCTTATCAACATTTCTCTGTTATATACATATACCTAGGGAAGGCGAGATTGTTAGAAATATATAGGTCACTTAAAACTTATTTCATCTGCAGAAACTTAATGGCCCATTCCCCAAGTTCCTTGATCCTCCGCTCACAAGCAGTGAATAATGCCGTCTGTGTGCTTGCTTAAACGTCGGTCCGGCAAAACAAGGCAAAATGCTCACAGTAGATTAGCCGCAATGCGATCTGCAATTTACTAATAGACAATAAACATCGATGACCACAAGTCACGAGGTATGTTTTCTACAACGACTATTTCGACTTCTTAGGAAACGTGAAGAAGACCTTTCAGAAAGGGAGACGACTGAACGAGAAATGATGTTGAGGAAGAAGAAAGAAATAAGAGAGTAGTGTCCTGACTCCTGAGAGAGAAACAGAGGAGTGGTACGAGGGTTATGAAAAATTCCTCCTTAATTTGATATAATAAAGTATATACCAAGCAACGTCTTATCTCGTTTTTGTAATCTCCTGGATGTGCCATATAAGTTTCATCTGAATCTTGATTTAGGAAGCATTTGTTTCATAAACAATCAAATGAATCAAAAAATATTTTCATCATCTACAAAAATATTGTGACATAAATTATTGCCGAAAATAAATCAAAAAATATTTTCAACATCTACAAAAATACTGTGACATAAATTATTGTCAAAAATAAAGATATTTTTTGTTGACTAACTATTTTGAATGATACAATTAGTTTTGGAAAATTTCCACCAAACAAATGGAGATTTAAAATATATATATATGAAGTACTTAAAACTATCGAAGTGGGCATGTACCCACTCCAGTTGATGAGGTTTACTCGATGGTCCACGATAGCATAGTTTATTTGTGTTAGAAAGTAATTAAATATTGGTCATGGTCACCATGTAAATACTCTCTCGTAGATAAATATATTTCGAATTAAATCATACTTTTATTCCAATTTGAAGTGAAACGATCACTGTGATGCAATTTATATAATATCAAGACCAAATTTAAGTCCACGAGATAGTCTTCAGATCAGACAAACGAAAGTCGATTGTTGATCTTTTGTATTTGGTGTTGGACAAGTAAAAGAGTAAGTTTATGTATTTGGTTTAATGTAAGATATGGGCTTACCTTTGGGATCTAAGTTGTTTGCATACTTTGTGTTTTTGCGGGTTTTCAGTATTTTTGGGTTGATCGGTTGCGTGTTAACCCAAAACAATGACAACTATTTGCTTGTTATAAATTCCCTCTCTGGTCACCAAGAAAATAGGATAAATTATTATTATTATTATTATTATTATTATTATTATTATTATTATTATTATTTCTTTTGGCCACTTCCGATGTCATAAACTGTTTATGCTGTGACTTGCCTCTTATAGATATACATGTGATCAAAATCACACATATGAACGGCCCTTGAAATGAAAAGAAGAAGACAGTTCTCTCTCCAAACAAAACGTTACACATAACCATCATCTTAACAACTATATGCGTGTGTGAGTTATAAAACGATCGTCTTTCGAAAATGAAAAATGGGATTTCAAAGAAGTTAAAATTTATAGGTATTTCGAAAAAATTCGGTCAGCAACAAAAGGTTCAGGGAAAACAAATCGTGACAACACAAGTTATTGGAAATTATGGCCACGGGGCATTTATGTACATAGCCACAAGTAATATAATGGGCCTTGTGCATTGCTTGGACTAATCATTGCATAGGGTGTATTTGCTTTAACCTTTGGGGAAAGTTTTTAGAAAAATGTAAAAAACTTTAGGTTAAGGGATTTTTCAAAATATAAGTAATGTTTGGTAGCTATTATTTAAAAATGGATAAACAACTTTAGTTTAAATGCTGTTCGAAAAATCACATTTTATGAAGAAATTTTGCTATTTTTTATTTTTTAAAAAAAACTCTCAAAAAACGACCAAAGATTTTATGGCTAGCAATTGACCGACAAGCCAGATCTGGCACTGGCAGCCCTCTCCTAAGATTGGGCCACCTAGGGTCATGCAGCCTTCGGCAAGGCTGCTAGCAATCCAGCTTTGTTGACAACCTAAACTCTTTGCTAGCAACATGACGCGAGGGGAGAACATTTTCAAATTATGAAAAGTTAGTGATGGCAAAGTTATATATATTAACATTATGGAAATGATCAAAACCCAAAAAACCTTCAAACTTGCCCTTGCATTTTCTAAAACTCTTCAAATTTTTTTGCCAAACACCATTTTTAAAGCCACAAAGGTTCTTCGGACGTAGTTTGACCATGCTTGAAGCCGTTATATTAGAGAATCACATTTTTTTGGTTGAACATATCATCTATATATCAAGAGCGACGTCTATGACTTTAGAGTTGCGCTGGTTGATCTTTTGATGGGAACGCGACCATATGATGCAAGTTGTCCGACGGATCTAACAGACTTTGGGGGAGTAGGTCAAGCCTCATCTATGGAAAAGGAAATTGACAAGAATCATGGACTTGCTACAGTAGCTTCATCATATCCCATGCGAAAAAGTCAAAAGTTGCAGCACGTGAGCATGCATGAACATTTTCTTTCGATCCCAAGTTTTCTACCCCTCTAATTCAACGGTTGGAATCAATTCGACTCATGCTGGTACCTATTTCTTTTGTTTTGTGGTCAGATATGAGCACCTCTTTCATTTCGTGCAATAAGGCAAAATGTGCCCCAAAGAACCGAATCCTCTCCATGATAATTTGGGGGATTTTAACCTGAAGGCTAAAAGCCTGATTGAACATGACAATGTGCTCGAATTTTTGACACAATCGTACTGACTACTAGTGAGGAATACTTGAAGGCCGCATGAAGATTGCTTTGAATTTTATGGAGGGAGGGAAAAGCAAGTATATTTAAACTCCTAATAATAAATGGCGATGGTGCTTTGAATATGCAAACCGGTAAAACTAAAATTGGCGTCATTGTTAGAGAACATAATGGTGTGATGACTTTGGGAATCTATTGTAGAGGACGTAAGAAGATTTATGCACAAGAAGAAAGGTTTTTAGATAGGTCTGCATTAGTAGAAGAGCTTAGGGTGCCCTCTAAATAGGTGCCTTATCTTTGGTTGTAGTTCACATACGAATCGATATCATTTGAGTTCTTTCATAATTTTCTGGTGTGCTGGATTTTCTATTCCTTGGGGATTCAAGGCCACTTTGGCGGGATTAATTTTGACCCGTTTAGCTTCTCTTTGAAATGAAAAATGCGTGTCATGCAGCAATTTCCATAATGCACGTGCATGTTGTCCAACCTTGACGACTAATTCTTATAAGATCGATTCGATGGACTTCCCCAAAGTCGTTTGGCATAAGTCATCAAATGAGGAGTTGTTTGCCCAAACTGATGACTTCATCGTGTTATTGTTGACATGCCAATCAAGTTCAGGGGTTGGGTTCTACAGTAGATAATTTGACTGTCGGAAAAACCTCAAATGGAATCACGAGAATTGCATTTTCTATTGATGGTGGACACAACACAAATTTTTATAAATTGGAATGAAGCTTTTCGCTTTGTGTAAGTAAAGAACTTCTTTATCTGATGGACCAGCCTTACTATGAGCCTAAATTCACAGTGGCATATCAATTGAATTCTCGGAGGAAAAATGTACTTCTTTCTTAGTATGTATCTAGCACGGTATTTCCTTAACTCACTTCGGCAATAATTGCTTTGCACCAGGATGCCATTTTATTTAAGGGAATACATAGATTTCGTAACTTCGTGGAGCGAAGAAAGTCGGTTGTTGCATAAGCGAAGGTAGGTAGTTGAGCTGTAGAGGCAAGAATATTTCATGTACATAGATTTGTTGGGAATTGTTCTAGCACTTTTGTGTTCTGTCGCACCAACTGCATCTCACTTGATCATGAGTTAGTCAGTGCCAGGTTTATGGGTCCATTAGATAACCTGGGCTGCATAGAACTTGAGCTTGAACTAGCTTGGCCAATTCGATGTGTTTGTTAGCCCACGTTGGATTGACTTGTCCAAGTCTGTATTTCAAAATGTGGCCCATGTTGATTGTGTGCGTACGTGTGTCTAGGTAGGGGTGAGCATGGTCCGGGTTAGGCCGATCTACCCCCTAACCCTAGGACCAACCCGCACAGTGCTGGTCTTCAATCTTTGAGACCGAGGACCAATCCTATTGAGCTTGGGATCGAGGACCGGATCGACCCAATGGGTTGACCTTGTACTCCTTAAAAGAGCGATTGGGGATTTGACTAACCCAATAAGTTCGGTCTGGTTTCAAGGTCAACCTAAGACTAACCAATAAATTTTTTATTTCATTTTTTGTATTCATTGAAAAGGCAATTGAGGACCATACCGACCCAATGAGTTTGATGATGATGAAGTTAGCTAAGAAAGGCAAGTGGTAAGGGTCAAGTGGGGTGAGCGTCAAACAAAATGAGCATTAAATGTTGAGCAGGGAACAACAAGCCAAGCGAGCATCGAGCGGCGAGTGGCACAAGTGACCCAAAGCAAACGAGGCAAGTGTCGAGTGGCGAGCGGAGAAGTTGGTTTTTTTGATTTTGGCAAATTGAAGACTAAGATGACAAATAAAACAAAAGAGAACGAATACTAAATGAGAATGCCATAAGGAGTTGTTTATACCTTTTTGGACGTCGTGAAGACTCCTTACAAAAACATTTTTTTTCCTTCATAAATTATGACTATTGACGCCATAGAAGTCATTCAAAATCTAAATTATTAAAGAACAATATAAAATTACTTGAACTCTTCACTAAATAGTTGTTATTTAATGTTATTGATTTCGTTTATTTTAAGGTTTTTTCTATATAAAAAAATTATAAATAATATATTAAATATATATATTCAGAGTTGGTCCAGATTAGACTGACCTGGAACTCTCAGGACCGAGGACCGACCCGCATGGTGCTAGTCCAAGAATTCTAGGACCAAGGACTGACCCAGTCTCCCTGGGAACTGGACCAGGACCAGCGGGGTTAGGCTCATCCAAGGTTGGTCTAGGGTTGACCTTGGACCCATGCTCACCCCTATGTATGGGTGTGTGTTTGAGAGAATAAGCCAGTCGAAGCCACCCCGATTTGGTCTAAACTAGCCCTCTTCTCTAAGCCTTAGAATTTTGTCAAGCGGCTTGAGCATACTCGATGATCAATTTTGCTCTCAATGCCAAATTCACAACCTTAAGTCCCAACAATTTTGCGGTTGATGCCTTAATCACATGATAAGGCAAGCTGTGTTTATGTAGCCGAATAAAAAAAATAAAGCGCAATCTTTTTATCATGAAATTGTTTCCACACCATCATAAATCTTTCCATTCAAGTTGTTACTTGGCTGCTATTGTAAGCTAATTATATAAACGTTGGTCTAAATAGGCCAAATGGTGCTTGTTTGTTAGACCTTAGTACCAAAAAAGTGATAAATCTATTGTACTGGTACAAATTCAGTCCTAAACTTTTCAATTGGACTAATTGAGTTATAAACCTTTTAATATTTGTACTAATTTAGTCCATCCTACCAATTGTGGCCAGCTGGCGCTGAAGTGGACGTCGGCTAATGGCCAAACATTGACGTGGTAATTTTTATGATTTTTTAAATTATTTTTTTCAAATTTTTTATTTAATTTTTTTATTTTTCCTTTTCTTTTCTCCCTTCTTCCTCCTTGGACTATTTTGACGATAGTTGGTGAGGCTCACCAGCCACTGTGCGAGGGCCGCGAAGCCTTTGCTTGCACTGGCGAGGGTTACGGCCCTAGCCTGGCCTTGCCCAAGGTTGCAGGTGAGGTGGCTTCGCCTTAATCTGGGCAAGGCCAGCCTTGCCCGTGGCTGGTGAGGCCAACGTGGCCCTTGCTAGGCCTTGTCGTGGGCGAAGGCGGCCATCACCAAGCCGGCATGCTGGAGATGGCCGCCTTCTCCCGTGACAAGGCCAAGGCGAGGCTGGCCTCGCTCGCGGCCTAAGGTGAGATTGAGTGAGGGCCGCGACCCTCGTCGGTGGCTAGTAAGGGCTTAGTGGCCCTCGCCTTCACCCTAGCAATGGCCACCATGGCCTTGCTAGCCGTAGGCAAGGCCAGGGCGAGGCTAGCCTCGCCTAGATCTTGGTGAAGCTGCCTCGCCAACAGCCTTAAGAGAGGCTGGGTGAGGGCCACGACCCTCGCCGATGGCAGACGAGGTCTTCACGGCCCTCGCCGGTCACTATCAAATCAGTCCAAGGAGGAAGAAGGGAGAAAAGCAAAGAAAAAGAAAAGAAAAATGAAATAATTCAAAAAAAATGAAAAAATTGCCACATCAGAATTCGGTCACCGATTGGCCCCACATCAACATCGGCCGGCCAAAATTGGTCGGATAAACTAAATTAGTACTAATGTAAAAAGGTTTAGGACTGAATTGGTCTAATTGAAAAGTTTAGGACTGAATTGGTACCAACGTAATAAGTTTATGACTTTTTTGGTACTTTTCCCCCTTAAAAAATGAGTTATTCTTTAGCCTATATATGGTGGATAAATTGTAATATGAATTAGTTATATTCTGTAAACGAGTTATAAATTATAATATGAATGGGCGTTAAATGGATCACAAATAGGCTTACAATTTATATAGATTCCTCTATTTTCATTCTCTTTTCTCCTTACTCGATTTTGAGCTTATCCACTTGGCATTTTGATCTCAATATGGATACATTTTTTCTTATGTTTGGTTAAATATATCAGCATTTTAATAATATATATTCAGTTGAGTTAGAATATAAGTCATATGTGTTTGAGCTGCCTCCATTCACTCGTTTTACAGGTTTTAAAACTTATTTAAGTGTTTGAAACATGGACATATGTGTTATAAATACAAATGACATCATGATGGAACCGGGATCATTAGATATAGGTGATTGGGATCTGGATTTCGGAAGTTTCTCATCATTACCAATTAATATTTCCCATATGTGCTGAACAATGTTTGCATCCCAATATGTGACCTTCTCTTCTTCACAGGTTCTTGTACAACCTCTTTGCCTTTCATTTTCCTTTCAGCAGAAAAATCTTATTTGGTCTTACTTGAGGACTCCTTCTTCAAGCACTCAATGGCTTTGTTCAAATCTTTCAGCCTCATTTTTGAAATCATTTTGAGTCCTATAACCATAGGAACAATAGTTTTGGAACAAAGTGAGGCAGGAAATTGGATCTAAAAATGTCTGAATATCTTTCTGACTAGCACTGAATAAGGTAACTGTCCTTTTTCCTTTGAAACAATCTCGTACATGTGAAACAAGATAGTATGAGGTAGAGAAAATCGCATCCCATTCTTGATGGCAAACATCAGTCTAGCTTCAAATTTGGAAACATCCATTTTTGATGCAGCCTTTGATCTGATGCAATTGATCATGATTTTGTGTGGCAGAATATTTGAGGCTGTCAATTTTGAGTATGTGATGCCTCCTTCTAGTAGTCTGTCTCTGATAAGAAATCTTGTTGCTTGACCAATTGAGACACTAATTGGTTGGAAACCACTCCTTTCCACCCCAACAATGTTAGTCAATGTGTCAACATCCACCACATAGGCTTTGTCACACATAGTGAACTATGTCCAATTCTGGTCAAGAAAAGATAGATTCAAATAGAAGAATACAGTCAACTTAGGATATGTAATAGTTTCAGAACAAAAATTTTCAAGTTGAAGGGAAGCCAGCTTTTTCCTTAAATTCACCCTAATCGACTCTAGGAACTCGAAATCAACAGTTCGAGCGTTCATCACCCCTTTTTTCACCATTTGGGTCTAAACCCTTTTGTGATCCTTAGAATGAAATAGTTTTGTTCTATCACCTGGTTCATTTGCAGCCACTCCCATTCTCGATTGAAAGTTTGAAAACATCCGTTCATCATCTTTACTTTCGGGCTGATTTTGAGAGCTAAAGCGAGGATCAACAGGAAAGTTAAGAAAAGCTTTACCTACCACTCCTTTTGGTGCTATTCCTAATCTTTCCATCGCTCGTATGAATAGGGTCTCATTCTTAGGCCCTCTTTCTTTTAGAAAGTCATCGATAAAACTCATAGGAGTACCACACTACTTCAAATGAGTGTAAGACACAGAACCTATCAAAACCTTGAAGCCCCAGGTTCTTTGGCTGCGTTTGGTTCAGCATTTACAAGGGGCTTTGAGTCCAATGCAAATGCTGAAAGCCCAAAACTACTTTGGAAAATGCAATTGTGTTTGGTAAATAATTTCAGCATTTGGCAGAATGCTGAAAGCCCAAAGCTAGTCCCTACCAGCTTTGGGCTTTTAGCATTTTGAAGGCAAGTTGAAAGCTGAAAGCCGGCTTCAAAGTTGAACCAAACAGTCCAGCATTTCCCTCAAGGGGCTTTCAGGCCTGAAAGCCCCTTGGAAATGCTGAACCAAACACAGCCAAAGAACCTGGGGCTTCAAGGTTTTGATAGGTTATGTGTCTTCCTCAACTTCTTCTTCCAATGAATGGCATGGAGGATTCTGTGTAACTTTCTGTGGAGAATGTTGTGGAGACTTCTGCGGAGAGTTTTCTTTTTCTGTTAGATAGAAATGTGTCTGCCCTTCAAGCACATTCCTAGGCCCTTTGCTAGCAATCCGAGACGATTTCCATTGGTAAGACATGTTTGCAAGCTTGGAGGATTTCACGAACAAGTTCGAGTGAAAAAGATGGAAACTTGCATAACAAACTTGAGAATAAAAATGAGAGAGTAGAGAGTCTGTATTCTAGGGTTTGAGATGATGTGTATAAAGAAAGACTTGACGGTATATAAAGGAAGTGAAATAGGGTAATTGAACTGTCAAAAGGAAAAAGAAAATTACATTTTTTGAAAATAAAAATTGCCAAAAAAATTAAAATTCGAAAAAGATAATTTCTAAAAATAAAATAGGCAAGCAATGATTCAAATATCAACATACATGTTCGGAATTTTCATAGTAAAATTAAATTACTTGGATTGAAGAGATATTTTCCTACTGAAGTAATTTTTGGACATTCTGAGTTTGACCAACTTCAGACTTTAAATAGTAGGAGATAAAATATTCAGTCTGGTACGAATAGACTCAAATAGATTTTTCTCCAAAGGCTTTGTAAATATGTCTACCAACTGATTTTTTGAATCTATGAACTAAATCATAATCTCCCCACTTTGTAAATGATCCCTTATGAAATAGTGTTGGATTTCCATATGATTTGCCCTTGAATGAAGAATTGGGTTCTTTGTTAGATTAATAGCATTGGTATTGCCGTATCTGATCTCAATGCTCAATTTTTTAATTTCAAAGTCTCTTAATTGTTGTCTTATCCACAAAATTTAAGAACAACGGCTCCCATGAGCCACATACTCTACTTCTGCTGTTGATAGAGCTACAGTATTCTGCTTCCTTAAGAATCAAGACACTAGCATATTTCTCAATAGTTGAGAAGTATCAGAAGTGCTTTTTCTATCGACTTTACAATCGGCCAAATCAGCGTATGAATATCCAAGAAGAGTAAAGTCTCATTCTTTTGGATACCACAGACCTAACTTTAGAGTAGTTACAACATATTTGATGATGCATTTTGTAGCACTTAAATGAGATTTTTTGGTATTAGACTAAAATCTTGCACAGATGCAAACACTAAATAGAATGTTAGGTCTAGAAGTAGTGAGGTAAAGAAGAGAACCAATCATGCTTCTGTATAGCTTCCAATCAACTTTCTTCCCTCCTTCATCCTTATCCAGTTTCGAAGAACTTGACATTGGTGTCTCTATCTTCTTGCAATTCTCAAATCCAAATTTCTTGATGAGATTTTTTGCATACTTCTCTCGGTGAATAAAGATACATTTCTTTGATTGTCTAACTCGCAATTCTAAAAAGAAAATTAACTCACCCATCATGCTCATCTCGAATTCATCCCGCATAGATCTAGAGAATTTCTTGCACAGATTTTCGTTAGTGGATCAAAAGATAATATTGTCAACATAAATTTGTACGAACAAAAAGTCTTTACCATCTCTCTTTATAAACAAAGTAGTATCTACCTTTCCCTTTTCAAAACCATTTTTGGTTAGGAATTTACTTAACCTTTCATACTAGGCTCGAGGTACTTGCTTTAGTCCATACAAGACATTTTTTAGTCTATAGACTGAGTCTGGTTTCCTTGGATCTTCAAATCTTGGTGATTGTTCCACATAAACTTCTTTTTGAATGAATCCGTTGAGGAGTGCACTTTTGACGTTCATCTAGAATAACCTGAAATTTTTATAACAAGCAAAAGCAAGTAATAATATAATTGCTTCTAACCTCACTACTGCTGCATAGGTCTTGTTATAGTCTATCCCTTCTTCTTGTGTACATCCTTTGGCCATGAGTCTTGCTTTGTTCCTAATCACCTTTCCTTTCTCATCTATCTTGTTCTTGAAAACCCATTTTGTCTCGATAACAGATTTACATTTAGGGTTTGGAATTAATTCCCAAACATCATTGATGTTAAATTGTCTAAGTTCTTCTTGCATAACTTTGATCCAACTTTCATTAGACAAGGCTTCTTCTACACTTTTGGGTTCTATCTCAGAAACAAGTGCTAAAGCACTAGACTCTTCTCGCATTTTGGATCTTGTGCGAATTCCTTCATCAATATTGCTAATAATGAGTTCTATGGGATGACTTAACTTGTGCTTCTAGTAGCCGGTTGGTTTGAGAGTTTGCTGATCCTTTGCTTTGGTTGAGTCTCCTAGATATGTTTGCTATCGATCTCCAAAAGTTTGAATCTATTAGGGGGAAGTAGACTTTGTAAAGTGTGGAATTGGTTTTCAAGTTGAGTCTAGTCTGGTTGATTCTCCTCAAACTTGATATTTATAGATTCTTCCACAAATTGAGTCTTCTTGTTAAAGACCCTGTAAGCTTTGCTTGAAATTGAGTAGCCAAGGAAGATTCATTCGTCTGATTTTTCTTCAAACTTCTTAGTTTGATCATTTGCACTCTTCAAAACAAAACATTTACATCCAAAGACATGAGAGTAGGAAACATTTGGCTTCTTTCTTTTGCACACTTCATAAGGAGTTTTCTCTAGAATAGGTCTCAAGAATATTTTGTTGATATGTAGCAGGTAGTGGACATTGCTTCTGCCCAAAATTGAGAAAAGATTTTGCTTTCTATCAAAAGAGTTGTGGCCATCTCCTGTAAGAATCTATTCTTCCTTTCCACTACCTCATTTTGTTCTAGAGTATATGGAGAAGAAAAAACTTGTTGAAAACCAGATTCATTACAGAACTTCTCAAAGTATTGATTTTAAAACTCACCTCCATGGTCAGTTTGTATGCTCGAAATAGTATAACTCTTTTCATTATGAACCTTTTTCGCAAATTTTGAGAAATAAAAGAAGGCTTTAGACTTACTTGTCAAAAAGTATACCCAAGTGAAGCAAGAGTAATTATTCATAATTACTAGGCAATATTTATTTCCACTAATACTCTGAGTTCTGGTTGGTCCAAACAGGTCCATATGAAGAAGCTGTAGAACTCGATTGGTAGAAACTTGATTCACAGGTTTAAAGGAACTTCTAACCTGTTTTTCCAAGACGCAGGGAGTACATAACTCATTCTTTTGGTAAACTAGATTTGGAAGTCCTCAAACAAGCTTCTTAAAAGAAATCTTGACAATCTATTTCATATTAAGATGACCAAGCTTTCGATGCCACAAATTTGCTTCATCTTGAATGGAAATAAGACATTGAGAACTTTTTGGGTTTATATCTAGAAGGTAAATGTTGCCATGCCTTTGACCAGTAAAATATTGAGAAACATTGTTGATTGTTAGGTTTCCAATCTTTACATTCCACAACATACAATTCTTCCTTTGTTGTTTTCTCTAAAAGAAAATTTTTCTCCATTTAGTCTAACAAGCTTTATGAAGTAACTTGAGTCTCATGTCATATGCCTTGAACAGCCACTATCCAAATACCATTTGATCTTTCTTTTAATAGTGATTTGTAATCAAAAGATAAACTCAAACTTTTTTTTATACCCATATTTTATTAGGTCTAGGTGAGTTAGTATTAAAGACGGTCTTTGCTCAGTCTTTCTTAATAGGTCTCCAAACCTTGGGACAATCTTTCTCGAAATGTTCTGAGCTATTACACTTTGAACATTTGAGTGCACTTCAGCTAACGGGTTTTACAAAAGTTTTTTGAAAGTGATTTTTGTAAAATGCCCTTGGAGGTTTTTGTTTAATTATTTCTTTTACTTTGGGAAAATCTATTAATGGAACAGTTTATGAAGTCATACCCAAACCAGATTTATTAAAGTAGGGTATTTGAGTTGAAAGAATTTTCTCCAATTTTTCATACCCTTTTGAAAATCTTTTTGTAATATTTGAAATATCTATTTTCAAAATAGTGTTTTCCTTTGAAAGAGAATGAAAATTTTCTTTCAAGTTATCAAAACTTGTTTTCAGACTTTCATATTTTTCTTTCCAAGAAACTTCCTATTGCCTGAGCTTAGAATTCTCCATTTTTAATTTGAAAATCCTTTTAAGAGAGATTTTGAGACTAAAGCAAAGTTCATCTATATACTTCGAGACTTTAACAGGAATTTTTAAATTACTAACCTCAACTTCTTTATCTGAGTCTAAATTAGAGTCTATTTCAAAATTTGAGTTTGATTCCGAATGTGCCATCAGACATATATTGGCATATTCTTCTTCACTTTCCTCGCACTCGGTGTCACTCTAGGTTTCAGCTTTGAGAGCCTTTTTCTATATTTTTCAATTCTTCCTTTCTTTTTCTTCAACAGAGGATAGTTAGGTCTGATATGCCTATTTTTCTTACACTCGAAGCATATCACATCCTTACTGGTTTCATTTGACTCTGTTGGTCTTTTCTGGGAATTCTGCATGCTTTGTTTTTTTCCAGTTAAACCTACTTCCCTTCCTATTCAACTTTATGAACTTCTTAATCATTAGCGCTAGCTCCTCATTGTCCATGTCATCTTCTAAATTTGTATAATTAGAATCATCGTTAGATTTTAAAGCAATTGACTTCTTACCTCCTGGATCTCCCTTCTCATTGATTTGCTCTACTTCATATGATTGAAATGTGCCTACTAGTTCGTCTACTAAAAGAGGCATGATCCTCTAAGTTTCTCTAATTGATATCTTAACATGATTCCATTCTTTAGAAAGTTCATGCAGCAGTTTATTAACTTTTATTGGTCATGAGATAGGTTGACCTTGATAAGCCAGTCCATTCATGATTTTAGTGAAGCGACTCAACATATCAGTAATGGATTCTCCATGCCTCATATTGTCCGAGTAGAATATTGATCTTTATTTCCTTTACTCGATCAGTCCCTTCGTAGGTAACATGCAATATGTCCCAAACTTCTTTTGCAGTTTCACAAGAAGAAATTCGGTTATACTCAGTGGGAGATAAGGCTGAGTATAAAGAGTAGATAACTTTAGCATCAAGAGCTTGTCTCTTGATTATTTCTGCTTGTGTTGTTTCGCCAGCATCTACAACTTCTTTTCCTCTGTCTGAGGTTGATATAGCCTTGGGATTAATCCATTTTTCAACAACATCCCATTCTAGAGGATCTCTCAATCTGAGAAATGCATTCATCTTGTTTTTCCATTCATTGTACTCATTTTCATCAAAGTAAAGAGGTCTGGTGTTGTTTTAACCTTCAACTGGTCTTAAAGCCAAAATACTAGTCATAGATATCTAACTTAGAAGTAAAAACATTTCAATAAATAAGCATACAACCTCTGATACCAACTGATAGTAATAGTATGAACACCTAGAAGGGGTGGTGAATAGGTGTAAATAATTTTTTTTGCGTAAAGTAGTAAAGTTATTTAGCTTTTGAAACTAAGTGTGAAAGACAACAGACTTTGAGCAAGTTCAGACTTTAGCAGTTAAATAGAACTACGAACAAAGTAAAGGAGTTTGGGGAAGAGAATAAGAACATAGAATTTATAGTGGTTTGACTTATAACAAGCCTACGTCCACTCTCCCACGCTGGCAGCCTTTGGGCTGGATTTCACTATGAATCAAGAGAGAATTTATAGTCTTGTGATCTCAACTTCACAATAAAGGTAAAGAGTTTGTTGCTCTCTTATGAAGTAACAGTGTAAGTCTCTCTCTTTTGAGTACAATTTTCAGCTTAGAATATCGAATAACAAGAAACTAGAAAGCTTTAGACTTTGAAATTTCTTTTTCACGCACTCTATCGAATGACTAAAGGTGTCTCCTTAAATACTTCTTCATGCCTTAATAACCATTGGTACTTTCCAAAGGAATTCTTCTGATCAAGCCATCGGATAGAATCAATCAAGGAGATCTTTGAGCCATTGAAGATTGTGTTGAAAGCCCGTCAATCATGTTTGCCCATACAATTAAGATCTTGGCTTCCATAAGTAAATTCTTTCCAAAGTTACTCGTCTTCCGAAAATATTTGATGCATCTAAATTGATTTTAATAAAGATAACCAATCTTTGTTGGTGTTGAACCCAGCTAGTAAGCCATATAAATCTCGTAATAAACCAAAGTTTTGAAGAATTGAAGATAATCTTGAATCTGACTTCCTCTTCGTTCTTCATCGCGTTCAATCTGGAATTCGTTAGTGTGGGCATATTTTAATACTAAAGTCTGACAGTTTTCAGACTTTGACGCTAAAGTCTGGAAATCTTCAGAATAGATTTTAGATAAGTTTTGTCAGCTTCAAAACATCAAGGAGTTTTCTCCAACACTCACCTCCTTTTCATTGGTAGGTCAATTTTATGTAGACCTTCCTGAACATTTCTTTTTTTCACCTAATATTATAATTAATAAGCGATATTAGAACATGAGATTCCATCAACATATTTGACTTAGGATGACCGTAGGCCTATGCTCATACGAAATAGAAAACACCAATGAGTAGTTGCTTATCAAAACAAACAGACATAATACAAGATTGGAGGAATGTTGGATCACTAGAATTCAATTTCTCTGTAGCAACTTCATGGTCCACTCTTTAGCTTCCTTAATTTTGCGCTCACAATTACTAACAAATGTTGTTTGTTCACTAGCATGAATGTCCGTCTGGCAAAATGTGGCAAAATGCTCATAGTTGTTGTTGGTGAGGGTGTAGTTGCCAAAAGAATTCTTATCATGAAGCTTGCAAGCCGTGTCAATGACGTGATGGGGCAATTTGGTATCAAGTAATATGGTGCAAGTTCCTCGCCTTTTGGTATCAAGTAGTGGCCACTCATATTCATAATAGTGAAGGGATCGGAATTTTTTGCCGTCCCACCGGAAGTAATCTAGACAAGTTTTGACGACCCCATGGTTGATGGTCTCTTGGTATTCACATTCTTTGCAAGGAAGCATGATTTCTTGCTTGTGGTCATTCTTTGACAATGATAGGAATATGATGTTTCTATTCTATGTTCGGGTGAAGTGAATCACGTTGTCATTACCAACATAAATTCATGTCATACATATGCATGTGAAACGCAATACATAATCAAATGTTAATTCAAACAAACGAAGATGACCTTTCTATTGGGAACGATTTAGGACCAAGCTTTGGAACATGTTAGAAATAATCATAAGAAGGATTAGATATCTAAATGAATGTCTTATCTTTTGTTTGGCCTGTTAATTATAAATCAAATCTTTTGTGATTCTAGCTTAGCTTCTAGAATCCTCACTCCAACTTTCCACCCAAGGAAAGACACAAAAATTCCATGCACTAAAAGTGGGGATAGAATCTAGAGAGTGAAAGGAAATTACTTTCCCCCAGTAATTCCGGATGGAGACTTAGAGCAAGTTTGGACTTTGGGATTAGTTGAGCTTATGGGTGAGTATGGTTCCTAGGTAAAACTTGCAACTTGAGAATTGAACTAGTGGGAACCTATTAGTCTCCAAGGTCTAATGTATGTAGAGTAGATTTTAGGTTCAAAAAATTGAGGAACTTATTTTAATTGGTAGGTTTTAGGTTCTAGGTTGATGAAACTTAGAACTTGGAACAAGTTTTTGTATTTTACTTGGTCTTTATCTTCGTGTGATCCTGCATTATTCCATGATGTTCAATAATGAGTGTATAATCTGGAACCATTAGTTTGAACTTTTTCATTTTATTATTGAGATTTTTGCTTTGTTGATATTTCATGTTCTTTGTGTACCTAAATATAAGTTGTGGTCCATGAATAATAATAGCAAATGGTGGTTTTTTTGGTCAGTTCTACTCTATTCCTATGCTACACTCACTCGCAGACTTATGCCCTGCCTCTTGCAGGGCGTGGGAGTCGCAACCCACTCTCGAAACTTACGCGTCCCTACCCCCATCTCCCCTGAGAAGGTGGGGATTTGAACCCCTCACCTCCCCCTTCCATATTGAAAGGGTGGCCACTGGGGCGAACCCTATTAAAGATGATAGTTCACCATAATTGGTCAATTAATAATTTAGATGAAACTTGGATAGATCCTAAAATCGATCCTAGAACTTGTAATGGGAAGGCAGTGAGCTCAAGAAGTTCACTCTTTTAGTTGCTATTCCATTCTAATTTCCAGAGTATGCACAATGGGTTTTAGATTCGAAAAAACGATGAACTTGTTCTAATGGATAGGTTCCATCTTCTAAATGAAACTTGTACAGAATTTGAACTAGAACCTAGAGCCGGTCATCCCTAATTGACCTTCTTGGCATCCATGTTGCATGCGCATATAAGTTGTAAGTCATAAACTTGAAAATCAATAGGATGTATAATAGTTAATACATTATAGCTAGCTCATAAATTATTAGCTTAAACTTTTGGGAAGTTACCAAACGCGTCCTTTTGCTCAGAAATTATTCTCGAGAATAGAATCAGAAAAAATCACTTTTCATAAAAAATTGTTTCCTAGAACAGAATTGTTACCAAACACGCATTGTAGTCTCTTAAGTACAATCATTATGGTTTCATTCGTTGTGAATAGAAATACATCATGATCAATTTTATAGAGAGAGTGCTTCCATTTGAAACATGATTTTCATTAATGTGTAATGGCTAAGCATTACGCCTTTTATGGATGATTGGTTGGGGTGTGTGATGCCATGTTCCGGGCAAATATTTTCTCTCTCCACCAAGAATCTAAGGTTTCCATATTGTTATTTGAAACTTTCATTCCATCTTCTCCGATGAGAGGGCATACCTGCCTGAATCCAAATATGAATTGCTTTGAAATAAAAGAAGAGGAAATGAGAGGACAGTGCAATCGGAGGATGGATTAATCTCAAGACTGATAGATTTTCAAAAGGCGACCTTGGTTTAGCTATTGCTCATCCTTAGATTTGATACGAGTACGCATCTTTGTAAAAGGTGACCTCGGAAGACCATGTGCTAGGAATATTTTACCGTTTGCTGAGGTTTCTAGGTGTTGCTAGAACTGGAGTTGATCAGTGTGTTTCTTGTTTTTTTTTTAGAGGGGGTGTGGGGAGAGAGTAAATTGATTGGCTAAAGAGCAAATGGATTGGCCGGAAAAAAGGAGGCAAACAATGAAGTAGCGCAATATTAAGAAGATGATGAGGACTCACAATGATGGATATATAAGCCATATAACCCATATCTGAAAATGTGATCTCCAAGTTTCAAATCTTCGGGTCTCACCACTTTCCACATCATCTACATCAGTAGCGTCAGTCCCTTGTTGATGATCTCCTCCTTGATCCAATTTTCGTGTTACTCCCACAATGTCTCGAACTTAGCTAGCGATAGTGCTTTAATGAATATGCCCGCTACTTGATCCTCGGTGTTGCGATATTGGAGTTCGATCTCTTTGTTGTTTTGCACCTCTCGTACGAAGTGATATTTGATGTCGATATGTTTGGTTCTTCCATGGAATACTGGATTATTTGATATAGTGATCGCCGACTTATTGTCACATAGTAACGGAGTCGGTTCTATATGTGCTTCTCTAATGTCTTCTAGAATTCTTAGAAGCCATATTGCTTGATTGGCGATTGTAGCAGCTACGATGTATTCAGCTTCTGCAGTAGACTGTGTCACTAAGTCTTGTTTTTTGGATCCCCATGAGAATATTCCAAAACCCAATGTGAATGCATAGCCAATAGTACTTCTCCTATCATCAGCTGAGCCTGCCTAGTCACTGTTAGTGTAGCCAATGAGCTTGGCATTTGCACTTGGCTGATACCAAATGCCATAATCTATAGTTCCTTGTAAATATTTGAGAATTCTCTTGGTAGCTCCAAAGTGAATTTGACTCGGATTTTGCATGAGTCGTGATAGTAGACTTGTCGCATACATAATATTCGGTCATGTAGCAGTGAGATATAGCAGACTACCAATCAGACTTCTGTAGAGGGAGGTGTTAGCTTTTTCTGCTCTATCTTCCTTCAATAGTTTCTCATTTGTCATGAGCGAAGTTGAAACTGCTTTGCAATAGTTCATCTTGAATTTCTTCAGGAGGTTCATGGTATATTTCTTTTGTGAGATAACAACTCCTTCATTTTGGTTGATCTTGATGCCAAGGAAGTAATGCATCAAACCCAAGTCTGTCATCTCAAATGTCTTCATCATTTCTTCTTTGAATTCTTGGATCATTGTCTCATTGTTTCATACATATAGAGAGACAATAAGAGTGTCGGACTTACCTTGGGTCTTGATGTAGAGTGTTGGCTCACTCATACTCCTCTTGCATCCTTGCTTGATGAAGTATTCATCAATTCTACTATACCATGCCCGTGGTGCTTGCTTTAACCCATACAAGACTTTCTTGAGTTTGAGAACTTTTTCTTCTTAGCCTTTGAGGATAAAGCCTTGCAGTTGTTCTATGTATATTTCTTCTTGAAGCTATCCATTTAAGAATGCCAACTTCACATCTAGTTGATGGATCTTCCATTATTTTTGTGTTGCTAGGGCTATGAGTGTTCGAATAGTATTGAGGCGAGCGATAGGGGCAAAAGTTTCAGTATAGTCGATACCTAGTTGTAGCAAGTATCCTTTCACCACAAGCCTTGCTTTATGCTTCTACATTGATCCATCCGTGTTGAGCTTCGTCTTGTAAACCCACTTGACGCCAATGATTTCTTTGTCTTTAGGTCAATCGACAAGCTCCCAAGTTTCATTTTTCTCGATCATCTTGATCTCTTCCTCCATGGCTTTTATCCATACTTCTTCTTTGGAAGCTTGTTTGTAGTTTTTTGGTTCTAAAATAGCAAAGTTGCATGTGTCGTAAATTCTTCTAAGGGCTTTTACCCTTAGTACTGGAGACTCTGAAGTAGATTCTTCTTGCATCACTCTTGGAGAGCTTGGTGGAGTTATGTCATGAGTGGTGGAATCTAGTACTTCTTCTTCTTCTTGTGATGTTGACTCCTCTTGAGTAGGTGGTATGTCTGGCAAGGTGATGTACTTCTTCTCGATATTTTCACCCTCCTAATTCCAGGCAACATTCTCGTCGAACTCGATGTCTCGACTAATCATAAGCTTTTTAGTTTTAGGTTGTAAACCCGATAGCCTTTTGATTGGTCACTACAGCTGAGGAATATTCCATTTTTTGTCTTTTCATCTAGCTTACTCCTTTTCTAAGTAGGGATGTGGACATAGCATATGCATCCAAACACCTTGAGATGCTTTGCTAAAGGCTTCTGTCCGCTCCATGCTTCGATTGGAGTTTCATTTTGGACTGCTTTAGGTGGACACCTATTTAAGATGTATACATCCATGTAGATTGCTTCTGCCCATAATGAGTTAGGAAGTCCCTTTTTCCTTTAGCATAGACCTTGCCATCTCCATAACGGTTCTATTCTTTCTTTCGGCTACTCCATTTTGCTTTGGGCATAGCCAACAGTTAGTTGATGATGGACTCCTTCATCTTCACAAAATTTATTAAACTCCTTTGAATTGTATTATGTGCCTCTGTCACTCCTTAGGACTTTGATTCTTTGGCCACATTGATTCTCAACATGGCTCTTGAATTTTCTAAAGATAGAGAACCTCTGATCTTTCTCGAAAAAAGTATACCCATTTCATTCTTGTATAATCATCAATGAATAGGATGAAATATTTTTCTGATTGAGTGTGGGTGTTCTCATTGGACCACACAAGTCCGTATGAACTAGCTCCAATGGCTTCTTAGCTCTCCATGCACCTCTAGATGGGAAGGACTGTCTCTATTGTTTTCCAAGGAGGCAACCTTCACAAATATCTAAAATTTCTGAAATAGCTAGAAAGTCTCTCATCATATTTTTCTGATGGAGAGTTTTTAGCCCAGCAAAATTGAAGTGGCCAAATCTTCGATGCCATAGCCATGAATTATCAAGTTGAGCTTTTGATATAGCTAGTATGAGTACCTAGAGGGGGGGTGAATAGGTATATAAAAAATTTCTCGAAGCTTGTACGATATTTAAACAATTAATGATTCAATCGCAAGAGTTAAATATCAATCGAGAGCGAGTAAGGGAAAGAGAGAATTGAACACTCGGTTTATAGTGGTTCGGCTTGATTCAAGCCTACGTCCACTCTTCTACACCGACAGCCGATTGGCTGGATTCCACTATGATCAAAGAGATGTTACGGTGTTGATCTTCCTTGATTTCTAGGTGTAGATGATCTACCACACTCACTCAAGGCGTCACCAAGTATATACTCTCTCTGTTTACAATTTCGCTCGAACAGTCTCAAACAACAATCAAGGATCTTCGGACTCGGAATTTTTCTATCAATCACCCTCTTAAAATAACTAGAACAACTTCTTTTTATACTCCTTCATGCCATCATAGCCGTTGGCACTTACCAAAGGAATTCCTCCAATCTACCCGTTGGACGGAATCAATCAAGAAGATCATCCGAGCTATTTAAGGAATGCGATGATAGCCCATCAATCTGTTCGCCCATACAATCGGGATCTCGGTTTCCATGAATAGAACATTCCAAGATTATTTCGTCGACCAACGGATCTTCAATCGATCTTAGATAAGAATTAAAGAATCCGAAATGATTATCCAACCAAAGAATCTATTCCGAGAGAATAGGATCGAATCCTCAACCATAAACCTCGGCTTTGGATTTCCTTCGTCTTGGATTAGAAAGACTGTCGGTGAGAACAGACTTAAGTCTTGAGTCCGAGTCTTAAGTCTTGGGTCTTGAGTCTTGAGTCTTGAGTCTCGAGAGAACAAAGTCTTCGGACTTAAACCGACGGTCTCCGAACTTCCGGACTTTAGGCGAAAGAAACGTTTTGTCGGCTTCAAAATATTCTGGAAAGATTTCTCCAACAATCTCCCCCTTTTTGATGGTGACAAAACTTTCTTGAAGATTTGAACAACTTTGACACGCAAAACATTTCTCAAGTAATATGGCTAACTCATAAAGATTAATAAAATAACCGGACTCGCATCCACCACAGAAAATTGGTTAGACTTTCATGAGAAACACCATATAACAAAACTTGAATAAATGCGACCGAGTCAAGCATCACAATCGACAAGATCAATTCGGTCATCCAAGTTCAAGTTCTCAAGTCATACTCAAAAATAAACATAACCAAAAAGGTCAAAGATTAAAATATGAAAGTTCAAATTGATTCTCCCCTTTTTGTCATCATTGAAAAGGGTGAGAAAGGAGTCATGTGCGCTTGGGAATGCGCACGATCCGGAAATCCCCAATAGACCGGACTACTCCTTCGAGCTTCTTCGGGTCTTCTCTCGGATGAGCTACCTCTTCTCCCTTGGCATTGGCTTGAAGTTGCGGAGCGAGGTCTTTGAGTCTATCCTCCATAGAGACTGAAGATGCTTGTCCAAAGTGCTCTTCAAAGCTTGGATTTCACGGTCCAGAACATATATCGGTTCCGCATTTCCCGAGAAGAATATTCATGATGCTACGAAAGTCTACAGAATCATCCGTCTCGTGTACTTGCATTGACTCTCTCGAGATGATGGCGTTTTTGAATGGTCCGGCAGATTTGGAATCGATGCATCACCTTCTTCAGGCAATTGAGAGACCTGAACTTCTTCTGGGTCTTCTGGAGATTGTCTTAGATCTTCACTGACAGCAGCAGGAGGTGTAGACCTCTCTTGCTCGCTAACTCCCCCTGTCTCTAGGACATCGAAAGGGGAAGAGTGATGATCATGCTCTTCATTTCCCTTTTCTCCAGAATTGTCAGCAGACTTTTCTTTTTCTCCTTCTTCTTCTTCTTCAACTTCTTTGTTCTTTGAAGATCTGTTTGATGAGACACGAACGTCTTGTTCTTGTCGGCGCTTGGATAGTGGGATCTTCATCATCTTCATCTTCATCTTCATCATCAAGGATGAGAGTTCTTCTCTTCTTCTTCGATGGGGCACCCATGGCCTCCTTTCCTTTCCTTTTTGAAGCAGATTGGATTTGGAGATTTCACTTTGAATTTCTCCATTGCCTTGGAGAGTTCTTGCGGACGCATCTTCATTAACATTTTCAACCCTACCACCATCTTTTCACACGGTCGATCACAAAATGTATGCGGTAGTTCAATGTTCGGATGTCGAAGATCTTGGTCACCGAGACCCGGGATAAGGCAATTGTCCTTTGTCTTTTGACAATGCTCTGTACATATGGAAGAGAATAGTGTGCGGGAGAGAAAACTTCCGTCCCGAGTTGATCGCATACATCAACTTTGCTTCGGGAAGAGACACGAAGTCTTTGACGTAGACTTGATGTCCGAGACAGTTAATCACAATCTTATGAAGCACGATGTTGATGGCCTTCATCCTCGAGTAGGTAATTTTCTTCTCTGCGTCCATATCTTTAACAAGATCCAGTAGTACGAGCGGTGAGACTTTGATAGGGAGATAGCGTCCCCGTTCAACTCCAACAATGTCCGCCAACATATTCACATCTACCACGTAGACTTGATCTCGAACACGAATGAAATTCTATTCGCATCCAAAAAGCTAAGATTTGAATAGAAATAGGCGGTCGAGTTGAGCATACCCGTCTCAGAGTCGGAGCGAGAAAGTCTCAAGTTGAAGCAATTTCAACTTTTCTCTTAAGTTCACGTTGATGGAGTCCGGGAAGTCAAAATCGACACTTCTAGGGTTTATCACCCTTCTTTTCAACAATTTTGAAATACACTTTCTCCCGATCCTTGGATTTAAACAAATCCATCCGATTTCCTTTCACATTCGCTGCCACACCCATTCTAGGTTTAAATTCAAGGAACATTTTGTCATCATCGTTCCGTCAATCGAGATTTTGTCGGCATACGAGGATCCTTTGGGAATGTTCTCAAGAGCCTCCATTGCCCTTCCTTTAGGAGCAATTCCCAATTCCTCCATTTTCCGCAGAAAAAGATACTCATTCCCATAATTTTTGTCCTTAAGGAAGTCATCTATATACTTTAATGAAGTGCCGGTGACTTTCAACGCACGATAAAGCTTATAGATAACAGAGGGTTTTTGGACTCTTCTTGCGGGTCAAAGCATCCTCGATTATCTCTTCTTCCCATTTGCACCTTGTGGGGCGGGAGATGCTTGAATGACGTGGAGGAGAGCGAATCGGACTTTGTCGCTGACTTGGTAAGTCTTCATCCTCGTAAGATCGAAGTGTGTCGGTCCCTTCTCCATTCTCTGTGGTCCCCTGTTTGCGATTCTTGATGATTTCCTCGAAGACGACATCTTCCTTTGTCTATAGGAGGATTCCTTCACTTGCTTTTCCCAAGAAAGATGACCACTTTCTCGACAATGAACAAAAGTAGAAACTTGATATCGAGAGGAGAGTGCTTTTTAGGGTTTTGAAAATTTGGGGGTAGAATAGCGTGAATTTATATGTGCCTCGGATTTGAAAAGAGAAGTTTAACGGCACAAGGAAAGTGTACGAACACTTCTTTTTCAAAATCAATAACTCGCCAAAAATAACTTCCTCTAAAAAGACAAGTTTTCAAATTTCACACGAATTATATCTGAATAAAAGAACGTACCTTTTCGAGATAAGATAAACAAGAATTAGTACCTTTTAGATAGAATAGCAACTTACGGTCTTTTAGCCATGAATGATTGAGTCTCGGGATTTAGAGTCTTAGAGCTGGTGAGTCTCTAGACTTTAACTTCTTCACGCTTCAAAATGTTGAGTCTTGAGCGGATAAAATCGAATTGATTTTTCTCCAAAGGCTTTGTAAATATATCTGCTAGTTGGCTCTTTGAATCAACAAATTGAATAGAGATTTCTCCATTTTGAATATGATCTCTAATAAAGTGATGACGAATCTCAATATGCTTTGCTCTTGAATGAAGGATTGGATTTTTGGTGAGATTGATCGCTGGTGTTGTCACATCGATTTACGTGCATGAGTCTTCAATGCCAAAGTCTTGTAGCTGTTGTTTTATCCATAGAATCTGCGAACAGCAGCTTCCAAGAGCTACATACTCCGCTTACGTCGTTGAGAGAGCTACGGTGCTTTGCTTCCTTGAGAACCAAGACACGTCCCTGTTTCCAAGCAATTGACAAGTTCCGAAGTGCTCTTTCTATCGACTCGTAACCGGCCAGATCGCATCTCGAGTATCCTAGAAGATTAAAGTCTCCCTCTTTGGATACCAAAGACCGATGCTTGCGGATGAAGCAACGTATTTGATAATACGTTTCACGGCAATGAGATGTGATTCTCTAGGATCGATTGAAACCTAGCGCAGATGCAAACACTCAACAAAATATCAGGTCTAGAAGCGGTAAGATAAAGAAGTGAGCCGATCATGCTCCTGTGACAGCTTTTGATCTACTTTCTTCCCTTCTTCATCCTTGTCTATCTTCGAGAGCATGACATTGGTATGTCAGTCTTCTTGCAATTTTCCAATCCAAATCTTTTGACAAGATCATTAGCATATTTTTCTTGGAAGATAAAAGTTCCTTCCTTCAATTGCTTTATTTGAAGACCGAGAAAGAAAGTTAATTCTCCCATCATACTCATTTCAAATTCGTCCGCATAGACTTAGAAAATTTCTTGCAAAGACTTTCATTAGAAGATCCAAAAATAATGTCATCAACATATATTTGAACGAGTAAGAAACTTTTGTTTTCCTTTTTATGAAAAGAGTAGTATCTACTTTACCTTTGACAAATCCGTTCGTAATAAGAACTTACTTAGTAAATGTCGTACCAAGCTCGAGGTGCTTGCTTGAGACCATACGAGCCTTTTTCGATCGAAGACCGAGTCGGCTTCTTTGGGTCTTCAAATCCAGGCGGTTGTTCCACATAAACTTCCTCTTGGATAAATCCATTCGGAAAGCACTTTTGACGTCCATTTGGAATAACCTGAAATTTTTGTAACAAGCAAACGCAAGTAATAGACGAATAGCTTCTAACCTTGCAATCGGTGCGTAAGTCTCGTCATAGTCTATTCCTTCTTCTTGCGTGTATCCCTTGGCCACGAGTCTTGCTTTATTGCGTACGACTTTTCCTTCTTCGTTCATCTTGTTCTGAATACCCATTTGGCTCCAATAACAGTTTTACCTTTCGGTTTAGATGTCAATTCCCGAGACATCATTAATATTGAACCTGTCGAGCTCCTCTTGCATAGCTTCGATCCAGCTTTCATCGAGATAAAGCTTCTTCTATGCTTTTTGGTTCAATTTCGAGAGATGAGAGCAAAGCACTAGACTCTTCACGCCTTTTTGATCGGTGCGGATTCCTTCATTGATTTCGCCAATAATGAGATCTTTGGGATGACCTGGATTTGTGTTTCCGATTCTTTGGTTGATTTGCTTGGTTGATGATCTCTTTCTTTATTTGAATCTTCATGAGTATCTTGATGATGGACTTCACGAGTCCGAGATGCTTCTTGAGTTGAAGACTTTGGAAGGTCTAGCGTGAGTTCAGATTCTTCATATTGAGTCGGCTGGATTCATCTTGCGCGAGTCTTGGAATTTGACATTCATTGATTCTTCCACAGATGGCTTTTCTTGTTATAGACTCTGTAGGCTTTGCTTGATGCAGAATATCCAAGGAAGATGCCTTCATCGATCTTTCTTCAAACTTACCAACTCGATCATTTGCATTTTTCAAAATAAAACATTTGCAACCGAATACATGAAAGTATGAAACAATAGGCTTCTTACCTTTGAACAATTCATAGGGAGTTTTCTCAAGAATAGGTCTTAGAAAGACTCTATTTATAATATAGCATGCGTTGAAACCGCTTCAGCCCAAAATCGTGAAGAAATTTTACTTTCAATTAAAAGTGTTCTAGCCATTTCTTGAAGAGATCTATTCTTTCTTTCCACAACTCCATTTTGCTCTGGAGTATACGGAGAGGAAAACATGTGATTAAAACCAGATTTATCACAGAATTTTGTAAAATCTTGATTTTCAAATTCACTTCCATGATCTGTTCTTATACTTGAAATAGCAAATCCTTTTTCATTTTGAACCTTTTTAGCAAACTTCTCAAAGTACGAAAAAGTTTCTGACTTACTTGCAAGAAAATATACCCAGGTAAAGCGAGAGTAATCATCTACAATTACTAGACAATACTTCTTACCTCCAATGCTCGGGTTCTTGTTGGTCCGAAGAGATCCATATGAAGCAACGTAATACATGATTAGTAGATACATGATTTACTTGCTTAAATGAATTTCTTACCTGCTTTCCCAGAATGCATGGAGTGCATAGGTCGACTTTAGATATGGCAATTTAGGTAGACCTCGAACAAGCTGCTTAGAAGAGATTTTGGCTAATTGCTTCTTGTTGATATGGCCAAGTTTTCGTGCCATAGAACTGCTTCATCTTGAATTGAGATTAAGCATTGTTCTTCATTTGGCTGTACATCAAGGAGGTAGATGTTTCCATGCCTTCGACCCATAAAAGTCGAGTCGAATCTTTGCTAGTTCAGAACATATGCCTTCTTGAAAGGAGATCTTGTAACCAGTATCACACGGCTGGCTAATGCTGAGTAGATTGTAGTTGAGTCCTTCCACTAGTGAGACATTGCTTATTGTGAGATTTCCAATTTTTACAGTCCCGAATCCCACAATACTTCCTTTGCTATTTCCTCCGAAAGAAACTTTTCCACCATTTACTTGAATAAGCTTAATGAAACAATTTGAGTCTCTGTCATGTGTCTTGAGCATCCGCTGTCAAGATACCACTTTATCTTCTTTTTGACAGAGACCCGCATTCAAAAGAGAGTCTCAAGCTTTCTTTGGTACCCAAACTTTCTTGGGTCCTTTGGTGTTAGTAGGATGAGCATTATTAGGCCATACTCTCTTAACAGGCTTCCAAACCATAGGACATTCTTTTTCAAAATGATCCGATTTGTTACACTTAGAACACCTTAAAGCATTTCGACCTACCGACTTTACAAACACTCTTTTGAAATGATTTTTATAAGCCTCTTTTGATGGTCTTTTCTTAATTCTTTCTTTTACTTTTGGAAAATCAATCAAGGGGATTGTTTCCTTTGTCATACCTAGACCAGACTTATTAAAGTAAGGTCTTTGACCGAAAGCACTTTTTCAAGCTTTTCGGATCCTATCGAAAACTTCTTTGAAATATTTGATAAGTCTGTTTTTAAGAAAACATTTTCTTTCAAGAGATCATCTTCTTTTTCTTTAAGAGCAGAAACATTTAGATCTAGACTTTTAATTCTTTCTTCTAAAATAATTTCCTTTTGTTTCAGAAATGAGTTTTCCTTTTTAAGTTCGGAAATTCTTTTGAGAGAAGTCTTGAGACTGAAACACGGTTCATCAATATATTTAGAGACTTTGACAGGAATTTTAAAATTACTTACCTCAAATTCAACGAGTCGATCCAGAACCGAGTCCGAGTCCGAATGTGCCATCAAACATATGTTGGCGTATTCATTATCACTCTCTTCACATTCTCGTATCACTCCGGTTTTTCGCTTTGAGAGCCTTTCGAAACTTCTCAGCTTTTCCTCTTTTCTTTTCGAAGAGGACGGTTGGGTACGATGTGTCCCTTCTTTTTGCATTCGAAGCAAACTACATCTTTGTTTGGTTCCTCATCATCAACAGACTTGGTCGCTGTCTCGAAAACTTTGTTTCCTTGGGATGAACCTTCGCCTTTTCTATTCAGTTTTCTGAATCTTCTTATCATAAGAGCGAGCTCCTCATCATCCATATCATCTTGAGAATCTGCATCATCGAATCGTCATTTGATTTTAATGCAATAGATTTCTTACCTCTTGGATCTTCGTCTTCATTAATTCGTTCCACTTCGTAAGACTGAAGAGTTCCAATCAGCTCGTCTACGAGATAATGGCATGATTCTTTGCGTTTCTCTTATTGAAGTCTTTATATGATTCCAATCCTTAGAGAGTCCACGCAGAAGTTTGTTCACCTTCATGGGATCAGAAATTTTTTGTCCTTGGTTCTCAAGACCATTGACAATATCTCGTAAAACGACTAAACATGTCGGTTATAGATTCTCCTGGTTTCATTTTGAAGGCTTCATATTGACCAAGAAGAATGTTAATTCTGGTCTCCTTCACTCGATCTGTCCCTTCATAGGTGATGTGTAATCTATCCCATACTTCTTTTGCTGTAACACAAGAAGATATTCTATTATATTCAGTTGGAGATAAAGCACAATATAAAGAATAAATTGCTTTAGCATCGAGTGCTTGTCTCTTGTTTATCTCTTCTTGAGACATTCCGCTGGCTTCAACAGTTTCTTTCCCTCTTTCGAGAGATTGAAGCAAAGCAGGAGTGATTCCTCTTTCCACAACGTCCCATTCCGAGGATCCTTTGATCGAAGGAAAGCTTTCATCTTGTTCTTCCAGATGTTGTAATCCTTTCCATCGAAGTAGGGAGGTCTGGTATTGCTTTGCCCTTCCATCAGCCCCGGTGCTAGCATACTAGCCATGGATCTTTTACTCTGAAGTAAAACACTTCAAACAAAGTGAGAACACGGGCTCTGATACCAATTGATATAGCTAGTATGAGTACCTAGAGGGGGGGTGAATAGGTATATAAAAAATTTCTCGAAGCTTGTACGATATTTAAACAATTAATGATTCAATCGCAAGAGTTAAATATCAATCGAGAGACCGAGTAAGGGAAAGAGAGAATTGAACACTCGGTTTATAGTGGTTCGGCTTGATTCAAGCCTACGTCCACTCTTCTACACCGACAGCCCGATTGGCTGGATTCCACTATGATCAAAGAGATGTTACGGTGTTGATCTTCCTTGATTTCTAGGTGTAGATGATCTACCACACTCACTCAAGGCGTCACCAAGTATATACTCTCTCTGTTTACAATTTCGCTCGAACAGTCTCAAACAACAATCAAGGATCTTCGACTACGGAATTTTTCTATCAATCACCCTCTTAAAATAACTAGAACAACTTCTTTTTATACTCCTTCATGCCATCATAGCCGTTGGCACTTACCAAAGGAATTCCTCCAATCTACCCGTTGGACGGAATCAATCAAGAAGATCATCCGAGCTATTTAAGGAATCGATGATAGCCCATCAATCCGTTCGCCCATACAATCGGGATCTCGGTTTCCATGAATAGAACATTCCAAGATTATTTCGTCGACCAACGGATCTTCAATCGATCTTAGATAAGAATTAAAGAATCCGAAATGATTATCCAACCAAAGAATCTATTCCGAGAGAATAGGATCGAATCCTCAACCATAAACCTCGGCTTTGGATTTCCTTCGTCACGGATTAGAAAGACGTCGGTGAGAAACAGGACTTAAGTCTTGAGTCCCGAGTCTTAAGTCTTGGGTCTTGAGTCTTGAGTCTTGAGTCTCGAGAGAACAAAGTCTTCGACTTTAAACCGACGGTCTCCGAACTTCCGACTTTAGACCGAAAGAAACGTTTTGTCGGCTTCAAAATATTCTGGAAAGATTTCTCCAACAGCTTTCATGGCTATATCTTTGACATATTTCCATCGAATAGGAAAATTGTTATTTTTCATCTTAATAGAGCTAATGCCATTTTTATATTTATCATAGATAATGCAGGCATCTCCACTAAAATATAGAGAATATCCACTTTGTATCATTTGGCCCACACTTAAGAGATTTTGTACAAGACAATGGACTAGATATACATTATGTATATATTTTGGGCCTTTATTTGTTTCCATGGTGATGGTGCATTTTCCTTTGACATCTACTAATGCACCATTGCCCAACTTTAGTTGGGATTTCACCAACTTATCAATATCAATGAATATAGATTCATCCTCTGTCATGTGATTGCTACATCCACTATCAATGTACCATGTTTCCATTTTATTATCATTTGCTACTTGGCCTGCGTAGAATGTATTCTCTTAACTTTCTTTTTTTTTCCTACATAGTTTGCTCAATTATTTGTTTTCGAGCGACAATCTTTTTCTATGTGGCCATATCTTTTACAAAAGCAGCATTGTTTTTTTATTTTTAAACCAACAATCCTTCTCCAAATGATTTGTTTTCTTGCAAATACCACAAGGTGGATAATGTTCCTTTTGTATAGTTTCTCCTTTTTTTTTTTTTTCCATGAGCTCCTTCCACCATTTTTAGATTGATGAGACTGTATATTTATTTTAGACTGAAAGGCACTTTCAACTGAATCTTTATCTTGTGCCATTAGTCTTTTCTTGTGTGCTTCTAGAGAGCCAATTAATTCACTCACTGATAGGGTCTTCAAGTCCTTAGTTCCTTCTATTGTTGTGACTATGGGGTTGTATTTTTTGGTAAGTGACCCCAATATTTTCTCAACAACCCTTTGATCAGTTATCCCATCTCCATAGGCTCTCATTTGATTAACTAGTTCCTTTAATTTATGCTCCAAAGGCTCTCATAAGTCTTGGGTCATCAAGAATGTAGTCATTTTTATGCTCCAAAAAGTCATAGTTGGTCCCATCAAAAATGGGGATGGGAAATGAGGATGAGGTAGAGTTGGCCATGGTTTAGTTATCGGGTATTTGGAAAGGGTAGTTTTAGGAATGGTTAGGTAGGACAAACGCCCAATACCAAATAAAGACGTGGCTCTGATACCACTATTGGTATTTGCGGAAGCGTGTGTTTAAGGTGTGCGTAAGGGAGTGTTTTGTATGTGAATTATCAAGAGAGCAAATGAACTAAGGACCAAGTGGGCAAGGGCAAAGTAATAATAAAAATGTGTAAAAGAGAGTTGCAGAAGAGAAGTATAAGGGAACAAAAAAGAACCTTTTTATTATTTATTATAGTACAAAGGGAAGGGGAGGAGCTTGCTTACCTTGTTGTTCTCCTGCACTCCCCCCTCCTTCCTATTTATAAGGGTGCTCCAATGACTTATGGCCCATCTTCTAGTTGTTTCTTTTACAATTTTTTTTCTTGAACAATAGACTTTGTAAGGCAAATATCTCTGCCATTTACAGAGATAATTTTATAGACTCTTCAAAGATTTTTCTTGAATTCTCTAGCTCAAGTCTATCTTAAATTTTCTAGAAATTAGAGCAATAATTTAACAGATCTTCATCACCATCTTCTCTTAAGGACCCTTTTCACTCTCTTGGACTTGTGGTTGAACTGATTTACCTGCAAAAAAACCCCAATCTAAAAGATATGCATGTTGGGATTAAGAGCTCAGATAATCACTGCAGTTAAGAGAAGAACGATAAAACCAAAGATGAGGAAGCTAAAATGATTACCTGCAATGATGACGAGAGAGGAAAGGCAAAGGAAGAAGTCAGTGAGAATGAACTAGGGGAGAGTGGCCAATTGGTGATGAGGTTATGGCATGAAGGGTTCTTCAAGTTTGTGTGTGAGAGGGAGGGAGGAAGGGGGAGAGAGAGCTCTTTCAAGTGAAGTCTGGCGACTCTTTTTACTACTCTTTCTGGTACGACTTAGTTTTTTTTGTGTGTGTGTGTGTGTGTGTGTGTGTGTGTGTGTGTGTGAGAGAGAGAGAGAGAGAGAGAGAGAGAGAGAGAGAGAGAGACTATGGAGGTTTCGGGGATTTGTGGGGAGTTACATAGACAGGAGTTTTGTAATGTTGTGTGAGCCTTTTCGATATAACTTTGATTGGTCGACAGATATGTTGGTCTGCATTCTGATGATCAAGACATACGCTGCACATGAACTTCTTAACGTACAATGATTTCACTTTTCTATTATTCTAACACGACTAATCTCAAATCAAACACTGTACATATATATATAATATCCTCTAGATGGACCTTGGTTTTTGAATTCTTTGATTGATGGGGTGGTATTCTTTATTCGATTAATAGATCACAAAATTCACTCAACACAATGCCGTTTGTGGAGTGGAAAGGAAAAAGGAGGAGAAAGGGGGTGCCCGTTATTTTTCTTTCCACATTTCTCCAACTTGCAATGTTTAGAGGTTGAGTGAAACTTGATTCACTGTGCTGGGGGCCCGAAGAAAATGATGCATCTTGGTACTCCATTAGAAGTCAAATATGTTTCACCCTCTAGCCAGTCGACATGATGCATGAAAGGTCATTTAGGCTCTGTTTATTTCATGTAAAATAGATAATTTGAAAAGCATTTTCTTAAAAAGTAATCGTTTGTGTCGCTTGAAATAATTATTTAATGAAAATATTGTTGGTAATTTGTTTATAAAACAAATGTAGAGATGCCTTGTCCCACATCGAAAAGATGTGAGTGCGCACGTGAACGAGATTTGGCATTAACCAACGATCATTATTTTATTTATTGAGAAAATTCGGATTTATTTATATAAAATATTAACTATAAAATCTTGTTGAAACAGTACGACTGTTTATGAAAAGTTACAATTATTTTTTATTTTTTATTTATTTAATTCCGAATTTTTATATCTTTTCAAATGTAACCTTTGAGACGTACTTTTTCACGAAATGTTGTCTTTGTTCTTTTTTGCAACCTTTTGAAGAGTTTCCTTTATTCGAAAGAAAAAGATAAATATGTTTATTTTGAGATCAAACAAATATCTTCTTCCATTTTTTCATTTTTCTTTCGAGAGAGAAACTACAGCCTTTGTTTCTAATTGTTTCCCATGAGAGACCCTGGAGAAATACTAGAATTGCTATCTAGTATTCTCATTTTTGAGACTTTGTTGTATCCTGGAGGAAATTTGTCGGTGACCATTAGCAACTTTGTGGGGCAATTAAATCCTTAAAATTGTTGGTAAATATGGCTTCGAAATGGGTTGAACAATGAAATTGGATCGAGTTAGAGAATGTCATTATTTGCATGAGCTAATATGTGGTGCTTTATTTATGGAGGCAATTTGGAGATACCGAATGGGTTTTTCAAGTGTCCCTTGTTTGGTTCTAATGTGTTGTATTTGTTGTCCTTGCCCCTCATAGATTTGATTCTATGGAATAGCATAAATGAGCCAAGAGAGTAGAATTGCATTGGTTTTATATTTTGATGTATGTATTTCATCGAGGATGAAAATTTGATGATGCATAATTTCGATTATACCTCTTGGAATATTCTTAAAGTGGGGTTATGTCTGAAGGGACTTTGGAACTAATATGATTGGAATCATTGAGATTAAGAAGTATCTGACTTTCATTTTCAAAATGAAAGATTTGGGTGAAACAGATACTATCTTAAGTATTAAAATTAAAAAAAATAAAATAGTGGGGGTTATTCTTTGAGCTAAAGTGATTATATGGAGAAGATGTTTTATAGATTTAAACATCTTGTTTTCAAATATATAAATACTCCATTTGATTCCTGGTGGAGAGTTTTTAATGTGAGTGATATTGGTCTTTAATGTATGCGATGCATTATACTAGACCCGATATTGCTTATTCTGTATGCAAGTTGAGTAGGTATACTAGTAATCCAAGTACTGAACATTGGAGAGCTATTACTAGAATTTTTGGTTATCTTAAGAGAACTAAAAATTTAGGATTGTTCTACAGTAATTATCCGGCTGTATTAGAAGGATACACCGATGCTAGTTGGATTACAAGTATGGGAGATGAGCGTTCCACTTCTGGATGGATCTTCACACTAGCTGGAGGTGTTGTATCTTGGGCGAGCAAGAAACATACATGTATAACTCACTCAACAATGAAATCTAAATTTATTGCTTTGGCGGCAGCTGGGAAAGAGGCTGAATGGATTAGAAATTTGTTGTTGGATATCAAATTATGGCCTAGTCCTATGCCTCCTATTTCTATACACTGTGATAGTCAGGCCACTTTGGCAAGAGCCTATAGTAGCACCTATAATGGTAAGTCTAGACACATTAGTCTAAGACATGAATATGTGAGACAATTGATTAAAGATGGTACCATAACAATTGTTTACGTGAGGTCAAGTAATAATCTTGCCGATCATTTGACGAAGGCTTTACCAAGACACATGGTAATAATGACCTCATAAGAAACGGGGCTGAAACACTTTAATTGAAATCACCAATAATGGTAACCCGACATTTTTCTAGAATATCACTAGTTACAAGGTTTAATGGGTAAAAACAAGTTATTGAATGTGATTATTTGATATTGACGTAGCCCTAATATGAGAAGTCAATATTGTCTGTTACGTTTTGTAGGTTGAATTGAATTCTTAATGAAGTATGATACAAATTTGTAATGTGTTGATAGTAACAGAAACACATGGTAGATACTTCACCTATATGAGCTTAGAAGTGGTGCCGCTTCTTACGAAAGATAGGGTTGCTTTCTAGAGAGCTCATGAAACAGGATCAAGCACAAGGCCATAATAGTGCGGAATAATATAGAACTTCTCGTTGAAACAAGAGATTAGTGTATGTGCGGTATGTCCGGTTCTATTATATAAAAGTACAAGTTTAAAACCGAGCTACTTGTCACTTTGATAGAGCTTTGAGATGCTTGCACTAAGTAAAGGTTTAACTCGAAAGAGACATTTATGTATGTATATTAATCTCACGGAAATTTTGGCTGTATATTTCTAACGTTTTATTTTTGTTTTTGTTTTATAAACAAAAGTGGGGGATTTTTGGTAATTTGTTTATAAAACAAATGTAGAGATGCCTTGTCACACATCGAAAAGATGTGAGTGCGCACGTGGACGAGATTTGGCATTAACCAACGATCATTATTTTATTTATTGAGAAAATTCGGATTTATTTATATAAAATATTAACTATAAAATCTTGTTGAAACAGTACAACTGTTTATGAAAAGTTACAATTATTTTTTATTTATTTAATTCCGAATTTTTATATCTTTTCAAACGTAACCTTTGAGACGTACTTTTTCACGAAATGTTGTCTTTGTTCTTTTTTGCAACCTTTTGAAGAGTTTCCTTTATTCGAAAGAAAAAGATAAATATGTTTGTTTTGAGATCAAACAAATATCTTCTTCCATTTTTTCATTTTTCTTTCGAGAGAAACTACAGCCACTGTTTCTAATTGTTTCCCATGAGAGACCCTGGAGAAATACTAGAATTGCTATCTAGTATTCTCATTTTTGAGACTTTGTTGTATCCTGGAGGAAATTTGTCGGTGACCATTAGAAACTTTGTGGGGCAAATAAATCCTTAAAGAAAGTGATATCACGCCTCAAAGTCTGAGTTGTTTTACTCGATCCGATTTCATTGTTCAACCCATTTCGAAGCCATATTTACCAACAAATATTTCATATCTAACTATTTTTGTAGATGATCAAAACATTTTTCGTTCACGTAAATGATTATTTTTAAGAAAATGTTTTCAAAATCATTCATATTATATGCAAAACAAACAAAGCCATAGAGCCTTAGTCTATAGTGTATTGTCTATTATTGTACCACTACGAGGACAATGTATTCAATTAGATTCAAAGATGACTTCACATACATACATACATACATACATACATGACTTCACATACATACATACATACATACATACATACATACATACGAATTATCAATTATATTAGACAACACTAGACGTGACGTGATTCGTGGGCATGAGTTGGGATTACTAGTTGAGCCATTGAAAAAAAAAACTATATTCTTTACAAATGGGGGAAGAAAAATTTCTCTATTCCAATCTTTTAAGTCCTCAGACCACTCGGAATATGACCGACAATTATTTGATGTATATACAAATAATTTCTTTAAAGCAATTCGTGTATGTCTCTACTCTCTAGACACGTTTTCTTGAGATAGCATAAGATTGACAAACCTTCGGCACAATTAATTTCCATGGATGTAAATAAACATTCTCATTTATTTAGTTTGTTGGTTATGTTTCTGTACTTGCAGACTTTATTCAGTACCTACCAACTTAATAGGACATAAGATTCATTGATTGATAAAGAAAAAAAATTGGCTTCTGATAAAACTCTGATCTGACCAGCACCTTTTCTTAGATCACAAGTACGACTTACGATACCAAAGTTGGCAGCGGAGAGAGTTTAGAGCACCAAGCTTTCAAAAGGTGACATAATAAAACAAAGTGAGTAAGAGCATCAGTTAGTAGTTCCACAAATTATAAGTCTATTCACTTCTGCATAAAATCAAAAACGGTAGTACATGGAGCAGTTAAAGCAATATTTATAGCTACAAACACCTAAAGATACCATGTTCAAACTAGGAAATAATAATAATAATAATAATAATAATAATAATAATAATAATAAACCACTGGAATTCGCCCAAATGGCCACCCTTCCAATATGGAAGGGGGGGGTGAGGGGTTCAAATCCCCACTTTCTCAGGAGGGATGGGGTGGGCACGCGTAAGTTTCAGGAGTGGGAGGGGGGATGGGGTAGGGACGCGTAAGTTTCAGAAGTGGGTTTCGACTTCCATGCCCTGCAAGAGGCAGGGCAAAAGTTTGAGAGTGATTGTAGAGTAGGAATAGAGTAGGACTGAAAAAAAAAAAAAAAAAAAAACTAGGAAATAATAACTCTAAATGATAATCTACCCTAAAATGATGAATTCTCAAAAAAGAAAACAAAACAAATATCTTCGAAATCCTAAATTTATTAATGATAAGATGATATGGTAAAAGATCTCCTCTATAACTATAATCCCATCTCATGTCGTTCTCCTTCACTTGGAAAAACTCAATTCTGTTGAGTTATGCTGACCTCAGCTAGTAAAAATATTCGACCTCAAGTTCCAGAGTGCTAAACAATGATCATATGTTGCCGTGCTATCAATTCTGAATCTTCGTGATGATTTACATACATATCCAGTCCTAGAAAATTTCGAAATTAAGGCTTCGTTCATTTCGCAGAAAATATGGCGTTTCTGGAAAATATTTTTTAGGAAGTCATTTTGCAAAAAATGTAATTATTTTCCAATATTCGGATGAAACCTAAAAATGAAGTGGAAAATATTTTTCACTATTCAGTAAGGAAAATCTTTTCCTCCATATACTCTATTTCGTTTATTTTAATTTTTAAAATGGATCTTTGATATTTTTTAAAATTTGATTTATTTTAAAATTTTAAAATATATTATTAATTTTTTCTTTTCTTTTCCATCTCCTTCTTTCTTGGCCGGTTGTTGGCCACGGCAATGGCCTGCAACCAGCCACCGGCGAGCCTTGAAATCATCGACGAGCACGAGGCTCGCTACTCCCCAGATTGGCGAGCACGAGCGTGGAGCTCAAGGTGTGCCAGATCGACGAGCATAAGCTTGAGATCAACGAGCTCGAGGTTCGCCTGGTGACGGTTGATGACTAGCCAATAAAGAAGAAGATGAGAAACAAAGAAAAGAAAAAAAAAAAGCAAAGAAATAGAAAAGAAAAAGGAAATTAAAAATAATTCAAATAAAAAAAGAAAAGAAAATGAAGAAAGGGAAGAAGAAAGTGAAAATTTGTAGAGGCATAAGATAAGAGAGGCTAAATGAGGAAAATGTTGAAAACTGGAAAATATTTTCCCTAAGGAATTCATTTTCCATGTAACAAACGCTAGAAAATCCGAAAAACGTTTTCTCAAAAATTATTTTTCGCGAAACAAATGGAGCCTAAATATTATATTTGTTTTCTCAAAAGGGATGTGATATCACAAAAATAATGTTTTGGCGACAAAGTATTTTCCTTTACAACTTTAACAACTACCACTGTTTTTCTTAAGACGTTTCCTTTTCATGCAAAACGATAGTGCTAAACATTATATATATGATACGGCACGTGCATGCGCAAAACGATAAGGCGGATTCTTGACGATAAAATCAGGCACGTTGGCAGGGACCTGCCAAACACCACTGCATTTTCCTTTCAAAACAGAATAAAGAAGTGAAAGGAGAATGAACAGAATCCGGCGGCATCAGCTATTGCCTGCTAGGGGCAAATTTGACTAGGAGGACCGTTGGCCTAGGGACATGTAGATTGAAAGTGGAGATTGAGCCGATACTCTTACCTACCGAAAATGCCTCGACTGACCATATGTGGGTTGAGTTCTCGTATAACTACTTTAACGAAGAGGAGAGCAAGAAAAATTGAGATGAATGCATTAAAAGTGGTAAAACTTGTCACAAAAGTACAATTGAGTCCTAAAATTTTAAAAATGTGTAATTAAATCTTAAAACTTATTATGAAAATACAATTGAGTCCTAAAACTTTCAAAAAGTGTAATCAAAGCATAAAACTTGTCAAATTATACAATCAAATCTTAAAACTTGTCAAATTGATTCAATCAAGTCTTTCAATTAATTATACTTTTTGAAAATTTTAGAACTCGATTGTACTTTTATTATAAATTTTAGAACTTGATCATATTTTCATAATAAATTTTAGGACCCAATCATATAGGACTAGCGACTCTGCCAAAAGGTCAGGCGGCAGACGATGAGAACGGCATACAAGGATGATTTTGGCATCTTCGCAAGGAAGAGAGGACGTGAAAGAGAAGTCACTGAGGGGAGAATCTCGAGTCCAAGCTTCTTGTAATGGGGGACACGGGAGAGAGAGAGGGAGAGGGATGCAGACGCCAGATGAGTTAGTGGCAGGTCTAGATCTTTTGGGGCCCTCGTCAAGTCTCCAGACTCTCCACCATCCCTTAAGATTGGGAAAAGGAATTCTAAATCATATTTCCAGAAAAATTAAATCTCTTATCAAACGCCAATTCCTTTGCCTTTCTCCATACTCATTATTGAGAATGAGATTCGAGCAGTTACACATTTTTGGTGCGCTAATCAAACAAATAACAACTAACCAGTTCCCTTCAAAATGATTTTTACCATAGAGTATTTTCATATCATGAAATTTTATACAAAACAAACACACCCATTATTGAATATAATGTGAGTTGCAATGAATTCGGCATTTTTTGGACAATACCACATCAGCAAAAATCACATGACATAGCGCCTCGCTTAATGGAAGCACCTTGTTTAGCCCAATTTAAAATGTCGAGATACTTAATTTGTCACTTGATTAAAATGAGCAAAAGTTTAGGTATTTATGATATCATCATCCTTTTTCTTATAAAATATCAAACTTTCAAATCAACTAATAATCCACATATGCACGATAAACATAGGTTACTCAAAGTGGGAGATTTGGTTATTAAACATAATGCATGTTATTTCCAAATCAAACGCTTAATCTTTCAGCCACTCTAATGAACTCTTCCCCTTTTGTTGCTTAATTTCAAACCTCAAACGGAGAGCTACGTCTCCCCAGTGACCATGAGAAATGGCGGGCGCGGCTTTTTAGTGATGATGCTCAATAAACAATCAGGATCATCAAAATGTAAATGGCCACTTCATATCAAAAGATTCCCCGATTGAGATTTTTATATTAGACACTTTCTTCACTTTATCATCTTGTGGGACTGAGATTTTATGTCTGTTTTGGAAGGCTCCATACGTGGGAATGATCTTGATTGTATGTACTGGCCTTCCCATTTTTATATTTGGCTTGTGGTTTGAGAGTTTTTAGGGTTTTTCTCAACCAGAGAGCATCAATATGGCTGACTTTCTGTACTACTAAAAGTAATAACGTCCGCCATTATGGGGAAATCACTAAAACAATAATGGCGTCCCTCATCTTCTGCCATTCTTGATTCTCAGGTCGCAAAGCTCTTGACAATACTTCTCACGAACTCAGCGAATGCCGCTTTGACAAAAAGTCACGAAATGTCTTGGATAGCCAATTAAGTGTGAATCGATATTACGTGCGAAACCTTATATGCATATGTGGTTGTCAAGTTTCAAATTTTTAGGACACAACTCCTTACAAAATATTATGTTCACATATTTCAATTTCTCCTTAAAAGCTTGTCATTTCGCTCTTTGGACTAGAGTAGATTTTCAATAATGGATCGTTAATTTAACAAGTTTAATAAATATGGGGATTTCATAGATTTTGAGTAGGCAAGAAAGAGTCCAAATGAAGACTGGTCACAAGTGACAGACACAGGTTATTGGAACTAATGGCCATGCGGTGCCTAGGTACATTGCCACGTGTAATATAAAGGGCTTGGTAGAATATTGAGTATTTGGTTTAGTTTGACAATGCCTGTAGCCGTGTTTAGCGAACTCATGTTAGAGTATAACATTGTTCTGGTTGAACAGGTCATTCATATGTAAACAGCGATGTCTATAGCTTCAAGGTTATATTATTCGAAGAAGGGTAATATTCGAAGAAGGACGAACGGCCGTGGCCGAGAAAGTTTGCCAAGTGGTATCAATCAGAGGAAAGGTTCAGCGAATATAGAGAATCCCCACAGACCACGTGGTGAATGGTTTGGACGTTGCCGAGCCATCTAGACAGGGAACTGTCGAATTCTTGGAGAAACATTGTACACATTTTCTCGATATTTATCCGGCCCCGCAGTTCTTAACACGCTTTGCCAATAATTGGTCTATACAATAGTGCGATACTATTGACGCAAAGCATTAGATATTGTAACTTCGTAGGGCAAAGAGAGCTGGTTATCGCAGAAAGGAAGACAATTGAGCTGTAGAGGCAATAACTCCTCATGATGTGGATCTGATGAGGATTGTTGTAGCACTTTTGGGTGTCCGTTGGGTACTGCACATCTCACTTCATCATGAATGAGCACGTGTCATGTCCATGGTGTTGGGCTTTCATGAATCATGTATAAGAAAAATTAACGAAATAAACGCAGCGGAAACAAATATATATTTTACACATGATTCTCCTTAGGCGTTGTTCGTGCGTTTTAATCAAAAATCTAAACATAAAAGGGAGTTAAATGAAATACCTCTCGAAGCGCGCTTTGAAACAAGTCGGTTCGGATGTTCTACAGTACGAGTCCCACAAGCGTCGGACCTCTAGTTCAGACACACCAACAACGAACGTCGAACGGAAGAGAGGACTTTCGGATGTTCACCACTTCGATCGTGCTAGCAATCACGTGGAAAGAATCCGTCGTATTCTTGGTGTATAGTAGTCACGGCCCGAATGAGAGAATTGTTTATCTTCCTCGTGTCTCAAAGACAAAAGAACACGCACACACTTTGCTTTCTATTTTCAGCAAAGCATCACTGATTTCTCGCTTGTGTTTCTCTCAAACAAAACCAAAACCACACTAACACTTTTCTCTGTTTTTTCAACAACCTTTTTCAACTCTCGTCCACTCTCATTTTATAATAAAAAATGACCAGCAACGGTTGCTGATCAATGGACGACCAGCAACCGTTGCTGATCGTCCATAATGGACGATCGTGCATGAGCAGTTGCTCATGCACGAACGTGGCATGATGGTCAGCGGTTGCTGACCATCAATGCTACGTGCATAATGGTCAGCAACCGCTGACCATTACGCTTCGTGCATGTGCACGAATTCGTGCACATGCATGAAGCTTTAAATTAATTAATTAAACAGATAATTGATTAATTAAAATAACATAATCCTTAGCAGCTTTAGGGCATCTTCTAACAATCTCCCACTTGTACTAAAGCTAACTTGTTTGGTATGTTAACATATATCCACTTTGGGCATGCGTGTGCATCATATGCAAGTAGGCTCGTGACTATAATACAAATTAAATTAAATCTCATTTAATTTAATTTCAAATCGACTCAATTCGATTGTAGTAATTGCAAACACATTTGCAATAATATTTCTCTCTTGTTCCACGTCATCCTAGTTGTTTATGGTGTGTGACATCCCTAGGTTCATCACTAAGCTGGTAGTAAGACTTGTACTAACACATTAGTACTTCCAAAAGAATTAATTGTCCCGATTAATCTTTTAGGTCCTACAAGCCACGATTGACATCTAGCAATATGTCATGGCTACCCAGATAGTGTGAATGCTTTAAGAACATAATGAACCTGTCAGCTTTGGCTACAGTGTAATTCAATCCCTCTGTCTTACTATGTCCCGATCAAATAAAGACCATGGAATATTTGTCAAGTCATTAATTCAATCATATGCACAAATCTAATTGACATGCATTTTATTCGAGCCATAAACAATTTATTCTCGGTTACAACCCCGGCCGAGGATTTCAATGCAGTGTCACAATTAGATCGCATAGGACATCATTATCATACCTTGCATATAACAAGGAGACAGATTCCATATTGCGCACACGTGTAACTTCGTATATGAACAAACTATGACCATCAAGTATAAAGACGGATCGACGACCCGACATTATGTGCACCCGTGAACCATAGTTGTTCGATACACAAGTTAACACTGTGCCTCAGGTCTAAGGATTATTTACACAAGACCAAAGCATGAACAATTAGACATTGACCACGCTAAAAGCTTCCATGTCGCTAATCGTTCCATATGTGTCACGTTCAGTGAATTTGTCTAATACAAACACCTGTGTTCTAACTCAGGCATCATAATACCCAATGACATGTGACTCATCATTCCCTTAAGTATCCAATACTTAATGGTGAAGTTAAGAACACACCGGTCTCAACAGGATTATTAATATCCACTCAATAATCCATCGACCGGGAACGATTTAAAGATTCAGTCTAACTATGAACCCGTCACATATATTCTTAACGTCTCAAGAATAGGTCTAGTTGCAACTGATCTTATGGAATCATTCATCAATATAAAATAATTGGACAAATGAATGAATACGTCGTTGCCATTAATTAAATAATAATAATGAAAGTACAACTGAAATCCCTAATATGTAACTATTACATAGCAACTTTAGGGCATACATCCAACAATTTCCCAGTTGCACTAAAGCCAATTTGTCTCGGTACCTCAAACCCATTTTGTCAATATGTCTTTCAAAAGAAGAGGCGAGATAAGGCCTTAGTGAAGGGATCTGCCACGTTTTCTGCTGAGGCAATTTTCTGCAAGGCGATATCACCTCTCCCAACAATTTCTCTGATGAGATGGAAGCGTCTCTCAATATGCTTGGACTTCTGGTGAGACCTCGGTTCCTTAGCTTGAGCTATCGCCCCATTGTTGTCACAAAACAATGTGATCGGTTGCTCAATTGAAGGAACGACTCCAAGTTCAGAAATAAACTTCTTCATCCAAGCGGCTTCCTTTTTTGCTTGAGAAGCAGCTACATACTCTGCCTCAGTGGTGGAATCGGCAGTTATACTTTGTTTGGAACTTTTCCAACTAACTGCACCACCATTGAATGTGAAGACAAATCCAGACGTAGACTTATAATCATTAGGATCCGATTGAAAATCAGAATCAGTATAAGCTACAACTTCAAATTCTCCTTCTCCATATATCAAGAATAAATCTTTAGTCCTTCGCAAGTACTTAAGAATATTCTTGATTGCTATCCAGTGCTCTTCTCCTGGATCGACCGATATCTGCTAGTAATACTTACAGCATGCACGATATCGGTCTAGTACATAGCATAGCATACATTATGCTTCCAATAGCGGATGCATATGGTATCTTTGCCATCCGCTCTCTTTCTTCAGGAGTGTTGGGACACATCTTCTTAGAAAGACGGATCCCTTGCCTAAAAGGCAATAATCCTCTCTTGGAACATTGCATGTTAAACCGTGTTAACACTTTGTCTATGTACGTAGACTGTGAGAGGCCAATCAATCGTCTTGATCTATCTCTATAGATCTTGATACCTAAAATGTAGGTTGCCTCTCCTAAATCTTTCATGGAGAATTTCTGTGACAAGAATAGTTTTATCGATGATATCATTGGTATATCATTTCCAATCAAAAGTATATCATCGACATACAAAACCAGAAATGCAATTGCACTCCCACTGATCTTCTTATATACACAAGGTTCATCCGGATTTTTGATGAAGCCAAACGATTTGACTACCTCATCAAAACGGATGTTCCAACTTCGGAGGCTTGTTTGAGTCCATAAATGGATCTCTTAAGCTTACACACCTTCTGTTTTTCACTATTGGATTCAAAACCCTGTGGCTGTTCCATATAGATGTCCTCATCGAGAAAACCATTTAGAAAAGCCGTTTTGACATCCATCTGGAATATCTCATAATCAAGGTGTGCAGCTATAGCCAACATAATCCGAATGGATTTTAGCATGGCCACGGTGAGAAAGTTTCGTCATAATCAATTCCTTCTTTTGACGATATCCTTTCGCCACCAGCCGTGCTTTGTAAATTCCAATTTGACCTTCAACATTCATCTTCCTCTTGAAGATCCATTTACAGACCAATTGGTACAATACCATCAGCGAGGTCGGTCAAGGTCCATACCTCATTGGAATACATTGAATCCATTTCGGATTTCATGGCTTCTAGCCATTTACCGAATCGATGTCCAACATCGCCTCCTCATAGGTTTTAGGATCACCGGGTTGATCACTATCATTCACAATGAATAATGGTTCAATATGATCAACCGAGTGTCTATAACGAGCAGGTGGGCGAGACATTCTCACACTTCTCCTAAGAGGTTGTGTATCGAAGCTCCCATCGAATCGAGATTGGTATCTGAACTCGGTTGTTTGATACTTCATTATTTTCTTCTTGTAAGACTATTTTCCGCCCAGCACCACTTTCTTGGATGAACTGATTCTCCAAAAAAGAAGCGTGCTTGCATACCAAAATTCTTTGGTCTGAATGAAAATAGAAATAATATCCAAGAGTTTCCTTTGGATATCCAATGAAGCGACCTTGTTCAGATCTTGCCTCCAATTTTTCACTTTCAGCTTTTTCACAAAAGCTGGACAACCCCAAATCTTAATATGATTAAGACTAGGTTTCCTACTATGCCATATCTCATAGGGCGTAGTTGGAACGGATTTGGATGGCACTCTATTCAGTATATATACGGCTGTCTCAAGGGCATATCCCCAAAGGGATATTGGCAAATCGGTGTAACTCATCATAGATCGTACCATATCTAATAAAGTACGATTTCTTCGTTCAGATACACCATTATGTTCGGAGTTCCAGGAGGTGTCCATTGTGATAAAATGCCATTCTCTTTAAGAAAGTCCAGGAATTCAGTACTAAGGTATTCACCTCCTCGATCGATCGAAGAGCCTTAATACATTTTCTGTTTGTTTCTCAACTTCAGCCTTGAATTCCTTGAACTTTTCAAATGATTCAGATTTATACTTCATGAGGTATAAATAACCATACCGTGACTGATCATCAGTGAAGGTAATGAAGTAATTATAACCACCTCTAGCAGTTTCATTAATTGGTCCACATACATCTATATGTATTAATTCTAATATGTCAGCAGCTCGCGCACTTTGTCCCACAAAAGGCGCTTTGGTCATTTTTCCTAGAAGACATGCCTCACAAGTCGAGTATGACTCAAAGTTTGAAGGATCAATGTATCCATCATTACTCAACTTGTTAATTCTGTCTTCTCCAATATGACCTAATCGGAGATGCCAAACATACTTTTTATTTGGACCGTCTCTAGGGCGTTTATTAGTTATGGCATTTATATCAGTTATATTTTGCTTATTGACATTGGTAATTGCATTACCGGACATTGTAATGGTATAAAGATTGTTGGTTAATAAGCTAGAACTAACACATATTCTATTATGATAAATAGAACAAACATCATCAGCAAAAGAAAATTCATAATTCTCTTTACCCAAACGAGGTATAGAGATGATGTTCCTAACAGCATTCTTATAATGCAAACAGTTCTTTAAAACCAAAACATGTCCAGAAGGCAAACATAAACGAAAAGTCCCTATAGCTAATGCAGCAACTCTTGCTCCATTGGCAAACGTCAGGACAATCTCATTTCGCCCTAGCATCCTGCTTGTTTCCAGATTCTGCAAAGACATACAAATATGTGAAGTTGCAGCAGAATCTAGAACCCATGAGCTGGATTCAGCACTAACCATATGATTAGTTTCAATAAGCATAGACACCATACCTTCATAAGGTCGGTTCTTGGGCTTGACCTTCAAGCTCGCGAGGTACCTCTTACAGGTTCCTCCTCCAAGTGCCCTTTGACACCACAAAGTAATGACATTTCCCTTTATCAATCATGGGTTTTAGTTGCACAACGGGTTTGGCGGGCCTCTTCCATTTATTCTTCTTTAAAACAGTCTTACCCTTTGAAGAAGAAGCCTTAGCCATAGCCACTACATTTGGCCTCGTGTTATGCATTTCCTTCTCATAAACTACCAGCATGCTATGTAACTCAGCAAGAGTTTTCTCCATCTTATGCATGTGGAAGTTTTGGACAAAACCAGAGAAGGAATCGGGTAAAGATTGGAGGATCAAATCCACAGCTAACTCATTGTCCATAACGAGATTCAGCCTAGCCAATTCTTCAATGTGCCGAGATCATTTTCAAAGCATGATCATTAAGCGATGATCCTTCAGCCATCCTCATACGGTACAATGCCTTAGATATCTCATATCTAGAGGTTCGACCATTCTCATCAAAGTATTCCTTTAAATGCAAAATGATCGACCTAGCATCTTCCATAGATTCATACTTCTTTTGTAATTCATTGTTCATCGAAGCAAGCATATATGACCTAACTTTTAAGTCATCATCACGCCACTTATCATAAGTGACATGTTCCTCTTGGGTCCCACCCTCAGGAAAGGAGGTTGGCATCTTTTCATCAAGCACATACCCAATTTTTTCTGAATTGAGAACAATTCTCAAATTCCTCACCCAGTCGGTGAAATTGGGTCCAGTCAAACAATTCTTGTCAAGTATAGAAGCGAGTGGGTTTGTGGTCACCATTTTCAGAGTAATAATATATCTGTTGCAGAAAATAAATTGTTAGCCGTTGTATCTTTCAAAGTAACTATTTCATTTTGGCCTTTAAATGAAATAGATCATCCCACTAAATTTATATTCGAATCCCACACTCCTTAAGATGGGAAGCGGTAATCTTTGTTGGGTAAAGATTACTAGTGGGGATTGGAGTCCCACTAGTCCAAAGTCCACCTCACCTAACAGTTATTGGTGTCCTATGAACTTAGTGAGTGAACCAGCTTGTTCAACGCATCATATGCGAGTCCCAATCATAACTTCGGCCTCTAGACCATGAAAGCCTCACCTAATAGTTATTGGCATCATGATCATAGTTAAGTCTAGCCCATCGTCTCATGCAAGTATTGAAAACACAAATGATTCCCTCACCGACAGTTATTAGAAATCATTTGGCTCCAACCCCACAAAGCATCATGTGCATAATGGAGTGGTCCAATATTATAAATGGTAATTAACCCCTATGTATCCATAACCGGTTAATTAACCACTATAATATTGGATCAAACCACGACGATGGAAGGCCACGAGTCCGAAACCCGTTTCGACTTAATGTTCTTTGTAAGGAGATTTGGGTCGTTATTAACGGTCTCACTTTGCACATTAACCGGTTTAACATGCACAATATCATAAACACAATAAATAAATAGATATCACATAAACATCTATCCTATGTGGTGATCATGGAATTATGGTTCAATGGGTCTCGAGCCAAAGAAACCCATTTAGCCATTTTAATGTTTTAATAATATGGACCTGCTCTTCACTTTTCTTCAATCTTTGAACTCTTCAAAGACCGGGCCCAAAGAGCTCACCGGTTTAATGGCTCCTCCAATGGCTCCTCCTTTCTTGTAGTATTTACATCAACAATTGAAATACTAAACTATACTAAAATTACATTTCATAAAAATAAATATAAAAGGAAGGACGCAGCCTCCATTTAATAATTACATCCCCAAAAGGAATACCGTAATCATCATACATTCATCCATACAACAATCACAACAATTAGGGATTTTTCCATGATCACCACCCTTCCTTACGAGCCATAAATTCAAAATTTAAAGCTCTGGAAGGCATGCATAAAATTCTGCATATCATTTGCAAAATATAAACATCAAGTATAACAAGTTACGGATTTTTGATTCAAAATTGATTTAATTCTAATTTTTGCTTAGTCGATTAAATTTATCACATAAATCAATCAACTTCTATAGGCCACATAAAAGGTAAGAGAACCGATTCTCTTAACAAAATAAATTGGCCATTAGAATGCAAAAATATATTTGAACTATAAATCAATTAAACGCACGAAAACGCCTAAGGTTGGCTCGATACCCTTTGTTGGGCTTTCATGAATCATGTATAAGAAAAATTAACGAAATAAACGCAGCGGAAACAAATATATATTTTACACATGATTCTCCTTAGGCGTTGTTCGTGCGTTTTAATCAAAAATCTAAACATAAAAGGGAGTTAAATGAAATACCTCTCGAAGCGCGCTTTGAAACAAGTCGGTTCGGATGTTCTACGTACGAGTCCCACAAGCGTCGGACCTCTAGTTCAGACACACCAACAACGAACGTCGAACGGAAGAGAGGACTTTCGGATGTTCACCACTTCGATCGTGCTAGCAATCACGTGGAAAGAATCCGTCGTATTCTTGGTGTATAGTAGTCACGGCCCGAATGAGAGAATTGTTTATCTTCCTCGTGTCTCAAAGACAAAAGAACACGCACACACTTTGCTTTCTATTTTCAGCAAAGCATCACTGATTTCTCGCTTGTGTTTCTCTCAAACAAAACCAAAACCACACTAACACTTTTCTCTGTTTTTTCAACAACCTTTTTCAACTCTCGTCCACTCTCATTTTATAATAAAAAATGACCAGCAACGGTTGCTGATCAATGGACGACCAGCAACCGTTGCTGATCGTCCATAATGGACGATCGTGCATGAGCAGTTGCTCATGCACGATGGTCGTGCATGAGCAACCGCTCATGCACGAACGTGGCATGATGGTCAGCGGTTGCTGACCATCAATGCTACGTGCATAATGGTCAGCAACCGCTGACCATTACGTTCGTGCATGTGCACGAATTCGTGCACATGCATGAAGCTTTAAATTAATTAATTAAACAGATAATTGATTAATTAAAATAACATAATCCTTAGCAGCTTTAGGGCATCTTCTAACACATGGGTCCATTAAAGAACATATGTGTGAACTAGCTCGGCCATTTGGATTTGCATGTTGGTCTACGTTGGACTAGCCCGTCCATGCATGATGTTCAAAATTTGGCCCTAGCCACCACCATATCATAAACCTTTCAGTTCAACTTCGTGTTTGGCTGCTCCTGTAGGCTAACCAAATAAAAGAGAGCTTGTACCGGCCATCGAAATGTAAATGACATCAACGTACAACAGGATTTAGGAAATTATTATAGAACCATATCATTTTTGGTCGATATTATAGAACCATATGCATGCTGGGGACTCCAAACACTCAAACCTTGGCCATAAAAACTATAACTACAAAAGACATCCTGATGGACCGAACATTATTAAATATGGAAATAGTATTTAAGAAGTTATAAACTTATTGCATTTGTGCCAATTTAGTTCTAAACATTTCAATTGTACCGATTTAATTTTAAACATATTCATAATTTTCCAATTGAGTTCCTAAGGCTAATTTTGATCGGAAATTATTAACATTGATGCCAACTGTCTTATATGACATCATCAGCACTTACGTGAATATTTTAATAATATTTTAAAAATTTTATGATTTTTTTATCTTTTTCTTTCATTTCTTTCTTCTACTTTTTATTTGTCGATGGCCAAGACCCCCTTGCTAGGCATGGGTGAGGACATTGTAGCCGTCGTTGGCTTTGGGTGAGGGCCCCAACGCTCTTGCACCCTCTTGCCGATCACTAGGTGAGGGCTCATGGGCCCTCACTATGTCTGGTGAGGGCATGGTGGCACTTGCCAGATCTACGCTAGGTGAGGGCGTTGTGGCCAGCAAGGTCCGGCTAGTGCACCCTCGGTCTAAAAAAAAAAGTAAGGAACAAATAAAAATTCTAAAACTATAAAAAAAAATATCTACATTAGTGTCGGCGGTGTCATGCAGGACGGCTGATGTCCACCATAGTAATTTTCGACTAAACTTTGTCGATGGACTCAATTGGTAAAATGTAAAAATAGTTATGATTAAATTAACGTAATTAAAAGACTTATGATTGAATTGCATAAGTATAATAAATTTAAAACATTTAATATTTTTTCCTCATTGAATATGGGTGGTCAGGATCCGATTTCGAAAGGTTCTCATCATTAACAATGCCATCCCCACCTGCGACTTTCCTATATAATACTCCTGCAGAGAAAGACATTCCTCGTCCAGTCCTAGTGAAAGGAAAGCCTCCAAAGCTGTCCAAATATATTTTCTCGTGAAGGCCTGCGTATCCCATCATTGTCGCTACTCAGAAAGAGGCACCCAACATCGTTGAACGCGGCAAAGGATCGGGCATCGTTTCATGTTTGATCATTGGAATCCTGATGTTGCGGCGGCCTGTGTGAATGTGAATATACTCAGAGAAGTAGATGACAATGATGGCCAAAAGAGGAAAAAACAAAATTAATGACAATATTATCAAGAGAGACAGAGAGATCACTGCTAAGCTAAAAAGTTTGGCTACTTTTGGAAGAAACTTGTTCTGATGGTCTAGTGTGTTTTCACCGTTGTCTTGTTTTTCCGAAATGGACCAACATGAAAAAAATGCATCTCGTATGTGCACCAAAATGAGTTAACGGGAATGTGAGAAATTCTTCCTCTGTGCACGTGTGCATGTCTCTCGTCGCCCATTCCACTCCAAAATTGGAAAAGAAAAGCTAAAGCTTTATTCCTTTCACTTCTCGACGACAGACAATAACTATTGCTAGTAAAGAAACAGATAGGGAAGGCAAGATTAGTGGGATTTTAGGGTCACTTGAACCTGATTCATCTGCAGTGGCCCATATTCCAACTTCATTGATCTTCCGCTCACAAGCACTGACCAATGCTGTCTGTACGCTTGCCCGAACATTGGTCTGGCAAAACAAGGCAAAATGTTCACAGTTATTATTGATCAGGTCGTATTCACCAAAACCCTTGCCCTCCTCTTGCAAGCCTTTGTTTGCCACCTCTTGGGGCGATTTGGTATGGGGTAAGGTCGTAAAAGTCCCCCATCTCGTCAAGATAAGCCCTAGTAGTAGCCACCCATATCCATACAAGTTGGGGGAAATTTATTCTTCATCTAGATATGTACCGGCCATGGCATTTCCTTGAAACATGCACTGTCGATAATTGCTTTATGCTAAAGTGATACTAAGAAGAATATGCATACACTTGTGAATTTACATATTTTAGCTGAGCAAATAAGTTAGTTTTGCTGCAAAATGGAAGGTAGCTGATCCTGTGTTTCATGGGCGTCATGAGCACGAGTCTATTGGATTGGCTAGGCCAGAAAGAATTGTGTGTATGGGCTAGCTAGGCCAGTTGATTTTCTTCATTGGACCATGTCGGGCTTGTGGCCCGTTCATGCCTCATTTTAAAAGTTTGAGCCACTATGATTGGGCCGAAACCCCCTCCCCCAGCCCCAAAGTGTAAGAGAGTCTCCTAGTGAGCAGTTGGAGCCCCACTCAACGTTCGAACGTATGGAAAAATCTAGGAAATGAAACAATCAGAGGCATGCGGAATTATCATTGGGGGATGCTGTTCACATGCACTCTAGTGAAGAAAACACCGTGCAGCGATGGTGGCGAGTGTGGAAAAAGAGAACAAGGAGAGAAAAAAAAATAAGGACTCTCTCTCTCTCTCTCTCTCTCTCTCGATGGTGGCGGGTGTGGAAAAAGAGAACAAGGAGAGAAAAAAATAAGGACTCTCTCTCTCTCTCTCGTATTTTTGCATGCATGTGGGGGTGAGAGAGGCATTTTGGTGAAATGGTATCTCTATTCAAATAAGCATAATTTACTTTTTATTGCCTTATAGAGAAAATATTTTTTGGAGAATTATACATATTTAAAATCACAATTATAGATATGGACCCTTTTCATGTAAAAGGAGAATCATTCGTTGCAATAGAATTGCGAGAAGATAAATCACAGGCGTGGATTGATGGTAAAGTGTTTTATCTTATTACTGCTCATGGAGAGAGAGAGAGAGAGAGAGAGGTGGGGCCTTCGGTAAAAGGATTTTGTGTCGTGGGTATCGGAAATGTTGTCACATGATGATCATTGTAAAGAAAGGACAAAAAGAGGGGAAAAAAGAAAGAAGAAAAGAGAAAGTACCGGGAAAAGATAGATAAATGAATAAAGGGAAATCCCAAATTCTTCTGCCAGACACTGTAGTCAAAGTCGACGTGGGTCCATTCGGTACCCTTCTCCTGCCGAAAGGCAGGGAAAAGTGCCCCAATCAGTTCTCTCTTCGCTCTTAAAATAATAGAGAGAGTATCCAATTTTTCATCTCCACTTGCTGCCTGCGTGCACACATTGTCAAAATAATAGAGAGTATCCTTCCATCTTTGTCCCACTTTCCAGGATCTTGGGATGCCCACATTCAATTATTTCCCCGACACAACAACGCGCGTGCAAGCCCCTGAGGATATAATTTCGTTATAAAAAAATCGATATCTTTAAGTTATTTTCTTCTTTTTTGGTCATGGATATCTTTAACTTACTGACTGGTGTGTCTTGGGTAGGGTTTGACTTTTGCGTATGATTTAACTTTTGGTCGAAGTGGCAATTACTCCTAGCTTCCATGTATTTTCGCATTACATGGTATCACCTTTCTTCAAGTGGAATCCTTGCACAAGTTTAATATGTGGTTAATACTACAAAAGACTTTAAATTGGTACATTTATAACAAATTTACACTAAATTAATTATTTTATTACAAAAAAATAAAAAAAAACTAGTATACTTATGATAAATTTACCTTTCGTTAGTTTTCATTTTATTTTACTATTAAATTACTAAGTTAGATAACATATAATAGTTGACAAATGCAGTGATTTGGAGTTTTATCATCTATTTGTCACATGTTTATCATTATGAATTTTCGTAATATTAATACAATTTAACGGAAACTAAAAAATAAATTTGTCACTGAAATATACTAATTTTGAATTTTTTATGGTTGAAAATTAATTTGAGATAAATTTATCATAAATATACTAGTTTACAATTTTTTATTATAGAAAATTAATTTAAATTAAATTTATTATAAATATGCTAATTTGAAATTTATTATGGTATTAATCCTTTAATAAATAGGGCAAAAATAACCCTCAAGAAGGGGTCTACCAAAAGGGTCGAGAGACTAGATTAAGAGCGCGTTTGGTAACAATTTTATTCCTAAGAATAATTTATGATCAAAAATAATTTTTTTATTCTGTTTCTCGGGAATAATTTTTAAGTATTTTAAAAGTTTGATGACTATCCAAAAATTTTATTCTCAAAATAGAATTGCGTTTGGTACTGTTCTGAAAATTTCTAATCCAAATTATTTTCTTTAAATTTTTTAATAATTTTATTACTTAATTTCTTCTTCTTCTTCTTCTTCTTCTTCTTCAAGGGTTGCTTCTGGCCGGCCTTGGGATGACCAGCAATTGGTCAGACAAGGGCTGACAACCTTGTCAAAGCGTTGTCGACCCTTAGTGAGGCTACGCCTTGTTGGTTAAGCCTCGTCGGTAGCTGGGCGAGCGGTCTCACCCAGATTTAGCAAGGTCGAGCTCGCCTAGCTGCCAATGGGGCTCAACCTTGCCTAGCCATCGACGAGCCTCAGTAGTTGGGCATGCCTTCAGTGAGTTGGCTGAGCCTCGCCCTAGCATAGCAAGCCTTCGGCAAGCTGTCCAAACCGATTGCTGGCAACCGACAGCGGTGGATAGCGGTGGCAGTTGAAGAAGAAGAGAGGGGGAAGAAGAATAAGAAGAAAGAAGAGAAGATAGAAAAATTGGATCGGTTTGATTCAGAAATTGTTTTTGGGAACAAATAATCAACATTTTTTTACTTTTTGATCATATTCCAAATCTCCTTTCAGGAACAAAAAAATACAAAATTATTATTGAGAATAAAAAATTTACTAAATAAATTTCCATTATAAATCTACTCCCCAAAATAAAAATAAAAAAGAACATAAATTGTTATTATTTGGCAAGATGCCAAACTTAGCTTAAAAAGTCTCGACCCTAAATACTTTTAAGCCTATAAAATCAACATCGGAAATCTCTCCCATCATTAGCACCCACCACGTGCCCATGGTGTACAGAAAGGGACATGACCAAGAAAATTGCAACACGCGAACAATATGATTTGTCAATTTGACAGCCAAAAGCTTATATAAAAAAGTAATTTTTTGTCCACTGAGTTCGGATGAAGAATAAGTGCGTGGGGCCCAACCTATAACCTATAATGAACAGGAACAGAAGCTTCCTTAATTTGCCTCTTTCAGATGAAAAAGAAATGTAATAATCCTAATGAGGGACCAATCAGAAACATGACGCATTCTCGTATAAAAATTACTTAAAAAATGTATATCCATTCATTTGATGAAAATAAGATATATATTTGTATCTCCATGACCTACCCTCCTTAGAAAATTTTACACATGAAAATGAGCAATTTTGGATTATGGAATTATATACTTCTATTCGAACTTTTGCGAAAATATCATTTCTTTGCAAATGGTTCTTAAGCGAAGAAAAATGATTGAAAAATTAGTACACATGCTGCTATTTGAATCCTGCCCGACTAACTAATTTATTTGATGACCTCACGTAGGAAATCTCCTGATCTCCCTCCTTTTGTGGAGCATAGAATTTGATTCTAGTTATTTAACGTAAAAAATGATAATTTTTGTGTCATTTGCACTGGATGTAATTTTAAAGATTTCCTTTTTCTTTCAAATGACTCGTTCTCTTTATAGATCGTTTCTTCTTCCTCAATCTTTAGAAAATGTGGCATTGTTTTGTTGGGAGTTCCCTCTTCCAAACATTCTTGAAAGTAGACGATAAGCTTTAAATCTTAATGCACACATGTAATTAATGAATGATAGCCAAATGCGAGGCAGCTTCTCTCACTCTAAGAAATAATGAGATATAAGCTAATGTCACTATTGTGGAAAGCAAATAATAATACAATATTTGTCCACAAATAATCTTTCAATCACACAAAATAATTCTTATCACAAGAATTTAATTGACTTCAACATTAAAAATTTCTTGGTGTAATTGCAAGAACGAAACAAACGAAGAAACTCACGGTCAAGCACCCGTGAACTACGCTTCAATATTTCTTCGTCAACATGGCAGACCAAGCACTCGCACATTAAACAATGCTTCAAGGCTCTATTGTTCTCTCGTTAATTGACGGTGTTACTTACAATATATATATATATATCTGTGTGTGTGTGTGTTCTCTCTCTCTCTATATATATATGTATGTGTGTGCGGCCCGCGCGCAAGCATAGCATATGAAAAAGAAACCTCTAATTAGATTTAAATAATCATTGCCTGGAGAAGTGAACTGCACCAATCCTTAAAGATAAGCCACACGTACGTACCGGATAAGGAAGCAAATTTAAAGTGAGATTCGATCAAGATCTTAGACTTTCCTCTTCTTTCTCTACTACAAATCTACTTTACTTTTCTTTTATGACTTGACCAACTCCGGTAGAGAGATAACGTGCCCATCTATCTTTCTTTTCAATTTCCATGATCAAGAAACATTTTATTCCCATCGGGTTTTTATTTAACGGGGTTCAAACTCAAGACATATTTTAACAATTTTCATATTGGCTAAATGTTTGAATCAACTCACGATTGCTTCGCTAAAAATTCGAACCCTATTGCTACTCTCCTGCAGCTCCTAATTGGCTCAACTGTTACAAATATTTTTCAAGTCTAAGCCGTGCTTTAATTTCGTCATAATTGAAGATCTCATTAGAGTCGCAAGTGAATATGCGCTTTTAACTACTCCACAAAGATTTTTCAACACAATCTCTTCTATCACAAATAAAGCAAAACAATTATTGCATTCATACTCGTTAAGAGATTGATAAACACACTTGTCAATATCAGCGGTTATAAAAACCACTAGTTCTACAAGTTTCATCTCGCTACACGCACTAGTTATGTCAATTATTATGCTAGCATCCGCTATCTTGGGAATTTTTTTGGTTACAACTTCACCTCAAGCTGAACATCGTTTAGATCCATATAAACACTATTATAATCACTCCTAGCCAAAAATACGATAGATTCATCAAAAATAACATCTCTACTAATAATAGGTGTATTTAATTCTAGACATCACAACTGAGAGTCCCGCTCATCTTGCGGATAAGCTAGAAACATGCACTTTTGTACCATTTCATCCAACTTACCATCACCAACTCCAACATTACATGGACAATCAAATATTCTAAGAACTGAATAATTAGCAACGTTATCTGACCACACTTCAGGAGTTTGACATCCAATCATAGTTGATGGGATTTATTTATCAGATAGCTCGATATACCAAACGTATCTGTTAGGAATTTCCTAGCCATACCAACACTAAAGAGCATTTTATGGGTCATCTATAATAATGTTTTGTTTATCAATTTCGCAACATGTTATGGTTCATAGGCATTAGTGCGTTGTTTCATTATATCTTCTTTCATGCATAATTTATTTTATAGCTTCGAGCAAAACTCCACGAGTAAAACTCAATGCTACTATCAGTTTGTACATGCATAATTTTTTTACCAATCTTTTTTTTTCGATCAAAACTTTCAATTGCCTAATCTTGATAATAACATCAAACTTCTGCCTAAAGACAAACACTAATGTTTTTATCGAGCAATCATCAACAACTATTAGCATAAATTTAGCACTCTTCTTTGAAGGAAACCACAACAACCTATGGACATTCCCATCAATTAACTTTACAATTTCCATGTTTTTTTTTTTTTTTTTTTTTTTTTTTTTTTACAGTTTTACTGATTCACACTCTCCGCCATTGATCTAAATTACAACACATGCATACATTCAATTTGTTAGCAACATAACCACATAATACTGCTATATCGGGAGTTACTCCATGTATTGCTTGACGTAAAATGGATAGTGGATTTGTTTCTGTCTTTTGTTGAATCTTTTTCATGGCTCGATAGATAATTTGATAAGCCAATGATTTTTTTTTTTTTTTTTTTTTTTGTGTTTCAGAATACGGTTAACTAACATGTTAACTAATCGATTATGATAAATTACATCGAATTTTGCAGTTTTTTCTTCTACAGTGGACATGACATGAGCGTGAAAGGGATTCAAGAATCGGTTTTCTTTTTATAAGGGCTAAAATCATTTATTTTGGCTTTGCCATAATTCAGACTCTTGAATAGATGCAATCGACGTCTCCACGGTGAAATTTGTCAGTCTCACTTTGAAGCTCACACAAGCCACTATGCTTGATTCCTTTCATTATTATCAAAACACTTAGAACAATTTTTAGAACTCCACATTTTGAAAAATACCAACATCTAGAGATGATCGGTTCCTAGTCGGATTTAGTTCCACCTAAAAACTAAGAACTAGATTAGGAGGACTGGCTCCCAATTTTTGGGATCGGGAATCAAACCGGACAATCTTAGGATTGGGAATCGACCAGACAAATAGTATGGAATCGACCACCTAGTAAAAAAAAATTTACTAGAGTTGTTACTATTTTGAGGGTTTATTTCTATTTTTAAGAAATATATATATATATTAAAAGAGTTGATCCCGTCTAGTTCCCCAAGAACTAAGAATCAGATCGACAATCACTGTTTCCATTTTTATGGAATCGGGAATCGGATAGATCCATCCAGGAATTGGACCAACCGCCAATCCAATCCAATCCGTGCGATTCTCGGTTTGGGCGGTCCAACATGCTCATCCCTACCAACACCTAGCCGAATCCATGACACTTAAGAAAATTAAGTTCTTGAACTTTGGAACATGTTTTACTCCAATCAATATTCTCATGATACCATCCAGCATTTTGATTCTAATATCACCAACATCTACAATATCTTATTCCATGTTGTTCCCTAATTGTACTTTACTATTATCTATGCATTGATAATTAGTAAGTCGGTTTTTATTTGGTGTAGCATGAAACAAACAACTAGCGTTCATAATCCATCCATCAAATGATGAATAATTAGTGATAGACAAAATAAAATTAGCATTGTTCGAATTTTTTTAGCAACAGCTGCAACATCATTTATAGTCTCAATTATAAGTTCATTACCTTCTTGTTTTTTAGCTTAAGGCAATTTCTTTTAAAATACCCCCTCTTGCCACCACTCCAATAGACAACATCACTAATCCTATAGTGACCATGATTGTTTATGTTTGTACAACTGTCACTAACATATGTACTAGATCTCACTCTATTTTCACCAATTAAAGCAATAGATACAAATTATATGGATGTCCTTGCTCAAAATTGAATCTCGAATTCCATCAAACATCAAGCTTATTGATATAGAGGATTTGTTAATAGCGGTCATATATTCTAACTATCAAGTAATGAAGATAACAGAATCAAAGCACGTATCTCATATTCAAAGTCAATGTCAACTGAGCTCAATTGACTAACAATCACATTTAATTCCTTACTATGATATGCAATTGACGCATCTTCATTTATCTTCAAATTAAAACTCCTATCAAATAGACCTTTTTGATCACATAAGGCTTCTCGTACATATTTGATAAGGCTTTCATCAAACTAGTAGTGGTGCTCTTTTTTATGATGTTAAACATGAAGTTACAAGTTAACGTCAACGGAATAAAACCTAAAGCTTGTTTATCTAGCAATTCCCAGTCAGCTTGCTTCATCGTCTTTGGCTTCTCCTCAAACAAGGGCAAGTATAGTTTCATTTGATAGAGATAATCCTCAATTTGCATCTTTTAGAAACTAAAGTCTTTCCCATCAAATCTATCAATTCTCACATTTCCTTCTTCTATCGCCAGCGATTCACTTCAACTCAGCAAAGCTTAACTTTGACACCAATTGTTGAGGAAATTGAGCGATTGAACAATAAAATTAGAACAAGAAAATAGATTGGACACCAAATTTTCGTGATTCGATCATATTGACCTACGTCCATAGGGAGAGCAACGACAAATTCCACTATAAATCAAGTGATACACGGATATTATAACCAAACTCAAGTCACTCAAACACTTTGTGTTTCCCAAGCCCCAATTATATCCAATAATGTACGTGATGTTTAGCCCAACAATTCCTTGCTAAATAATCTTTCAATCTCCTGAAGAAATTATACACAAATTCTTACCAAAAGAATTTAATTGACTTTTAACACTAAAAACTTCTTGGTGTGATTGCACAAACGAAACCAATGGAGAAACTCACAGCCGAGCACTCATGAATGGGGCTTCAATATTTCTTCATAAAAAAAGTCAAACGAAGTACTCGCATATTAAACGGCGCTTCAAGGCTCTGCTGTTCTCTCTTTAATCCACAGTGTTACTTGCAATATATATATTCTCTCTTTAATCCACCGTGTTATATATATTATATGCAAGAATAACACACGAAAAACAAACCCTTAGATTTAAATAATCATCGCCTGGAGAAGAGAAGTGCTACTAAATCCTTAAAGATAAGCCACGCGTACGTACTGGATAAGGAAGTAAATTTAAAGTGAGATTCGGTCAACATCTTGGACTATCCTCTTCTTTCTCTTGCACAAATCTACTTGACCAACTCCGGAAGAGAAATAATATGCCCATCTTTCTTTCTTTTCAGTTTCCACAATCAAGAAACATTTTATTCGGACCGGGTGTCTGTCCAATGGGCTGAAACTCAAGATATATTTTAACAGTCACAACCAAAAGTATACTGCAGTACATACATTCATATATGGTCATTCGCTACGTTTCTCCACGTTTTCTATAGTATCAGTCCACGCTGAGCTGTTCTTTCCCAGTAAAAGGAAAAAAAACGGAGCTAAACATCCAGAAAAATGAAATACAAAATGGACTCAGAATTATATGAAGAATGCTTTCTAGACACTTGTTAACCCGCAAGTCGTTTTCGAACTGTACCGAAACTTTTACCCGTCGTCATTGGTAGATCAATTTCATGTCGAACCTTCCGAAACATTTCCTTCTTTCCCCAAATATCGTAATTAGCGAAGTGATATGAGAATGTGAGATTCCGTCAGCATCAGCTATTGCCTTCTCTCGGCATATTTAACTAGGAGGACCGTTTGCCTATGCTCATAAGGAACACCGAAGGCCGACAAATAACTGATCATATTTCCAGACATTGAACATCCACTTGCCACTAATTTATACATGCATCTCAACATAAACATGATAAGTTGAGTGCACTTTTCTTTTCACAAATTTCTTTCTTGTGCACGTGTGTGCGTGTCTGTCGCCGCCATTCCAGTCCCAATTATAATGCCTTGAAACAGATATTACAACAACACACAGACGGACAATACAATATTGGAGGAAGGTTTGATCACTGGAATTCAGTTTCTCTGCAGCAACTTCACGGTCCGATCTCTGGCTTCCTTAAAAGTCCGCTCACATCCACTGAGGAATGCCGTCTGTTTACTTGCACGAACGTCAGTCCAGCAAAATGTGGCGAAATGCTCGCAGTTGTTGTTGATGAGGTTGTAGTTGCCAAAAGCATTGTTCGCGTGAAGCTTGCAAGCCGTATTGACAACTTGATGGGGCAATTTAATATTGACTAACATAGTGTGAGTTCCTCGCCTTTGAAGGGATCGGAATTTTTTGCCATCCCATTGGAAGCAACTGAGACAAGTTTTGACGACTCCACGCTTAGTGGTCTCCTGGTATCCACATTCTGGGCAGGGAGGCAAAATTTCTTGCTTGCAGCTAGTCTTGGACAATGATGGGAATATGGCCATTTTGCTTTGTGTTCGGGTGAAGTGAATCACATGGCCTTTGCCAACGTAAATTCCTATCATATATACACGTGTGGAACACTATAAAGAATCAATTTTAATCCAAAAAATATTAAGATGAACTTTTGGTTAGGGACGATTTTGGCTCGAACTTAACTCAACATGTAGGCTGATCTTGACCGAGAAGTGTTAATCTATATAAATTTCTGATATTTTGTTTAGCAAGTTAAAAAAGAAGTAAAATCTGTTGTAGTTCTAGCTTAGCTCTAGAATTCTCACTCCAACTCTCGATAAAGGAAAGATACAGAAATTCCACGCACTAAAAGCGAGAACAGAATCTAGAACATCATTTTCCCCAGTAAGCCCTGAGGAACAATTAGAGCAAGTTTGGACTTTGGTGTTGTTGAGCTTCTTGGCGGCCATGTTGCTCTAATCCCTTTGACTGATTAGATCTGTTGTACTTAATCTTAATATGTCAAAGTCGTAAGAGACTCCTTTTTGATATATACCCACATAAGTGAAGGTCCAACCAAGTACATGCTATAACCGAAATCATTTAAGTGAGCATTATTTCTATGTTTGCTTTTGCTCTGCATCAGTTATTAGTTTGAGTCTGGCCTACAAAATCAGTTGATAGTCTTTCCATTTCATTCTCACTCTGTATAACTTTTTTGCTTTCAACTCTTTATGCCACCATTTCCCTATTCTATCAAAATATAGCTCATTGATATACATCTTTGCAGCCGTATCAGTTTCTTTTTACTTGGTGTAATCTTCACAGTCTCATTTCGTGTGAGTGGAAAAGCACCATACTAATTTCATGAGAAACTGCTTCTTGATCGGACCAGTTCAAACAAGTTGTTGTTTACTAATATCTTGTGGCGGAGGAGTAACACACTTTTACGGTTGATTGGTTGGTGCTGGAAAGCCAAAATGGTGCGAATATTCTGTCTCTCTCTCCCCGCCAAGAATCTAGGGTTACCATATTTTTAAGCCTTTCATGCCTTTTCCTTTGGCGAGATGGCATGTTTGACTGAACTCAGACAGGAATTGCTTTGAAATAAAAGAAGAAATATGAGAGGAGAGTGATAACGGGGAATGGATCAAACTCAACAGTGACAGAGCTCGAAAGTGACCTGAGTTCGGCTGTGCTTCATCCCCGGATTTGCTACGAGTACAATCTCTGTAGTCATTTTTTTTCTCTGGTGATTTCTATATAGACGAACTGTTGCTGGAAATATTTTATATTCTGCTGAGGCTTCTAGACGTTGTTGGAAATGGAGTAGATCGGTGTTTTTCTTGATTCTTTTGTGTTATTACGTTTTCTTGGGAGAGGAGTGCGGTGAAGTGGAGAGCAAAGTGATTGGCCCAGGAGCAAAAAGAAAGGCGAGAAAAAGAAGCGCAAAATCAGGAAGATGATGAGGACTCACCGTGATGGCTGTATAAGCCATATAACCCATATCTATAAACATGATCTCCAAGTTTCAGATCTTCACGTCTCACCACTTTCCAAATCAACTGCATCAATATCGTCCATACTTTGTTGATGATCTCCATCACCATGTTCTCTTTTGGCTCTTTTTCACTCTCTCGGACTTGCGCTTGAGCCTGTTAACCTTCAAACTAAGATAATATTGGGTTTGAGAGTTCAGATAATTGTTGCAGCGAAGAGAAGAGCAAGAAAACTGAGGATGAAAAGGCTAAAAGGATCACCTGCGCCGTCAAAAAGTAGGATAAAGATGGCGTCATCGGGAGAGAGAGGAAAGGAAACGGAAGAAGTGAGTGAGCATGAACGGTGGAGAGGGGGTGATGGCAACGAGGTTATGGTATGAGAGAGAGAGAGAGAGAGAGAGAGAGCTCTTCGAATAAAATCTCGCAACTCTTTCTGCTACTGTTTTTAGTATGACCTTTTTACTCTCTGTTATCAAAGTGGGATACATGCTTGGTGAAGAGGGAGGGATGGGGGAGGGGCGAGAGAGAGAGAGAGAACAGGGAATTATTGAGGAGGACAATGTATTTGATTTGACACAAAGACGACTCTATACGCATTCACGTAATATGTTGAGTAGATCAGACAGATTTTTTTGACTGCTTTCTTAGACACGATAATTTTTAGGGTTTAATAGAACAACACCACAAAGTGTTGGCGAGCACGCGCGGGAAAATGGAGCTTCAAGGGCCACCAGCATCCCATGCAATTCCGGAATGAACGATTGGGACTAGACCCATGCAAGAGTACACACGGATGAGAGTGTTTGAGTTGGGATAAATAGTTAGGTCATTAAATAAATGATATAAAAAGCGATAATGGGAAAACAAAATGAGATTTGTGTATTTCTCGATTCTTTAGAAATGCGTTATGTTGAGATGGCAAAAGCCTCCAGTGGATCTTGGGACAAAATTCTTCCCAAATAAATGGTAATTTTAACAGTTGATTCAAATAGAATAGGCTCACAAATAGGTTGCTAGTTATACTAGAAACTCTAGAAATAAAAAAATGCACTATTTTATCTATGTGCCAACTTTTTGAATATCCCGTGAAAAAATATTCAGAAGTTGGGGCACGGGAGCACCAATGAGCTTTTCGACAACAAAGGTCAAACCTTGCGAGCAAAAGGACCACATCCATACAAAGATGAAAAAACCAAAAAGTAAAGCCTATTGCCGTTAAAAGATCATAGACCCAAATTGAGGAAACGGTCATGTTTCTAGAATCAATGTGGTGCCTATCTAATCCAACGTTGGAATCTTGCAGCCTCAAGTATAACGTAATATTATGAGGATTAAAAAATTCCATTCTGCACAAAGTTTAAAGTTCTATAAAGTAAAGTAAATGCTCATCATTAAATTTCAACCTAAAGTTTGCTTTTTGATCAATTTTTTGTAATTTTTTTAACACTATGAGAGTGGCTTTTTCCTATTCGACAATTTGGTGAATTTTGGACCTCCTTTATTGCACGATAGCATGGAAAGGAAACGAGACCTTCGAGGGGGAACATTCATGCATTGGGCTTGCACGTGAGGGAGGGACGCAAAGGCAAAGCTTTTCTTTATTGAAGTGAGCAAAATCTAGGAAATACCTAAGGAGTAAAAGTAAACTAAAGCGCGGACCAGGCCTTGACGAAATTGACAGAAGCAGTGAAGATAAAAATGATGCGCCATTTCAAGACTCGACAAATTTTCCTCCATCCCTTCCTCAACCAGTCTTATCGGTGGATGGCAACTATTAATTTCACTCATATATATATATATAAATTTGCATGTGGGTAATATCCATCTTGTAACCTATCAATAAGAGATATGATTGGACATAAAGATAGATAAAGATATAACCCTTTCGAGATTTGGCTGCTTCAAAATTATTTTGGGAAAGCAAACTAGCAAGTGTTGACCATTTTGACCGAATATTAGAGCACGTAATCTAGATATATAAGTTAGGGAACTTCGGTTGCCTAATATATGCCTTTATGGGATTGGTTTAGTGGGTGAGGAACACAGGCAGATGAGGCGCAGAACACAAATTTGATTCCTCACACACCATCAAGTGCAAACCAGTTCACATTTGGGACATATATCTAGATATTCTAAGCAAGTAGGTTTTACAACCACTTGCTGTTTCATGGTTAGTATCATTAACAGATAATTCATATAGTCGAAATATTACATGAAGTCCAGTTTCATCAAAGGAAGATGGAATTAATAAAAGATTGAATGAACTATCTCTAGATGATAATACTTTATACCAATTAAACAACATCTTTATAGAAATTGTTGATACTTCTTCTGATGAACTTCTTGAAGAATAAGGTCTTCAAATAAATGAAATAGAAACCTCTTTAGAATCAGAATAAGAATACGCCTCTCCAAAAAAACCTATCCCTGAAATAAACATGTTAACAAAAGAAGAAGAATTCATCCTCAGTACTACTGATAAAATAACCGACCCAGAAGCAAAAAAAGAATACTTAGATAGACTACAATCTTCAATGAATATTAATACTAAATCTGATATTTCCTACAAACTAAAAGACATATTAAATAGAAAAAAAAAAACACCCCATTCTAGGCCAATAAATATTAATGATCTCCAAAACAAAATAAAGCAACAAAATTAGAAATACAAGCCTTGAAAGTGACACAATTAGAAATGAAACAAGAAATATCTTATATAAAATCTCTTGTTATAAAAGGAAAAGAAAAATTAGAAGATCAAAATGAAATCACTAATACTTTTTTATACTTCTGACCCAGGCTTCCTTATGTTATTAACATAAATAACCTCTAGGAAATGGATTATAATGATAAAAATCAATAATGAATATTATTGAAACAACAACACTCTTTGATACATGGGCATATCTTAATTGTATCAAATAAGGCATTGTTCCGACAAGATATTTTGATAAAACTTCTGAATCTTGCCCAAAATTAAGACAGGATTTCCAATGTTTCTTGGGTAGTATGATAGCTAGCTGAGCTAGAGCTGGTATGGATTCTTCTTTTGGAGGGGTATTTGTTATTGGATGTTGAGAGGTATTTGGTATTGAATGTTGTTGTAAGAATGATTGATTTTCTACCATCTGAAGCCATGACTTGATTGGTGTCAAGTCTTTTGGCTTTGGTGGTGTATTGGAAGTTTCGGCAATGGCTTTGCCGTTATCTTTGTCTTTTTTGGGTCTTAGTATAATAGTATTCCCTATAAAAATTCTCTTGTGAGAAAATCAGGTAATGAATTTGAAAAACCATTTATAAATTCAATATCAAAATCAAATACTAAAAGTATGGCTTGCCATCTAGCAAAAATCTATTTTGATGCAATGTTTAATACGTCTTTTGTAAAACGTCTTTAGCTGATTTGCAATCAATTCATAATAGAAATTTTTGGTTTTATAAATTTCCTTGGAATTTTGATGTAGACAAAACTATAGCAAGTATTTCTTCTTTGATTGTTGAATAGTTTTGTTGGGTGGGATTCCAATGTGTTGAGATAAACTGAACAACTTGTTCTTTGCTATTTTTAACTTCTTTTGGGAAGGGGGGAGGTTGAAAGTAAAAAACCAATTAATTTCACTCTTCGGTAGATTGACATGCAAGTTTAGGTTTTATTTATGAGAACCCTTTTTAAAGTCATCTCCTCTTTTAATTTTCCTTTGATACTTTTATCTCAAAATCATCCAAAAGAAAAGTAGCGACTTCATATCTACATCTTTTTGAAAGTTATTCTTTAGCTTTTGATGAGAAGAGACAGGTTATATGGCAACTCCGAATAAGAAATATCTAGGCGGACAAGAAATAACTACAAATCTTTGTTTCAAATTTCAAACCAAATTGTACATACAAATCGTGGTGAAATTCAATCAACAACAAGGCTTAAAAATACAGCCATTTTCACAGTAATACACATGTACAAACTATGTTAGAATTTAATTGACGACAAAGCTCAAGAATGTGCAAATATATGGCACCAAAATTTAATCGACGGTGCGACACCCATGATAGAGATGCACACCAATATTGAATCAATAACAAAACATCAGGATATAGATATGTGTCGAAATTTAATTGATAACATGAATTGGAAACTTATAACTAAGGAAAAATAAAGTGCAGAAAAGTAAAGATAATAAAAGTTTACATTTTTGATTGTCAAGGGGGCCTCTTCCAATTGATAGAACTTGGTATTTATAGATCTTCTATCATAACCATTTGGAAGCCGTTTCTTCGTGGTTGAATTGTAGTTTGACAATTCCGAAAATAATGATTCCATATTCCCATGTTGTCAACTCCCTTCAAAATAGTAGCTTTATCTCCAAGGATTTATTTATTTCCCACGTTGTTAATTTCCTTCAAAATAGCGGTCTTATCTTTAAAGAGTTGTTATTTTCCCACATTGTCAATTCCCTTAAAAAAAGCAACCTCATTCTTCATCTTCACATAATTATTCTACACAATCTCCTTAATGAATTTACACGTGCTTGAGCCTTAAATGCAATCTTCTGAATCGATCATCTACTCCTTAGTTAACACACTATCGATAACTTTGGTAAAATAATCTACCATCATTCATCACTAGTTGACATGTGCTAACACTTTCATCCAAGTCATCAACTACTTATAATATCAACCAATACATGCCTAGATAGTATATTTTCCACTATTTTCCCTTCTTTAACGTTAATTTTGCTGGTTGCATACGAGGTTGTCGAGTTCACTTTTATTGTTTCCAAACGATCATCACATATCAATAATAACTAAATATTGGGCATTTTTGGGAGTCAACATATGCCTCCTTTTAAAATAATTGAATGATTCATTAATCATTCGATTATTTTAAATTAGGAAACCCAAGAATCATCACGTGCCACTTTGTCATTGCTATAACCGATACCACCAAAGTTAACTTGAATGAGATTAAGCTAAATGCCTCTAATGATAGGCACAACCTCTTAAAAAAAATGCAGGATTATGAGGACTTGCTTACACTTGAATTGAATGACTTGATGTTCCAGGCTTATTCATCACTTCATGGGAGGTATCGGTGGTAATTGGCTCGATCACATCAATGAGATATTTTATCATGCAGTTAATCAATTCATTCTTGTGCTCCTTCAATAACATCGTAGGACAGCCAACATTGGAGGGCTTGGCTTGTCTTCTTTGCTCATTGGTGAGTTGTCTTGATATCAAAATCTCCAACTTGTTCTTGATTCGCCACCGATAGTGCAATCGATGACTTTCCCGCCTTATTATTACTAGGTTGTGATGAAGAGTTGTCACCGCTAGCGCTATCATAATCAAGTTGATTTCTTGTTTTCACAATCATATCTCCTCAAATTAACCATAATGGTCCCACCGCAAGTGCCATTTATTTCGCTAAAATCTACTCGACAACAAAACATCTTTTCCTAAAGTTGTTATTCTACTTTTGGTGAGAGGAGATGGGTTCTGTGGTGACTCTAGACAGGAAATATCCAAGTGGACAAGAAATAACTGCAAACTTTTATTTCGAACTTCAAACCAAATTGTACATATAAACAGTGCCAAAATTCAATCAACAACAAGGCTTGAAAATACAAACATTTCCACAGCAATACACATGTATACGAACTATATCAGAATTTAATTAATGACAGCTTGAGAGCATGCAAAATGTAAAGTCGAAATTTAATCGATGGCACGATGTACATGGATAAAGATGCATGCCGAAATGAATTGATGACAAAATATTGGGGATAAGTATACTAATTGTGCCATAAGTTGTGTACGGTGCTCACTTTTGTGCCAAAAGTTTCTGCCGAATCACTTAAGTGCCAAATCGGAGAAAAAACGATCACTTCGGTGCCACCGGCAAGAAATTCCGGCCAAAATGATTACGTGGCATTTATATTAAAAAAAAATTTGACAACTCTTAATATTGTCCACGGTGGATGGCATAAAATGCCGTTGTTTCCTTTTCTTCGTAAGAAACGACGTCGTTTTACCATTCCACGTGGATTACCTACAAAACGATCGTCGTATAGTGGATTAAATATGGTAAAAAACGACGTGGGCCAAAAATGGTGTTCGTATAGGGTTCTCGCTCGACGCCACCGGCCGTAGCTCACTGACCCACCGTCGTTCACTCATCCGTCGTCGCTCGGCCACCGCTGTAGTTGCGCCATCGTTCACGTTCGTTCATTGGTTGTGTCCTCAACTCTCTCTCACTCAGGTTTGTCATGTTCTCTACGTGGGTCAATTTAGTGAAAAATTTAGGGTTATGACGGGCAAGTTAGGGCGTGGAAGGAAAATTGAGCTCGGCTCAAGGGGAAAGTGGTGGGGAAAGTGGCGGGGACTAAATAGAAAATTTGAGGGTTTTGTTGTTCATTCCCTTTCTTTTGTGAGGATCGAATAGAAAAATAGGGCGCGGAGGGGAAAAAAGAGCTTGACTGGGGGGAAACAGTGGTGTGACCAATTTATTTAATTAATTGGACTGCTTCTGTGAGGCAAACAGGGAGACCGAATGTGATTGAATTGAAAAATGGGTGGTGGGACCTCACTTTGGTTATTCAATTTGGTTTCTTTTGTTTCTGGAAAAGCACTTAATTTGGGAGATTAGTTGCATTTGTTTTTTGACAACAAAATGACAAGGATCTCTATGTGAAGTTGCTGATTCTGTCATGTGGTCCCAACAAGTAATGACATTTGTTTTTTTTACATTTGGTGCAGCATTGACATAGACGCGAATATGTAGGCATCATTGTTTGCTATGGTGGAGAGTTTCTTATTGGCATCAATGATTGTGAATATATTAGTGGAAATGAAGGTACTATTTATGTCAATGTTCGGAAGTTATCATATATTGATTTTATAAGGGATTTGGTGTATTTTTTACGATGTAAAGTGCAAAAACTACATTACTGTGTTCATGGGAAGGAATTGAAGGATGGCTTGAGATTTTTTAATGACAATAATGGTATTAAGGATATCATTTACTATTATCTTCACGGTGAAGAAGCTAAGGTATATGTTGAGTGTTATAGTGATGGTGAGGATGATGATGATGACGAGGATGGTGAGGATGAGGATGAGGATGGGGATGAGCAGACCACCACTAAAAGAGGAGAAGTGAGGGACCCTATTCAAGCGAGTAATCAGGTTGAGGATGAAAGAGATGAAATGGAGATAACTCACATTGATAGAGATGAACAAACAGTGACATGTCTTGAAAGCTTAGGTGAAGATTTGGGTGAAGATTTGGGCGATGAGGATTTCATTGGATTAGAATGGGAAATTGGTTTATCTAGTGAATCGGAAGATGAATATGTTGCTTCAGTAAATTTCCCAAGTGACGAAGATGATGATGAACTCGCACAATCAAGACAAAAGCAAAGGGAATTTCTGAGAAAAAAACTTGCACCTTCAGCAAAGAGGCCCGAGCCAATAAATTGAGATGGAGTTCCAGCTGAAGGTAATAGAAGCGAAGATGAAGAAAGTTGCGGCAATGAAGTTGCTGGTTTGGAGAATGAGCTTGACAATGATGATGAAGAACCTGCTCGTTGAAGAAAAAGTAAGTACTCTTGCTATGATCCGATTGTTGATAAACCTATTTTGTTTGTGGGCATGAGATTTGACGATGCCAAATAGTTCAAGGAAGCTATTATGAAGAACTCTATTGGTGAACAGAGGAGTGTTAAATTCATTAGAAACGTGAAGGAATTTGTGAGAGCTAAGTGTTCACAACCCAATTGTCCATGGAAGCTCTATGGCGTGTTGAGTAAGAATGGGTCATTCCATATTAGGTCCTTGCAAGAGGAGCATACTTGTCCAATTATTTTTAACAATAAAAGGGTAACAAGTATGTGGTTATGAAGCCTTTTTTCAACACTATCAAACCAATGCCCGAGATCAAGAGTCTTCAATTTCAACAGTTAGTAAAGGAGCAAGTAGGGGTTAATGTGTCAAGGAATCAATGCAAGAGAGTTAAGATGAGGGTGATAAAAATATTGATGGGTGGGTATAAGGAAGAATATGTGCAGGTATGGGACTATGCTGGCAAATGCATGTTTTAAAACCCATATAGTAGGGTGTATGTAGAGGTTGTGGAGAGGCCACTCCATGATCTTGGGCTTAGATTTGATAGATTTTATGTCTGTTTTGATGCATGCAAATGGGACTTCTTGGTTGATTGTAGAAGAGTTATAGGATTGAATGGATGCTTTCTAAAGAGTTTGTGCAAGGGGGAGTTGTTGGCTGTTGTGGGGAGAAATGCTAATAATCAAATGTTTCCGATAGCTTGGGCGGTGGTGAAGATAGATAACAAAAATATTGAGTCCCGGTTTCTCAAAAATTTAATGGCTGACCTTGAGATAACCGATGGGGGAGGATGGACATTCATGAGCGACCAACATAAGGTAATTTCATTGTCAATTAATTTACTCTATTTTAATATTAATCATTTGCATATTTTTCCTGACTTATATTTATTGGTTTGAATTTTTGTAGGGACTTATTCTTGCATTAGCTAAGTTGATGCCACATGCCGAGCATAGAATGTGCGCGAGGCACATATATGCAAACTAGTCAAGGAACTTCAAAGAAGATAGGCTCTAGAAGCAGTTTTGGCAAATAGCAAAGAGTACCAACGTGGCTGATTTCAGATTAGCCAAATAAGGATTGTTGCAGCTGACAAAGAAAGGTTTTAATGCACTCTTCTAGACAAAAGCTAAGCACTAGTGTCGAGCTTTCTTCAGTGAAGAGTTCAAATGTGATATCATTGATAACAACCTCAGTAAAATTTTCAATGGCAAAATTTTAGAGGCCAAGTGCAAATTAATCACCAGTATGCTTGATGATATTCGAGTGATGGTGATAACTAGACTACATAGGCAAATAGATGAGGCTACGAAATGGACTAGAGACTGTGGCCCTAGGATTATGAAGATATTGGATGCAAACATTGCTACTATTAGGTTTTGCCATCCAGTTTGGAATGGAGATAATGAATATGAGATTATTCAAAATCAAGATAAGTATGTTGTCAACCTGGATAGAAGAAAGTGTTCATGTCGAGCCTGGCAACTGAACATAATTCCTTGTGCCCATGCAATTTGTGCTATTCAGATGAAGCAAGAAAACCCAGATGATTACCTACATGATTGGTACAAAAAAAGCTCATACCTTGCTTCATACCAATTCATGATGCAGCCTATCATAAGCAGCAAATTTTGGGAGCCAATAAATCATGAAAGCCCTCTACCTTTGCTGTTGAAGAAGCAAATTGGAAGGCCAAAAAAGAAAAGAAAAATGCAGCAGGAAGAGGCATCAAGTCAGAGGATGAGTAGGACTAGCTCAAAAATTAAATGCTCTTATTGTCGCAAGGAATGGCACAATAAGAAAGGTTGTGAGCTGAAAAGGCAGCATCAACAGCAAGATGTAATGGCTGAATGTAAGAAATAAGGCCCTACTAAAGAGCTTCTTGTTGGGCCTAGTGAAGGTAGGACAGAAGGCCCTGCAGTAGTGCCTACTGAAGGGCAAACAGAAAGCCCTGCTGTAAGGTAAGTATCATCTTTACCTCAGTAACTTTACATTTCTTATTCGATAGAGTTTGATGGTTGACCATGTGTACTGGCTTCTTTTGTGCTTTTCCTCTATCATGCACTTGTAATTTGATAAGTTTTCTCCATTTGTTTCCATCATAAAAATGAGTAGATGTCTAATTATTCATTATAGTTGGTCAAGATCCTAATATAGTACATTGTTGTAAGGCCTTCTAAAAGGCTGGAAAAAGGCCTTGTTGTAGGCTCAAGTGTAGGGACAGGGACTGGAACAGGCAGGACAACAACAACAACAACTGAGTCCATTGTTGAGCAAACGAGAAGAAAAAAAGTTCCTGTAAGTTGTACATCACTGTGTTTGTCGTTTATGGGCGGAATTTTAAATTTGTTATGTATTTCTCAAGTGAGAAGACGAGCAACTGCACAAGTTGCAGAGGCTGCTCCCCCATCTATTGTTGTTGAAAATGATGCACCATGGCGAACAAGAGGGACTATTGAAAAAAAATTAAGGCAATATGGTTATGGGATTTACACAGATGAACGAACTAAAATGACTATTTTGAATGTAAGATTTGTAGGCCTCATGCATTTAATTTGTTGTACTTCAATTCATTTGGTTGATAATATCGCTATGTTTTTGTAGCCTGGGAGAATTTCGGAGGTACTTCTCTCTCAAGGTCGGCCAACTCAAGAATTAAGAGCACAACCAAAGAAGAGTGCTCCAAAGAAGAAGACAGTGGGTATAGTTGCAAAATTGCCATCCAAACAGAACTCAACACCAGTTCCATCTCAACCAACGATTGGGCACGATAGTGATGATATGGACCAACACATGACACGTGCTAAAACAAGAATAGCCACCGTCAAAAACAAGGAAAATGAGGTGACAGAACATCCAATTAAAGAACTTGCACATCTAGTTCGAAAGAGTGCTCGAATTATGAATCAATTCAAAGTCCCAAGACGAAAAAGAGATCAGGGTGTTGTAGGGTGTTGGACTTGGTCTTTTTTATGTGGTGTTGCTGGTGGGAGGGTGCTGGACATAGTTTATTTTTATGTGGTGCTGAACATGGTCTCTCTTTTTATGTTTTCTCTTTTTAGGAGGGTGTTGGATATTATATCACTGATGGTAGTTGTTGCCTCCATATTACCTTTGGTTTTTTTTAAGAAGGTGCTGAACCTTAAGTGATTGCGGAGTGAAGTTCATGTTTTTTTTTTCTTTTATAAACAATCAATCAATGTTAATGACAATAGCCGTTTCTATTATTTTCTCTTGGCTTGGTTTCGGCTAATAGCTAGCAAGATAAGTTATCAGTTATGCTATATATTTTTTTGCTGTTGGTGCACCGTTCTTATGAGGTTGCTATTATTTTTAGATTTAAATGTGTGTATATAGTGTTGCTAGTTGAAGTTGTTGATGTGTTAATGTTATTTGTGGGGTTCTGGTTGTATGTGTTGGAATAAGATGCAGGTTTGGGTGTTGGTGCATCTCGTTGTAGGGTTGTTGTGTTGCACGAAGATGCACCAGCAAGCCAACTGGTGCAAGAACAAGATGCAAAATGCACCACGGCTAGTGCAAGTTTGAAATTGATACTCAAGCAATTACTATTTACAACTTGTGCAACATAAGTGATCACTTTGTAATTGCGACTGACACTCAAGCAATCACTATTTATAACTTTTGGCATTGAAATGGTCAATTGTTAATTTCCCACCATCCCTTAATTTTGCCATGGTTTACAGTTTGCTGCAAAACTAGCAAACCATTACATTGATAAAAATGCAGCAATCATTCTATTTGAAGCAAAAACTAACCAAAACAAATATTGCCAATACACAACTAAACAATAAAAAGTGCTCGGAACCAATGCATTCCAACCCCAACCTTCCATTTTGCCATGGTTTGCAGTTGCAGCAAACCAACAAACCAGCAAATCAGGAGGGCAAATAAAAAATGTAGCAAGCAAACATTGAATTTCTAAAGTGCTCACAATTAATGCATTCAAACTCCAACCTTGCATTTCTACCATGGATCCTTCTACTTCATACAAAAATGGTAGACATACAAACTTCTTCTCATTACTCACTTCACATTTGAATAAACTACACAAGAGAATAAGAACACAATCAACGCTCGATAAAAATTTCTTTCAATTTTCAATCTTGTAACCTCCCTCTTCAAATGGTCGACCAGAGATGTTAAACCCTTTATTTGAGTTTGTATTGAGTTGACATCCTCCAACTCGTCCATTAACGCAGGTGGAGGTTGATTTCGGCCTTCAAGTAACTCCAAGATCACCTCTGTCGCTCGATCAAAGAATTTCCTATTAACCCATTTGAAATATTTGCACTTCGAGCCTTCTCTTTATTTGCCGTACCCATGAAATCTTCTCTCGAGATTCAATTGAGTCCCAGATGTTCTTCTCGAACTCGGTAACCCACAATAACAGTAACATTCATCATTTAATTCGCCTTTTTTTTTTATAGAAATGTGAGCCGCTGTTGAAACTTCTGTCGTCCATTCGCAAGAGCGAGCTGATAACTTTGAGAGAAAATCAAAGTATGCACTCGAATTGGTCGAATTGGGGATTTAGGGTTTTCAATTTCCGATTCTACTCGAATTTGGGGATTTAGGGTTTCTTATTTGGGGGAAAAGACGCTAAACGACATCGTTTTGTTGTTTGCATGCTGATTGTATTCTCTAGCGATCCACGTCGACTTCAAATATTAATAAAAAAAATGCCACGCCGGATTTCCGGCTAACCAGATCGGAGTTGACACCAAAGTGAGCGTTTTTCAAAATTTTTGGCACTTTAGTGATTTGACTAAAATTTTTGGTACCAAAGAGAGCACGGTACACAACTTATGGCACAATTAGTGTACTTATCCCAAAATATTGGGATAAAGATATGTGTTGAAATTTAATCGACAACACGAATTGGAAAACTATTAAGGAAAAATAAATTGTTAAAAGTAAGATAATAAAATATTACATTTAGATTGTTGAAGGGGCCTCTTCCAATTGATAGAACTTAATATTTATAGACTTTCTTTTGTAACTGTCTGGGAGTAGTTTTTTCATGGTTGAACTGTAGTTGGACACTTTCAAAAATAATGGTCCCATATTCACATGTTGTCAACTCCTTTTTAAATAGTAGACATATCTCTAAGAAGTTATTTATTTCCCACGTTGTCAATTTCCTTCAAAATAGGAGCCTTATCTCCAAGGAGTTGATCTTTTCCCATGTTGTCAATTCACTTCTAAAAAGCAATCTCATTCTCCATTCACCTAACTATTCTCGACAATCTCTTTAATGGATTTACACATGCTTGAGCCTTAGATGCAATCTTCCAATTCAATCATTAGTTCCTTAGTTAATAGACTATCAACAACTTTGGTAAAATAATCAGCCATCATTTGCCACTAGCTGGCATGTGCTAATACTTTCATCCAAGTCATCAACTGCATATAATATCGACCAATCTTCAATCCATTAAATTGGCTTCCTTCATGGATGATCAAATATGCCCGAACAATATATTCTCCACTCTTTTGCTTTTTCTTCGTTAATTTTGACGGTTTCATATGAGATTGTTGAGTCTACTTCATTGCATATCGATAATAACTAAATATTAGGCACTTGTCATGGTGTCAAAAATATCTAAAGATTCTTTGATGGAAAATTCCATATTGCATGCTGTAAAATTTTGTAGGATCACTGTCTACTGTTCTAAAAACTTAAGTTATTAGATTAATGTATGGTTTAATATTTAAATTTTCCAGCATTCCTCCTCAAGCTTAGTTTGGTCTTTTTGTTTAAAACTAAGTGTGGAATTTTAATTGAGGAGACAAAGAAAGCCCAAAAAGATTCAAATTCAGGATTTTCAACTCTAATATCATGTGAGATTTGATTGGACCATAGCCAATTATTCTAAAATGTTAAACCGTTGGATGGAGGTGTGGTTTAATATTTAATTATTCTAACACTCCCTCTTATGCTTAATCTGGTTTTTTCCCAAGTACTAGGCATGTAAATTTAATTGGGAAGACAAATGGGGCTTGAAAAAATTTGAACTTAGAACCTTTAGCTTTGATACCATGAGAGATTAGTTACAATTAATTGTTCTAAAAGCTTAAGTTGTAAGATGAATATGTGGATACCAACAATGGATGGTCTTGGGCTTTCTTACCCCAAAAGTTAGCTCAAATGGTGGGGTTTTCTCTCACACTTATAAACCGACCACCAGCCCATTTTAAACCGATATAGGACAATCTCAAAGATCTCCCCTTCGTACATCGAGTCTGGGTCAAAGGCACGACAACTCGTAATTCTCTTGTAAGACTTTTTTTTTGGGTCCAGACTTGTTGGCAAAGCCGGGCTGTGATACCATGTAAGATTTTATAAAACCACTATTAACTGTTTTAACAAAACATAAGTTGTTAGATAAAAGCGTGATTTAACATTTAATTTTTACAACACTCCTTCTCATGCTTAGGCTAGTCTTTTTGCCTAATATTAAGCGTGGAAATTTAATTAGGGAGGCAAATGGGGCCTAGAAAGATTCGAACTTAGGATCTCTAGTTTTGATACCATGTAAGGTTTTGTAGGATCACAGCCAACTATTCTGAAAATTTAAGCTATTTCATGGAAGTATGGTTTAATATTTAATTATTCTAATATACACTTTATGGGAATCCCTAACAATGCCTTAGCAGCCGCATCATTTTTGCATTGCTAGCAATGATAACGGGGTCAACGGTGTTAACCACTTAATCAAGTCAAATAGAGGTGGTGCGTACATATAGGAATGCAGGCAGTGAGGATATATCACTCTTTGTCACGTCACATAATACGCAACCGGTAACAATTTCCTCAGATAATCCATTATTTGTCATCCTTGATTCTACAGTTGCGATCCCTAAACATCGGTGTTCACGTGCTTGAGCGAACGCCGGTCCGATAAAAGATCGCCAAATGTCATAGATAGAGCTTGAAAAATAATCGAATGGACTGGAAGACACACTACGGTGATGGTGACTATGCAATGCACTCGTCGTATTCGCATGAATATGGTTGCTGAGTTTCGAATCTTCGTGTGTAAGTCATTCTAAACCATTTGTTTTGCATACTCCAACTTATTTTCCATCTTGCTCAATTTGCTTTTGACGTGGTTGGTTCATTTGACAGGTACCAAAAAAGGAATAGGCTTTCTGCTAGGTTACTATTTATCTAGAAATTTCCTCATGAGTATATTTAGGGAAAAATTCAAATAAGGATTTGAAGTAAGGTCGATTTATCAAAAAATGGCCTAGAGTGACATTATTTTAAATAATGGCCAAAAATAGCCCAATCAATTTCCAATATGGGCTTGAGCTTGCTGCTAGCGAGCAAGTGATTTTTCCGATAGACAGAATAGGAGCACTTTTCATCAAATACATTCCAATTTCTTTCTTCTAATCATCCTTCCATCCAATGCATTCCAATTTCTCCTTAATCTTGCTCAATGCGCATTTGATTTTGCACCTTGTACGTAGTAATAGCAAATCGGTTGGTACATATTTACATCCATATTAATTCATCAAACCCCATGAAAAATGCAACTTTGGAGTGCGGGTCAACAAAAGGCGGTTTATGCACTTCTGTTTGGAACTGAAGAAAAATTCTAGCAGTTATGTCATGTGATACTGCTTCAAGCCCTTATTACGTCCAAATTCTTTCTTTTATTCATCCTTCCATCCAATACATTCCAATTTCGCCTTGATGTTGCTCAATATGCATTCGATTTCGCACGTGGGGTAGCTTCTGATCAACAGATGGGTAATACAGAGTAGGCTTTTTGTGCTGTCGCTATTTGTACTATAAATCTCTCCATGAGAATAATGATGGAATAGGAATAAAACTACACCAGTTCGATTTTCTGTCCCGTGCAAAAAAGTCAGAGGTTGCGGCACGTGAGCATGCATGAAAATTTTCTTTCCATCTAACGTCACGGTTCTCTGGCAGTCCAAAGTTGACCTCCTGATGGACCCCGGCCGAGTCATATGCAATGGGTGCATGGTTCAAATATCTTCGGTCGTGGTCTGATCGGGCTCCGTCATGTGGTCATTGTAGCCCGGTCGTTGCCTTTTGACAGTCATATTGTTTCGCTGGAATTTGCATCTGCGACAAAATACATTTTACTAGAAGTCATTCTTCCGTTTTTTATGGGTTGAGACGGACCTGTGGTGACTCCGGATAAGAGGTATCATAAGAATACAATGAAACATAATAGAACTGGAAGTTCACAAACTTTACTAGAATTTAGTCAACGACAAAACCTAAAGACATAAAATCTAATCAACAGCAAAAATATCTAGAAATTATAGCCATAACTAGAGTGCAGAAATTGAAAGATGACAGAATGATAACAAGTTTTTGTGCATCGTGTGGGGTTTTCTTTGGTACAGGAACACTAATATTAATAGTTTTCACCGTATAACTCCCCATAAGCAATTCTTCAACAATTTTAGCCATGCCTTCACATTTCTGGAGCTTCTGGTTTCATATATTCATTTCGCTGGGAATTCTTATCTTCAGGTGATTAGTAAATATCTTCCTCATACTATATGCGGTAACAAGAAATTATAATAACATTTATCCACAAGAAACTTATATATCCAAATATATCGCGACTAGGCATATACAAGCTAATGTTGTTATGAGTTCATCCCAAATAATTGACTTGCTATCAATCATTTCCTTAGTTGTCAATGCTCTTCAAGTTGTCGAGATTTAATTTAAAAGAGCTTAATTATTCAAAAATATTGCTACTCATTATTTTGTCAACTATTCTTTTTTATCGATGACTCCAACTATTCACCAAATTGTGCTCTCATCAGCTAAATTTATCACTTATTCATAATAACCAAAAGTTAGTCTTTTATTATGTAAAAAGCCAATGTCGTTTGTTTTAGATATCTATGCTGGGCAATGATATTTGGAATACGGATACTCTAGGGTCTCTAATCCACAGAAAAGGTCGAAGGATGACAGTTCACTTGAACAGATTTGTAGTGTTTCTTGCAACATTTGAGCGAAATAGATTTTCAACGAGGAGTAAAGGCCAGCCAATCAACATACGGTCCTTCCCAACTCATTCCTTGTTGGGTCAACAATTAAAGATTAATAGAAATTCATAGGAATATAACTTTCAGTTATGCTTAATTCATAATGATTTCTTAACAAGAATCACACAAAATCAACGCATAATAAAATTTCGTATATTAAAAACAAAACGGGAATATACGATGTATATAAACCACCTGTGTTTACTAATAATATAGGCAAGTGAAATTTGAAACAATTCTATACTTGGTTTGGTTGCCAGGGTCTACACGCACCTCCCTTTTTTTGGATGCAGGCATCCCCCTCTTGATAGCAAGGACGCCGTTTGTGCAGCAACCAGTGTTCAATCCTGATCTGTGGTTCATAATGAAAATTCTTGTGACCTTGTTTACACACTACAAGAGGGTCTTTACTCTCAAAAAGAAAAAAGAAAAAAGAAAAATCTCTAAGAGTTCCCATATGCCTCCTCTTCTCAGTTAGTCATTAAATCGAATTAACTGGACTATATCATAATTAGTGAGAGAATCATATATATATATATATATAGTGGGAATTGTTCGAAATTGGAAATTCTATGGAGACGGACGAAGGTGAAAAAGAGGGAAAGAGATGCCTAATTTAAATTTTCTGATTGCCTTTTAAGTTGGCGGAAAGGCCTCGGCCCCAAGGCCCCAGCCACTCATGTGGCCCTAGGCCCAATCATTGGACTCATTTGTTCACCTGAACCAATGCCCTAGACCCAATCATTGTAATGGGCTCAGCTGGATACGTACCCAATTGTGCCATGACTGGGCCGGCACGACCTGTTGGCCATTGTAATTCACCAATGTTTTGCAACAAGCGAAGAATCTATTTTCTTGCATCCAAATACATCCGAATCGTTTAGTTTATAAAGTCCACACGTGTTTAATTTAATATATCCAATTACATCTGAAACATTTAGTTTATAAAGTCCACAGAGAGTAAATTTTATAGGTGGTTTTTTTTCAGAAAATAGAATTAGGCTGGAACATCTATTTTAATGTGACTTGCCAATCTGGTTGGGTCATACAGAGTAACAAAGCAATTAGGGATAGACAAAATGAAAAGGATTAATTAGTAAAATTAGGGAGAATATAAGATTCGCCATATTAATTTTCATTTCTGTGACTATATAATACATATTATCTCTTAACAATGATAGTAACATCTGAATATTTTGGTTAAAGATCGTTCTCTCTTTTCTTGACCTACCTCACAAGATATCTTGTAATTGTAATTATATATCTGAAATTCTCCAATCACTTTACTCCTTTCTCTTGCTTATGCGCTTATGCTTTGAGCGCTTCACCATTAGCATAATAATATCCAGAATTTTTGTGTTAGTTTTGTTTTTTCCTTGAGTTTCGGCCTTGTATTTGTATGATGATCTTATCAACATTTCTCTATTATATACATATACATAGGGATGGCGAGATTGTTAGAAATATCTAGGTCACTTAAAACTTATTTCAGCTGCAGAAACTTAGGGTGCGTTTGGTAACGTTTCTATTCCGGAGAACAATTTTTTAACCGAACTGGTTTTTTTTTTGTTTCTGTTCCTGTGAACAATTTTTGAGTATAAGAACGCGTTTGGCAATTGTAAAAAATTTCTACTCTAGGAATAGAGATGCGTTTGGTAAACTTGTATAATTTTGTTATTGCTTTTAATTTTTCAATATTTTTTTAATATTTTTATTATATATATATATTTTTTCTTCTTTCTCTTTGTGGCTGGTTGCCAGCCACGGTAGCGGCCGGCGAGCTCGCCTGGCCACCGAGCCTCACCGGTGGCTGGGCAAGGTTGACCACAACCAACCTAGGCGAGGCTAAGCCTCACCCAGCCACGGTGAGGCTCGGGCCAACAAGCCTCGCCGTGGCTTGGCATCTCGGAGGGCCGGCGACGCTCGATGAGGTCGCCAGCCCTCATTTGGCCGGTGGCTAACACCGGCCATGGCCAAGGTGGGCGACTGTCCAAAAAGAAGAATAAGAAAAAGAAGAAAAGAAAGAGAAGAAAAAAAGATAAGATAGAAAAATTGTTTCTTGAAATTGTTCCTGGGAACAAGAAACAACTTTTTTCTACTCTTTATTTATGTTCCCAGGAAAAGAACAAAAGTTTTATCAAATGCGTTTATGTTATTTTTTTATTACCTGAAACAAAAGAACATAAATTTTTGTTCCGGGGAACAGAAACAAAATTTGCCAAATAGGCCCTTAATGGCCCATTCTCTAAGTTCCTTGATCCTCCACTCACAAGCAGTGAATAATGCCGTCTGTGTGCTTGCCTAAATGTCGGTCCGGCAAAACAAAGCAAAATGCTCGCGGCTTTTATTGAAGAGATCGTACTCACCAAAACCATCACCATCGTGAAGCACACTAGCTTTGTTCACAACTTCCTGGGGCGATTTGGTATTGGGTAAGGTCATGCAAGTGCCCCATCTTATCAAAATGAACCTCAATAGTGGCAGCCCATATGCATAGGAGTGGAGGGAACTGAGTTTCTCTCCTTCTCAACCCCCATTCTTGTGAAGTGAATCACATAACCTTCTCCGATGTAAATTCCTGATACAATCAATAATAAGTATGTGCAATATGGAAAAAGAATTGATTGTCCAAATTGATATAACTAGTATAAGCACCTATAGGGGTGAATTGGTGTAAAAACAATTTCTCGAGATACGAAAGCAATACTAGGCAGATAATAGAAAGAAAGTTCTCCAAAACAGATTATGATCAAAGTAAGGCAGAGAGTAGGGAAGAGAAAATTAAACATAAGGTTTATAGTGGTTCGGCTTATTCCAAGCCTACGTCCACTCTTCCGCACTGACAGCCTACCGGCTAGATTTCACTATGAACAAAAGAGATATTACAGCAAAGCTTTCCCTTGATTCCACAATGTAGATATTCTATTACACTTCCTCAAGGTTTCTCACAAATATAGACTCTCTTTTGCGTACAAGATTTCACTCAGCAAATGAATTGACTAAGAACAAGGAGTTTCAGACTTTGGAATTCTTCTATCGCGCACACACTCGAACAACTGGAACGACTTCCTTATATACTCCTTTATGCCATCATACCCGTTGACACTTACCAAATGAATTCCTCCAATCTACCCATTGGACGGAATCAATTAGAAAGATCATTCGAGCTATTAAAGAAACATGTCGATAGCCCATGAATCTTGCTCGCCCATATAATCAGGATCTCGGTTTCCATAAGTAGAACCTTCCAAGTATACTTCGCCAATCATCGGATCCTTAATTCAATCTTGATTTGAATAAATTAATCAATTATGTCATTTCCAGCCAAGAGATCTTCTCCAGTCGATAAGGTTAAATCCTTAATGAAACACCCAGTTCTGGATAGCCATTTTTCAACGGATTAGAAACTGTCAATGAGAATAGATTTTGAGTCTTAAGTCTGACAGTCCGGAGGTCTTCAGACTTTAAATAGCAAAGTTTGCAAATATTCATACTAAATTGATGAAAACGTTTTGTCAGCTTCAAAATACTCCAGGAAGATTTCTCCAACAATCTCCCCCTTTTTGATGGTGACAAAACTTTTTTGCAAATTTGGATAACTTTGACCTGCAAAACATTACTCAAACAAATATGAATATCTCATAAAAATAAATGGCTTAATGATGACACTAGAATCTGCAACCACAGAAAATAGGTTAGTCTTTCATGTGAGTAAATCCATTCATAAGATATCAATAGTACTTAATATAAGCAGTTAAACTCAAATCTAATATTCAATTCACATCCAGACACAAAAGTCAAGTCAAACCAAACAAACATCGAAATAAATCAAAAGTTCAAGTTCAAAGTTTTTCAAATCTTGCATCTCTTTCCCTTTTTGTCATCATAAAAAAAAAGGTTGAGATGGAAATGGAAAAGAGTCAAGATTGCTTGAGAACATGAACAAGCTGAAAATCTCCCATTGACTGGACGATGCCTTCCAGCTTTTTCAATTCTTCTTTCAGTTGAGTTACATCTTCACCCTTAGCATTTGCTTGAATCCGAAGAGTAAGGGCTTGGATATGATCATTCAAAGAAACTGAAGAAACTTGTCATGCATTCTGCAAATTCTAAACTTCACATCCCAAAGCATATATCTGACCTCGCATTTCCAAGAGAACATCAAGAATTCTGCGAAAATCTACTGAATTATCGGTCTGCGTACTGGCTTCTGCACGATCAGATGAAGTAAAGGCAGACGATGGTAAATCAGCATAGTCACGCAGATTGGGTGATGAAACATCATGTCATTCTTCAGGAAATTGAGAGGCATAAATGTCCTTTGGATCTGCTGGAGAGCGACTGACTCCCTCACTGGTAGCAGGATATGAGGACATTCCTCTTTTCTCACGGTCTCCCCCTATTTCCATGCCTCCAGGTGGAGAAGAGTGTTCCTCATGCTCTCCTTCCTCTTGATTTCTTCTTTCCTCCTCTGCATCTCTTTCTTCAGCTTCTCTCTCCTCTGTTTCTTTATCTTCATCTTTTCTTTCTCCAGTCCTCTGTTCTGAGTCTTTTTTGGAACAGAACGACTCAGATTCTTCAATGCCATTGCAAAAATGGTGATGTCTTCCTCATCATCTTCATCCTCAACGATAAGAGCTCTTCTTTTCTTGGATGGAGCAACCATGGGCTCCTTTCCTTTTCTCTTTGTAGCCTAAGAGGTTTGATGAGTTTTGACAGGGGTTTTCTCCTTGAATTTCTCCAACTCCTTGCTAAGTTCCTTCAGACGCATTTTAGTCACAATTTTCAGTTCTACCACCATATGATCACAAGATCGAGTATAGAGAATTTGTGGAGGCTGAATATTCAAATGTCTAAATAACTTCGTCACAAGACCTGGATAAGGAAGTTGACATTTGTCCTTCACCATTGCTTTATACATGTGGAACATTACAGTGTGAGGAAGAGAAAACTTTTTTCTAGTTATGATGGCATATGTTGACACCTAATTTAAAAAAAAAAATAGAAATAGAAAATAATCTTTGATTAGAGGGAAATTTTAAAAAAAAATTTTGAAAAATTGAATTCAAAACTCAACCGTGTGATTTTGGAGCCACTTTGTTGTTGAGAAGTTGAGCGAAAATCTCCACCGGTGAGAGGTTGAGCAAAAATCTTCACCGGCGAAACAAACTCGAATTTTTTCTTTATAAATAGGGGGTTCTTCTTCACCTTTCGGGGGAGCGGAGGTTACTTTTCGTCAGAAATTGAAAAAGAAAAAAAAAAGAAAACAGAGGAATGGGCTTCGGTTCTTGAGGGAAGGAGAAGAAAAGTCTTCGGTAGAGGGTGAGAGAGACAAGTGAGAGGAAAAGTCAGAACGTGAGAGAAAAAGTGAAGAGAGAGGGGAAGTCATCGTGAATAAGAGGGGAAAAGTACTGCAACAACAGTGAAAAAGGAGAAGCAGCATGTGACAGTAAAAATTACTGTTCTTCTTCAACCTTTCGCCGGCGACGCCCCTGCCCAAGCCGTTGGTCCCCCTGCCCTGCGCTCGCCACCCCGCCCCGCGCTCGCGACACCACCACCATTCCGACAGTTGCTTAAGCTTGGTCCCACCGATTGCCGTTCAAGAAAGTCCGATGCCTCAGCCCATCCATCTCCATGAGCCCTCGCTTCAGCACTGCAACACCGCACAAACCAGCGCCCCTGCTCGCGGACAGCACCATTCCCTCCGCACCTCCGAGCGACCCATAGGAGCCCGTCCCGTCGCACTCGCACTTGATCGTCGACGCCGCGCATCCATCTCTCCCTGCTGCCCCGCCTGACGCCAAGCCTCCGCCGAAGCACCTCGCGCCAGATCTGGACACCCTTCATCGCGCGATTATCGCCACTCCACTCGCCATTGCGCCCCATCCCGAGCCACCATCGCCGCGACGACCCGACGCTGCGCCCTCCTCCGAATCGACGCCTGTGACCTGCTGTGATCTGCAGTGCCCATCACCACACGCCTCTGCCCTTTTGCAAGTTGCCGTGCTGCCCTCCGACCCCATTTGCCGGATTTTCTCGCCGTGCGCCCTCCGGGTGACACCCGACGCCACCGCCTCGAGCTCCTGCGCCGCGCTCCCGATCCGAGCCTCCGCCGTGCTCTCGACCTACCCGTTGCCTCCTGTTTCGTTGTAGGGCCTTAGATAGTTTATTTTTTTATTTTTTATACTTATTTCATGATACGTTAGCTTATTTTTAAGTCTCATTATTTGAATTGTAGTATTGTATGTTAATTATTTGTATTGTTTAGACATTATCCTTAAGGCTTTATCCAAGATTTTTGTAATAATTAGTTTGATCCGAGAGACATCGGATCATTCTTTTAATTACATTAATTTTAGACTTCTTGGTGAAATTTTAATTGTTAAATCATAATAATTATTTAATTTGGTCCATAAGATTTCGGACTAGATCATTTAATTATTTTGAGTTGTTGTGATGATTAGGGTTAAAATAATTGTTAATTTAACTGTGAGACGACAGGTTATTTTTTCAATTATTTTGATCCTTTATTTAGTGACTATATTAATTGTTTAGATTTAACCCTAATTTAATAATTATTCAACCTAAAAAAAAACTAAAAAAGAAACTAAAAAAAATCAAAATATTTAAAAATTGCATAAGCATATAGGACATTAGGGTTTAATATAATAGACACGTAGTTTAATTAATCAAATTTTTAGGATTATATTTCTAGGATTGCATTTTTAGATAATATTTTTAGGACTGCATTTTTAGATATTTTAAAAGAAATAAGTTAGGATTAGACTTAAATAGCCTTTTTTAGAGTCTTAGATATAATTGGCACATTTTCATATTCTCATTTTTTTTTAAAATAAAAAAAATAGTTTTCTAAAACGGAATAGGGTTTAAGTCAAATTAATCCCAAAAATGGATTAGAAAATTACTTTAGATAGCTTGAGTAGGGTTTTTATTAGTTTTGAATTTCAATAAAAAAATACGAAAAATACAAAAATTTAGGTGTATGTTAATTAGTTGCATAATATGATCATTTAATTAGAATTTATTAGTAAAGTTAGGTCATAAGGTGCATAATAACTAGTTCGCATAATAGACCCATTTAATTAGAATTTCCATATTAATAAGATTAAGTCATTTAGTGTTAAAATGCATTTTATAATAGAATTCTAATTTTTTTAGAAAATCCAAAAAAAAAAAAAAAGAGTGTTTGCTTTATGTGATGCAATTTGTTTACTTGAATATTTTAAATAATGGATGAGCACCCGTGTGGTCACCACATTTGCATGATAGTAACTTAGGTTAAAATAAATCAGTTGCTTGCAAAAACATTTTGAAAAAATTAAGAAGAAATGGTACCGAAAGGGCATTAGAAAATTCTAGTGTAACCAAGTCCCCGTACCCTTAGTCTTTGGTTCGTAGGAGTAAAATAAATCTCAATTTATTTTACTTAGGTGTCTAATCAACCTACCATAAACCGATTAGTGGCGACTCCTAATTAATAACATCTTGCATGTTAAATGTTTGAATCTTAAGTCGCGAATTGGTATGGGCTTGGGAAAGCCTGAGCTAAGTTTAAAACTTAGTAGTCCATTAACCTAGTTTTAGGTGGTGAACCCGAAAAAATTAGGTTGCGACAGCATACATCAGTTTTGCCTCTAAATTTGAAACATCAGTCTTTGAAGTAGATTTTGGTATGAGGCAATTAATGACAATCTTGTTAAGCAAAATGTTAAATGCGCTCATCCTCAAGTAGGAAATCTTTTCCTCTATTCTTCTATCCTTAACAAGTTCCAACGTAGCACGAGCAATAGAGACATTGATAGGTTGATATCTCCCTCTTTCAACCCCAATGAAATCAACCAACATATCTACATCCAACACAGTCCTGATCTTGGATACTAAAAGAGAATCTATTTGCATCCAAGAAACTGAGATTCGAATAGAAATATGCAGTGAGTTCAGCATAGGCTTCTATAGTGTCAGAACAGAACTGTTCAAGTTGAAGAAGACTGAATTTTTCCCTCAAATTGACATTCACAGTATCAAGGAAATCAAAATCCACACTTCTAGGGTTTATCACCCCACGCTTCAACAACTTAGAGTATAAAAGCTTTTATTCCTCCGATCGAAACAAATTTGTCCTTTTTCCCCGAATTTTTGCCGCAACTCCCATTCTCGGTTGAAACTGGTTGTACAACTTATCATCATCATTCTCGTCTGGCTGATTCACCCCTCCAACACACGGATCACTTGGGATATTAGCAAAGGTTTCTTCTACCAACCCCGCAGGGGTAATTCCCAAACGCTCCATATTTCGTAAAAAGATGTACTTATTTCCATACCCTTTGTCCTTAAGAAACTCATCGATGTAGTTCAATGGAGTTCCACCTCTTTTCAAAGCATGATAAAGCTTGTAAATAAAAAAGGGCTTTTGAATTCTTACAAGATCTGCGCCTTCGATGATTTCTTCATTTTCTCGATGAGCATCATCATGTGGACTAGATGGAGGAGAATGACGCTGTTGAGAATGTTGTGGGCTTTGCTGCTGACTAGGAGACTCTTCTTCCTCGGTGAGATCAAAGTGCGTAGGCCCCTCATGCATTTGCGGTCCCCTACTTGCAATCCTCAAAGACTTCCTTTGAGACAACATCTTTCAGTCTTTGAAAGATTCCAAACTTGACTTTCCCAAGAAAGATGACAACTTTTTCGAAGATTAAACAAAAGAAGAAAACAGAAATGGAAGATCGGTGCTTTCTTAGGGTTTTTGGAGAGTAAAGAGAAGAAGAAACAACAGTGTATAAACAGTCGAAGAGAGGCATACGGAACGTCATAAAAGAAAGTAAAAAGATGCATTTTTAAAAAATAACTACCTTTTTTTTCCGATAAATTAGATAATAGTCATTTAAAAAATAACTCATTTTTCGAAAAGGAAACGTTGCAATAATCACATCAATTAAAGATAGTAATAATCAAACACGGTTGATGATCGTACCTTTTCAAGATGAGATTCGAGAGAGAGAATAACTTACAGTCAAAGTCTTATTTGTCTAAGTCTGAAAATCTCTAGACTTTAACTTCTTCAAACCTCAAATGAGTCTGGAGCGAATGATTTCAAATTGACTTTTCTCCAAAGGCTTTGTTAATATATCCACCAGTTGGTTCTTTGAGTCAACAAACTTAATTGAAATTTCTCCATTTTGAACACGATCTCTAATGAAGTGATGTCGAATCTTTATATGCTTTGCTATTGAGTGAAGAATTGGATTTTTGGTGAGATTGATTGCACTAGTGTTGTCACAGTTAATCTCTATGTATGAATCTTCAATTCCAAAGTCTCTTAGCTATTGTTTTAACCACAGAATTTGTGAACAACAACTTCCGAGAGTTACATACTCTGCTTTTGCTGTAGAAAGAGCTACTGTATTTTGCTTTTTTGGTTTTTGAAAACCAAGACATTGTCCTACTTCCAAGTAGTTGGCAGGTACCTGATGTGCTCTTTCTATCAACTCTGCAATCGGCTAGATCTGCGTCTGAGTATCAAAGAAGAGTAAAGTCTCCATTTTTAGGATACCAAAGACCGATGCTTGAAGTTGAAGCAATGTATTTGATAATACGCTTTGCAGCACTTATATGAGATTCTTTAGGGTCTGCTTGAAATCTAGCACAAATGCAAACACTAAACAAAATATCGGGCCTAGAAGCAGTAAGATAAATAAGTGAACCAATGATACTCATGTATAACTTCTGGTCAACTTTCTTTTCTCATTCATCTTTGTCTATCTTCAAAGAACTTGACATTGGTATGTCATTTTTTTTGCAATTTTCCAGTCCAAAATTTTTGACAAGATCATTAGCATATTTTTCTTGATGAATAAAAGTCCCTTCCTTCCATTGTTTCACTTGAAGTCCAAGAAAGAAGGTTAGTTCACCCATCATGCTCATTTCAAATTCATCATGCATAGACTTAGAGAATTTCTTGCACAAACTTTCATTAGAGGATCCAAAAATAATATTATCTACATATATTTGAACAAGCAGAAAACTTTTGTTTTCTTTTTTAATAAATAAAGTAGTGTCTACTTTATTTTTAACAAAGTTATTTTGAATTAAAAACTTACTCAGCCTGTCATACTAAGCTCGAGGTGCTTGTTTTAGACCATATAAAGCCTTTTTCAGTTTGAATACTGAGTCTGGTTTCCTTGAGTCTTCAAACCCATGTGGTTGTTCCACATAGACCTCCTCATGGATAAATCCATTTAGGAAAGCATTTTTGACGTCCATTTGGAATAACCTGAAATTCTTATGATAAGTAAAAGCAAGTAATAATCGAATTGCTTCTAACCTTGCTACTGGTGCGTAAGTCTCGTCATAATCTATCCATTCTTCTTGCATATATCCCTTGGCCACGAGTCTTGCTTTGTTTCTAACGAATTTTCCTTTCTCGTTTATCTTGTTCCTGAAAACCCATTTAGCTCTAATAATAGATTTACCTTTTGGTTTATGAGTCAATTCCCAGACATCATTAATGCTGAAGTGCCTAAGTTCTTTTTGCATAGCTTCAATCCAGCTTTCATCAGATAAAGCTTCTTTTATGCTTTTGGGTTCTATTTCAGAAATAAGAGCCATAGCACTAGACTCTTTACGCTTTTTGGATCTTGTGCGAATTCCTTCGTTAATGTTGCCAATAATGAGATATTTGGGATTATTGGACTTATGCTTCCAATTATTGGTTGATTAGTCAGGTTGATGATCACTTCCTTCATTTGAATATTCAATAACCACTTGTTGCTGGTCTTTCAGAGTTTGAGTTGCTTCTTGCGATTTAGACTTTGTAGAGTCTGGAGTAGGTTCAGATTCTTCAAGATGAGTCTGAATAGATTCATTTTGCATAGAATCTTGGAATTTGACATTCATTGATTCCTCCATAGATTGAGTCTTTTTGTTGTAAACTCTGTAGGCTTTGCTTGAAGTTGAATATCTAAGGAAGATGCCTTCATCTGATCTTTCTTCAAACTTGCCAACTCGATCATTTACACTTTTCAATATAAAGTATTTGCATCCAAACACATGAAAATATGAAATAATAGGCTTCTTTTCTTTGAATGACTCGTAGGGGTTTTTTTTTCCAGAATAGGCCTTAGAAAAACTCTATTAATGATATAACATGCTGTAGAAACTGCTTCAGCCCAAAAACGTGAAGAGATGTTACTTTCAATTAAAAGAGTTCTAGCTATTTCTTGGAGCGACTTATTCTTTTTTCCACAACTCCATTTTGCTCTGGAGTATATGGAGAGGAGAACATATGCTGAAAACCAGATTCATCAAAAAAAATTGTGAAATCTTGATTTTCAAATTCACCTCCACGGTCTGTTTTTATACTTGAAATAACATACCATTTTTTTTCATTTTGAACATTTTTAGCAAACTTTTCAAAGTAAGAAAATGTTTCAGACTTACTTGCCAGGAAATATACCTAGGTAAATCGTGAGTAGTCATCCATAATTACTAGGCAATACTTCTTACCTCCAATGCTTTGAGTTCTGGTTGGTCCAAAGAGATCCATATACAGAAGCTGCAGTACACGATTAGTGGAAACTTGATTTATTGGTTTAAAAGAATTTCTTACATGTTTTCCCAATATGCATGGTGTACATAGATCAGACTTTTGGTATGATAGATTGGGTAGAACAAGTTTCTTTGCTGAAATTTTGGCTATCTTCAATTGACTAATATGCCATAAGTTCCTCTTGAATTGAGAAAGTTGATTTCACATCCAAGAGGTAAATAACCCATGAATGATTGAGTAGAATCGATAACATATTCCCTCTTGAAAGTTGATTTTGAAACCGATATCACATAGCTGACTGATACTGAGTAGATTGTAATTGAGTCATTCAACTAAAGAAACATTATTTATTGTGAGGTTTCCAATTTTTACAATTCCAAATCCCACAATTATTCCTTTGCTATTTCCACCAAATGAGACTTTTCCACCATTTACTTGAACAAGCTTTATGAAGCAATTTGAATCTCCTGTCATATGTCTTAAGCATCCATTATCCAGATACCATTTTACCTTTTTTCTTGATAGTGACCTGCATTTAAAAAAGAAACTCAAACTTTCTTTGCTACTCATATTTTCTTAGGTCCATTGTTGTTAGTATGATATGCGGTTTTTGCCCATACTTTCTTAACAGGTTTCCAAATCATATGACATTCTTTTTCAAAATGATCTACACTATTGCACTTTGAACATGTAAGAGCATTGCGACCTACTGGTTTTATAAAGATCTTTTTGAAATGATTTTTGTAAGCATCTCTTGTGGGTCTTTGCTTAATTCTTTCCTTAACTTTAGGGAAATCAATTAAAAGAATGGTTTCTGCAGTCATTCCAAAACCAGATTTATTGAAATAAGGCATTTGAACAGAAATAATTTTTTCCAGTTTCTCAGATCCTATAGAAAATCTTTTAGAAATATTTGAGATATCATTTTTCAAGAATACATTTTCTTTTGAAAGATTGCCTTCATTTTTTTCAAGGTAGAAATATTTTTGTCTAAAACTTTGACCTTTTAAAAAAAAAAAAAAAAACATTTTCTTGTTGTTTTAGTGCAGAATTTTCTCTTTTGAGTTCGAAATCCTTTTAAGAGAAGTCTTAAAACTAAAACACAACTCATCAATGTATTTGGAAACTTTAATAGGGATTTTGAAGTTACTCACCTCAAATTCACTGTCTGAATCTGAGTCTGTCTCGGAGTTTGAATCTGAATCCGATTGTACCATCAGACATATATTAGCATAATCATCATCACTTTCTTCACACTCTGTATCACTCCAGGTTTCTACTTTAAGAGCCTTTCGATACTTTTCATCTTTTCTTTTCTTCTTTATCAGAAGAGGACAGTTGGGTCTGATGTGTCCCTTTTTCTTATATTCAAAGCAGATTACATCTCTGTTTGATTCATCATCTTCAACAGATTTAGTCTGTTTCTTTTGAAAACTATGTTTTTTTGGATTGAATCTTCTTCCTTTTCTGTTCATCTTTATGAATCTTCTTATCATGAGAGCAAGCTCCTCATCATCCATATCATCTTCAGAATCTGTAACATCATAATCATCATTGGATTTTAATGTAATGGATTTCTTACCTTTAGGATCTTCGTCTTCATTAATTCGTTCCACTTCATAAGACTGAAGAGTTCCAACCAACTCATCGACAGATAGTGGCATGATTCTTTGTGTCTCTCTTATTGAGGTCTTTATGTGATTCCAATTCTTGGAGAGTCCATGCAGAAGCTTGTTTACCTTCATGGGATCAGAAATTGGTTGACCTTGATTTTCAAGACCATTCACGATTTTTGTAAAATGTCTAAACATGTCAGTTATAGATTCTCCTGATTTCATTTTGAAGGCTTCGTATTGATCGAGGAGAATGTTGATTTTAGTCTCTTTCACTCGATTGGTTCATTCATAGGTAATATGTAATCTATCCCAAACTTCTTTCGCTGTAACACAAGAAGATATTTTGTTATATTCAGTAGGTGACAAAGCAAAATATAAAGAATAAATTGCTTTTGCATCAATAGCTTGTCTCTTGATTATCTCTTCCTGAGTCATTTCACTAGACTCAACAGTTTCTTTTCCTCTCTCTGAGACAGATGCAGCTTTAGGAGTGATTCATTTTTATACAACGTCTCATTTCAGAGGATTCTTTGATCTTAGGAACGCTTTCATCTTGTTTTTCCAGATGTTGTAATCATTTCCATCAAAGTAAGGTGGTCTGGTATTGCTTTGCCCTTCCACCAGCCCTGGAGCTAACATACTTGCCATGGATCTTTAACTCTGAAGTAAAACACTTCAAACAAAGTGAGTACACATGCTCTGATACCAATTGATATAGCTAGTATAAGCACCTAGAGGGGGTGAATAAGTGTAAAAATAATTTCTCGAGATACAAAAGCAATACTAGGCAAATAATAGAAAGGAAGTTCTCCAAAACAGATTATGATCAAAGTAAAGCAGAGAGTATGGAAGAGAAAATTGAACACAAGGTTTATAGTAGTTCGGCTTATTCCAAGCCTACGTCCACTCTTCCGCACTGACAGCCCACCGGCTGGATTTCACTATGAACAAAAGAAATGTTACAACAAAGTTTTCCTTTGATTCCACAGTGTAGATATTCTACTACATTTCCTCAAGATTTCTCACAAATATAGACTCTCTTTTGCGTACAAGATTTCGCTCAGCAAATGAACAAGGAACTTCAGATTTTGGAATTCTTCTATCGCGCACACACTCGAACAACTGGAATGACTTCCTTATATACTCCTTTATGCCATCATACCCGTTGGCACTTACCAAAGGAATTCCTCCAATTTACCCGTTGGACGGAATCAATTAGAAAGATCATTCGAGCTATTAAAGGAACATGTCGATAGCCCATCAATCATGCTCGCCCATACAATCAGGATCTCGGTTTCCATAAGTAGAATCTTCCAAGTATACTTCGCCAATCATCGGATCCTTAATCAATCTATTTGAATAAATGAATCCGTTATGTCATTTCCAACCAAGAGATCTTCTCCAGTCGATAAGGTCAAATCTTTAATGAAACACCCAGTTCTGGATAACCCTTCTTCAACGGATTAGAAACTGTTAATGATAATAGACTTTGAGTCTAGAGTCTGGCAGTCCGGAGGTCTTCAGACTTTAAATAGCAGAGTCTGCAAATCTTCAGACTAGACTGATGGAAACGTTTCGTCAGCTTCAAAATACTCCAGGAAGATTTCTCCAACACAAATCATTCCATCCACAGGAAATAATTACTATAGAATCAACTAGCTGATTAGGTGACGAGAAGGGAATAGATTTGAATCGATGGGATTGTCACAAGTGAATCATATTTGATAAGTTTGGATGGATTAAGCTGCAGATTGAGCAGCTGTAGATTAGCCGCAACGCGATCTGCAATTTACTGATAGACAATAAACATCGATCACCACAAGTCACAAGTGTCAGTATTTTCCGTGATTTGATTGAGGTACGTTTTCTACACCGACTATTTCGACTTCTTAGGAATTGTGAAGAAGACTTTTCAGAAAGGGAGACGGCTGAACGAGAAATGATGTTGAGGAAGAAGAAAGAAATAAGAGAGTAGTGTCCTGAGAGAGAAACAGAGGAGTGGTACGAGGGTTATGAAAAATTCCTGCTTAATTTGATATAACAAAATATGTACCAGGCAAAAGAGCAACGTCTTATCTTGTTTTTGTAATCTCTTGAATGTACAATATAAGTTTCATCTGAGTCCTGATTTAGGATGCATTTGTTTCGTAAATAATCAAATGAATAAAAAAATATTTTCATCATTCACGAAAATATTATGACATAAATTATTATAAAAAATAAAGATATTTTATTTAACTAATTATTTTGAACGATACAAATAGTTTTGGAAAATTTCCACGAAACAAATGGAGATTTAAAATATATATATGAAGTACTTAAAACTATCGAAGTGGGCATGTACCCACTCCAGTCGATGAGATTTACTCGATGGTCCACGGCAGCATAATTTATTTGTGTTAGAAAGTAATTAAATATTGGTCATGGTCACCATGTAAATACTCTCTCGTAAATGAATATATTTCGAAATAAATCGTACTTTATTTCAATTTCAAGTGAAATGATCACTGTGATGCAATTTATATAATATCAAGACCACATTTAAGTCCACGAGAGTCGATTGTTGATCTTTTGTATTTGGTTGGACAAGTAAAAGAGTAATTTTATGTATTTGGTTTAATGTAAGATATGGGCTTACCTTTGGGATCTAAGTTGTTTGCATACTTTGTGTTTTTGCGGGTTTTCGGTATTTTTGGGTTGATCGGTTGCGTGTTAACCCGAAACAATGACAACTATTTGCTTGTTATAAATTCCCTCTCTGGTCACCAAGAAAATAGGATAAATTATTATTATTATTATTATTATTATTATTATTATTATTATTATTATTATTATTATTATTATTATTATTATTATTATTATTATTATTATTATTATTATTATTATTATTTCTTTTGGCCACTTCCGATGTCATAAACTGTTTATGCTGTGACTTGCCTCTTATAGATATACATGTGTGTCAAAATCACACATATGAACGGCCCTTGAAATGAAAAGAAGATAGTTGTCAAAGCATGACTAAGACTTTTTTTATTTCGCGGAAAATGAATGATTTGAAATATATATATATTAATAATCTCCTCTACCACTTAAAATAATTAGTCAATGGAAATTATTTACATTATCGATATTAATGTACGTCTAAATATATTCGTGAACGATGAAGATATGTTTGTTCATTCATTTTTTTCTATTAGCAGTATAAATAATCATTTTTATGAAAATATTTTTTAAATCATACATTTTTCATGAACAGACGTAACCTAAAATTAAAAATGAATTGTCTCTTACTGTGCAAATGTGAGCAAGTGTTGACACGGAGCAGGAAGCTGGGACGGCAAGATTCCATGACGGCTGGCCGATACAAATATTGACTTGGGCCAAAAACGAAAGACAAGAAGGGATGATTTAGTTGAGCCGCATATGAAGATATCCATGATCAAGAAAAGTGAATGATAATGGAAAAGGAAGAAGACGATGATGAGTAACTGACCATGATGGGTGTATAAGCCACATAGCCGATAGATATAGACGTGATCCCCAGGTTTAAGATCTTCCAGTCCTACCACATTCCATGTCAGTAGCATCAATACTGCGAACCTTGTCGATCATCTGAGCCACAATTCTCTCTCTCTCTCTCTCTCTCAGGTGGCCCTTCTTCACTCTCTTGAACTCATGCGCTCGAGCTGGTCTTGGATAAGCTTCCATGCGCCAAAAAGAGCGAAGCAGAAGTGAAGGGTAAGAGTGCAACTTACGAGAAAATTTGAAGTAGCCAGGGGCACTATTCTGGGTTGATACTGCACCGTTCTTGAATGAAGGATGAGAGAGAGAGAGAGAAGGAGGGAGTAATGGGTGGTGAGAGATCCCTAGAAAATTTGAAGTAGCCGGGGGCACTATTCTGGGTTGATACTGCACCGTTCTTGAATGAAGGATAGAGAGAGAGAGAGAGAGAGAGAGAGAAGGAGGGAGTAATGGGTGGTGAGAGATCCCTAGAGATATTGGAACGGATGGCGGTGGCACGTCAAAAACAAGAAAAAAGGATATATCTTAAAATATATGGTTTTTTTATCTTATGTAATATTTAAAACGACCCCCAAGTATGAAGAGACTTGGGTGGGCCAAAAACGTGAAGAGTAAGCAAAAAAAGGAGTTTGAAAAAGGTGGCCTCAATCAAGAAAGACAAAATTGAGAGAGAGAGCCCTGGATTTGGCTGGGAATCTTTCCAAAACCTTAACATTTAAAGATAATTAATGATGGCATGAATTCTCTCTCCAACAATACATTACACATAACCATCATCTTAACAACTATATGCGTGTGTGAATTATAAAACGATCGTCTTTCAAAAATGAAAAAGGGATTTCAAAGAAGTTAAAATTCATAGTTATTTCGAAGAATTTCGATCGGTAAGAAAAGGTTCAGTCAAAACAAATCATGACAACACAAGTTATTGGAAATTATGGCTATGCGGCATTCACGTACATAGCCAAGAGTAATATAATGGGCTTTGTGCATTGCTTGGACTGATCATGTGTTTGTTTTGGCCTTTGGGGAAAGTTTTGAGGAAAATGTAAAAAAATTTAGGAAGTAGTGTTTGGTAACTGTTAAACAACTTTAGTTTAAATGGTGTTTAAAAAATCACATTTTACAAAGAAATTTTGCTATTTTTTAATTTAAAAAAAAACTCTAAAAAACGATCGAGGGTTTTATGGCTATCAGTCGACCGGAAAACCAGATCTAGCACTAGTAGCCCTCTCCTAAGATTGGACCGTCTAGGGTCATTGGCCTCCGGTGAGGCTACTAGCAATCCAACCTTGCTGGCAACCTAAGCCCTTTGCCAGCAACATCATGCGAGGGGAGAACATTTTCAAATTATGAAAGGTTAGTGATGGCAAAATTATATATATAATCCAAAAAACCTTCAAACTTTCCTAGCATTTTCCTTAAAATTCTTCAAAAAAATTGCAAAACACCATTTACCTTATGCCAAAGACCTTTAGAGCCACAAAGGTCTACAGCCATAGTTTGACCATGCTTGAAGCTGTTATTTTAGAGCATCACAGTATTTTGGTTGAACATATCATCTATTTATGAAGAGTGACGTCTATAACTTTAGAGTTGTGCTGGTTGATCTTTTGATGGGAACGTGACCATATGATGCAATTTGTCCGACGGATCTAACAGACCTTGGGGGAGTAGGTCAAGCTTCATATATGAAAAAGGAAATTGATAAGAATCATGGACTTGCTGGACTGGCTTCATCATATCCCATGCGAAAAAGTCAAAAGTTGCGGCATGTGAGCATGCATGAACATGTTCTTTGATCCCAAGCTTTCTATCCATCTAATTCAATGGTTGGAATCAATTCGACTCATACTGGTACCTATTTCTTTTTTTTTTTTTTTTTTTTTCTTTTGTTTTTGTGGTCAGATATGAGCACCTCTTTCATTTCGTGTGATAAAGGCAAAATGTTCCCCAAAGAACCGAATCCTCTCCATGATAATTTGGAGGATATTAACCTGAAGGGTAAAAGCTTGATTGAACATGACAAAGTGCTCGAATTTTTACGCAATCGTACTGAATACTAGTGGGGATTACTTGAAGGCCCCCGTGAAGATTGCTTTGAATTTTATGGAGGGAGGGAAAAACAAGTATATTTAGACTCCTGATGATAAATGGCGATGGTGCTTTGAATATACAAAGTGGTAAAACTAAAATTCGTGTCATTGTTAGAGAACATAATGGTGTGATGGCTTTGAGAATCTATTGTAGAGGACGTAAGAAGATTTATGCACAAGAAGAAAGGTTTTTAGATTGATCTGCGTTCGTAGGAGAGCTTAGGGTGCCCTCTAAATAGGTGCATTATCTTTGGTTGTAGTCCACTTACGAATCGATATCATTTCAGTCCTTTCATAATTTTATGGTGTGCTGGATTTTCTATTCCTCGAGGATTCAAGGCTGCTTTGGCGAGATTAATTTTGACTCGATGAGCTTCTCTTTGAAATGAAAAATGCGTGTCATGAAGCAATTTACATCATGCACGAGCATGTTGTCCAACCTTGATGCCTAATTCTTATAAGATCAATTAGATGGATTTAGATCGGGCTTCCCCATGTTCGCTTGGCATAAGTCATCAAATAAGGAGTTGTTTGCCCAAACTGATGACTTCATCATGTTATTGTTGACATGCTAATCAAGTTCAAGGGTTGGATTCTACAGTAGATAATTTGATTGTTGGAAAAACATCAAATGGAATAATGAGAATTGCCTTTTCTATTGATGGTGGACACAACACAAATTTTGGTAAATTGGAATGAAGTTTTTCACTTTGTCTAAGTAAAGAACTTCTTTATCTGATGGACTGGCCTTACTACGAGCCTCAATTCACAGTGGCATATGAATTGAATTCTCTGAGAAAAAAATGTACTTCTTTCTTAGTATGTATCTAACACGGTATTTCTTTGACTCACTTCGGCAATAATTGCCTTGCACCAAGGTGCCATTTTATTTAAGGGAATACATAGATTTCGTAACTTCATGGATTAAAGAAAGTCGTTGTTGCAAAGGGAAGGTAGTTGAGCTGTAGAGGCAATAATATTTCATGTACATAGATTTGTTGGGAATTGTTCTAGCACTTTTGGCTCCGCATGATAACCTTCCCCAGCCAAGAAATTTCTATTCTTCTCTTCCCCAGAACAAAAAGGGAATAGAAACTAGTTTGATAACGGCAAGTCAATTTTTTGTTCCCGGGAACAAAAAGTTAGCCCGGGAATGGTTTTGGAACAGAAACGAGAAGTAAAAAAAAGTTACTTCTCGTTCCCGGCCAAGAATTCCCAGGAACAAAAATAAGGAACAAATTGGGCAACCCTAATTTCACAATCGCGATCTTCCATTTTCACCTCTCCCTTCGTCCGCTCGCCTCTCTCCGATCTCGTCGCCGTCGGTCTCATCACCGCCGGTCCTGCTTGTCGCCTCCGCCTCTCTTTGGTGCCGTCAACCCCGTCGTCTCTGGTCGCGACGCGACACTCCGGTTGGGTCGCCGCTCTCCGAGCCGGTTGCATCCAGTCCCGTCACCTCCGCCTCTCTTCGGTGCCGTCCATCCTCCCCAGCGCCACAACCAGACCCTTCTCTCTCCTCGCTCCGCGCTCTTTATGCTCCTCTCCCCTGAAGACCCACTTCACGTTCTGCCCTAGGCCGCCTCCGCCGTCGCCTCGTGCCGCTTCTGCAGTCGCTCCGTGCGGTGGTTTCGGCTCGCCAGGCTGTTCGAGGAGGAGCTTCCGCGGTGGGGTGGTGGTCGCCGCGCCTGGGTCGGTTCGGAAGTCGGAGGAGGAGTGGCAAGCGGTCCTGTCGCTCCGTGCGGTGGTTTCGGCTCGCCGAGCCATTCGAGGAGGAGCTTCCGCGGCGGGGTGGTGGTCGCCGCGCCTGGGTCGGTCCGGAAGTCGGAGGAGAAGTGGCAAGCGGTCCTGTCGCTCCGTGCGGTGGTTTCGGCTTGCCGAGCCATTCGAGGAGGAGCTTCCACGGTGGGGTGGTGGTCGCCGCGCCTGGGTCGGTCCGAAAGTTGGAGGAGGAGTGGCAAGCGGTCCTGTCGCTCCGTGCGGTGGTTTTGGCTCGCCGAGCCATTTGAGGAGGAGCTTCCGCGGCGGGGTGGTGGTCGCCGCGCTCGGGTCGTCCGGAAGTCGAGGAGGAGTGGCAAGCGGTATTGTCGCCGAGCGGTCCCGTATCCCGAGGCGAAAGGGACCAAGTTAATTCTCTTGATTTCTTGATTTATTTATTTTTTGGGTGTCTGTTTTACTGCTAGCTTATCTTGATTGTGGGTTTGTCATTCTCAATTGTGGTTCTTGCTATTCTTGATGCTTCGCTTTCCATACTGGGTTGGGGTTTGTTGAATTGGGTTGGTTTCGTTTGAACGTGATTGCCATGCTGTCTACTTGAAGCTTGGGAACACCAAGGTTTAAGACACATTCTGTTCAATGAGGCTTTCTTGGGCTGTCTATTTATGTGACGTGCGAAAAATTTAAACAAGTTTATGCTGCAATGTGATAGGTTGAATCAGAATTGGGTTTTGAGTTTTGATTCAGCACGGTATAACACATTTCTAATGCGTCAAGCGGTGTCTGTTGGAGGTGGATTCTATGTGAATTACGTTTTAATAAGAGAAACCACTGAGGAAATGCAGGTTAGGATGTTCTACCTGTTTTTCGAGGTGCTGGGGAGTTTTTTCTGGGTTTTTGTGGGAATGAGTTGTTTTAGCTATTACTTGAGTTCTCTAGCACTGTCCTGTGTTTGGAAGACTTTGTTTTTATTTGGAAATATCAGCCCTTTTAGGTTCCTGTTGGGTGCTAATGATTTGTTACTGCATGAGTGCTGACAACTTGCTTACTTACGAAGTCTTATACTTTTCACTTTTCGTTAAAACAAAGGTGAAGTTTCGCCTCTCTCCAATCCTACTGCCTGCAATCCCGTCGCCTCTAGTCAAGTTTCTCCGGCTCGCATCGCCTCTGGTCGCATCGCCTCGTGGTCGTCTTGCCCTAAATCAGGTTTGTTACTTTGATTCTTTCTCATTGTACCTGTTCTAGTGGTGATTCTCAATTTCTGAAGTTGAATCGTGTCGCCTCTGTCGTGTTGCCTCTGTTTGTGCTCGCTTCTCTCACATTGCATCCCCTGTGCTTGTGTCGCCCTTGATCAATGGAGGTAGAGTGGATACTTGGACCTAATGGTTCGGGAGATGCATGTAAAATGAAAGAAAGCTTCATTTCTTGGATGTAGCTAAGCATGTTGCGCTTTATGCACATATATTTACTGAATTTTATGGTTGATTTAGATTGAATAAGGCCTAAGCGATCTGTCTCTCTTTCTTTCGATATGACGCTCGCTCTTTCTCTATTTTCTCCTATCAATTGCATACCTGAAACTCTGATGTAATTTGTCAATGCTGCTGAAGTATTGATTACTAGAACAACATGTTAAGTTTATTATTTTTATATGCTTGATTCTAGTTGTCATTGATGCTTGTGTGAAGCTTTGGGTATGTACTTCATCAAACTTTTTGTGGCAATTTTATGATCAAGAAATATCTCATAGATTCAAGTGGTTGTCTTATGCTGTGATGTTGTATTAAGCTTTCCCTGCTTGTCCTTCTCTTGAATTGTGCTTTTGTATGGTGAGAATTCAAATAATACAGAAAGTTGGTTATCTTGATATGATGTTGCTGGTGCAAATTGTAAGAGCAAATTGTTTTGAAAAGATATACAATAATGGAATGAAACATTTGAGAATTCAAACATTGCACTGAATAGCTACCCAATGTTTATGCATTGAATAGCTATCCAATGTTTAGAGCTATAAAGACATTTTGATGCTTGTGTCTTTCTTTAGTCTAAAAGATGGTGATGAGAAAAGAAGGCAGCAGCATGTTGCACTTTCTTTTTAATTGTCTTGAACTCATATGATGTTCAACTAGTGAAGGTTACATGGCATCCCAAAAAGAGGCATTCATCGCAAAGTGGATCGAGCCTTTAACGAACTTGTTCGTCAGTTTGTTGGTAAAAGAGGTTAAAAAAGGAAATCGCACCTCTTCTACTTTCAACAAAGCAGGGTGGAATAACATACGAATAGAATTCAACAAACGAGCAGAACTTCAATATACTGCAGTACAGTTGAAGAATAAGGTGAACAAATTGAAAAAGCAGTATGCTAGTTTCAAGAAGCTTCTTTCACAATCCGGATTTGGCTGGGACAATGTGAGCAAAAAAGTTGTTGTTGATGATCCGAGCATATGGGAATCTCATATCAAGGTATGATTTAACCTTTGACCATTTTCATAGCGCTATATATGTACATCAAATATGTTTAATTGTATTGCTGATATATGTCATCATTGTGAAAATTGCAGGATAATATTGAGTGGGTGAAATTCAAGAAGGATGGGTTTCCTCAATATCCTGACTTGTGTATCGTATTTGGCGATACATATACTACTGGGGACTATGCATCAGGACATGTCGAAGATATGGTGATGTCGGATGAACTTAATATTGGTGGTGATGATGCAGACAATAGACCAGAGGACTTTGGTGCACAGCATGTTAATGAGGAAGATGTTATGGCTGACGAAACTCCTACTCCAGTTCATGACAAACATCGGATGGATAGAACTCCAAATACTAAGAGGAGAAAGAAGAGTCAATCATTTACTGTTGCTAGCACCTGCAAAGCCTTGCAAGAGATGATCAAAAGTAGGGTTAATCAATCTGTGAGTGGTTCTGTCAACTCACAAGTGACATCACCACCTACAGACCCATTCTCCATATCTGTGGTGATTGATACCCTACTTGCCATGCCTATGTTGGACCCAAATCTCTATAGCAAAGCAGTGGAGCGAGCCTACGATAATGCCACGTGGAGGGAGGCTTTTATCAAAACCCCAACTGAAATGAGATATGGACTTCTCCAACGTCTTTAGTGGATGTTAGAAAATGTGTCGTGGATTGCTTGGAGTTTTATCAGACTGTTTTTTTTTTATTATTTATGTTTTTGGTTGTTATTTTGTTGCGACTTTTGCATCTATATTGTGGTTTGGATATGATGGATTGTGCTGAATTTTTATATTTGGTTTGGCTTTTCACTTTATTACTTACGTTATTGGTTTCCATTATTTTTTATTTTTATTTTTACATATATCTATATTGATTTTCTTATATTTGTGTAATGACATAGGTACTATGGAAGATGAATCAAATAGTGTGTCTAATGAAGAGGTAGCAACAGTTGAATGGTATTTGGATGACTTTGATATTGACATAATAATAGCATGGTTAACTCTTGCTAATTTAGACATGTCTTTGCATACAAAAGAGCCTATTAGGGACAGCAAATTATCAGGAGCCGAATGGGTAAGGGAAATTGTTTATGGACATTCCGATAGGATATATGAAGCATTCAGGTTAGAAAGACATGTTTTTCTTAACCTATGTGATCTAATGAAGGCAAGAGGCTGGCTGAAAGATACTCGATATGTAAAGGTTGATGAACAAGTTGGGATTTTTTTATATATGGTTGGTCACAAAAACACAAATCGAGATTTATGTGAGAGATTTCAACGTTCGGGACAAACAATCAGTAAGTTCTTCACTCTGGTATTAAAAGCGTTTCTCAAATTAGCAAAAGAGATTATCAGGCCGCCTTCTTTTGACATTGTTCCAGAGGAGATTCTTATCGATCCTAACCATGCACGTTACTTCAAGGTATTATTTTAATATCAATTTTACATTATTAAAATATATATAGTTGATAATATTGTCTAACGCTATAATTTCACAAAATCACAGGGCTGCATTGGTGCTATTGATGGCACCCACATTGATGCATCCGTCCCTATATCAAAACAAATCTCATTTAGAGGCAGAAAAGGGACTACCACTCAAAATGTGATGTGTGCTTGTTCATTTGATATGAAATTTACTTTCGTATATGCTGGGTGGGAAGGATCTGCCAATGATTGTCGGGTTCTCTCGGCAGCACTTGAGACGCCTCGATTGCAATTTCCTCGACCACCACCAGGTATTTGTTTTCTCTATATTAAGTGATTTTTTTTTTTATTTTTATGATTGTATAACTATTGCATATCATAACACATTTATGTATATATTTTTGTAGGAAAATACTATGTTGTAGATTCTGGTTATGCATCACTTCCAGGATTTTTAACTCCATTTAAAGGTGAACGGTATCATTTGAATGAGTATAGGGGTAGAACGAGAAGGCCCACAACAGCAAAAGAATTGTTTAACCATAAGCATTCTTCATTGAGAAATGTTATCGAGAGGTCATTTGGAGTATTAAAAAATCGCTTCTCCATTTTGACACACATGCCTCCATTTTCAATTCGAAAGCAAGCATATATTGTAATTGCATGTTGTGCTCTTCATAATTATATTCGCGACCAAGACAAGATGGACAGGAACTTTGCCCTTTATGGAGATCCGGATTATCCACTTGGATCTACAGAAGACGAGGTTGTAGATGATGCATCACGTGATGAGACGGCTGAGATAAACATGATCAGGAAAAATATTGCAAATATGATGGCAAGGGATCACAATATGCAAGAAATTCCATAGACTTTTTATTTCTGACTTTTGCGACGTGTTTTTTGTTTTTTGGTGAAAACTTTTGCGATGTGTTTGTAAATTATTATGAATACATTTCTATTCATAGTATTAAGGTCATCCAATTCTTTCTCCATGAGCATAAATGTCATTGAATGTATCATAAATATGGACAAATAGAAGAGAAGCAAATGATAAGCTATTGTATAGTTCACACTTCAAGACCTACAAACCACTATCCGAAGTTTGTATGCTAGTCAAGAAAGAAAAAAAGCAAAAGAGGAGAAAAAAAACACCTCTCTTTATTAAAATTAGCCAAAACCTTATAACGACAGCAACATAATTTGGAAGAAGCAAGGTAAAAATTAACATTAAAATGGAATGCATCGACGGTTCAAAATGCAAGAGACCGAGGTCTTTACTAAGTGTTTTAGGAGTATACTATGAACTAAATGCATAATGCCAATAAAGCCACGTCATGCATGCACCATTCCAACAGTTGAAAATTTCCAACTCCAACCCGACATCTATGTCAAGATTAGAAGAGACTAAAATCCCTAACCACGAATGCACTAAAATTACAATTTTTTTTTTTTTTTTTTTTTTAAAGAGTAAAAACTTAATCCCAAGGAAATGAGCATAAATTAATTTGGCCAACAATATTACGTGTTTTTTCGCAATATTTGCTATACCAAACATTAAAATTCGCAAAAAGAAAATATATTATTGAGAATTATAGTTCAAAACATCGGTTTGTGAATACCGATTCCAACAAAGCGCTACATAAATTCAATACATTATAAAACATATGTAAAGATCCTCACACATAGATATAAAATAATAGCTCACGTTCTATTACAATACCACCTATGTTACAAGCATATTCAACTACAATGCTTACACTTAATCAAATGCATTATTAATCTAATAATATTTTGATCTTGCCAATTTTTATGTATTACCTAATTTATTCATTTTTCTTATTTTTAATTTTTTTTTTTTTAATTTTGGAATAGAAATATTGTGCAGTTACCAAACGTGTTTCTGTTCTTTTTCTATTCAAGAAATAGAAATTTGTGCAGTTATCAAACGTGTTTCTGTTATTTTTTTGTTCCAGAAATAGAAATTTTGTACAGTTATCAAACGGGTTTTTTTGCTCAGAAATTGTTCCCTAGAATAGAAATAGAAAAGAACTATTTCTGAAAAAAATTGTTCCCCAGCCAAGAAATGTTGTCATGCGGAGCCTTTGTGTTCTGTCGCGCCAACTGCATTTATCACGTGATCATGTGTTAGTGCCATGCCTATGGGTCCATTAGATAATCTGGACCGCAAAGAACTTGGGCTTGAACTAGCTCGGCCAGTTGGATTTGCTTGTTGGCCCACGTTGGACTGACCCGTCCAAGCCTGTATTTCAAAATGTGGCCCATGTTGATTGTGTGCGTATGTGTCTGGGTGTGTGTTTGAGAGATAGTAAGCCAGCCGGAACCGGCCTGATTTGGTCGGAACCAGCCCTCTTCTCTAAGCCTTGAAATTTTGTCAAGCGGCTCGAGCCTGCTCGATGATCAATTTTGCTCTCGATGCCAAATTCACGACCTCAACCCCCAACAATTTTGTGGCTGATGCCTTAATCACACGATAAGGCAAGCTATGTTTATGTAGCCGAATAAAATAAATAAAGTGCAGTCTTTTATCGTGAAATTGTTTTCACGTCATCATATATCTTTCCGTTCAAGTTGTTACTTAGTTGCTCTCGTAAGCTAATTATATAAACGAAGTTCTAAATCGGCCAAATGGTGCTCATTTGTTAGACCTTAGAAAATGAGTTATTCTTTAGCCTATTTATGGTGGATAAATTGTAATATGAATTAGTTATATTTCATAAACGATCATAAATTAATTTAAATATCATATGAATGGACATTAAATAGATCACAAATGGGCTTATGATTTATATAGATTCCTCTCTTTTCATTCTCTTTTCTCCTTACTTGATTTTTGAGCTTATCCACTTGGCGTTTTTATCTCAATTTGGATATAATTTTTCTCTTGTTTGGTTAAATATATAAGTATTTTAATAATATAAATTCAGTCAAGTTACAATATAAGTCATGTGTGTTTGACCTGACTTGATTCATGGCTTTTATAAGTTTTAAAACTTATTTAAGTGTTTTAAAGATGGACATATGTATTACAAATAGAAATGACATCCTGATGGGACTGGGATCGTTAGATATAGGTGGTCGGGATCTGGATTTTGGAAATTTCTCATCATTACCAATTAATATTTCCACGTGTGCTGAACAACGTTTGCATCCCAATATAATAAACCCTCCAGAAAAGGACATACCTGTAAGTAACTATCACAAGTGAAAAGAAAGCCTTAGAAAGCTGTCCAATCAAAGATGTTTTTTCTGTTATTGTAATGTGGGCCTAATGTATCCCATCACTATCATCACTCAGAAAGACCAAATCGAACATCATGCAGCCAAATGACGAATGGGCAGCCAGATGTTTTTCCGTGTTTGATAATTGGAGACCTTTTTTTTTTTTTTTTGTTAGAAGTAATAAATTTTTATAGAGCTTTGAGCCAACATTTACAAAATCTGGCGCCACAAAACTTGCACTCAACAAGACAACAAGTCTATGTGAGTGGAAGGGTGCCAGAAGTAAAAGAAAACCACAAGAGCAGCCAAAGCAAACACCAGCCTAAACAACAGGCAAGAGACCAAGGAGGAGAGAAAAGCCACGCAGGGCCGAGAAAGACCAACCTCCCTAGACAACCAACAACAAAGCAGGAGAACCACAAGCACCAAAAGGAGAAGCCGCCGAGAACAACTCACATCGGGTTCATAGGATGGGGAAGGAAAATGGAAGGATCGAACCCCCAATTTCTCTAAAGTCTTCTGTTTCTAGGATTATCTTCAACGTTTTTGAACGTTAGAGCCTTGTACTTTTTTACTGCCGCAGGAGTCGCCGTGTGATATCTGAAGAGCATGTCATTTTCATATTTCCAAATAAGGTGGCAAAGGGCATCAAAAGAGAATCGACCAATGGAGCGGTAGAATTCCTTACCGGATAGAAACTTTATAGCCCACTAGAGGTTCTCAGTCCAAGTCTTGTTCCGCCAAGGGAGATTGCATTTAGTTGCCCAAGAGAAGGCCATGCTGGCAGTGATAGAACACTCGAAAAAGAGATGATCGATGGAGTCCGATGTTAGCTTACAAAAGGGACATACCTCATAGCCAATTCTGCCATAGGACATGAGTATGGTTTGGGTGGGGAGACGATTCTTCGTAATTAACCAGAGATTAAATTGATATCTCGAGGTGATAGCTTTATTTCAAATAAATGAAGCCCAGCAAACCCTATCCTTCCTTTTTCCTGATGATATCCCAAGCAGATGCAACCGAGTAAAGACCATCGGGGTTGTCGCTCCAAGTAAAATAATCTAGAGAATCGGAAAGGAGAGGGAGAGAATGATCCCAAGAATCAATCACTGACCTAAAAACCTGACCCGCTGGAGAGAAGAGATCAGCTCTGAGCAAATAAGGTCTAAGGGACCTCTTTGGTACCAATTATCAAACCAAAGGGAGATTGACTGACCATCCCCAATCCGCCAATGGAAGTGGAGACGAAATTATGATCTAAGGTGAAGGATTATCTTCCACACCATGAGCAAAAAGCGGGCCTCTCAGCTATTGAAGAAAACTTCCTTGAATGTTTTGAAGTTGATAAAACATTTCCATCAATCCAGTCTGAAGACTTGCAGACTCTTCTATCAAAGTCTGAAGACCTTCGGACTGCCAGATTCAAGACTCAAAGTCTATCATCATTGACAGTTTCTAGACCGTCGAAGAATGCTTATCTGAAATGAAGTATTTCGTTAAAGATTTGATTCTGTCAATTAAAAAAGATCTCTTGGCTGGATATAGCATGTTGGAATCCATTATTCAAATCAAGATTGATTCAGGGATTTTGGATCCGTTGATTGGTAAAGTATACTTGAAAGGTTCTACTTATGGAAACCTAGATCTTGATTGTATGGGCGAGCATGATTGATAGGCTATCGTCATGTTTCTTAAATAGCTTGAAAATCTTCCTAATTGATTATGTTCAATAGGTAGATTGGAAGAATTCCTTTGATAAGTGCCAACAGGTGTGATGGCATGAAGGAGTATATAAGAAAAACGTTCTAGTTGTTTGAGTGTGTGCGCAATAGAAGAATTCAAAGTCTGAAGCTCCTTTAAACTATTGAGCGAAATCTTGTACATAAAAGATAGTCTATATCTTTGAGAGACCTTGAGGAAGTGTAGCAGAGTCTCTACACTATAGAATCAAGGAAGAGCTTCACTGTAACAACTCTTTTGTTTCATAGTGAAATCCAACCGATGGGCTGTCAGTGCGGAAGAATGGACGTGGGCTTGGATTAAACTAAATCACTATAAACCCTATGTCCTTATTCTCTTCCCTATGCTATTTTACTTTGATCGTAACTCGGTTTGTTTACAATAGTCTAATTTCCTTTTCATAATCTATTGCTGATTTAAGTTTCCTTCACTCGAGGAAATTTGTTTTTACACATATTCACCCCCTCTAGGTGCTCCTATTAGCTTTCATAATTGGTATTAGAGCCTGTGTACTCACTTAAGTTGAAGTGTTTTACTTAAGAGTTAAAGATCCATGGCTAGTATGTTGGCTCTAGGACTGGTTGAAGGGCAAAGTAATACCAGGCCGCCTTATTTTGATGGAAAGCAATACAACATATGGAAAAATAAGATGAATGCATTCCTAAGATCAAATGATCCTCTAGAATGGGATATGGTAGATAAATGAATCATTCCTAAAGCTGCATTTGTCTCAGAAAGAGGAAAAGAAGCCGTTGAGTCTAGTGAAATGACTCAAGAAGAGATAACCAAGAGACAAGCTCTTAATACAAAAGCAATTTATTCTTTATATTGTGCATTATCTCCTATTGAATATAACAGAATATATTCTTGTGATACAGCTAAAGAAGTCTAGGATAGATTACACATCACCTATGAAGGAACTGATCGAGTGAAAGAAACCAGATTCAACATTTTGCTCGGCCAATACGAAGCATTCAAAATGAAATCAGGAGAATCTATCACTGACATGTTTAGTCGTTTTACAGAAATCATGAATGGTCTTGAAAATCAAGGTCAACCAATTTCTGAATCCATGAATGCAAACAAGCTACTGCGTGGACTCTCCAAGGATTAGAATCACATAAAGACCTCAATAATTGAGACATAAATAATTTTGTCACTTTCTGTTGACGAATTGGTTAGGACTCTTCAGTCTTATGAAGTGGAGCGAATCAACGAAGATGAAGATCCTAAAGGTAAGAAATCAATTGCAGAAATTTATTGCATTAAAATCTAATGATGATTCTGATGTCACAGATTTTGAAGATGATATGGATGATAAAAAACTTGCTCTCATGATAAGAAGATTCAGAAAACTAAACAGAAATGGGAGAAGATTCAATCCAAAGAAATAAAGTTTTCAAAAGCAACAGACTAAGTCGGTTGATGATGATGAATCTAATAAAGATATAATCTGCTTTGAATGTAAGAAAAAGGGACACATCAGACCCAAATGTCCCCTTCTAAGGAAAAAGAAAGGAAAAACTGAGAAATATCGAAAGACACTTAAAGCAGAAACTTGGAGTGATACATAATGTGAAGAAAGCGATGATGATTATGCCAATATTTATCTCATGGCACAATCAAACTCGATTCAGACTTCGAGACAAACTCAGATTCGAGACGGTGAAATCGAGGTAGGTAATTTGAATATCCATACTAGAGTCTCTAGATACATTGATGAATTGTCTTAGTCTCAAAACTTCTCTCAAGAGGATTTTCGAACTTAAAAGAGAAAATTCTACACTGAAACAACAGGAAAATGTTTGGAAAGAAAATGCAGACAATCTTTCAAACGAAAATGCATTCTTGATAAATAATATCTCAATTATTTCTAAAAGATTTTCTATGGGATCTGAAAAACTTGAAAAAAAAAATTCAGCACAAATACCTTACTTCAACAAATCAGGTTTAGGAATGACTACTGAAACCATTCCTCTAATTGATTTTCCTAAAGTAAAGGAAAGAATTAAGCAAAGACCTACAAGAGATGCTTACAAAAATCATTTCCAAAATATTTTTGTAAAACCAGTAAGTCGCACTGCTCTTAAATGTTCTAAGTACAATAGCTCAGATCATTTTGAGAAAGAATGTCATATGGTTTGGAAACTTGTTAAGAAGGTATGGGCAAATACCGTATATTGCACTAACACCAATGGACCCAAGAAAATTTGGGTACCAAAAAAAAACTTGAGTCTCTTTTCTAAATGCAGGTCTATCAAGAAAAAGATTAAATGGTACCTAGATAGTGGATCAAGATTATGGTAAAACTTGTTCAAGTTAATGGTGAAAAAGTTTCTTTTGGAGGAAACAATAAATGAAGAATTGTGGGATACGGAACTATAAAGATTGGAAGCCTCACGATCAGTAATGTTTCCTTAGTGGAATAACTCAACTACAATTTGCTAAGTATAAGTCAGCTGTGCGACACCGGTTTCAAAATTAACTTTCAAGAAGGAATATGTTCAGGAACTAGTAAAGATTCCTCTAAGTCTTTCACGAATTGAAGACATGTGAATATCTACCTCTTGGATATCAAACCAGATGAAACTCATTGTCTAATCTCAATTCAAGAAGAAGCAAACTTATGGCACAGAAAACTTAGGCACATCAACATGAAGCAAATAGCCAAAATCTCAACAAAGAAGCTTGTTCGTGGACTACCCAATCTATCATACCAAAAGTCTGATCTATGCATACCATGCGTGTTGAGAAAATAGAATTCAAAGCATTGGAGGTAAAAAATATTGTTTAGTGATTGTGGATGATTATTCACGATTCACTTGGGTATATTTCCTAGCAAGTAGGTCTGAAACATTTTCTTATTTTATAAAGTTTGCTAAAAAGGTCCAAAATGAGAAATGGTATGTTATTTCAAGTATACAAACAGACCATGGAGGTGAATTTGAAAATCAAGACTTTACAAAATTTTGTGATAAATCTGGTTTTCAACATGTGTTCTCTTCATCATATACTCTAGAACAAAATGGAATCGTGGAAAGAAAGAATAGGTTGCTTCAAGAAATGGCTAGAACTCTTTTAATTGAAAGTAACATCTCTTCTTGTTTTTGGGCTGAAGCAGTTTCTACAGCATATTAAATTATTAATAGAGTCTTTCTAAGACCTATTCTAGAGAAAACTCCTATGAGTTATACAAAGGAAATAAGCCCATTGTTTCATATTTTCATGTGTTTGGATGTAAATATTTTATATTGAAAAATGCAAATGAACGAGTTGGTAAGTTTGAAAAAAATCAAATGAATGTATTTTCCTTAGATATTCTACCACAAGCAAAGCTTACAGAGTTTACAACAAGAAGACTCAATCTGTGAAGGAATAAATGGATGTTAAATTTCAAGACTTTATGCAAAATCAATCGATTCATACTCATCTTGAAGAATCTGAACTTGCTCCAGACTCTACAAAGTCTAAATCTCCAGAAGCAGCTCAACCTTCAGAAGATGAGCAACAAATGATCAACGAAGATTCAAATGAGGAAAAATATCAATAGTTTGACAAATCAACCAGCAACTGGAAGCATAAGTCTAGTCATCCTAAAGATCTCATTATTTGTGATATTAATGAAGGAATTTGAACAAGATCCAAAAGGAGCGAAGAGTCTAGTGATGTGGCTTTTATTTCTAAAATAGAACCCAAGAGCATAGAAGAAGATTTAACTGATGAAAGCTAGAAGCTATGCAAGAAGAACTCAAGCAATTCAGCATCAATGATATCTGGGAATTGAATCCTAAGCCGAAAGGTAAATCCATCATTGGAGCTAAATGGGTTTTCAGGAACAAGATGAACGAAAAAGGAAAAGTCGTAAGAAACAAAGCAAGACTTGTGGCCAAAAGGATATACGCAAGAAGAATGGATAGACTATGATGAGACTTATGCACCAGTAGCAAGGTTAGAAGCAATTATATTATTACTTGCTTTTACTTGTCATAATAATTTCAGGTTATTTCAAATGGATGTGAAAATGCTTTCCTAAATGGATTTATCCAAGATGAAGTATATGTGGAACAACCACCCGGTTTTGAAGATCCTAGGAAACCAGAATCTGTATTCAGATTAAAAAATGCCTTATATGGTTTAAAGTAAGCACATCGAGCTTGGTACGACAGACTAAGTAAGTTTTTAATTCAAAATGGTTTTGTCAAAGGTAAAATAAATACTGCATTATTTATCAAAAGATAAAGCAAAAGTTTTCTACTTGTTCAAATTTATGTTGATGATATTATTTTTGGATCTTCTAATGAAAGTCTGTGCAAGAAATTTTCTAAGTCTATGTAGGATGAGTTTGAAATGAGCATGATGGGTGAACTAACATTCTTTCTCGGGTTTCAAATGAAACAACTAAATGAGGGAATCTTTATTCATCAAGAAAAGTATGCCAAAGAACTTGTCAAAAAGCTTGGTTTGGAAAATTGCAAAAAGACTGATATACCAATGTCAAGTACATTGAAGATAGAAAAAATTGAAGGAGGAAAGAAAGTTGACCATAAGGTATACAAGAGTATCATTAGTTCATTTCTTTATCTAACTGCTTCTAAGCCTAACATTTTTTCAGTGTTTGTATTTGTGCCAAATTTCAATCAGACCTTAAAGAATCTCATTTAAGTGCTGCAAAGCATGTTATCAAATACATTGCCTCAATTTCAAATTTGGGTCTCTGGTATTATAAAGAATGAGACTTTACTCTTTTTGGATACTCAGACGCAGATCTAGCCGGATGTAGAGTTGATAGAAACTACACCTCGGGCACCTATCAACTACTTGGAAGTAGGACAGTATCTTGGTTTTCAAGGAAGCAAAGTACAATAGCTCTTTCTACAGCAAAATCAGAGTATGTAGCTCTTGGAAGTTATTGTTTACAAATTTTGTGGATAAAACAATAGCTAAAAGACTTTGGAATTGAAAATTCATGCACTGAAATCAAATGTGACAACACCAGGGCAATCAATCTCACCAAGAGTCCGATTCTTCACTCAAGAGCAAAACATATAGAGATTCAACATCATTTCATTAGAGATCATGTTCAAAATGGAGAAGTTTCGATTTAGTTTATTGATTCAAAGAATCAACTGAAGGATATATTTACAAAGCCTTTAGAGAAAAATCAATTTGAAGTTATTCGTTCCAAACTCAATATCTTAAAGTTTGAAGAAGTTAGACTCGGACTGAAAATCTAAAGGCATTCAAACTCAGACAATCAAGATCTACGACTGTAAGTTATTTCTATTTTTTAGAAACTTATCTCTCGGATCAAATCTTGAAAATGTACAATCATCTATCCAAAATTGATTGGTGTTATTTTCCCAATTTTCATGATTAGTGCAATCCTTCCTTTTCGAAAAAAAAGTTATTTTTTAAATGACAGTTATCTAATTTTTGAAAAAGCAGTTATTTTTAAAAGGCATTTTTATATTTCCTTTTTACAGCGTTCCGTATGCCTCGCTTCGATTGCTTTATATACTGTTGGTTCTTCTTCGTTTTACTCACAAAAACCCTAAGAGAGCACAGATCTTCCACTTATATCTTCTTCTCTTATTTAATCCTCGAAAATTTTTCATCTTTCTTGGGAAACAATCTTGGAATCTCTCAAAGACTGTGAAAGATGTCATTTCAAAGAAAGTCTTCGAGGATCGCGAGCATGGGACCACAGCAAATGCGTGAGGGACCTACGTACTTTGATCTCATCGAGGAAGAAAAATCTCCTAGATAGCAGCAGAGCCCACAACATTCTCAGCAGCGTCCATTTCCTTCATCTAGACCTCAGGATGTTGCACATCGAGAAAATGAAGAAATCATCGAAGATGCAGAACTCATAAGTACTCATAAGCCCACTTTTACCTACAAGCTTTATTGTGCTTTGAAGAGGAGTGATACTCCGTTGAACTACATTGATGAATTTATTAAAGATAAAGGGTATAGAAATGAAACTTTCTTTTTACACACAATGAAACGATTGGGAATTGCCCCTGCGGGGTCGGCGGAAGAAGCACTGGCAAATATCCCAAGCAATCCACATGTTGGAGGGTTGAGTCAACCTGATGGGAATGATGATGATAGGATGTACAGTCAGTTTAAGCCTATAATGGGTGTTGCGACAAAAATCCGAAGCAAAATGACAGACTTGTTTCGCTTGAAGGAATACAAGACTCTAAGTTGCTAAAGCTTGGGGTGATAAACCCTAGAAATGTGGACTTTGATTTTCTTGACTTTGTGAATGTCAATATGTGGGAAAAATTCAATCTTCTTCAACTCGAACGGTTTTGTTCTAAAACGACAGAAGCTCATGCTGAACTTAGTGCCTATTTCTATTCGAATCTCAGTTTCTTGGATGCGAATAGATTCTCTTTCAGTGTTTGAGATCAGGACTAATGGTTGACATGAATACATTGGCTGATGTGATTGAGGTTGAAAGAGGGAGATATCAACCCATTAGTGTGTCTGTTGCTCTTGCAACAATAGAGCTTGTTCAAGATAGAACAACGGAAGGGAAGATTTCCTATTTTGAGGATGAATGTGTCCAACATTTTGCTTCACAAGATAGTGATTAATTGCCTCAGACCAAAATCTATTTCCAAGACCGACGTTTCAAACTCGGAGGCAAAGCTAATGTATGCCATCAATGCTGGCAAAAAGTTCTCTCTTCCACACATTATTATGTTCCACATGTATAGAACAATGGTGAAGGACAATGGTCAACTTCCGTACTTAGCACTTGTGACCAAGTTATTCAAACCTTTGAACATTTAGCCTCCTTAAATTCTTTAAATGGTGGTGGGACTAAGAATAGTTTCTAAAATGCGTCTAAAGGAACTCAATAAGGCTTTGGAGCAATTCAAAGTAAAAACCCCTGTCATGACTCATCTAATCTCTTTGGTGGCAAAGCGAAAAGGGAAAGAGCCCATGGTTCTCCATCCAAGAAAAGAAGAGCACTCATTATTGAGGATGAAGAGGATGATGATGATATCACCATTTCTGCGATGGCATTGAAGAACTTGAGTCATTATGTTCCAAAGACAACGGAGAGATAGGAAAAAGACAAGGATGAGACAGACCAGAGGATTGGAGAGAGAGAAGATTTGGAGAAAGAAGCAAAGGAGGAAAGAATTGAAGAAGAAGAAGAAGAGGGCAGAGGAGATCAAGCAAGCAGAGCATGAGGAACACTTTTCTCCATCTAAAGGCATGGAAACATGGGGAGATCCTGAGAAAAGGGGTACGTCCTCATTTCCTGCCACCAGTGAAGGAGTAAGTCATTCTCCAGTAGATCCAATGGACATCTATGCCTCTCAATTTCCTGAGGAGGGACATGAGGTTTCATCGCCCAATTTGTGTGATCGTGCTGAATTGCCATCATCTGTCAATACTCCGTTTGATCGTGCAGAAGCCAATACTCAAACAGACAATTCGACAAACTTTCGTAGAATACTTGATGTTCTTTTGGAGATGCGAGGTCAAATTTATGCTCTGGGATACAAAATTCAGAACTTGCAGAATGCAAGACAAGCCTCTTCAGTTTCTTTGCATGATCAGATCAATGCCCTTACTCTTCAAGTTCAAGTAAATGCTAAGGGTAAAGATGTAACACAATTGAATGAGGATTTAAAAAAGCTGGAAGAGATTGTCCAGTCAATAGGAGATTTTCAGCTTGTTCATGTTCCTAAGCAATCTTAAAGCCATTCTCTTTTCATCTCTACCTTTTTAATAATGACAAAAATGGGGAGAGATGTGGTGCATATTTGATTTTGAACTTTGAACTCTTGACTTTTTGAACTTTTGTGTCGATTATGTTTGATTGACTTGACTTTTGTATTTAGCTATTTAGATTTGGACTGGATTTGGATTTAATTGGTTAAACGTTTGTTTATCTTAAGCATTATTGATATCTCATGACTTTGCTCATTTACAGAACTAACATATTTTCTGTGGATGCAAATTCTAATGTTATCTTTATTAAACCATTTATTTTTTATGAGATATCCTTATTTGCTTGAGTAATGTTTTGTAGGTCAAAATTATCCAAATCTGCAGGAAAGTTTTGTCACCATAAAAAAAAGGGAAATTGTTGGAAAAAACTTCATTTAGTGTTTTGAAGTTGACAAAACATTTCCATCAGTCCAGTCTGAAGACTTGCAGACTCTTCCATCAAAGTCTGAAGGCCTCTGGACTACCAGACTCAAGATTCAAAATCTATCCTCATTGATAGTTTCTAGACTGTCGAAGAAGGCTTATGCAAAAGGAAGTATTTCGTTAAGGATTTGATTTTGTTGACTAAAGAAAATCTCTTGGTTGGATATAGCATGTCGAAATCCATTATTCAAATCAAGATTGATTTAGGGATTTTGGATCCGTTGATTGGCGAAGTATACTTGGAAGGTTCTACTTATGGAAACCTAGATCCTGATTATATGGACAAGCATGATTGATGGGCTATCGTCATATTCCTTAAATAGCTCGAAAATCTTTGTAATTGATTCTGTCCAACATGTAGATTGGAAGAATTCCTTTGGTAAGTGCCAATGGGTGTGATGGTATGAAGGAGTATATAAGGACGTTCCAGTTGTTCGAGTGTGTGCATGATAGAAGAATTCCAAAGTTTAAAGCTCCTTGTTCTTAGTCAATTAAACTGTTGAGCGAAATCTTGTACACAAAAGAGAGTCTATATATTTGAGAGACCTTGAGGAAGTATAACAGATTATCTACATTGTAGAATCAAGAAAGAGTTTCACTGTAACAACTCTTTTATTTCATAGTGAAATCTAACCGGTGGGCTGTTAGTACGAAAGAATGGACGTAGACTTGGATTAAGCCGAACCACTATAAACCCAGTGTTCTTATTCTCTTCCCTACGCTCTTTTACTTTGATCATAACTCAATTTGTTTACAAGAGTCTAATTTCCTTTTCATAATCTATTGCTGATTTAAGTTGCACACGTTACTCGGGGAAATTTGTTTTTACACCTATTCACCCCCCTCTAGGTGCTCGTACTAGCTTTCACACCAACTACCCAAAAACTCTTTCTCTTCAAGAAGGTTGAATGTATCCATTTGCACCATAAGGACTCATTGTCAGTAAATAGGATCCAAATGTGTTTGAGCATTGTTGCTTTATTGCAATCCCACAATTTGCGAATACCAAGTCCTCCTTCGTCCCTAGGCAGGCAAACGTCCTCCTAGGAAACTTTCGCGCCACCCTTCCCAAGAGTAGGTCCCCCCCCAAAGGAATTGTCTGATAATCTGCTCAATGCGATCCATAATTGCAAGAGGAATTGTGAAGACACTCGCCCAATAAGCTTGAATCGCATGAAGAATTGACCTTATAAGTTGGACTCTACCGGCAAAGGAAAGAAAACGGTGTGTCTAAAATTTTTCCCTAGCCGTTATACGATCAACTAAGGACACACGGTCCGCCTTTCCAAGTTTGGAGGAAATGATAGGAACTCCCAAATAACGAACTGGCAAGTTACCTTGAACGAAGCCAAGTGCATCCTTAATGTCCTTTCTCAAGTCTTCCGAGCCACTTGCAAGAAAAATCTCACTCTTGTTGTTGTTAGGCTTCAATCAACTCCATGCTGAGAAGGTATCCATCCCATCCTTAAGAAAAGAGACAGAAACCATATCCGCTTGACAAAAGATAAAGACATCATCCACAAAGAAGATGTGAGATAATCTTGTAGCCTTGCATCTCCAAAAAAAATTGAATCCAGGTTGCACCGCACGCATGCTCAAGATCCCAGAGAAGACTTTCATAACCAAGGTGAAAAGATAAGAAGACATTAGATCCCCTTGCTTAAGCCCACGTCCACTAGGGAAGAAGCCATGAAGATCACCATTAATGGAAATAGAAAACTTGGAAGTGCACACACATACCATGATGAGCTGAATGAGATGATCGGGGAAGCGAAAAGCATGCAACACCAACTCGAGGAAGTCTCAGTCTACCGTATCATAGGCCTTCTGAAAATTCACCTTAACCGCACATTTTGGGATATAATGTTAAAGATGGAATCTAGTAAATAACTCCTGTGCAAGGAGAATATTATCACGGATACGACGGCCCTATATGAAGGCATTTGATGAGGGCTAATCATATTATGAAGAATTGTGGCTATGTAGTTGGCTAAGACCTTGGTGATGCATTTATATATCGTATTGTAGCAGGGGCTATATGTTTATAATCATTGACCAAGGTTGCATTGGGCACCTTGGGGATCAACACCAGGATGGTGGTATTAATATCCCTTAGAAGTCTCCTCGTGACAAAGAAGTCCTTACCGCTTCAATAACTGGCATTCCAACTTGCTCCTAGTTACTCTTGAAAAATTCTACTCTAGATTTGTCCAGCCCAAGAGCCTTTCCACGGGCTAAAGAGAACAGAGTATTTTGAATCTCTTTATCGGTAAATGGATGAGAAAGAAGACTAACTTGGTCATCACCGAGGGGACAGTGAATAACTTGCTGTAAGTCTAGCAAAGAAGGGCTAGAATGAAGGGTACGCGAAGCAAAGAGCTCTTGGAAGTGGGAAACGAATTTGTTATGCACAAGCCTTAGTTCAGTGACCAACTTCCCATTCCTATCAAGAAGCGAAAGGATCATGTTCTTTAATTGTCTTGTAGTAATAGAGTGGTGAAAGTACTTAGTATTCCTGTCACCATTCTCAAGCCATCTAATTTTGGATTTTTGTCTAAAAAAGACTCCTCCTAACTTCTCGACTCCACATAGGATTTCCTGTGATCTTTCTTTACCTCCGCCAAGAATTCGTTGGTTGGATCTTGCTGCAGGTCAAGCTAAGCTAGCCTGAATGCATCTCTGGAGACAGCAACCCTCTCAAAGATGTTGGAGAAAGAAATACCATTGAGCTGGTTGAGTATGCTCTTGAGGGCCTTCAATTTGCAAACCAATTTGTACATAGGAACACCATCAATTGGGGCTTCCCATACTTGCTCCACATTGTCATGAAAAGACGGGTGCTCCATTCAAAATTCAAAGAATTTGAACAGCTTCCTCCAAAGAGTTGGTTGTGTCACTTTGACCACCATGGGTGAATGGTCGAATATACCAAGAGTAAGAAAGTCGCTAAAGAATAAGAGAATTGTGAGCTCCATTTGACATTCACTAATACCCAATCAATTTTCCTCACCTTGCGATTAGCTCCGAATGATGTGGACCAAGTGAATTGAAGACCAGCATATTGCAAATCCTCTAGCTTCGCACGAAACAAGCACTGATTAAATTCATCGAAGGAGGGGAGCCAATTAACAAAGCCACCAAATCTATCCGACGGGTCCCTAATGGCATTAAAGTCTCATGCCACCACCCAAGCCAAGTCCTGGATGCATGAACTCATCCTAATCAGGTCCGCCCACAGAGGTCTATGAGAAACAAAGGAGTGCTCCGCATAAATGATCGAAGTGCGGCAACACAAACCAGATGTGAGGAGAGTCATTTTTCCATGGATCGCTTGATCGTGGGACGAAATTAATTCAAAATTAACTAGAGAAGGGTTCCATCCAACCTAAATCCTCCCCTTTGACGAAGAATCATAATTGGCTATCCATTTCCATCCCGACAAGAGGCTATTAAAGAATGAACGAAAAAGATGCTCCTGCACTTTGGTCTCCAACAAGCCGATCATGCAAAGGTCATTAGAGCAAGCAAAGTTTCTAACCTCGGCTCTCCTCAGTCCTTTAATATTCCAAAATCTGACATGCATATATATATGTACGTATATAAAAGAAACACTACAACTAAGCTAAGAGAAAAGAGGAGGCAAAGGCCTACCTTTGCTTGGGTGGCTTCTGGCGAGGAATAGTTGAGGCACCAGACTTCACCTCCGGTCCAAGATTGGGGGCTAAAGCAAGAAGTCTCTCTTAGATGATCTCTACCTTCAAGGAAGCCGCTTTCGAAGCTCTCAGGGATAGGCTTGACGACCGATGAGAAAGTAAGTCATCCTCATCCAAAGAAGCAAATGTAGCCGCTACTTCCAACACCTCTCCATGATCAGGGCTGTTGGGTTGATCTAGAAATGATTGAGACTCGACCACAAGAGATAGAGCTACCTTTGGGGGAACACTAGTACCTCTATGAGATTTCTTGGAGTCGAGCGGAAAAGCCTTTTCCACAACTAGTGCCTTCAGCCGATTGGTGACTGCATCACCAGTAATGCTCGGGCGCGAGGTTTCCCCAACTTTGGAGGCTAGGTTCTTTTTCTTTTTATTCTTGACCTGCTTCCAAGGCTGTTCGGATGCAGGCCGCAAATCAATGATCAAGTTTGGGAGGCCAGGCTCTGTCGAAGCCACATGACTTGAGGGTGCAGGAACGAACGCGGCTTGCTGTGGTAACGGCTCTTCAACAATCGGCAAGGGTTCGGGGACCACCGAAGGAGCCAGAATGACCGAATTGGATGGGGGACGCTGCTAGGCTCTGGTCCGTCCAGCGGGATTTTGTGCACAAGGAGGGGCACGGTAGTTGTGCCCAAAAGATCTACAGTCCAGGCATTTAGTCGACAACCACTCATATCCAATGAAAATGGAGCAAGTAACCCCCCTTCAAAACCACTTCAGCGATTCTACATCTCGGCTGATTCATTTTGATCTCCACACATACTCTAGCGTATGAGGCCATTTTCACTTGGTCAGTTCTTTGATCCATGTACAACGGTTTGCCCACTGAGCTTTTTGATTGCAACCATGGCTGAAATCGTCCAACAATTGAACAGTAGATTCATCAAACGGATCCTAATTGAAACAGTGGTTTGGTTCTCTCTCTTGAGATCCATAAGTGGCTTCCATTGACGAAGAATAAGCAGCACCCTAGCCACCGTGGTTGGTCCCTCCTCAAGGATTCTTCGTCAAAACACTGGGTCCAGAATGTGAAGGAAGAGGAATCTTTGGTCATTAGCAACAATCTCTACAAGCTTGGCACCCCAAATATGCTTCAAAGATTGCTCCACCATACCGAACGGAAGTTTCCTCCTCCCAATGAAATAGCCTACTAAGCAATGGTGCCATTTCGGGTCCATCTTATCAAGAACTTCATCCGCCAAATTGGTCACTGCTTTGCCATCAACAAAAGTGGGGGGTGTGTAAGACAAATCCGTGCCTCTTGCCGCAAGCCGAGCAACATTTGCCCATGTGCGAGCCGAGGCGACTTGCTATCCAGCTGGACGCTGTTGAGGAGCTTGAGGACGTCTCGAAGATGACCGCAAGCGGCTCCTTCCTCTAGACCTTCCTCTCGACTGGTTGGATCGACCAAGGGGCAGCTGCAGCAATTGCTACTTGTTTTTAGCTCCACCAAGGGTTGATGAAGATGAACCAATAATCCTTGGCTGTTTCATGGGTGATCCAGCACCATCTGAGGGTGTTGAAGGTCCCTTTGAAGTTCCAATCACCATTCTGGCTTCAGAGTTGTTTCCAGCCTCCATAGAAGTTGAAGGCATTTCCATAAACACGTGGTCTGCAGCACGGTCACAACAAACGAAAAGCCATTGACAGGGATCTAACTCGGGCTAAACTTCTGTAAACATAGCTAGGGACAGTAGGATAAGCACCCATACTTCGCACACCACAAAGAACTCCCAAATCAACCTCCCAAAATTGAACTAGACAAATTGCAGCAGAAGACAATTGCACCAGCAGAAGAGGGAGACGGGAGCTGAGAGATTGAGTCACCTGGGATGATGTGGAAGGGGGTTGACTCTCCAAGCCTAAACGAACTCAGCTTCCAATCAAGAAGTCGTTCCACAGGAAGAAGCCAGCTCCACTCGCAAACAGCACTCTAGACGTGAGGAGCGCGCAGACGATGGAGTCAAGTGGATCTCGAACTTTCTAGCAAATTCCCTCGGAGGAATTGTAGAGGAGGTAGAGAGGGACCTTCCCTCCAAAAATCAGTCCATTTTGATGAGTAGAACTTCGGAAATCAGTATTACAACAGACAAATGAATAGGGACTCAAGAAACCAATAGAGAGGATTTCCGTGAACAGTACCCGCGAAATGCAAAAATGTCAAAGCCTATTAGAGACCTTTTGTTTGTTGCGGCGTCCCGCATCAAAATAGGGTACTAAAAAGAGTAAATGACAATGATGGCCACAAAACAAGAAAAAAAAATAAAGGACCATGATGTCAAGAGAGAGAGACCGCTGTGAAGGAAAAGATTTTGGATACTTGTGGAATAAAGTTTTTTCGATAGGCTGATATAATTTTACTATTGTTGTGCTTTTCAAAAATAGACCAATGCGATTGTTTGTCGAGTGCCACAAGAACGTATCTAACATATGCAACAAAATGATGTGATATGAATCTAAATAATGCATAGATAGAAAATGCAAAACTATTGGAATTTTTAGGTCATTTGAGCTTATTTCGTCTTGTTTAACCTCCATGAACATTTTCTTTCATCCATAAGCTATGATCATTGTTTTGATCCCATTCACATCCGATGTCACAATTTTTTGGGCAATCCAACTATGACTTACTAGGATATTATCTTGGTCAAAATGCAAGATTTACGAGCAATACTTCCATTCTAGCAATCCACATAAGATTGTATTTGGAGAAGAATCATGGACTTGCGATTAGAAGTGCGACTTCATGTGTAGGATGCTCTTAGTGTAGCTGCACTCATGCTCCTATGTCTCTAGTATTCACCCAAACATTAGCTATCTATGAATGAAGTCAGTGGGAACATTGGAAACAATCAGTTGTTGCTGATAGAGGAAACATCGGTGCCTTAACAATTGAACCTACTGGGGAAACTTTCTTTCGTAAGGTCACTCGTTCTTTATGCATCATCTCCACTAGTTGCGGATGGGAAATGCTATTCATCCGGGGAACTACTTTACTCCTTCCATTTCAGGGGATTTCAATCTTGTAATGCCATATCAGTCATCGATGTCACTGATGTTATGACTCAGCAGCCTGATCAATCATGTTTAGTCATTATGTTCTTATCAAGTTCAAGATCATTAGTGTTCTAGATGTTCCTAGACCATCCAAACGAGGCATAGGGTTAATATGATTGGCAAGTCATGATCACCCAACTTCTTATGGAACTAAAATTATCAGAAACCTCATAAGGAAAAAAAGAAATAGTCATACAAATGTTGTCTTGTTCTCCTAGTTTTTGGCCCTTCGAGGATTCAACAAGCCATGAACAAGAGAACTACATGCGCAGAGATGCCCACCCTTTCTCTTCGCCACCTCCTCTCCATTTTGCCTTCTTCTCATCACCATCTCCTCATGCGGATGTAGTACTTGATCATCTCAATATCCCACCTGCAGCGATGAACGGCGAAGCCACGATGGTCAAGAAGCTGAACCACAATGCCTGTGAGCGCGATTGGTGGAAGAAAATCAACAGTTTGTACTCTGCACTCCGTTCGCTGCTTCCATCTGCTGATCAAATGGTAATCCTTAAGTCCTTCATCTACAAGGAAGTTGTTAGAGCTAGTCTTCTATTACCTTTCCTTGGGTACACTCTGCCAAATAAGGAAAAGTGATGGAGAGAATACTAAGGAGTAGTAGCTAGTAGACAATGTTGTTGATCACATATGAACCCTAGTTTTTGTGTTATTCTCTAAATCCTTAATGTATAACTTGATGTTCTACACTTTTTACTTGTAGCTGCTTCAAGTCACTACATACTCAGTTATCTTTTAGTTCTGGGTCCAGAGAGATTAACAGAGTTAGATCTTATCCTTTTCTATAGGAAAAGTTGAGTGCCATAGCCACTTGCTATCTTTTGTCGTTGCTTGGAAACTCCGTGTCGTCGTAATCAACTTATTGTTTGCGCCTCTAATGGTGCACACACCATTTTCAATGTTAACTTTGTGGCCTTTTTCGGATAGTTGCCCAACACTCAGCAAATTCCAAAAGAGTCCCGACACAAAGTAAACATCTGCAATAGTAACATTAGTACCATCTTTTGAGTTGATATCAATGTTACCTTTGCCCATCACGAGAATTTTGGATTTATTCCCGAAGTTGACTTCACCACGAACTGTCTCATCTAACTTCGAAAATAGCTCATTTTGACCACACATGTGATTGCCGCACCCGGTATCAAGGTACCAAATTTTTGTGTCCATGGTACTTGAGTCATCCATTTGGCATGCTAACACCACGCCTTCATTTGCATCGACATCGTGCACATATTCTGGCTGCTCTTGCCCCCTGTTTGCTCGACATTCGGATTTGTAATGTCCAAATTTGTTACAGTTAAAACACTTGACTTTTGATTTGTCACGTGTTTGATAACTTTTAGTGGAATTCAGATTTCCACCTCTACCTCGGGCACCACCACGACCTCCATGACCTCGGCCACCATGATGACCTCCTCGATTTGATTGAGTGACCCGACTTTGCGTGCTTGCTCAGAATTGAATCGATAGACTTCTCGGTTCATTCTTTGCTCATGCGAACATAATGAACCCATCAACCTCTCCAACGTCATGGTTGATATATCTTGGCCTTCTCCGATCGCCGCAACCACGTAGTCAAACCTTTCGATCAAAGACCTCAAGATTTTTCTACGACTCGTACATCTTGGAGCTCTTCACCATTAACCCTTAGTTGGTTAACGATGGTTTGTACACGATCAAAGTAAGCCGAGATAGATTCGGAGTCATTCATGCGTAAAGACTCAAAATCTCCTCGAAGTGTTTGGAGCCGCACCGCCCGACACGATCATCGCCTTTGTAGGATTTTTGCAATATATCCCACGCTTCTTTCGCTGTCAATCTCCGCACTCGATATTTTTTCAAATATCGTCTCCATGCCTTGAAAGATCGCATATTCTAGCAACAGTATATCGAGTGCTGAAATACATACCAGAACTGCAACAGCAAGTGCAGACAAGAGAAGGAAGAACTTCTATCAAGAATTAATGCCACCCAAGGAAGAGACGACTGCACTCACCGAGAAATCAGCAAAGGAAAAGGTGCACTTTCCAATTCGATGCCATCTATTTCGACAAATTGTTTGAGTGAGAGTGAGGTTGCATTCCAAATATGCACAACAAAGGTCATGACCCAGAATACTGTCGACTTCTCTGAGATCTTGCTTAACCTGGATCATCATGGCTTTCCTCTGATAAACGCTTCCACATTTAAGTCGTTTGGAGGGACAAGAGCAACCTTCTACAATCTACACGTTCAGGTACTTCAGTAAGTTTATTATTAGTTTCTTTAGTCGTGACTGGACTTGCGATTTTAATTTCTTGACATGGTAGATAGATATATCAACGGCATGTTGTTTGAATGATGATCATTTGAAATGTGAAGGTTGAGAGAACTCGGGGCATGGAGTGTGAGGCTTTGAAGGAGAAACTGTTGGCGTTATATGATCAGAAGGGAAGGGAAGTAAAATTCGTGAGACAACATTAGAATCAGATCATAATGTAATACGGTAATAGTCCCTCCATTAGTATTTAAATTTATCAATGTAGCCTTTCGACTAGGTGTTCTGATTATTTATTTGTAAATATCCTGTATATAATCTGAGAATGTCTTTGCACATTTCTTTTTTCGAATATGTAAGTTTAAAAAAAAAAAAAAAAACTGTTTAAAGGCTGTTGACGGAATGTCTTTTTAGCCAGTGTATTGCTTAAACGAAGTCAACTCCTTTTTCAATTTAAGTAATTTGAAGCTATAATTCTAGAACTATGATGATGATGATGATGATGAGTCTTACCAAAAAAAAAAAACACTAATTGCATGGGTAAAATAAACGTTTTTTTTAATCTATATAACAACGCAAAGTCCTTCACATCTTCATTTCCTTTACACATTGAAATAGGTTATATATAAATTGATAATTTATATGGTCAACTTTTGGTTATACATTATCCGGGCCATTGAGCAAACTTCAGTTATGAGAATATATTGGGGTACTCACAAAGTAATCTTCATGATGTTTCTAAAGGGAAAAGTGTTAAAAAAAAAAGTCTTAAATCTATTACATTTGTACTAATTTAGTCTTAAACATTTTTTTTTTTTAATTTTCCTTTTCTTTTCCTTTGGACTGTGGTTGCTATTAGCCATGGCCGACAATCCATCATAGGTGAGGACTGGTGAGGGCTAGCTAGGGCAACCCTTGCCTGTGGCTAGCGAGGGCCGTGACGGCCTTGTTGGCCCTCGTTTGTGGCTATATCATCCACAGTCCAAAGAAAAAGAAAAGGGAAACAAAGGGGAAAAAAGGAAATAAATTAAATAAATACTAAGTTGAAAAATTATTTTTAAATGTCCACGTCAACATTGGCATCCAACGTAGCTGCGCAGTGAGCACAAAGCGAACTATTCTTTCACCTTTTACTGTCCATCAAAAAAAAAAAAAAAAAAAAAAAAAAAAACATCGGCGTCCATGTCAACAATTTCCATTCTAAATTGACCGGGTGGATGAATTGGTATTAATGTAAAAAGGTCTAGAATTAAATTGGAAGAATTGAAAGGTTTATGACTAAATTTGTAATAGTGCAATAGGTTTAAGACTTTTTTGATACTTTTCTCTATTTTTGAAACACCTCACAATTATTCGGTGTACCATATTAAGACCTAGAGAAATAGTAAGATCAACATCTACAGTGAATTTCAGAATACCGAAAAATAGTGTACCGCAATTTATATATATAATATTCCATGAACTTTATGGTCGCCAATAAATGTGTTGTATGTGTAAATATTTTCTCCCTCTATCACGACCCTGAGAAAACCTAGCCAAGAAAATATCAATTAAGCATGTCCAGAAACACCTTGAACAATGAATCTTTCTTATCCTAAGCACCATAAGAATGGACAGTGAAAGCAAGAAAATACTAAACTGCAACTCTGATCCATCATTAAATTAAGACATCCAATCTGACAACACATATCTTTATTTATGGCATCAAGCACATCATGTAGGAAGGCATGCATCACACAATCCCTAACAAAAAACTTTACATTAGTGTAATGAGATAGATTTGCAAACATTAGGGAGCCATAACTTTTATACGTATTATATGGTATATGATATATCACGGTATATATATATCGAAATTTATTTCTTTGGAGCTCTTGCAAATTTGAAAGCTATGAGAAATTGTAAACTACCTTGTTTTATTTTGTACCCATTTTTTTCCTATCATGAATAAACATACATTAATATCTTGATTCCTAAATCGAAGGAACCTATCAATATCATGAGTCTTAGTATGATTCCTAAATCGACACTTAAAGGAACCTATCAATGTCATTAGTCTTAGTATGTCCTAATTAATTGTTGTCGATCATGAAGTCGATAACCGTGTTTTCAGCAACTTACCTTAATGGAATGGCGAGTCAATTACTACCAACACCCGATCGACTAGTCTCCATTTTCGTAAATGATCAGGCGGTCAAAATCGAAACCCCCTTTCATTCCATGGCTGAGACTCTGCATCGGACCGTTCGCAAGACTTAGGTGTGCTGGACCACAGAATTCAACCCAAAAGGGATAGATGAATTGATGTTTGATTAAATGAGCCTTTTACGGCCGGCCCATTTGAGGAAGGCCTTTAATGGCCCGGCCCATTTTCATTGCATGCTTCCCTTGACAAAAGCAAAATATGTCATGCTACGATCTCATCAAATTATATGTTATATCCCACCAAAATCTTCAAATTCAAATCCCTCTTGATACAAATAAAACTCTGTAGAGACTACAGCTAAAAAAAAAGGGTACATTCCTCGCCAATTCTAGCTCCCAGTTGCACTATTTTTTTTTCATAATATATCGAAATTGATAGAGACTATTACTTTAAGTTTGGAAGAGAAATTGAATGCCATCAAGAACTTGGACTAGATATATGTACATCATAATCAGATGTATTTTCTTATTAAATATGTTAGATAATTTTTCTTGAGACATCCATGAGGATCCATTTTCAATTTATTATCTTCATTCATAAGAATCCTCATTTCGAACTCGAATAGGGATCCACCTGCCTATTTATATATGGTTGAATCTTCTGATGGATGGATCAATACTTTATATCCCTCGTACGGACGATGCCTTTCGCCTATATATTTTAGCTTCCAGCATTATTATTAATCGTTATCTGGATAAATCTTATCATCTTTTGCTTTCTTGATACAAAGAAACAAGCAGATTCAATGTACTTCGCTACCGCCATTGGTATCGTGGAATTAATTAATTTAGGTACAGCATGTGGGGTTCCCCCATGTTAATTTTTTTCTCATTTGAGGTTGGCCACCCGTACGGGTTTGAGCGGCAAATAATTTAACATAGGACTAGTTGAGCTAGTTGCCACGGGGTTAGCCGGTAGGAGACCGAAAGTTGCGTTCGGCGGATTAGATTATAAAACCCGCCATGGACAAAAAGCTCAGCAAAAACGAGGGCATGGTCTAGGGCTTAGGGTCGGATTAGGTAATCCCGCAACAAGTTGATCCTGAGATGCTGCGCCCCGCAACAAGTTGATCCTGAGATGCTGCGCAAGCCGAGGAGAATCATTCTCTGTGAACTAGCGCTCGATTACAAACGGCTTTACGTGGGACTGGTAGGAGTCAACAACCCACAGAGAGAAGAAGACATGCAATGAATCCGGCACAAAAGACAAAAAAATTGACATTTGTGTCGGCACGTATGCGAGAGAGAAAAGGAGGTTTATTATTGGTACCGGTGTGATCGCAGGTTTTGACTATTATTCAGGAAATCGTAATCTTATGAAGTGACCACCTGTCGTTGGATATTAACAATTGGATTTGATGAGGTGATTTATGTGTGGGGTTAAGACCTTCTCTGTATACCAAGTGTCAATTAACGAAATGATTTGAGAAAGAATTTACAAAAATTAGACCTGATCACGGGGGATGTATGTAGTTTGAAGTCATGCTGCCTGTTCAACGAGGAGAAATCGAAAGGATGATTCCACTATAGTCGGCGAAACGGAGATACAATCAACTGAAGCGCTTGTGAATAAGCGTTCCCCAATCCTAAATAACAGCCGTACCCATAAGAATCAGTCATAAGAGAGGAGTTTTCTCATGATGTCCACTTTCATGAATGACGGCTCAACCCTCTAGGGTTTTTGCAAATTCTATATAAAATGGAATTGTTGAATTAGGACAGCGTCGAGGGACCGGGTTCTTGGCGTCCTGCTTCATCTAGGAGCCAGGCAAGCTGTTTCCTCGCGCCTCTCTTCCACCATTGTCTGCATGCCGCTGCTAACATTTCGATTGTCCGATGATCACAAACTTGCGCTGCTCTGAATTCAACGGCAACCCTTCAAGCCATAACCAACAAATTCTCACCTAACAGGAAGACTATTAGGAATGACAGTTTTTGACACAGTACAATTACGTGATTCGAATGTTATAATAAATTAGTGGGTTTGGTTATTTGGTCAATTTCGTGTCAATCCGTGAGGCGTAGTAAGTAATCGTGTCATGTGTGTGTCCAACCCAACACAGAAGAAATTGATCAGCATAAGCCGTTTAAATCAACGGGTTATTGTGGATATGACTTGTACGGGACCGGTTTAGATACAATTAGTTATAAGATTATTTCTCCATGTTATTCACTATTAAGATCTTAAACTGATGATATTCCATTGATTAGCATATTTTGTATCAGGTTTGTGTCGGCAAGTTGATTTTATGTTATGCGGATCATCTAATTGGGTTGACTCTCCGACTTGCTTTTTTCAGCAAATTATACAAATCTTATTGTGTCAATCTTTTAATTTTCGAGTCATGTTCGTGTGATGTAGGTTGACACAATTATTTGATCATGTCATGAGCGAAACAATTAATTTTGTAGTACATATCTCTATATCGACTAACATGAGACATGCGAACATGAATTGACACCCTTAATTATTACCTCATTGATCGCCGTCTCTCCCAAGCCCTCTAGGCTCTTCAGCCATCGCAAACATTAACCAAGTCTGATAGGTAGGGCATGTGTTCGAAGACTATCCATGGTTTTCTCCCAATAGCAAAGTTCACGGTTTTAAGGCCTATTGGAAATACAAAACTAATTTATACCAATTGTGAAGAGAGTAAAAAATTAATATATACTCTATACCATTTTGAAAAAGAAAAGCCACAGCCAGCAAAAGTCTGCCCTAAGAGTAACTGACACATTCAAATAAATTTAAATGCTTATATGTTGCTCAATATATTCTCAAGTGGCCTTTATATATACATGTAGGCCGTCAATAAGGTTATAATAAGAATAGCAAGCTGTGAAGAAAGTGTGGTCGGATAGAAAGCCGAAAGTCTAACCCCGCAACTACTCCTTTGCCAGCACCCACAAATTAAATGGAAATCAATACAAGAGAAATATTAAATGATTCAGGTTGATTAAAGACAGATTTGGGTCATTAAGAAATCGATCAACTTGGCACCGATAGCGATGGGTTTCGGGGAGAATCATTCCCTCTTCGTACGTCAGACACCTCAACCTCGGAGTTCTGGATTTGATAGGATGATTCCAAACTTAAAAACTTAGGTCGTTTCTCATTTATATTAGAGTATTTATGCTTGTGGGGGCCAGGAGAGACTTCTGAGAGATGCAATGAACCCGAAGGTGAAGCTGTTAAATCAAACTCCATGATCGTGGAACAAGCATTTTGCTCGGCGATTATACCAGGTTAATCTAATCACGAATCTTTATTTTATTTTATTTTTACAGTAAAACAATTTGTTGCGTTCTAAAACAGCAGTGAAAATGGATGCATGCATGAAAGGACGATTACTCTGTTGATGGGGTCCTGGTTGTAGGCAGTTCTAAAAGTGACCATCGATGTCTTCAAGACTTGAAAGTAACACTCTCTGTTTGTAGGGACATATTACAAATGAGTACCTAAAGAAATGCCACTTATCAGTCCTCCAATTTTGGAGAAAATTGTCAAAAAAATATTAAAATTTTCTATTATAACAATTTAGGCCTTAACTTTTTGACGATTTGCCAATATAATCCTTAGTTGGCAGACAATATTTTAAGACTAAATCGATAAAATTGAAAAGTTTAAGACTAAATTAACTATTGTACACTAAGTTTAAGACTTTTTGGACAATTATCATTATTTTGTGTGCTTGTTGCTTGGACATTTTTAATGTCAATCTACATATACAGGATGTTAAGCAGATTCAAAGTGATTTTTGTTACATAATAATTCACACTCCCTACTAACAGAATGGCTCGAGGATCCTACTTCAAGGTGGGTGTTGTGGGGACAATACCCCTAAGCTGCAAAAGGGATTTTATAGTTTGGGCTCATATTTTAATGGTAGTTTGAGCATGGGCCCATAAATAGTTATTGGGTTTATATGATATTTTTCTCTTATAATTGATGGATGTAATAGAGAAGTGAGACGTATTAATTATAGTAAAATTCCCTACTAGATAGAGCCCTACTTTGTGGATCAATCGGGATAGAATTTTGTGTTTTGATTTCTTTTTCTCACTTTTAATCTCTATTTCCTTGGGATAGTGCGATGAATTCTAACAAGTTTAAGTATGTTAATGTTGCAAATGGATTAATCTATTTATACGGAAATAATAAGCGCGCCGTTCACGATTTCACCCTTGTAGCCCAATTATACATGATAGTCTTAGACACGTTGAATTATATAGGCCAACATATTATATATATCAATGTGATATGAAGCACATTTTTCTATAATAGATTAAATTGTGAATATATAAAAAGTGTCATGTCCCATTTAATAAAAGTATCATGTTTGGGTTTCAAGAACAAGACACAATTAATAAAATTGGCATGTTGAGGTTTAGACACGAATTCCATAACATTAAGGGAAAATTCCAAATAAGGGTTTAAAGTGTATCCGTTTTTTTCAAATAAGGGCCCAAAATGGAGATTGTTTCAAATACGGATCTGGTGTCCTTATTTTTTCACATAAGGGTTTGAAATTTATATATCAATTTCAAAGAATGGCCTAAACTCACCAAATGTAAATGGCAATTTTGTCTCTTTTTCTTTTAATTTTTTTAAATTCTTTTTTTCTTTTAAAAAAATGAAAAAACTAAAAAAGAAAAAGAAAAAGAAAAAAACATAGGTAGGGGGCTCCCTTTTGCTTGTGGCCGTTGCCCCATCATCGATGGGGTGGCGGTAATGGCTGACGAGGTCACCGGTGCCGAGGGAGGGCCAACAACCCCGGCCAACCGAGGCTAGGGCTTGCGGAAGAGGGCTCACTAGACTAGTGAGGGCGAGGGTGGCCCTTGCCTGGACAGGCAAGGGAAGCCCTTGGCAGTGTCAAGCAAGGGCGTCCTTCCTTGAGTCAGGTGAGGGGTGCCCTCGTCGAGGTCGGACAAGGGATGCCCTTGCTCTACGTTGGCGAGGGCTGCCTCATCCGAACCAAGCAAGGGCGGCCTTCACCGGCCATCAACAACCATGTCAGGGGAAGGGAAGAGGAAAAAAGAAAAAGGAAAAAGAAAAAAAGTATTAAAAATCAAAAATATTTAAAAATATTGTGACAATTTTTTTACCAAAATACCCCTTCTCCAATGGCCAGAGAAGTCATCGCCAACTAAAGGCCCTTATTTGTGACGATTTAGCCACTTCATGTCCTTATTTGAAATAGTTTGATCACTTCATACCCTTATTTAAAATAATATATACTTTAAGCTCTTATTTGAGAAAATTAGAGCACTTCAAGCCCTTTTTTGAAAATTTTCCCAACATTAATTATGATGCGAAAACACAAATTCCAACCCTAATTACGATGAGATTTTTAAATAGCTTTTTATCCTTACATTTGCCTATAACAATTGACAAAGAGAAGTGACATGAAGAGTTTACCCTATGAACTTTGGAAAAATTGTCCAAAAAATTCTTAATATATTACACTTTTGTCAATTCAATTCGAAATTTTTTAATTTTGCTAATTGAGCTATAAACTTTTTTACTTTTGCTAGTTGAGTTCATTAGATTAATTTTGATTGGAATTCGTTAACATGGACACTAGTTGTTCTATGTGGACAATCAAGATCTTGATATGAACAATTTTTAATAATATTTTAATATTTTCAAAATTTTATTAATATATTTCTTTTTTTTTTTTTTCCTTCTTAACTTTTATTTTTCTTTACTAGTGGTTGATGAGGACAAAATAAAAAATGAATATAAAAATATGAAAAATATTAAAATACTATTAAAAATTAATTACATAGATGGTGGTGTTTACGTCAACGAATTCTAGCCAAAATTAACCCAATAGATTCAATTAGTAAAAGGTAGAAAATTAATAACTCAACTATCAAAATTGAAATATTTAGGAAAGAATTAGTAAAAGCACAATATGTTTAAATTTTTTTGTATAATTTTTCCTATTGATTTTTTTTTTTTGTTCAAATTCCCTATGAACTTCGTTCATTATACTAATACGATAATTCTCTTGATGTCCATGCAAAACACGGATAAATATTAGTTCCATGCATTTCTCCAATCAAAACCTGTTTTTAATTGGTCATTACACATGAGGAGGTCAGCTGTATGTAATTCTATTTCTAAACTCTAAAGTAAGCACCCAAAGAACCTAACACCCATCACCATCAGCCCCAGCTCTCTCTCTCTCTCTCTCTTCCCCCGACTGCTATACGAGTCACTCGTCGCCCGTCGGCTTTGAACAGTTCTCTCCAGTGACGCTTCCAACAGGTTACATCCGCCAACAGCAGCGGTTTCTTTCTCCTCTTCGTTGACGCAGGCACCATCAGTCGCCAATGGCGTCGTACCAGTCAAGCTCTTGCAGTAGCAGATGGTGGAGGAGGTCGAGTCTAGATCCGCGCCAAGCTAAGCATCCTGGGTTTGGTCAGTGCCTCGGACAACTTACGGTTCTTGCAGAGAAAGAGAGGGGGAAGGGGTGTTGAGGAGGCCCTCGGCGGAGGTATGGCGGCCGCAATTGAGCTGTGGCGGTTCTGGAATCGGAGAGAGAGAGAGAGAGAGAGAGGGTCTTGTTAGGGTTTTGATACATTCGTGTAGGAAACAGTTTCCTGTACATGTTATATCTCACTTAATACCACCAATCCCATAACAGAGATCAGGCAGATTCCTCTAACTATGTCTAGATAATAAACAGAATGGCAACTTCAACAATTTCTTTGTCCCATATGCCTTTTAAATTCCAGAAATTTGTCACTTCAATAGTCTTCGATCAGGATAACATAGCTCTATGTGATAATATTTGTAAATGCTTGCATGTCCATTTGTAGTCAAACTAGAATCCCTCTTGCTAGAATCTCTCTTGATTTCCCCTCAATATAAATACAAATTTCTAAAACATAATGTAAAGCTACTTTTGAACGATTAATATGTTTATTAGTCCTTGCAAAAATCAACCAAAAATAGTTTACACTAATAAATCCAACCAAATTTTAAGCCAATAATCATATGTATAAACACACACATACACATATTGGTGAATATTTTACATTAACACCTCAAGAGTTAGAAAGTATACAGCATACTGTAAATTTGACGTAAGCAAATGTTTGATAGATCAACTACGGTAGAAATCTTTCGTCCTTATTTGAGAAAAGTAATTCTTTTACATGTATAATCATTCTGTTTTTCGTAATTCACCGAAATTTATAGAAGTGATCTTCAATGCATGAAATCAATGTTGGATCTACATTCATGGTTTTTGAAACAAGCCCGTGCTTGCACAAGTCATAATACTATTCAACCAAAGATAATCAGCATATCACTTTCAACCAAAATACTCGCATCCAATCTTCGTTTTTGTTGATTAAAGCTTGGTTTATTTCACAGAAAATGGAATTTGCTGGAAATTTGTTCAAATGAACTTATTTCGAAGGACAACCATTTTCATGTTTCAATATTTAACTATATTTTACAAATATTATGGAGACCATTGTCTGATATTTATTATCAAACACATTTTTGAGGAAAAAGTCTCAAATACATCCAGGTCCTATGTTCTAGCATCACGGAATCGGTTGCAGGGTCCTGAGTGTGGCCATTGGGATTTTAGGCTCAGGAACTAGGGACCTAGACACGAGCATTGGGGCTTTGGGGTCGGGATACAGAGAACACGAGAGCCTAGATCTAGAGCTTAGTATGGCAAAGACCTAAGCACGGGCGTTGGGGTTCCAATCCTAACCTGAGGGGCTTGGGTGTTGGGGACTCAAGCTTAACCTCAAGGGTCTTAGGTGTCGGAGCCAGGTAGTTGGGCTCGACCCCCAAGTTTCTAGGTATGGGTACCGGAGACTCGTGCATGGCTACCGGGGGCTCGAACATGAGCACTAGTGTCCCGAGCCCAGTTGCTTGAGAGGGTGTCGAGGTCTTAGGCCCAGTCTCAAGAGATTGGGGCCCAAGCGCTAAGGCAATGATTTTTGCTTTTCAAAAGAGAAATTCATTTTCCTTAACTTCAAAAATAATTATTTTCATTGACTCATAAGCAATACAAATGCTGGGATTTGATTTCAGCCCTTGAATTTTCCGCAAAAAAAAATATCGACTGTAGGCTTTCCGCCATATTATGCTCTCTTAATTGACTGGATAATCATCAGCTTTTCCACGTGAAAACATTCGGAGCATTCAATGAACCATCTCAATCTTTTTTACCTAATCCGTCTCCCAATGTCCGAAAGACATCGTTATCTTCAGCATCATTGCAAAAGACAAAAGGCCGGTATAACAGGTTCCCATTCCCAACTTGAGCTCCAGCCAACCAATTAGTGCGGGACAAGATGGGCCAAAACAAAGTTGAGTTTGAAATGACTGATGGAAATATTTTTCTCCCCAATCAATTCCAATCAGTTTGGCGATGTGGGCATCTTGATAATTACTGTGAAACCTCCTTAACTTTCCAATATTAATAAGACAAGAATAGTTGCAGGATCGACTATGTATTATAAGTTAATGGAATTCGATGCATGCAAGGTTCCATGCATCTGCGCACACTTTCCTGTTGTTAGATAACTTCCTCACGCGTGAAGTCATCTGAAAATGACTTGTTTGTTATAATATTGGTCCTACGCCATTTCCTGGTCGAGAATATGGTAGATTAAGAAGGGTAAAATGCGCAAGCGAAAGCGCGTACTCAGTCGCCTTGCACCTTGTCAAGGGAGTCGAGAAGGAAGGACGAAGAAATCTGCATGGCCCACCACTTGTTAAACGCTCTCTTCTCTGGTTATAGACACTCTCTTCTCGGGTTATAGGGGTTCCTCTTTAGACTTCGAGGCTTGAATTTCCTTTTCGGACATAATTCTTCCCAGGTAATTGTCAATTGGTTCCGTTTCCGGTTGTATTGTTGTTGAGCTACGATGAACTGTCGTAGATTCATGTATATTTTCTTTCCAAATCAGAACGACTTCACAAAATCAAGGGCTTTATTGTTGTCGATCGAGGGCTTTGGACATTCAGGAACCACGTACGGTCGTTCTTGCGACCATGACGTTCGACGACAAGGAGTCTCCTAAGAACAAAAAAGGCTGAAGCTCGGAGGGGAGTAGCGTATTATCTGAGGAAAAGCGGCAAGAGTCCTATACTGAAAAGGCCGAGTGCAGATCGTGTTTTAAGCGTAGATCATGGATAAGTTTTGGTTTCACATCGAGGAAAAACAACACCCTCTTTGTTAGGTTGGCCATTTATACGTAGGGACTACGAAAGTCGTGATGCATTTCTTCCTTATTGTATGGCTTCAAGAAGTTACATGATTGACTAGGAACCGAGCCCGGGGAAACTCCCCACTCATGATGACACGCGAAATCCTTTTCACCACTCGATCCCAACTGAACAGTCGAGAGACTTAGACGTCAAGAAAACAAGAATGGGAGGAGAGTGGTGGTGGGGATGCTTTCGAAGCTTCCCGAAACGGGCAAGACCATGACGACGCCCGATCGAAAGGGGGGCGCCCGCAAAGCCTCCGGATCAGCATCGACATTTAATGAGAGAGCAATCAATGGTGATATCGACGATTGGCCCATTGCCCTCTCTCTCTCTCTTCTCCTGCCCTATGATGTGTGGTGCGGGGCGTTGCGTTGTGTACATAACGTTAGGGTTGGGTGAACCGAGAAACCAACATAAAAAATCATGGAGGATTGTATCCGTCGAAGACGACTGGCGTCGACAATGGCCAGTCCAGTGTTAGTTTCTTGTAATAAGACCTAGTCATTAGACGTTTCCACTCTTGCCCTTCCCGTTCATCCCCCCTTTCCTCTGTCCCCATCCCCGCCGGGCTGTCCCTTTCACTGGCCCTCCCTCATTTCTCTCCTTTTTAAAATTTTCCACTATATTCCCCCCTCTTTCATAAAGATGACATTTATCACACAACCGGATGAAATAAGGATTATGATTCAGCCACGTTTTTCATCTACTGTGATCATCTTCCTTCCATTATGTGTACATTCCTTTAGCTAAAATTTGAATTTATTATAATCATCAAAGTTTTCATTGGTCCGACCCTGATTCGAACAGGGTCACATCCCTTTTCTGGAGAAAAAGAAATTAAAAAGCAGACAGAATTTTCTCTTCTTATCATATTTGTTCTCTCCTGCTAGGCTGTGTGCGTTTATATATAAAACTGTTTTCAAGAACTTTTCAATCTCCTTTATTGACTGACCACACACGCACCCTCTCTCCCTCCCTCCCTCTTTCTGGTAGAGTTTCCAGAGGGTCTTAGGGGAGGCTTCGATGTGAACGCAGCAACGGTTTGACCATGCGGCGTCACATGATGATCTTATATCCAGGAGGAGAGATCTACAACCAGTGATGATCGAGTGATTATCGATAGTTGCTTCATACCCATCACCAGAGGTTATAAGATATAGCTTCATGCACAGCGGGCCACATGTTAATGAGGTCGATGATGATCATCCTCGCCTTGTTCACTCTTCTGCTGCTGGTGCTTCCGCTGGTGTTGCCACCGCTGCCCCCACCGCCGCTGATGCTCCTCTTTGTGCCAGTCCTGATCATGTCCCTCCTCATTATGCTCGCCTTCTCGCCGGCCGGAGATCTGAACGTTCCATTGGCAACAGCTTGAGCTCAAGACGATGACGATGACAACCACAGCAGCGATCAAGTTTTGGTGTAAGGTTTGTTTAATTAGATCGTGAAATTTCGGTATGGTAAGATCATACTGTACATGCATGTCGGTATGTAGTAATCAGTCATGACAGAGACAAAATATTCTAGAATTATCAATTTGTTTAGAGCTTTTCTTTCGATATCTTTCCCGTTTGAGTGCTGGGGGTTGAAAGATCTGAGGGATGCATGCATTTTTTAGTTTCAACATGTTCAAGTATTTGAATCTTTTATTGAAAAATGTTCATCAGATATATGCATCGAGCTGAAAGTTCCTTTTCTTACTTGGAAAAACTAACAGTTTTTGCGAAAATTACGAAGGGGGTTTCTTTTAAGGGTTTTTGTTTTGCTGACAGTGGGAAATCATTCTGCGAGGAAATTTAGTGTCTACGATGGATCGATGCATTCTAGGATCTTCTTTCTTTGCTTTTCATTGAAAGAATATATGAGCTTTTCTTTCTTCCACACTCCTACATCAAAAAGAGACGCGAAAAAATAAAAAAACTTCTCGAGTTCCTCCACTTTCACGCCAAGAATGAGCACTGGCGTGCCTTGGAACAATATCTGAGAACACATCAATTGGCAAACATGGATTAAGATTACAGAAAAATAAAATCAGAAAGGGAAAAATGAACGAAACTAATAAAGACCCATAGGAAAGGAACAAATCGATTAGTACAAGGTCATTGGTCGAAGAAGAAGAATCGATCAGAAGAAGAGACGGAGCGCACCAGGTCGGACCCAGCAAGTGGGAGTTGCTTTTTTTTTTTTTTGGTTTACAGCCGGCAGCCAGCGACGTAAACCTGGAGCAACGCTAGCGCACGACCCATCACCACGACATCGCACTTAAGACCACTAATAAACTGCGCAATATGCAACCTTGGGGGTTTGAACTCTCGCCCTTCCGCAAAGAGGGTCTGAGCGCATACCAACGCAAAGAAAATCTGACAGGTGGACAAGTGGTGGCATGCCTTGAATTTGAAGAATTGCTATAACTATGGACGACAGATTCATCTGTATACTTTGCTCAAAGTCATAGGTATCGGTGGACTAAGCAACGCCATTGTTCTTGCTTCGTTTTTGGCGGTTTCCAGGTCAAAAGAAAAAAGACATAATAATGTAAAAAGAAGCTTCATGTTTCGTACGTACCCATACTTTCATAGCTGTAGAAAGTAGACCTCTCAGCGCTAGATAATCTTTCCTTGACGGGCTTTTAATCTACCACTCAGCAGAGAAAACCTAATCGAGGCGTTCTCATGTTTTTCCCGTATTGGGTCTTCTCTCTTTGGCACCGTTTAAGTCCCCTTCATTCATGTTTATTCAAGAGAAGAAAGGGTACCCTTGATTTATGGTGCTTGGTCTTCATTTTGCAGCATAGTTTATATAAACGTTAGCATGAATTGCTTGGTGGATTCCAGTGCGTATGTGGATTGTGGGGAAGGATAGGGCCTGTATGTGGGTTTTAATTTTGACATTATTCATAACGGTGGTTGAAGCTTTCCCCTACGTACGATTAAAGGCTTTCTATAGCACCCATTTTCTTGCTGGTTCTGCACTTTCCCTAGAAGGTTAGGTTATTAATTGCCTGGCATATGACATTGTTTATTTATAGTCATTCGAGGCTAGGCTTGAAGCACAAAATAATATAGAGTTTGGCGAGCCATATGCATCAGAAACAATGAAACATAAGCATTGCAATGTATCTGGAGTAGATCAGTACACTGAAACTAACATTTAAGCTTTATGTTTTATTATATAAGCGGGGGTTGATAGGTACCGCTGATCCTTTTTGGACCTAGCTATGAAGTATTATACTAAAAGAGAAAAATGAGGAAGTATGTGGGTCTATCGCTAAGAAAGAGGGTTGGAAACGTATGCAATAAAGGATACACAGAGATGGTACCTCCCCAATATGGCCCATGGATCTGCAACTCGAATTTCTTTATCAAGTATAGATGATTCGGCCTTTGCACGATTAAGGGTTTGCTTGGTACAGTAACATAGTTTTTCAATGTACTTTTTGCTTGGTAGTTGGTAGTGAAATATATAATTTGGTTCAATGCTGAGAAGGTGGGTTTTCCACCGACTTTCGGATTACTCGTTGCTCGTTATTCATTTTTGGCACCCATTTCAGTGATTTGTCTACTTTTCGTTGGCTAGCTCAGTAAGTGGAAGACTAGAGGTTGGAGGGAATGATGGATGATGCTAAGGAAGTTTTCTTAAACCAGAACTGTAAAGCTTCGCTTATGGGTGAGCACTTGAGTTGTTTCCCAGTTAAAAGGATTGAATCAAGAGAAGAGTCTTCATTAGCTTCGCCATTTCGCGTCATGGGTAATGACAGGAATCATCTTTGTACTTCATACATGTGTGAGATTTAGCAAAATCGCGCATCTATACGGCATGTTATACGTCCCTTCTTTTTGAGACATATTGCGCCAACTTCGTGTACTCGAATGAATCTATAATTCAAACCAAAGCAATATATGGGGAAAGCCGGTCTGTCCATTGTGATATGTTTGTAATTGGTATGCAATTTTTTCTATCTGGATGGACCTATCACGTGATTTCCACTTTGCGTAACAACTCCTTTAGGGTTTCAATCAGTCGCTTCCCCATTTTTTCTGTAATTTTCTTTGGAGTTTGGATAAACATTTATCTCTTTTAATTAGTAATATCCTACCATACATTATCTTACCAGAGAAGGCATTAGAGGAGCTTGGGCCTTTTTTTTAAATATGCACACATGGAAATATGCAAACTTGAAAGGGTGTGTATGTTTTGAGGATTACTTCATAATAAAGAAAACTGCTAACTATTTTTTAGAAAAATATTTTTCACTTTTTCAGATTAGAGACTTTATTTTCCTAACTTTAAACATGCATATTTTCTTTGACCGTAAATATATTTCCATTGATTGATTATTTTCAGCAAATCAAATAAGCGAGAGTCTTGAAAACTAATGAGTAGAAAAAAAAAATTCTTTCACTCAAACTAAAACACCCTAAACATTGATTGCAAGAGTTGTGAGAAGACATTGGAATTTTATTCAGAAAAAAGATAACAACCAAGAACAAAATGGAAAGGAAAATGCTATTAAGGCTCTCTTTATTTTGCTGAAAACTTAAATTTGAAAAAAAAATTGATTATATCACTTAAAAAATTAGTCAACGATAAATATTTTCATTGTCGATAATGATTTATGATAAATTATTTTTGTGGATAATGAAATTATTTATTTATTCATTCATTTTTCTAAGCAATACAAACGATCATTTTTGAAAAATATTTTCTAGATCTTAAATTTTTCGTGAAACAAACACACCCTAAACTCCATTAACAATTGGAATATTGATCAACAAGTGCAACTACATAAGAATAAATTCTCTTTATCATTTACATTTAAGTTACTTGTCAATTCTCTTACAGGGATTAGCAAATCATGGGGAAAATTGTTGAAAAAATCTTGAACATGTTGCAATTTTACCAATTCAGCCTCAAATCTTTCGTAAACCTTTTCAAGTTTTGCCAATTAAATCTATTTGGGTAATTTTGGCCGAAAATAGCGGACATGACAATTCAATCAGCTCTTTGACATGGGCAAACTTTAATGACCTTTCGATTTTTTTTTCATTTTCCTTTTATTTTCTTTCTTTTTCTTTTTCTTTTTCATTTTTGGGACAAGTGCTACAAAAGTCCTAAAACTTGTCACAAAAATGCAATTAAGATTAAAACTTGCAAAAAGTGCAATCAAGTCTTAAAACTTGTCAAATTGTTTCAATCGAGTCCTAAAACTAACACCCTTAGCCTTTCCGTTGACGTGGCATTTTAAATAATTTTTTATTTTCCACATGAATTTTTTAATTATTTTTATTCATTTTTTAGAAATAAAAATTATATTTAAAAACTAAAAAAATTAGATTTATTCATTTTATCTTATTTTCATCAAAAAATAAAAAGAAAAGTTAAAATTATTATTTTTAAAAATTGTTTTGAAAAAAAATCAGCGGCTCCTCTCCCCCACCTTCGCCGCGCCTCCGCCCATCGTCGGATGGGCCGGGGCGACGCTCGCTAGGCCCCCGTGAGGGTCGGCGAAGAAAGGGCGGGCGATGGCCGCAAGCCCCCCGCAAGGGCTAGTGGGCCCAACCGGGCACCCTCGCTCAAGCTTGGTGAGGATGCCCCGATCCTTGCCCGGGCGGGCAAGGGTTGCCAACCTCACCCGGGGGCGGCGACGATCGCTGGCCCTCACCTAGGGCTGGCAAGGTCTCACCCTAGCCAGGCAAGGGCCGGCCACCCTCGCCGGGGCGGTGAGTCACTCAACCCATCCGGCGATGGACGGTGGCGGGGAGAGGAGCCGTTGATTTTTTTTTTGAAACAATCTTTAAAAATAAATAGTTTAACTTTTCTTTTTAGTTTTTGATGAAAATAAGATAAAATGAATAAATCTAATTTTTTATTTTTTAAATCTAATTTTTTAAAAATGAATAAAAATAATTAAAAAATCAACGTGGAAAATAACAAATTATTTAAAATGCCACGTCAGCATTTTTAACGGAAAATGCTAATGGTGTTAACTTTAGGACTCGATTGAAATAATTTGACAAATTTTAGGACTTGATTGCACTTTTTGCAAGTTTTAGGACTCAATTGCATTTTCGTGACAAGTTTTAGGACTTTTGCCGCACTTATCCCTTTATTTTTTGGTTCAAAGTGCGACAAGGCCAGCAACCTTCGCTGGCCACTTGTCGAGGGTGGCCTCTAGTTGAGGGCCACGAAGCCCTCAATGCTACCAATGAACGCTTATGAGCCCTTACCAAATATTACGAGACAAGCGTGTGGCAATCCTCGCTTAGGCCCTCATCAGCCATAGCGAGGGCAAGCTAGGGTGTGGGGGCTCTCGCCCAAGGGTCAACAAGGGTTGCTGACCCTCAGTCAATGGTCAGCAAAGGTCATCAACCCTCAACTAGTGCCAACATCCCACCATGGTCATGCAAATGCGACATTCCCAAGTAGTGTCGTCGACCCCATTCATTTATTATTGCGCAAGCGGAACGTATTATAAAACCCCTGACAATGAAATACGGGATAGAAAAGCAGGAAGCAAAACCACAACATAACACTTTCATAATTCAACAAATTACAAAAAGTCTACAGCCAAAAGTCTACAAAAGACCGGCTCTTAAAAGGAACCGTACGACCTACAAGTCGGACACATCCTCCAATCCTTATGACTTCACATCCGCAACTCCTCAAAGCCAACCAAAGCTATACGGTCGTTGGGACCTGAAATTTTAATCCCACAACCGGGATGAGACGATGTCTAAAGTTCAACCCCTAAACCCCTATTAGAAAGAAAATACACCCCGGGTGGCCTAGCCACATCACACACGGGTAAGACTTACCTCGCCTCGGTTCCTTCCCGCAGTTAGCGCAATTCAAATCACTAAGATAGTAATATGAACTTAAACAACCGGAACGCATTCTCTTTCATATAACCAACAACCGCGGGGGTCCCGATTATAAGACTAAATCGTTATGACACGTCCCATTCCATGCCACAATTCGTCCCATAATCCGACACATCAATAACACTCAACATGCATTCCAATTGGTATTCACTGCCACACAAGGGCATAGCCTACTCGCAGTTCGGCTTCTCGGCATATTAATCGCCTCCCCATAAACAAGACATCGACGGCGTTCCGAAGGAGCATGGGCCCAGAATCAACTGCGACCCGCATCCACCGCGTGGGCATCCCATATAGGGGCAAATCCGGCTCAACAGCCCAGGACGATTCTTCTTAGTTATCACACAGCCAAAGCATACTTGGCCCCAAGACACTTTATATTTCAATCAGTGCTTCCACTTAAAATAGTGATCCCGGCCATTTTTCTTCATATTAAAAATATTCCAGAAATTACTCACATACGTGGGGACACGCTAATTTCAAATCAAAAAGCCAATATCTCACTTTTTCAAACCCCACTATTTAATATAATCATTAAAATCAAATTTTTGCATCAAAGCCCAACACTTGGATTTTTATGAATAAAATCCATATTTATCACAATCAACACTCAATTTGCCACACCCATTCATCAAATTCAAATTCTAAATGCACAGCAACGATCATCACGAAATTCTGAGAAATTAAGGTTCCAAAATAATTTTCAGAATTTATTAAATAATTAAATTTATTCCGAATATTAATTAAATAATAATATCCCTATCTTTCACGATCCACACTCAATTCATAATATCCAATTATCAATTTCAAAATCTGACTATATAGCAGCGAATGACACGAAATTTTGAGAATTTAGGGTCCCGACAAAATTTTCGGAATTTAATAAAAAATTAATTTTATTCCGAAATTAATTAAATAATAATATTTTAATAATTTCGAATAATAATATATTATTTAATTATTTAATGATTTCGGAATATTTAAATAAATCAAAAGTAAATTCATTTATGTCAAATCAAGGCTTATTTTAAATAAACCTACTTACCCTTAATTAAGCACACTTTAAATTAAACCACCACCTTAATCAAATCAACTCTTAATTAATCTAAACTAACAACCTAATAATACTTAACATTAACTAAACCTCCCTAAGCATAATTAACACTCTAAGCGAGGTTTATTGAGTTAAACTCACCGGATTAGCGAGCCGAGCGAACCAAAACGACGAGGACGGCGCGAGGATCGACTTTCCTTAAGGCGGGCTGAGCATCTGAGCTCGAGAAGACGGCCAAAATGGGCCAAATAGGTGCTGCCATACCCATTTTCTAGCTGCTGATTTGGGGTCGAAGAGGGAAGATCCGAGCCTAATCGGGCGGAGGAACGGGAGGGAGAGGGGCGGTAGCTCGGGCGGCCAACGGCGCGGGGTCTCACGGTGGCTAAAGGCGGCGGAGGGAGCTCCGGCGATTCCCCGCACAAGCTAGACAACAGCTCGAGATGTCGGCCAAACTAGGGACGACGCGGCTAAAGGCGGAGATGCGTAGGCGGCACTCGACGGCGACGACTTTAGCTCCGGTTGCTTGCTGCGGCGGCGAGCTCGGTTGGTCCCGGTCAACTACAGCACGAGATCTCAGATCTGCTGGGGAAATGGGGCGAGGCGAGCGGCGAGCTGGTCGGTTGCGCAAGAGAGCGGGATGATGATGGCGCGGCCGGCAAGCAGCTTGGCGGCGACGACGACGAGTGGACGGGCAAAGGCATGAGGTTCGGGCGGCTTCTCCGGCTTCGCTGGTTGCTGGGTTTCAAACGGCAAGAAGAAATCGGGGAGAGAGGGAGCCAACGGGAGGAGGAAGAAGAGAGGGAGGAGAGAGAAGGAGGGGGGGCCCTTCTCTTTTTCTTTTTCTTTAATCCACAAAAAGGCCCACCATGACCTCATGCATGACATCACACTCCACTATCTCCCACAACCTTATTCCAATAGGTCCATTTTATTTTTCCGCCGGGGCATGAAACTTTGTACATCAATTCCTTCAATTCCAAGCGATTCTCTCCCAATTGAATTAAATTGAAGTCCATAAAATTAATCCAATGTCACCACACTTCAATTCACATCTTCATTTATCCGTAGAGCCAACTTAAGTCCCAAAAGCAAGACTAAAGGCGAGCTTACTAATTTATCGAGCCAAAATAGCCATTATCTGATTTAATTTCTGAAAAACTCTGATTACATGAAAAATCTTCTAAAGATACACACCCAGACTTTCAATTTCTGAATTCGATCTCAATTCCACGGTTAATTTCACTTTGGCACGATACTAGCGTGGCCCAACCTACCGGGTAGCCTTTAGAAATTTTCATGCATTTAATCTGTGGTTAATCATCTCAAGCCACAATGTACATCTTTGAAACATTGGCGACTTTCGATTGTCGAGGTAATCTCAAGATTTCAAATACAAACACAGAGTACCCAATCGATAGAAAAGTCAGTCTAGTGTCGATTGACACGAATTGTGCGATCTGGTGGAATCACCCACACCTGATCACATGCCTATGTCGAGTCGACCTATCTTCGATCTCTAATCGATTTTAATTGTGCCGTAATGACCCTTGCAGACTAGCTCAGTCGAAAGGTCGCTTCCTGGTCAAATTCTCGAATCTAATGCATTAGAAACTCTTAACAGCTTCATCTGATAGACTACTTTCCACATGAGTGGCCAACTCAAGGAAAAGAACTATATGCGTGCCAAAAAAATGCCCGTCTCAATTTATTGAAAATAGAATCGGAAAATCGGGATGTCACATAAGGGCCCTTTGAACCAAGAAAGAAAAGAAAAGAAAAGTATTATAAAATTCAAAAAAATTTAAAAATGTTTACGTGAGCGCTAGCCATGTTACTTAGGACGGCCATATTTATGTCAATGATTTTTTTATTAAAATTAACCAGATAGATTCAAAGGGCGAATCTGCTAGTAAATACTCAAAAAAATTACTTGAAAAAGACAAGCTTTCTTCAAATGCATTGTCCAAAAAATGATTATTATCAACTATAGCAAAGAAAGGGTGGTGGATTTCTCATAGTTGGTGCTGCCGCGCATGCAGCTATTTTTATGGTAAGAGATTATGGTCCAACTACTTGATACAATGATATGTTTGATCATGTCCTTAGGTATTGCGATGCAATCATATCACATCTCAACTGTGTATGTATATTTTTAGGCTTTCACAATTTTGGTTTGTAGATTCATAATGATACCATGAGCGCTTTAGGGCAACCCCACGATATGTTTTTTGATACTGCTCTTCACATTTAGTCTTGGAGACTTCTTGGTTTATTGTGTGATTGCTTTAGGTTTACATACAACTACGTTGATCTTAATAAAAGGTGCTTTAGTTGCACGTGGTTCAAAGTTAATGCCAAATAAAAAGGATTTTGGGTTATAGTTTTCCTTGCGATGGTCCAGATGACACAGCACTTGTGATATTTTCGCTTGGGATGCATTTTGTTTGGAAGTTTTCTAGATGTTAAATACCATTGGGTGGGTTACTTTTTATTGACGTTGGAACCACATCACATTATAGTTAAAGTTTCACAATTTAATGAATCTTCCACTTATTTGATGGGATGGTTAAGAGATTATCTATTCCAATTTGATCCAAAAAGATTTCAAATTCAAATTATAGAATTTGATTTGGCTTTTTTTTAGTTAGTTATACTATGTTAACTAAAATTAAAATATATAGAATAGTATGGTATATATAGAATATGTCTTTTTATTTGAAACAAATTATGAAAAGACTTAGGACTTAATTGGCAAAATTAAAATGTTTAGGGCTAAATTAGATAGGTTGAGAACTTTTTGGACAACTATAACAAACATAAAGGCTTGACAAATTACTTTAGGGTTTAGAATAACTTAAGAGTTGAAGTGAAAGATATTGACACATGTAAATTAATTTTGCGTAGTGGTTGAAGCCTATTCCTACATGATGTCCTCTATGCTTCAGATATTCGATGGAACTTGGTATTCGTAGTTATTATTCTTAGCCTAAGTTATGTATTGATATTTTGTTTAGAACAGTTTATTATGGTTATTGTCATGTATTGAATGGTTTTATGGTGTTAGACATTGACTATGATTTGTACAATATTAATGTTGATAGTTGTTTTTCTTTAATTGCATCTTCTAATAATATTGAGATTGATACAAGTACTTGGCATGTTAGATTAGGTCACATTAGGTTACAAAGAATGCAAATGTGAGATAGAGAATGCCTTTTAGGATCACTCGCTAATGTTGATCTACCCATATGTTAATATTGTTTAGCGAGAAAAGCAACTAGAAAACCATTCGGTAAAGGAACTAGAGCCTCTATTGGCCCTCGAAACTTCTAGCCCATTATTGATCGATGTCCTTGTTGGGTCAAGGAGGACATGAACAATGCTTTAACAGCAAAAGTTATCTTACAAGAGGTTAAAGAAGCTGTCTTCTAGTTAGGAGTAGTGAAAGCATTGGAGCTTAATGGAATGATTGGACAATTTTTTTAGCATCATTAGCCGGAGATTCACATGGATATTTTGAAATTGCTAGATGATTTTGTGGGATCAGGCTGTTTAGACCTAAACATAAATAAAACCTAATTTCACTCATTCCAAAAGTTCAAAACTCGAAAAGATTGGATTAGTATCTTCCATAAGCCTATGCAACTTTGCATACAAGATTATCTTGAAGGTTTTAGTTAATTGCCTACGTCTACAGGGAGATCCAGCAACAAATAATTCACTATAATACGGGGAGAGCCAGCAACAAATAATTCACTATAATTAAATAATCAAAGTTTGCAATCGTTCATACAATCAAGTGTTTCTTATACCTAGATTTAATCTTAAACCCAAAGTGTTTACAAATAAATAACTCACTTGGACGTAAACTCACGGCACAAAATTACCGCACGTTCAAGCTCAAGCAAAATGCTCTTAAGTATGCTGCAAACAAGAATTCGTATGCTTGTTCTTGTTTCGTACGGCTCAATGTTCTTCATTTTTCTCATGCGCGGCGCTCCCCAACATTTTGCGGCTCTTTAGGTTTTCCTTTTTTATGTGTGGCTGCTCATAAAGAAAAGAACCCATGCCTTATATATATTGTGCTCAGAAGTCAACAACTTGACTCTGGGACCGTGTATAACCTTCAGGGATCCAGCTCCTACAGATAAAAGAAGAAACCTTTGCTATAAGGAGTCCAACAAAAGAAGAACCTCATCCAATTTGAAATCTGCTTGGGAAATATTTATCAACAAGTTTGGCTAACAAATCATTATCCGAATTCAAACTCAAGACTTAATTTAACAATTCTTTACTTTGACTCAACATTTAAAGTCAAGTTATAGTGCTCATCATCTATGCTACTCTTCCAACGCCTTGACAGGTGCTCACTCTCCATAGACGCCAATCAATGGATCTTTGGGATGGGGTTTGCTTCATGAGATTTTGTGCAGGTTGGAATAGAAGTTGGTCACTTTTCTTCTTTCTCGAATGTGTGTGGGCCATTGTATCCAAGAAAAAATTATCCAAAAAAATTATAAATCTGTTACACTTTAATTAATTTAATCCTAAATCTTTTAATTAAGCTAATTGAGTTATAAACATTTCCATGTTTTGCCTGTTAAATCTATTCAATCAATTTTGATCAAAAATCACTAACATAGACGCTAACTGTGATTATTTTACTTGACATGATTGGCGATAACATGAACGCCGATTCTTAACAATAAAAAAAAGATAAAAAAATTTAAAAAATGTTAAAAAATATTAAAATTATTAAAATTATTAAAAATTGTCATCTCATAAATTTTAATTTTCATGTGACAACCCATTTTGCCTCTCTTCCCTCCTTTAGGAGCTAGTTCCCAATCCGGTATGCTTATTCTTACCTGAAATTTTAATCCCACAACCGGGATGAGACGATGCTAAATACATGTCATTTTGCAAATCAATCATTGCTCTCAATTACCCTATAAGAAGGTTTTTGGCAATTATAACTTTTATTGTATTGAGCACGACCTCTAAAAATAGTTGGTAAATTTAAAGGCTCTAGCATTGACTAATAATTTTGATGTGACAACCCATTTTGCCTCTCTTCCCTCCTTTCCCACATGGATTGAAAGTCAACAACTTATAATAGGAGTGATCGGTTCAATCCAATCCATGTCCGATTCCCGATTGAGTTCAAATAAGAGAATGTATCCGAACTCGGCCTATTAATGCCAAATTGGCCATTTTCGATTTAATTGCTGAAAAAACTCGAAATGAAAAATCTTCCGAAGAAGAAATGATTTGGACAACACAGATCTCAAAGAAGATTATAGACATGATCATCTCAAGCCACAATGTACATCTTTGTGGCGGGACGAGGTAAAGGAAAAGATCAAAAGAGTCGGAGGAGGAGAATCACCACACTCGATATGGCAAGACATTTAAAAATAGGTCGAAAGAAAAATAAAAAGCAATCAATCTAGTTTTTGGTTCAAGGGAAGGAACTATGGGCGTGCCAACGAAATGCCCATATCAATTTATTGAAAATAGAATTGGAAAATCGGGATGTCACAGAATGTCTCAAACTCAATGAGAGGTGAAAGAAACCTAGAGAAAGGGAAACATAGAAAGAAGAGTATAAACATGAGTGTCGTGGGGCAAAAGGAAAAGATCGAAAGAGATAAGGAGGCATGGTAAGACATTTAAAAAATAGGTAAAAATAAAAAGCCGATTCCACAAAACTAGGAACCGAACCGAGACTTTTGAAAACTAGATCAAACCAGCTAGTTTAGTCTAGTTTGGGCAATCGAGAAGCAATTATAATGGCTTTGAGATTAAAATCATAGATGGGTACAATTTTTTTTTTTCTTATTCTAATTCTCAATTTATTATCAAACTTTTGTCATGTCTCTTTATAGAGCATGGAGGTCAAACCCCACATTTGAAACTAAATGCATCCACCTCTTATTTCTCATACAAGAAGAATGGCTACTAGTTAATAATTGAAATGTTAAAAAAAAAAAAAAATAAATAGAAGCCAAAAGGAGAGGAAAAGTTTGACCTAAAAAGCCGTAAAACCGACATTTTTATGTCCTTCCAAATCTTATCACTTACTGCATGGAAGTTGATTAAGATGATTAAGATGTGGTTTGCTTTATGAGATTTGTGGGGGTTGGAACAGAAGTTGATCACTTTTCTTCTTTCTCGGATGTGTGCTTGTCCCAATCAATGGACCACTGTATCCAATGAAAAATTATCCAAAAAAATTATAAATCTGTTACCCTTTAATTTATTTAATCTTGAATCTTTTAATTATGCTAATTGAATTATAAACATTTACACGTTTTGCTTGTTAAATTTATTCGATCAATTTTAATTGAAAATAACTAATGTGGACATTAGCTGTGATCATTTTACTTGACATGATAGGCACTATCATAACCGCCGGTCCTTAACAATAAAAAAAAATTTAAAAAATTTAAAAAATGTTAAGAAATATTAAAATATTATTGAAAATCATCATCTCATAAATTTTGTTCCCTTATTCTTGGTAACTTAGCTAAATGATTATAACTTTTCTTGTACAGTTGGGAAATTTAAAGGCTCTAGCATTGACTAATAATTTCATGTGACAACCCATTTTGCCCTTCTTCCCTCCTTCCCCACATGGATTGAAAGTCAGCAAGTAACAATAGGAGCGATTGGTTCCTAATCAGTCTGGTTCCCGATTGAGTTCAAATGAGAGAATGTCTCGAACTCAATGAGAGGTGAAAGAAACCCAGAGAAAGGGAAACACAAAAAGAAGAGTATAGACATGAGTGTTGTGGGGCGAAAGGAAACTGGAAAAGATTGAAAGAGGAGAGGAGGCATGGTAAGACATTTAAAAAATAGATAAAAATAAAAAGCAATCAGTTTTGTTTGGTTTGGTTCCCCTTTGGAACCGTAAACCGAACTGCCCGGACACCAATTCCACTTTTTGAAACTAGTAACCAAACCAACACTTCTGAAAACTGGATCAAACCAGCTAGTTTATTCTAGTTTAGGCAATTGGGAACCAATTATAATGGCTTTGAGATTAAAATCACAAATGGGTACAAGTTTTTTTTTTTTTTTTTGTCTTTCCTAGCTCTCAATTCATTATCAAACGTTTGTCACGTCTCTTTATAGAACATAAGGGTCAAATTCACACCTGAAATTAAATGTGTCAACCTCTTATTTCTTATATGAGAAGAGTGGCTACTAGTTACTAATTAAAATGTTTTTAAAAAAAAAATAGAGGCCAAAAGGAGAGGAAAGGTTTGACCTAAAATGCCGTAAAGACAGATATTTTTATGTCCTTCCAAATCTTATCATTCCTGCACGGAAGTTGTTGATCCATGGTTTCTTCCCAAAGTGCCAAACGCAATGCATCATGCACAACCTCTCAACAACCGTTCGATTGAAAACAGAGTAAATCTCGTCTGCCGATTGTCAAGGTTTTCATGTGGGTTGCGTCATTTTATGTAAAAACATTACAAAGAGTCATGACCCAATAACCCGTCTGTTGAGGTACTGTAAAATTGCCGTTCCTCAATCACACGTAAAATTCACAAAATCGGCCGAGATATTAATACGTAAAGCTTATACATCTATGTCTTGAGTTTGAGCATTAACCGACAGACTTGATTAAATAAATATCCAAATAGCAAATAAAGGAATTTTCGTTCTCTCCTTCAGTAGAGAGCACGAGTCAAGCAAGAAAAGGACGCGCAGTAGCTTTCCTATTTGAGCACGCCACAAAAAGAAATATCTCGAAGCTGCACAGAGCGTTTCGTGTGGGCGGCACGATGAGGAGCTCTAAAAACGAGAATTTTGTGCACTGAGTTTTACATGTAATGAATTGTTTATTTGTAAATATTTGGGTTTAGAGATAATCTAGATGTGAAAAATTGTGGGTGATTGTGACTCTAATGCCCTTATTATATTAGATTACTTAATGCTGACTCTCTCGTGACGTAAGTATTGACAATCGGATTGAACTACATAAATCATTTGTATCCTTTATTGTTCTTGTTCATTTTTCTGGTATTTTTGTATTGACGTAATTTGCAAAACTGTTCCCTAAACATTTTAATGTTATCAATCAAGTCATAAAATTTTTCACAATTTACTAATTGAGTCCATTGAATCATTTTTTTTAATGGAAATTACTAATGTAGACCCGTGTCTACATTTTTTTTATAATATTTAAATAGTTGCTGAATTTTTTATGATTTTTCTTTTTTTTTTTTTTTTTTTTTTTTTTTTGAGAGTGATGGCCAACAAGGATCGTCATACCCTTGCCCGAGGCAAGCGAGATCTAGCGAGAGTGTCACAGACCACACCCAGGCTCTCAACAGCCACAACAAGTTCATCGAGGCCACCAAGCCGTCGCCTAGTGGCTGGTGAGGACGTTGTAGCCCTTGTGCAACGCTAGCAAGAACTTTTTGCTCGCAATCTTTACCAAAATCACCGCATAACAATTCTGAAAATTTAGATTCTTTTTAATTTTCTGCACTAGAGATTCTTTATTTTTTGTGTCAATTAGAATTGTAACATCGAGCCTTTCTTGAGCCACCAAGGCTCTCAAAGATTGAACTATCAGAGGTGTACTCTGGTGGCTTATTAGGGCTATCCATTAAAGCCCATTCCTTTGCACCTTTCATAACATTTATGGGAGTTTCAAGTAATTAACTGTCACCAAGGGAGCTAGAGCTACTCCCCTGTGCAACGTAAGGAGTGTACCTTCTCATCTTCTTTGTCTCTATAGCATTAGGCCCTTTGCTTCTTTTCTTGAAGGACCCCGTGACACTCAGTTCGGTTTGAGAAGAATCCAAAATCAACAATTGGGTACCTTCATCATCTCTTCTCCGAGAGACTAATTACCGGTCTCTTTTTGTTCTTCTGAAAGTGGGGAAATTTGGGTATTGGGTCAAAGCAGACGTACGTGAGGTTAGCCCATTTGGAAAGTGTTATGTGGAAAAAGAAATCCCTATTCAGAAGAGGATGAAATAATCCTAGACACATGCTGCCTAAAGACAATAGCACTCTAGTGATATCTCGGCCATTGGAATATATGGTCCAACCTCGATGACTGGTTTTATGAGATTAGTTCTATGGACTTAGATCAGGCTACCCCTGATGTTCTCAGGACCAAGTCATCAAACAAGGTTGGTTTACCCAAATTGATCACTTCATCACGTTATTGTAGACATGCAAGTCCAATTCAAGGGTTGGGCTTTGTAAGAGACAATTTCACATCGACAGGAATCATAAAAATTGCAATTTCTATGTAGACGGACACAACACAAATGGTTGAATATATACTAGTCCATAACACTTAGATGCTTCATAAGTTGAAACATACATATCACGAGTCTAGAAAATTATTGTAAATTACAAAGAGGTTTTTCTCTGTGTAAGTAGAGAATTTATCTACCAAATGGGCTAGCCTTATTATGAGCCTAAATTGAATTACAACAACAATTGTCTTGTTGATAAGCGATTTTCTCGGTCCTACCATACTTGATTGAACTTTTGAAGGACTGAACCCAGCTGCATGCTACAAAGCAATAGGAGCCTCCTAGGCTTGATTTGAGAGAACCCTCCAATACTTGAGTTAATGGATGAGAGGGAGAGGGAGAGGGAGAGGGAGGAGGGAGAGCCCCTCTTCCCAAGACTTAGGGGTTGGGGTTTTGTGTTGGAGGGTGCAATCTCTCTTTGGGGTCACCCCTTGTGGGCTGAGCCACTGCTTTTCCATTTTAGTGTAGCTTGAGCCCATACTTGGAAGTGGAAAATTTCGCTACAACATGTCCTGTCTTTCTCAAAAGACAAAAGTCTATTTTTAGTTCCCAAATCAACTTATTTTATTCCTCTAATTGAGTCCTTGAAAATGCATGAATTTTCTAATCAAGTCTCATAATAGACTTCAAATCTAGGTAATTGAACCCGATGTATCTATTGGAATTACTAATATTTGTTTAATTGAGGCTGATATATCCATCTAATAGCATCTTATCAGTTTTGATTGATCAAATTTGAAACCAAAAAAACTTGATTATCATTAGGATTGTAAGATTGTTACGATCTCTATTTCGATTTTGATAATCATGGAATGTAATAATCCATTATACAGCTCCTCTGTGACTACACTCGTTGCCTCATATGTTGGGAAAGTCTTGGGCAAAAGGAAATAGAGTATGCTTCATGGAATGTAAGGTGTATTTCATATTATTTGGACAAGTGACATGCTGTTTGACATGCTTAGTGTTTTCCATTTTAAAATAATTGGCACCTACGTAAGATGGCGATCTCCACAAAAGTTGTAAAAACTATACTTGACTTGTTTATTTTTTATTTTTAATTTGAGAAACTATTAATAAATTGAAAATTTAGTAAAAACTCAAAGGAACATTTACAATCAATTCATCGTAATTTTTGCAAGGAAAACCGCATAAATTCAACACAATGAGATTTTTAGATATCAAAGAAAATATGATTCGCACAGTACATGAAAAAACATATATTTACTAACAAAATAAAAGAGTAAAATTTAATATTTCAACGCTATACTTGATCTGGCTATCCTGTAAGCAAACCCTCTCTTGTGTAGACGCAGACACTCCCCTCTCGATCGCAAGACCTCGTCTAAGTGCGGCAATAAATATCCCATCCCGACCTATGGATCATAGGGAAAACTCTTTTGATAATATTTGCGCACTATGCGAGAATATATAATCTCTAAGTCCCTAATTTGGCAATTGTCGTCCAAATCATCGAGGAAACCATAAATATACAAACTGAGAACTTAAAGTCGGAATCTTTTAATATTTGTGAGAACGGGATGGTGGTGACAATGAGAAGAAGAGACCTCTAACTCATAGAAAATTTGCGGATCTTCTTTTGAATTGGCCCAATGACCTCGGCCACTCATGTGGCCTTGGGCCTAATCATGGGACTCATTTTCTTCCACCCGGGCTAGTGCCCAGAAGCTAATGGGCTGTAGGCATGCCCCTTTTTCCTAATGGGCGTGGCCCAACACAGGCCCAATCGTGCGGTGCTTGGGTCGGCATAGCTGTTGGCCATTGCTATTCCCTAACGGTGTTTCCTATAAATGGAGAATTAACTTTGATGCATCCAAATACATCCGAACTATTTTTTTTTTCCAGCAAGAAAAGAAAAGAGCCCGAAAATTACGTCTTACTTTCCTGACAATACGTTATCTAATCTCATCCCTTAACAAATAAAAGAAGCAAACCTATATTGTTGGCCTATCTAATACATAGTCCACACATTAAAACCTATTCACATCTAGAAATGCTTGCTTTCTTACTCCACCCGAACCTACAACACACCCTTCCTCTTCTTCTAGCACTTTGGCACCACCACCGTCAATCATCCGTTCTTCATCTCCGCCTTTATCTCATCCAAGCCGTACAGGTTTGCGGGCAGGTCAATCTTACTGGAATAACTCCGCCCGCCCTCCTCGTCGCCCACTCCCCTGCCTTCAAGGGCAACTATGTTCTTGATCTAAATGTTGAGATTCCACGATCTTGTTCTGCAGTTATTATGTCCATGTTGTGTAGTGCATATCGCATGTGTGTTTGTTTTCCAGCAGCGAAACAACATGGAAGTGTAGGAAAGGAGTAGGAAGAGCAGAGAAGCTTTGCTAGCTTACTTCTATCTCTAAGGTTCTTAGAGAGATGGAGTAGAAAAGTCTTCTTTATCGTGTTCATTCTTTAAATGAGAATGCTGCTAATATGCAAATATAAATTAACAATGCTCTTATTTAGAGGTTGGGGTTGATCCTTGATTATCTCATACAATGAACGACTAAATGGGGTCGATGCTAAAGTAATGAGTTACACTATCCCAAAATTTTACCCAATAAAACTCCTTTGAACAAGGGAAATAACAAAAGAGATGGACTAATGGTTCTTTTGTAGCATAAAAACATTAGAAGTGTCAAAAGTTTAGTACGACATTCACTTTAATGCCAAAGGTTTCGTACGATGTTCACTTTTGCAATGAGTTGGCAAACTATATTGCAATTGATCTTTTGGTCAACAAGATTATTGTTCATTCATTTCCAAGTGAAGGAAAAGAAAAAGAAACACACACTAACTAGGATGTCATGGTCCTTATTTAAAAAAAAAAAAAAAACTTAGAATATAGATGAAATTTTTATTAGATCCATTGTCAATGTAAAATTTTCTACACTTTCTCTGTTGGATAGGACAATATGTGTGAAAATTCTTACGCCAATAGTGGATTTGATAATTATCCTTGTATTAATACAGAGTACCAGATTATACCTATGTATTATGCATTTCTCTCATTGATTAACATGCACTCCATCAAATTTGAGACGTACCTAAGATTTCAAAAAGAAATTAGCGGCTCCAAAAAAAAAAAAAAAAAAATCACATGATTGGACCAACAAAGAAATGCAAGAAAAAGTGTCAGAAAAGTCATAAGTCTATTACATTTATATCAATTTAGTTCTAAACATTTTAATGATACCAATTTAATCCTAAACCTTTTGATCTAGTGCCGATTCAATATTTTCGATTTCGATTTTTAATTTTTTTTCTTTCCTTTTTCTTTATTTTCTTCCTTTTGTTGGTAACTGGCTATTGACCATTGCGAGGTTGGCCTTGCCTAGGCCAGGCTCGCCGTTGCTTGCCACAAGCAACATATTCCCTCGCTAGATTTGGGAGGCCAACCCTTGCCCAAGCCAAGGCAATCATGCCAAGCATCACCTTTGCCTAGGCAACGCCCAAGGAGGCTGACCTAGCCTTAAGCAAGGGTTGGCCTCACTAGATTTGGCAAGGGAAGCCCTCACTGGGACTTGCCCTCAACTAGGCAAGGTTTGGCCTTTCTGGGGCTAGATTTGGTTGGGGCTTTCCCTCGCCAAGGCAAGCGATGGCAAGCATCATCCATGTGAGGCTAGCTCAATCATAGCCAATGGCCAGTGGCAGGCATTGGCAAAAGGTAGAAGAAGGAAAAAAAATGAAAGAAAAATTTTAAAAATAAAAACAAAAAGATAATAAAATATTATTAAAAATTATCAACGTTAGATTTGGGGTTGCCACGTAAGCCGACTAACATCCACGTCAGTAATATTCAACTAAAATTAATTGAAAAAACTAAATTGGCACTATGATAGGACTAGCTAGGATATGATATGAAATCCATGGATTTTGCTATATTCTATCAACTATTTGATAATTGCAAAATAAAGTCGAATACATTCACTATCATATCTTGTATATTATTTAGTGTAAATGACATATTAGTATAAATAAACCAAATATTTTCTAGAAAGAGATGATAAAAATCTCTTGGGATACTCTTGCCTACTTTATTTTTATTTGCTTATTTTATTTTATTTTCCTCTCTTTTTAATTAATTTTTTTATTTCTTTCTTCCCTTTCAATCATTCTCTAATAGAATTTTATTAAATAGAAAATTGTATAAATCTAACTAAAATACTAAAATACCTAAAATATGCAATAAATAGAAATATAATTCATATCTATTGAATTTATATTATAAAATAGAATTGAACTCGAAGATATAAATAAAAATAATATTAAATAAAAATAATTAAATTTTTATTTTTGGTTATTTTAAATTTCTTATATTAGAATTCAAATATTAATTATATTGAAATATAATTTTAATTTTGTTAATATAAGAAGTTTGTTATTCGAGAAAAATAACTTTCCTATTATCAATGTTATAAATCTTATTTAGCTTTATCCCACCTCCCCAAGGGAAAATTTTATCTAATTTATATTTTTCTTATATGCAACTTTATTCTATTTTGAGTAGGTACTATACGCATAACATTTATCCTATCTTGAATTTTATCCTCATTGTTAAATGCAAATACAATATGTTCATGACTTTTTTAACACTTTTCTTCATAAATGCACTTAACACCAAAATTGGTATTTTTCCTTTCATGAATATTCTTGATACTCTATAAAACGTTAGAGATATTTAGATATATTTTAAGAATATTTAAGATATCTCATCTGATTTTTTTATAGGTATTTTGATTATGCATATATAATTCGATTTCCTTAAATAGTCATACATTAAAGCTTATAAATAGATTCTCCATGTACTCTTTTCTACAAATCAAAATATACAGAAACTCCTCAAATCCTTTTTCTGTTTTACTCGCAACTTTTTTTATAAGAGTCTCCTTTCCTGAAGCAGTGTGTGTGCACCCCATCCTTCATGAGCACCCCGAACGTACAAGCTTATAGTTAACTATCAAGGATAATTATCCTTAGATTTGAAAAAATCTAGAGATTTAAGATATTGTTGACACCTCAATTTTTATTATGTTTATTTTATTAATTAAGTTTTTACTTATTTTGTCTTTTTCGAAATAATAAGCAAACAACAAAAAACCGAAAAAACAGAAAAAACAAGAGAAAACAGAAAAAAAAGCCCCTCCTCTTCCGGGCCTCCTCGGCCCATTTCCGCCTCAGCCCGGCCCATGTGCCCCTTGTCTTCTTCCTCCTTGGCTTCTCCCTTCACGCCTCTGCAACAAATGCGTAGAGAGCGGCAGCTAGGGTTTCGCGCGCGCGTAGGCCGGCCCGGTGACGGACGGGACGTGCCTTGAGCAAGCAAGTGGGCGGCCGAGGTGACGCCGGTTCGGCCGCACCAAGCCGGTCGGCACGGAGAATCGGCGCGGGAACCTCTTCTTCGACCGGACTCCTCGCCTATAAATAGGCCGGCACCACCTCCATTGAAGACGAACGAGATCACGAGAGAGAGAGAGGGGGAGCCAGATCGAGTCGCGGCCCTTGGACATCCCATTGAGAGACTTCAGGGGGGCCGAGAGCTCGCGGCCTCAGATCTGAGCCTCGCCGGAGGGAGAGTATAGAGGAGAGAGATTGAAGCCGCGAGCATTCAAGCTTCCCCCGAGAGACTTCAGGGGAGGCTCAACGCTCGCGAGCCCGGATCAACCGGAGGGAGCGGAGTTCGAGCACCCTCTACCGAATACTCGCCTTCGTCGCCCGTCTGGCTGCTGTACCCTTGGACGAAGACGTCCCGCCACCAACCGTCCGGGCGCCTCATCTCGCCGCCGTGCCACACTAACCAGTATCTCCCCCCCCCCCCAGAACAGGTAACGATCGGCTCTGCTCGTCTCCGTTGTCGTCACCGCTTTTCCGAGAAATCAGCAGCCGCCATCATCGTCGCCTCTATTCCCCCTCGAAACCCTAACCGCTGACCACCTCGTCGCCGCCGTCGTGCCATCCCCGGTGATGCCCCAGCTGATCCCGCCTCGGCGCCGTGGATCGTCGAACCCTAGGGCTCCGAAATCTGGGTTTGCGAAGAAAGACACGGATCGGATCCGGGTCGGGTAGGGTTTCGAGGAGCTGGTCGTCGGGTCGGGCTTGGATTACGAGTTGGGCGGATTTACTCGTGCGGGCCGTTGTAGGGGATGAGGCTCGGATTGGGCTCTTATCTCTAGCCCATCCGGGCCATGTCGTAGCCGAACCGGGTCGGTCCCACTCGGGAACCCGTCCGATTCGGTTTTTATAATATATAATGATATAAGAAATAAATAAATAAAAAAAGGGTGGAAAAATCCAGTCGGGCCCGTCCTCATTCGGATCGATGCCGGGTCACTCCAACCGCGGATCCGGCCCGGTCGGTTTTTTATATTATTTTTAATATAAAATAAATTTTTAAATAAATAAATAAATAATATTTTATTCAAATAAATAAATAAAAATCAAAAATGTTTTATTTTCAAAAAATATTTATAAAAAATGTTAAAAAATGTTTTATTTTCCAAAAAAATCGAAAAAAATAAAAAATAAATTATTTTCCAAAAATGTCAGAAAATATTTTAAAAAATATTTTATTTTCCAAAAAATGTCAAAAATCCAAAAAAGGCCAAAAATTAATGAAAAAGCCAAAAAATTCAGAAAATGCCAAAAAGACTTGTATTTTTCCAAAAAATCCAAAAAAGACCCAAAAAAATGTTTTTCTCCAAAAATGCATGAAAAACCCCTCGAACATCCAAAATGCGTGGAAAATCTCTCGAATATCCAAAAAGCCTCAAGGTTTAAACAATATTAGGTACCGAAAGGGCATTAGTGATTAACTAGTGTAATCAAGTCCTCGATCCTAAATTCTCTAGTTGCGCGGGAGTGAGTATTTCTCCGATACTTCGCTTGGGTTTCTAATCAACCCACCCCAAATCGATTAGTGGCGACTCCATTTTAAAAATTGATTTACGGGTTAAAAAACTTGAATCATTAAGTCGTGAATTGGTGGACTTGGGAGAGTCCGGGCTTAACCAAATTCAGCCGAGCCATTAGCCTCCTTAGGCGCTCGTACCGGATCGTGGGCGCCGAAAAAAAAGAGGTCGCGACAGCTTGGCGACTCCACTGGGGATTTTGAGGACTTAGGCCATTTTATCTTTGTTTAAATGCTTTGCTGACTTGGGTTTTTTTTCTTTTGTGCAGGGTAATAGCTTAAAGTTTTTTTTTATTTTGTTAAAATAAAATGTTTTGTGATTATAAATTGTTGTGCATGCTTTACTGTTTTAAACACTACACATGGCACACACAACCCGGTCGCCATAGGATTTCTAGGATGGTGTTAAGAAAGATACAACCTCGAACGCGAGACTGCGATGTAGAGGTTGCCTTTCTTTTCCCCGAATTTCTTAGCCGAGGTTAAGGAGGTATGCTGCTAACGCGAGACTGCGATGGGCGGATATGTTTTTAATCTCATCAAGCCTTCTGAGTTAGAAATCGAGCCGCACGTCCCATGCGCATGTCTTTGTGCTTGTCATTTTATTTAAAAGTGAAGTGCTTTCTTTACTTTTACTCGAGTCTTTTTATTTGGCCCATGGCAATTTAGGATAAGCTTTTCAAGTCCCGGTTATATGCGATGGGGAAAGACGATATCCAGTTCATTCCTGCTCCCAAAGCGGAACTCTTCAGATGGTGGGGTCAATTGGATCAGTTTGCCCAAGAGCATGTGAAGACCAAAATCGGTCATCTCCTATCGTTAATTCAAATCATTGTTCATCCCGAAGTCATACAAGCCATGGCATATTTCTGGTGCTCGAGGACACTTACTTTTATGTTTGGTAAGTTTGAGCTAACTCCAACCCTGGAGGAATACAACATCATCTTTGGAATGCCTCTTGAGAAAAAGCTTGTCGGGCCATCAATGAGGCATCATCCCATTGCGTGGGTTGGCGCGACTTTTAAGAATTGAAGTCCATATTATGACACAAATTCTTGAAAACAACCATAATACCTGCCTATTTGAATTTATGAATTCTTGTTTTCAAAATCAGCCTATGACCCAAAAAAGTGAGATTTTCCTCCTGGCCATTTTCGGACTCCTCATTTTCCCTCATCAAAGAAATGTCATAAGTCCTAAGATGGCATGGATAGTTGATCGAGATCTTGAGGGGGGGGGAAGTTGTGTCGACATGATTTTAACTGAAACATTCTTGTCATTTAATCGTTTTAAAGACAACACGGAGAAAATCATGCGAGTCTCTCCTGAAATTTTACAAGTCGGTTCTTTTCTCACCTAAGCGAATTCCGAGACTTCATGCGATCGTTTGAAACAAATGCTTTCGAAAATCCATTACAAAAATTTATGGTTTTAGGACCATATATTCCCAATCAAAGCTGTTTAAATTGGGTTGACTTCCTAAGAAACCCAACTCCTGAGGCATTCCAATGGTGTGCTGGTTGGTTCCATGAAAAGAGGGCCCACTTTGCTTACAATTCCGCTGCTCGGCTACACCGGCGCTGTTCCCTATTACCCATATCGGGTGGCACGACAATTTGGAGCCCTTCAAGAAATTCCACCGCCTTCCTAGAGGATAATTCCTCCAGTTCTTTTCAACACAAGCCGTGACTATGCGGTCGAAATTTCTATCGTTGAAGAAACTTGGGACAAGTGCCATCGCAAAAGGATCGTGGTACACGAAGGGCTTGAGGGAGAAGAAAAAGCCCACCACGCCTCTGCGGCCTACATCCACAATCATCACATCCCGACAAGGTGGAAGCCATCGGTCCCTAGCTCAATCAGAGAGAGCAGCCCGCACGAGCAAGCAGGGCTTATGCAGAGGATATAGGAATAGGCCGAGATACTCATCTCGAGCCGGTCCAAGAAAGCAAGCGGCCTTTGCAAGAACAAGGCTCCCTATCGCATATAGATTAGCGTCGTGTCTCCCTTAGTGTTAATATCGTTAAAGTTTTGTCCCATTGTTTAGGGACTTTTGTTTAATATCTAACATTTCATTATGTCGTTTCAATTTCAAGTTTTAGATGTCAGAAGTTTACGATCTATAAAATCCTCTTTTGATAAATAAAAAAGTAGTTAAACCATTGCCATGGGTCAATCTCTGTTTACTTTTGTGCTCATTCATTATTTTCGCAACAACAGGTAATTATGAATCGCCGACCACCAATCGCCCGTGATTGGCCTCATGCAATAGGACCTGATCAGAATGATGTACAAAATCGTCTCATTAACATTGAAGACGGCATAGGACAAATGTCTATTGTCCTTCAACAACTCTCAAGACAAATGAAATCCACTCAAGCTGAGCCCAACTCTATAGTTGCCTCAAACACCGTCATGACACCTGCAAATTTGCCAGAAAATAGCCAGTACCATAGACAATTTGAAAGGATCATGAAAAAGTTAAACCAGCTGCAGGAGCAGAATCCCATGGACCTGTCCAATTACGCCGGCATTGAAATCCCTGAAGAGCTTAAAGCACCTGAATGCGAAAGGTATGCTGATACCTCCCGCCCAAAGACCTACTTGCGAGCCTACTCGGTCCGAAGGATGATTCAATCGTACCAATCGAATTTGATCGGCCGCCTTGCGATGGTACATTGTCGGGAAGATTAGTCCCCTTTAAAACCTGGAGGGAACTAATTCATGTTTTTCACCAAGAGTACAATATTGACATCACCACTGACATCACCTTGCCCTATGAAGAGCTGATGATCGCGGAGCACGATGAGCTATTAGTTGCTGAGATAAGAGAGAAACGTGTCAATGAAGCATTGCACAATAAATGGGCAGCTGAGCAACATCCTGTTGCTGGAAAATTTCCCACTAGGAAAGGCAAGGAGCCTTTGTACGAGATCATAGACTCGAGCTTGTTCAAGAGCGGGGCACTGTTGGACAACTTCCCAAGCTTACTCCAAGAGCTAGGGTCCAAAGAATACCAACCCCATCAACCTAGAAAGTGAATCGTAGAGTGAAGCTCTAATATCTCTCACTTCCCTTGACAGAATCGAGTTGGCGAAATGCGGGGCAATACTCAAGAGGTGCGGTCTAGGGGCCAAGAAAAAAGAAAGCCTAAGCAAATCAATTCCGCATCTACCGAAGAGCCACCGCACCAAAGCTTCGAGCATTCCCAAGATTACGGCTTTGAAGGCCACCATCTTCTAGAGTACAACCACGAAGACCTCCCGGCCCTAGAATACAATCCCAAGGACTTCCAAATAAGCGTTATTTCAACAATGAAAGCGACGATTCATCGTATAACCTGTTTCCTACTCTCATCCAGGAGATGAAGGCCCGTCAGAAGAAGAAGCATACGTCTTTATCCGCTATGATCCTAATGAAGTACTAAGCTTGTCCTCTAACCATGAGGATAGCTTCAATACTTTATCCTCATTCGGAAATTTTGACCAAGAAGAAAGCAATGGGGTAATCTCGGCAGAATCAAACTTCCCTGAAACAAAAAAATTCACCACTACAACAGATATGCAGTGGGAAAACCAGCAACCTAGCCAAGACATACCCGACTCGTCTTGCCCTCGTAGGATCATGACCCCCATAGAAATGTGGATACCCGATCTCTGCAAGTATAACGGCATAACTTGTCCTGTGGCCCACTTGCAGTATCTCCATGCAGAAATGAGTCGGTACTATGGCCCAACGTCATTCACAACTCAAGCCTTCCAAGAAAGTCTTACAGGGTCTGCATTACAATTGTTCATCACAGCAGATATCTACCTCATGAGAGATTGGAATGAGTTGTCTTCTGCATTCCTGCTTCAATACCAAAACCAGATCGGAACTGAATTGCCTTGTGAGAGTTTAGCTCACTTCACAAGAAGACCGATGGAGGATTTCCAAGCATACGCAGGGAGGTGGAGAGCTTTCATGATGCAAACCCACCCTCAACTAGCTGAAGAGGAGTTAATGAAGCGGTTCATAGAAACTTTATCCTGCAAGCATCGCTGTTGGCTGCATGGGTTACACTTCCATAGCTTCAGCGAGGTAGTCATCGCATGCGAATACTTCGAGTCTATTAAAGGCGAGGAATTCAAGCATGCTTAGCTTCAAGACTAGCACTATCAAAAGCACTCCTTTACACGGGAGTTTTCATGGGTTTTACTCATTTTTGTAATTTCATATTTCTTATCTTGTCTAGTGTGCTACTGTTGTATTTTCCATTCCAAGTACTCTATTGTACAGTTTTAATGTTTTGTTTTAAGAGCATGAGGCGATACTCCAAACCAGCCCAGTGATGTTATCCAACCATGAAAAGAAAATAGCATCCAAAGAGAATACTAAGGGCTGGGCTTCCTCATGCTTTTTCTCCCCCAAAGACGTATTTTGAAAATAAAAAATATATTTCATCACCCAAAAACTTTTGTTAAAACAAGATGATAAATTTAACCATGTTTGTCTTTCTGACTCATTCACTTCATGTCTCAGAAGATCATTCCCATCCCCTTTGACTTAGTGTGACATGGGGCATTTGAAGCAAGCGCATCAGGCGAACTCACCAAATTCAAAGACACCCTACCAAGAAAACATGGGCAAATAGAAAGAATCATCCTACACCAAAAGAGGGTAAGTCTTATCCTTTGAATATAATTTGGAAATGATGTCTTCTCTCTTCTATTTACAGGATACAAAAGATGAGACGTAATAGGTACAGGCATAGAGTTGAGATCGAAGTAGCCATGACATACCTCACTCTTGCCCAGCTCCATCCTAAGCTAAAAGACTATCTTGTCGCACGATGCGCCCAAACGGCTAGATGTTATAGTATCAACTTCAACATAAAGAAGGAGTTCCTCCTCTTCCTTTTGAGTGATTACTGTCAACAAGGAGAAAATCTAGATAGTCAAGGCGATCTATAGCCCCACACCCTGGACAATGACTTTGGAATTTAGAAGCTTCACTCCATACGCATATTCTCGCAAGAAGTAATTGCCATCAGAGAATTTGAGGTTTTGATTGTCCATCTCAGATTCCATAGAAGCTTGAGGTACATGACTTTTGCCCAATGATGCTATAGTTAAAGACAGAAGGAGAAATTCCACAGAAGGAAGGCGTTGAAGATGAATCAACAACCAGCAATCATGCATACATGGTCACAAGTGAGGAAAGCCAATCGAAAGAAATGTCAAACTATGCCAAGACGAAAAGGCTGTCATCGACATTCAAATATCAAGACTTTGGAGAAGAGTAATTTGGTATCATTTCCAATACTCCTCCCAAAAGATCTCGAACTCACTTTTGACATATTTTCCCTATTGACAGGAAGCATTGGGATTCAAGAACCAAACTTGATGGTTAGGTTTGGCAAATCAATATTGGCCAAGTTGGTACATGAAAAAAGACTCTCATCGAATTCACCTGACTTCGTGTAAAAGAACATGCCATCCATAAGCCAATTAAGGAGAATAATTGACCTGACAAAGTGGAAGACACAAGACTTCATGTCCTCCTTGTACTCCAGGTCCACTTAATCGTTTGCAAACCAGTGAAGGGTAATGTTGTATCGCTTCCAGTTATTCGACTCTTGAAAGAGTTCATGACTAACACATTCCCTCTTGTTTGTCGCAGGATCACCTGACTGTCAAAAGCAAGGATAACAAATCAATGAGAGGCATGACAAACTCTCCCAAGGAAAATGGCGTCTCAAGTATCGCCAAAGCAAATGATCGAGATCCTTCAGGCCTTAATTCACCTTTCATTTTGGCCCATTGATTGATCTATTTTCATTTTCTCTTCTGCAGGGACAAAAGCGGAAAGGCCCGTCAAATCAATGATCAAACCCCAACCCCGGCTGATCCTTCTTGTGTCATTTCCCTACTTAATAAGGACAATTCATCGACACCCATTTGTGAATAACTTTTCTAATGTTCAAAATTCAATACATTTGTAAATACAATTCCACCAAGTAAACATCCCTAAAGCTGTTAATAAGGTTTCTTTAGTAAAAACCATTCATTTGTTTTGAGAGTACAAACTCTCTCATGTTCAAAATGTTGCATGCATTTTCCAAATGGATTTTTGCATGATGATTTTGTCTATCTAGATCTTTGATTCGCGAGGATTATTAGAATAGACGGCTAAGTGAAGAATACAAGATTAATTGAGCATGCTAGATGAGGTACGTCAGAATGATGAAAGGCAAGCCATATCCTACACACAGTCCCCCATCTATACACTTGTGAAATGAGTGCAGAAGATTCCATGACTACAGGGTAAAGAGTTCTCTCGCGAACGGTACGATAACCAAATAGTGAGAGGCATTTCATTGCTCACCCCTTTGAGCTCCTTACACCGGTGAAGTTTCTGTCCTACCCCGTCAAAGAACCACCCTACACTAGGGCAAGTTGAAGGCAAGTCAACATCACGAGGTGAGAAAAGGGATAGGAATTCCCTTGCTTGTACTTGCATCAATCTTTGAGTGTCTTTATTGCATATGAACGCTCGCGTTAATTTAAGTGCCCTAGAGTCATGAAGAGCAATTCTTTCTTTACGCACTTGTATCCAAGGTACAACTCAATTGAGTCTGTAAATTCACCATCACATGGAGGCAAAGCAGAAGCCACTGTCATTTGAGCAACATAATCAAGAGTTCCAACAAAAGATGAAGACTCCATAGTCTAACAAAGGCGTCTGCTTGAACTTGCCAAGATCGATTCCTCAGGCAACAAGAGTAAAAACTGGGGCATAAAAAAGCAGTGTCCTTGGTAAAAGCAAGGTCAATGCCCATGAATGAAAAATTGAGATAAGAAATAGGGGCATGAAAAAAGCAGTGTGCCTGGTAAAAGCAAGGCCAATGCCCCCAGCAAAAAATACAGTCAATTGTATTCCCAAGAGAAGTTGCTATTGATAAAGCCTCCATCTAACAGTGAGAAGAAAGGCCAGTGATAAATGCCAAGATAGTCACCAGCTCTCACCCTCTTACACATGAGTCAAGTCTGCATTGCATCCTATTATAAAAGTCTCTTCAAACTAGGGCACTTCAATTAACGTAGGATTTCATATGTACATAAGCATCGCTCGAAGAAGTATGAGCAAGATTACTCTATCTCTTTTTGCAGGGTTCTTGACTTGCAAACCCGAAGATGATCGTGCGGAATTTCGTTCATAAGCCTTGACCTCGACGGTCCCATTTGATAAGCCATTGACCAAATCTTCGTCACGGTTTCAACAAAGACCTCTCACATTGGTAAAGTCATACCGTTTGCGAGAATACTCAGACCCCTGCTGACATGATGACAGTGAGATAGTGTGGTCCTTATAAATCCTACATCAATGGTCAGGATAGCCTTCTCCATGAGAGTGAGTGAAAAGTCCTTTCAGACTGAAAGTCCCTCATCCGCGTGCTCAAAGCATCTATATTCCGAATAAATGTTGTCTTTCAAAATCTTTCCAAAGTGGAAATCGAGATGATGCAAAGCGACAAAATTATAATGCATGAATCTCATTTAAACTCATGAATTTACAGTATATACAATCATGTGTGCATATTGTGCAAATAGCAAACATACTCTCGGAGATCGAGATATTGCAGGTAAGGTAAGCATGTCATTTGGTATTAAAGTACCTATCCATTGTCTAGGTACTCTCTTATTGACACTCGACCTATTCGAGTCATCCCTTGAGTTTAGGTGCTTGTAACTGTCTAAGTATCCCCTTGTCTTTAAGTACCGGCCACTTGTCGGATACTCCCTTTTTTCTAACACTCGACCTGTTCGAGTTGTCCCTAGAGTATTGATACTTGTGAGTGACCAAGTATCTCTTGGAATACCTCTTGCTGTCTAGGTATCCCTATATCGTCAAGTACCCACCGTTGTCCGGTATTTCCTTTTCATGACACTCAACCTGCCCGAGTTGTCCCCAAATTATATAGCTTGTTCAAGCATTCCATTGCTTTGATTGGTGCCGCCATCCACCCGGTATGCTTTCTAGCACTTGGACCCGGCTGAGTGGTCCCGGATCATATCATTAAATACATGTGTTCATCCAAGTATTCCGGTACTTTGTACACTTTGTACACCCGTGGCTATCCAGGTGTTCCAGCCCTTTTGAGTGCCTGTAGCCATCCAAGTAAGCCTTGTGCTTCATTCAAATTCTCACTACCAGGAGGTAAGAGACCTTCATGAATATCCCAGGTACGTCCTCGATATTCCCAATTACCAGGAGGTGAGAGACCTTCATGAATATACGAGGCACGTCCTCGATATTCCCAACCGCCAGGAGGTGAGAGACCTTCATGAATATCTCAGGTACGCCCTCGATATTCCCAATTACCAGAAGGTGAGAGACCTTCATGAATATCCCAGGTACGCCCTCGATATTCCCAATTACCAGGAGGTGAGAGACCTTCACGAATATGCGGGGCATGCCCTCCATATTCCAAATTAACAGGAGGTGAGAGACCTTCATGAATATGCGAGGCATGTCCTCGATATTCCCAATTACCAGGAGGTGAGAGGCCTTCATGAATATGCGAGGCACGTCCTCGATATTCCCAATTATTAGGAGGTGAGAGACCTTCATGAATATCCCATGCACGTCATCGATATTCCCAATTACCAGGAGGTGAGAGACCTTCATGAATATCCCAGGCACGTCCTCGATATTCCCAATTACCAGGATGCGAGAGACCTTCATGAATATCCCAGGCACGTCCTCGATATTCCCAATTACCAGGAGGTGAGAGACCTTCATGAATATGCGAGGCATGTCCTCGATATTTCCAAAAGGTGAGAGACCTTCATGAATATCCAAGGTACATCCTCGATATTCCAATTACCAGGAGGTGAGAGACCTTCACTAATATGCGAGATCCATCCTCGATATTCCCACTACCAGGAGGTGAGAGACCTTCACAAATATCCTAGGTACGCCCTCGATATTTCCCAATTGCCAGGAGGTGGGACACCTTCACAAATATCCAAGGTATGTTCTCAATATTTTCAATTATCAAGTACCCCTTCGATACTTGTGATCATCCAAGTATCCCCAAAGAGTGTGTACCTGTGATCGTCCAGGTACCCCCTTCGATACTTGTGATCATCCAGGTATCTCCAAGGAGTTTGTACTTGTGATCGTTTAAGTACCTCTTCGATACTTGTGATTATCCGGTATCCCCAAGAGTATCGTACTGTGATCGTCTGTGTACCCCTTCGATACTTGTGATCATCCGAGGTATCCCCAAAGAATCTGTACCGTGATCGTCTAGGTACCCCTTCGATACTTGTGATCATCCAGGTATCCCCAAAGAGTTTGTACCTGTGATCGTCCAGGTACCCCTTCGATACTTGTGATCATCCAGGTATCCCCAAAGAGTCTGTACCTGTGATCGTCCAAGTACCCCTTCGATACTTGTGATCATCCAGGTATCCCCAAAGAGTTTGTACTGTGATCGTCAGTACCCCTTCGATACTTGTAATCATCCAGGTATCCCCCAAGAGTTTGTACCTGTGATCGTCCAGGTACTATCTCCCAACAAACAGATGCCCTGAGAAAGGTCAGCGTATCTCCCGTCAAGGCGACCGAAGAAAGGTTCGGGTCCTAGACAAACCAACTTATTGCTCTAACAGGCGATCGAAGAAAGGTTCGGGTCCTAGAAAGGCAATTCCCTGTCAAGGCGACCGAAGAATGGTTAGGGTCCGAGACAACCCACTGATTACTCCAACAGGTGACCGAAGAATAGTTCGGGTCTTGAAGAAGCAATCTCCCGTCAAGGCAAGCGAAGAAAGGTTCGGGTCCTAGACAAATCACTAATAGTTTTAACAGGCGATCGAAGAATGGTTCGGGTCCTGGAGAAGCAATTTCCCGTCACGGCGACCGAAGAATTGTTCGGGTCCGAGACAAACCACCGATTACTCCAACAGCGACCGAAGAATGGTTCGGGTCCGGAGGAGCAGTCTCCGTCAAGGCGACCGAAGAAAGGTTCGGGTCCTAGACAAATCACTAATTGTTTTAACAGGCGACCGAAGAATGGTTCGGGTCCTGGAGAAGCAATTTCCCGTCACGGCAACCGAAGAATGGTTCGGGTCCGAGACAAACCACTGATTACTCCAACAGGCGATCGAAGAATGGTTCAGGTCCTAAAGAAGCAATCTCTCGTCAAGGCGACCGAAGAAAGGTTCGGGTCCTAGACAAATCACTAATTGTTTTAACAGGCGACCGAAGAATGGTTCGGGTCCTGAAGAGCAATTTCCCGTCACGGCAACCGAAGAATGGTTCAAGTCCGAGACAAACCACCAATTACTCCAACAGACGACCGAAGAATGGTTCGGGTCCTGGAGGAGCAATCTCCCGTCAAGGCGACTGAAGAAAGGTTCGGGTCCTAGACAAATCACTAATTGTTTTAACAGGCGACCGAAGAATGGTTTGGGTCCGAGACAAACCACTGATTGCTCCAAACAGGCGACCGAAGAATTGTTCGGGTCCTGGAGGAGCAATTTCTCATCGAGGTGACCGAAGAAAGGTTCGGGTCCTAGACAAATCATTGATTGTTTTAACAGGTGACCGAAGAATGGTTCGAGCCTTGGAAAAGCAATCTCCTCATATCACCAGGTAAGATGACGCCTTGATACTTGCTAAACTCGGGGTTCACACCCTATCTCACTCACTCCCGGTAAGTAACTAAAGGTATCTTCTTATCTGTCTTAATATATGTAAAGTTATATATTCTTTTTCCGCATAGAATAATAGGTCCCAAATAAAATATAATCAGCTACGCATGCATGGATAAAATTGAGGCATCGTCTTGTCATTGAACGCAACCTCTGAGCTCACCTTCAAGAGGCGGTTGACACCTCAATTTTTATTATGTTTATTTTATTAATTAAGTTTTTACTTATTTTGTCTTTTTCGAAATAATAAGCAAACAACAAAAAACCAAAAAAACAGAAAAAAACAAGAGAAAACAGAAAAAAAGCCCCTCCTCCGGGCCTCCTCGGCCCATTTCCGCCTCAGCCCGGCCCATGTGCCCCTTGTCTTCTTCCTCCTTGGCTTCTCCCTTCACGCCTCTGCAACAAATGCGTAGAGAGCGGCAGCTAGGGTTTCAGCACGCGCGTAGGCCAGCCGGTGACGGACGGGACGTGCCTTCAGAGCAAGCAAATGGGCGGCCGAGGTGATGCCGGTTCGGCCGCACCAAGGCCGGTCGGCACACGGAGAATTGGCGGCCAAACCTCTTCTTCGACCGGACTCCCTCGCCTATAAATAGGCCGGCACCACCTCCATTGAAGACGAACGGAGATCACGGAGAGAGAGAGAGGGGGAGCCGGATCGAGTCGCAGCCCTTGGACACCCCCGAGAGACTTCGGGGGGCCGAGAGCTCGCGGCCTCAGATCTAAGCCTCGCCGGAGAGAGATCGAAGCCGCGAGCATTCAAGCTTCCCCCGAGAGACTTCAGGGGAGGATCAACGCTCGCGAGCCCAGATCAACCGGAGGGAGCAGAGTTCGAGCACCCTCTACCGAATACTCGCCTTCGTCGACGCTGCTGCTGTACCCTTGGACGAAGACGTCCCCGCCACCAACCGTCCGGGCGCCTCATCTAGCCGCCGTGCCACACTAACTAGTATCTCCCCCCGGAACGGGTAACGATCGGCTCTACTAGTCTCCGTTACCGTCACCGCTTTTCCGAGAAATCAGCAGCCGCCATCATCGTCGCCTCTATTCCCCCTCGAAACCCTAGCCGCCGACCACCTCGTCACCGCCGTCGTGCCATCCCCGGTGATGCCCCGGCCCGATCCGCCTCGCGCCGTGGATCGTCGAACCTTAGGGCTCCAGAAACCCGGGTTTGCGAAGAAAGACACGGATCGGATCCGGGTCGGGTAGGGTTTCGAGGAGCTGGGTCGTCGAGTCGGGCTTGGATTACGAGTTGGGCCGGATTTACTCGTGCGGGCCATTGTAGGGGATGAGGCTCGGATTGGGCTCTTATCTCTAGCCCATCCGGGCCATGTCGCTGGCGAACCGGGTCGGTCCCACCCGGGAACCCGATCTGGTTCGGTTTTTATAATATATAATGATATAAGAAATAAATAAATAAAAAAAGGGTGGAAAAATCCGAGTCGGGCTCGTCCTCATTCGGATCGATGGCCGGGTCGGACCCAACCCGCGGATCCGGCCGGGTCAGTTTTTTTTTAATATTATTTTTAATATAAAATAAATTTTTAAATAAATAAATAAATAAATAATATTTTATTCAAATAAATAAAAAAAATCAAAAATGTTTTATTTTCAAAATTTATTTTAAAAAAATGTTAAAAAATGTTTTATTTTCCAAAAAAATCGAAAAAAATAAAAAATAATTTATTTTCCAAAAATGTCAGAAAATATTTAAAAAAATATTTTATTTTCCAAAAAATGTCAAAAATCCAAAAAAGGCCAAAAATTAATGAAAAAGCCAAAAAATTCAGAAAATGCCAAAAAGACTTGTATTTTTCCAAAAAATCCAAAAAATCCCTTTTGTGTCCAAAAAATAAAAAAAGACCCAAAAAAATGTTTTTCTCCAAAAATGCATGGAAAACCCCTCGGACATCAAAATGCGTGGAAAATCTCTCGAATATCCAAAAAGCCTCAAGGTTTAAACAATATTAGGTACCGAAAGGGCATTAGTGATTAACTAGTGTAATCAAGTCCCCGATCCTAAATTCTCTAGTTGCGCAGGAGTGAGTATTTCTCTCGATACTTCGCTTGGGTTTCTAATCAACCCACCCCAAATCGATTAGTGGCGACTCCATTTTAAAAATTGATTTACAGGTTAAAAAACTTGAACCATTAAGTCGTGAATTGGTGGACTTGGGAGAGTCCGGGCTTAACCAAATTCAGCCGAGCCATTAGCCTCCTTAGGCGCTCGTACCGGATCGTGGGCGCTGAAAAAAAAGAGGTCGCGACAGTTATTTTCTCTAATTTTCTATAACTATTTTGATTTTGATTAAAGTTTATAAATAGACTCTCCATATGCTCTTTTCTACACATCAAAATTTACATAAATCCCTCTAATCCCCTTTTCGCTCTACTTGTAACTATAAATGGGGACGATACCGTATAAGATGGACCAATGAGATATATAATCCAAACCCTCATTGTCAATTTGTCAACTGTAAGAAGAATTCAACTTGTATCGACTTTTATGTTAAACTATTAGTTTTCATCTTCTGTATAAATCAGTTTACTTTATATTGCCGCATGTACGACTCCATTAAGGATAATCTCATGAGAATTCATAGTAAGAGCAAGTTGGTTTTCTTGATGCCCCATGTATTAAGAAATTTCTATGCTTTCTTTCTTTTTCTTTCCCTCTTTCTGTTTCCATTTACTAGAGTAGATCCATTGCACAACTTGCACTTGAATTGTAGAAAATTTTGTAGAAAGTTAGGGTATGGACTTTGGTTGCAAATTGCGAATGTCTTGTCCTAGATGTGTGGATTCGACCTTCTATTTGGCTAAAGAAACCAATATGGGGCGACATCACCAGATAATCAAACAAGGAGAATATTTTTACCTCATTTATAGACACTTGGATAAAGAATTGTTATATTACTAATAAGACATGCTCAAACAGATTATAGATGTGCCGTGTTAATAGAATCGACATAAGGGCTTCGCGTCATTTTTATGGCTCAGACCCCAAAGACTCAATAGCCATGTATCCTTTGGATGGTGTCAAAAGTTATTCTTCATTGTCATTTATCAAGATAATGCGGATGGGACTCACCTGCCCCTCTATCAAACAATGCCAAGATAATATCCTGGTCATGTCACTTGAATTATAACCAACATCATGATTACGTAAAATTTATGTGCGTAGATTTTAACTCCGAAAATATTTTTAAAAAATCCGAACGTGGACTTTTAATCTGCAAATTGGTTTGACGACGACAGCATTGTCTATGACTCGAATGACGATGCATGCAAGATGATACGAACACGTCTCGACTTGGTCTTTTTTGTCCTACTTGCTCTTTGTCAAAATGTGGCCCCACAAGTCCCTTCCACCATTCAGTTGCCCTTTTGCACCTCTCTACTCAGTGTTGATCTCTCTCTCTCTCTCTCTCTCTCTCTCTCTCTCAATCTTTTGAGACATCGGAGGGCTCGGCTCCTGGAATACACAAATTAGTAGGAGTAGCAGGTGATTAGGCTTTCACATTGGGGAAAAAAAAACTCTACACCTGTGGCTGGGAATTTCAGACCACTCAGCACCAATCTAATTCTTCACTTTGCTCTCTCGATTCTGTTTCGATCTTTTAGGAGAGTCAAAGCTAATATAAGACCAGATCAAGCACACAAGTCCAAGAGAGTGAAGAAGGGCCCAAGAGAGAGAAAATGATGGACCATATTATCATCATTGTAATCGCAATATTGGTGCAACTGCCAGGGGATGTGGTAAGACAGGAAAATCTTAAACTTCGAGATCACATCTATGTTTATCGGCGATATGGCTTATACACCCATCATGGTTAGTGATTCATCCTCTGCTTCCTTTTCCATCGCCATCATCATTTTTCTTGAACGTGAATATCTTAACATGTGGCTCAATTAAATCGTCCTTTCTTATCTTTAGCTTTTGGCCAAAGAACAGTAGCTGCATCATCGCAGCAATCGTCACATCTTACCTTCAGACCTAATCCGTGTTAACAATTCTTAACATTTGGACAGTAGAAATTTTATGAGGAATTTAGTACACCTTCAACAGTTGTCTTCTTCTTCTTTTCATTTCAAGGGTTGTTCATATACCTGATTCTGATAACCATGAACAGTTCATGACCTCCTTGGAAGTCACCAAAAAGAAATAATAATGAAGAGAGTCAGAGAGACCTTATGTTCTTGGTGCGGAGAGAGAGAGAGAGAGAGAGAGAGAGAGAGAGAAACACTATGTTCTTGGTGCAGAGACATGGGAAGTTCTTGGGTGGGCGGTTGGGATGAGGAGGGGGAGAGACCCTATGACAAGCCAGTAGTAGTCACCGTTTTGGATTAACCTGCAATCGATCAAACGACACACAAAAAACAAAGTATGCGAGCCCCTTAAATCTTAAAGAGAAAACCCCATTTCAACTTTCCTTGAATTACGGATATGAACTTATTTCTAACCAAAAGAAAATTCAACGATCAGATGGTTTTAGGCACTTTATTTATCGAAGCGGGGACTAAGATGAAACTCAGATAGTCAATCCGGAAGAGTACAAAGACGTGATAAGACGTTCTTTTTTGTTCTCCGAGCTCTTAACAGGAATTTTCCATAACCCTGCTCCTCTTTTTCTCTCGTTACACTACTTGCCTTTCTTTCTTCTTCCTCGAAATCTTTTCTCATTCGGTCGTCTCTCTTTCTGAAAATTGTTCCCATATTTCCTAGAATGTCGAAATTAGTCGGTATAGAAAACGTACCTCAATTAAATCACATAATATATTGAAACTAGTGATTTGTCATGATTGAAATTTATTCTCCATCAGTTTTTAAGTCTCCAATACAACGATCTAACATCATGGACTCAGCAAATCGCAGATCGCATTGTGGCTAATCTACTGTTGCTCCATCCCGAAGTTAATTCTTCCAAACTTAGAAAATCTTGTGATAATCCTCCGTCGCTCATCAATCTACATCCTTTGGCTTCTCATCCCCTATTAACTAGTTGATTCTAAGTAAATATTTGCTTTGGGTGGAAAGTTATGGACAATTGATTACTTATATTGCACATACTCATTATTGATTATAACAGGAATCTATGTTGGAGAAGGCTGCGTGATTCACTTCACAAGAACAAGAGTCGAAGAGACGAGTCTTGATTCCTTTCAGCAAGAAGGCGAGGAACTCCACCTATATGCATATAGGCCGCCTCACCTATGGTATTGGCTGATGAGATGGGGAACTTGCATGACCTTACTCGAAATCAAATCACCGCAAGATGTTGTTAACAAGGCTCGTGAGCTTCATGAGCGCAACAACTTTGGCGAGTATGACCTCTTCAATAACAATTGTGAGCATTTTGCCACGTTTTGCCAGACCGGCCTTCGGGCCAGCACACAGACATACTTGGTTAGTGCTTGTGAGTGGAAGATCAAGGAAGTTAAACAATGGGCCATGAAGTTTGTACTGACGAAGTGGGCGACCTAGTCTCAAATCATCCCTAGATTGCCGGGCGGCGAGCATGTGTGACTTTCCGCAGTAATGCACCGGACTTTTTGTTCCAAATCTTCTGAGCAAACACAAAGCAAACGAAAACATAAAACAAAACAAAATGGCTTGGGGAAAAAAGGGGATAAGTACACTAATTGTGCCATAAGTTGTGTACAGCGCTCACTTTGGTGCCAAAAGTTTCCGTCGGATAACTTAAGTGCCAAAAAATTTGAAAAACACTCACTTTGGTGCCAACTCCGATCCGGTTGGCCGGAAATCCGACGTGGCACTTTTTTATTAATTTTTTAAGCTGATGTGGCTCACCGAAGAACACAGTCAGCATCCTAACACCAAAACGATGCCGTTTAGTGTCTCCCCCAATTCAAAACCTAATCTCCGGCCGTCGCCGTCCTTGACGGTCCTTGCGCTCGGCGGTCACGGCTTCGACCCCGACCTCGACCCCAACCCCGACGATGGCCACTCAACAGCGGTGGCTCCGACCTCGACCCCGACCCCGACCCCAACCCTGACGATGGCCACTCGGCGGCCGCGGCCCGACCCGACCCCAACCCCGACCGCGACGATGGCCACTCGACGGCCGCGGCTCGACCCCGACCCGACTCCCGACGATGGCCACTAGACGGCCGCAGCTTCGACCCCGACCCCGACCTCGATGATGGCCACTCAGCGGCCGCAACTTCGACCCCAACCCCGACCCCAACCCTGACAACGGCCATTCGGTGGCCAAGTCGAAACCCTAATTTCAATCCTCAATGAGTTAAACGGCATCGTTTTTGTGAGGCCATCCATGTAGGACGGCAAAACGACGTCGTTTAAGGCCTTGTCAATTAAAAAAAAAAAATCACGTAATTATTTTGGCCGGAATCTTTCGCCGTTGGCACCAAAGTGAGTGTTTTTCCTCCGATTTGGCACTTAAGTGATCCGACGGAAACTTTTGGTACCAAAGTGAGCGCTTGTCGCGACCTCTTTTTTCCTGGCACCCGCAATCAGGTACGAGCGCCTAAGGAGGCTAATGGCTTGGCTGAATTTGGTTAAGCCCGGACTCTCCCAAGTCCACAAATTCACGACTTAATGGTTCGAGTTTTTTAAACCGTAAATCAAATTTTAAATTGGAGTCGCCACTAATCGATTTGGGGTGGGTTGATTAGAAACCCAAGTGAAGTATCGGGAGAAATACTCACTCCTACGCAACCAGAGAAATTAGGATCGGGGACTTGATTACACTAGTTAATCACTAATGCCCTTTCGTACCTAATCTTGTTTAAACCCGAGATTTTTTGGATGTTTGAGGGATTTTCCATGCATTTTTGGGAGGAAAATATTTTTTGAGTCATTTTCTAATTTTTTTGGACACAAAAGGGATGTTTTGGGATTTTTTTGGAAAAATACAAGTCTTTTTGGTTTTTTTTATGAATTTTTGGCCTTTTTTGGATTTTTGACATTTTTTGGAAAATATGAAATATTTTTGATTTTTTTTTTGAAAATAAAATAATTTTATAAATATTTTTTTATATTTTTGGAAAATAAATTATTTTTTGATTTTTCTCGATTTTTTGGAAAAATAAAACATTTTTTAACATTTTTTTAATATATTTTTTTAAAATAAAACATTTTTTGAGTTTTTGATTTTTGAAATAAAATATTTATTATTTATTTATTTAAAATATTATTTTATATTAAAATAATATAAAAACTGACCGGGTCGGATCCGCGGGTTGGGTTCGACCGGGCAGCCGATCCGAACGAGGGGACGGGCCCGCGTTGCGGGTCCGACTCGGATTTTTTTTGTCTTTTTTTTTTTTTTTTATATTTATTTATTTATTGAAACGACGTCGTGGCCGGGCATTTAGGGACACCCGGCCCGACAGCCCGCTCCGCGACCCGACTCCCCTCGAACCCTACCCGGATCCGACCCGAACCCCCACCCGGCTTCCGCCGCCCCTTAAATCGCGGAGTCCCTACCCGGCTTTCCAAACCCGGATCCGCTTCATGACCCGGAAATCGCAAACCCTAGGGTTTGCGAATCCGCGGTGCCGAAGGGGGGAAACGGGAGCATTCCGGCGGCGATGGCGGTGACGGCGGCTACGGTGGCTACGGCGACGACAGTGAATGGCAAAGGCGACGGCCATTTGAGCTTCGGATGGACGGCGTAGACAGGGCTCCATCATCACCTGCTCTTGGTTTTGGCTCGGCACGGTGGCACATCTCACGGCGACGATGGCGACTTAGATCTAGACTGTGTTGGGATGGTGTTTGGGGCGGCGTTGGAGCTGAATCGACGGCGGATCTGAGCCTCGACCGTCTCTTGCGCTTGATTTCTCCTCTCTCTGCAGGCTCGCTTGCCCGCAGCCTCCCCCGATGTCTCTCGGTGGGAGGCCGTTTAAGCTCACGACCTGCCTCCGACGGGCCTCAGATCTTTGGCTGCGTGTCCTCGGACCCCCCTGAAGTCTCTCAGTGGGGAACCCGAAGCCTGCGGCCTTAGATCCGACTCCCTCTCTCTCTCTGTTCGTCTCTCCGGTAGAACCTCTCCTTCTTCGGCCGCGAGCCTTCGGATCTGGGCTTGCTCGACCTCGGCTCCCCTTCTAAAGTCTCTCAGCAAGAAGCTCGAAGCTTTGCAGCCTTCGATCGCTCTTGGTCCTCTCTTGCCGCCGTCGGGGGAGCCCTATTTATAGGCGAGGGGGCGGTCGGTCGACGGAGCTTCGACCACCGGTTCCTGCGCACCGAACGACCTCCGCCGGCCGAACCGGCGTCCCATCCGCCATCATCTCCTCCTCCGGTCACGTCCCGTCGACGCCAACTGCTCCTCTGCTCCACGTGCGTTGCCGTCCGTCCATCTCCCTCCGGCGTCGCGCCTGCCCGCGCGTGCGTTGCAGTGGCGCAAGGAGGAAGAAGACTCGGCCGGGCTAGGCCGAGGCGGAGATGGGCCGAAGGCCCATGTGGAGGCTTTTTTTTTTTTTCTGTTTTTCTTGTTTTTTTATATTTATTATCCGAAAAAGATAAAATAAAAAATAAGTAAAATAAAGTAAAACCTAATTAAATATTAGTAAATTTTAGGCGTCAACAACGTTGTACACAACTTATGGCACCGTTAGTGTACTTATCCTCTTCCCGGGAAAAAAGGAAGTTCCGATTGTAGAAAGGTGATCATTATCTTAATTTTGGTCTGTCTTTTTTCTTGGCTATCTTTTAATGATAATGTGTAACGCTGTTTTTTTTTATCTTTGTGAGGATCTGTTCCTTTTGAGGACGCAGGGTCTGCCCTTTTTTTGTGGAAACTTCATAGACTTGACTTTTTTGCTCGGGATATTCGAAATGTTGGCCAAAGCTAAAATAGTGCACTTTTATTTCTACTCCATAAATATCGTCCTTGAGAGAATTCTTGACCTTCTAGTATAAATAGCAACCTATTTGGAAGCTTATTCTTTTCAATTTACCCGTTAAAATTACCATTTGACAATCAAAAGCTACTGCAAGGCACGGAACGAGAAGCATACTGAACAAAAAGATGGAGGATGTTATGCCCCGAAGATCTCCATTAGCGACCCAAAAATTCCGCCAAACCTGCTTTCCCAGTCTCTTTACTAGGAATGATTTTCAACCGTTCGAGAGTTATCGTCTGTCATCGAGCAGTAAAGGGCAACGAGAGACATGGACACATGCAGAGAGACAGAGAAGGAGAAAGAGACAGAGATATGACATGATATGCCTCCCTCGCCCATTTATGCTTCGGGGTTTAACGAAAAAAGAACATGGCATTATCTAATCTTGTTTCTATTGACCAATCGGTAGACGTGCATGACTTGTATGTATCGTCTTCTAACGAGTCATATATAATATGGTGTCGTGAATCGATTAGATTTCCATGTTCAAGAATTTTTTGATCAAATCCAAAGTTATAATGTCCGCTCGTAAATTTAATCGAATCATGCTGTAGGGCAATTTAAGATGGTGATGATAAGGATATTTTCTCGGTAATTTGATATATAAGGGAATTTGAGGTAGGTACCATATTATATGAAGAAAAAAACAAGCTATTTTGTTGAAACAGGCAAAACACTTAATTAAGCAAGTTATTTTAGTGCCATTGAGTAAATGGTTTTAGATCGATTGTGTCAGAGCCATAAAAAAAAAGCGAAACCCTTAACTAAACCGTGCAAAGTTACCATGCCATAACATGATGTGTTTTCATACATGGTGTAATGGTAACTACGGTCATAGGAAAAAGAAACTTCTCTTTGACTTCAGTACTGGGAATGTTACTAGACAATGCATGGGTAGAGCCTACGATATGTTAATAGCTTAGATTTCATTGTTTTAACGTGTCGCATCTATACATCGTTGAGGCAGGTCTTGATAAATATTATAACAATTCTTTGTCCAAGTGGCCATATATGAGGAATCATTTTACGTACAAATGCGTGAGTCGTGCATGCCCCATTATATATATTAAAATATATGGTTTTTTATCTTATGTAATATTTAACACGACCCCCAAGTGTGAAGAGACTTGTGTTGGCCCAAAACGTGAAGAGTAAGCAAAAAGGGCGTTTGAAAAGGGGGGCCTCAATCAAGAAAGACAACCACTGGGGTTTGCCCCAGTGGCCACCTTTTCAACATGGAAGGGGGAGATGGAGGGTTCGAATCCCCACAGTCTTAGCTGCAAGGAGGCTGGACAAAAGTTTGAAAGTGAGAGTTAATCAAATCAAGAAAGACAAAATTGAAAGAGAGAGTCAGCGTGTTTGGCTGGAAAAAAAAATCAAGAAATACAAAATTGAAAGAGAGAGCCGTCGGATTTGGCTGGATATCTTTCCAAAGCCTTACCATTCAATGATTCTCTCTCCAAACAATACGTTACACATAACTATCATCTTAACAACTATATGCGTGTGTGAATTATAAAACGATCGTCTTTCAAAAATGAAAAATGGGATTTCAAAGAAGTTACAATTTATAGGTATTTCGAAGAATTTCAGTCGGTAACAAAAGGTTCAGCGAAAACAAATTGTGACAACACAAGTTATTGGAAATTATGGCCACGGGGCATCCATGTACATAGCCACAAGTAATATAATGGGCCTTGTGCATTGCTTGGACTGATCATTGCATGGGTTGTGTTTGCTTTGACTTTTGGGGAAGGTTTTTAGGAAAATGTAAAAAACTTTAGGTTAAGGGAACTTTTCAAAATACAAGTAGTGTTTGGTAACTGTTATTTAAAAATGCATAAACAACTTTAGTTTAAATGGTGTTCGAAAAATCACATTTTATGAAGAAATTTTGCTTTTTTTTAAATTTAAAAAAAAAAACTCTAAAAAAAGGACAAGGGTTTTATTGTTAGCAACCGACCGACAAGCCAGATTTGGCACTGGTGGCCCTCTCCTATGATTGCGCCGCCTAGGGTCATGCGGTCTCCGGCAAGGTTGCTAGCAATCTAGCCTTACTAGCAACCTAAGCTCTTCGCCAGCGACATCATGCAAGGGAGAACATTTTCAAATTGTGAAAAGTTAGTGATGGCAAAGTTTTATTTATATATATATATTAGCATTATGGAAATGATCAAAATCCAAAAAACCTTCTAATCTACCCTTGCATTTTCTAAAATTCTTCAAAAAAATTTGCCAAACACCATTTGCCTTATGCCAAAGACCTTTAAAGCCACAAAGGTCTACAACTGTAGTTTGACCATGCTTGAAGCCGTTATATTAGAGTATCACATTATTTTGGTTGAAAATATCATCTATATATGAAGAGCAACGTCTATAACTTTAGAGTTGCGTTGGTTGATCTTTTGATGGGAACGCGACCATATGATGCAATTTGTCCGATGGATCTAGCAGACTTTGGGGGAGTAGGTCAAGCCTCATCTATGGAAAAGGAAATTGACAAGAATCATGGACTTGCTACACTAGCTTCATCATATCCCATGCGAAAAAGTCAAAAGTTGCGGCACGTGAGCATGCATGAACATGTTCTTTCGATCCCAACCTTTCTACCCCTCTAATTTGACGGTTGGAATCAATTCAACTCATGCTGGTACCTATTTCTTTTCTTTTTCTTTTCTTTTGTTTTTGTGGTCAGATATGAACACCTCTTTCATTTCGTGTAATAAGGCAAAATGTGCCCCAAAGAACCGAATCCTCTCCATGATAATTGTGGGGGGGGGGGGGGGGGGGGGGGGCGGGGAGCGCGGGGTGTATTAACCTGAAGGGTAAAAGCTTGATTGAACATGACAATGTGCTCGAATTTTTGACGCAATCGTACTGAATACTAGTGGGGAATACTTCAAGGCCGTCGTGAAGATTGCTTTGAATTTTATGGAGAGAGGGAAAAGCAAGAATATTTAAACTCCTGATGATAAATGGCGATGGGTGCTTTGAATATGCAAAGTGGTAAAACTAAAATTGGTGTCGTTGTTAGAGACCATAATGGTGTGATGGCTTTGGGAATCTATTGTAGAGGACGTAAGAAGATTTATGCACAAGAAGAAAGGTTTTTAGATTGATCTGCATTCGTAGGAGAGCTTAGGGTGCCCTCTAAATAGGTGCATTGTCTTTGGTTGTAGTCCACTTACGAATCGATATCATTTAAGTCCTTCCATAATTTTCTGGTGTGCTGGATTTTCTATTCCTTGAGGATTCAAGGCCGCTTTGGCGAGAATAATTTTGACTCGATTAGTTTCTCTTCGAAATGAAAAATGCGTGTCATGAGGCAATTTACATAATGCACGTGCATGTTGTCCAACCTTGACGCCTAATTCTTATAAGATCAATTCGATGGATTTAGATAGGGCTTCCCCATAGTCGTTTGGCATAAGTCATCAAATAAGGAGTTGTTTGCCCAAACTAATGACTTCATCGTGTTATTGTTGACATGCCAATCAAGTTCAAGGTCGGATTCTACAGTAGATAATTTGACTGTCGGAAAAACATCAAATGGAATCATGAGAATTGCCTTTTCTATTGATGGTGGACACAACACAAATTTTGATAAATTAGAATGAAGCTTTTGTTTTGTGTAAGCAAAGAACTTCTTTATCTGATAAACTGGCCTTACTACGAGCCTGAATTCAAAGTGGCATATGAATTGGATTCTCGGAGAAAAAATGTACTTCTTTCTTAGTACGTATCTAACATGGTATTTCTTTGACTCACTTCGGCAATAATTGTCTTGCACCAAGTGCCATTTTATTTTACGGAATACATAGATTTCGTAACTTCGTAGCGCAAAGAAAGTCGGTTATTGCAGAAGGGAAGGTAGTTGAGCTGTAGAGGCAGTATTATTTCATGTACGTAGATTTGTTGGGAATTATTCTAGCACTTTTGTGTTCTGTCGCGCCAACTGCATTTCAAACTTGATCATGATAGTCGGTGCCATGTCTATGGGTCCGTTAGATAATCTGGGCTGCGAAGAACTTGAGCTTGAACTAGCCTGGCCAGTTGGATTTGCTTGTTGGCCCACGTTGGATTGACTCGTCCAAGCCTGTATTTCAAAATGTGGCCCATGTTGACTATGCGCGTATGTGTGTCAGGGTGTCTGTTTGAGAGATAGTAAGCCAGCCAGAACTGGCCTAATTTGGTCGGAACCCCTTCTCTGAGCCTTGGAATTTTGTCAAGTAGCTCGAGCCTGCTCGATGATCAATTTTGCTCTCGATGCCAAATTCATGACTGTTGACACCTAAAATTTCATTTTAATTAATTAAGTTTTACTTTTGTTTTTATTTTTTATTTAATATTTTTCCGGATGATAAATAAACAAAAAGAAACGAAAAAAAGCAGAAACAACCGCCCCTCCTCCGGGCCTCCTTGGCCCATTTCCGCCTCAGCCCGGCCCGGCCGAGTCTTCTTCTTCCTCGTAACATTGCAGCACATGCACCGGAGGCGCGACGCCGAGCGGAGGGGAGAAGCAGCAATGACGCACATGGAACAGTTGTAACCAGACGACGATGGGACGTGGAGTAGGGGAAGCGGCGGCGTCGGATGGGACACCGGTTCGGCCAGCAAGGGCCACAACAGCCGACGGTCGAGCTTCGTCGACCGGCCACCCTCGGCCTGTAAATAGGCCCTCCATCGCCGACGAAAGGGACAATAAGACGGCAAAGAGGATATCGCCGACGGTAAGCTTCGATAGCTTCCCCTGAGAGACTTTAGGGGAGGCCCGAAGACGAGCCACTAGAGATCTTGAATCTAGCCGAAGAAGCGAGCACAAATAGACACAGGGGGAGGCAAAGAGAGAGAGAGAGGAAGCAGACGTCCTAGAGAGAGAGAGAGAGAGGTCGGCCGAAGCTCAAGGTCTCCTAAGAGACTTCGGGGAGCTCGAGTGCGGGGTCGGCCGTGGCGCGGTGAGCTCGGAGGGGTCCCCGAGAGACGGGGAGCTCGAAGGGCGAGCCCAAGGGAGAGAGAGGGTAACCCGCGTCGGATCTGGCCAGATTCGACTGTCCAGGATCCACCGTCACCGTCGTTGTCTGCCGCGGTCGTCGCCATCAGTCTGCCCTTGCCTTTGTTGCCGCCGTCGTAAATAAACCCCTATCGTCGCCGTCCTTGCCTCCGTTCAAGAAAAGGTAAAAAAAAAGCCGTTGCCGTCATCCCAACCGCCCATTGCTACCCCATTCTATCGCCGTCGCCGACATCGTGGTCCCCACCGCCATGGCCGTCATCGTTGCCGTATCGCTTCGGTTTCCTCCCCAACGCCATGGATTCGCAAACCCTAAGGTTTGCGATTTTCCGGGTCGCGAAGTGGATCCGGAATCGGAAAAACGGGTAGGGTTTGCGATCTGGGGGGCGGTTGGAGGACGGGTCGGGTGCCGGAGCCGGGTCTGGTAGGGTTTCGCCAGAAAGCCGGGTCGTCAAACCGGGCCGGGTGCCCCCGAACGCCCGACCACGGCATCGTTTTGTTAAATTTTTTTTTTTAAAAAAGTCAAGTCCGTGTAGTAAGCCCATATGCGTTTGGTGCTGGCCGGGTTGGACCCAACTCGCGAATCCGACGCGGGTAGATTTTATCTGGTTTTATTATTTTAATATAAAATAATATTCTAATAAATAAATAATAAATAATTTATTTTCAAAAAAATCAAAAATGTTTTATTTAAAAAAAATTAATTTTTTTAAATGCTTTATTTTTCCAAAAAATCGAGAAAAATCAAAAATAATTTATTTTCCCAAAATATTGAAAAAATATTTTAAAAATATTTTATTTTCCGAAAAAAATTATTCCATATTTTCCAGAAAATGCCAAAAATCCAAAAAGCCAAAAAAATTCAGAAAAAGCCAAAAAGACTTGTATTTTTCCACAAATACCAAAAAATCCAAAAAAAAGTCTTTTTTATGTCCAGAAGATGAGAAAAAGACTCAAAAAATGTTTTTCCTCCCAAAAATGCATAGAAAATCCTTCGAAAATCCAAAAAAACCTCAAGGTTTAAACAAGATTTGGTACGAAAGAGTATTAGTGATTAACTAGTGTAATTAAGTGCCCGATCCTTATTTCTTCCGATACTTCACTTGGGTTTTTAATCAACCCACCACAAATTGATTAGTGGCGACTCCATTTTAAAAATTAACTTACAGGTTAAAAAACTTGAACCATTAAGTCATGAATTCGTGGACTTGGAAGAGTATGGGCTTAATAAATTCAGCCGAGCCATTAGCCTCCTTAGGCGCTCGTATCCGATCGCGAGCGTCGGAAAAAAAGAAGTTGTGATAGCTTGGCGACTCATTTGGGGACTTTGAAGATTTATGCCATTTTGTCTTGTTTAAATTCTCTACTAACTTAGGTTTTTTTTCTTTATGCAGGTCAAAAGCTTAGAAATTTATTTTAATTTTGCTTAAAATAGATTATCTTGTGATTATAAACTGTTGTGCATACTTTACTGTTTTAATATTACACATGGCACACATAATCCGGCCGCCGGACCTGGGCTGCCTTAGGATTTCTAGGATGGTGTTATGAAATATACGACCTCGAATGCGAGATTGCAATGTAAATGTTGCATTTCTTTTCCTCGAATTTCTTAGCCAAGGTTAAGGGGATATGCTGCTAACGCAAGACTGCGATGGACAGATACCCTTTTAATTTCATCAAGCCTTCTGAGTTAGAAATCGAGTCACACGTCTCATCTGTGTGTCTTTGTGCTTGCCATTTTATTTAAAAGTAAAGTGATTTCTTTACTTTTACTCAATCTTTTATTGGCCCATGGCAATTTAGGATAAGTTTTTCAAAGTCTCAGTTTATATGCGATGGGGAAAGATGATATCCAGTTCATTCCTGCTCCCAAAGCGAAACTCTTCAAATGGTGGGGTCAATTGGATCAGTTTGCCCAATAGCACGTGAAAGCTAAAATCGGTCATCTCCTATTGTTGATTCAAATCACTGTTCATCCCGAAGTCATACGGGCCATGGCACATTTCTGGTGCCCGAAGACGACTACTTTTATGTTCGCAGGGTTTGAGCTAACCCCAACTCTAGAAGAATATAGCATCATCACTGGAATGCCTCTCGAAAAAAAGCTTGTTAGACCATCGACATGCGCCCTCCCGTGGCACAGGTTAGTGCGAATTTTAGGAACTGAAATCCATGTCATGAGACAAATTCTTGAAGACAACCATAATACCTGCCCACTAGAATTCATGAATGCCTTTTTTCAAAATCAGCCTATGACCCAAAAAAGTGAGATTTTACTCCTAGCCTTTTTTGGGTTAATCATTTTCCCCCATTAAAGAAATGTCATAAGTCCTAAGATGGCATGGATAGTTGATCAAATCTTAAGGAGGCAAAATTATGTCAACATGATTTTAACTGAAACATTTTTGTCCTTTAATCGTTTTAAAGAAAACACGGAAAAAATCGTGCGGGTCTCTCCGGAAATTTTACAAGTTTGGTTATTTTCTCACCTAAATGAATTCCAAGGCTTCATGCGATCATCTGGAACGAATGATTTCGAAAATCCATTACAAAAATTTATGGTTTTAGGACCATACATTTCCAATCAAAACTGTTTAAATTGAATAAATTTCCTAAGAGACCTGGCTCCTAAGGCATTCCAATGGTGTGCTGGTTGGTTCTATGAAAAGAGAGTTCACTTTGCTTTCAAGCGCCGCTATCTAATTCTGTTACTCGGCCTCACCGATGCATTTTCCTATTTCCCACAAAGGGTGGCACGACAGTATGGAGACCTTCAGGAGATCCCACCATCTTTCAAGAAGAGGGTCCCTCCACTTCTCTTCACTCATCAAAGTTTTGAATACATGATTGACATTATTGAGAAAGCATGGAACAAGTGCCATCGCAAAAGGATCGTGGTACCTGAAGGGCTTGAGGGAGAAGAAAAAGCCCACCATGCCTCCATGTCCTACATCCACAACCATCGTATCCCGACAAAATGGAAACCATCAGTCCCTCACTCAATCAGCGAGAGCAGCCGGCACGAGCAAGCAAAGCTCATGGAGAGGGATTTGGGAATGGACTAGATACACACCTCAGAGCCGGTCCAAGAAAGCAAGCCTTTGCGCAAGTGCAAGACTCCCCGTCGCATATAAATCGGCAATCATGTGCCCCTTAGTATTAATAGTGTGAAAGTTTTGTCCTACTGTTTAGGGACTTTTGTTTAATATTTAGTACTTTATTCTGTCATTTCAAGTTTTAGATGTCAGAAGTCTGCGGTCTATAAATCCTCTTTTAATAAATAAAAAGCAGTTAGACCATTGCCATGGGTTAATCTTTGTTTACTTTCGTGCTCATTCATTGTTTTCGCAAACGAACAGGTAATTATAAATCGCCGACCACCAATTGCCCATGAATGGCCTCATGCAATAGGGCCTGATCAGAATGATGTTCAAAACCGCCTCATTAGCATTGAAGACGGCATAGGACAGATGTCCATTATCCTTCGACAGCTCTCGAGACAAATGAAATCTACTTAAGCTGAGCCTAACTCTATAGTTGCCTCAAACACCATCATGAAGCCCTTAAATTTGCCAAAAAATAGCTAGTACCATAGACAGTTTGAAAGGATCATGAAAAAGTTAAGCCAGCTGCAGAGGCAGAATCCCATGGACCTGTCCAATTACGCCGGCATTGAGATCCTTGAAAAACTTAAAGCACCTGAATGCGAAGGGTATGCTAATATCTCACGCCCAGAGACCTACTTGCAAGCCTACATGGTCCGAAGGATGATTCAATCGTACCAACCAAACTTGACTGGCCCTACCTTGCGATAGTATATTGTTAGGAAGATCAGCCCCCTTAAAACCTGGAGGGAACTAATTCATGTTTTTCACAAAGAGTATAATATTGACATCACCCCTGACATCACCTTGCCCTATGAAGAGCCAATGATCACGGAGCACGAGGAGCCGTTAGTTGCTGAGATAGGAGAGAAGCGTGTCAATGAAGCCTTGCATAATAAATGGGCAGCTGAGCAGCATCTTATTACTAAAAAATTTCCCACTAAGAAAGGCAAGAAGCATTTGTACGAGATCCAAGACACAGAGCTTGTTCAAGACTGGGGCACGATAGCACAACTCCCTAAGCTTACTCCCAAAGCTAGAGTCCGAAGAATATCAACCCCCATCAACCTAGAAAGTGAATCAGAGAGTGAAACTCTAATATCTCTCACTTCCCTTGACCGAATTGAGCTGGCAAAACACAGAGCCTTACTCAAAAGGTCTGGACCAGGGGCCAAGAAAAGAAAGCCTAAGCAAATCAATTCCACGTCTGCCGAAGAGCTGCCGCACCAAAACTTCGAGCATTCCCAAAAACACAGCTCTGAAAGCTACCATCTTTTAGAGTATAACCCTGAAGACTTCCCGGCCCTAGAATACAATCCAAAGGACTTCCAGCGTTATTTTGACAATGAAACTGATGATTCATTATATAACTATTTCCTACTCTCACCCGAAGATGAAGGCCCGTCAGAAGAGGAAACATACATCTTTATCCGCTACAATCCTAATGAAGCACTAAGCTTGTCACCTGACCATGAAGATAGCTTAAATACCTTATCCTCATTTGGCGATTTTGACTGGGAAGAAGGCAATGGAATAATCTCGGCAGAATCCAGTTTCCCTGAAACAGAAAAATTCACCACTACAACAAATATGCAATGGGAAAACTAGTGACCTAACCAGGATACATCAAGCCTGTCTTGCACTCATAGGATCATGACCTTCGGAGAGATGTGGATACCTAATCTCCGCAAGTATAATGGCACGACTTGCCCCGTAGCTTATTTGCAATATCTCCACGCTAAAATGAGTCGGTACCATAGCCCGATGTCATTCACAACTCGGGACTTCCAAGAAAGTCTTACAAGGCCTCCATTACAATGGTTCATCATAGCAAGTATCTACCTCATGAGAGATTGGAATGAACTGTCTTTTGCATTCCTGCTTAGTATTAAAGTCAAATTGGAACTGAACTGTCTTGCGAGAACTTGGTTCACTTTAGAAGAAGACCAATAGAGGATTTCCAAACATATGCGAGGAGGTGAGAGGCTTTTATGATGCAAACTTACCCTCAACTGGCTGAAGAAGAAGTGATAAAGCTATTCATAGGGACTTTACCTCACGAGCATCGTTGTTGGTTGCGTGGGTTGTACTTCCATAGTTTCAATGAAGTGGTCCTCTCATGCGAATACTTTGAGTCTACTGGAGGCGAGGAACTCAAAGGCGCTTGATTTCAGAACTAATACTATCAAAGCACTCCTTTACACAGAAGTTTTCATGGGTTTTATTTGTTTTTATAATTTCATGTTTCTTATCTTGTCTAGTGTGCTACTGTTATATTTTCCATTCCAAGTACTCTATTGTACAGTTTTAATATTTTGTTTTAAGAGCATGGGGCGGTACTCCAAACCAGCCCAGTGATGCTATCCAACCATGAAAAGAAAATATCATCCAAGGAGAATACTGAGGGCTGGGCTTCCTCATGCTTTTTCTCCCCCAAAGACGTATTTTGAAAATAAAAAATATTTCATCGCCGAAAAGCTTTTGTCAACACAAGATGATAAATTAAGCACGTTTGTCTTTCTAACCCTCTCACTTTATGTTTCAAAACATCATCCCCTTTGATTTAATGTGACAAAAGGTATTTGAAACTAGCACATCGTGTGAACAGACCAAACTCGAGAACACATTTTCAAGAAAGCGGGGGCAAACAAAAATGAGCATCCCGTTTATAAAAAAAAGGGTAAGGCTTATTCCCTTAACATGATATTGAGAATGACAATGCCTCTCTTCTATTTTCAGGATACAAAAGGTGAGACGTAATAGGTACAGGCATACAATTAAATCGAAGCATTCATGACATGCCTCACTCCTGCCCAGCTCCATCTTAAGCCAAATGACTATCTTGTCGCATGACGTGCCCAAACAGCTAGATGTTACAGTTTCAACTCCGACGAGCCTAGAAGCATAAGGAAGAAGTTCATTCTCGTCCTTTAAAGTGATTACTGTCAACATGGAGAAAATCCAGACAGTCAAGGCGATCTATAGCCCCACACCCTAGACAATGACTTTGGAATCTAGAAACTTCACTCCAGACGCGTATTCTTCCAATGAGTAATTACCATTAGAAAGTTTGAGATTTTTTATCTCAGATTCCATAGAAGCTTGAGGTACATGACTTTTTCCCAATGATGCTATAGATAAAGACGGAAGGAGAAATTCCACAGAAGGAATGCGTTGAAGATGAATCAACGACCAGCAATCATGCGTACATGGTCACAAATGAGGAAATTGAAGGAAACATTGAACTATGCCAAGATAAAGAGGCCATCATCAACATTCAAATATCCTTAGGAATCAACAAATACAAACTCTGGGAAATGGTAACTTGGTATCGTTTCCAATATCCCCACTATTTGAACCCTCTTTTGACATATTTTCCCTATTGACAGGAAGCATCGGGATTCAAGAGCCAAACTTGATGGTTAGGTTTGGCAAATCAATATTGGCTAAGCTAGTACGTGGAAATGACCCACATCGAATTCACCTAATTTCGTGTAAAATGACGTGTCATCCAGGAGCCAATAATTGACCTAACGAAGCAAGGGATATAGGACCTCGTGTCCCCCTCTCACTTCAAGTTCACCCAATCGTCTGCAAACCAGTGAAGGGTAAAGTTGTATCGCTTCCAATTATTCGACTCTTGAAAGAGTTCATGAGTAATGCACTCCCTCTTGTTTGTTGCAAGATCACCTGACTGCCAAAAACACAGATAACTAATCAATGAGAGGCATGACAAACTCTCCCAAAGAAAATGACGTCTCAAGTATCGCCAAAGCAAATGATAGAAAATCTTCAGGCCTCAACTCACATTTGATTTTGGCCAGACTAATTGATCTACTTGTACATCTTCTCTTCTAAGGAGGCAAAAGAAGAAAGGCCCATCAAATCAATGATCAGATTCCCAATCCTTAGCTGATCTTTCGTATGTCATATCCCTAATCAATAGGGACATCCATCGACATCCATTTGTGAATAACCTTTTGTAAATAACTCTTTTAATGTTCAAATTTCAACACATTTGTGAATACCGTTCCACCAAGTAAACACCCCTAAAGCTGTTAATAAGTTTTTCTTGAGTAAAAAACCATTCATTTATTTTGAGAGTACAAACTCCATCACATCATTTGTTGCATACCTTTTTCCAAGCGAATTATGCATGATGATTTTGTCTGTCTAGATCATTAATTCTATTGAGGATTATTAAAATAGACAGCTAATTGAAGAATACAAGATTGATTGAGCATGCTGGATGAGGCACGTTAGAATGATGGCAGACAAGTCATATCCTACACACAGTCCCCTATCTATACACTTGTGAGATGAGTGCAGAAAATTCCATGACTACAGGGTAAAGAGTCATCTCGCGAATGGTACGATGACCAAAATAGTGAGAGGCATTCCATCGCTCACTTTGAGCCCCATACACTGACAAATTTCTACCCTACCCTCGCCAAAGAACTACCCTGCACTGGGGCAAGTCGAAGGCAAGTCAACATCACGAGCTGAGAAAAGGGATAGAAATTCTCTTGCTTGCACTTGCATCAATCTTTGAGTGTCTTTATTACATATGAACACTCGCGTTAATTTAAGTACCCTAGAGTCATGAATAGCAATTCTTTCTTTACGCACTTGTGTCCATTGTACAACTCAAGTGAGCCTGTAAATTCACCCTCTCATGGAGGTAAAGTAGAAGTTGTTGCCATTTGAGTAGCATAATCAGAAGCGCCGGCAAAAGATGAAGACTCAATGGTCTAACAAAGGCGTTTGCTTGAACTTGTCAAGATCAATTCCTCAAGCAACAAGAACAAAAACTGGGGCATAAAAAAAGCAGTGTACCTGGTAAAAGCAAGGTCAATGCCCATGAATGAAAAATTGAAGAGAGGAATAGAGGCATGAAAAAACAGTGTGCCTGGTAAAAGCGAGGCCAATGCCCCAAACAAAAAACAGTCATGTGTATTCCCAAGAGAAATTGCTATTATGGTCCATAGAACCTTCATCGGACCGTGAGAAGAAAGACCGATGACAAATGCCAAGGCAATCACCAGCTCTCACCCTTTTACACATGAGTCAAGTCTACATTGCATCTTATTGTAAAAAGTCTCTTTAGAATAGGGGCACTTCAATTAACGTAGGATTTCATGTCTATAAACATCGCTCGAAGAAGTACGAGCAAGATTACTCTATCTCTTTTCGTAGGATTCTTGACTTGCAAATCAGGAGACGATCATACGGCACTCCATTCATAAGCCTTGACCTTGATGGTCCCCTTTGATGAGTCGCTAACCAAGACTTCATCACAGTTTCAACAAAGACCTCTCACATTGGTAAAGTTGTATCGTTTGCGAGAATACTCAGACCCCTGCTGACATGATGACAGTGAGATAGTGTGGTCCTTATAAATCCTGCATTAATGGTCGGGATAACATTTTCCATGAGAGTAAGTGAAAATTCCTTTCAGACTGAAAGTCCCTCATCTAGCATGCTCAAGACATCTACATTCTAAATGAAGGTTGTTTTTCAAAATCTTCCCCAGTGGAAATCAGATGATGCAAAATTGACAACATTATCATGTATGAATCTCATTTGAACTCATGAATTTATAGCATATACAATCATGTGTGTATATTGTGCAAATAACGGACATACTCTCAAAGATTAGAGATATTGCCAGGTAAGCATATCCTAATCCCCATTTGTCTTAAAGTACCTACCACTGTCCAGGTACTCTCTTATTAACACTCGACCTATTCGAGTCGTCCCTTGAGTTTAGGTGCTTGCGACTGTCTAAGTATCCCTTTGTCTTTAAGTACCCACCACTTGCCGAGTACTCCCTCTTATCGACACTCGACATGTTCAAGTTGTTCCTAGAGTATTGATACTTGTGACTAACCAACTATCTCTTTATTGTTGAATACCTATCACTATCTAGGTATCCCCTCTTATATTTGAGTACCGACCACTGTTCGGATACTCCTTCTCCATGACACTCGACCTGTCCGAGCTATCCTCGAAATTACGTCATTGAATGCTAGCAGCCACTCAAGTATTCCACCACATTATGCGCTTGCGACTACCCAAGTATGCTTTCTTACACTTGGACCGGTTGAGCGGTCCTTGATCATTAAATATTTGTGTTCATTCAAGTATTGCACTACTTTGTACACTTGCGGCTACCTAGGTGTCCCAGCCCTTTCGAGTGCTTGTGGCCATCTAGGTAAGCCTTAACTACCAGAAGGTGAGACCTTCATGAATATTTGGGGCATGTCCTCGATATTCCCATTACCAGGAGGTGAGAGACCTTCACGAATATCTCAGGCACGTCCTCAATATTCCCAATTACCAGGAGGTGAGAGACCTTCACGAATATTCCAGGTACGTTCTCGATATTCCCCTTTACTAGGAGGTGAGAGACCTTCATGAATATGCGAGGCATGTCCTCAATATTTCCAATTACCAGGAGGTGAGAAACCTTCATGAATATTCGGGGCACGTCCTCGATATTTCCCTTTACCAGGAGGAGAGAGACCTTCATGAATATGCGAGGCACATCCTCAATATTCCCAATTACTAGGAGGTGAGAGACCTTCATGACTATGGGAGGCACGTCCTTAATATTCCTAATTACTAGGAGGTGAGAGACCTTCACGAATATCCCAGGTACATCCTCAATATTCCCCTTTACCAGGAGGTGAGAGACCTTCATGAATATCCAAGGTACGTCCTCGATATTCACAATTACCAGGAGGTGAGAGACCTTCATGAATATCCAAGGTACGTCCTCGATATTCCCGCTACCAGGAGGTGAGAGACCTTTACGAATATCCTAGGTACGCCCTCGATATTCTCCACTACCAGGAGGTGAGAGACATTCATAAATATCTCAGGTACATCCTTGATATTCCCAATTACTAGGAGGTGAGAGACCTTCATGAATATGCGAGGCACGTCCTCGATATTCCCAACTACCAAGAGGTGAGAGACGTTCACAAATATCTCAGGTACGTCCTCGATATTCCCAATTACCAGGAGGTTAGAGACCTTCATGAATATCCTAGGTACGACCTCAATATTCCCCACTACTAGGAGGTGAGAGATCTTCACAAATATCTCAAGTACGCCCTCGATATTTCCCAATTGCCAGGAGGTAGGACACCTTCACAAATATCCAAGATATGTTCTCAATATCTCCAATTATCAAGCACCCTTTCGATACTTGTGAATGTCCAAGTATCCCCCAAGAATTCATACTTGTGATCATCCAAGTACCCCTTCAATGCCTATGGTCAGCCAAATACCCATTTTGATGCCTGCAAAGACCCAAATATCCTTCAGGTTAGTACTTGTAATTATCAAGGTACTATTTGATATGCTTGTGAATGTCCAGGTATCTGCCAGAATCAATGCCCTGAGAAAGATCGGCGCATCCTCCCGAGAAAAGTCGGGTACCAACTGTTGTCTTTAACAAAGGTCAGACACCCCCACAAAACAGATGCTCTGAGAAAGGTTGGCGCATCTCCCAAGAAAGGTCGGGTACCAATCGGTGTCCTCGATACAAATCAGGCACTCACAAATGAGATGCCCTGAGAAAGGTCGGTGCATCTCCTGTCAAGGCGACCGAAGAAAAGTTCGGGTCCTAGACAAATCACTAATTGCTCTAACAGGTGACTGAAGAATGGTTCGGGTCCTGGAGGAGCAATTTCCCATCAAGGCAACCGAACAAAGGTTCGGGTCCTAGACAAATCATTGATTGTTTTAATAGGCGACCGAAGAATGGTTCGGGTTCGAGACAAACCACTGATTACTCCAACAGGCGACCGAAGAATGATTCGGGTCCTGAAGGAGCAATCTCCTGTCAAGGCGACCGAAGAAAGGTTCGGGTCCTAGACAAACTATTGATTGTTTTAACAGCGATCGAAAAATGGTTCGGGTCCTGAAGAAGCAATTTCCCGTCACGGCGACCGAAGAATGGTTCGGGTCCTGGAGGAGCAATCTCCCGTCAAGGCGACCGAAGAATAGTTCGAGTCTTAGAGAAGCAATTTCCCGTCACGGCAACCGAAGAATGGTTCGGGTCCTGGAGGAGCAATTTCCCATCAAGGCGACCAAAGAAAAGTTCGGGTCCTAGACAAATCATCGATTATTTTAACAGGCGATCGAAGAATGGTTCGGGTCCTGGAAAAGCAATTTCTTGTCACGGTGACCGAAGAATGGTTCGAGTCCGAGACAAACCACTAATTGCTCTAACAGGCGATCAAAGAATGGTTCAGGTCCTGGAGGAGCAATTTCCCGTCAAGGCGACCGAAGAAAAGTTCGGGTCGGAGACAAATCATTGATTTTTTTAACAGGTGACCAAAGAATGGTTCGGGTCTTGGAGGAGCAATCTCCCGGCAAGGTGACCGAAGAAAGGTTCGGGTCCTAGACAATTCGTTAATTGCTCCAACAGGTGACCGAATAATGGTTCGGGTCCTGGAGGAGCAATTTCCCGTCAAGGCAACCGAAGAAAGGTTTGGGTCTTAGACAAATCATTGATTGTTTTAACAGGCGACTGAAGAATGGTTCGACCCCTAGAAAAGCAACCTCCTCATATCACCAGGTAAGATAACGCCTTGATACTTGCCAAACTTGGGGTTCACACCCTATCTCACTCACTCACAGTAAGTAACTATAGGTATCTACTTATCTGTCTTAGTATATGTAATGTTATATTACTCTTTTTACATAATCTGCTACGCATATATGGACAAAATTTAGGCATCAGTTTGTCTTTGAATGCAACCTCTGCGAGCTCACCTTCAAAGAGGGGTAGCTGTTGACGCCCGAAGACGAGCCGCCGGAGATCTTGAATCTAGCCAGAGAAGCGAGCACAAACAGACACAAGGGGAGGCAGAGAGAGAGAGAGAAAGAGGAAGCAGAGGTCCCAGAGAGAGAGAGAGAGGCTGGCCGAAGCTCGAGGTCCCCTAAGAGACTTCAGGGAGCTCGAGTACAGGGTCGGCCGTGGCGCGGTGAGCTCGGAGGGGTCCCCGAGAGACTTCGGGGATCTCGAAGGGCGAGCTCGAGGGAGAGAGAGGGTAACCCGCGTCGGATCTGGCCAAATCCGACCGTTCGGGATCCACCATCACCGTCATTGTCCACCGCGGTCATCGCCATCAGTCTGCCCTTGCCTTTGTCGCCGCCATCGTAAATCAACCCCTGCCGTCGCCGTCCTTGCCTCCGTTCAAGAAAAGGTAAAAAAAAAAAGCCGCCGCCGTCGTCCCTGTCGCCCATCGCTACCCTATTCTATTGATGTCGCTGTCATTGTGGTCCCCACCGCCGTGGCCGTCGTCACTGCCATATCGCTTCGATTTCCTCCCTAGAGCCGCAGATTCGCAAACCCTAAGGTTTGCGATTTTCCGGGTCACAAAGCGGATCCAAAATCGGAAAAGCGAGTAGGGTTTGCAACGGGGGCAATCGGAGGATGGGTCGGGTGCCATAGCCGAGTCGGGTAGGGTTTCGCCGGAAAGCCGGGTCATTGGGCCGGGCCGGGTGTCCCCGAACGCCCGCCACGGCGTCGTTTTGTTAAATTTTTTTTTTTAATAAAAGTCTGCGTTTTCAGCTAGCCGGGTTGGACCCAACCCGCGGATCGACCGGTCGATTTTATCTGGTTTTATTATTTTAATATAAAATAATATTCTAATAAATAAATAATAAATAATTTATTTTCAAAAAATCAAAAAAAAATTATTTTCAAAAAAATATTTAAAAAATGTTTTATTTTCCGAAAAAAATAAAAATAAATAATATTCCATATTTTCCAGAAAATGCCAAAAAGCCAAAAAAAATTCAAAAAAAGCCAAAAGGACTTGTATTTTTCCAAAAATACAAAAAAATCCAAAAAAAAAATCCTTTTTATTTCCAGAAAATGAGAAAAAGACTCAAAAAATGTTTTTCCTCCCAAAAATGCATGGAAAATCCCTCGAACATTCAAAAAAACCTCAAGATTTAAACAAGATTAGGTACCGAAAGGACATTAGTAATTAACTAGTGTAATCAAGTCCCCGATCCTAATTTCTCTAGTTGTGTAAGAGTAAGTATTTCTCCCGATACTTCGTTTGGGTTTCTAATCAACCCACCCCAAATTGATTAGTGGTGACTCCATTTTAAAAATTAACTTACCGGCTAAAAAACTTGAACAATTAAGTCGTGAATTGGTGGACTTGGGAGAGTCCGGGCTTAATAAATTTAGTCGAGTCATTAGCCTCCTTAGGCTCTCATACCCGATCGCAAGCATCGGAAAAAAAGAGGTCGTGACAACGACCCTAACTCCACAACAATTTTGTGGCTGATGCCTTAATCACACAATAAGGCAAGATGTGTTTATATAGCCGAATAAAATAAATAAAGTGCAGGCTTTTATCATGAAATTGTTTTCACGCCATCATATATCTTTCCATTCAAGTTGTTACTTGGCTGCTCTCATAAGCTAATTATATAAAGGACATTCTAAATCAGCCAAATGGTGCTTGTTTTTTTATGGTCTAAAACGAAGCCTTTCATTCAAGTAGGACAGAAATTACAACCCATATTACAACCCATAGAAAGGGCATCGATACATAGCAAATTCATTAACGCTTGAGGAGGTGAGGAAGGCCAAGTGGGTGAAAGTGTATTGCGGGCATGGGCCTTAGCGGCCCAATCAACTGCAGTGTTGGCTTCTCTTCGGCAATGTTGGATGTGCAGATAGGGAAAGCAAAGACGCAAAGCTATGGCATCGACGACGAGCGCTCGGCTTTCCCATAGCGGTATACTTCGATCATTGAAGATCTCCACAAGAGTTAGACAATCAGACTTGATAATGAGGTGAGCTTCTTCATGTCCTTGTTCTAGCAAATAAGTGAGAGTGGAGATGAGGGCTTGAATCTCACTTTGCAACGGAGAAGATGCACGAACTGTATTGGTGAATCCAGCGATTAAAGAACCGGTGTGATCCTTATAAACACACGCGATGGCACCCTTATCAGTAGCCATGGGAATAGCCCCATCAATGTTGGCCTTGATGCTACCCTGATCCGATGGAATCCATGCTCGATTAGGGTTTAGAAGATTGTGTCCTGCATATGTCATGTGCTGCACTGTGCCGTTGTTCAGCTTTGCTTCAACGAGCGCCAAATCTACAAGCTGGGCAGGAGTGGTGCATTAATGCCAAAAAGTGAAGTGGTTACGTGCCTTCCATAGCTACCAAAGGATGGACGCAATGATCTCTCAGGAAGGTAAGTTCAACTGATTTTTGAGTATGTCCTCCAGCCATGCATCTATTCGATGTCTTCTGAATGCTAAGTGATCAATTTGTACACTAGAGTGAGACTAGATGTGCTTCGTCCATGGGCAAAATAAAAGGATATGTTCAGTAGTTTCAGGTGTGTGCAATGAACATAATTGACATTCTGGGTCCTGAATGATATGTCGCCGAAAGAGGTTATCTTTTGTAGGGAGAGCGTTATGTCATAACAACCATATGAAAATGCAAATCCTTGGGGACATCTTGAGTTTCCAGATATGATGCCATAGACGGGTCGATGGCTGATATGAGGATGAGGCGAGATTTCTGTTCTTGGTGTGATATGAGTGTCTGAGAATGTGGTAGGCAGTTTTAACTGAGTATTTACCTATTTGTGTCCCTGTCCATATGATTTGGTCCGTGATAGAAGCAGGGCTTAACGGAATAGTGATTATCTCATCGACTGTTCGGTAGTTAAAGTTGTCTTGTAGAAGAGTGGTATTCTAGATATTCTCATTGGGGATTATAAAACCAGCAACCTACTCTAGCTCTCCTCTAGGCACTGGTCTTCTAATGATTCCACTGGTGAGCCATTTATCTTCACGAATATTAATCTTCTACCCATCACCAATAGACCGCTGCAGCTTATTAAGGATAGCATCTTGACCTAAGAGTAAGCTCTTCCATCCCGATGAGGAATTAGTCCCGTTCCTAGCATGCCAGAAATTGCTAGAGTGGAAATAAAGTCCCTTAAAAACTCTACCCCATAAGGATGAAGGGTTTTGGAAAAGCCTCTAGGCTTGCTTTACTAGAAGGGCTTTGTTAAAAGTTAATAAATCTTGAAAGCTGAGCCCCCCTTCCATCTTATATTCTTTGAGTAGACCCATGCCCGCTAATGTATACCAGATCTAATACTGCTGGTCTGCCACTAGAATTTGGCTATTTTGCGTTCAATAGACTAATATATAGAAACAGGAAGTTTGAATATGGACATGGCGCATTGCGAGAGTGCCTACACTACCGTTTTTAATAGGATTTCCTTTCCTCCTTTAGATATAAAGTGCTCTTTCCAACCTTCAAGTTTCGCATTAACACGACCCAAAATCCAAGCAAACATGTCTTTCTTGGAAACACCCCAGTCATATGGAATACTTAAATACTTCCCTATCTTGTCTATAACAGGAACTCTTGGTTTTGTTGTAAAAGTAAGGGGCAACCTCTACTACAGAAGAGACCAAATTTGTTTCTATTTATGGATTGGCCCGTTGCAACACAATACTGCTATAAAATAATGGCTAGATTATGGCATTCTAGGGTGCTTCTATTCAAGAAAAATATGGTGTCGTCCACAAAAAGTAAATGGGAAAGAGTAGGACAATACCTATTTAGTTTAATTCCTCTAAGAGTTCCTAAGTTGACAATTTGGCGCATGAGAGTGGATAAGAGGTTAGCTAAAAGGATGAATAAATATGAAGATAGTGGATCTCCCTATCTCAAACCCCTTGTAGGACGAAAGTATGGCAATGGTTCGCCATTGAACTTAACGCTAAATGTTGCCGTGGTAACGCATTGCATCACCCACCTTACCCATTGATCATGAAACCCTAGTTGTTTAAGATAAGCCTCTAGAAAATCCCACTCAACCCGATCATAAGCTTTCTGCATGTCCAATTTTAATACCGCCTAAAATTGTTTCCTTCTTTTTCTGATTTTTAATTGATGAGAACCTCCTGCACAACCAGAATATTGTCTTGGATTTGTCTACCTGTGACATAAGCACTATGTTATGTTGAAATCAATCCTGGTAGCCACAACTTTAGTCGGTTTGCCAGCACTTTTGAAATAATTTTATATATGAAATTACAGAGACTAATGAGTCTATACTGTTCTAACCTTTTTGGGTGCGGAACCTTTGGGATAAGAGTGATAAGAGTTCTATTAAAGCCAGAGGGCATTACTCTTGAATTGAAAAAGTTCTGCACTAATGTGAATATATCCTCTTGTATAATATCCAAGTGGTTTTGATAGAATAACCCATTAAAGCCATCAGGTCCCAAGGCTTTAGTAGCTCTAAGTTGGAAAACAGCTTGCTTTACTTTCTCCCTATATACCATTGCTGTTAAACCTGTGTTCATTTCTGTTGTGATTACCTGGGAACATTGTGAGAACAGGCTCATAATTTCGGTAGCCGGTCGAGCAATAGAGATTTTGGAAGTATGTTTGCATTATGTTTTTGAGCTGAGTAGCGTCGCGGATCCAGCCAAGATGTTCATCTTTTAACATGCTAATTCGATTGCGTTGTCTATGTTGTATTGTCGTCGCATGAAAGAATTTTGTGTTCTTGTCTCCCCCCTTAGCCATTGGATCCTCGAATGCATAGCCCAATATGTTTCCTCCTGCTGCCATATGTTTTGAATTTCTTCTTTCAGGCTAGCTACAAGTGCCTTATCATAGTCATGACCCGGTTGATTAAGATGATGCTAAAGCTATTGTTGTAACAGGTTGATTTGTTGCTATCCATTGCTGAAATTTGATTTACTCCACTTGGTGAGTGCAAAGGAAGTATGTCGAAGCTTGTTGGTCAGAGATCGAGCTGGCATTGATGATGAATCCCAAGCATTGCTGATAATTGATCAATAGGCCTTATCTTCAAGCTAGAAAGCTCCAAAGATGAAAGTTTTCTTCCGTCTTAAAGAGTTAGGTTCAGTAAGTAAAAGAAGAGGACTATGATCTGAGGCCAAAGCAAGATAAGTGAAGGCTTCCGCCTTCGAGTAAGTTAATCTCCAATCAATTGTGCACGGGGCCCTATCGAGTCTTTCCTGAATAGCTTCGTCACCATCTCTGTTGTTCACCCATGTATAAAAGAAACCCTTACTTTCAATGTCCATAAGCTTGCAGTCATTTACAAATTCTCTGAAGGAATTTAACCTGTACGGCTCTGCTGTATTTTTGCCCGCCTTTTCCCAATGATATAATATCTTATTAAAATCACCTAAACACACCCATGGTAGCGTATTTGATGAACTAATTTGTCTTATATCTGCCCATACTTGCTGTCTTTGGTGATATGTCGAGGGAGCATGAAGACGGGTGAGTCTCATTGTTGTAGCACTTTGATTATCTTTACAAATCGTGCGATAAAGTGCCTGGTATTATGCTCCACAGTTAAAAGACACCTCCTGATTATTCCAAAAAATCACCAACCCTCCGGCCAAACCCATAAGACTCACCACAAAACTACTTGAAAACTTTAGCTTTCTCCTCAGATTCTAGATCACCATGTCTTGATTTTTCGTTTCCATAAAAAAAAACAACGACGGGCCTTTCACTGGCCACTAGGGCCTTTAATGCTTGAATTGTCAGGAGATTGCCCAACCCCTGACAATTCCAACTAATGATCCTCATTTGTCAATTGGTGGCTGTTTTGGGCAAGCCAAAATGGTGCTTGTTTGTTAGACCTTAAAAAATGAGTTATTCTTTAGCCTATATATGGTGGATAAATTGTAATATGAATTAGTTATATTTCGTAAATGATCATAAATTAATTTAAATATAATATGAATGGGTGTTTAATAGATCACAAATGGACTTATGATTTACATAGATTCCTCTTTTGTCATTCTCTTTTCTCCTCACTCGATTTTTGAGCTTATCCACTTGGTGCTTTAATCTCAATTTGGATATAATTTTTCTTATGTTTGGTTAAATATATAAGTATTTTAATAATATAAATTCGGTCGAGTTAGAATATAAGTCATGTGTGTTTGACCTGACTTGATTCATGCATTTTATGGATTTTAAAACTTATATAAGTGTTTTAAACATGGACATATGTATTACAAATAGAAATGATATCCTAATGGGACCGGGATTGTTAGATCTAGGTGGTCGGGATATGGATTTCGGAAGTTTCTCATCATTACCAATTAAGATTTCCCACGTGTGCTGAACAATGTTTGCATCCCAATATAATAAACCCTCCAGAAAAAGGAGATATCTATAAGTAACTGTCACAAGTGAAAAGAAAGCCTCAGAAAGCTGTCCAATCAAAGATGTTTTTTATGTTATTGTAATGTGGGCCTTGTTGGGAAAAACGAATCCCCGAAAACCGGATTCGACACTAAATCGAACCCCTAAATCAATGCGGAAGACGAAGCCCGGGAAAACACGCATCACCGATCGTAAAGCACACCACGGATTCGAGCGTACCTTGTTAGCCACATATTAAACACCAACGCTGAAGAAGATGAAGAAATTCTGGCCCCGATGATATCAATTTGCCTTGAAAAGGAAACGGCGTCACCTTGAGCATTTGGAAGAAAAGAGAGCGTTTTTCTTTTCTTTTTCTTGGAGGGAGAGAGGGAGAGGAACGTACGTACATTCTGATTTTCCAAGAGGTGTGTTCTCTCTATCTCTCCTCCCTTTTATACCTTTCCTCATCCACGGGCCCTATTCCCGTGGGCCGGACCTTTTTTGGGCCCAACTTGAGCTGATGGGCCTTAAGCCCATCTCATAAATCCATCATCTCCCACTCGCACATGGTGGTCCAAAACCAACATGGGCGGACAAGCCCTACTCATCCCCATCAGAGAAAAATCCAGCATAAACTCTCACTTAACATGGTGGGCCGAACATAATCCTCTTTTCCTCTCTTCAACATTCATACCGGTGAATAATCCGTGCGACCAGCATACTTTGAGAGCTCGTTGCCATACATCTGTTAGGAATATATAGCAGCTCATAATGGGCATCACATCCTGAGTAGATTTAATATGCAGTACCCTAGATCGATCGATCACATTTATATCTCTCTGGATCTCTTTTAAACAATGATATATATATTGTATTCACAATTATGATTATCACAAAGACAGTCATAATTGGTTAACCGGTGAATACAAAACTACAATGTGATTCTCCAAAATCCATCTTCCTCTTTCCTTCAAACTCTCAATTTCAGTCCAGCTTGCTTTTCTAGAAATGCCCCGTTAGATCGAATCACTCATGACCATTGGTAATATCCTAAGATAGCAAACACTAAATAGAAATCTTGAGAATAAGTAAGAGTCATGAGGGGACTAAGATATTAAAGAACTATCTTCCTCAAGAGTCTCACACGGCATAAAAGTTGAGATCAAACTTTTGCCACTCTTATTGGTCGTCTCATGCATACGTAGTATGAAATACATATTACGGTATTAACTCATTTCCCATGGAGCGAATGTCTACACCTTTCAATACCGTACAGATGATAGTTCAGACATACCCAATGTCTAACTTGAGTTCACGTATTTACTCAATCACAAAATTCATCAGAACTCACATCTGGCATCTTAAACAAATAAAGTAAAACATGTGGGGTATTTTTACTTTCGGACATAGTAAGTATTATGTCATCATCTTAACACTCAGTTAAGGCGACATATGTGTTTTAAGCTTGAGCTCTCGATTATCACCTAGATAATAAGCTTATAAACAGTCTCATCTCTATTTATCACACAGTAAATAGAGGCGATTACCTGTGTGAGTGGGCTAATCTTATATCTGTCCGACATACTTCTCAACTTAAAGTAATGCACTAAGCATTAAGATGCATAAAGATCAAACAAAGATTCATAGGCATTAATGATGAAAACACAAATTCATCAAATTGTGAACACTTAAGAAAAATACAATATTTAGTACATCAGTCTCTACGCAATCCTAGAGATTTCATATGGCCACAAAACATATCTCTAGGTATTGGCTTTATCATAGGATCTGCTACCATTCCATGCCTAGTATGTACTCTAAGTTCACATCTTTTCGTGTAACCATATCCTTGACAATATTATACTTTGTATCTATATGTTTGGTCTTACCATGTAATTTTGGATCTTTGGTATATGCTTTTGCTGCTTGGCTATCACAGTTAACCAACAATTAATCTGCAGCACTTCCAATAACACCTAAATGATCCAAAAAATCTCTTAAGCCAAACACTTTCTTACATTGCTGCTGATAATGCCACGAACTCAACTTACATCGTGGACAAGGCTATACACTTTTGTTTCTTACTGCTCCAACATATGGAGCCATTATTCGGTAAGAAAACAAATCTAGATGTAGATTTCCTTTCATTTAAATCTCCTCCCCAATCAGTATCACAATAGCCTTTGAGTTGCAGATCATTTTCTTAATAACTCAACGTATGATCAGCAGTCCCCTTTAGATACCTCAGTATTCTTTTAACGGCTTTCCAATGTGTTTGACCTAGATTGGATTGGTATCTGCTCACCATTCCGACTGCAAAGCATATGTCGGGTGTTGTACACATCATAGAATACATCAAGCTCCGAACAGCACTAGCATAAAGAACATGTTTCATTTGTTCCTTCTCTTGTGGAGTCCTTGGACACAGACTATGGCTCAATCCTTCACCTTTTTGCAATAGGAGTGTCTATGGGTTTACAGTCTTGCATACGAAATCGTTCAAGAACCTTATTTATATAGGTTTCTTGTGAAAAAGACAACGATCTCTTCAAAAACGATCTCTTGAAATCTTAACTCCAAGAATGTAGGCAGCCTCACCCATATCCTTCATCTCAAAGTTAGAAGACAACTATCTCTTGACAGTATTAACCAACTCCATATTGCTTCCGGGAATTAGTATATCATCAACATATAATGATATGATCACAATTTGATCATTGGATCTATTGATATATACACAATGATCCTCGTCAATCATTGTAAAATCATATGCCACTATGGCATTATGAAAATGTATATACCTTTGTCTCGATGACTGCTTAAGACCATATATCGACCCCCAAAGTCGACAAACATTTTCTTCTTGGCCTTTCATTATGAAACCAGCAGGTTGTTCCATATATTTCTTCCTCTAATTCTCCATTGAGGAAAGCAGTCTTTACATCTATTTGATGTAACTCAAGATCCATACTTGCCATTATTGCCAGAATAATGCGAATCGAGGTAAATCTCACTACATGAGAAAATTTATTTTCATCAATTCCTTCATGTTGATTATACCCCTTCGCCACAAGGCGAGCCTTATGCCTTTCTATTGAGCCATCAACCTTTCGCTTTATTTTGAGAATCCACTTGTTCCCAATAGCTCTGCGTCCCTTTTGGAAGATCAACCAGTTCCCAGACTTGGTTTGATTTCATTGACTCCATTTCCTCTTTCATTGCATGAATCTATTTTTCCTTATTAGGGCAATTCAGAGCCTCATTAATATTTCTTGGCTCATCCTCATCTTGTGGAGCAACCATAAAAGTTTCCCTTTCAATGTCAAAACATCGATAGGGAATACTTTGGCGACTTGTTCACCGTATGGGAGATTGTACACTTAGCACATCATTCCCCATCAGGCTCCCACTTGAATTAGATAATGATGATGTCATCTCATCATGTGGTTACAATTGAGAATGAGTCGAATTCAATTCATCACATCTTATATTACTCCCACTTGGACGAACTCCACTAACATTATTATCTTGATCCAAGGTTTCAAATAGGGAGTTATTTTCCCTTATTTCGCCCCTTTTAGGAAATTCATCCACTAAGGATGTGACATCCCGTGATTCAAATTCAGTTATACTTCCACTTTCCTGCTCACCTATTGAACACATACCCTTTTGAGTGTTCGGAATATCTCATTAAAATACTCTTCTTTCCTTCGGGACCCAATTTCCCAAACTTGTGAGAGGACTCATGAGTATAGGCAGCACAACCCAATGGCTTAAGAAAACTTAAGTCCGGTTTTCTAACTATCCATAACTCATATAAAGTGGAAATAACTGATTTGGAAGGCACCCGGCTAAGTATATAGGCAGCAGTTACCAACACATCACTCCAAAAAGTGATAGGTAAATTAGCATGCGCCATCATGGACCTAACCATTCCGTAGGGTTTGTTTATTCTCTACGCAACACCATTTTGTTGAGGAGTATATGGAATAGACAACTATCTTTCTATTCCCTTTTCATCACATAATTTTCTGAACTTATCGAGATAAATATTCTCAATCTCGATCGGATCTAAATACATTTATTTTCTTGTCTAATTGATTTTCTGCCAGGTTCATAAACCTTCTGAAACAACTTATGCTTCAGATTAATGAGAAATCAAATAGACATATCCGACTTGAGTATAATCATCTATAAAAAAAAGTGATGAAATAAACAGCTCATTGCCTTCCTCTCACATTCATTGAACCACAGACGTCCAAATGGATTAAATGCAGAGGAAATTCAGCTCTTTTACCTTTTTCCAAATGGTTTCCTTGTCATTTTCCCTACTAGGCAATGCTCACATATGGACAAATCGACTTTTTCAATATTGCCCAACAAGCCCTCATTGGCTAGTCTATTCATATGTTGTTGGCACATATGACTAAGTCTAGCATGCCACCATATTCATATCATTATCATATAAGGTAGAAGACGTGAAATAAGGGAATAACATATTGACATCATCACAGTCAACATTTAGTACAATAAAACCATTCAGTAAGTGACCACAACCATAGTAGTTTGTATCTAAACACAAATCTACACCTTTATTATGGAAGTTCATACCAAAACCAAGCTTAACCAACACTAAGACAGACACTAAATTTCGACGAATCTCCAGAGCATATAGAACATCAAGATGCGTCCACCATGCATGTTCAATTGGCAGGTGCCAATCCCTTTAACTTCATCTCTGGAGTCATATCCCACATAGATCCACTTAGTTCCAATTGATACTCGTCGGAATTCTACGAAGGATCCTCTATCCTTTGCTACATGGTTTGTCGCTCCTGAATCTACATTCCACAAAGGATTGGATTCAGCCTATATTTTAGAACTTGACACATAAGCAAAGTTCTTAAATGTACAAGAGGTGTTGACATTTTTCGGCTCACTACAGTTGCGAGTATAGTGACATCTCTTGTTACAATTGTAACATTTCACCCTTGACATTTTCTTCACTTGAGGACGTTTTCCTCTCTTGTGTTGGTTAACTCTTGATTTCTTGCAATAAGGACTTGATCCTTTGCATTCCTACATATTGACCGAATCAATACGCTTGCGCTTAGAGCACAAAGCCCTTTCTGAGCTAGAACCAATATTGAAAATATCTATTTTCGGCTCACATACCGTCAAGCGTTCCTCTACCAACTCAAGGTGGCGCACAGCATCCTCAAGATCTTCCATAACATGGTCAAGAGCTTCTAGTGCTTCTAGCTTTTCCAGCACATATTGAATCTTCATATTCAATATTTCACGATTGTTGCCGTTCATATCAGCAATTATATTCTTAGTTGCTGAACCATCGTTCTGAACACATCAGACATACATGCACGAATAATTAATGCTTATCATTTATGCATCCCTATTTGCATAGACCCATCATATTAATGAATAATTTCAAGTAAAGCTTCGGAATCAAAAGGTCACTATGTTTCCAATCATCATCCAAAAATCCTAACTTAAAATTATCATTAATATAATTGTCTTATGCAAAATCAATTCTATGAAGTTACAAAAACTTCTATTACTACCCACAGCTAATTACCCACAGCAACCAGCAATAACAGAAAGCAAATAAAATCTAATATCCAATAAAATAACAATGCTTTCACATGATACGACTAACATATCAGTTGTTACATCAACAACAATCAGGTAGTAAACATTACATCATTAATCATAGAAATAAATAGGGAATGTCCCTTCTAATCTATCAGCCATAATATCTGAGAAATTTGAAGGCACATTTGCCAAACATGGAAAAACTTTTGAAGAGCTTTCATGTCGCCTCCAAGGCGCATTCACTCGGCGCCATGTGGCGCTCAATCTACGGGTTGAAGTTTTGGCCAACTCAATCCTATAGTGCTCTCTCACAAAAGCTTCCACCAGCCTCCTATAACCCGGGACCACGTTGACCTCCCATAGCCGATCCAACACGCTTGCCATTCGGGTGGAAGAGTGTTCATCAAAGCCGGCACCTTCGAAAATCCGGCATAAGATAACCATTCCAGATGATTTCTTGTATCATCTGATTGACCTTGATCACATGTGATACTAAATCACCGTCATGCCACCGATAATCAGCTAACTCTGTCATCAGCCTCTTAAGTCTTGCATTTCCCTCGTTCGTTCTCGGGATTGCAGGTATCCTTGCATAACGCATCATAATTCCTACAACAAATGCAGAATTAAAAATGGATCACTTAGGGCCTGTTTGGTAACCATCCAAAAACGGTGCCAAATTCTGATTCTTTGTTCCCGAATCGGTTTCGGCCTAGAATCGCGTTTGGTAAAATTTTTGTTCCGGGAGCAGTTGGGAAAGAATTAAGAATCAAAAAATAGTTGATTCTTGTTCCGAGAATCAATTTGAGAATCAAAATCAATAAATTTTCTTCTTCCCTTCGGCCATCTCACGACCGCCGTCCACCGCCGCCCGCCACCGTCCGCCATCCGCCACCGCCGTCCACCGCCGCCACCGGCCGCCGTCGCCGCCCGGTCCGGCGAGCTCGCCGGAGGCAAGCCCGCCCACCGGCGAGCTCGCCGGTGGCCGGGCGCGGCCTCGCCGGCCGGGCGAGGCCTCGCGGGGGCGGGCGAGGGCCCGCAGCCCACCGGCGAGGCTCGGCCTCCCGGATCGGGCGGGGGCGGGCGAGCCTCGCGACGCCCGGCCACCGGTGGCCGGCGAGGCTCGCGGCCACCGGCGAGGCTCGCCCGGCCCGCGGTGGCAGCCCGGGCAGGCCTCGCCCAACCCCGACGAGGTCGGCTGGCCCACCGGCGGGCTCGGCCTCGCCGGATCCGGCTCGGCCGAGCCTCGGCGGGGCTAGGCGAGCCTCGCCCATCGGCCGCGGGGGGCGCGGCGAGGCTCGGCCGACGAGGGCCGGCCTCGCCCGAGGGCCGGCGACGCCGGTGAGGTCGCCGGCCCTCGTCTGGCCGGTCGCCGGTCCCGGCCGGCCGACGGAAGAAGAAGGAGAAGGTGAGAAAAAGAAAAGAAAAAAGGAAAAAAAAAGAAAATGAAAAGAAAAAAAGGAAAATGAAAAGAAAAAAATGAAAAAATGAAAAAAAGAAAAGAAGAAAAGAAAACAAAGGAAAAAAGTAAAAAAAAAAAATATTTAAAAATTAAAAGAAATTGATTTGGAATGAATTAATGAATACGGTACCAAACGCAATTCTATTCCAAAATCAGAAATTTTGGATAGTTACCAAAACGGCTTAAAATGCTAGAATCGGTTCGAGAAACGAATCAAAAAGAATCGGTTCGATCGAATCGGCTCACGGGAACGAATCGTTACCAAACGCGCTCTTATAATCCATAATTAATATAAGAGAAAATACATAATTTTCCAAAATTCATGCAACAAATGCAGAATTAAAAATTGATTACTTATAATCCACATAGACATGACTGAAAAAGAAACAATTTTTTTTCTTTTTTCTTTTTTTTTTCGGGTCAACGGTCAACGGTCAAAGTCAACGGTCAACTGGTCAACGATCGGTCACGGTCAACGAGTCGGGTCAACGGGCGAGCGGGTCGGACCGGACGGATCGGTCGGGCCGGTCGGACCGGCCGTGCAGCTTGACGAACCGACCGCACGTGTCGCGCGCATGCGAGGGCTAACGTCACACGGACGTTAAGCCGGCATGTGCCTCGCGCGTGAGTGTGCTGACGTCACGCAGACGTCAGCCGCACGTGCGCGGCACGCGCCGGGCTGATCGGGTCGGGTCGGTCGCCGTCGGGTCGGGTCGCCGGCCGATGACCGGTCGGCCAACCGTCGTCGGCGCTAACGTCATCAATGACGTCATCCCGATGGTTATTGACCGTTGGGTGACGTCAGCACGCGTCGGTTTGCCCACCGGCGCGTGCCGTTTCGCCGGTCGCCGGCGCGCACGTGCCGGTTCGTCACGGCGCGTGTGGCGCACGCGCCGGGCGAAGCTCCCGAGCGCTTCCAGCGCGTCGCGCCCACGCGCAGCAGCTTCTAGCCGCGCGTGTGGGCGCGTGCGGCATCGTACGGCGGCGTGCGACCAGTCACCAGACTCGTCTCGACGTCGCCTTTCTCGCAGTGCCTTTAGAATTTGATTTCGACTTACGAAAACTCAGAAAAATGGCCGAACAACGCTCAAGTGTCGGGATTTCTCGCCCCGATCCGTACGGCCGAAAGTTTTTCGCGAAAAATCAATCAAAAAACATCAAATTGATCGGGAAAATGTGAACTAGGGCTCTGATACCAATGTTGGGAAAAACGGATCCCCGAAAACCGGATTCGACACTAAATCGAACCCCTAAATCAATGCGGAAAACGAAGCCCGGGAAAACATGCATCACCGATCGTAAAGCACACCACGGATTCGAGCGTACCTTGTTAGCTACAGATTAAACACCAATGCTGAAGAAGAGGAAGAAATTCTGATCCCGATGATGTCAATTTGCCTTGAAAAGGAAACGGCGTCGCCTTGAGCGTTTGGAAGAAAAGAGAGCGTTTTTCTTTTCTTTTTCTTGGGAGGGAGAGAGAGAGGAACGTACGTACATTCTGATTTTCCAAGAGGTGTGTTCTCTCTCTCTCTCCTCCCTTTTATACATTTCCTCATCCACGGGCCCTATTCCCGTGGGCCGGGCCTTTTTTGGGCCCAACTTGAGCGGATGGGCCTTAAGCCCATCTCATAAATCCATCAGGCCTAATGTATCCCATCGCTATCATCACTCAGAAAGACTGAATCGAACATCATGCAGCCAAAGGATGGATGGGAAGCATTTCGTGTTTGATAATTGGAGACCTTTTGTTTGTTGGGGCATCCCACATCAAAATAGGGTACTAAAAAGAGTAAATGACAATGATGGCCACAAAAGAAGAAAAAAAATAAAGGACCGTGATGTCAAGAGAGAGAGACCGCTGTGAAGGAAAAGATTTTGGGTACTTGTGGAGCAAAGTTTTTCAATAGGCTGATATAATTTTACTATTGTCATGCTTTTCAAAAATATACCAATGCGATTGTTTGTTGAGTGCCACAAGAATGTATCGACATATATAACAAATGATGTGATATGAAATGCATAGACAGATAGAAAAGGCAAAACTATTGGAATTTTTAGGTCATTTGAGCTTAATTCGTCTCGCTTAATCTCCATGAACATTTTCTTTCATCCACAAGCTATGATCATTGTCTTGATCCCATTCACATCCGATGTCACAACTTTTTGGGCAATCCAAATATGACTTACTAGGATATTATTTTGGTCAAAATGCAAGATTTACGAGTAATACTTCCATTCCAGCAATCCACATAAGATTGTATTTGGAGAAGAATCATGGACTTGCAATTAGAAGTGCGACTTCATGTGTAGGATGCTCTCGGTGTAGCTGCACTCATGTTCCCATGTCTCTAGTATTCACCCAAACATTAGCTATCTATGAATGAAATCAGTGGGAACATTGGAAACAATCAGTTGTTGCTGATAGAGGAAACATTGGTGCCTGGACAATTGAACCTATTGGGGGAACTTTCTTTCATAAGGTCACTTGTTCTTTATGCATCATCTCCACTAGTTGCGGATGGGTAATGCTGTTCATCCAGGGAACTACTTTACTCCTTCCATTTCAGGGGATTTCGATCTTGTAATGCCATATCAGTCATCGATGTCACTGATGTTATGACTCAGCAGCCTGATCAATCATGTTTAGTCATGTTGTTCTTATCAAGTTCAAGATCATTAGTGTTCTAGATGTTCCCGGACCATCCAAACGAGGCATCGGGTTAATATGATTGGCAAGTCATGATCACCCAACTTCTTATGGAACTGAAAATATCAGAAACCTCAGAAGAAAAAAAAGAAATAGTCATACAAATGTTGTCTTGTTCTCCTAGTTTTTGGCCCTTCGAGGATTCAACAAGCCATGAACAAGAGAACTACATGCGCAGAGATGCCCACCCTTTCTCTTCGCCACCTCCTCTCCATTTTGCCTTCTTCTCATCACCATCTCCTCATGCGGATGTAGTACTTGATCATCTTAATATCCCACCTGCGGCGATGAACGACGAAGCCACGATGGTCAAGAAGCTTAACCACAATGCCTGTGAGCGTGACCGGTGGAAGAAAATCAATAGTTTTTACTCTGCACTCCGTTCGCTGTTTCCATCTACTGATCAAACGGTAATCCTTAAGTCCTTCATCTACATGGAAGTTGTTAGAGCTAGTCTTCTATTACCTTTTTTTGGGTACACTCTGCCAAATAAGGAAAAGTGATGGAGAGAATACTAAGGAGTAGTAGCCAGTAGACAATGTTGTTGATCACATATGAACCCTAGTTTTTGTGTTATTCTCTAAATCCTTAATGTATAACTTGATGTTCTACACTTTTTATTTGTAGCTGCTTCAAGTCACTACATACTCAGTTATCTTTTAGTTTTGGGTCCAGAGAGATTAACAGAGTTAGATCTTATCCTTTTCCATGGGAAAAGTTGAGTATTCTGGCGACAGTATATTGAGTGCTGAAATACATACCAGAACTGCAACAGCAAGTGCAGACAAGAGAAGGAAGAACTTCTATCAAGAATTAATGCCACCCAAGGAAGAGATGACTGCACTCACCGAGAAATCAGCAAAGGAAAAGGTGCACTTTCCAATTCGATGCCATCTATTTCGAGAAATTGTTTGAGTGAGAGTGAGGTTGAAATCCAAATATGCACAACAAAGGTCATGACCTAGAATACTAACGACTTCTCTGAGATCTTGCTTAACCTGGATCATCATGGCTTTCCTCTGATAAATGCTTCCACATTTGAGTCGTTTGGAGGGACAAGAACAACCTTCTACAATCTACACGTTAGGGTACTTCAGTAAGTTTATTATTAGTTTCTTTAGTCGTGACTGGACTTGCAATTTTAATTTCTTGACATGGTAGATAGATATATCAACGACATGTTGTTTGAATGATGATCATTTGAAATGTGAAGGTTGAGAGAAGTCGGGGCATGGAGTGTGAGGCTTTGAAAGAGAAACTGTTGGCCTTATATGATCAGAAGGGAAGGGAAGTAAAATTCGTGAGACAACATTAGAATCAGATCATAATGTAATACAGTAATAGTCCCTCCATTAGTATTTAAATTTATCAATGTAGCCTTTCGACTAGGTGTTCTGATTATGTATTTGTAAATATCCTGTATATAATCTGAGAATGTCTTTGCACATTTCTTTTTTCGAATATGTAAGTTTTAAAAAATAACTGTTTAAAGGCTATTGACGGAATGTCCTTTTAGCCAGTGTATTGCTTAAACGAGTCAACTCCTTTTTCAGTTTAAGTAATTTGAAGCTATAATTCTAGAACCATGATGATGATGATGATGACGACGACGACGATGAGTTTTACCAAAAAAAAAAAAAAAACACTAATTGCATAGGTAAAATAAACGTTTTTTTTTTTAAAATCTATATAATAATGCAAAGTCCTTCACATCTACATTTCCTTTACGCATTGAAATAGGTTATATATAAATTAATAATTTATATGGTCAACTTTTGGTTATACATGATCTGGGCCATTGAGCAAACTTCAGTTATGAGAATATATTGGGGTACTCACAAAGTAATCTTCATGATGTTTCTAAAGGGAAAAGTACAAAAAAAAAAAAGTCATAAATCTATTACATTTATACTAATTTATTCTTAAACTTTTCAATTGGACCACTTTAGTCTTAAAGCTTTTTATATTTGTATCAATTCAATTCATCCGGCCAATTTTGGTTGGAAATTTCTAACTTGAATACTGGCTATCCTACAAAGCACAGTTGGGGCTGATATAGACATTTTAAAATAATTTGTTAATAATTTTTCAATTTTTTTACTATCTTTCCTTTTAATTTTTTTTAATTTTCCTTTTTCTTTTTCTTTGGACTGTGGTTGGTATTAGCCATGGTCAACAATCCACCATAGGTGAGGATTGGCAAGGGCTGGTGAGGGCAACCCTTGCCCGTGGCTTGCAAGGGCCGCGACGGCCTCATTGGCCCTTGTTTGTGGCTATATCATCCACAGTCCAAAGAAAAAGAAAAGGGAAACAAAGGGAAAAAAAGGAAAAAAATTAAATAAATACTAAATTGAAAAATTATTTTAAAATGTCCACGTCAACATTGGCGTACATGTTAACAATTCCAGTCTAAATTGATCAGATGGAGGAATTTGTATCAATGTAAAAATATTTATAATTAAATTGAAAAATTGAAATGTTTATAACTGAATTTGTAATAGTTCAATAGGTTTAAGACTTTTTTGATACTTTTCTCTATTTCCGAAACACCTCACAATTATTTGGTGTACTATATTAAGACCTAGAGAAATAGTAAGATCAACATCTACAATGAATTTCAAAATACCGAAAAAATAGTGTACCACAAGAGTATATGATATATATAATATTCCACGAACTTTACAGCGGCCAATAAATGCGTCATATGTGTAAATATTTTCTGCCTCTATCATGACCCCTGAGAAAACCTAGCCAAGAAAATATGAATTAAGCATGTCCAGAAACACCATGAACAAGGACTCTTTCTTATCCTAAGCACCATAAGAATGGACAGTGAAAGCAAGAAAATACTAAACTGCAACTCTGATCCATCATTAAATTAAGACATCCAATTTGACAACACATCTTTATTTATGGCATCAAGCACCTCATGTAGGAAGACATGCATCACACAATCCCTAACAAAAAAACTTTACATTAGTGTAATGAGATAGATTTGCAAACATTAGGGAGGCATAACTTTTATACGTACTATATGGTATATGTATATATCGAAATTTATTTCTTTGGAGCTCTCGCAAATTTGAAAGCTATGAGAAATTGTAAACTATCTTGTTTTATTTTGTACCCATTATTCTTTCATATCATGAATAAACATACATCAATATCTTGATTCCTAAATTGAAGGAACCTATTAGTGTCATGAGTCTTAGTATGTCCTAAGTGTTGTCGATCATGAAGTTGATAACCGTGTTGTCAGCAACTTACCTTAATGAAATGGCGAGTCAATTACTACCAACAACCGATCGACTAGTCTCCATTTTCGTAAATGATCGGGCGGTCAAAATCGAAACCCCCTTTCATTCCATGGCTGAGATTCTGCATTGGACCGTTCGCAAGATTTAGGTGTGCTGGACCACAGAATTCAACCCAAAAGGGATAGATCAATTGATGTTTGATTAAATGGGCCTTTTACGGCCGGCCGATTTGAGGAAGGCCTTTAATGGCCCGGCCCATTTTATTACATGCTTCCCTTGACAAAAGCAAAATATATCATGATGCGATCTCATCAATTATATGTTATATCACACCAAAATTTTCAAAATCAAATCCCTCTTGATACAAATAAAACTCCGTAGAAACTACAGCTCGACAAAGGGTACATTCCCCACCAGTTCTAGCTCCCAGTTGCACTATTTTTTTCACAATCTATCGAAACCGATAGAGACTATTACTTTAAGATTGTAAGAGAAATTGAATGTCACCAAGAACTTGGACTAGATATATATACATCATAATCAAATGTATTGTTCTTGAGACATGCATGAGGATCCATTTTCAATTTATTATCTTCATTCATAAGCATCCTTATTTCGAACTCTTGCAGAATAGGGACCCACCTGCCTATTTATATATGGTTAAATCTTCTGATAGATGGATCAATAATTTATATCCCTCGTATAGACAATGCCTTTCACCTATATATTTTAGCTTCCAGCACCATTATTAATTGTTATCCGGATAACTTTGATCACCTTTTGCTTTCTTGATACAAAGAAACAAGCAAGTGCAATGTACTTTGCTACCGCCATTGGTATCATGGAATTATTGAATTTAGGTACAGCATGTGGGTTCCCCCATGTTAGTTTTTTTCTCATTTGAGGTTGGCCACCCGTACGGGTTTGAGCGGCAAATAATTTAACATAGTACTAGTTGAGCTAGTTGCCACGGGGTCAGCCGGTAGGAGACTGAAAGTTGCGTTCGGCGGATTAGCTTATAAAACCCGCCATGGACAAAAAGCTCAGCAAAAGCGAGGGCATGGTCTAGGGCTTAGGGTCGGATTAGGTAACCCCGCAACAAGTTGATCCTGAGATGCTGCGCAAGCCGAGGAGAATCATTCTCTGTGAACTAGCGCTCGATTACAAACGGCTTTACGTGGGACTGGTAGCAGTCAACAACCCATAGAGAGAAGAAGACATGCAATGAATCCGGCACAAAAGACAAAAAAATTGACATTTGCGTCGGCACGTATGCGAGAGAGAAAAGGAGGTTTATTATTGGCACCGGTGTGATCGCAGGTTTTGACTATAATTCAGGAAATCGTAATCTTATGAAGTGACCATCTGTTGTTGAATATTAACAATTTGATTTGATGAGATGATTTATGTGTCGGGTTAAGACCTTCTCTGATCACGGGGGATGTATGTGGTTTGAAGCCATGCTGCCGGTTCAACGAGGAGAGATCGAAGGGATGATTCCACTATAATCGGCAAAACGGAGAGACAATCAACTGAAGCGCTTGTGAATAAGCGTTGCCCAATCCTAAATAACAGCCATACCCATAAGAACCAGTCATAAGAGAGGAGTTTTCTCATGATGTCCACTTTCATGAATGACGGCTCAACCCTTTAGGGTTTTTGCAAATTCTATATAAAATAGAATTGTTGAATTAGGACAGCGTCGAGGGACCGGGTACCCTCTTGGCGTCCTGCTTCATCTAGGAGCCAGGCAAGCTGTTTCCTCGCGCCTCTCTTCCACCATTGTCTGCACGCCGCTGCTAACATTTCGATTGTTCCGATGATCACAAACTTGCGCTACTCTGAATTCAACGGCAACCCTTCGAGCCATAATCAACAAATTCTCACCTAACAGGAAGACTATTAGGAATGATAGTTTTTGACACAGTACAATTACGTGACTCGAATGTGATAATATATTAGTGGGTTTGGGTATTTGGGTCAATTTCGTGTCAATCCGTGAGGCGTGATAAGTAATCGTGTCATGTTTGTGTCCAACGCAACACAGAAGAAATTGATCAGCATAAGCCGTTTAACAACGGGTTATTGTGGATATGACTTGTACGGGACCAGTTTAGATACAATTAGTTATAAGATTATTTCTCCATGTTATTCGCTATTAAGATCTTAAAGTGATGATATTTCATTGATTACCAACAAGTAATTGCAATTTGTTCATGTGTTTTATGAAAACTTTAGCATATTTTGTATCAGGTTTTTGTCAGCGAGTTGATTTAATGTTATGCGGATCATCTAATTGGGTTGACTCTCTGACCTGCTTTTCACCAAATTATACAAATCTTGTTGTGTCAACCTTTTAATTTTCAAGTCATGTTCATGTGATGTAGGTTGACAGAATTATTTGATCGTATCATGAGCGAATCAATTAGTTTTGTAGTACATATCTCTATGTCGATTGACATAAGACATGCGAACATGAATTGGCACCCTTAATTTTTAGCTCATTGATTGCCGTCTCTCCCAAGCCCTCTAGGCTCTTCAGCCATCGCAAACATTAACCAAGTCTGATAGGTAGGGCATGTGTTCGAAGAGTACCCAAGGTTTTCTCCCAATAGCAAAGTTCATGGTTTTAAGGCCTACTGGAAATGCAAAACTAATTGTGAAGAGAGTAAAAAATTAATATATACTCTATACCATTTTGAAAAAGAAAAGCCACAGCCAGCAAAAGTCTGCCCTAAGAGTGACTGACACATTCAAATAAAGTCAAATGCTTATATGTTGCTTAATATATTCTCAAGTGGCCTTTATATATACATGTAGGCCGTCATTAAGGTTATAATAAGAATAGCAAGCTGTGAAGAAAGTGTGGTCGGATAGAAAGCCGAAAGTCTAACCCCGCAAGTACTCCTTAGCCAGCACCCACAAATTAAATGGAAATCAATACAAGAGAAATATTAAATGATTCAGGTTGATTAAAGACAGATTTGGGTCATTAAGAAATCGATCAACTTGGCACCGATAGCGATGGGTTTCGGGGAGAATCATTCCCTCTTCGTACGTCAGACACCTCAACCTCGGAGTTCTGGATTTGAGAGGATGATTCCAAACTTAAAAACTTAGGTCGTTTCTCATTTATATTATAGTATTTATGCTTGTGGGGGCCAGGAGAGACTTCTGAGAGATGCAATGAACCCGGGGGTGAAGCTGTTAAATCAAACTCCATGATCGGGGAACAAGCATTTTGCTCGGCGATTATACCAGGTTAATCTAATCATGAATCTTTATTTTATTTTATTTTTACAGTAAAACAATTTGTTGCGTTCTAAAACAGCAGTGAAAATGGATGCATGCATGAAAGGACGATTACTCTGTTGATGGGGTCCTGGTTGTAGGCAGTTCTAAAAGTAACCATCGACGTCTTCAAGACTTGAAAGTAACGCTCTCTGTTTGTAGGGACATGTTACAAACGAGTACCTGAAGAAATGCCACTTATCAGTCCTCCAATTTTGGAGAAAATTGTCAAAAAAATATTAAAATTTTCTATTATAACAATTTAGGCCTTTAACTTTTTGACGATTTGCCAATATAATCCTTAGTTGGCGAACTATATTTTAAGACTAAATCGATAAAATTGAAAAGTTTAAGAATAAATTAACTATCGTACACTAAGTTTAAGACTTTTTGGACCATTATCGTTATTTTGTGTGCTTGTTGCTTGGACATTTTTAACGTCGATCTACATATACAAGGTGTTAAGCAAATTCGAAGTGAGTTTTGTTACAGAATAATTCATACTCCCTGCTAACAAAATGGCCCGAGGATCCTACTTCAAGGTGGGTGTTGTGGGGACAATACCCCTAAGCCACAAAAGGGATTTTTTAGTTTGGGCCCATATTTTAATGGTAGTTTGGGCATGGGCCCATAAATAGTTATTGGGTTTATATGATATTTTTCTCTTATAATTGATGGATGTAATAGAGAAGTGAGACGTATTAATTATAGTAAAATTCCCTACTGGATAGAGCCCTACTTTGCAGATCAATCGAAATAGAATCTTGTGTTTTGATTTCTTTTTCTCACTTTTACTCTCTATTTCCTTGTGATAGTGCGATGAATTCTAACAAGTTTAAGTATGCTAATGTTGCAAATGGATTAATCTATTTATACAGAAAAAATAAGCGCGTCATTCACGATTTCACCCTTGTAGCCCAATTATACATGATAGTCTTAGACACGTTGAATTAAATAGGCCAACATATTTTTTATATATCAATGTGATATGAAGCACATTTTTCTATAATAGATTAAATTGTGAATATATAAAAAGTGTCATGTCCCATTTAATAAAAGTATCATGTCTGGGTTTCAAGAACAAGACAAAATTAATAAAGTTGTCGTATTGAGGTTTAGACACGAATTCCATAACATTAGGGGAAAATTCCAAATAAGGGCCCAAAATGGAGATTGTTTCAAATAAGGATCTTGTGTCCTTATTTTTTCACATAAGGATCTAAAATTTATATATCAATTTCAAAGAATGGCCCAAACTCACCAAATGTAAATGGCAATGTTGTCTCTTTTTCTTTTAATTTTTTTAAATTGTTTTTTTCTTTTAAAAAATGAAAAAAACTAAAACTAAAAAGAAAAAGAAAAAAACATAGGCGGGAGGCTCCCTTCTACCTATGGCCGTTGCCCCATCATCAATGGGGTGGCGGTGATGGCTGACAAGGTCGCCGGTGCCTGGGGGAGGGTCGACGACCTCGGCCAACTAGAGGCGAGGGCTTACGGAAGAGGACTCACCGGACTAGTGAGGGTGAGGGTGGCCCTTGCCTAGACGAGTGAGGGCAGCCCTTGGCAGTGTCAAGCAAGGGCGTCCTTCCCTAAGTTGGGCAAGGGGTGCCCTTGTCGAGGTTGGACAAGGGACGCCCTTGCTCGACGTTGGCGAGGGCTGCCCTCATCCAAACCAAGCGAGGGTTACCTCCGCCAGCCATCAACAACCATGTCATAGGAAGGGAAGAGGAAAAAAGAAAAGAAAAGAAAAATCAAAAAAGAAAAAAAGTATAAAAAAGTATAAAAAATCAAAAAAATTTACAAATTATTGTGACCATTTTTTGACCAAAATACCCCTTCTCCAATGGCCAGAAAAGTCATCGCCAGCTAAAGGCCCTTATTTGTGACAATTAAGCCACTCCATGTCCTTATTTGAAATAGTTTGATCACTTCAAACCCTTATTTGAAATAATATATACTTTAAGCTCTTATTTGAGAAAAACTATGGCACTTTAGGCCTTTTTTTGAAAATTTTCCCAACATTAATTATGATACGAAAACACAAATTCCAACCCTAATTATGATGAGATTTTTAAATAGCTTTTTATCCTTGCATTTGCCTATAACAATTGACAAAGCGAAGTGACATGAAGAGTTTACCCTATGAACTTCGGAAAAATTGTCCAAAAAATTCTTAAAATATTACACTTTTGTCAATTCAATTTGAAATTTTTCAATTTTGCTAATTGAGTTATAAACATTTTTACTTTTGCTAGTTGATTTCATTGGATTAATTTTGATTGGAATTCGTTAACATGGACGATGGTCGTTCTATGTGGCACAATCGGTGCTAACATGAATAATTTTTAATAGAATTTTAATATTTTCAAAATTTTATTAATATTTTTTTTTTTTCCTTCTTAACTTTTATTTTTCTTTACTAGTGTTTGATGAAGAAAAAAATAAAAAATGAATATAAAAATGTGAAAAATATTAAAATACTATTAAAAATTATTCACATAGATGGTGGCGTTTACATCAGTGAATTCTAGCCAAAATTGGCCCAATAGATTCAATTAGTAAAAGGTGAAAAATTTATAACTCAACTATCAAAATTGAAATATTTAGGAAAGAATTAGTAAAAGCACAATATGTTTATAATTTTTTGGATAATTTTTTCTATTGAATTTTTTTTTTGTTCGAATTCCCTATGAACTTCTTTCATTATACTAATACGATAATTCTCTTGATGTCCATGCAAACACAAATAAATATTAATTCCTTGCATTTTTCCAATCAAATCCTTTTGTTTAATTGGTCATTACACATTAGGAGGTCAGCTGTATGTCTAAAGTTAGCACCCAAAGAATTCTTCCCCCGACTGCTATATGTCTAAGTCGCCCGTCGGTTTGAACAGTTTCTCCAGTGACGCCAACAGGTTACATCAGCAGCGGTTTATTTCTCCTCTTCGTTGACGCAGGCGCCATCGCCAATGGCGTCGTACCAATCAAGCTCCTGCAGCAGCAGATGGTGGAGGAGGTCGAGTCTAGATCCGCGCCAAGCTAAGCATCCTGGGTTTGGTCAGTGCCTCGGACAACTTACGGTCTTGCAGAGAAAGAGAGGGGGAAGGGGTGTTGAGGAGGCCCTCGGCGGAGGAATGGCGGCCGCAATTGAGCTGTGGCGGTTCTGGAATCGGAGAGAGAGAGAGAGAGCGGGTCTTGTTAGGGTTTCGATATATTCGTGTAGGAAACAATTTCCTGTACATGTTATATCTCACTTAAAACCACTAATCCCATAACAGAGATCAGGCAGATTCCTCTAACTATGTCTAGATAATAAACAAAATGGCGACTTCAACAATTTCTTTGTCCCATACGCCTTTTAAATTCCAGAAATTTGTCACTTCAATAGTCTTCGATCAGGATAACATAGCTCTATGTGATAATATTTGTAAATGCTTGCATGTCCATTTGTAGTCAAACTAGAATCTCTCTTGCTAGAATCTCTCTTGATTTCCCCTCAATATAAATACAAATTTCTAAGGCATAATGTAAAGCTACTTTTGAACGATTAATATGTTTATTAGTCCTAGCAAAAATCAACCAAAAATAGTTTACACTAATAAATCCAACCAACTTTTAAGCCAATAATCATATTTATAAACACACATATACACATTGGTGAATATTTTCCATTAACACCTCAAGAGTTAGAAAGTATACAGCATACTGTAAATTTGACGTAAGCAAATGTTTGATAGATCAACTATGGTAGAAATCTTTCATCCTTATTTGAGAAAAGTAAATCTTTTACATGTATAATCATTCTGTTTTTCGTAATTCACCGAAATTTATTGAAATGATCTTCAATGCATGAAATCAATGTTGGATTAACATTCATGGTTTTTTAAACAAGCCCGTGCTTGCACAAGTCATAATACTATTCAACCAAAGATAATCAGCATATCACTTTCAACCAAAATACTCGCATCCAATCTTCATTTTTGTTGATTAAAGCTTGGTTTATTTCACAGAAAATGGAATTTGCTGGAAATTTGTTCAAATGAACTTATTTCGAAGGACAACCATTTTCATGTTTCAATATTTGACTATATTTTACAAATATTATGGAGACCATTGTCTAATATTTGTTATCAAACACATTTTTGAGGAAAAAGTCTCAAATACATCCAGGTCCCATGTTCTGACATCACGAAATTAGCTGCAGGTCCTGAGTGTGGCCATTGGGGTTTTAGGCTTAGGCACTAGGGACCTAGACACAAGCATTGGGGCTTTGGGGTCGGGATATAGAGAACACGAGAGCCCAAATCTAGAGCCCAATGTGGCAAAGACCTAAGCACGGGTGTTGGGGTTCCAATCCTAACCTGAGGGGCTTGGGTGTTGGGGACTCAAGCTTAACCTCAAGGGTCTTGGGTGTCGAAGCCAGGTAGTCGATCTCAAACTCCAAGTTTCTAGGTATGGGTACCAAAGACTCGTGCATGGCCACTAGGGGCTCGAACATGAGCACTGGTGTCCCGAGCCCCGTTGCTTGAGACTCGAATGAGGGTGTCGAGGTCTTAGGCCCAGCCTCAAGAGATCGGGGCCCAAGCGCTGAGGTAATGATTTTTGCTTTTCGAAAGAGAAATTCATTTTCCTTTAACTTCGAAAATAATTATTTTCATTGACTCATAAACAATTCAAATGCTGGGATTTGATTTCAGCCCTTGAATTTTCCGCAAAAAAATATCGACTTTAGGCTTTCCGCCATATTATGATCTCTTAATTGACTGGATAATCATCAGCTTTTCCATGTGGAAACATTCGGAGCATTCAATGAACCATCTCAATCTTTTTTACCTAACCCGTCTCCCAATGTCCGAAAGACATCGTTATCTTCAGCATCATTGCAAAAAACAAAAGGCCGGTATAACAGGTTCCCATTCCCAACTTGAGCTCCAGCCAACCAATTAGTGCGGGACAAGATAGGCCAAAACAAAGTTGAGCTTGGAATGACCGATGGAAATAGTTTTCTCCCCAATCAATTCCAATCAGTTTGGCGATGCGGGCATCTTGATAATTACTGTGAAACCTCCTTAACTTTCCAATATTAATAAGACCAGAATAGTTGGAGGATCGACTATGTATTATAAGTTAATGGAATTCGATGCATGCAAGGTTCCATGCATCTGCGCACACTTTCCAGTTGTAATGTAACTTCCTCACGCGTTAAGTCATCTGAAAATGACTTGTTTGTTATAATATTGGCCCTACGCCATTTCCTGGTCGAGACTATGGTAGATTAAGAAGGGTAAAATGCGCAAGCGAAAGCCCGTACTCAGTCGCCTTGCACCTTGTCAAGGGAGTCGAGAAGGAAGGACGAAGAAATCTGCATGGCCCACCACTTGTTAAACGCTCTCTTCTCTGTTTATAGACGCTCTCTTCTCGGGTTATAGGGGTTCCTCTTTAGACTTCGAGGCTTGAATTTCCTTTTCGGACATAATTCTTCCAAGGTAATTGCCAATTGGTTCCGTTTCCGGTTGTATTGTTGTTGAGCTATCATGAACTGTCGTAGATTCATGTATATTTTCTTTCCAAATCAGAACGACTTCACAAAATCAAGGGCTTTATTATTGTCGATCGAGGGCCTTGGACATTCAGGAACCACGTACGGTCGTTATTGCGACCATGACGTTCGACGACAAGGAGTCTCGTAAGAACCAAAAAGGCTGAAGCTCGGAGGGAAGTAGTGTATTAGCCGAGGAAAAAGGCAAGAGTCGTATACTGAAGAGGCCGAGTGCAGATCATGTTTTAAGCGTAGATCATGGATAAGTTTTGGTTTCGCATCAAGGAAAAACAACACCCTCTTTGTTAGGTTGGCCATTTATACGTAGGGACTACGAAAGTGGTGATGCATTTCTTCCTCATTGTATGGCTCCAAGAGCTTACATGATTGACTAGGAACCGAGCCCGGGGAAACTCCCCACTCATCTTGACACGAGAAATCTTTTCACCACTCAATCTCAACCGAACAGTCGAGAGACTTAGACGTCAAGAAAACAAAAATGGGAGGAGAGTGGTGGTGGGGATGCTTTCGAAGCTTCCCGAAACGGGCAAGACCATGACGACGCCCGATCGAAAGGGAGGAGCCCGCAAAGCCCCCGGATCAGCATCGACATTTAATGAGAGAGCAATCAATGGTGATATCGACGATTGGCCCATTGCCCTCTCTCTCTCTTCTCCTGCCCTATGATGTGTGGTGTGGGGCGTTGCGTTGTGTATATATACGTTAGGGTTGAGTGAACCGAGACACCAACATAAAAAATCATGGAGGATTGTATCCGTCGAAGACGACTGGCGTCGACAATGGCCAGTCCAGTGTTAGTTTCTTGTAATAAGACCTAGTCATTAGACGTTTCCACTCTTGCCCTTCCCGTTCATCCCCCCTTTCCTCTGTTCCCATCCCCGCCGGGCTGTCCCTTTCACTGGCCCTCCCTCATTTCTCTCTCCTTTTTAAATTTTTCCACAATTTTCCCCACTTTCATAAAGATGACATTTATCACACAACCGGATGAAATAAAGATTATGATGCAGCCACGTTTTTCATCTACTGTGATCATCTTCCTTCCATTAATTTGTACATTCCTTTAGCTAAAATTTGAATTTATTATAATCATCAAAGTTTCCATTGGTCCGACCCTGATTCGAACCGGGTCACATCCCTTTTCAGGAGAAAAAAAAAATTAAAAAGCAGACAGAATTCTCTCTTCTTATCATATTTATTCTCTCCTGCTAGGCTGTGTGCGTTTATATATAAAACTCTCTTCAAGAACTTTTCAATCTCCTTTTTGACTCACCCTCTCTCCCTCCCTCCCTCTTTCTGGTAGAGTTTCCAGAGGGTCTTAGGGGAGGCTTCGATGTGAACGCAGCAACGGTTGGACCCTGCGGCGTAACATGATGATATTATATCCAGGAGGAGAGATCTACAACCAGTGATGATCGAGTGATTATCGATAGTTGCTTCATACCCATCACCAGAGGTTATAAGATATAGCTTCATGCACAGCGGGGCACATGTTAATGAGGTCGATGATGATCATCCTGGCCTTGTTCACTCTTCTGCTGCTGGTGCTTCCGCTGGTGTTGCCACCGCTGCCCCCACCGCCGCTGATGCTCCTCTTCGTGCCAGTCCTGATCATGTCCCTCCTCATTATGCTCGCCTTCTCACCGGCCCGAGATCTGAACGTTCCGTTGGCAACAGCTTGAGCTCGAGACGATGACGATGACGACCACGGCAGCGATCAAGTTTTGGTTTAAGGTTTGTTTAATTAGATGGTGAAATTTTGGTATGGTAAGATCGTACTGTACATGCATGTCGGTATGTAGTAATCAGTCATGACAGAGACAAAATATTCTAGAATTATCAATTTGTTTAGAGCTTTTCTTTCAATATCTTTCCTGTTTGAGTGCTGGGGTATTGAAAGATCTGAGGGATGCATGCATTTTTTAGTTTCAAGATGTTCAAGTATTTGAATCTTTTATTTAAAAATGTTCATCAGATATATGCATCGAGCTGAAAGTTCCCTTTCTTACTTGGAAAAACTAACAGTTTTTGCGAAAATTACGAAGGGGGTTTTTTTTAAGGGTTTTTGTTTTGCTGATAGTGGGAAATCATTCTGCGAGGAAATTTAGGGTCTACGATGGATCGATGCATTCTAGGATCTTCTTTCTTTGCTTTTTATCGAGAGCATATATGTGCTTTTCTTTCTTCCACACTCCTACATCAAAAAGAGAGGCGAAAAAACTTTACCCAAAAAAATAAAAAAGAGACGCGAAAAAGAAAAAACTTCTCGAGTTCCTCCACTTTCACGCCAAGAATGAGCACTGGCGTGCCTTGGAGCAACAATATCTGAGAACACATCAATTGGCAAACATGGATCAAGATTACAGAAAAAATAAAATCAGAAAGGAACAAATCGATTAGTAAAAGGTCATTGGTCGAAGAAGAAGAATCGATCAGAAGAAGAGACGGAGCGCACGAGGTCGGACCCAGCAAGTGGGGTTGGTTTTCCGCCTCTTAAAAACTTTCTTTTTGCCATTTTGGCATTAATATCAGCGAAAAGTAAAAAGAAAATCTAACAGGTGGACAAGTGGTGGCATGCCTTGAATTTGAAGAATCGCTATAACTATGGGCGACAGATTCATCTGTATACTTTGCTCAAAGTCATAGGTATTGGTGGACTAAGCAACGCCATTGTTTTTTTTTTTTTTTTTTTTTTTTGTGGAGTGGCCAAAGCATGACAAATGCAAGGGGTAAACCCCTGGGTGACACTTAAGCAGGAGGACCCACCACCCCTGAGTCACACTTAATACACCTAGCGCCTCCCCTGAGTTTTTAAGCAACGCCATTGTTCTTGCTTCGTTTTTGGCGGTTTCCAGGTCAAAAGAAAAAAGACATAATGATGTAAAAAGAAGCTTCATGTTTCGTACGTACCCTTACTTTCATAGCTGTAGAAAGTAGACCTCTCAGCGCTAGATAATCTTTCGTTGACGGGCTTTTAATCTACTACTCAGCAGAGAAAACCTAATCGAGGCGTTCTCATGTTTTTTCCCGTATCGGGTCTTCTCTCTTTGGCACCGTTTAATTCCCCTTAATTCATGTTTATTCAAGAGAAGAAAGGGTACCCTTGATTTATGGTGCTTGGTCTTCATTTTGCAGCATAGTTTATATAAACGTTGGCATGAATTGCTTGGTGGATTCCAGTGTGTATGTGGATCGTGGGGAAGGATAGGGCCTCTATGTGGGTTTTAATTTTGACATTATTCATAACGGTGGTTGAAGCTTTCCCCTACGTACGATTAAAGGCTTTCTATAGCACCCATTTTCTTGCTGGTTTTGCACTTTCCCTAGAAGGTTAGGTTATTAATTGCCTGGCATATGACATTGTTTATTTATAGTCATTCGAGGCTAGGCTTGAAGCACAAAATAATATAGAGTTTGGCGAGCCATATGCATCAGAAACAATGAAACATAAGCATTGCAATGTATCTGGAGTAGATCAGTACACTGAAACTAACATTTAAGCTTTATGTTTTATTATATAAGCGGGGGTTGATAGGTACCGCTGATCCTTTTTGGACCTAGCTATGAAGTATTATACTAAAAGAGAAAAATGAATAAGTATGGGGGTCTATCAATAAGAAAGAGGGTTGGAAACGTATGCAATAAAGGATACACGGAGATGGTACCTCCCCAATATGGCCCCATGGATCTGCAACTCGAATTTCTTTATCAAGTATAGATGATTCGGCCTTTGCACGATTAAGGGTTTGCTTGGTAAAGTAACATAGCTTTTCAATGTACTTTTTGCTTGGTAGTTGGTAGGAAATATATGATTTGGTTCAATGCTGAGAAGGTGGATTTTCCATTGACTTTCGGATTACTCGTATCTCGCTATTCATTTTTGGCACCCATTTCAGTGATTTGTCTACTTTTCGTTGGCTAGCTCGGTAAGTTGAAGACTAGAGGTTCGAGGGAATGATTGATGGTGCTAAGGAAGTTTTCTTAAACCTGAACAGTAAAGCTTCGTCTATGGGTGAGCACTTGAGTTGTTTCCCAGTTAAAAGGATTGAATCAAGAGAAGAGTCTTCATTAGCTTCGCCATTTCGCGTTATGGGTAATGACAGGAATCATCTTTGTACTTCATACATGTGTGAGATTTAGCAAAATCACGCATCTATACAGCGTGTTATACGTCCCTCCTTTTTGAGACATATTGCGCCAACTTCGTGTGCTCGAATGAATCTATAATTCGATCCAAAGTAATATAAGGGAAAGCCAGTCTCTCCATTGTGATTTGTTTGTAATTGGTATGCAATTTTTTCTATCTGGTTGGACCTATCAAGTGAATTCCACTTTGTGTAACAACCCTTTAGGATTTCAATCAATCGCTTCCCCAATTTTTCTGTAATTTTCTTTGGAGTTTGGATAAACATTTATCTCTTTTAATTAGTAATATCCTATCATATATTATCTTACAAGAGAAGGCATTAGAGGAGCTTGGGCCTTTTTTTAAATATGCACACATGGAAATATGCAAACTTGAAAGGGTGTGTATGTTTCGAGGATTACTTCATAATAAAGAAAAATGCTAACTATTTTTTAGAAAAATATTTTTCACTTTTTCATATTAGAGACTTTATTTTCCTAACTTTAAACATGCATATTTCTTTGACCATAAATATCTTTCCATTGACTGATTATTTTCAATAAATCAAATAAGTGAGAGTCTTGAAAACTAATGAGTAGAAAAAAATTATTTCACTCAAACTAAAACACCCTAAACATTGATCGCAAGAGTTGTGAGAAGACATTGGAATTTTATTCAAAAAAAAAAAAAAAAAAAAAAGATAACAACCAAGAACAAAATGAAAAGGAAAATGCTATTAATTTGAATATTAATTTGAAACTTAAGATTTGAAAAAAAAAAAAAAAAAGATTGATTATATCACTTAAAAAATTAGTCAACGATAAATATTTTCATTGTTGATAATGATTTATGATTAATTATTTTTGTGGATAATGAAATTATTTATTTATTCATTCATTTTTATAAGCAATACAAACACGATCATTTTTCAAAAAATATTTCCTAGATCTTAAATTTTTTGTGAAACAAACACACCCTAAACTCCATTAACAATTAGAATATTAATCAACAAGTGCAACTACATAAGAATAAGTTCTCTTTATCATTTACATTTAAGTTACTTGTCAATTATCTTGTAGGGATTAGCAAATCATGGGAAAATTTGTCAAAAAGGGGGAAAATTGTTCAAAAAATCTTGAACATGTTGCAATTTTACCAATTCAGCTTGAATTTTTTTTATTTTTGTTAATTGAGTCATAAACATTTTCAAGTTATGCAAATTAAATCTATTTGGGTAATTTTGGCCGGAAATAGCGGACATGACAATTCATTCAGCTCTTTGACATGGGCAAATTTTAATGACCTTTCAATTTTTTTCTTTTTCATTTCCTTTTTTTTCTTTTTCTTTTTCTTTTTATTTTCCCTTTTTTGGTTCAAAGGGCTAACGAGGCTAGCAACCTTCACTGGCCACTTGTCGAGGGTCGACAACCCCTACCGGCCCCTAGGTGAGGGCCACAAAGCCCTCACTGCAGCCAATGAGCGCTTATGAGCCCTTGCCAAATATTACGAGACAAGTGTATGGCGATCCTCGCTTAGGCCCTTGTCGCCATAGCGGGGGCATGCTAAGGTGTGGGGGCTCCCGCCCAAGGGTCAATGGGGGTTGCTGATCCTCGGTCAATGGTCGGCAAAGGTCACCAACCCTCAACTAGTGGCTGAGGGCCCTTTGAACTAAAAAGAAACAAACGAAAAAAAAAAAAGAAAAGAAAAGTATTAGAAAATTCAAAAAAATTAAAAATTGTTTACGTGAATGCTAGCCATGTTGCTTAGGAAGCCCATATTTATGTCAATGATTTTTTATTCAAATTAGCCAGATAGACTTAATTGGTAAATCCGCTAGTAAATACTCAAAAATATTACTAGAAAAAAGACAAGCTTTCTACATATGCATTGTCCAAAAAATGATTATTATCAACTATAGCAAAGAAAGGGTGGCGGGTTTCTCATAGTTGGTGCTGCCGCGCATGCAGCTATTTTTATGGTAAGAGATTATGATCCAACTACTCGATACAACGATCTATTAGATCGTGTCCTTAGGCATCGTGATGCAATCATATCACATCTCAACTGGGTATGTATATTTCTAGGCTTTCACAGTTTTGGTTTGTATATTCATAATGATACCATGAGCACTTTAGGGCAACCCCACAATATGTTTTCTGATACTGCTCTTAACAATTGGTCCTTGAGACTTCTTGGTTTATCATGTGATTGCTTTAGGTTTACATACAAACTACGTTGATCTTAATAAAAGGTGCTTTAGCTGCATGTGGTTCAAAGGTAATGCCAAATAAAAAGGATTTCGGTTATAGTTTTCCTTGTGATGGTCCATATGACATAGTACTTGTGATATTTCCGCTTGGGACACATTTTATTTGGCAGTTTTCTGGATGTTAAATACCATTGGGTGGGTTACTTTTTATTGACATTGGATCCACATCACATTATAGTTAACATTTCACAATTTAATGAATCTTCCATTTATTTGATGGGATAGTTAAGAGATTATCTATTCCAATTTAATACAAAAAGATTTCAAATTCAAAATATAGAATTTGATTTGGCTTTTTTTTAAAGTTAGTTATATTATGTTAACTAAAATTAAAATATATAGAATAGTATGGTATATATAGAATATGTCTTTTCTGTTTGAAACAAATTATGAAAAAGACTTAGGACTTAATTGGCAAAATCAAAATGTTTAGGGCTAAATTAGATAGGTTGAGAACTTTTTGGACAACTATAACAAACATAAAGGCTTGACAAATTACTTTAGGGTTGAGAATAACTCAAGAGTTGAAGTGAAAGGTATTGGCACATGTAAATTAATTTTATGTGGTGGTCGAAGCATATTCCTACATAATGTCCTCTATACTCCAGATATTCAAGGGAAATTGATCTCCGTATTTGTTCTTCTTAGCTTAGGTTATGTATTAAATTTCCATGGTGATTATATTGACATTTTGTTTGGAATAGTTTATTATGATTCTGGTCATGTATTAAATGGTTTTATGGTATTAGACATTAACTATGATATGTACAATGTTAATGTTGATAGTTGTTTTTCTTTAATTGCATATTCTAGTAATGTTGAGATTAATGCAAGTACTTGGTATGCTAGATTAGGTCACATTGGATTACAAAAAATGCAAAAGTTAGCTAGAAAATGCCTTTTAGGATTACTCGCTAATGTTAATCTACCTATATGTGAATATTGTTTAGTGGGAAAAGTAACTAGAAACTATTTGGTAAAGAAACTAGAGCCTATGTTGGCCCTTGAAACTTTCAGCCCATTATTGATCGATGTCCTTGTTGGGTCAGAGAGGACATAAACAATGCTTTAACAACAAAAGTTATCTTATAAGAGGTTAAAGAAGCGGTCTTCTAGTTAGGAGTAGTGAAAGCATTGGAGCCTGATGGAATGATTAGACAATTTTTTTAGCATCATTGGCCGGAGATTTACTTGGATATTTTAAAATTGGTATATGATTTTGTGGGATCGGGCTGTTTAGACCTGAACAAGAATAAAACCCTAATTTCACTCATTCCAAAAGTTCAAAACTCAGAAAGATTTGATTAGTATCTTCCATAAGCCTGTGCAACTTTGCATACAAGATTATCTTCAAGGTCTAGGTTAATTGCCTACGTCCACAAGGAGAGCCAATAACAAATAATTCACTATAGTTGAAGAATCAAAATTTACAATCATTCATACGCTCAACTGTTTCATGTATCTAGATTTAATCTTAAACTTAAAGTGTTTACAAATAAATAACTCACTTGAGTGTAAACTCACGGCACAAAATTACCGCATGTTCAAGCTCAAGCAAAATGCTCTTACGTATGCCGCAAACAAGAATTCGCCTGCTTGTTCTTGTTTCGTACGGCTCAATGTTCTTCGTTCTTCTTGTGCACAGTGCTCCCTAGCATTTTGCAGCTCTTTAGGTTTTCCTTTTTTTATATGGCTGCTCATAAAGAAAAGAACCCAGACCTTATATATATTGTGCCTAGAAGTCAACAACTTGACTCTAGGCCCCCATCGTGTATAACCTTAAGGGATTTGGCTCCTACAGATAAAAGAAGAAATCTTTGCTCTTTTTTTTTTTTTTTTTTTTTCATTTTATTTCATATTTTGTGTAGCTATAAGGAGTCCAACAAAAGAAGAACCTCATCCAATTTGAAATCTGCTTGGGAAATCTTTATCAATAAGTTCGGCTAACAAATCGTTATTCGAATTCAAACTCAATATATTAATTTAACATTTCTCTATCTTGACTCGACATTTGAAGTCAAGTTATGGTGCTCATCATCTATGCTACTCTCCCAATGCCTCGACGGGCACTCCTCTTCACATACGTCAATCAATGGATCTTTGGGATGGGGTTTGCTTCATGAGATTTTGTGGGGGTTGGAACAAAAGTTGGTCACTTTTCTTCTTTCTTGGATGTTTGTGGACCACCGTATCCAAGGAAAAATTATCCCAAAAAATTGTAAATCTATTACACTTTAATTAATTTAATCCTAAATCTTTTAATTATACTAATTGAGTTATAAACATTTCCATGTTTTGCTTGTTAAATCTATTCGATCGATTTTGGTCAAAAATTACTAACGTGGACACTAGCTGTCATTACAATAGGAGTAATTGGTTCCCAATCCGGTCCGGTTCCCGATTGAGTTCAAATGAGAAAATGTCTCGAACTCATTGAGAGGCGAAAGAAACCCAAAGAAAGGGAAATGCAGAAAGAAGAGTATAGACATGAGTGTCGTGGGGCGAACGGAAAATATCAAAAGAGAAGAGGAGGCATGGTAAGACATTTAAAAATAGATAAAAAAAAAAATAATCGGTCTGGTTCGGTTTAGTTCCCCTTTGGAACCGTAAACCAAACTGCCCGGACACTGATTCCACTTTTCAAAACTAGGAACCAAATCGAGAATTTCAAAAACTGGATCAAACCAACTAGTTTAGTTTAGTTTGGGCAATCGCAAAGCAATTATAATGGCTTTGAGATTAAAATCATAGATGGGTGCAATTTTTTTTTTTTTTTGTCTTATTCTAGCTCTCAATTCATTATCAAACTTTTGTCATGTCTCTTTACAAAGCATAAAGGTCAAACCCCACACTTTAAACTAAATGTGTCCACCTCTTATTTTTCATATGAGAAGAGTGGCTACTAGTTACTAATTGATATGTTAAAAAAAAAAAAAAAGAATAGAGGCCAAAAGGAGAGGAAAGGTTTGACCTAAAGTGCCGTAAAGACTGACATTTTCATGTCCTTCCAAATCTTATCATTCTTGCACGGAAGTTGATTAAGATGATTAAGATGTGGTTGGATCTTTGGGATGGGGTTTGCTTCATGAGATTTTGTGGGGGTTGGAACAAAAGTTGATCACTTTTCTTCTTTCTTGGATGTGTGCTTGTCCTGATCAATGGGCCATTGTATCCAATGAAAAATTATCCAAAAAAATTATAAATTTGTTACACTTTAATTTATTTAATCCTAAATATTTTAATTATGCTAATTGAATTATAAACATTTACACGTTTTGCCTATTAAATCTATTCGATCAATTTTAATCAGAAATCACTAACGTGGACACTAGCTGTGATCATTTTACTTGACATGATTGGCACTAACATAACTCCTGGTCCTTAATAATAAAAGAAAAGATAAAAAAAATTAAAAAAATGTTAAGAAAAATTAAAAATTATTGAAAATCATCATCTCATAAATTTTGTTCCCTTATTTTTAGTAACTTAGCTAAATGATTATAACTTTTCTTGTACAGTTGGGAAATTTAAAGGCTCTAGCATTGACTAATAATTTTCATGTAACAACCCATTTTGCCCCTCTTCCCTCCTTCCTCACATGGATTGAGAGTCAGCAACTTACAATAGGAGCGATCGGTTCCCAATCCGATCTGGTTCCCGATCAAGTTCAAATGAGAATGTCTTGAACTCAATGAGGCGAAAGAAACCCAGAGAAAGGGAAACACAAAAAGAATAGTATAGACATGAGTGTCGTGGGACAAAAGGAAAAGATCGAAAGAGGAGAGGAGGCATAGTAAGACATTTAAAAAATAGATTAAAAAAAAAATAAAAAGCAATCGGTCTGGTTCAATTTGGTTCCCCTTTGGAACCATAAATCGAACTGCCTAGACATCGATTCCACTTTTCGAAACTAGGAACCAAACCGACACTTTTGAAAACTGGATCAAACCGGCTAGTTTAGTCTAGTTTGGGCAATTGAGAAGCAATCATAATGGCTTTGAGATTAAAATCACATACGGGTACAAGTTTTTTTTTTCTTTTTGTCTTTTCTAGCTCTCAATTCATTATCAAACTTTTGTCATGTCTCTTTACAAAGTATGGAGGTCAAACCCACACCTGAAACTAAATGTGTCAACCTCTTATTTCTCATATGAGAAGAGTGGCTACTAGTTACTAATTGAAATGTTAAAAAAAAAAAATAGAGGCCAAAAGGAGAGGAAAGGTTTGACCTAAAAAGCCGTAAAGACCGATATTTTTATGTCCTTCCACATCTTATCATTCCTGCACGGAAGTTGTTGATCCATGGTTTTTCTTCCCAAAGTGCCAAACGCAATGCATCACGCACAACCTCTCAACAGCCGTTCAATTGAAAACAGAGTAAATCTCGTCTGCCGATTGTCAAAGCTTTTAAGGTTTTCATGTGGGTTGCGTCATTTCATGTAAAAACTTTACAAAGAGTCACGACCCAAGAACCCATCTGCTGAGGTACTGTAAAATTGCCGCTCCTCAATCACACGTAAATTTCACAAAATCGGCCGAGATATTATATGTAAAGCGTATACATCTATGTCTCGAGTTTGAGCATTAACCAACAGACTTGATTATATAAATATCCAAGTAGCAAATGAAGGAATTTTCGTGGCTCCTTCAGTAGAGAGCACGAGTCAAGCATGAAAAGGACGCACAGTAGCTTTCCTATTTGAGCACGCCGCAAAAAGAAATATCTCGAAGCTGCACAGAGCGTTTCGTGTGGGCGGCACGATGAGGAGCTCTAAAAACTTGAATTTTGTGCACTGAGTTTTACATGCAATGAATTGTTTATTTGTAAATATTTGCATTTAGAGATAATCTAGATGTGGAAAATTTTGAGTGATTATAACTCCAATGCCCTTATTATGTTAGATTATTTACTGCTACTCTTCTCATGACGTAAGTATTGACAATCGGATTGAACTACATAAATCATTTGTATCATTTATTGTTCTTGTTTATTTCTCCGGTATTTATGTATGGACATCATTTGCAAGATTCTTCCCTAAATGTTTTAATGTTATCAATCGAGTCATTCATTTAAAAAAAAAAATTTAAAAAGTCGAGTCATAAATATTTTCACAAATTTTTTTTTTTTGGTAAAAGGTAATAGGTATATAGACTTTTGCACAAAAAGCTATACAGAAGTACAGCAAAGGGAGGGGACCCGGCACCAACTCACACTCAGAAGGACAACAAATCCAAATGAGTGGGAGGGGGCCGCCAAGGGAAAGGAAAGAAGGAAGGGGGGGGAGAGCTGCAAGAGAGATACAATGCAGATAAAAGCAGCAGCAAAGATGGCCAAACAGCGGCCAAGGGCAAAGAGCACACAACACAGTGGCCCGCACAAGGAAAAGAAATAAAGAGGAGAAGAAGAGGAGAGGCACTAAGAAGGGAAACCAGGCCGCAACAAGGCGCCAATAAGCAAAATCAATCAAAGATGGTAGGGGGGATGCCCCCAACTAAGTTGAAGCCTTCTATTACGGGGGTTGTCCGGGACCTTGGGAAATGATAAAGCCTTATCATTGACAGCTTTACGAAGGAGGTCCTTTAAAGCCGGGAGGTATAATCTTTCATTGCGGAAGATAATGCTATTTCTTACTTTCTAGATGAGATAGCATAAGGCGCCAAAGGCAAAGCGAGCCAAGGATTGGTGGAAGGATGCATTAGAAAGGTGCTCAATAACCCATAAAAGATTGTCGTTCCAAGCATGATTCCTCCAAGGTAAGTTACACTTAGCCGCCCAAAAGGATGCAAGGTGATTAGTGATAGAACATCCGAAGAAAAGGTGATCAACCGAGTATGGTGTAGAAGAACAGAAGGCACAAGTAACATTAGGGATTCTCTCGTGAGCTAATAGCAATACCTGGGTTGGCAGACGATTGCGGGAGATTAACCATAGATGGGTTTGATATCGAGGAGGTAAGGAGGGGTTCCAAATAAATCTCGACCAGGAGACCACAACATCCCTCGGCCTTAGAAGGCTCCAAGCTTAGGCAGTAGAAAACACTCCTGAGGAATGACCAAGCCATAGAAGATGGTCATTGGCCTCATTGAGGGTTGGAAGGGGATCATTCCAGTTACTAATAAAGGAGGCAACAACAGAAGATAGGGGAAAGGCAGAAAAAGCAGTAGCAACCATAGCACGCCTTGATATACCAGAGCAGTAGATTTCACGGTCAGAGAACAGCTTATAGAGGGAACCACGAGGATGCCAGTGATCAAACTAGAAAGAGACAGATAGCCCATTACCAACTCGCCATTTAAAATAATGTTGGATCAAGTCACGAAAGCCAAGCAGCTTCTTCCAAGCCCAAGAGCAATAGGTAGGTCTTGGGACAATCCAGAAATTTTTATGTTTTAAGAAGATGGAATGAATCCATTTAGACCAAAGCGACTCCTTATCGGTGAAAATGAGCCATAGGTGCTTGAGCATGATAGCAATATTGCTCATCCGAAGGGATCTAATACCCAAACCGTCTTCCTCCTTAGGTAAACAGACATCCACCCATGCCACATTTGCGCCTCCAGCCCCTAAGCTCGGGCCTCTCCAAAGAAATTGCCGGAAAATCTGTTCAATTCGGTTAGTGACTGAGGCGGGAAGGATAAAAACACTAGACCAATAAACCTGGATAGAATGAAGGACGGATTTGATTAGCTGCAATCTGCCAGCCAAAGAAAGAAACTGGTTTGTCCAGGATTGAAGACGAGAAGTAATAGTATTCACTAAGGAAACACATGCCTCCTTGCCCAATCTGGAAGAGATAATAGGTACACCAAGGTCTCTAAAAGGGAGAGAGCCCAGCTAAAATCCAGAGGTACGCACCAGAGCATTCCTTAGAGATTCAGGGCCACCCGAAAGAAAGATTTCACTTTTGTTGAGGTTAGGATTGAGCCCAGACCAGCTAGCAAATGAATGAATTCCATTCAAAAGAAGCCGCAGAGATGACATATTAGCTTCCGAGAATAATAGAACACCATCTGCAAAGAAGAGGTGAGAGAGCCTGGTTGCTTTACATCTCCAGAAGAAATCAAAACCCAGCTTGCCAGATTGGGTGTTGAGAATCCCAGAAAAAACTTCCATAACAAGAGTAAATAAATAGGGGACATAGAGTCACCCCGCGAATCCTCGTCCACTTGAAAAGAAGCCGTGTAGCTCACCATTAAGGGAGATAGAATATTTGGGGGACCGGATGCAAGTCATCATTCGATGGACGAAGTCGGGGAGGAAACCCAAAGGCTAATAAGGTTAACTCAATAAAGTTCCAGTCTACCGAATCAAAAGCTTTGCAGAAGTCGACCTTAATGATGCATTTAGGCCGGTAAGGTTCGTGATGAAAATCAACAAACAATTCTTGGGCTAGCATAATGTTATCACTAATGCGTCTACCTTTAACAAAAGCATTTTGAGGTAGACCGATGATCGAAGATAGTAACGGCTAACCCGTTAGCCATAATCTTGGTAATGCACTTGTAGATTGTGTTGCGGCAAGCGATGGGTCGAAGTCATTGACGAGACGAAGCATTGGGGACCTTCGGGACTAAGGTCGGGATGGTTGTATTAATCTCCTTAAGAAGATGACCAGAAGCAAAGAAGTCCCGAACCGCTAATAAGACCGAAGGGCCAACAATTTCCCAAGACCGCTTGAAGAAGTCTACATTAAACCCATCCGGGCCCGGAGCTTTACCGCTTGCAAGAGAAAAGAGGGTATCTTGGATTTCTTTATCTAAGACAGGCTGAGAGAGAGTCCGAATCTGGTTATCATCAAGGGTATGGTTTAGATTTTCCCTGATCTCCTCAATTGTAGGCACATAGGAAGGGGGGGAAGCCGCCAAGAGAGCTTGGAAATGAGAGACAAAAAGCTGATGAACCTCAGCAGGATCAGAAACCAGAGTGTCCCCATTGTAGATTGATATAATTCTGTTTCGGAGGTGGCTTCTCTTGACTGAGTGGTGAAAATATTTAGTGTTTAGATCTCCTTATTTAAGCCAACGAACCCTGGATTTCTGCCTAAAAAAGGATTCCTCTTGGAGGCGCAACTCGGAGAAAACCCAAAGGTGTTACTTTTCCACATTCGCCAAATCCTGGTTGTGAGGGTCCAGTTGAATAGCCTTTTGGGCCAGGGAGAGCAATCTCCTAGCCTCATCTATTTTAGCTGAAATGTCTGCATAAGCCTCTTTATTTAGGAGTTTAAGCCTACATTTAAGAGCCCTCAGCTTACAACAGAGAATGTACATCGGCATTCCAGAGAAGGGGGAGTCCCACACATGAGTCACAAGATCAAAGAAGGAGGGATTGGTCATCCAAAAATTGAAGAATTTAAAGGGTTTACGGGTGTTGGGAATAGGCAAAATCCTAACCATCATAGGAGAATGATCAGAGACTCCAGGAGGGAGAAACGATGCCTCAGAGAATGAGAAAATAGAGTTCCAGGTCGAGTTAGTCAACACCCTGTCAATTTTCCTTAGTTTGCGAGAAGGACCCGAGGAAGCTGACCATGTAAATCTATTCCCCACATATCTGAGATCATCCAGCCCAGCTTGATTAAGACAATCGCCAAAGTCATTAAACGCCAAGATCCAATAGTTGGATCTATCTGCTCTATCAAAAGAAGACCGAATGGCATTGAAATCTCCTGCGATAATCCAGGGCGAGTCCACAACTTGGAGACTAGACTGAATTAAGTCAGCCCAAAGGGGTCTTCTCAAGGTAAAGGAGTGCTCCGCATACACTACAGTGATGATAAAAGAAATACCGCTGTTCAGGCAAACCAGACCGACGTGGATAGCTTGAGACGAGCAGGCAGATAAAGCAAAAGAGGCAGACTTCGGGTTCCAACCCACCCAGATTCTTCCTCTAGGTGAGTGATCATTATTAGTGCTCCAACACCATCCCGGAATGAGAGCACCCGAGACAAAAGGAAACGCCGCACGGGAAATTTAAGTCTCCAAAATACCAACACAACTAAGGTGGTTGGTTCTGACAAAATTTCTAATCTCAGCCTGCTTAAGGGGGGACCCGAGGCCCCTAATATTCCAAACTCCAAAAAACATAGAGAGAAGGAAGAAGGGTGTTACCGTTTCTTGCCACCTCGCTTCTTCACCGAGGAGGTCATTGGCTTTAGGCTCAGAGGACAAGCCGCATCAGCAAAGGCAAAGCGAGGATTACCTTTTTGGCGGCTAGGGACAGCCACAATAGGTTCAGGAGGGAGCTGGAGAAGGGACGGCTCCTCAAGGATGGAAGACGCGACCACAAGAGGGGAGTCAGGATCACTTCCTCCAGAACTAATGTCATCCACAACTTCATTATCTGATGATGATGATGACTCCAGGATCAATCTTATAGGCACCTGAGGTAGACCAGGTTGTGAAGGAGCTAGGGAGGTGCCGGGGATAAGATCAGGGGGAGGGGGGGTCTTCCTCACCAACATTTACCGGAGGAATCACAGAGGCTCCATTATCTGTGGTGCAGATAAATGAACTTCAATTCTACAGGGAGGGGGCTCAGTAGTACGAGAGGTAGGCGAAGCAACATCCAAAGGACGGGGTCGATTTCGCTTTCCACCAACTTGACGCCATTCACTGGAGGGACATGCCGAAGGGGACTTGTCTGCTAAAGAACCAGCTTTAGGGGGGCCAGGTGCTTTAGGGACAGCACATCTATGGCCAAACGAACAACAACTCGGATACAGAGTTGGCACCCATTCATAATGGACATCCACCGAACAAGGCTCACTATTCAGCATAAAATCAATAACTTCAAGGAATGAGCTCGCAGCATTAATCTCAATGCAGATACGGGCAAAGGCAACCATGGCCATCTGTTCAGTGCGGTTATCTACAAAGAAAGGCTTACCGATTACACTCGCAAGGGCACTAATGCCCGAAGCAAACCACAAGTTGACAGGGAGATTCCTCAGTCGAACCCAAACAGGAACTGTTTTGTGGCAATCTTTCTTGAGCTCCATCATTGGGTGCCATTGTTGGAGAATAAGGGGTATTTTGGCAACAGTGATTGGCACCCCTTCCAGCACTTTCCTTCTAAAGTCTTTGTCAGGAATATGGAAGTAGTAAAAGCCCAAGTCAGCTGCGATAACTTGAACTAGATGGTCACCCCAGGCATGTTTGAGCGCATCCTCTGTCAAATGAAAAGGGAGCCTCTTTCCTATGTAATAACCAACTAAGCATTCATCCCATTTAGGGTGGGCAGCTTGCAAGATCTCTTCTGAGATTTGAGCAATGACTTTGTTATCAACCACAGCAGGCAGAATATAAGAGAGGCTATAACCCTTAGTAGCCGAGTGAATAACAACAGCCCAAGACCGAGTTGGGGGCTGAGCATCAACAGAGAAAGGGACTTTGTGGGTCAGAGCCCGCTTACCCGCGTCGGATGGAGGCAAATCATGCCCTGTCTCGCGCTAAGGAGGAGCCGGACGAGAGGGGACAGCATGGGAACTACCAACAGCAACTCCTTTATCCTTAGAATGACAAATCGAGGTGGAGATAGAGCCATTAATGGCCGAAGGAGGGGGAGGAAGAGAACCCAGGAGCGCACGAGCCTTTCGAGCTCTGCTGCGACCTCTGCTTCGGGAGTGTCGTCGGGCACCACGAGCGACGGAGGAGAACCGAGCGGGGGATGGGCGGGGGAGGAAGAGAATCATCCTTGGGGGCCTCTTGAGGGCCTTTGTCCAAAATGCCAACCGGCGTGGAGGAGGAAGACGCCATACGAACAGAGGCAGCCTGCAAGCCAAATCCCTATAAACACAGCAAGCGATTCCGGACAGCATGAGACATACCGGGAGAAATCGCTCAGAGGAAGTGTAGATAGGGTAGGGGTGGAGGCCGGCTTTGAAGAAGAGCCTCAACGGACGGCTGAAGTGGCCGGAACCAGCAACAGCCACTTCCGGTGAACAGTAGAGCCGCGAACAGCTATGAGAGCAGAGAATGAACAGTGCAGGTCTATTCGAGAGCTTCTAAAAGGATTAAGATTTAATATTTTCACAATTTACTAATTAAGTCCGTTGAATCATTTATTTATTTTATTTTATTTTTAGAAATTACTAACGTAGACACATGTCTACATTTTTTTATAATATTTAAATATTTGCTGAATTTTTTATTTATGATTTTTCCTTTTATTCAAATTTTTTTTTTTGAAGTGGTAGTCAGCAAGGACCATCATAGCCTCGCTCAGGTGGCAAGTGAGATCTAGCAAGAGTGTCGCAAACCACACCCAGGCTCTCAACGGTCACAACAAGTTCATCGTGGCCACCAAGCCCTCACCGACCATGGTGAGGACCGCAAGCCCTCGCCTAGTGGCTGGTGAGGACGTTGCAGCCCTCGCACAAAGCTAGCAAGAACTTTTTGCTCACAAATCTTACCAGAATCACCACATCAATTCTAAAATTTTAGATTCTTTTTAATTTTCTGCACTAGAGATTCTTTATTTTTCATGTCGATTAGAATTATAACATCAAGCCTTTCTTGAGCCACTAAGGTTCTCAAAGATCGAACTATCAAAATATACTCCGATAGCTTATTAGGGCTAAACATTAAAGCCCATTCCTTCGCACCTTTCATAACATTTATGGGAGTTTCAAGTAATTAACTATTACCAAGGGAGCTAGAGCTACTCCCCTGTGCAATGTAAGGAGTGTACCTTCTCATCTTCTTTGTCTCTGTAATATTATGCCCTTTGCTACTTTTCTTGAAGGACCCCGTGACACTCGGTTCTGTTTGAGAAGAATCCAAAATCAACAATTGGGTACCTTCATCATCTCTTCCCCGAGAGACCTTGTTAATTACTGGTCTCTTTTCGTTCTTCTGAAAGTGGGGAAATTTGGGTATTGGCTCAAAGCAGATGTACCGTGACGTTAGCCCATTTGGAAAGTGTTATGTGGAAAAAGAAATCCCTATTTCGTAAGAGGATGAAATAATCCCGGAGACATGCTGCCTTAAGACAATAGCACTCCGGTGATATCTCGGCCATTGGAATATATGGTCCAACCTTGATGACTGGTTTTATGAGATTAGTTCTATGGACTTGGATCAGGCTACCCCCAATGTTCTCAGGACCGAGTCATCAAAAAAGATTGGTTTACCCAAATTGATCACTTCATCACGTTATTGTAGACATGTGAGTCCAATTCAAGGGTTGGGCTTTGTAACAGACAATTTCACATCGAAAAAATTGCAAAAGGAATCATAAAAATTGCAATTTCTACTGAAGGTGGACACAACACAGATGGTTGGACATATACTAGTCCATAACACTTAGATGATTGATAAGTTGAAACATACATATCATGAGTCTAGAAAATTATTGTAAATTACAAAGAGGCTTTTCTCTTTGTGTAAGTAGAGAATTTATCTACGAAATGGGCTAGCCTTATTATGAGCCTGAATTGAATTACAACAACAATTGTCTTGTTGATGTGCGATTTTCTTGGTCCTACCATACTTGATTGAACTTTTGAAGGACTAAACCCAGCTGCATGCCACAAAGCAAAAGGAGCCTCCTAGGCTTGATTTGAGGAGAACCTCCGATACTTGAGTTAATGGATGAGAGGGAGAGGGAGAGGGAGGAGGGAGAGCCCCTCTTCCCAAGCGTTAGGGTTGGGGTTTTGCGTTGGAGGTTGCAATCTCTCTTGGGCTCGACCCACAAGGGCGGAGCCACTGCTTTGCCATTTTAGTGTAGCTTGAGCCCATACTTGGAAGTGGAAAATTTTGGCTACAACACGTCCTGTCTTTCTAAAAAGACAAAAGTCTATTTTTAGTCCCCAAATCAACGTATTATGTTCCTCTAATCGAGTCCTTGAAAATGCCTGAATCTTCTAATCAAGTCTCATATTAGACTTCAAATCTAGGTAATTGAACCCGATGTTTCTATCAGAATTACTAATATTTGGTTAATTGAAGCCAATGTATCCATTTAATAGTGTATTGTCAGTTTCGATTGATCAAATTTGGAACCAAAAGAACTTGATTATCATTTGGATTGTGAGATTGTTACAATCTCTATTGCAATTTTGATAATCATGAAATGTAATAACCCATTATACAGCTCCTATGTGACTACACTCGTTGCCTCATATGTTGGGAAAGTCTTGGGCAAAAGGAAATAGAGTATGCTTCGTGGAATGTAAGGTGTATTTCATATTATTTGGACAAGTGACATGCTGTTTGACATGTTTAGTGTTTTCCATTTTAAAATAAATGGCACCTACGTGAGATGGTGATCTCCACAAAAGTTGTAAAAACTATACTTGGACTTGTTTATTTATTTATTTTTAATTTGAGAAACTATTAATAAATTGAAAAATTAGTAAAAACTCAAAGGAACATTTACAATCAATTCATCATAACTTATGCAAGGAAAATCACATAAATTCAACACAATAAGATTTTTAGATATCAAAGAAAATATGATTCGCACAGTACATGAAAAAACATATATTTACTAACAAAATAAAAGAGTAAAATTTAATATTTCAACGCTATACTTGATCTGGCTATCCTGTAAGCACACCCTCTCTTGTGTAGACGCAGACACCCCTCTCGATCGCAAGGACCTCGTCTAAGTGCGGCAATAAATATCCCATCCTGACCTGTGGATCATAGGGAAAACTCTTTTGATAATATTTGCGCACTATGCGAGAATATGTAATCTCTAAGTCCCAAATGTGGCAATTGTCGTCCAAATAAGCGAGGAAACCATATATATACAAACTGAGAATTTGTTAGAAAGTCGGAATATTTTAAAAATTTGTGAGAAAGGGATGGAGGTGACAATGAGAAGAAGAGAACTCAAACCCATGGAAAATTTTCGGATCTTCTTTTGAATTGGCCCAATGGCCTCCGCCACTCGTGTGGCCTTGGGCCTACTCACGGGACTCATTTTCTTCCACCCGGGCTAGTGCCCAGGAGCAAATGGGCGGTAGGCATGCCCCTTTTTCCTAATGGGCGTGGCCCAACACGGGCCCAATCGTGCGGTGCTTGGGTCGGCATAGCTGTTGGCCATTGCTATTCCCTAACGGTGTTTCCCATAAATGGAGAATTAACTTTGATGCATCCAAATACGTCCGGACTATTTTTTCTTTCGCAAGAAAAGGGCAGAGCCCCAACAGTACGTCTTACTCTCCTGACAATACATGATCCAATCTCATCCCTTAACAAATAAAAGAAGCAAACCTATATTGTTGGCCTATCTAATACATAGTCCACACATTAAAACCTATTCACATCTAGAAATGCTTGCTTTCTTACTCCACCCGAACCTACAACACACCCTTCCTCTGCTTCTAGCACTTTGGCACCACCACCGTCAATACTCCGTTCTTCATCTCCGCCTTTTTCTCATCCAACCTACACAGGTTTGCAGGCATGTCAATCTTGCTGTAATAACTCCGTCCACCCTCCTCGTTGCCCGCTCCCCGCCTTTAATGGCAACTATACTCTTCATCTAAATGTTGAGATTGCACGATCTTGTTCTACAGTTATTATGTCTATGTTATGTAGTGCATATCGCATGTATGTTTGTTTTGCAGCAGTAAAAAAAAAGTGTAAGAAAGAAGTAGGAAGAGCAGAAAAGCATTGCTGACTTGGAGCGCGGATGACAAAAGTTTGGGAATAGAAATCAATTTCTATTCCATATGAAAGAGTTTCTCAACAGAGAAATGTGTTTGATAACGATTCAGAATTTCTATTTCTAGAGTAAAAATTAGTTTGATAAGAGAATAGAATTTCTATTTCTAGGAGCGGCGACGGTCGGCATTCGGTGGCCGGAGTCTAACGTCCGGCAATCGACCTCTGGCGTTTGGCGATCGACGGTGGGTGGTCAAAGTCCAACATCCAGCGGCTAACGTTCGGACTCTGCCGGCCGACGTTCGAAGTCCGGCATCTAGCGTTCAACGTCCGAAGTCCGGCATCCAGCATCCGACATCTGGAGGCTGGCGACTAGGGGATGGCCAACGGCCAAAGTCCGATGGCCGGCAGCGGGTGGCCAAGCCAGAGTCCAGTGGCCGGCGGCGGGGGGCCAACTGCTTGAGTGCAGCGCAGCGCGTGGCCAACAGCCGGAGTCTGGCGGTCGGCGACCAGCGGTTGGCGATGGGTGGCCAACGGCCAAAGTCTGACAGCCGGTGGTGACCGATGGGTGGTCAGCGGGGGACATTCGATGGTCGGCAGTGGGCCTCTGATGTTCGATGGTTGGTAATGAGCAGCCAATGGCCAATGGGTGTCCAACATCCAGCGGTCGACGGTCGATGATGAGTGGTTGGAGTCGGTGGCTAACGGCCGACGTTCGGTGGCCAACGGTCGGTGGCGAGCAACCGATGGCCGAGGTCGATGGTAGGCGGCGGGCGACCGGCAGTGGGTGTTCGGCATCCCACCGGTGGTGGGTGGGCGGCGAGCGATGACGAGAGTGAACGATGAAGAAATTTATGTGCGTAGATTTTAACTCCGGAAATATTTTTAAAAAATCCGAATGTGGACTTTTTATCTGCAAATGGGTTTCACACGACAACATTGTCTATTACTCGAATGACGATGCATGCAAGATGATATGAACACGTCTCGACTTGGTCTTTTTTGTCCTAACTTGCTCTTTGTCAAAATGTGGCCGACAAGTTCCTTCCACTGCTCAGTCGCCCTTTTGCACCTCTCTACTCAGTGTTGATCTCTCTCTCTCTCTCTCTCTCTCAATCTTTCGAGACATCGGAGGGCTCAGCTTCTGGAATACACACCTTAGGAGGAGTAGCAGGTGACTAGGGTTTCACTTTAAAAAAGAAAAAAGAGAGCCTACACCTGTGGCTGGGAATTTCAGACCACCCCAATGCCAATCTAATCCTCCGTTTTGCTCTCTCAATTCTGTTTCGATCTTTTAGGTGAGTCAAAGCTAATATAAGACCAGCTCAAGCACACAAGTCCAAGAGAGCGAGAAGGGCCCAAGAAAAAGAAAATGACGGATCACATTATCATCATTGCAATCGCAATATTGGTGCAACTGCCAGGGAATGTGGTAAGACAGGAAGATCTTAAACCTGGAGATCATATCTATGTTTATCGGCGATAGAGCTTATACGCCCAACATGGTTAGTGTTTCGTCCTCTTCTTCCTTTTCCATCGTCATCATCATTTTTCTTGAACACGGATATCTTTATATGTTTCTCAACTAAATCATCCTTTCCTATCTTTAGTGTTTGGCCAAAGAACAGTAGTATCATCGCAGCAATCATCACATCTTACCCTTCAGCCCGCTCCATGTTAAGACTTCTTAACATTTGGACAGTAAGGGCGCATTTGTTTGTATTTTTGTTCAAAAAGTGTTGCAGGGAATATAATAGAAAAAACTAGTTTTGTTCCGAGGAACAATTTTTGACCGAGAAAGACGCGTTTGGTAAACATGTTCCGGAAATAAAAAATAAATAGAAACACGTTTGGTAAATTTGTATTTTTTTGTTTCTTTTAATTTTTTTATATTTTTATTTTATTTTTCCTTTTTTTTCTTTTTTTTTTTTTTTTTCTTCTTTTGGCCGGTCGCCGACCTCGGCCATGGCCGGTGACCGGCCGATGAAGGTCGGCGGCCTCGCCCAGCCACGGCGAGGCTCGCGGCCCCAACGAGGCCGAGCTCACCGAGCCTCGTCCGTGCCGGCGACCATCCAATGAGGTTGCCGACCCTCGGTGGCCGTTCGCCGGCCATGGCCGAGGCCGATGACCGGCCAAAGAAAAAAACAACTTTTTATTCTTTCAATTCTTCAAAAAGTGTTTATGGAACAAAAAAACAACTTTTTTTTGTTTCTTATTTCTGTTCTAATTTTGTTCCCGAAACAAAAAAATAGATTTTGAACAAAAACGCAAACAAACGCGTTTATATTTTTTTTTTGTTCCTGGAAACAAAAAAACAAAAAATCTGTTCATAAACAACAAAAAGAAACACAAACATGCAGGCCCTAAGAGAAATTTTATGAGGAATTTAGTACACCTTCAACAGTTGTCTTCTTCTTTTCATTTCAAGGGCTATTCGTATGTCTGATTCTAACAACCATGAATAGTTCATGAACTCTTTGGAAATGACCAAAAGGAAATAATAATAACAATCTTGTAAGCCCCATGTGATGGAGAGAGAGAGAGAGAGAGAGAGAGAGAGAGAGAGAGAGAGAGAATGTTCTTGGTGCAGAGAGAAGGGAAGTTGGTGGGTGGGCGGGTGGATGGGTGGGATGAGGAGGGGGGAGAGTAGGGGTCAGCATCGGTCCAGGGTCAATCTTGGACCAACCCTGGATCGGCCTAACTCTACCAGTCCTGGTCCGGTTCCCAAGAAGACTAGGTCGATCCTTGGTCCTATAATTTCTAGACCAATACTATGAGGGTCGGTTCTCGATCCTGAGAGTTCCGAGTCGGTCCAACCTAGACCAACCCTGATTATATATATATATATATATATATATATATATATAAATTTTATATAGAGAAAACCTTAAAATAAATGGTGTCAACAACATTAACCAACTCTTTAATGAAAAGTTCAAGTAATTTTACATTATTTTTTAATAACTTAGATTTTTAATGTCTTTTACGGCATCAATAGTCATAATTTACAAAAAAGGAAAATATTTTTGTGAGAAGTTCTCACGGCGTCCAAAAAGTATAAACAACTCGTTATGGCATTCTCCTCTAGTATTCGTTCTCTTCTATCTTATTTGTCATCTTAGTCTTCAATTTGCCAAAATCGAAAAAATAACTTCTCCACTCACCACTCGACACTCTCCTCGCTCGCTTTGGGTCACTTGTGCCTCTTGATGCTTGCTTGGCTTGTTGCTTCCCGCTCGACATTCCGATACTCATTTTGTTCGATGCTCACCCCACTTGACTCTCACCGCTTGCATTTCTTAGCTCATTATGTTCGATGTTCACCCCACTCAAACCCATTAGGTTGGTTCGGTCCTTGGTTGCCCTTTTAAGGAGTACAAAAAATGAAATAAAAATTTATTGGTTGATTATGAGTTGACCTTGAAACCGGACTGAACCCATTCTTAATCGTTTTTTTAAGGAGTACAAAAAATGAAATAAAAAATTATCGGTTGATCCCGGTTGACCCTAGAACCGGATCGAACCTATTGGGTCGGTTTAGTCCTTGGTCACAAGCTCAATAGGGTCGGTTCTCGATCCCAAAAATTGAGGACCAGCATTATACGAATTGATCCTAGGGTTAGGGGTGGACCGGCCCAACCTGGACTATGCTTACCCCTAGGGGAGAGACCCTATGACAAGCCAGTAGTAGTTGCCATTTTGGATTAACTTGCAATCAATCAAATGCCACACAAGAAAAAAAGTATGGAAAAGGAAATTGACAAGAATCATGGACTTGCTACACTAGCTTCATCATATCCCATGCGAAAAAGTCAAAAGTTGCAGCACGTGAGCATGCATGAACTGTTGAGGTTTCATGAATCATGATTAAGAAAATTAACGAAATAAACGCAGCGGAAACAAAGATATATTTTACACATGATTCTCCTTAGGCGTTGTTCGTGTGTTTTAATCAAAAATCTAAACATAAAAGGGAGTTAAACGAATTACCTCGCGAAGCGCGCTTTGAAACGAGTCGATTCGGATGTTCTACAATTCGAGTCCCACAAGCGTCGGACCTCTAGTTCAGACACACCAACAACGAACGTCAAACGGAAGAGAGAACCTTCGGATATTCTCCACTTCGATCGTGCTAGCAATCACGTGGAAACAAACCGTCGTATCCTTGATGTATAATAGTCACGACCCGATCGCGATAACGTTCTTCTTTCTTGCGTCTCAAAGACACAAGAACACGCACACAATTTACTCTCTTTTTCAGCAAAGCATCACTGATTCCTCGCTTGTGTTTCTCTCGAACAAAAACCAAAACACAATGACACTTTACTCAGTTTTTCAACAGCACCTTTTTCTCTCATTCTCAATTGCTTTTTATATTAAAAAATGACCAGCAACGGTTGCTGATCAATGGACGATCAGCAACCGTTGCTGATCGTCCACAATGGACAATCGTGCATGAGCGGTCATGCACGAACGTGGCATGATGGTCAGCGGTTGCTGACCATCAATGCTACGTGCATAATGGTCAGCAACCGCTGACCATTACGCTTCGTGCATGTGCACGAATTCGTGCACATGCATGAAGCTTTAAATTAATTAATTAAACAGATAATTGATTAATTAAAATAACATAATCCTTAGCAGCTTTAGGGCATCTTCTAACAATCTCCCACTTGCACTAAAGCTAACTTGATTGGTATGTTAACATATATCCACTTTGGGCATGCGTGTGCATCATATGCAAGTAGGCTCGTGACTATAATACAAATTAAATTAAATCTCATTTAATTTAATTTCAAATCGACTCAATTCGATTGTAGTAATTGCAAACACATTTGCAATAATATTTCTCTCTTGTTCCACGTCATCCTAGTTGTTTATGGTGTGTGACATCCCTAGGTTCATCACTAAGCTGGTAGTAAGACTTGTACTAACACATTAGTACTTCCAAAAGAATTAATTGTCCCGATTAATCTTTTAGGTCCTACAAGCCACGATTGACATCTAGCAATATGTCATGGCTACCCAGATAGTGTGAATGCTTTAAGAACATAATGAACCTGTCAGCTTTGGCTACAGTGTAATTCAATCCTCTGTCTTACTATGTCCCGATCAAATAAAGACCATGGAATATTTGTCAAGTCATTAATTCAATCATATGCACAAATCTAATTGACATGCATTTTATTCGAGCCATAAACAATTTATTTTCGGTTACAACCCCGGCCGAGGATTTCAATGCAGTGTCACAACTAGATCGCATAGGACATCATTATCATACCTTGCATATAACAAGGAGACAGATTCCATATTGCGCACACGTGTAACTTCGTATATGAACAAACTATGACCATCAAGTATAAAGACGGATCGACGACCCGGCATTATGTGCACCCGTGAACCATAGTTGTTCGATACACAAGTTAACACTGTGCCTCAGGTCTAAGGATTATTTACACAAGACCAAAGCATGAACAATTAGACATTGACCACGCTAAAAGCTTCCATGTCGCTAATCGTTCCATATGTGTCACGTTCAGTGAATTTGTCTAATACAAACACATGTGTTCTAACTCAGGCATCATAATACCCAATGACATGTGACTCATCATTCCCTTAAGTATCCAATACTTAATGGCGAAGTTAAGAACACACCGGTCTCAACAGGATTATTAATATCCACTCAATAATCCATCGATCGGGAACGATTTAAAGATTCAGTCTAACTATGAACCCGTCACATATATTCTTGACGTCTCAAGAATAGGTCTAGTTGCAACTGATCTTATGGAATCATTCATCAATATAAAATAATTGGACAAATGAATGAATACGTCGTTGCCATTAATTAAATAATAATAATGAAAGTACAACTGAAATCCCTAATATGTAACTATTACATAGCAACTTTAGGGCATACATCTAACAATTTCCCAGTTGCACTAAAGCCAATTTGTCTGGTACCTCAAACCCATTTTGTCAATATGTCTTTCAAAAGAAGACTGAGATAAGGCCTTAGTGAAGGGATCTGCCACGTTTTCTGCTGAGGCAATTTTCTGCAAGGCGATATCACCTCTCCCAACAATTTCTCTGATGAGATGGAAGCGTCTCTCAATATGCTTGGACTTCTGATGAGACCTCGGTTCCTTAGCTTGAGCTATCGCCCCATTGTTGTCACAAAACAATGTGATCGGTTGCTCAATTGAAGGAACGACTCCAAGTTCAGAAATAAACTTCTTCATCCAAGCGGCTTCCTTTGCTGCTTCTGGAAGCGACTACATACTCGCCTCGGTGGTGGAATCGGCGGTTATACTTTGTTTGGAAATTTTCCAACTAACGCACCACCATTGAATGTGAAGACAAATCCAGACGTAGACTTATAATCATTAGGATCCGATTGAAAATCAGAATCAAGTATAAGCTACAACTTCAAATTCTCCTTCTCCATATATCAAGAATAAATCTTTAGTCCTTCGCAAGTACTTAAGAATATTCTTGACTGCTATCCAAAGGTGCTCTTCTCCTGGATCGATCGATATCTCGCTAGTAATACTTACAGCATGTGCGATATCAGGTCTAGTACATAGCATAGCATACATTATGCTTCCAATAGCGGATGCATATGGTATCTTTGTCATCCGCTCTCTTTCTACAGGAGTGTTGGGACACATCTCCTTAGAAAGACGGATCCCTTGCCTAAAAGGCAATAATCCTCTCTTGGAACATTGCATGTTAAACCGTGTTAACACTTTGTCTATGTACGTAGACTGTGAGAGGCCAATCAATCGTCTTGATCTATCTCTATAGATCTTGATACCTAAAATGTAGGTTGCCTCTCCTAAATCTTTCATGGAGAATTTCTGTGACAAGAATAGTTTTATCGATGATATCATTGGTACATCATTTCCAATCAAAAGTATATCATCGACATACAAAACCAGAAATGCAATTGCACTCCCACCGATCTTCTTATATACACAAGGTTCATCCGGATTTTTGATGAAGCCAAACGATTTGACTACCTCATCAAAACGGATGTTCCAAACGGAGGCTTGTTTGAGTCCATAAATGGATCTCTTAAGCTTACACACCTTCTGTTTTTCACTATTGGATTCAAAACCCTGTGGCTGTTCCATATAGATGTTTTCATCGAGAAATCCATTTAGAAAAGCCGTTTTGACATCCATCTGGAATATCTCATAATCAAGGTGTGCAGCTATAGCCAACATAATCCGAATGGATTTTAGCATGGCCACAGGTGAGAAAGTTTCGTCATAATCAATTCCTTCTTTTGACGATATCCTTTCGCCACCAGCCGTGCTTTGTAAATTCCAATTTGACCTTCAACATTCATCTTCCTCTTGAAGATCCATTTACAGCCAATTGGTACAATACCATCAGGCAGGTCAGTCAAGGTCCATACCTCATTGGAATACATTGAGTCCATTTCGGATTTCATGGCTTCTAGCCATTTACCAGAATCGATGTCCAACATCGCCTCCTCATAGGTTTTAGGATCACCGGGTTGATCACTATCATTCACAATGAATAATGGTTCAATGTGATCAACCGAGTGTCTATAACGAGCAGGTGGGCGAGACATTCTCGCACTTCTCCTAAGAGGTTGTGTATCAGAAGCTCCCATTGAATCAGAGGTTAGTATCTGAACTCAGTTATTTGGTACTTCATTATTTTCTTCTTATAAGACTATTTTCCATGAAGCACCACTTTCTTGGATGAACCGATTCTCCAAGAAAGAAGCGTGCTTTGCATACCAAAATTCTTTGGTCCGAATGAAAATAGAAATAATATCCAAGAGTTTCCTTTGGATATCCAATGAAGCGACCTTGTTCAGATCTTGCCTCCAATTTTTCCACTTTCAGCTTTTTCACAAAAGCTGGACAACCCCAAATCTTAATATGATTAAGACTAGGTTTCCTACTATGCCATATCTCATAGGGCGTAGTTGGAACAGATTTGGACGGCACTCTATTCAGTATATATACAGCTGTCTCAAGGGCATATCCCCAAAGGGATATTGGCAAATCGGTGTAACTCATCATAGATCGTACCATATCTAATAAAGTACGATTTCTTCGTTCGAGATACACCATTATGTTCTGGAGTTCCAGGAGGTGTCCATTGTGATAAAATGCCATTCTCTTTAAGAAAGTCCAGGAATTCAGTACTAAGGTATTCACCTCCTCGATCGATCGAAGAGCCTTAATACATTTTCTGTTTGTTTCTCAACTTCAGCCTTGAATTCCTTGAACTTTTCAAAGGATTCAGATTTATACTTCATGAGGTATAAATAACCATACCGTGACTGATCATCAGTGAAGGTAATGAAGTAATTATAACCACCTCTAGCAGATTCATTAATTGGTCCACATACACATCTGTATGTATTAATTCTAATATGTCGCAGCTCGCGTACTTTGTCCCACAAAGGTGCTTTGGTCATTTTTCCTAGAAGACATGCCTCACAAGTCGAGTATGACTCAAAATTTGAAGGATCAATGTATCCATCATTACTCAACTTGTTAATTCTGTCTTCTCCAATATGACCTAATCGGAGATGCCAAACATACTTTTTATTTGGACCGTCTCTAGGGCGTTTATTAGTTATGGCATTTATATCAATTATATTTTGCTTATTGACATTGGTAATCGCATTACCGGACATTGTAATGGTATAAAGATTGTTGGTTAATAAGCTAGAACCAACACATATTCTATTATGATAAATAGAACATACATCATCAGCAAAAGAAAATTCATAATTCTCTTTACCCAGACGAGGTATAGAGATGATGTTCCTAACAGCATTCTTATAATGCAAACAGTTCTTTAAAACCAATACATGTCCGAAGGCAAACATAAACGAAAAGTCCCTATAGCTAATGCAGCAACTCTTGCTCCATTGGCAAACGTCAGACAATCTCATTTCGCCCTAGCATCCTCGCTTATTTCCGCATTCTGCAAAGACATACAAATATGTGAAGTTGCAGCAGAATCTAGAACCCATGAGCTGGATTCAGCACTAACCATAAGATTAGTTTCAATAAGCATAGACACCATACCTTCATAAGGTCGGTTCTTGGGCTTGACCTTCAAGCTCGCGAGGTACCTCTTACAGTTCCTCCTCCAATGCCCTTTGACACCACAGTAATGACATTTCCCTTTATCAATCATGGGTTTTGGTTGCATAACAGGTTTGGCAGGCCTCTTCCATTTATTCTTCTTTAAAACGGTCTTACTCTTTGAAGAAGAAGCCTTAGCCATAGCCACTACATTTGGCCTCGTGTTATGCATTTCCTTCTCATAAACTACCAGCATGCTATGTAACTCAGCAAGAGTTTTCTCCATCTTATGCATGTGGAAGTTTTGGACAAAACCGAGAAGGAATCGGGTAAAGATTGGAGGATCAAATCCACAGCTAACTCATTGTCCATAACGAGATTCAGCCTAGCCAATTCTTCAATGTGCCAGATCATTTTCAAAGCATGATCATTAACAGATGATCCTTCAGCCATCCTCATACGGTATAATGCCTTAGATATCTCATATCTAGAGGTTCGACCATTCTCATCAAAGTATTCCTTTAAGTGCAAAATGATCGACCTAGCATCTTCCATAGATTCATACTTCTTCGTAATTCATTATTCATAGAAGCAAGCATATATGACCTAACTTTTAAGTCATCATCATGCCACTTATCATAAGTGACACGCTCCTCTTGGGTCCCACCCTCAGGAAAGGAGGTTGGCATCTTTTCATCAAGCACATACCCAATTTTTTCTGAATTGAGAACAATTCTCAAATTCCTCACCCAGTCAGTGAAATTGGGTCCAGTCAAACAATTCTTGTCAAGTATAGAAGCGAGTGGGTTTGTGGTCACCATTTTCAGAGTAATAATATATATCTGTTGCAGAAAATAAATTGTTAGCCGTTGTATCTTTCAAAGTAACTATTTCATTTCGGTCTTTAAATGAAATAGATCCTCCCACTAAATTTATCTTCGAATCCCATACTCCTTAAGATGGGAAGCGGTAATCTTTGTTGGGTAAAGATTACTAGTGGGGATTGGAGTCCCACCAGTCCAAAGTCCACATCACCTAACAGTTATTAGTGTCCTATGAACTTAGTGAGTGAACCAGCTTGTTCAACGCATCATATGCGAGTCCCAATCATAACTTCGGCCTCTAGACCATGAAAGCCTCACCTAACAGTTATTGGCATCATGATCATAGTTAAGTCTAGCCCATCGTCTCATGCAAGTATTGAAAACACAAATGATTCCCTCACCCGACAGTTATTAGAAATCATTTGGCTCCAACCCCACAAAGCATCATATGCATAATGGAGTGGTCCAATATTATAAATGGTAATCAACCCCTATGTATCCATAACCGGTTGATTAACCACTATAATATTGGATCAAACCACGACGATGGAAGGCCACGAGTCCGAAACCCGTTTCGACTTAATGTTCTTTGTAAGGAGATTTGGGTCGTTATTAACGGTCTCACTTTGCACATTAACCAATTTAACATGCACGATATTATAAACACAAAATAAATAGATATCACATAAACATCTATCCTATGTGGTGATCATGGAATTATGGTTCAATGGGTCTCGAGCCAAAGAAACCCATTTAGCCATTTTAATGTTTTAATAATATGGACCTGCTCTTCACTTTTCTTCGTCTTTGAACTCTTCAAAGACCGGGCCCAAAGAGCTCACCGGTTTAATGGCTCCTCCAATGGCTCCTCCTTTCTTGTAGTATTTACATCAACAATTGAAATACTAAACTATACTAAAATTACATTTCATAAAAATAAATATAAAAGGAAGGACGCAGCCTCCATTTAATAATTACATCCCCAAAATGAATACACCGTAATCATCATACATTCATCCATACAACAATCACAACAATTAGGGATTTTTCCATGATCACCACCCTTCCTTATTAGCCATAAATTCAAAATTTAAAGCTCTGGAAGGCATGCATAAAATTCTGCATATCATTTGCAAAATATAAACATCAAGTATAACAAGTTACGGATTTTTGATTCAAAATTGATTTAATTCTAATTTTTGCTTAGTCGATTAAATTTATCACATAAATTAATCAACTTCTATAGGCCACATAAAAGGTAAGAGAACCGATTCTCTTAACAAAATAAATTGGCCATTAGAATGCAAAAATATATTTGAACTATAAATCAATTAAACGCACGAAAACGCCTAAGGTTGGCTCTGATACCACTGTTGAGGTTTCATGAATCATGATTAAGAAAATTAACGAAATAAACGCAGCGGAAACAAAGATATATTTTACACATGATTCTCCTTAGGCGTTGTTCGTGCGTTTTAATCAAAAATCTAAACATAAAAGGGAGTTAAACGAATTACCTCGCGAAGCGCGCTTTGAAACGAGTCGATTCGGATGTTCTACAATTCGAGTCCCACAAGCGTCGGACCTCTAGTTCAGACACACCAACAACGAACGTCAAACGGAAGAGAGAACCTTCGGATATTCTCCACTTCGATCGTGCTAGCAATCACGTGGAAACAAACCGTCGTATCCTTGATGTATAATAGTCACGACCCGAACGCGATAACGTTCTTCTTTCTTGCGTCTCAAAGACACAAGAACACGCACACAATTTACTCTCTTTTTCAGCAAAGCATCACTGATTCCTCGCTTGTGTTTCTCTCGAACAAAAACCAAAACACAATGACACTTTACTCAGTTTTTCAACAGCACCTTTTTCTCTCATTCTCAATTGCTTTTTATATTAAAAAATGACCAGCAACGGTTGCTGATCAATGGACGATCAGCAACCGTTGCTGATCGTCCACAATGGACAATCGTGCATGAGCGGTTGCTCATGCACGACCATCGTGCATGAGCAACCGCTCATGCACCAACGTGGCATGATGGTCAGCGGTTGCTGACCATCAATGCTACGTGCATAATGGTCAGCAACCGCTGACCATTACGCTCGTGCACATGCATGAAGCTTTAAATTAATTAATTAAACAGATAATTGATTAATTAAAATAACATAATCCTTAGCAGCTTTAGGGCATCTTCTAACATGAACATGTTCTTTTGATCCCAAGCTTTCTACCCCTCTAATTCGACTCATGCTGGTACCTATTTCTTTTTCTTATTTTTCTTTTGTTTTTGTGGTCAGATATGAGCACCTCTTTCTTTTCTTTTTCTTTTTTTTTTTTTTCGTTGAAATGCAATATTTTATTTATATTATAACTAAACCCACATACCCAATAGATGGAACATCAGTTCATAACAAGGCCCAAAAGCCTTGAGGAGGAGAAGCCAGCCAGTTGAGAGGGAGTGTTATGTTCCTCTGTTGTCACGTGGCCCAGTCCGCAACTGAGTTGGCGGCCTGTGGACAATAGAGCAGGTCCACTTGTGGTAATTGCTGAAGGAGTTGTGAACATTTCATCCAAGTCACACATGTCTCCCAAGAGAAGTCTTATGTGTACTTGAGTGATTCCACGAGGCCTCTGCAGTCAGTCTCCACCAAAACTACTCCCATCTTCTTCTACTTTATGTACTTCAAGGCTTCAAACACTGCTAGGGTTTCCAATTGAAGACACAACACCGCCCGAACTAGTTTAGCGAAGCCATCCGCAAGGCTACCGGAGAAGTCCCGGACTATGCAGGCCATGGCTCCTTCCATCGACCCCTCGCAAATGGATCTGTCAACATTAATCTTCAAAGTACTAGTTGTCGGAGCTGTCCAGATTGGAGAGATCTTGGTTTCCTATTCTTTTCCTCCTTGGAGATGCCCAAAACCCCATTTTTTATAGCTATTTTGCTGAAATCGAGCCAGACCTACCACTTTGCAGGCATTCGGCTTGATTTCCTAAAATATAAAGTTGTTTCGCTCCTTCCATACCTGCCATAGGATGTTTGAGATCGTTTCCAAAGAAGGTAGGTGCGAGCCTCTGTTTATAAATTGCGCCAACCATGCATCAAGTCGTGTAATCTCCTGTATGTTCACTTGTAGATTGATTTCTAGGTGGCTCCATACTCGTGTAGTCCAGGGGCAAAGCAGATGGATATGTTCAACCGTTTCCATACTTTCACGACAAAGATCACATACCGTATCAGGTAAAATCTTTCATTTCCATAAGTTCTCCTTGGATGGGATGGCATTTTGACAAGCATTCCAAATAAAAATCTTCACTTTAGGGATAGTTCGCATCTTCCATAGAGCATTCCACAGTTTTCTCGGTGTTTGGTAGGAAGAAGAGGGGTATTCCATTGCAATATGTGATGTCACTCATTCTCTTAACAGGTTATAGCCATTTTTGACTGTAAAAGACCCGTTCTTAGTTCCTGTCCATATTAGTTCATCCTTTGTAATTTGACGGTTAATTGGGATGGCTAGGATCTCCTGAGTAGTCTGTTCATCAAAGAAGTTGTTCAAAAGTGGTTCATTCCATTGTTCTGTTTCAATATTCATCAACTCAAAAACTTTTTGTGAGCCGTTTTTGTTTGCTGGCCCTCGTATTAGTCATCTCTTCTGCCATTTATCTGTTCTAGTGTTGACATTTTGACCATTTCCAATCGACCATCTCACTGAATCCCCTATGGCCTCCCTTCCCAAAAGTAAACTTTTCCAACCCTAAGAAGGCTTAGATCCTTTATCAGCATGCTAAAAATCTTTGTGACAGAAATGCATCCGGATTCTTAACCAACCTCCAAGCTTGCTTATCCAAAAGGGCCTTGTTTACAATAATTAAATCTCTAAAGCCCATGCCCCGTCTTTCCTGAATTTCATAATTTCCCATCTCTTCCAATGCAGACCAGCTTTTGTCTCACTATTTTTCCAACAGAAATTAGTAATGCGGCACCACTAATTTTGGGTGCTTTGAATATGCAAAGTGGTAAAACTAAAATTGGTGTCGTCGTTAGAGAACATAATGGTGTGATGGCTTTGGGAATCTATTGTAGAGGACATAAGAAGATTTATGCACAAGAAGAAAGGTTTTTAGATTGATCTGCATTAGTAGGAGAGCTTAGGGCACTCTCTAAATAGGTGCATTATCTTTGGTTGTAGTTCACTTACGAATCGATATCATTTCGGTCCTTTCATAATTTTCTGGTGTGCTGGATTTTCTATTCCTTGAGGATTAAAGGCCACTTTGGCGGGATTAATTTTGACCCGATTAGCTTCTCGTTGAAATGAAAAATGCGTGTCATGCAGCAATTTCCATAATGCATGCGCATGTTGTCCAACCTTGACAACTAATTCTTATGAGATCAATTCGATGGATTTAGATCGGGCTTCCCCAAAGTCGTTTGGCATAAGTCATCAAATGAGGAGTTGTTTGCCCAAACTGATGAATTCATCGTGTTATTGTTGACATACCAATCAAGTTCAGGGGTTGGGTTCTACAGTAGATAATTTGACTGTCGTAAAAATCTCAAATGGAATCACAAGAATTGTCTTTTCTATTGATGGTGAACACAACACAAATTTTGATAAATTGGAATGAAGCTTTTCGTTTTGTGTAAGTAAAGAACTTCTTTATCTAATGGACCAGCCTTACTACAAGCCTGAATTCACAGTGGCATATGAATTGGATTCTCGAAGAAAAAATGTACTTCTTTCTTAGTACATATCTAACACGGTATTTCTTTGACTCACTTCGATAATAATTGCCTTGCACCAGGGTGCCATTTTATTTAAGGGAATACATAGATTTCGTAACTTCGTAGAGCAAAGAAAGTCGGTTGTTGCAGAAGGGAAGGTAGTTGAGCTGTAGAGGCAATATTATTTCATGTACGTAGATTTGTAGGGAATTAACCTAGCACTTCTGTGTTCTGTCGCGCCAACTGCATTGCAAACTTGATCATGAGTTAGTCGGTGCCAGGTCTATGGGTCCGTTAGATGATCTGGGCCGCAAAGAACTTGAGCTTGAACTAGCTGGACCAGTTGGATTTGCTTGTTGGCCCACGTTGGACTGACTCATCCAAGCCTGTATTTCAAAAAGTGGCCCATGTTGATTGTGCGCGTATGTGTGTCTGGGTGTGTGTTTGAGAGAGAGTAAGCCAGCCGGAACGGCCCTGATTTGGTTGGAACCGGCCTTCTTCTCTAAGCCTTAAAATTTTGTCAAGCGTCTCGAGCCTGCTTGACGATCAATTTTGCTCTCGATGCCAAATTCACAACCCCAACCCCCCAACAATTTTGTGGCTGATGCCTTAATCACACGACTAGGCAATTTGTGTTTTTTTTTTTTGTTAACCGAGGAATCACCAGAGAGCACCCTTCGAGGATAAAAAATAAAAAATAAAGTGCAGTCTTTTAATCATGAAATTTTTTTCACACCATCGTAAATCTTTCAGTTCAAGTTGTTACTTGGCTGCTCTCGTAAGCTAATTATAAAAACAACGGTTTGAATCGGCCAAACGGTGTTTGCTTGTTAAACCTTAAAAAATGAGTTATTTTTTAGCCTATATATGGTGAATAAATTGTAACGTGAATTAATTATATTCTATAAACGAGTCATAAATGAGTTTAAATATAATATGAATGTGTGTTAAATGGATCACAATTGAACTTACAATTTATATAGATTCTTCTCTTTTCATTCTCTTTTATCCTTACTTGATTTCACGCTTATACACTTGGCACTATTCTCAATTCGGATATGAATTTTCTTATGTTAAGTTAAATATATGAGTATTTTAATAATATAAATTGGGTCAAATTAGATATGAATCTCTCAATTTACATTGTATGAATATAAGTCATATGTGTTTAATTTGACCCGATTTAATCCTTTTATTGGTTTTAAAACTTATTTAAGTGTTTTAAAATGGACATATGGATTATAAAAACAAATGACATCCTGATGGGACCGGGATCATTAGATATAGGTGGTCCGGATCTGGATTTCGGAAGTTTCTCATCATTACCAATTAATATTTCCCACGTGTGCTGAACAACGTTTGCATCCCCATATAATAAACCCTCCAGAAAAAGACATACCTGTAAGTAACTGTCAGAAGTCAAAGGAAAGCCTTAGAAAGCTGTCCAATCATAGATGTGTTTTTCTTTTATTGTCAGGTGGGCCTGCTATCATCACTCAGAAGGACCAAATCGAACATCATGCAGCAAAAGGACGGATGGGCATCATTTGGTGTTTGATAATTGGAACCCTTTTGTTTGTTGCGGCGTCCTGCATCAAAATAGGGTCATAAAAAAGAGTAAATGACAACGATGGCCCCAAAAGAAGAACAAACTAAAGGACCATGTTGTCGAGAGAGAGAGAGAGAGAAAGATCGCTGTGCAGGAAAAGATTTTGGGTACTTGTGGAACAAAGCTTTTTCCATAGGCTAGTGTGATTTTACTATTGTCGTGTTTTTCGGAAATGGACCGGTGTGATTGTTTGTCGAGCACCACAAGAATGTATCTAACATATGTACCCAAGTGACATGATGTAAATGTGAGAAATTCATAGAAAAATAAGGAAAGGTTAGACTGTTGGGGTTTTTAAGTCATTTGAGCTTAATTCATGTTGCTTAACCGCCTTTCAACCACAAGCTATCATCATCACCTTGACCTTGTTCACATCTGATGTCACGATTTTTCAGGCAATCCAAAATGACCTATTGAGATACTATTTTGGTCAAAATGCAAGATTTACAAGCAATATTTCCATTCTTGTGATCCACATAAGAATATAAGATCGTATTTTGAGAAAATCATTGACTTGCGATTACAAGTGCAACTTCCTCTGTAGGATGCTCTTGATGTAGCTGCACTTGCATTCCTACGTCTCTAGTATCCACCCAAACATTAGCTATCTATGAATGAAGTCAGTGGGAACATTGGAGACAATCAGTTGTAGCTGATAGAGAAAACATTGGTGCCTGGACAATTCAACCTACTGGGCGAACTTTCTTTGGCAAGGTCACATGTTCTTTATTCATCATCTCCACTAGTTGCGGATGTGTAATGCTGTTCATCCAGGGAACTACTTTACTCCTTCCATTTCAAGGGATTTATATTTTGTAATGCCATATCGGTCATCGATGTCACTGAGGTCGTGACTCAGCAAGCCTGGCCAGTCATGTTTAGTCGTGCTATTCGTATTAAGTCTAAGATCATCAGTGTTTCGGACGTTTCCGGACCACCTAAACAAGGTCTCGGGTTAATAATATAGGAAATTTGACTATTGATAATTGTGGATGTGTAATGCGTTCCTACGTCTCGATTTGTATTGGTCGTGGCAGTTTGACTATTGATAATTGCTTTGTACCAGTGCGATATTATGAACTGGTTACCTAGACTTGTAAACTTCCCTAATTCAGTTAAGCAAATGAGGTTGGTTTTGCTGCAGAAGGGAAGGTAGTTGATCCTGTGCGCGTGTCATGTCCATGAGCCTGCTAGATTGGATTGGACAGAAAGGGATTTGTTCATGGGCTAGCTAGGCCCATTGATTTGCTTCTTGGCCTATGCTGGGCTGGTGGCCGGTCCATGCCTCGATTATTCATGGCGGATGCTGTTCACACACGCTTACAGCAAAGAACACTGTGCAGTGATAGCGGCAGAGTGAAGAAGAGAGGAAAAAACGAGAACAGAAAGTACTAAAAAAAATATACGAAACCCTAGATCCGGGGACGAACGAACAGGAGGAACAGTGACCACCGATGACGCCGTTAAGCGACTAGCTATGAGACTGCCGTAAAGAGGCGAATGGCTGAACGGCGCAAGCCCATGTCGGCAATCTCCCAAGCCATTTTTGATTCCCTACAAGCGTGTGAAGGTCGTCGGTCTTCTTTCGCGAGCGAAAAGCAAAAGAAAGTCCCTATCACGGCCGGCACTCCACTCGCCGCTCGGTCTGATCGGAGAGAATTGAGTGCTCCAATCGTTGACTTTTCCCCAAGTATACAGACGGCCCGACCGATGACATTTGACTGGCCGTTTGGTCGTTTGAGGTTTATCGCTATTGTTTTTCTGGTATAGTGTTTTTTTTTTTTTAAGTATTTTGGGGTTAGGTTACCGTGGAACGCCCCAGAGAGAGAGCAGTCTATTTTCGATAAGGACAAGGTAACAACTTTATTTTCGAAAAAATATAACGGGAAAGCAAAGAGCATCGGAATGTGTAAATTATGAAATGAGAGAGAAAGAGACAGAGAACACGCATGCAACCCCTTTTGTTTATTGCGATATAAGAGGATCTTTAGATTATCAACAGGTGTGTTCGAGTAAGATTCTAGCTATGCTTATGATTATTTTGCCACACTTTAGATATAACACTACTTTGAAATATTTTTAGGAATCACTTTTGTTTATCGGAGGTATGATTATTTTGCCACACTTTAGCAAGTACTTTTTAGTTTAGAAAAAGTTATATTTGTCGAAATATCCCACATCACTTAACAATAGGGTTTATTAACTGCTCATGTATATGTGGTCTCATTTTATATACTAATTTAAACTTTTGAATTAAATTTTTTAACACGATATCAAATTTGGGTCGTGATTCTCATCTGTATCCGTCAGTTAAATTTCACATGTCATTCACAATCTGACTTGAGAGGGCTTGTTGAAATATTCACGTCGCTTAACGTGTTTAGTTAAGTTAATTGTGGTTTCATAAAACTTCGCAATATTTATTAAAATATGCCAAAATTGGAATCTCTCAACGTTAGCATCCCCGCGTGTGCATGGTGGACAGAAAGTACCATTGCTCTATCAACTGTGCACGTGAACAACTGTCCCCGCATGTCGAGACAAAGAACAAGCGCGTAGGGCCCATCCTGTCACTCTCACGAAGAGAAAACTGAAAGGACCGGTCTTTTTCGGATAATAATAATAATAATAATAATAATAATAATAATAATAATAAGGTCAATCAACGAACTTTGAATTAATATAATTGTAATTACTATAGAAGGCCGATCGCGCACGTCTTGTACGTAAAAACCTCTTTTAATGAGAGGGACTAGTCGGGTATGATGGAGGAGAAAGGCGGCGAGAAGCGGAGAAAGAGGAGAGAGGAGGGGTCCCGACAGCTTCATACGCGATCCACTCGTGCAAAGTTCCTTTCTAATTCTAAAATCTAAAGCCATCGTTATCTAGGCAAACGAATAAATAATAAAAAATGTTATGTTTCAACAATGACTGGATATTTTTATTGAGGATTTTTCTCTTTTTTATTTTGCATAACTTCTAGAATATGTTGGAATTAGATGTATGAAATTCAAATTTGTGACGCATGTGTCAATTTCATTGATAAATAATTTGGAATTGACTAAAGAATATGTTGTTGGTCAAAGATTAATTAATTCCAATAAAAAGTGGGAGGTGGGTTGTAAATACGAATTTATTTGGCTGTTGATCAAAGGTCAATTAATCGCCAAAATATAGGAGGTGGGTTTGAATATGATGAGATAAAATAGGGGAAAAGAAAAGGTTCCGGGTCGTTATTGTTTTCTTCTTGAGTTTCGGCCTTGAATAATGATAAGTCCCAAATGAATTCGTATTCACAAACATTATTCTCTCCAAGTTCCTGATAAGCTTATATATTTACATAATATATATATATATATATATATATATATATATCGAAATTTCTAGGACACTGAATTTAATTCGTGTGCAGAAACTTTATGGCCCATTCTTCGACTTCCTTGATTTTCCGCTCACATCCACTTACAAGTTACAACTGCCGTTTGTACGCTGGCTCGAACACCAGTCCAGCAAAACGAGACGAAATGCTCACAATTGTATATCGATGAGATCATACTTGCCAAACCTTCGCTCTCGTGAAACTTGCGAGTCATGTTCACAACTTCCTGGGGCAATTTGGTATCGGGTAAGCCTGCACAATCCTCCATCTCGTCAGCATAAACCCTACTAGAGAGTAGGGTTTATGCTGACGAAACCCGCCGAAGCCTGCTCAACGTTCAAGTTTTTACTCTCGATGCCCGAGTCATCACGAATTTTAGGGTCACTCGAACTTAATTCTCTGAGAAACTTTGATGCCCATGCTTTGACTCTCTTGATCTTCCGCGCACAAGCACAGATCCATGCCGTCTGTGCACTTTCCCGCACTCCCGTCCGGCAAAACGTGGCGAAATGCTCACAATTGTTATTGAAGAGGTCGTATTCGCCGAAACCGTCGCTCCTGTGGAGCTCACAAGCCATGTTCACGACTTCCTGGGGCGATTTCGTATTGGGTAAGATCGTGCAAGTACCCCTTCTTGTGAACGTAAACCTCAGTGGTGACCGCCCATCTGCGTATGAGTGGAGAGAGTGGAGCTTCTCGCCTTCTCGCCGGAAGCAATCGAGACACGTTGTGTCGACTCCTGTCCTCGTGAAATGAATCACGGTACCCTCTCCAACGTAAATTCCTAGTAAAATCATAAAGCTTGATTAGGCTTATAATAATTATGGAACGATGAGAGCAAAACCACGCGAATCGGACAACTTTCTATCATTTGATATCAACAGCATGAATCGGCAGGAAAAAGCATCAGGGCTTGGCTTTTCATCACATTTTTCGATTTCCAGGTGAGCTTGGTTTTATGAATTTGACTCGAAGTATTTTGATCAAGAGAAAAGAGTGTTTAGTTATCACCAAACTGTTGTTCTTTCTAACGCTATGTATGGAAGCTCTCTTTCTCTCAGAAACAGAGGGAAACATAGGCATAACTTATTATTATTATAAATGATGTTAATTGAACCCCTCGAAATGAAACCATGCTGAAATGATCTATCAAGCAGATGCAGGCCTTATAGCCAAGAAATTATGACAAAACCAGAGACTGATGACAAAACCATGTTGCAGAATATAAGAAGGCATAATACATGTCGCGGAAAAAAATTATGCTGCTAATGGAAAAGAAATAAGAGGAAGAATCGCTGACCGTGGTGCGTGTACATCCCATACCGCTGAAAAGTGTAAATGTGTTCCCCGGGTTCAGGCTCTTCCTGTCTTAGCACGACTGGGAACATCTTGCTGATAATCCGAGTTACCATTTTCGGTCCTCCTCTACTCTCTAGGACTTATGTGCTTTGAGCCGGGACTGGATTAGCTTTGATGTTCCTAAAAGAGCGAAACCGGACGTGTTTCTTGACCGTGACTTATCCCTCTGTTGGGATTAACGAATTCCCGAAAACCGGATTCGACACTAAATCGAACCCCTAAAACGAATGCGGAAGACAAGCCTGGGAAAATCACATATCACCGATCCTAAAGCACACCATGGATTCGAGCGTACCTTGTTAGCCACAGATTAAGCACCGACGCCGATAAGAGGAAGAGAATTTGGCCTTGTTCGATCCGATGACGACAATTCGCTTGAAAGGAAGACGGCGTCGCTTCTTTTTGCTTACTGTTCTTTTTGGGGAGAGAGAGAACGTTGGAAAGAGAGGGAGACATACGTACGTTAATGCCAAGAGGTACGTTCTCCCTCTCTCTCCTCCCTTATATATGTCCCTCCAAAAACAAATAATCGTGCATCTTCATCCATGGGCCCTACTCTTGTGGGCCAGGCTTTTAGGCCCAACATGGGCGGACGGGCCAACTTAAGCCCATCACATAAAACCATCATCTTCCACTCGCACATGGTGGGTCGAACAGAATTTTCTTTACCTCTCTTCAACATTCATACCGGTGAATAATCCGTGCGACCAGCATACTTTGAGAGCTCGTTGCTATACATCATTAGGAATATATAGCAGCTCATAATGGGCATCTCACTCGAGTAGATTTAGTATGCAGTACCCTAGATCGATCGATCATATTTATATCTCTCTTAATCTCTTTCAAACAATATATATATATATATATATATATATTGATTGTATTCACAATTATGATTATCCCAAATTCAGTCATAATTGGTTAACCGGTGAATACAAAAACTACAACGTGATTCTCCAAAATCAATATTCCTCTTTCTTTCAAACTCTCAATTTCAGTTCAGCTTGCTTTTCTAAAAATGTCTCATTAGATCGAATCAAACTCATGACCATTGGCAACATTCTAAGATAGCAAACACTAAATAGAAATATTGAAAATAAGTAAGAGTCATGAGGGGACTAAAAATTGAGGAACTCTTTTCCTCAAGAGCCTCACACGGCATAAAAGTTGAGATCAAACTTTTGCCATTCTTTTTGTTGTCTCATGCATACGTAGTATGAAATACGTATTACGGTATTAACTACTTTCCCATGGAGCGTATGTCTATACCTTCAATACCGTACAGATGATAGTTCAAACATACCCAATGTCTAACTTGAGTTCATGTATCTACTCATTCACAAAATTCATCAGAACTCACATTTGGCATCACAGACAGATAAAGTAAAATATGTGGGTTATATTACTTTCGGACATAGTAAGTATTACGTCCTCATCTTAACACTCAGTTAAGGTGACATACGTATTTTAAGCTTAAGCTCTCGATTATCACCTAGATAATAAGCTTAAAAACAGTCTCATCTCTATTTATCACACAGTAAATAGAGGCAATTACCCATGTGAGTGGGCTAATCTTATTTCTGTTCGACATACTTTCTCAACTTAAAGTAATGCACTGAGCATTAAGATGCATAAAGATCAAACAAAGATTCATAGGCATTAATGATGAAAACACAAATTCATTAAATGTGAACACTTAGGAAAATTACAATATTCAGTACATCAGCCTCTATGCAATCCTAGAGATTTCATATGGCCACAAAACACATCTCTAGGTATTAGCTTTGTCATAGGATCTGCTACCATTCTATGCGTAGTATGTACTCTAAGTTCACTTCTTTTCGTACAACAATATCCTTGATAAAATTATACTTGGTATCTATAGGTTTGGTCTTGCCATGATATTTTGGATCTTTGGTGTACGCTTTTGCTGCTTGGCTACCACAGTTAACCAACAATGAATTTGCAGCACTTCCAATAACATATAAATGATCCAAAAAATCTCTTAAGCCAAACACCTTCTTATCTTCGCTGCGATAATGCCACGAACTCAACTTCCATCGTGGACAAGGCTATACACTTTTGTTTCTTACTGCTCCAACATATGGTGCCATTATTCGGTAAGAAAACAAACCCAGAAGTAGATTTTCTTTCATCTAAATCTCATTTCCAATTAGCATCAGAATAGCCTTAGAGTCGCAAATCCTTTCCATAATAACTCAGCGTATAATCAGCAGTCCCATTTAGATACCTTAGTATTCTCTTAACGGCTTTTCAATGTGCTTGACCTGGATTGGATTTGTATCTTCTCACCATTCCAACTGTAAAGCATATGTCAAGTCTTGTACACATCATAGCGTACTTCAAGCTTCCAACAGCACTAGCATAATGAACATGTTTCATTTGTTCATTCTCTTGTGGAGTCCTTGGACACACTCTATGGCTCAATCCTTCACATTTTGCAATAGGAGTGTCTATGGGTTTACAATCCCATATCATTCATCTCAAAGTTGGAAGACAACCAACTTTTGACAGTATTGACAAGCTCCATATTACTTCCGGCAATTAGTATATCATCAACATATAATGATATGATCATAAATTGATCATTGGATCTTTTGATATATAAACAATTATCCTCATCTATCATTATAAAATCATATGCCATTATGGCATTATGAAAACGTATATACCATTGTCTCGATGACTGCTTAAAGCCATATATCGACCTCGAAAGTCGACATACCTTTTCTTCTTGGCCTTTCACTATGAAACCAGCATGTTGTTCCATATATGTTCCTTCCTCTAATTCTCCATTGAGGAAAGCAGTCTTTACATCCATTTGATGTGACTTAAGATCCATACTAACCACTATTGCCAGAATTATGCGAATCGAGGTAAATCTCACTACAGGAGAAAATGCTTCTTCATAATCAATTCATTCCTATTGATTATACCCATTCGCCACAAAGCGGGCCTTATGCCTTTCTATCGAGCCATCAGTTTTTGCTTTATTTTGAGAACCCACTTGTTCCCAATAGCTTTGCGTCTTTTTAAAAGATCAACCAGTTCCAAACTTGGTTCGACTTCATTGACTCAATCTCCTCTTTCATTGCATAAATCCATTTTTCCTTACTAGGGCAATTCAAAGCCTCATTAATATTTCTTGGCTCATCCTCATTTTGCAGAGCAATCATAAAAATTTCCCCTTCAATGTTAAAACGTCGACGGGAAATACTTTGGCGACTTGTTCGCCGTATGGGAGATTGTACACTTAGCACATCATTCCCCATTATGCTCCCACTAGGATTAGATAATGATGATGTCTCATCATGTGGTTGTAATTGAGAATGAGTTGAATTCAATTCATCACTTCTCATATTACTCCCACTTGGACAAACTCCACTAATATCATTATCTTGATCCAAGGTTTCAAATAGAGAGTAATCCTCACCTATTTCGCCCTTCTTAGGAAATTCATCCTCTAAGAATGTAACATCTTGTGATTCAAATTCAGTTATACTCTCACTTTCATGTTCACCTATGAACACATACTCTTTCGAGTGTTCATAGTATCTCATTAAAATACTCTTATTTCCTTTGGGACCCAATTTCCCAAACTTGTGAGAGGACTCATAAGTATAGGCAGCACAACCTCATGGCTTAAAAAAACTTAAGTCCAGTTTTCTACCTGTCCATAACTCATATGGAATGGAAGTAACTGATTTGGAAGGCACCCGGTTAAGTATATAGGTAGCAGTTAACAATGCATCACTCCAAAAAGTAATAGGTAAGTTAGCATGTGCCATCATAGACCTAACCATTTCCAATAGGGTTCTGTTTCTTCTCTCTGCAACACCATTTTTTTGAGGAGTATATAGAATAGACAACTGTTTTTCTATTCCTTTTTCATCACATAATTTTCTGAACTCATCAGATAAATATTCTCGATCTCGATCGGATTTCAATACTTTTATTTTCTTGTTTAATCGATTTTCTACCAAGTTCATAAACCTTCTTAAACAACTTATTGCTTCAAATTTATGAGAAATCAAATAGACATATCCGAATCGAGTATAATCATCTATAAAAGTGATGAAATAAACAGCCCTATGCCTTCTTCTCACATTCATTGAACCATAGACGTCATAATGGATTAAATGCATAGGAAATTCAGCTCTTTTACCTTTTCCAAATGGTTTCCTTGTCGTTTTCCCTTCTAGGCAATGCTTACATAAGGGCAAATCAAGTTTTTTCAATGTTGCCCAATAAGCCCTCTTTGGCTAGTCTATTCATTCGTTGTTGGCCAATATGACCAAGTCTAGCATGCCACATAATCACATCATTATTATATTAAGTAGAAGACATGAAACAAGGGAATAACAAATATTGACATCACCACAGTCAACATCTAGTACAATAAAATCATCCAGAAAGTGACCACAACCATAGTAGTTTGTATCCAAATACAAATCTACACAGCTATTACAAAAGTTCACTCTAAAACCAAGTTTAACCAACATCAAAACAGACACTTAAATTTTGACGAATCTCCGGAGCATATAGAATATCATGTAGGAACATGGTGCGTCCACCACGCATGTTCAATTGGCATGTACCAATTCATTTAACTCTCAGCTCTGAAGTTATTTCCTACATAGATACACTTAGTTCTAGTTGGTATCGTCGGAATTCCACGAAGGATTCTCTATCTTTGCTACATGGTCTATCACTCCTGAATCTACAGTCCACAAAGGATTGGATTCAGCTCCTAATACAGAACTTGACACATAAGCAAAGTTCTCAAATGTACAAGAGGTGTTTACCTTTTTCGGCTCACAACAATTACGAGCATAATGACCATTCTTGTCACAATTGTAACACCTCACCCTTGACATTTTCTTTACTTGAAGACGTTTTCCTCTCTTGTGTTGGTTAACTCTTGATTTCTTGCAACAAGGACTTGATCCTTTGCAATCCCACATATTGAACGAATCAATACGCTTGCACTTAGAGCTCAAAGCTCTTTTTAAGCTAGAACCAGCATTGCAAATGTCTATTTTCGACTCAAATGCCGTTAGGCGGTCCTCTACTAACTCAAGGTAGCGCATGGCATCCTCAAAATCTTCCATAATATGGTCAAGAGCTTCTAGTGCTTCTTGCTTTTCCAGCACATATTGAATCTTCATATTCAATATTTCACAAGTGTTGCCGTTCATATCAGCAATTACATTCTTAATTGTTGAAACCATCGATCTGAACACATCAAACATACATGCACGAATAATTAATGTCTATCATTTATGTATCCATTTTGCACAGACCCATCATATCAATGAATAATTTCAAGTAAGGTTTTAGAATCAAAAGGTCACTACGTTTCCAATCATCATCCAAAAATCCTAACTCAAAATTATTATTAATATAATTGTCTTATGCAAAATAAATTCAATAAAATTACAAAAACTTCTATTAAACTACCCACAGCAGTCAACAATAACAGAAAGCAAATAATATTTGACATCCAATAGAATAATAATGCTTTCACATAATACAACTATCCATTACACTAAGTAATATATACAAAGAAGAAATATCAATATAGAAAGAGATATTCACATTCAAAAACATCTCAAACTAATCTAAGAAATAAATAGAGAATGTCTCTTCTAATCTATCAGTCAAAATATCTGAGAAATTTGAAGGCACATTTGCCAACCATGGATAAACTTTTGGAGAGTTTTCATGTCGCCTCCTAGGTGCATTCACTCTGCGCCATGTGGCGCTCAATTTAAGAGTTGAAATTTTGGTTAACTCAATCCTATAGTACTCTCTTACAAAAGCTACCACTAGCTTCCTATAACTGGGTCCACGTTAACCTCCCATAACCGATCTAACACTGCTTGCCATTTAGGTGGAAGAGTGTTCATCAAAGCCGGCACCTTCTCAAAATCCAACATAAGATAACCATTCCAGATGATTTCATGTATCATATGATTGACCCTGATTGACCTTGACCACATGTGATACTAAATCACCGTCATGCCACCGATAATCAGCTAACTCTGTCATCAGCCTTTTAAGTCTTGTATTTCCCTCGTTCATTTTCGGGATTGCAAGTATCCGTGCATAACGCATCATAGTTCCTGCAACAAATGCAAAACTAAAAATGGATCACTTATAATCCATAATGAACATAAGGGAAAATACATAATTTTCCATAATTCATGCAACTAATGCAGAATAAAAAATGGATTACATATAACCCACATAGGCATAATTGGAAAAAGAAACAAATTCCTTTTTCTTTTTCTTTTTCTCGGGTCAACGGTCGTCGGTCAACGGTCGTGGTCGATGGGCGCGCGGGTCAGACTGGATGGACCGGTCGGGTCGGGTCGGACGAACCAACCGGCAGGTGCCGCGCGCGTGCGCAGGCTGACGTCACGCAAACGTCAGCCGGCACATGCACGGCATGCGCCAGGCTTCCTTGCAGTCGGGTCGGGTCGGGTCGGGTCGCCATCAGGTCGGGTCGCCGGCCGAGGACCGGCCGGCCAACGGTCGTCGGCGATGACGTCATCCCGGCGGTTACCGTGACGTTACGGTGACATCAACACGCGCCGGTTTGCCGACCGGCGCATGCCGGTCCGCCGGTCGCCGGCGTGCACATACCGGTTCGCCAACCGGCGCGTGTGTCGCACGCGCTGGGCGAGCCAGCGCTTCAAGCGCGTCGCGCCCACGTGCAGCGGCTTCCGGCCGCGTGTGTGGGCACGTCCGGCATCTCCCGTCGGCACACGACATGTCGCCGGACTCGTCTCGACAAGCTTTTTCACCCTGTGCCTTCAGAAATTTATTTCGACTTACGGAAACTCAGAAAAAAGGACGAACAATGCTCGGGTGTCGGGATTTCTCACCCCGATCCGTGTTGGCCGAATATTTTCACGAAAAATCAATCAAAAAACATGAAAGGGATCGGGAAAACATGAACTAGGGCTCTAATACCAATGTTGGGAATATCGGATCCCCGAAAACCGGATTCGACACTAAATCGAACCCCTAAAACGAATGCGGAAGACAAGCCCGGGAAAATCACATATCACCGATCCTAAAGCACACCATGGATTCGAGCGTACCTTGTTAGCCACAGATTAAGCACCGACGCCGATAAGAGGAAGAGAATTTGGCCTTGTTCGATCCGTTGACGACAATTCACTTGAAAGGAAGACGGCGTCGCTTCTTTTTTTGCTTATTGTTCTTTTTGGGGGAGAGAGAACGTTGGAAAGAGAGGGAGACGTACGTACGTTAATGCCAAGAGGTACGTTCTCCCTCTCTCTCCTCCCTTATATATGTCCCTCCAAAAACAAATAATCGTGCATCTTCATCCATGGGCCCTACTCTTGTGGGCCGAGCTTTTAGGCCCAATATGGGCGGACAGGCCAACTTAGGCCCATCATATAAAACCATCACCCTCTTTGGTAGAAGTAATTATTTCTTGTAAAAAACCCCATTTCTGTACTACGGGTGGGTTGATCACCCACCGTAGAAGGCATTCTACCCAATAAGGTAGTTACCTCAGAGAGGATTTGCAGCAGCTAAGAACGCAAATTTTGATTGATACTGCGTGAGTTTTGAATGCCAGGGTGCGTTGGGTCTGGTTTGGTGATGAGAGAGAGAGAGAGAGAGAGAGAGAGAGAGAGAGGTGGGTTTTATGCAGTGAGAAGACAAGAGGGGACTTGAAGACCTGATAGTGGCGAGAGAGGTGGATTTTTATTATGGCTTTGCCCATTGAAATGGAAGGGGGAGACCGGTCCAAAAAAGAAAAGACAAAAAGGATAGAAGCGGCTGTTTTGACAGTCCACCGGGCGGGCATGGACCCCATTCGCATTTGCCCTACTTCAATTACACGCACGTCGATGGGAAGGAACGAACAAAACGTCCCCGTCCCGCCCATTCAAGAAGATCGATCTTTCGCGACATCGGTCGAGGCATTTGCATGCGAATAATAAACATAGGCAAAGCTCATGAAAAAGCTTAATAATGAAGCTAGCTACAGCACAGCTCATCTTAAGACAGGTGTGTATAGTGTGGGGTCCAATGTGAGGAGGAAGTTCTCTAAACAGTTGATATTGTGGCCGCCTCCACGTCGCCCAGTTTGACCAAACGAGCACCACAAAAGTGTGGACTCTAGCGAACCAAAGATCTCCTAAGAATTAGAAATGGTTTACGTCCTTTTCTTTGGAAAGAAAAAAATTGACAGTGCAATGGCATGATGGTTCTGCTTTGTCGCATCGGGGGCGATGGTGACACGGGACGGTGCTTTTGCTCTTTGTTGGACGGGTGCTTCGAAATGAGAGTTGTCGCATGAGGCTGTCCCGATCAGTCCGCCCGCTATCCACATTATTAATACCAAATCTGATCCGTCCGCATTTTGACTACTATTATAAATTCCCCAAAGCTTTCGCTTTCCCCCCTCGACCGACTACCATCTCATGTGAAGATTCTTGGGATATCCGAAAGAGACCCCCCATCCTATTGCGGTCGGAATTGCAGGAGTCACGCAAGGAACATTTGCATCACACTGCTATACTTATTATATCATTATATCGGTGGCTTTTGCTCTTTATGTAATTAGTATGTGGATTTAGACTGGGCTTTCTCCAAAGTTCTCCTGCCGGAGTTATCAAATGAGACTGGTTCACCCTGTTGATAACTTCATCATGTTATCGAAGACATGCAAATCAATTTCGAGGGTTGGGCTTTGTAGGAGGCAAATTCACATTAGAAAAAATCTCAAATGGAATCATGAAAATTGATTTTTCTATTGGTGGGAACACAACACAAATTATGATAAATCACAATGAGGTGTTCCTCAATACATATAGAACCTATTTTTCTAATGGACCGGCCCTACTACAAGCCTAAATTGAATCATGGCGACATCTAAATTGAATTCTTGGAGAAACATTGTACTCCTTTGCTCACTGTGCATCCGGCATGGCATGGCATTTCTTTGACGCGCTTTGTCAATAAATTTCTTTGTACATAGATTCTATAACTTTATAGAGGCAACCGGTCTTGGTCTCCGATCAAGCCTGCTCAACGATCAAGTTTTACTCACGATGCCTGAGTCACCGCGAATTTTAGGGTCATTTGATCTTGATTCTCCGAGAAGCTTTAAGGCCCATTCTTGGACTTTCTTTATCTTCCGCGCACAAGCACAGATCCGCGTTGTTTGTGCACTTTTCCGGACGCCGGTCCGGCAAAACGTGGCGAAATGCTCGCAATTGTTGTTGAAGAGGTGATACTCGCCGAAACCGCTGCCCTCGTGAAGCTCGCGAGCCCTGTTCACGACTTCCTGGGCTGATTTTGTGCAATCGCCCCATCCCGTCGGCATAATGCCCTGAGATGACCGCCCGTACGCGTATGAGCGGTAGGAGTGGAGTTTCTTGCCTTCTCGCCGGAAGCAGTCGAGACACGTCCTGTCGACTCCTCGTGTTCTCGTGAAGTGAATAACGGTGCCTTCTCCGACGTAAATTCCTAGTATAATCACAAAGGAAGAGGAGAGGAAAACCGTGTGAATCAGATAGTTTTCTATCAATTGATGTCATTAGCATGATTAGTCGGGAAAAAGGAATCAGGGCTTGGCTTCTCAATCACATTTTTTCATTTCCAGGTGCGTTTAGAAGAGCTTGGAGGCTTCGTCTTCCCAATTCCATGGAAGAAGCTCTGTCTTTCCTCAGAAACAGAGGGAAACAGAGACTACCCTATCATCATTATTTTCTTTCTGGTCCCTTCAGGTACCGTGACTTGTCTCCCGTGAAAATTCACGGAAGATAAAGATCAGATTCATGAACAGCCATTGAAATGAAAAACAAAGAAGACAACAGCCAAATCCCATCATCACTGAGTTGATTTATCGAGAAGATACGACTGTTCTTCAGCAAAACGATCCGTCGAGCCATTTTTCTAGTAACCATGCGACCAAGATACACTAACTACAATGGGAGAGGAAAAAGAGGACGGATCACTTACCATGGTGGGTGTACAAGCCGTACCATCGCCGTGCATAAATGTGGCTCCCGGCTTCAAGCTCTTCCTGAGTTACCGCGACCGGAAACACCCTGTCGCTGACCTGATTTGCCATTTTCTGGCAGAGCTGGGCAGGATATTCTCAATTGTGACCTTGGAGAGGAATTGGAGCAGCGAGAAGCACGACTTACGAGAGGATTGGAGTGCCCTGTTTGGTGACGAATCAGAGAGGGAGAGAGAGAGGGAGGGAGAGAGATCGAGGGAGAGCGGTGTTTCGCGAGCTCAGCAGAGGGAAGGGACAGAGCAAAAGAGAGAGGAGATGAAGCACGATGGGACTGAGGTGGTGGGGAGGCCAGCCAAATTTTAAAGGCCAAAAAGGGAGATGGGACAGCGTCTGTTTTGACAAAAGTCTTCCTCGAAGATGTTGTCGTCCATGATGCCCAAAAGGGCAAAAAGAGGACAATATCCGTGTACTTTTCAATCTCATTCATTCCCTTCTTTTCAACCATTAGATAAACTGTGAAAACTGAAAACGCCACGAAAAGTGATGCTGCGTACTTTTTCTTCTCTTTTGCGACTCGATCGACTTTCCGCGTTAGCGCCAAAGAGGGATCGACCCTTGGAACTTGATCTCAGCGTAATTTTAGCATCCCCTTAATTGCTCCATTCTATGATTTCTATTAATCATCCAAGTGTTCCATTTTCCTCTTTTCCATTAACTCTATTTCTTCGGGACGGCGCTGTATGTACATGGTGCCATGGAACTTGATCTCAGCGTAATTTTAGCAAGTTTTAAATTCAACCGTAGCGATGATAAAAAGCATGCTTCTATACACAGCTTTTTTTAATGTGCATAGATGCGGATGCGGCAAGTCCTTTCTATTTTTCCGTGAATTTGGAAACTGGAAAGAGCATGCTTGGCCATCTTGATAAGATGGGGAATTATCAATTTTCACATTCAGGTTCAACTAATCAGTTCCGAATTATTGGCTGGGGGCCGAGTTAATGCATACGTGATATAGAAAAAGAGAAATTCTAAAAGAAAAGAGATGGAGAGGAGCGTTCGCGTTTGGTGAAACAGGCAAGTGGGGAAAGAGAGGGTCGCACTGAAAGGAACGCACGTGGAGGAGGGGAAAAAGGCGGCCTCCCGCAAAGATTCGACGGCCAAGCCAATCCTCATTGGGCACGCCGTGAATTTGGGCACACCTTGATAAGATGGATTTTTTTTTTTTTTCTTTTTTTGGGTTGGGGGGGAGGTCTTTTCTTTCTTTCTTTCTTTCTTTATTTCTTCGTTGGATGCCGTAAAAGGGGGAGAGGAAAAGTTTGACCAAAAAATCTGTGAAGACCGACGTTATTTTTGTCCTTCCAAATCCTATCATTCGTGCATGGAAGTCGTTGGTCCATGTCTTCTTCCCAAACTGCCAAACGCAATGTATCGCGCACAACTTCTCAATAACCGTTCGATTGAAAACAGAGTAAATCTCGCCCGCCGATCATCAAACCTTTAAAGGTTTTCATGTGGGTTGCGTCGTTTCATGTAAAAACATTACAAAGAGTTATGACCCAATAATCCGTCTGGTGAGGTACTGTAAAATTGCCCATCCTCAATCACATGTAAAATTTCACATAATTGGCCGAGATATTAATAGGTAAAGCTTATATATCTATGTCTTGAGTTTGAGCACGACCCTACGACCTGATTAAATAAATATCCAAGTAGCAAATAAAGGAATTTTCATGGGTTCCTTCAGTAGAGAGCACGAGTCAAACAAGAGAAGGACGCCCAGTAGCTTTCCTTTTTGGGGACGCCGCACAAAGGAATATCCAGGAGCTGCAGAGAGCGCGTTTTGTGTGGGCGGAACGATGAGGAGTTATAAAAACTTGAATTTTGTGCTGTGAATTTTGCATCTAATTAATTGTTTATTAGCAAATATTTGAGTTTGGGGATAATCTAGATGTGGAAAATTGTGAGTGATTGTAACTCTAATTCCCCTATTATAGGCTCTCCCCATGACGTAGGTATTGAAACTCAGATTAAATTATGTAAATCATCAGTATTCTTTATTGTTCTTGTTCATTTCTCTGGTGTTTTTGTATTGACTTAATTTGTAAGATCCTTCCCTAAACATTTTAATTTTGTCCATCGAGTCATAAACATTTTAACAATTTACTAATTGAATTCATCTAATCAATTTTTTTTTTTTTTTGAAAATTACTAACGTAGATGCACGTATACATTTTTTATGATATTTAAATAGTTCCTGACTTTTGTATGACTTTTTTCCTTTTATTTAACTTTTTTTTTTTTGTAGTGATGATCGACAAGGACCGCCACGCCCTCGCCTAGGGCAAGCGAGATTTGGCGAGCGGGTCACAGACCACACCTAGACTCTCAATAGCCACAACAAAGGCATCATGTCACCAAGCCCTCACCGGCCATGGTGAGGATCGTGAGCCCTCGCCTTGTGGCTAGTGAGGGTGTCATAGCCTTTGCCCAAAGCTAGTGAGAACTTTTTACTCACAAGTCAAGTTGATGAGTTTTCATTGGGCACATTCAACATGATGCCAAATTAGTCTATAGCATCGCTAGACCTTTTGCAATCCCTATCGGAATCACCACTTAACAATTATGAAAATTTAGATTCTTTTTAATTTTCTTCACCATAGATTCTTTATTTTTCGTGTCCATTAGAATTAGAACATCGAGCCCTTCTTGAGCCACCAAGGCTCTCAACATGGAACTATCAAAGGCGTATTCTAGTGACTTATTAGAGCTAGCCATTAAAGTCCATTTCTTTGCACATTTCATAACATTTATGGGAGTTTCAAGTAATTAAGTGTCACCAAGGGAGCTAGAGCTACTCCCCTGTGCAACGTAAGGATTGTACCTTCTCATCTTCTTTGTCTCTGTAGTATTATGCCCTCTGCTGCTTTTCTTGAAGGACCCCATGACACTCTTCAAGTTTGGTTCTGCTTAAGAAGAATACGAAAACAACAATTGGTTACCTTCATCATCTCTTCCCCGAGAGACCTTGTTAATTACTGGTCTCTTTTCGTTCTTCTGAAAGTGGGGAATTTTGGCCATTGGCTCAAAGGAGACGTACGTGAGGTTAGCCCATTTGGAAAGTGCTATGTGGAAAAGAAATCCATATTTCGGAAGAAGATGAAATAATGCCGGGGACATGCTGCCTAAAGACAATAGCACTCTGGTGATGTTTCGGCCATTGGAATATATGATCCAACCTTGATGACTGGTTTTATGAGATTAGTTCTATGGACTTGGATCAGGCTACCCCCGATGTTCTCAGGACCGAGTCATCAAACAAGGTTGGTTTATTCAAGTGATTACTTCATCATGTTATTGGAGACATGCAAGTCCAATTCAAGGGTTGAGTTTTGTAAGAGACAATTTCACATCGAAAAAACCGCAAAAGGAATCATAAAATATTGCAATTTTTACTGAAGGTGGACACAACACAAATGGTTGAATATATACTCATCCATAACACTTAGATGCTTGACAACTTGAAACATACATATCATGAGTCTGAAAAGTTAATGTAAATTATAAAGAGCTTTTTCTCTGTGTAAGTAAAGAGCTTATCTATCAAATGGGCTAGCCCTATTATGAGCGTGAATTGAATTACAACATGATTTTCTTGGTCCTGCCATACTTGATCGAACTTTTGAAGCACTGAACCCAGCTGCATACCACAAAGCAAAAGGAGCCTTCTAGGCTTGATTTGAGGAGAACCTTCCGATACTTAAGTTAATGAGAGAGATAGGCTTGATTTGAGGAGAACCTTCCGATACTTAAGTTAATGAGAGAGAGAGAGAGAGAGAGTACTTGAAAGTGGAAAATATTGACTACAACATGTCTTGCCTTTCTAGAAAGACAAAAGTCTATTTTTAATCTTCTAGAAAGACAAAAGTCTATTTTTAATCCCCAAATCAACGTATTTTATTCTTCTAATCGAGTCCTTGAAAATGCATGAATTTTCTAATCAAGTCTCATACTAGACTTCAAATCTATGTAATTGAACCCAATATCTACCGGAATTACTAAAATTTGGTTAATCGACGCTGATGTATTCATCTAACAGCATTTTGTCAAGTTTTGATTGACCAGATTTGGAACCAAAAGAACTTGATTATCAATTGGATTGCGAGATCGTTATTATCTCTAGTGCAATTTTGCTAATGATGAAATGTAATAATCCATTATACGGCAAAAGGAAATAGAGTATGCTTCATGGAATGTGAGGTGTATTTCATACTATCTGGACAAGTGACATGTTGTTTAACATGCTTAGTGTTTTCCATTTTAAAATAATTGGCACCTACGAAAGATGGCGATCTCCACAAAAGTTGTTAAAACTATACTTAGAATCGTTTATTTATTTATTTTTAATTTGAGAAACTATTAATAAATTGAAAAATTAGTAAAAACTCATAGGAACATTTACAATCAATTCATCATAACTTCTGCAAGGAAAATCGCATAAATTCAAAACAATAAGATTTTTAAATATCAAAGAAAATATGACTCGCACAGTACATAAAAGCATACATTTACTAACAAAATAAAAGAGTAAAATTTAACATTTCAACACTATACTTGATTTGGCTATCCTGTAAGCACACCCTCTCTTGTGCAGACATAGACACTCCCCTGTCGATGGCAAGGACCTGGTTATCCATTAAGTCTTTCTACTTACATATGTACATAAATATGTTTATTATGACATTCATGTAATAATATTGAAATATCGATGGCCCCATGATTTAATATTTCTTTGAGAAGAATTATACTAAATCTAAAGAAACATGAGACTCGAGAAAATAGAAGGCCAATAAAAGTGAACGCAGAACTTTTTCATGACAAAGCTGAAATGGAAGATGACCAAGACCGAGATTCAAGAGAAAAGCCAGAATCGGACACCATCAAAACCAAAACCAATCAAGAACCACGAGTCTAGACGAATGCAGATCGGAAAACTGACCTCGGATCTTGACCGCCCTCCTACAGATCACTCGAATCCGTCCCGTAGATAGGATAGGGAGTGAGGGTCAAACTGTATCCGACCTAGGAAACTAAGAAGTCAGAGTCGACGGCAGTGGAGTAGACGGAGGATGGAGTTGCGAGGACCTCAGGTAGCTATGCTTCAGGCAAAGATAGGGTGTTGCGTCAAATGCTGAGGGGCGTGAAGGCTGCTCAGGTATGGTTTTCAATGTTTGAACTCAGAGACACTGAGACAGCAAGTTAAGTAATGTGTTTGAGTGTGATATCAAGACCCTAACCTAACCTGAAACAATACCCTAAAATTTCATATTTTTTGTGTTTAGATCGAGTACGGCCTGGCCTTTTTGACAGCCCTAGGTAATAGCATATGGAATGATCTCGATTTCATGTTCGTTTCACGAATCGGTAGACATTTACCTGCGAGTTACTAAACATAGGTAATTGCTCGAAAAGCTTTACATCGAAGGCAACTCCTCTAAGCGCGGCGTTGGGTGCGTGTGGTCGGACGTCGAAGGTTTCTCCAAACAGTCAACGTTGTCCCCGTTTGAGGTTCGTTTGTTGACTCGTCCCCCACTGCACAAAATGACAAGCCAGATGTTCGACTCTAGAAAGCAAGATCCACAAGAATTCGACCTGACTCATGTGCTTTGGATGGTGGGAAAAGGAAATGAGTAATGAGAAATGGCTTTCGTGAATAGTTCTGCAAGCTGGGAATGGGAAGGGACATGAAGAGGGTGAAGAGTGCCAACCTGAATTTTTTCATGAACAAGATGGCAAACAGTCTCCCTTCCCTCTGCCGGCCATGGTAGAAGTTGCCAAACTTAGGGGAGGACCACCCTCAATGGGGTCGAGCAAGGGTTTCCCTCACTTGAGGCAAGCAAGAAAAGGAAATGAAAAGGAAAAAAATAAAGAAATTTAAAAATATAATTACAATTTTTACCAAAATATACCTCCTCCAATGGCCGAAATAGTTATCGGCCAGCCAAAGGCCTTTATCTGAGATGATTTAACCACTCCAAGCCCTTATTTAAGAAAATAAGAGTACTTCAAATCTTTATTTGAAAATTTCCCCATTTTTTATTAGTAATTTGGGATTGAACCTATGAATAATTACTATTGCTAATATATAATCCTTTACTCTCTTTTTTTTTTGGGAAATTGTGACAAGATATGGATATGTTAATTATAATGGAATTCTTAGCTGGATATAACCCTACTTGAAGAATGAATTAGGTTAAATCTCGTGTTTTGATTTCTTTTTTTCTCACATTTATTCCCTATTTCATTGTGTTTGTGCGCCAAATCCGTGGGTTTGTGGATTTTTGTTTGGGGGGGGGAGGAGGAATAACTCCTTCCAAATCATTCTCTTCAAATATTCCAATTTCTCCTCGATCTAGTTCGATCTAGTTCAATGTGGTTTTTGATTTGGCTCTTTATAGTAGCTTTTGCCCCAAATGAAATGGTTATTTTAACAGGTGCATTAAGAAGAATAGGGTTTCATTTCGGGAAGGTTTGTTATATTTCTTACAAGGCCAAGAAGGTCAGGAAATCTCTCAATGATGATAGATTAAAAAAGTCTAGAAAGAAAGACCTCTCCACAATTGTTAAGATCTGGAAATTTGACGCTATCAACATATATCCACTTTCACCTTTCTCTAGTAAGGAAAGATGGAACAACAGTATTTCTTTACTCTGGTCGCTTCAAATCAAAATGTTCCACAACTATTTTAATTGTGACTACCGAAACGGTTGACTAATAGGTTGTTTTTTTGAAAATTATTTATCATTCTGAGAGAGAGAGAGAGAGAGAGAGAGAGAGAGAGAGAGAGAGAGAGAGAGAGAGAGAGAGAGAGAGAGAGAGAGAGAGAGAGAGAGAGAGAGAGAGAGAGAGAGAGAGAGAGAGAGGAATAACTCCTTCCAAATCATTCTCTTCAAATATTCCAATTTCTCCTCGATCTAGTTCGATCTAGTTCAATGTGGTTTTTGATTTGGCTCTTTCTCGTCGCGTTTGCCCCAAATGAAATGGTTATTTTAACAGGTGCATTAAGAAGAATAGGGTTTCATTTCGGGAAGGTTTGTTATATTTCTTACAAGGCCAAGAAGGTCAGGAAATCTCTCAATGATGATAGATTAAAAAAGTCTAGAAAGAAAGACCTCTCCACAATTGTTAAGATCTGGAAATTTGACGCTATCAACATATATCCACTTTCACCTTTCTCTAGTAAGGAAAGATGGAACAGCAGTATTTCTTTACTCTGGTCGCTTCAAATCAAAATGTTCCACAATTGTGACTACCGAAACGGTTGACTAATAGGTTGTTTTTTTGAAAATTATTTATCATTCTGAGAGTGATAGAGAGAGAGAGAGAGAGAGAGAGAGAGAGAGAGAGAGAGAGAGAGAGAGATTGGACTTTTCTTTTTTCTCTTTTTAGGGGGTCCCCCGGGGGACGGGGAACTATGTGACTTTTGTGGTTTCATGGTTTCCGTGATTTCTTCCACGAGGGAGCATCGATTGCTTTTATTTCAGAAATTTCGTTTGACTTGATTTAGTTTCCACCAGTATGCTCTCTTTTTTGGGTTCGAATCCACCGATATACTTCATTTGTTGGAAAAGCTACCCTACAATAGTATTAGAATAGAAAGGATCGATCCTACATCCCGAAATTTCTTTATATTAAAAATTGATATACTAATTAGCCATCCATCCAATCAAACATCATAAGCCAAATTTGATTGACAAGTCCCGAACATGAAATCGTGGCACACTTACAGTACTCTTAGTTTCTTATTGCATCTATTTAGAATGTCATCCAGTTACTCCAAAACTGCACCGAGCTTGTGATAATATAAGGTGGTACTAACTTCGAATTTCACTTACGGTGGGGACTAGGTCCTGCATCTTACGATTACTTTGTATTCACAGAGATCCACTTGTACTGAAACCGCTTGGAACGCGAAGTCCATCCAAAGTTCAGGCGCATGAACGAAGAAATGAAAATCTTTCTCCCTTAATTGCTGGCCGAATCTCTCATCGTCGAGCAAGTCTTTTATGGTGAGCGAACGTCATGATACTTTAAAATTAGAAAACGTGATAAAGTATTCTTGTTAGTTTAGGGGTTGCATCTGCAGTAGCTTTTTTTAATCTTTCCTCGCATGCATAAGCAAACGCTAAACATCGAAAGACACTGAAAGTTTAGTCATGTCAAGAAAAAAAAGGTCCCATCAAAGATGAAGGACAACGAAACGATTGAACGGAAGGAGGAGGATGTTGGCTTTCGAGACTTTCCTCCAGATAGAGGGAAGCCAAACAAATTGAATCGTCTGCTGTTTATAGAAGAGAAAATTTATTCGCGACAAATGCTACAAATGTTCTCCTGAGGACTCTCAAAAACCCATAAGCGGAACTAGGCGGAATGAGTAGGTAGCTAAGAGTAGGTACGGGGAGAGAGAGAGAGAGAGAGAGAGGTGGGGGGGATTTGGATTGAGAAAATCTTCCAAAACCCTATCATATAAAGATAATAGTGGCATGAGTTCTCTCTCTAAATAATAGGCTACAGAGAACCATCTTCAACAAATGTATACCTAGATATTGTCTTAACTTTTCTTAATGAGTACTTATTGTATCTAGACATGTTCAATTGATGCTAAATTTAAGTTTTTCAGTTGGATCTTGGTCATTTTGGTTCTGAATCGGACTTAATTTGCCTGTAGGTTTTGGACTTTGTATGGACGTGCTTGTAAGTGTGAATACGCATGATCCTATTCATCTCTATTAGTCTCTCATCAAACAAGAAAACGTGTGCAAACCTACCGATCAAAGTCGGGCTCTCTGGTGATGCGCGCGATGCATCATGCCCAGTAAAGCTGGTGAAGGAAAACTGGAATTTAGATGCGAGGACAATGTTGAAAGAAAAAGAAAATCATTTAGCATAAAAGAAAATCATTGAGCATTCCAGAAATACTCAAAGTCAGTATTGGGTGGGACTTACACTGAAGTTAAGAGTCTCTGAAAATACTTAATTGAGCTCAAACGTCTTCGAAATTGTCTTGCCAAACAATTCAATTTTGGCATAAAGATTTTAGTCCTTTGCCAAAACTGTGCCCAACGCACATCCGCATATTTTGATTAGGCATCGTTACTTCTTTCCTTTGTCTAAACATGTCGTATAATGAAATCACATGTCTGAAATTCCTCTATCACATGCATCTCGATTTTGAATTTTTCATATCACATAAGGAAAGTTCAAGACAAATGTATCACCATAGGTATAGTCTAGGGTTTTGGGTGTCATTTCCCAAAAGATAACGATGACATGAAAGAATATGTGATTGTGATTAGTAATGCATGGTTAAGAGCAGTTGAGTTCGGCATAAATCATCGAGGCTATACAAATAAATCAAAAAATCAAAAAGCCATACTATCTATGAATGAAAAAACAAGATGCGATCCGTGCATGTCTTGGCTCTCGAAACACGCTTTATTGGGACAGCGAAGGTATACAAATCTTTAGCGTGATTAATGTAGATGCTGGTAAGGTTTGGAATTTGCAAAATAAATTCGTTAGGTACCGACGTATTCGGACATGAGATTCCTTAATTGACAAAATAGAGAAGTCGTCTGCTGACTAAACTCAGATCTGACCTGCACCTTTTCTTAGATCACAAATAGAAATTGGCATCACTACAAAGTTGGTAGCCGAGATTTTAGGGAATTACACAAAGCTTTAAAAAGGTAATAAACAAAACGAAGTGGGTGAAAGCATCAGTTTGGGTGGAGGGGGGTGGGGGTTCCTAAAGACAACATTGCATAAGGGGTTTCATTAAAATAAGTTATCGATTAAACATGTGCACAGGCGCAGCAGAAATGCGATCATTCCAGTAAGATCATTTCATTAAATCTATGCGGTGTACGTCTCAATCTGGACGATAGATTATTTGGAAATGATTGAAGAGTACGTTGCTGACCAAAGATCGATAAATTACTAATAAAATAGGGGGTGGGGTTTGAATTTGATGAGATATATTAGGGGGAAAAAGAGAAAGTTTCCCAAATATTACCTGGACAAAACGTGACAAGTTTTTCTTCTTTTTTTCTTTTATTTGTATTTTAGTTCATGCCAAAGGACATATATATTTACATAATAATTTTTTTTGGTCGATTGGGATCAAATGCTCTACAAATACCTCAAGTAATGGATCCAATTGCGACTAAAAGGAAACGGTTAACAAACAGGGCTGCCTTGAAAATTAGTTCACATTCTCTGAGAGAGAGAGAGAGAGAGAGAGAGAGAGAGAGAGAGAGAGATGTGGAGATACGTGTATATATGAATTGTTAATTAGATCGGACTGAGATTTTGCTGACTATTTCCTTACATAGGGGAAGACTTTCTAGAGTTTAGTAAAACAACACCACATGGGTCCGGCAAGCACTTTTTGGGAAGTGAGGCTTCAAGAGCAAGGCAACATATGCAAGTCTAGAACAATGGTACCAAGCCTAGTGAAAAAAAAAAAAAAAAAAGATGACGATGACATGAAAGGACAAGCGATTAAGAGGTCACATTTTCAAGATTGTCTTAAATCGTTGAGGCATGCAAGAAAGCAAAAGGCAATACTTGTTTATGGATCAAAGGGATAAACGGATCCTACGAGAAGAAATTTCTTCTTTTAAAAGGCGAAAAGCCACCCACTTTTAGTGACGTGCTCCGACAAACCATGTGTCTTTTTATCAATGGGCAGGCCATTTAATTTGTGAGATTGTGTGAGACTAATTCTAATATCCCCTCACATGCAGGTTAGACTTTGGTCTTAGCTTAAGACGTGGAAATATGGGATCGGGGAGGCAAATGAGGTCCTACAAGATTCGAACTCAAGACTCCCTAATTCTAATGCCATATGAAATTTTGGTGGGTATACTTTTTTTAAGTTGATAGATAAATGTGTCTATTATTTGAATATTTTAACACTCTCCCTTGTGTTAGAGGAGCTAAAAGTATTAAATTCTCGAAGAATTGAATGATGATCCTCCAATGATATAGTGGTAAACAATCAATTAGGAGAAACCTTAACAGTAGCGGTAGTGGTAGATGAACTTGCATATGGACATCGATTTCGGGGTCAATTAGCCATCTATAATAAGTACTTTATTAGTTTCAACACAATAATTTGGACAAAAAATCAAAGAAACTAGTCCTTGAAGAGCCTGTATGGAGCAAATAAGGCCAAAATGAACTTGAAACATAAAATATATATAGGGAACCGGTCTAGATGGCCAAGAACGGGTCTTGAAGTGCACGAACCAGTCAGAATAGTGTCCAACCGGTCAAAAATAGCGACAGACCGGTTGGAATAAGCCCAAACCAATATGAACCGATCTAAATAGGGCCGGACCTTGTCTAAAATCCAACTGAATCGGTACAATCAATGAAGGTCGGCGAGTCGGACTGGTAAACTAATGTCACGGATGACGTCAGCCATGTGGGGAGCGTTTGGGCTATAGTAGGCAAGTGGATTTCATGAGCAGAGAACGGAGGTGGCGTGTGAAAAGTCCGGAGATGTGGCAGCACTTGGAAAATAAAGTACGGAAATCAGGATTCCGACTTCCTTGGACTACGAATTTTTAGGATCCGTCTTTTCTAATAATGGCGAGTCTAATGGTAATGTATGTTTTCCAAAATTAGTAGTAGAAGAGTTTTGAACAACCATAGACTTGACGAAGAAATTGAAATGACATGGTCGATACCACTGGTATTATGATGACTATTGTAAAAAAAAAAGAAAAAAGGGCAAGATTTTATGAAATTACTATCAAATGTTCTAAAAGTTAAGTTAAATAGATAGTTTATTATTTTAATATTTTAATATTATTATCTACTAATACGGATGAAGTGGCTTCCGTATATTTTGGTTAAGCATTATTATTTTTCCCTCTTTTGCTTGCCTCCAAAAACATGTTGTACTATGGAATTAATTGTCTAAGGTTCCCGTGTGAAGTCCGTCTCGATTTTGATGATACATTATGAGGACCTGTTCAAAGGATATGTTGCTGATCACGTTCTGTGTTTGTCTTCAGTCTTCGGCCTTGGAATAATGATGTTAGGTGTCCACTCAAAAAATAAAAAAAAACATGATGATGATCCCACGAATGTCGCTCGTTTCTCCTTTTCGTGGATTTTCGTTTGCGCGCGTACGTGCCGACCGTCGGGCTTGAAAATCATGGTCTCAACCAAAAGACTCCATCGCTGTCGACGGGCCCACCACGAGAAATTATAAATATATATATAAATGTGTGTGTGTATTTTATTTCTTGTGGGGCCAAAGAAGTAGTTTGACTTCTTGATAGCCTCCCATTAGATTATTAGCCACCCAATCGAGTCCATTGCTTTTCGACCAATGAAAGGAGCTTGCTTGCATTGGCCCCTGGATCAAGCACCAAAAAACTATCCTCATCTTTGCTTAGTATTACTATGATATGACGATTCTATGGCTACAATAGCCTAAGCTTCTTTTTTTTTTTTCCTTATCTATGATCTAAAATCCAAAGTTTCACATGATTTTATTAGCTAGCATGATGAAAGCCATATAATTTGAATATAATTTGAGTTAGTGGAACTTGAGACATAATTCAAAGAATGGCATATGGAAGATCTTGCCCATCGATCCATCTTTAATTCCACTTCATTGTCAGCACAAGTATGTGGCAATTGCTTATTAACCAAACCAATTTCCTCAATTTTTTTTCATTTTTATCCTTTTCATTTGAGAGCCAAAGGCCCTTTTGGTCTAAACTCCTAAAATTTGGAATCCGTCTCCTACAGTAGACTCTTGTTAAAGTAGAGAGATCACAATGTATCTAGATCTTTTAGAAAACTTACCAGCAAAATCGAGATTACAGCTTTTCCCATTTCCATCAAGTCACATCTCCATGCATAGCACATGAAAGAAAAGTATCATTGTCAAAAGAGAAACAATTACTGAAAATGGGCAGAAAATCATATTTTTTTTCTGGAGGTGGGACTAGTAAATTAAAATAATAAGAGAAGAAGTTCATAGTCAGACTAATTACAGAGCAGACTAAGGATTATCTCCTGATTTTCTGAATCACGTTCATAATGATGACATTCATCAGTGGGTTCATCATATGTCATCCGAGGTTATTCACTATTTTGTAGCCGGTCTTCCTGGGAAATAAAGCCGGACCCGAACATTATGTCGATGGGACCCGCAATTTTATTTGTCTCCCCCTGGCAGGCGAGTCAAAGCAATCGATTTCTTCATGCGGGCGTCGGTTAATAAGTCAAGCACGGATGGATGATATTATTTCTCAATGTGGTCGTCGGGTTTCGGATCCAGTTCCGCGTCAAAGGTGGACGGTGGGACCCTGCGACTTTTTGATGGATGGGGGGCTTTCGGCGATAATGATCGACAGATTATACGTTGATAGCGTCAAAACAGTACCTTTTCTTCGGTTTATCGTCGGACGTGAAGATTTAATGTCTATTTTCAGAGGTTCCACTCGTTTAAGGTTTGATTCTCGCTCTCGCTATTTGAAAATTCTATGGTACTTTGGTAGAGCTTCATATTTATATGTAAACTATAACTTATGTTACTTGGTTTGTCAATATTTGATTTGTGGTTTGGTAGTTTCTAAGCTTTCTTCATAAGAGAGCATCGATTTAACTAATTATCTGTGGTAAAAGAAAGTTCTATTTACCTTACTTACCAGACTTCCTATGGAGGTAGCTAGGATTGCTAATATTTTAAAAGTTTCATTCAACTTGATTTAGTTCAAGAATCAAAAGAGACACTCAGTAGTATACTTTGTTGGTCAGGAAGGCTATTCTGCACTAGTACTAGAACAAAAAGGGTTGTTCCTAAACTTTGAAATTTCTTGATGTCAAGAAAATAGAACGACCGTTGATGAGTGATGATTTTAATAGCATCAAGTTCAAGACCTTCCTCATATTAGAGTGAAGTCAACAGATTGATCATTGATCTATCTCTAGAAGAGATATATTCCCTCAATGCTACAAATGTTCTATCAAGTCGTGTCCCTATCACAGGTAAGCGAATTAAGCGGAATGAGTAGGTCGCTAAGAAGGGTAGGTACGTGTTTACATTATTATTACAAACGTGTGTGTGGGTGAGTGTGAGCGTAGTCTCCCATTAATGGACCCAATATATCCAAATTATTGATACCAAATCCGACAAGATGTATTTACAGACATGATTACTTCTCCAAAGCCCATAAAGAATGCAATTTTGGGCCTAAGAAAATTTGACTGCAATTGCCATAACAATGCGGGTCAACGAAAGGCGACTAAAACACATTCTTTTGGACCTGATCAAGAACTACTAGCATTAATGTGATGTGATATTGCTTCAAGCTGTAATTTGCTTTCAAAGTCTGTTTTCTATTCATCCTTTTATCCGATCTCCTTGATCTTGCTCAGCATGCTTTTTATTAGCTCTGGAGGCATCTTTTGAACTATAGGTGGTCGTTTTCACAGGTATAATAAAAGAGTAGTAGGCTTTGCGAGTCTGTTGTATAGGACATGAGAAGATTCATGCAGAAGAAAAAAGGTTTTTAGATTAATCTGCATTAGCAGGATAGCTAATGGCGCCCTATAAACAGGTGCATTCTCTTCGGTTGTAATACACTTTCGAATCAATATCATTTCAGTTCATTTCTATATTCTTTGGTGTGCTGGATTTTCTATTTCTTAAGGATTCGATGTCACTTTGTGAGATTAATTCTAACCTATTTCACTTCACTTGGGAAATGGAAAAATGCTTGTCATGCATGGCTCTTGCAATTTCCTTAACGCATGCGTGTATGTAACCTTGATGACTGGTTTAATAAGATTAGTTCGATGCTTGGCAAATGAATTCACATAATAATATTACATACGTAGTAATATCAATTCGGCTGCACACAACATAATAGTATATATATTCAATCGGTTTTATTGCTTGGTCACAAGCACTAATGTAATAAAAGTTAGTTTATTTCGTAGACTTAGCAAGAAAGTTCTAGTGAAAATTACCAAAAAAGTCCTAGATCCATTGTAATTTTTCCAATTCGGTCATAAACCTTTTATTTATTATTTTTGGTCAATTTAGTTCTAAACCTTTTGTAATTTGTCAATTCAGTCTCTTTGGCCAAATTTTGGTAATTTTCCTGAAAGTTCTAGATATGAGCAGCTAACATAGATCAGTGATAAGAATTTGTATGTTACTACATGAATGTGGAGGAGGCAGCTTGTAGTTTTTTTTTTTTTTTTTTGGTCAAAAATAGATATTGCATTCATTCATGAAACGAAACGAACCTTACAAGGCAACAATGGATAAAATTCTAAACATAGAATTTCCAAAAGGGAGGGAGGAGGAAAAGTCACCCAATCTGCCGCTCGGTTTGCCTCACGTGGATTGTGTTCAACCCTTGCTGATTTAATAAGGCAAAGCTCTTCTTTGCACTGTTCCATGATTTGCTTTAAGTCCCAGGAAGGTTCGGCCCAGCCCATCACAGCTTCCACCAGACTTGAACTGTCGCTTTCTATCACCCATCTACTGCTTTGAATGGTGCTTGTTCCCATGTGCGTAGCTTCACTTCGACTCAAGTACTTCAAATCCTACAGTAGAGCTAGGGCTTCTACTTGCTGGGGAGAAAGCGCCCGGATCTACACAGCAAAGCCGTCGGCCATGATCATTGACAGGTTGCGCAGTATACCAACAGCCAAGCCTAAGAATTCGCCCTGAGACCATGAGGCATCGACATTCAGCTTCATCTCGTCTTTTTCCGTCGACATCCATCTGATCGATAGGTTTTGGTTTGTGGGTTTTTGCCATTTCTGATTCTGCCATCTGCTGAAGTTTTTTTGTTACACTAGTGCCAGATCTACAAGAGCTGTCGGTTGTGGAGGCTTACCTCAAAAAATAAAATCGTTGCGGGACTTCCAGATGTTCCATAGCATAGCAGCAATTCATTCTCTTTCAGGTAATATATCTCTTCTTTCGAAAACTTCCATTAGCCACTGATCAAACCTTGTTATGTTGCTTGGTTTTCTAATGATATGGATTCGTGGATCTACCTAGATTATTTTGGTCCATTTGCAAAGTAGGAATATATGTTATGTTGTTTCCATATGTGTGGCATAGAACATACAAAAGGGGTCGGGTAGCATTTTCCTTTTATGCAAGTTCTCCCTTGTTGGTATGGCATCTTGGCATAGGCTCCATAGGAAAGTTCTCATTTTTGGGGGAATAGCTAAGCTCCATATTCTTGTCTAGAGGGATCTAGGTGGCTCGAAAGAGCAAGTTGCTCTGTTTTGTTTTGTTTTTGTGGCGTTAGAATAGGTCATGTTGTACCCACTCTTCACAGTGTATGTCCCTGATTTATTACCAATCCAAACTAGACAATCTTCTTTTGGAGTTGGACTAATGGGTGTCGCAAGTATCTCGTTCACTACTTGTTCTTCAAAAATATTCAGAATTAAACTTTCCTTCCATACCCGCGAGTCTTCATTGATAAGTTTTGCCACCATAACCGGTTCATTTTGGTTAACTGGGCCTCTAAGCACTCTAGACTTTAGCCATTTATCTTCTTTGATGTTGATAGACTTGCCATCCCCTACGGACCATTTAACCTCTGATTCTATGGCTTCTCTCCCCGTTAAAATGCTTTGCCATCCCTAAGACGATCGCTGCCCTTTTCTTGCCTTCCACAAATCTCCATTTGGAAATTAAATGCCTTTCAATATTCTACTCCACAAGGCTGAGGGTGTTTTGGCTAATCGCCAAGCTTGCTTGACGAGCTTTGCTCGGTTAAAATTTGTCAAATCTCTGAACCCCAAACCTCCCTCATCTTTTATGGTTTTTAGTGTTCCCCAATTCTTCCAATACAAGCCCCTTTTCGAATCGCTTTTCCGCCACCAAAAAGAAGCAATTCTTTTTTCTATAGCTTTGCAAATGGAGATAGGCAATTTAAAAATTGACATCGCATAATGCGGGAGAGCTTGTACAACGCTTTTTATTAGAATTTCTTTCCCTACTTTGGATAGTAATTTTTCTTTCCATCCTTCTAACTTCGAGTTTACTCTTGCTAGAATCCAAGCGAACATCTCCTTTTGAGTGACCCCATTCTGTTGGTATGCCAAGATATTTTCCTGTTTTTTCTATTATTGGGACTCTAAGTTGTCATGCTAAATTCCTTTCAGAGATAATGGACAATTGTTGCTGAAACATACTCCTGATTTGTTTAAATTAACTGCTTGGCCCGATGCAAAACAATACTGGTTAAGAATATTTGCTAGATTTTGGCATTCCACAATAGTCCCGTTCAAAAAAAATATGGCATCATCAACAAAGAGTAAATGAGACAGTGTAGGATAGAACTTGTTTAGCTTTATACCCTTAATGCTTCCATCTTCGAGGGTTTTGTTCACCATCCTAGTCAAAACATTTGCTATTATGATAAATAAATATGGGGAGAGAGGGTCGCCTTGTCTAATTCCTCTTGAAGGGGTGGAATATGGAGTAGGCTCTCCATTTATCTTCACACTTAGGGACACCGCCGAAACACATTGCATGATTAGAGATACCCACCTCTCACAAAAACCCATTTTCAGCATACAATCCCTCAAAAAGTCCCATTCGATTCTGTCATAGGCTTTATGCATATCCAGTTTCAATATCGCCTGAAACTTTTTCTTTCTTTTTGTTATTCTCAATTGATGCAAGACTTCCTGAACTATTAAAATATTATCTTGAATTTGCCTCCCTTGAACAAAGGCACTTTGTTTAGGTTCTATAATCTCTGGAAGCCAAATCTTTAGTCTATTTGCCATGACTTTTGAGATAATTTTGCAGCTAACATTGCACAAACTAATAGGTCTAAATTGACCTATATTTTCTAGGTTTTTTACTTTTGGTATTAAGGAAATATGCGTTCTATTAAGGAGGGGGTCGATGAAACTTGTTTCGAAGAAATTGTGCACTAGCTGAAACAAATCCAGCTTAATATCCTCCCAAGACTGTTGATAAAAAAGCCCATTTAGTCCATCGGGCCTCGGAGCCTTTAAAGAACCCAGCTGAAAAACCGCCTCTTTCACCTTTTCAAATGTGACATTTGCCATTATATTTTCATTTATTTCTTCCCTTATTGGTCTGGAGCACTAGTTTAGTATTGGCTGATAGTTCCTAGGGCCCACCGATTTGTATAAGTTCCGGTAGAAAGACCTTATGTGTTGTTTAAGTGCTGCCGGGTCCCTGCACCAACTGTGATCTTCCATTTGTAGCATTGTAATTCTATTCCTTTGCTTCTTTGTACTGTAGTGGCATGGAAGAATTTCGTGTTTTTATCTCCCCATTGCAGCCAATTGATGCGTGCTCTCATCCCCCAATATTTTTCCTCTTGTTTCCAGAGTTTGTCTATCTTGTCAATAACATTCTATGCTTCCTGCTTGCTGAAATTTTTAGAGTTCTTGTTTGTTATCTTTGTTAATTCTCTGTTTAGCTCCTTGATACAACATGGCGCATTGGTGAATTTTTCCTTACTCCAGTTAACAAGCTCCATAGAAATGTCATTGACCTTCATTGAGAAACTCGTCTGGCTTAATGGCATTTTGTTCCATGTTCTATTTATAATCTCTCCACACTCCGGATCTTCTTACCAATATGCTTCAAACCTGAAATCTCTCTTCATTTTCTTGTTTTCAGGATGCAACACCAAGAGGAGAGGACTATGGTTCGAGTCAATTGCTGGTAGAGCCTGTACTTCAGCAGCAGGGAAGGTAATTCTCCATTCCAATGTACATAAGACTCTATCGAATCGTTTTTTAACATGGGCCTCCCCTTCCCGGTTGTTTGACCAAGTGTAGGCACAACCTTTGCTATCCATATCCATTAGGGAACACTCATTTAATAGATCTCGAAACACTGCTATTCTATGGTTATCATCTTCTCTTTTCCCCACTTTCTCCCAAAAGTATAAAATTTCATTAAAATCTCCCATACATATCCACAGTAAATGATTTGAAGACTGAAAATCCTTTAACTTTTGCCATAGCTTTGGTCTCTCCCCAAAGTTCGTCAATGCGTGGAGGAAAGTTATCCTCATTTGATAGCCACTATCTAGATCTCTGCAATCTAAATCAATAAACTCTTTAGAGCTGTCATTTATCTTTAACACCACTTCGTCACTCCACAAAACTGCTAAGCCTCCCATAATTCCTTCTGGATTTTCTAAGAACAGATTTTGGAAATTAAGTCTCCTTTTTACACCCTCCACCATCGTTGCTTTGTTCTTTGTTTCCATCAAAAAAACCAGGTTGAGCCTTTCAAGAGCTACTAGAGCTCTTAGCTCCCAGAATGTCAAGAGATTGCCCAGCCTCTGACAATTCCAGCTTATAATTTTCATGTCGTCGTCGGTGGCTTATTAGGGCTAGCCACCACAGCCCACTCATTGCCATCTTTAATCAATTGAATTGGGGTCTCCAAGAGCTCCGTATCATCAATCATAAAGGGAGTTTGTTCTGCTATACATTTTTGTTTTTTCGCCTTCTATACTTTCATGCTTTTTTTGCTGCATTTCCCAACCTTCGATAGGATACATCTGCCGATGGGAGTTGTACGAATTGGGCTTAAACAAAAGGAAGCCCAAACCACAGAGGCCCAATCAGCCCCCTCAGCCCATTTAATGGGCTCTTCCACTCCCTGCAGAGAAACCTGAAGAGCAGAACAGAAAAGCAAAGCATCAGCAGCAGCAAGAGTGAAAAAAAAAAAAAAAAAAAAAAAACAGAGAGCTCGGAAAAACCAAGAAAGAAAAAGAGGATTTCTTGCGTGCCTCCCCACGGGTTGAATTAACTTCATTTCGCGGCGGCCTGGGGTAAGGATTCGAATTTTATATCAGTTCAATTGAAGGAAATTTTCGCAGCTAAGTGGTGAATTCGGATCTGTTTGAATTCCGAGTTGCTGGTTCAATCCATGGGTCGTTATGTAGTGGTGATAATTTAGGGTGCGGTTGTGCCGTGGGATTTTACGGATGTCAATTTGGAGTTACGGTTTGGTTGGAGTGAATTTTTGCAGTTTTGCGCGCGCGGGGCTGGAATCAATAACGAATTTCTATGTTCGGCGCTGATTTTGACCCGCCTCGGGCCGTCTTCTGGGTCGGCCAAATATAAGATGTTTTAGTATTTCGAAAAAAACTTTGTTTTGACAATAGGCTCGGTGAAGTCGGACGTCAGCAAAGAGAGATACGACGCGACCAAATTCGATGCTCAAGCTGCCTAGTACAGGAGACAACAATGACTGTTCTGCTATGGGCAAGCTTTTCGTTGACGCATGGGAGTGGTTATGCTGCTGAATAAGTGTGTAGATTGGTCGAGTCTTAGCTAAGAAAGTTATTTACTCGATTTTTAATATCCATTTCTCTTTTAATTGATGGAATTTCAAGTTAGGGTTCGAGTTGTATTCATTGTTTACTTTTGGTAATTGCCTTGTTTCTTCTGCAATTCTTTCTTGCTTTCTTGTTTTGTTTTCTGTCTCTTTCTTTTCACCATGAGTTGAGCATTTTTAGGATGTAATCTCCAGCTGGTCTTGCCCTGAGAGTACAGGTCTTTGTTGTACCCTTATGATAATTCTCAACTTCAAATTGTAATTCCATAAAGTTATGATATTTGGTTGCTTCTGTTGCATATGAGTCTGCAAGTGGGAAAGTCTGTCACAGAATTTTGGTTTTAGTTCTTCCTGTGGTTGGACTTTGTTACCCTTCACATTTGGTTTGGGCATTTCATTGGATCAATAGATTAAGTTTTGATGCTTTAGCTGGAATACTGAGGCAAAAGAAAATTAGAAAGAAATTGAAACGAGAAATGATGATATGATTGAGAGAGCGGATATGAACAAGAAGAAGGCATTTGTCATGAGAATGTAACATATTGATCATGGTGTACCTATGGAAGATGTTTGATACACAAGATGGACTCAATCCCAATAGTTTGTGCGTTCAGAATAAAGCGCTGTTTAACACTGTCAAAGTTTCAATGCAAGAGCTGGAATCCTAACTATACATCTTATAGATCTTCTGCGTGTCATACTAGTCCTTGTCCTCCTGCTTTCCGAATTATCCTGAAGTTCATGCAACCCCCAACTCACAGACAAAGCGGATTATGAAGGAATATGCTTCATACACATGTCCGCTAACAACTTCAGATTCTAACTTAACTATATAAACATTTTTCTACCTGCCGACATCTCCATAACTCAAGTAGCTCCTGATCGTCTCTGGCTCTTGTCTTCAGCTCACAGCAAATTCTTCACCTTTTTCTCTTCACTTGTGTAGTCACAGGAGGACCAGCTGCGGCTGTTTAGCAGTTCATCATCTTCTGAGGATGAACTGAGCAGGAGGTTAAGAGGGAGGTCAAATGAATCTATTCCAAATGGTTATGTTGCTCCACTTTAGAAGTCAGAGTCTTTAGTTTTGCAGAGCTGAAAGTTGCAACAAGAAGCTTCAGATCTCATACAATTCTCGGCAACGGTGGTATTGGTAGTCTTGAAAGGCTGCCTTGATGAGAATGGGTCTTCCCAGAGCAAAAGAATGACTCCAATTGCCCAAAAAAAAAAAAAAAAAAAAAAAATTTGAACCTTGAGAGCGTGCAAGGATTCAAAGAGTGGAAGGTAATCTTAGTTCCTCCCAGGAAAGCTCAGGTGGCATGTGCTTTGCAGTATTCAATGTTAATCTCTGTTGCATTTTTAGCAAGAAATTCTATTATGATCCTAGGAGGAGAATCGTGTCCAGATAAATAGTTTGTTGTAGAAAAATGAGAACGAGATGATAGATGTTAGCGGCCTTTTCTGTCACTAGGTTGTTCTGGTTTGGTGTGGCTAATTTTATATGAAGCTCGCTATCTCAATTTGCTTTCTTCCTTTGGAGAATGTATGTCATTGCCCAACTGAATGCATATTTCTGGGGGTTTGATCAATGATGAGGACTAGATTATTCTGTTAGGATTGCGGTCATTGAGGAAAGACAGTGCTTGCTCCTCTTATCCCTTATTTTAGGGTCCATGATTTGTCCTATGACCATGAGCAATTCTATGCAAGACCTTGGAGAAATTATGAGGTGCCTGTCATACAAATTGATCGTTCTATCTCCTCTCTTTTTCTGCAGGAGATGCCTGTTTGCTTCGTTATACTAAAATAGATGTGAAATTATGAGGTCTTACCCTATTTTGACATGAGAGTGATAACTTTTTGCAGTCGGAGGTGAACTACCTTGGCAGCTTATCTCATCCAAAGGATTGTCAGGCTAATGGGATGTTGTTTGGAGGATGAAAGAACTACTCCTTGGCCATGACTTCTTCCCAGAGGGTACCCTAAAGAGCCATCTCTTTGGAAGTAAGGTTCTTTCTTGGGTGATAAATACATGCTTTTTTAAATTCTTGGTAAATATGATCTTGTCTTGGTTCATTGTACTGTACAAATGTGTCTTTCCTGCTACAGGGGGCTTGGCCATTAAACCACTTCCATGGGTCACATTGCTTAACTTAAATTTGCAATAGGAGCAACCAAAGGCCTTGCTCTTGCACGAGTTAGATAGGCAAATAATCTGCAGAGATTTCAAGCCCTAAACATATTTCAGGGAAAAAGTAGTTGCAACCGATAGAAAACACTGTTTCCTAGACAATTGATCCCAACTTGACTATCGTTTTAGGACATGGTCAGTCATTCTTTATTCATCTCTACTTGTCACCTATTCATCATATGTACTGTATGAACTAGCTTGGCCAATGGAGATGCTTGTCAACACAAGTAGGACTAAGTAGGATTGACCCATCCATGCTTGAACTTCAAAACTTGCGCCATGTTGATCTCGTGTGTCAGTGAGTCATATATATATAGAGAGAGAGAGAGTAAGCCGGTGCCATCATGATTTGGCCGTAAGCGGCCTTTGTCTCCGAGCTTAAGAATTGTATTGAGCGGCTCAAGCTTGCCCAACAATTGAGTTTGCCCTTCATGCAAGAGTCACCACCCATTCTACCATGCTGCGAGCGCCCTATCACGAGCTACGTTTGTGAGGTCGAATATAATTATTTTAGAATTATCTTTACGTATTTAGGGATTCCAAATGCTCAAATCTCGACATAGAAAATTAAAAACAGCGAAAGACATCCTGAGGGGCCCGGGCATCGCCATATATCGGCGGTCAAGATCTGATTTGGAATGTTCCTCATAGCGTTAACAATTAAGATCCGCGCACGTGTGCCGGTCCTTTCTCCAGAAAAGGACATTCCACCGACTATCATGAGTGACAGTCAAGTCTCAAAAAGCTGTCCAATCATGGATATGTCTTCTTTTGTTGCGTGGGGCTCATTTGTCCCATCACTATCGCCTTGCTCAGAACGACCCAATCGAACCTCACTAAATGCGGAAAATGGATCTCACCAGCTTTTTATGTCGCGACGGCGTAAAGAAATAAAGTGAGAGAGAGAGAGAGAGAGAGAGAGAGAGAGAGAGAGCTGTAATAGAGTGTGATTTAACTGTTTATTAAATTGGATAGGGAAAATTAGAAATGGAATTTCAAGATCTCTCTTTTTCTCAAATAAGAAGTCAAGTGAACATTATTTCAATAGGGAATAGAAACGCCATCACTTTTCAAATAAGACTTGGAGTGGATGTTGTTTGAATGAGGGCGACATAAAGTGGTTATGTTTATTTCAAATAAGACTGACTTTTCAAAATGATAAGAGTATTTTTGTCTTTTGTGATTTTTCGCCTTTTTTCTTTCCTCTTTATTTTTTTTTTTGGGAAAATTTCAAAAAAATGACACAAAGTGTCCTTATTTTCTTAAATAAGAGCCCAAAGTGGACTTTGTTTCAAATAATAACCTAAAGTGGCTTTGGTTGTTTCAAAATATCGACCCCACCTCGCGGTTGCCGACTAGCTAATTTTTCGACGGTCAATGGTATTTTCATCATTTGGCATTTTCCCCTTATTTCCTTTTTTTTTTTTTTTTTTTTTTTTTTTTTTCCGGTTCTTCTTCTTCCTCATTGTCGATGGCTAGCAGCCATCGACGATGCCCACAAAGGGCTGGGTGAGGGTCGCCTTCGCCAGTGAGGGCCATCCACGCTAGCCACAAGTGAGGGATGGCGTCGCTTGGGCGTGGCGACCCTCACCTAGGGGCCATCGACGAGATTGGCCCTCGCTAGCTACTAGTAAGGACCGGCATGGGCGGTCTCGCCTAGCCCTCTGTGGGCATCGCCGGTGGTCAAGCGGCCACTAGCGAAGAGGAAGAAGAAGAACCAAAAAAAAAAAAAAAAAAAAAAAGAAAGAAAAAAAAAAAGGCGGAAAATGGAAAGACAAAAATATGCTTGATCGCCGAAAAGTCAGGTCCTTATTTGAAACAAACATAACCACTTTAGGTCCTCATTTGAAATAACATCCACTTTAGGTCCTTATTTGAGAAAGTGATGACACTTCGGGTCCTTATTTGAAACAATGTTCACTTCGGACCCTTATTTGAGAAAAAGATGGTATTTCGGGTCCTATTTTGGAATTTTCCCAATTGGATATATTGGACATGAAAGACTAAACTCTCAATCCTTTTACTGCTGTTCGCAACCATAACTCTTAAAAAGACGACAATAGTTGCTAGCAAAGAGAGATTGGGAAGGCAAGTTGGACGGTGTTCTTGGCTCGCTTGAGCTTAATTCCCCGCAGAATATTTGATTGCCCAGTCTTTGACCTTCAATGCTGGAAAGCACAATACTGTCTGCGTGCTTGCCCGAACACCAGTCTTGCAAAACGTGGCGAAGTGCTCACAGTTATTAGCGAAGCAACCATACGCTCCGAAACTATTGTCCTCGTGAAGCTCCCGAGCCTTGTTTATGACTTCCTCAGGCGATTTGGTATCCGATAAAGTCGTGCGAGTACCCGCCCTCGTTAGCCAATACTCTAGCTGTGGCCGCCCATATGCATATGTACGGAGGGAATGGAGTTTGTTGCCTTCTTTCCTGAAGGAATCAAGAGAAGTCTTGTCGACTCCTGTTCTTGTGAGATGAATGACATTGCCTTCTCCAACATAAATTCCTAGTAGAATCGATAGTGAGTACGTGCAATAATAGAGAAAGAATTGATTGTCCAAATCACCCATAGCAAATAGTTACCACACAATCAACTTATTAATAGGGAATGAGAAGCAAATAGATGTGGGTCGATGAGCAAGAGAGGATTGTCTAAGTGAATCGTTAATATATTATTTTTTGTGTTAGAGAATCAAAGACTATTAGAGAATAAACTTCGATGACAGTGAATCACAAAGATTCAGTGTTTTACGTGATTTAACTGAGGCACGTTTTTATATTTACTAATTTCGACCTTTCAGGATATGTGAAAAAAATTATTCAGAGAGAGACGACTCAAGGAGGAAACGTGTTGAGGAAGAAGAAAAAAAATAGCAGAAACCATGTAAATCGGATAGTTTTCTATCATTTGCTATCAATAGCTCGCACTGTCTGGGGAAAAAAAATCAGAGGTTGGCTTCTCATCTCACCACTTTTTTTATTCCATATACTAGCATATACATACATACATATATACTTGAACAAACAAAGATAGTAGATAGATTAGTGTGGGTGAGCCCCACGGAGAACACCATCAGCTTCTTGGGGTTCTAAGTCCTCAAGAGCTTGTGAACGACCTGGTGAGTATGAGAGCCAGTGAAGGCGAGGACGAGGCCTTGGACGGGGAGGCCGGATAGGTCGGTGTGGAAATGGAAGAACGAAGAAGGTAAATAAATTGGAGTGGGGTTTGCCCCACCGGAGAACAGCATCAGCTTCTTGGTGTTCAAAGTCCTCTGAGAACTCATCAAGGACTCGGTGAATCAGAGAGCTGGCGAAGGCGAAGAAGAGGCCTAGGACAGGGAGGCCGGAAGCACGGATGTGGAAATGGATTAACGATGAAGGTAAACAAATTTAGTATGGGTCAGCCCCACTGAGAACGACGAGGCCCTCAATTCCCAGAGCAAGAACAGCTGAAATGGCCTCGCTGCAAACCAGCAGTTACTCCAACAACTACAACCGCTTTTAGTCGTGCCACTTTTGTAAGAGCTGCTGCGGCCACGGAACCACCTGCAGCGCCCTGTGCAACATCCCCGTCGGCGGCAGCATCCCGAAGGCCACGAAACGGGGTTAAGTTGATCTCATCGCGGGGTTGATGGTGGTCTGTCAGGGCAGAACTGAAAGAAGGAGACATAAGGCCAAAAAACAAGAGACAAGAAGGAAAAATTGACGGGGCCTCAGTTCCCAGAGCAAGAACAGCTGAAATGTCCTCGGTGCGATTCCAACCTCTTTGGCACCAAGTTCTGCTACTGCAACAACTACAACCTCTTTCAGTTACGTCACTATTGAAAGAAGGAAAAAAATGAAAATAAAATAATTTTGAGTTGGAGTGCAAGATTTGATGATTGCTGCGTGGGATATATCAAGCACACACTGCCGTCCTTTGGCAAAATGAAAGATAACAAATAATGATTTAGTGCAGTTAACCATGCTGCGGGAAAATGATAAAGAAATGGAAAAGGAAAAAAAGGATGAATGGCCAACCATGATGCGAGTACAGGCCAAACCGCCGATAAGTGTAAATATGATCCCCAGGATGAAGCTCCTCCGATCTGACCACGGGCCCCCATAGTAGGGTCCGTAATGTGAATAACTTGTTGATGATCTGAGCCACATGGCGGTCCTTCTGTACGAGAAGAAGAGATGGGTGGGCGAAAAAAGCAGAGTAGAGTAGAGAGAGAGAGAGAGAGAAAGAGAGAGCAGTGAAACGGAAGCTCTCAAGTACCTTCGAGGAATATAACGAGAGAGAAACCCAGCTAAATCTTGCAAATAATTTCTCTCCGTCTCACTGAGGTTTCCCAATACATGGAGAAAACGAAACGAGGGAAAAGAGTGCGGAAAAGGGACCCTTTTACTAAGGGGGCGAGCGTTCTTGTGTGTGGAAAATTCGCGCGAGGGTGTCTCAAGAGTTTCCATCATAGTAGCAGCAGCATCAGCAGATACTATTCCCATCGTGCATAATGACATTAAAAGGCTAAAGCATCTAGTGCAGGTGACTTTTGACCGGCCGGATGATGAGGGGAAAAAGGAAGAGCCGTCAAAAACTTTTTCTTTGGTCGGCAAACTCCAAAAGACAATCTGACCAAACGTTAGTGTTCCAAATTGATAATTTGAGAGAATCATTGGTATGAAAACTTAATCACAATTATTTTATCCCTTTAGTAAAACTTTAAGCAATTTTTTCATTTGAAAAGTGAGGATAGTTTTGTCTAGTATGTAATCCATTTTTTTTTTTTTTTTTTTTTTGCTGGGGGGTATTCGATTGAAAGTATTGTAAGGGAAAACATATTTAATGCCATTAAACATAACTACAAAAAAATTTCTAAGTTCAATATTTCTAGATCTTGTCATTCCATAATAAAATAATAATACCCCATGAATTTGGTTTTCAATATCTCTATAGTTATATGGGCTTAAAAATCTCTTTGGCTTTCCATGTTCCGGTTGCCAAATCCTCACCAACGGAATTCTTTGGTTATTGTAACACCGTTATATGTAGTAAATAACGGTACCGTTATTATTAGCAGGATTCCTTTCTAAATTCAACCGAAACCTTTAGCTTCCAACTTTCCTCCATATGCCATAGCATACGGGATGATCTTAGTTTTGTGTTGGTTTCACGAAATTTGGTAGAGACATCTATTCGCGACTACTGAACAATGAAAGTAACTCTTCTAAGCGGGGAGCTGCGTGAGTTTGGTTCGACCGTCCAAGGTTTCTCCAAACAGTCAACGTTATCCCCGTCTAACTTTTACTTGTCCCCCACTTCACAAAATGAAAAGCAAGAGAGTTCGACTCTAGCAAGCATGATTCACTAGAATTCCACTAGATTCATGTCCATTGGTTGGGAGAGAGAGAGAGAGAGAGAGAGAGAGAGAGAGAGATTGTATTTTTCCTTGTTTCTTTTTTTGGGTTTTGGATTTTCTTGCTTAGGAGCGAGAGAGACAACAAAAGGAAGAGCTCTCGCGTTTATTGAAGGGACCCTGTGACTTTTGTGTGATTTGATAGTTTCTGGGGCTTTCTTCCACCAGACCATCGATTGCTCTTATTTTGAGAAGTTTAATTTCACTTGGTTTAGTTTCGGCATCGACAGGGATTCCAGCGGCATACTTCATTGATTGGAAATGCCACTCTACACTGGTACTGGAATAGAAAGGATCGATCCTACACCCGAAAATCCCTTATATTAAAAATTGGTGTACCATTTAGCCATCCATCCAATCAAACATCATAAACCAAATTTGATTGAAGGTGGAGAAGCCATTGTTTCATTGGAGAGACTTATGATTCCGTATCAAACTTGAAAATTATGCCGAGCTTGTGATATTAACACGCAGTACTAAGTTCAAATTTCACTTACAATGGAGATAAGATCTTGCATTTTGTGATTACTCCATATTCATTGAGATCCACTTGTACTAAAACCACTTGGAACTTGAAGAATCATCCTGTCCATCCAAAATTTTTAACCGTGAAGTGCAAATTTAATCTCTCTTAATTGAGCAGGTTTCTTTTATGGTGAATGATATTTTAAAACTAGAAAAAGTTAAAGTGCGTGTTGATGCCTAAAATTTCATTTTTATTAATTAGGTTTTATTTTTTATTTTTTATTTTTTGGGGTAAAAGGTAAGAAATATATTAAGGAATGGCCAAATGTACAAAAGATCTCGACACCAGGAACTTGCACTCCAAATGTAGGAACAAAAGAAGTGGAAGGGTGACGAGATGCAAAAGCCGCAAGGACGGCACAACAACTACAACAACAAGGCCAAACTAAGCACGGCTAGGTTGATCGGCTACCAAACATATACAAAAGCAAGGAGGAGGCCATCGTCAGTTCGAGGACCTACGGGTCCCCATTGAAAATAATCGGGTCTAGGCTCCAACTTCTCTGCAACCTTCTGTTTCTGAAATTGTCTTCGACGTTCCTGAATGTGATAGCCTTGTCTCAGACCACTTTGAAGAGGTGGTTCTTCATGGCCGGAACCGAGAGAGGCTGGTCTCTAAAGATGATATTATTCCTATTTTTCCAAATGATATGACAAAGCGCGCCAAAGGAAAAACGGGCTATGCACTTATAGAAATCTTTCCCCATCAAATAGGTAGTTGCCCATTGGAAGTTCTCCCCCCAAGCTCTGTTACGCCAGGGTAAATTGCATCTGGAAGCCCGAAAGAAAGCAACGCTAACCGTGACACAGTAGTCAAAAAACAGGTGGTCAAGAGAGTCGGGCATATTCTTGCAAAACGCACAGGCATCACTTCCAATTATACCATATGACAGAAGGAGATCCTGGGTTGGAAGCCTACGCTTGGCCATGAGCCAAAGATTGAGCTGATATCGAGGCACTATGGCATTGTCCCATATGAAGGAGTACCAATGGACCCGCGTCCTCTTCTTCCTGATGAAGTTCCACGCCGATGCCATAGTGAACTGGCCCGAAGAGCTTTCTCGCCAACAGCAATGATCCGGGACATTCGTCAGGATCGGAAGAGGATGACCCCACGTTTCAAGCACCAACCTGAGAGCTTGGCCAGCATTTGAGAAGAGGTCAGCAACACAAGCTTGTCTAGAGAGCCCTGAGCTATAGATAAGAGAATCTGAGAAGATCAGGTTCAAGGGCCCTCTAGGGTGCCAATTGTCAAACCACAGAGAGGTTGTTTGGCCATCGCCAATTTTCCAGTAGAAGGCCATCTTGAAATTCCTTCTTATTTTCTTATTTTTTCATCTTTTCTCGAATGATTAAAAAAAAAACGGAAAAGAAACGAAAAAAAGAGAAGCAGCCCTCGAATGGGCCCTTACGGCCCATTTCCCCTTTTAGCCTGGCCCTACCAGTCGTCTCCTTCCTCGCGCCTCTGCAGCACACGCGCAGAGGACGCGACGTCGGAGAGGCAGGCGGACGACGACCCATGTGGGAGGGGCAGCTGGCGTCAGATGGGACACCGGTTCGGCCGGCAGAGACCGCTTGGCGCATGGGGACTGGCGGTCGAAGCTCCGTCGACCGGCTGCCCCCTCACCTATAAATAGACCCCGTTTCCGATGGCGAAGGAGACACCGAGAGCGATCGAAGGCTGCAAAGCTTCGAGCTTCCTGCTGAGAGACTTCAGAAGGGGAGCCAAGGTCGAGCAAGCCCATATCAAAAGGCTCGCGGTCGGAGAAGGAGAGGTTCTTTCGAGAGAGAGAGAGAGAGAGAGAGGAAAGCGGATTGAGGTCGCAGACCTCGGATGACCCACTGAGAGACTTCAGGGGGTCCGAGGGCTAGCAGCCGAAAATATGAGGCGTGACCAGAGTGAGAGAGAAGAGGGTCGGTTGAGAAGTGAAGAAGGTGAGATCTGAGCGGAAGGAGCTAAGCGAGAGAAGAATCAGAGAAGAGAGGGTCAAGATCTGGGCGCGGATCTGGAAATCCGCTGCGTTAGGTCACCCCAAGCCAAGCCAAGCCGCAGCCATCCCCGACGTCGCAGCACCAGATCTCTGCCAAAGCCAAGAGACCACCGTCGCTACCCTGTCACCCCCACCGTTTGTTGCCTTGTCGAGCCGTTGCTGCGAACAGGTAACAGTAGCCGCCGCCTGTCGCTCCTTCGCCATCGCACCCACCTCTCTCGAATCCCATCTACCATCGAATCTCAGTCTCAGTAGGTTGGAGCCTCCCCCACGTATTCTGTCGCCGGGCTGCAGGTCCCGTTGTCGATCCAGTCAAGCGGCTGGCTGCAGGCTGCTATGTCGCCGTCGTCGGATGCTAGGCTGCCGCTCAATTGCCCCCCCAAGCCCTCCGATCAACGCCGCAAGTAGATGAAAGAGGAGAGGGTCGCGAAACCGGGTTGAGCCCGGGTCGGGTGCATGACCTGGCGCCCTAGGGTTTCATCAACCGGGTCGCGGATAAGAAGTCGAGTCAGTTTGCGAGCTTGTCCGACCCGGTCCTTTGCTTTTGGGCTAGGGTTTGGATTTAATGAGCTTATTTTGGGTTTGTCAGCGTGCGGGTCGCCGGCCGGGTTGGACCCAACTAGCGGATCCGCCGGTCGGTTTTATTTTTTTATTTTAATATAAAATAATATTCTAAAAAATAAATATTTTATTTCAAAAAAATCAAAAAAAAAATTTATTTCGAAAAATATTTTAAAAAATGTTAAAAAATATTTTATTTTCCGAAAAATAAAAGAAATAAAAAATATTTCATATTTTCCAAAAAAAATGCCAAAAATCCAAAAAAGCCAAAAATTCATTAAAAAGCCAAAAAAATTCAGAAAAAGCCAAAAAAGACTTGTATTTTTTCCAAAAATACCAAAAAATGTCCAAAAAAATCCCTTTCATGTAAAAAAAAATAGAAAAAGACCCAAATTTTTTTTTTTTATCCAAAATGCGTGGAAAATCCCCGAACATCCAAAAAGCCTCAATGTTTAAACAAGATTAGGTACCGAAAGGGCATTAGTGATTAACTAGTGTAATCAAGCCCATGATCCTAATTTCTTGTTGCGCAGAAGTGAGTATTTCTCCCGATACTTCACTTGGGTTTCTAATCAACCCACCCCAAATCGATTAGTGGCGACTCCATTTTAAAAAAAAATTGATTTACAGGGTTAAAAAAAACTCAGACTATTAAAGTCGTGAATTTGTGGACTTGGGAGAGTCCGGGCATAATTAATTTCAGCCGAGCCATTAGCCTCCTTAGGTGCTCGTACTCGATTGCACGCGCCAAAAAAAAAAAAAAAAAAAAAAAAAAAAAGAGGTCACGACAGCTTGGCGACTCCGTTGGGGACTTTGAGGACTTAGGCCATTTTATCTTTGTTTAAATGCTTTGCTGACTTGGATTTTTTTTCTTTTGTGCAGGGTAATAGCTTAAAGTTTTTTTTAGTCTGTTAAAATAAAATGTTTTGTGATTATAAACTGTTGTGCATCCTTAAATGTTTTAGCACTACACATGGCACACACAACCCGGCCGCCGGACCTGGGCCGCCATAGGATTTTTAGGACGGTGTTAAGAAAGATACGACCTCGAACGCGAGACTGCGATGTAGAGGTTGCCTTTCTTTTCCCCAAATTTCTTAGCCGAGGTTAAGGGGATATGTTGCTAACACGAGACTGTGATGGACGGATACCCTTTTAATTTCATCAAGCCTTCTTAGTTAGAATCGAGCCACACATCCCATCTGTATGTCTTTGTGCTTGCCATTTTATTTAAAAGCAAAGTGATTTCTTTAGTTTTACTCAGTCTTTTATTGGCCCATGGCAATTTAGGATAAGCTTTTCAAAGTCCCAGTCTATATGCGATGGGGAAAGACGATATCCAGTTCATTCCTTCTCCCAAAGTGGAACTCTTTAGATGGTGGGGACAATTGGATCAGTTTGCCCAAGAGCATGTGAAGGCCAAAATCGGTCATCTCCTATCGTTGATTCAAATCACTGTTCACCCCGAAGTCATACAGGCCATGGCACATTTCTGGTGCCCAAAGACGACTACTTTTATATTTGGAGGGTTTGAGCTAACCCCAACTCTATAATAATACAACATCATCACTGGAATGTCTCTTGAGAAAAAGCTTGTTAGGCCATCGATAGGTGCCCTCCCGTGGCACGAGTTAGCACGACTTTTAGGAACTGAAATCCATGTCATGAGACAAATTCTTGAAGACAACCATAGTACCTGCCCACTAGAATTCATGAATGCCTGCTTTCAAAATCAGCCTATGACCCAAAAAAACGAGACTTTCCTCCTGGTTCCTTTTTGGGTTCATCATTTTCCCCCATCAAAGAAATTTCATAAGTCCTAAGATGGCATGGATAGTTGATCAAATCTTGAGAGGGCAAAATTATGTTAACATGATTTTAACTGAAACATTTTTGTCCTTTAATTGTTTTAAAGAAAACACGGAAAAAATCATGCGAGTCTCTCCGGAAATTTTACAAGTCTGGTTCTTTTCTCACCTAAGTGAATTCCGAGGCTTCATGCGATCATCTGGAATGAATGATTTCGAAAATCCATTACAAAAATTTATGATTTTAGGACCATACATTCCCAATCAAAGCTGTTTAAATTGGATAAATTTTCTAAGAGACCCGGCTCCTGAGGCATTCCAATGGTGTGCTAATTGGTTCTATGAAAAGATAGCTCGCTTTGTTTTCAAGCGCCACTATCCAATTCCGTTACTCGGCCTCACCGGTGCCTTTTCCTATTTCCCACAAAGAGTGGCACGACAGTATGGAGCCCTTCAAGAGATCCCGCCATCTTTCAAGAAGAGGGTCCCTCCACTTCTCTTCACTCATCAAAATTTTGAATTCATGATTGACATTATTGAGGAAGCATGGAACAAGTGTCATCGCAAAAGGATCGTGGTACCTAAAGGGCTTGAGGGAGAAGAAAAAGCCCACCACGCCTCCATGTTCTACATCCATAACCATCGTATCCCGACAAAATGGAAGCCATCAGTCCCTCACTCAATCAGTGAGAGCAGCCAGCACGAGTAAGCATAGCTCATGGAGAGGGATTTGGGAATGGACTAGACACACACCTTAGAGTCGGTCTAAGAAAGCAAGCATCTGCGCAAGCGCAAGACTCCCCGTCGCATATAAATTGGCAATCATGTGCCCCTTAGTGTTAATAGTGTGAAAGTTTTGTCCCATTGTTTAGGGACTTTTATTTAATATCTAGTAATTTATTCTGTCATTTCAATTTCAAGTTCTAGATGTCAGAAATCAGTGGTCTATAAAATCCTCTTTTGATGAATAAAAAAGCAGTTAGACCATTGCCATGGGTCAATTTTTGTTTACTTTCGTGCTCATTCATTATTTTCGCAACGAACATGTAATTATGAATCATCGGCCACCACTCGTTCGTGAATGGCCTCATCCAATAGGGGTCGATCAGAATGATGTATAAAATCGCCTCATTAACATTGAAGACGGCATAGGACAGATGTCCATTATCCTTCAACAACTCTCGAGACAAATGAAATTCACTCAAGCTGAACCCAACTCTATAGTTTCCTTAAACACCGTCATGACGCCCACAAATTTGCCAGAAAATAGCCAATACCATAAACATTTTGAAAGGATCATGAAAAAGTTAAACCAGCTGCAGGGGCGGAATCACATGGACCTTTCCAATTATGCCGGAATTGAAATCCCTGAAAAGCTCAAAGCACCTGAATGTGAAAGGTATGCTGATACCTCTCGCCCAGAGGCCTACTTGCAGGCCTACCTAGTCCGAAGGATGATTCAATCGTACCAATCGAACTTGACTGGCCCTGTCTTGTGATGGTACATTGTCAGGAAGATTAGTTCCATTAAAACATGGAGGGAACTAATTCATGTTTTTCACCAAGAGTATAATATTGACGTCACCCCTGACATCACCTTGCCCTACGAAGAGCCGATGATCGTGGAGCATGAGGAGCCGTTTGTTGCTAAGGTAGGAGAGAAACGTGTCAATGAAGCCTTGCATAATAAATGGGTAGTTGAGCAACATCCTGTTACTGGAAAATTTCCCATTAGGAAATGCAAGGAGCCTTTGTACGAGATCATAAACTCAGAGCCTGTTCAAGAGCGGGGCACAACTGGACAACTCCCCAAGCTTACTCCAAGAGCTAGGGTCCAAAGAATACCAACCCCTATCAACCTGGAAAGTGAATCAGATAGTGAAACTCTAATATCTCTCACTTCCCTTGATAGAATCAAGTTAGCAAAACGAATGGCCTTACTTAAAAGGTCTGGACCAGAAGCCAAGAAAAGAAAGCCTAAGAAGATCGATTCAGTATCTACCGATGAGCCATCGCACCAAAACTTCGAGCATTCCCAAGAATATAGCTTTGAAGGCCACCATCCTCTAGAGTACAACCTTGAAGACTTCCCGGCCCTAGAATACAATCCCAAGGACTTCCAGCGTTATTTCGACAATGAAACTGATGATTCATCGTATAACTGTTTCATACTCTCATCCGGGGATAAAGGTCCGTCAGAAGAGGAAGCATACGTCTTTATCCGTTACGATCCTAACGAAGTACTAAGCTCGTCCTCTGACCATGAGGATAGCTTCAATACTTCATCCTCATTCGAAAATTTTGACCAATGAGAAAGCAATGGGGTAATCTCGGTAGAATCCAACTTTCCTAAAATAGAAAAATTCACCACTACAACGAATATGCAGTGGGAAAACTAGTGGCTAACCAAGATACATCAAGCTCGTCTTGCGCTCATAGGATCACGACCCCTAGAGAAATGTGGATACATAATCTCCACAAGTATAACGGCACGACTTGCCCCGTGGCCCACTTGCAGTACCTCCATACTGAAATGAGTTGGTACTATGGCCCGATGTCATTCACAACCTCAGGCCTTTCAAGAAAGTCTTACGGGGTCTGCATTACAATGGTTCATCACAGCAGACATCTACCTCATGAGAAATTGGAATGAGCTGTCTTCTGCATTCCTGCTTCAGTATCAAAGCTAGATTGGGAATGAAGTGCCTTGTTAGAACTTGGTTCACCTCAGAAGAAGACCAATGGAGGATTCCCGAGCGTATACAAGGAGATGGGAGGCTTTTATGATGCAAGCTTACCCTTAATTGGCCGAAGAAGAAATGATAAAGCTATTCATAGGAGCTTTACCTAGTAAGCATCGTTGTTGGTTGCATGGGTTGCACTTCCATAGCTTCAATGAAGTGATCCTCTCATACGAATACTTCGAGTCTACTGGAGGCGAGGAACTCAAAGGCGCTCGATTTCAAAACCAACACTATCAAAGCACTCCTTTACACAGGAGTTTTTATGGGTTTTACTTGTTTTTATAATTTCATGTTTATTATCTTGTCTAGTATGCTACTATTGTATTTTCCATTCCAAGTACTCTATTGTACAGTTCTAATATTTTGTTTTAAGAACATGAGGCGGTACTCCAAACCAGCCCAGTGATGTTATCCAACCATGAAAAGAAAATATCATCCAAGGAGAATCCGATTTGGGCTTCCTCATGCTTTTTCTCCCCCAAAGACGTATTTTGAAAATAAAAAATATTTCATCACCCGAAAGTTTTTGTTAAAACAAGATGATAAATTTAATCATGTTTGTCTTTCTGACTCATTTGCTTCATGTCTCAAAAGATCATTCCCGTCCCCTTTGACTTAGTGTGACAGAGGGCATTTGAAGCAAGTGCATCAAGTGAACTCGCCAAATTCAAAGACACCCTGCCGAGAAAACAGGGGCAAATAGAAAGGAGCATCCCGTTTCAAAAAAAGGGTAAGTCTTATTCCCTTAACATAATATTGAGAATGGCAACCCCTCTTTTCTATTTACAGGATACAAATGTGAAACGTAATAGGTACAGGCATACAGTTGAAATCGAAGCATCCATGACATGCCTCACTCATGCCCAGCTCCATCCTAAGCCAAATGACTGTCTTGTCGCACGACGCGCCCAAACGGCTAAATGTTACAGTATCAACTTCAACATAAGGAAGGAGTTCATCCTCTTCCTTTTAAGTGATTACTGTCAACAGGGAGAAAATCTAGACAGTCAAGGCGATCTATAGCCCCACACCCTGGACAATGACTTTGGAATTTAGAAGCTTCACTCCATACGCATATTCTCGCAAGAAGTAATTGCCATCAGAGAATTGGAGGTTTTGATTGTCCATCTCAGATTCCATAGAAGCTTGAAGTACATGACTTTGCTCAATGCTGCTAATGATGCTATAGTTAAAGACAGAAGGAGAAATTCCATAAAAAGAAGACGTTGAAGATGAATCAACGACCAGTAATCATGCATACATGGTCACAAATGAGGAAGGCCAACTTAAGGAAACATTGAACTATGCCAAGATAAAAGGGCCATCATCGACATTCAAATATCTTTAGGAGTTAGCACAGACAAACTCTAGGGAAGGGAAGTATCAAGATTCAAGAGCCAAATTTGATGGTTAGATTTGGCAAATCAATATTGGCCAAGCTAGTACATGGAATTACCCACATCAAATTCACTTGGCTTCGTGTAAAAAGACATGTCATCCAGGAGCCAAGTTAGAGAATAATTGACCTAACGAAGCAAGGGACATAGGATCTCGTGTCCCCCTCTCACTTCAGGTTCACCCAATCATCTGCAAACCATTAAAGGGTAAAGTTGTATCGCTTCCAGTTATTCGACTCTTGAAAGAGTTCATGACTAACACATTCTCTCTTGTTTGTTGCAGGATCACCTGACTGTCAAAAGCAAGGATAACAAATCAACGAGAAGCATGTCTTGTTGCAGGATCACTTGACAAGGATAATAAATCAATGAGAGGCATGACAAACTCTCCTAAATGAAATGGCGTCCTAAGTAATCGTCAAAGCAAATGACAGAAAATCTTCAGGCCTCAATTGATATTTGATTTTGGCCAAACTAATTGATCTACTTGTACATCTTCTCTTCTACAGGGGCAAAAGCAGAGATGCCCGATCAAATTCCTAATCTTTGGCTGATCATTCATGTGTCATATCCCTAATCAATAGGGACAACCATCGACACCCCTTTGTGAATAACCCTTTTGATGTTCAAAATTTATCAATACTATTCTATTGACCCTTAAAGCTACCAAGAAGGTCTTTTTAAGCAAAAACCATTCATTTGTTTTGAAAGTACAAACTCCACCATGTTTAAAATGCTGCATGCCTTTTCCAAATGGATTTTTGCATGATGATTTTGTCTGTTTAAATCACTGATTCCATTAAGAATTATTAAAATAGACAGCTAAATTAAGAATACAGGATTAATTGAGCATGCTGGATGAGGCGCGTCAGAATGATGAAAGGCAAGCCATATCCTACACACAGTCCCCCATCTATACACTTGTGAGATGTGTGCAGAAGATTCCATGGCTGTAGGGTAAAGAGTTCTCTCGCGAATGGTACGATAACCAAAATAGTGAGAGGCATTTCATTACTCGCACCTTTGAGCTCCTTACACTGGTGAAGTTTTTGTCCTACCCCCATCAAAGAACCACCCTACACTGGGGTAAGTTGAAGGCAAGTCAACATCATGAGGTGAGAAAAGGGATAGGAATTCTCTTGCTTGCACTTGCATCAATCTTTGAGTGTTTTATTGTGTATGAACACTCGCGTTAATTTAAGTGCCCTAGAATGACGAAGAGCAATTCTTTCTCTACGCACTTGTATTCATTGTACAACTCAAGTGAGTTTGTAATTTTACCCTCACATTGAGACAAAATAGAAGTTACTACAATTTAAACAGCATAGCTTGGAGCGCTAGCTGAAGACGAAGACTCAAGAGTCTAACAATAGCGTCGTGATTGAACTTGCCTAGGCTAGTTCCTCTAACGACAAGAATGAAAAAACATAGACATAAAAAAGCAGTGTACCTGATAAGAGCAAGGTCAATGCCCATAAAAGAAGAACTGGAATAAAAATAGGGGCATAAAAAAAGGAGTGTGCCTGGTAAAAGCGAGGCTAACGCCCCCCAGTCAAAAATATAGCCAAGAAAAGTTGTTGTGGTCCATAGAATCTCCATCTTACAAGAAAGACTAGTAACAAATGCCAAGACAGTCACCAACTCTCACCATCTTACATGTGAGCCAAGTCTACGTTACATCCCATTGTAAAAGTCTCTTTAGACTAGGGCACTTCAATTAACGTAGGATTTCATATGTCTATAATCATCGCTCGAAGAAGTACAAGCAAGATTACTCTATCTCTTTTCGCAGGATTCTTGACTTCCAAGCCCGGAGACAATCGTGCGGCACTCCATTCATAAGCCTTGACCTTGATGGTCCCCTTCAATGAGCCACTGGCCAAGACTTCATCACAGTTTCAACAAAGACCTCTCACATTGGTAAAGTTGTACCATTTGCGAGAATACTCGGATCCCTGTTGACATGATGACAGTGAGATAGTGTGGTCCTTATAAATCCTACATCAATGGTCAGGATAGCCTTCTCCACGAGAGTGAGTGAAAAGTCTTTTCAGACTGAAAGTCCCTTATCTAGCATGCTCAAAGCATCTATATTCCGAATAAATGTTGTCTTTTAAAATCTTCCCCAGTGGAATTCGAATGATACAAAACTGACAAGATTGTCATGCCTAAATCACATTTGAATTTAGGAATTTACAGTGTATACAATCATGTGTGCATATTGTACAAATAGCAGACATACTCTCAGAGATCAGAGATATTGCTAGGTAAGCATATCTCTATCCCCATTTGTCTTAAAGTACCTATCACTGTCCAGGTACTCTCTTATTGACACTCGACCTATTTGATTTGTCCCTTGAGTTTGGGTGCTTACAACTGTCTAAGTATCCCCTTGTCTTTGAGTACCGGCCATCGTTCGGATACTCTCTTTTCCTGACACTCGATCTGTTCGAGTTATCCCCAAAGTATTGATATTTGTGACTATCCAGGTATCCCCCTTGTTTTTGAGTATCCACCACTTGCTGGGTGCTCCCTCTATTGACACTCGACCTATTCGAGTCATCCATTGAGTTTGGATGTTTGCAACTATTTTAGCATCCCATTGTCTTTGAGTACCGGCTACCATTCGGATACTCCCTTTTTCCTGACACTCGACCTATTCGAGATGTCCTTAGAGTATTAATGCTTGTGATTGACCAAGTATCCCTTTATCGTTGAATATCTACTGCTGTTTAGGTATCCCTATATCGTCAAGAACCCACCGTTGTCCAGGTATTTCCTTTTCATGACACTCAACTTGCCCGAGTTGTCCAAAAATAATAGCAGTTGTTCAAACATTTCACTGATTTGTGTGCCTACGCCTACCCAGGTATGCTTTCTTACACTTGGACTAACTGAGTGGTCTCAAATCAAATCATTAAGTACTCGTGTTCATCAAAGTATTCCAGTACTTTGTACACTTGAGGCTACCCAGGTGTTCCAGCCCTTTTGAGTGCCTGCGGCCATCCAGGTAAGCCTCGTGCTACATTCAAGATTATGTTACTAGGAGGTGAGAAACCTTCATGAATATGCAGGGCACGCCCTCGATATTCCCACTACCAGGAGGTGAGAGACATTCACGAATACATGAGGCACGTCCTCGATATTCCAACTACTAGGAGGTGAGAGACATTCACGAATATATGAGGCACGTTCTCGATATTCCAACTACCAGGAGGTGAGAGACCTTAACATATATGCAAGACCCATCCTCGATATTTCCCCACGAATATCCCAAGTACGTTCTCGATATTCCCAATTACTAGGAGGTGAGAGACCTTCATGAATATCCGAGATATGTCCTCGATATTCCCAATTACCAAGAGGTGAGGGACCTTCATGAATATGCAAGGCACGTCCTCAATATTCCCAACTACCAGGAGGTGAGAGACCTTCACGAATATCTCAGGTACGTCCTTGATATTCCTAATTACCAGGAGGTGAGAGACCTTCACGAATATCTCAGGTACGCCCTCGATATTCCCAATTACCAAGAGGTGAGAGACCTTCACGAATATCTCAGGTACGCCCTCGGTATTCCCATTTACCAGGAGGTGAGAGACCTTCATGAATATCTGAGGTACGTCTTCGATATTCCTAATTACCAAGAGGTGAGGGACCTTCATGAATATGCAAGGCACGTCCTCAATATTCCCAACTACCATGAGGTGAGAGACCTTCACGAATATCTTAGATACGTCCTCAATATTCCCAATTACCAGGAGGTGAGAGACCTTCACGAATATCTCAGGTACGCCCTCGATATTCCCGATTACCAGGAGGTGAGAGACCTTCAAGAATATCTCAGGTACTCCCTCGGTATTCCCATTTACCAGGAGGTGAGAGACCTTCATGAATATGCGAGGCACGTCCTCAATATTTCCAATTACCAGGAGGTGAGAGACCTTCACGAATATATGAGGCACGTCCTCGATATTCCAACTACTAGGAGGTGAGAGACCTTCACGAATATGCGGGATCCATCCTCAATATTCCCACTACCGAGAAGGTGAGACCTTCACGAATAGAGATCCATCCTCAATATTCACGAATGAGAGATCACGAATATCCCAGGTATGCCATCGATATTTCCCAATTGCCAGGAGGTGGGACACCTTCACAAATATCCCAGGTATGTTCTCCGTATTTGCAATTATCAAGTACCTCTTCGATACTTGTGAATGTCTAAGTATCCCTCAAGAATTTATACTTGTAATTATCCAAGTACTCTTTCAACACCTGCAAGCAATCAGCTACACCCTCAATACCTGCGAATGCTAGGTATCCTTCAAGAGTTTGTACTTGTGATCATTCAAGTACTCTTTCAATACCCGCAAGCAATCAGGTATTCCTTTAATGCCTGCGAACATCCAAGTATCCTCCAAGAGTTTATGCTTATGATCAATCAAATGCCCCTTTTGACGCTTGTAAAAGCCTAAATATCCTTCAGGTTAGTGCTTGTGAATATCCAGGTGCTCTTTGATATGCTTGTGAATGTCCACGTATCTTCCAGAATTGATGCCCTGAGAAAGGTCGGCGCATCCTCCCGAGAAAGGTCGGGTTCCAACTGGTGTCTTTAACAGAAGTCAGACGCCCCACAAATCGATGCCCTGAGAAAGGTCGATGCATCCTCCCGAGAAAGGTCGGGTTCCAACCAGTGTCTTTGACAGAAGTCAGACACCCCAACAAAATAGATGCTCTGAGAAAGGTCGACGCATCTCCCGAGAAAGGTCGAGTACCAACTGGTGTCCTCGATACAAATCAGGCACCCACAAATGAGATGCTCTAAGAAAGGTCGGTGCATCTCCCGTCAAGGCGACCAAAGAAAGGTTCGGGTTCTAGACAAATCATGGATTGTTTTAACAGGCGACCGAAGAATGGTTCGGGTCATGGAGAAGCAATTTCCCGTCACAGTGACCGAAGAATGGTTCGGGTCCTGGAGAAGCAATTTCCCGTCACGGTGACCGAAGAATGGTTCGGGTCCGAGACAAACCACTGATTACTCCAACAGGCGACCGAAGAATGGTTCGGGTCCTAGAGGAGCAATCTCCCGTCAAGGCGACCGAAGAAAGGTTCGAGTCCTAGACAAACTATTGATTGTTTTAATAGGCGACCAAAGAATGGTTCGAGTCCTGGAGGAGCAGTCTCCCATCAAGGCGACCGAAGAAAGGTTCGAGTCCTAGACAAACCATCAATTGTTTTAACAGGCGACCGAAGAATGGTTCGGATCCTGGAGAAGCAATTTCCCGTCACGGCGACCAAAGAATGGTTCGGGTCCGAGACAAACCACTGATTACTCCAACAGGAGACTGAAGAATGGTTCGGGTTCTGGTGGAGCAATCTCCCGTCAAGGCGACCGAAGAAAGGTTCGGGTCCTAGACAAATCACTGATTACTCCAACAGGTGACCGAAGAATGGTTTGAGTCCTGGAAGAGCAGTCTCTCGTCAAGGCGACCGAAGAAAGGTTCGGGTCCTAGACAAATCACTTATTGCTCTAACAGGCGACCGAAGAAAGGTTCGGGTCCTAGACAAATCATTGATTGTTTTAACAGGCGACCGAAGAATGGTTTGAGCCCTGGAAAAGCAACCTCCTCATATCACCAGGTAAGATGACGCCTTGATACTTGCCAAAACTCAGGGTTCACACCCTATCTCAGTCACTCCCGGTAAGTAACAAAGGTATCATCTTATATGTCTTAGTATATGTAATGTTATATTGCTCTTTTTACATAGGATAATAAGTCATAAATAAAATATAATCTGCTACGCATATATGGACAAAATTTAGGCATCAGTCTATCTTTGAATGCAACCTCTGCGAGCTAACCTTCAAGGAGGGGCAGCTGTTGACACCTAAAATTTCATTTTTATTAATTAGGTTTTACTTTCGTTTTTTATTTTATCTTTTCTCGAATGATAAAAAAAAAAAAACGGAAAAGAAACGAAAAAAGAGAAGCAGCCCTCAAATGGGCCCTCACGGCCCATTTCCCCTTTTAGCCCGGCCCTACCAGTTGTCTCCTTCCTCGTGCCTCTGCAGCACACACACAGAGGACGCGATGTCGAAGAGGTAGGCGGACGGCGACCTACGTGGGAGGGGCAGTTGGCGTCGGATGGGACGCTGGTTCGGCCGGCGGAGACCGCTTAGCGCACAGGGACCGGCATTCGAAGCTCCGTCGATCGGCTGCCCCCTCGCCTATAAATAGGCCCCCGTTTCCGACGACGAAGGGGACATCGAGAGCGATCGAAGGCTGCAAAGCTTCAAGCTTCCTGCTGAGAGACTTCAGAAAGGGAGCCGAGGTCAAGCAAGCCCAGATCCAAAGGCTCGCGGTCGGAGAAGGAGAGGTTCTGCCAGAGAGAGAGAGAGAGGAAAGCGGATTGAGGTCGCAGATCTCGGACGACCCACTGAGAGACTTCAGGGGGTCCGAGGGCTAGTGGCCGAAAATCTGAGGCGTGACTAGAGTGAGAGAGAAGAGGGTCGGGTTGAGAAGCGAAGAAGGTGAGATCTAAGCGGAAGGAGCTAAGCGAGAGAAGAATCAGAGAAGAGAGGGTCGAGATCTAGGCACGGATCTGGAAATCCGCTGCGTTAGGTCGCCCCAAGCCAAGCCAAGCCGCAACCATCCCCGACGTCGCAGCACCAGATCTCTGCCAAAGTCGAGAGACCACCGTCGCTACCCTGTCACCCCCACCGTTTGTCGCCTCGTCGAGCCGTTGCTGCGAATAGGTAATAGTAGCCGCCACCTGTCGCTCCTTCGCCGTCGCACCCACCTCTCTCGAACCCCATCTACCACCGAATCTTAGTCTCAGCAGGTTGGAGCCTCCCCCGCGTATTCTGTTGCTGGGCCGTAGGTCCTGTCGTCGATCAAGTCAAGCGGCTGGCTGCAGGCTGCTATGTCGCCGTCGTCGAACGCGGTGCCGCCGCTCAGTGCCCCCCCAATCCCTCCGATCAGCGCCGCAGGTAGACGAAAGGGGAGAGGGTCGCGAAACCGGGTTGAGCCCGGGTCGGGCGCGTGACGGCGCCCTAGGGTTTCATCAAGCGGGTTGCGGATAAGAAGTCCGATCGGTTCGCGGGCTTGTCCGACCCGGTCCTTTGCTTTTGGGCTAGGGTTTGGATTTAATGAGCTTATTTTGGGTTTGGGCATTGTCTTTTTTCAAAAAAAAAAAAAAAAGATGAAAATCCAAGTCGGGCCTGCAACGCGAGCCCGTCAACGTCTTGGTCGCCGGCCGGGTTGGACCCAACCCGCAAATCGGCCGGGTCGGTTTTTATTTTGTTATTTTAATATAAAATAATATTCTAAAAAATAAACATTTTATTTTCAAAAAAAATGTTTTATTTCGAAAAAAAAAAATGTTTTATTTTTCGAAAAATAAAAAAAAATCAAAAATATTTCATATTTTCCAAAAAAAATGCCAAAAATCCAAAAAAGCTAAAAATTCATTAAAAAGCCAAAAAAGACTTGTATTTTTCAAAAAATACAGAAAAAGGTCCAAAAAAATCCCTTTCATGTAAAAAAAAAAATAGAAAAAGACCCAAAAAATATTTTTCATCCAAAATTTGTAGAAAATCCCTCAAACATCCAAAAAGCCTCAAGGTTTAAACAAGATTAGGTACCGAAAGGGCATTAGTGATTAACTAGTGTAATCAAACCCCAAATCCTAATTTCTCTGGTTGCGCAAGAGTGAGTATTTATCCCGATACTTCACTTGGGTTTCTAATCAACCCACCCCAAATCGATTAGTGACGACTCCATTGTAAAAAAATTGATTTACAAATTAAAAAAAACCTCATACTATTAAAGTCGTGAATTGGTAGACTTGGGAGAGTCCAGGCATAATTAATTTCAGCCAAGCCATTAGCCTCCTTAGGTGCTCGTACATGATTGCGCGCGCCGAAAAAAAAAAAAAAAAAAAGGTCGCGACAGTGCGATAAATTGCAGTGATCCTCTCAAGTTCTCAAGTTGGAGGTGGGAATCTGAGACTTTTTATGGATGGTGGGCTTGGCTTTTTAGTGATAATGTTCGATAGATTGTCAGGATCATTGAAATGAAAATTTGCGACTTCAAATTAAATGATTTTCCCAGTTGAGATACTATATCATATACCTCATAATATAATATCCACCATTCTAGAGATGATAGTCTTATAAGCCGCTTAATCAGGTGAAAAAGGTTGTGTGCATGATAGGGAATCCAGATTGGGAGCTTTTATGTCAGTCAAGCTATCATTAATGACTTCTCCAACTAATCTATTTTCTACCTATATGTGATAGATATATAATAATGCTCACCGGAACTGCTATATATCTATATTGCTCACTAAAGCTGTGCGATACTTATAATGCTCACAAAAGTTGTGCGATATACCATTTTTACAATATCAGATAAAAATAATCGTGTGTGGGTACACCATTTAATATAATATTTTCCTTTTTTGAAAATCCCACCATTTAATATAGTCCATAAAGGTATTTTTTGGTGTTATAAACCAACTCCCGGTGGTTCCTGATTAAATACTTAAATTACTCAATTTCGGGATAAATTCCCAAAATTACAATTCTAACTCAAATAACACAAATTACCATTCAATTAAATAAACCAAGCACACCATTGCAATCAGTACTAAATTCCAATCACCGATTATCCTAGTATAAACCCTGGAAAATAATAAATAATTAAATAAATACCGAAATTAATTAAATAAATACATTTAAATGCCATAAATGCAAACTTAGGCCGAAAAAGCCTAATTTAATACCGAAACGGGCCCAGAAAAATTCCAAACTTATCTAGATAAATAATACAACCTATATACTTGTTAATTAAGCTGGTTTAACCACCTAACATGCAATAACGAGTAATTAAATTGCTAATACATTCTAACTAACCACCTAAACCATACATAACCTAAACTAATAAATCCTTAAGCATAATTAACTCCCTAAGCAGAAATTAGTGAGTAAACTCACTGGTTTCGAGATCTGATGAGTCCACGACGACGGCAAAGTGGAGACAGGCGACAAACTCCAGAGCGGCGGCACACTACATGGCTCGGAAGCGGTCCAAAGTGGGCCCCAAAGCCCACGGTTTAGGAACTTGTGGTTTAGAACCTGACTCAATAAATTGACTTGTATATATTTGCACTATGATTTGCAATGTATATAAGTGTGGTTGTTTTCAGAGTTAAAAATTGAAATCCTACTTTCCTATCCCATTGCTTTATTGTCTGTGGATTCTTATCTGCTTCCGCATGCATATTAAAATGAAAGGGTTAGCGATGCGTCATGGAACATCGCTAATAATCGACCAAGATGAGGGACGGGTGCGTGCCCGAGGATCGGGGCGTGACAACTACTCATAGCTGGAGAGGGCCTGTGATGCCTTCGTCTGTGATCAGCGACCTTCACCAATTCTTAATCCATAATACAAATATATAAATATACATATGTGACATCCCAAATTTTCACTTTTTTTTCCATTGAATAAATCGAGCATTTCATCGATGCGCCTATAGGACTGTTCTCAGAGCTGATCACTCTCGAGATAACTAGCCTATATGGGGAAGCCATTAAAGAATTTTAAAGGAATAGACTTGAGAATTCGACCAGGAATCGACTTCTTGACCGTGCTCATCTTTAGAGGCCATCACGGCATAGTATAAAATCGATTTGAAATTAGAAATAGATCGATTCTACTCAGATGTATGGCTAATCGTGGGTGACACCACTGAATTGAAAAATTCTCGTTGGCCAGCACTAGACTAATTTATGTATCATTTTGGTACGTTATGTCCATATTTGAATTCTCAATATTTTCATGACAACCGAGGGTTACCAATGTGTCGAGTGGGTTTATTGTGGATCAAAGAAAATCGACCACGAGTCAATTGCACTATAAATTTCTAAAAATTATCTAGTAACCTAAGTTACGCTGAAAAAGCGCTAGATCGAAATTAATCGCGAATTTGAATCCGATTTTAGAAATTGAAAGTTCTATCATGTCATGATTAATTCTAGAAGCGTCGACTCAGTCTCAAATTTTTTTATGCAACCCGAGACTTTTTTGGAAAAATGTCGTCCTAAGGTCGTTTTTGTTCAGAAAAAGGCAGAGATCGTTTTTTATCGCAAAATTGGGAAGCAAGTGGGTTATATTAGTGAGGAAAAATATTGATTTGATCGAGGACTTGACAACAAGATTTATTGAGGTTGAATTGAATTGATTTGAGAACTAATAAGTGTCCAATTGGTGACGAATGTATGCAATTTCATAACCCCCCATCCACCACCACATTTAGACCATCTTAAGCTTCTAGATGAGGGCCTTGTTGGCTAAAGGAGGGCTAAGGGACTAGCTTGGCTGAGGATGAGTCAAAGGGGGACAAGCTTGTAGAAAAAACAAGCCAAAGTGGCCCACTCTAATCTCTCTCTCTTTCCTCTTTCCCCCTTGCCATGCGACCACCTCTCCCTCCTTGCCTTGTTCGACGCCCTCAACTAGGAGGACAGAAGCAACCGTAGACCCCACAAGCCACCGGAAGCAACCGCGCCACCGCACACCCATCGAAGTAGCCAACTTGTCGTCGTGCGTCCGCCCGCCCGTGCTACCTATCCGTGTGTCCTAGCTCGTCGTTCGCCTTTGTCCGTGCGTTTAGGAGCTATCATGACCAACTCAGGCCGCTATGAGCCCTGTCCGACCACCGTGAGTCTGTGTTGTTAGCCGCTTGGCCTTGCCGTTGCCTTCACCTGTCTTATCTTGTTCAACATTTGTTCTCTTTGTTTCATCAACAAACAGAGGCTAAGGAAGTGGGTATTCCAGCAGCCTCAAGGCCCATTTTGAGGTGGTTCCGGGCCTCGAAGGTTTGGCTTGCTTTGGAGAAAGTTGGTCTCCGTGACGTTCCCATCATTTTGCACCGACCCGCTCGTTGAACAAGTGAGTTTAACTCATTAATCCTCACTTAGTAGGCTAATAATGCTTATGGGTTGATGTTGACACCTAATTTAGATTCATTTTTTAGAAAATAAAAGATTTGAGGGAAATTTTGAAAATAAATTTTGAATTCAAAATAATTCAACAGCCGGATTTTGGAGCCATTTCTTTGTTGGAGAAGTTGAGCGAAAATCTCCACCGGCGAAACAAACTCGAATTTTCGCTTTATAAATATAGGGGTTCTTCTTCACCTTTCGGGGGGAAAAAAGTTCAAAAAAAAATCAAAGCAAAAATTCTGTCGTTTAGGGAGGCTTCTCTTCATTGTTCGTCCAAGAAAAAATAGCAAACTGCAGAAAAGAGAGGCAAATAGAGAGAGATAGAGAGGTGACGTGAAGCAGAGAGAAAGGTGAGAAGGGTCAGAGAGTTCGTAAGGAAAGAGAGAGGTGAGAGAGAGTGTCAGGTGAGAGAAAAAGTAAAAAAGAAGAGGAAAAAGCAAAAAGCAGAGGAGTGAAGAGGAAAAGTCAAATAGCAAAAAAGAAGCTTTTGCTTCTGCAAAAGTAACAGAGAAGACAGAGACGTGCGGGCGGAAAAAAAGGAGAAATCCTGTTCATCTTCTTCCCTTTCGGCTTCGCAGTCACTCCACTTCACAGCCGTTCGAGTTTCTGGTGCACCGGTCGCTGCGCGGTGTCGTCCGTGATTTCGCCTTGCTGCCTCGTCTCTTTGTGCTCTTTCCGAAGTGCTGCTCGAACCGTCAGCCAGTGACCCGCGAGCCTGGTGCCGCCTGAGTCGAGTCGAGCCTCCTTAGCCCGACACCGCCACTCCACTCGCCACTGTTCCACCGCAAGCACCATCGCCGCGACGACCCGACGCTGCGCCTTCCTCGCCGACGCTCCCTGCAACCCACCGATCGCTGCCAGAGCTGTAGCCCGCAGCATCCGTGACCGCTCCTCCTCCGACGCCTCTGCCCCGACACCTGCAGCGCCACCGATCCGCTGCAGCCCGACACCGGAGCACCAGCAGCGCCTTCGCCCAAGCCCGCCTAGCTCCGCCAGCTGCCGCACCCCTTCCGAGTGACGCCAACTGCTGCTTCCCCTGTCAGCCCAGGAGCCGCGAAGCGCAGACCATCGCTGCACACTACCACGCAGCAACTGAGCCGAAGCCCTCCACTCCGGCGCCTCCGTCTCACCGCCGTTTGCCCGTAGCAGCTGCCGAAACCCACTTTGCCGGTGACCTCTACCCGTGACGACTGACGCCTCGCTCCTTGGCGACTCGCGACCCAACGGCATCCGAAGCCCGCCGCTCCGACCTCGCGCCACCACACCGCCTCCGACGCCACTGTCCTCTCTTGAGCTTTAGGTGGTTTATTTATTTTTTTATTTGTTTATATTCTAAGTCTTGTTATCATTATCTAAGTTAGATCATGGTATATTAATGTTAATCACTTGTATTGTTTAGACATTATCCTTAAGGCTTTATCCAAGATTTTTGTAATAATTAGTTTGATCCGAGAGACATCGGATCATTCTTTTAATTACATTAATTTTGGGCTTTTTGGTGAAATGTTAATTGTTAAATCATAATAATTATTTGATTTGGTCCGTAAGACTTCGGACTAGATTATTTAATTATTTTGAGTTGTTGTGATGATTAAGGTTAAAATAATTGTTAATTTAACTTGTGAGACGACAGGTTATTTTTTTCAATTATTTTGATCCTTTATTTAGTGGCTATATTAATTGTTTAGATTTAACCCTAATTTAATAATTATTCAACCTAAAAAAAAATTAAAAAAACTAAAAAAAAAAAAATCAAAATATTTAAAAATTGCATAAGCATATAGGACATTAGGGTTTAATATAATAGACACGTAGTTTAATTAATCAAATTTTTAGGATTATATTTCTAGGATTGCATTTTTAGATAATATTTTTAGGACTGCATTTTTAGATATTTTAAAAGAAATAAGTTAGGATTAGACTTAAATAGCCTTTTTTAGAGTCTTAGATATAATTGGCACATTTTCATATTCTCATTTTTTTAAAAAATTAAAAAAAAATAGTTTTCTAAAACGGAATAGAGTTTAAGTCAAATTAATCCCAAAAAAAAATGGATTAGAAAATTACTTTAGATAGCTTGAGTAGGGTTTTTATTAGTTTTGAATTTCAATAAAAAAATACAAAATACAAAAATTTAGGTGCATGTTAATTAGTTGCATAATATGATCATTTAATTAGAATTTATTAGTAAAGTTAGGTCATAAGGTGCATAATAACTAGTTCGCATAATAGACCCATTTAATTAGAATTTCCACATTAATAAGATTAAGTCATTTAGTGTTAAAATGCATTTTATAAAAGAATTCTAATTTTTAAGAAAATCCAAAAAAATGAGTACTTACTTTATGTGATGCAATTTATTTACTTGAATATTTTAAATAATGGGTGAGCACTCGTGTGGTCACCACATTTGCATGATAGTAACTTAGGTTAAAATAAATCAGCTGCTTGCAAAAACATTTTAAAAAATTAAAAAGAAATGGTACCGAAAGGGCATTAGAAAATTCTAGTGTAACCAAGTCCCCGTACCCATAGTCTTTGGTTCGTAGGAGTAAAATAAATCTCCCTTTATTTTACTTAGGTGTCTAATCGACCTACCATAAACCGATTAGTGGCGACTCCTAATTAATAACATCTTGCATGTTAAATTTTGAATCTTAAGTCGCGAATTGGTATGGGCTTGGGAGAGCCTGAGCTAAGTCTAAAAGCTTAGTAGTCCATTAACCTAGTTTTAGGTGATGAACCCAAAAAAAATTAGGTCGCGACAGCTTAGCGACTCCGCTGGGGACTTGTATTAAAACACTTAGTGGACTTAGGCCAATTTTCTTTTTTTTTTTTTTAAAAAAAAAATGTTTTTGTTTGGCAGCAAGGATCCTAGATACGTCCCTAACATTCCTAAGGTGTTAAATGTTCTTGCAGATGGGAGGTATAAAGGGAGTAGTCTTTGTTAACCCCTGTCTTGCAGGTTGGAGTAAGGATGAATGATTGAATTAAAATTATAGAAGTATTGTTTGTATTTAAACTGTTGTGCATGTTTTATTGATTTTAGCACTACACTATTGCACACACAACCTGCTGCTGGACTTGGGCTGTGATAGGATTCCTAAGATGGTGTTGAGAATGATACTTCCTTTAAAGCGAGACTGCTATATAAAGGTTGACCTTCTCTTCCCCGAAAGTTCTTCATGGTGTCGAATGTGCTTGTCCATATCCGCGAGACTACGTGATTATTGGATATTCCATTCGACTGAGCCGGAGTTAGGGGGACCTGACACGTTAATGCGAGACTGCAACGGTCAGATCATCCTCTTAGCTCCACTTTGTTAAGCCGTTTAGATAGAAATCGAGCCTCACTTTTCATGTGTGTGTGATTGTCATCTATTTCCAGTGAAAGTAAGTTGTTTAAATTATTTGCAATTTATTTACTTCATCGTAATTTTTTTCGGTCCATGACAATTAGGTTTTGTCGTCAGTCTTATTTTATATGCAATGGGGAAAACCGACGTACAATTCATTTCCACTCCCAAAAAAGAGCTCAAGAGGTGGTTGGATCAATTAGATTAAGATGGTCAGAGATATGTGAAAGCCAGGATCGCCCGACTTCTCCCGTTGTTAGAAATCAACATCCATTCTAGTGTTATACAGGCGTTGCCTCACTTCTGGTGTCCACAGACTTCCACCTTTGTGTTTGGTGAGTTCGAATTGACTCCAACGCTCGAAGAATATAGTATTGCCATTGGAATGCCCCCTGGACAAGGAACTTGTTAGGCCGCCTATCGTATAGATTCTATCTCTGAATTATCTCAATTTTTAAAAATCGAAGCCAAAAGAGTAAGGAAAGTCGTCAAAGCTAACTGTTTTGCATGTCCATTTTCATTCTTAGAAAAATGTTTTGCAGACCAACCAATGATTTCAAAAGCCAGGATTTTCATGTTAGCATTTTTTGGGCTAATCGTTTTTCCTTATCAAAAAAATGCCATTAATCCTGCAATTTCATGGGTGGTTAATCGAGTTTGTGACGGGCTAAATTATGTGAATATGATTTTAGCTGAAACATTTTTGTCATTAACCCGTTTCAAACAAAATGAGGAAAGGACAATGCGTGCCCTCCCGAACTTTTGCAAATATGGTTTTTCTCCCACATAAGAGGGTTTGGGCATCTTATAAAACAATTCAGGATAGACGATTCTCGACATCCCATACAAAAATTTGCGGTTCTAGAACGTTTTTCCCCACATAAACAATATGCCCGTTGGATTAATTTTTTGAAAAAACCTAATCCTAAGGCATTCTTATGGCATACTAAATGGCTCCACATTGAGGAAGCTCGCTTTTCGCACAAACATGATGGACCAATCCCGCTTTGGGCCTTTCCGGTGCTACTTCCTATTATCCACATAGAGTGGCCCGTCAATACAAAGCTCTTCAAGAAATTCCTCCACCTCTCAGGACAGATTTGTTCCAAGTTCGTTTCATTCGAAAGGATTATGACTACTTCAATGAGATCCAGGAGATCATTATTACATGGAGCGAATATTATCCAGAGAAGATTTTGGTGCCCATGAGGCGAAGGGTGAGGAGGAGATTCACCATGCATCGGCGTTCTACATCCAACAACACCGGATTCCTGCTGCCTTGCATCCAGTAGTCCCTGATGTGACCGAGAAGCCCACCCAACGAGCACAAATTGAGCATCTTAAGCGGAAAGTGGAAATGCTCGAAGCTGAAAATAACAAGTTTCGCAAGGCGTTGGGTTCCCGAAAGCATATAAAATGAGATATTTTGTTCAATGTCTAGGGACTTTTATTTGAGTTCAGTGTTTTCAGTTTTTAGTTTGATGTTTAGGGACTTGAATTTCAATTCTTAGTTTAATGTTAGGAAGTTTGGTTCAATGTTTAAAATAAATCTTGAATAAAATCAAGCGATTAGATCATTGTCATGGACCAATCTCATTTATTATAATACTCACTGTATTTTTTTTTCTTAGGTAACAACACGGCTCATCCAAGATCACCAATCCGTACTCGTTCTAAGGCAACAATGGCTGATAACACCGAACAAGTGCGTGTTGCCGAACAAGCTCGCATCGCTGCCCTCGAAACGGAAATGAAGCAAGTCCTGAATGTCCTTGAGCAGCTTTCTAAGCAAATTGATTCTCTTCAAGCCAACACTGCTCCACCAGCTCCGCAAGTTGAAGTGGTGTTACCACAACATGCTCCTGTGGCTGACCCGAAAGATAAAGGCAAGAATACGTTTGCAATTGGGACATCAACCTATGATGGTGCTTCCAAGGAGAAAATTACTGACGTGCCTCAAATTGTTGTTGATGAGGAGGTACAAGTGATACACTCGGCTGTACCGAAGACAGAACAAGAAAAACGCATGGCAAAGATCGAGGAGAAACTCAAGCAGCTGCAGGGTTCGTTTATCCAAGGCCCAACTGATCTGTCCCATTATGCAAAGATCAAGATGCCAAAGAAGTTCAAAATGCCAGACTTTGAAAAGTATGATGGCACCTCTTGCCCAAAGATCCATCTGCAGACTTATGTGGTCAGGATGACCCAATATGTTGATAACATCCCCTTGATGATTCAACAATTTCAAGCAAGCTTGACAGGACCAGCGTTGCAATGGTACATCATGAAGAAGATTAATCTGCTGGAGACTTGGGAGGATTTGACAGATGCCTTCTTCAAGCAATATAAGTATAATATTGATGTCACTCCATCTCGAGAAGATTTACTTCGCACTGAGAAGAAGAGGACGGAATCTTTCAAGGCATATGTCACGAGATGGAGGACTGTAGCCACTCAGATAACTCCAGAGCCAATCGAAAAAGAGTTGATGGATTTGTTCATGAAGACACTCCCACCTGAGTATCGAAATCGAATGCTGGGATCGACTGCCGAGTCATTCAATCAACTGATCCCTGTTGGCGAGCGAATTGAAGTAGCATTGCGTGATGGATGGGCGTCTAATCAAACCAACTCATATGGGAGAGTTTCAACCAAGAAGGATAAAGAACCTGTAGTGGAGGTTAATGCAACTTATGTTCAACCACCTCGCCCTACCCCGAACACCCATCAAGGAGGAGCAAGACCATTCTTTGGGCAGCAGAAAAACTTTGCCAAGCGTCAATTTACGCCACTTCCTAAGCCCTTGTCCAAGATCTTGCCGACCCTTCAGAAGAAAGGATTACTTGCTAAGGAACCCAAGCGATCTAATCCCGAGCGTTTCCCCAACTATGATCCGTCCAAGACATGTGCTTATCATATGGGGGAGGTAGGGCATTCTGTTGATGATTGCTATACGCTGCAACACAAAATCCAAAATCTTTTGGATGCCAAGGTGGTCTCATTCCGCGATGCACAGCCGAACATCCAGAATAACCCACTCCCTGACCACCCAGAAGTTGTGAATGCCATTTTCAGTTTAGATGCTGAGCCCACCATGTTTCAGATGATGCATAAGGAAGCAGAAGTGATGGACACCCTGGGGCAACCAAGTGGCAAATTCGATTACCATGTAAAGTATTCAGCTCCTTCCAGCTTCTACTTCAACCCACGGGATATCATCCCAGATGGATGGGGTGGCATAGATGATCCTGCACCTCCAAAGATTGAGAGCTCAGATGACACACTTGAAGGAATGACTGAATTGTTCATCGATGAAGCTCGAGAGTAGGAGAATTTTAATTTTTTTTGACACTCCTCTGCGCAGAGTCTTTATTGCTTTCCATATTTGCATTTTCAATTCTAGGATTTCCCTCATTTCAATAATGTAATTTGCTTTTCATCCAATAAAATGCATGGAGATTTTCATGTTTTAAGGGCATGTTGAAGTATACCAAACTAGCCCTGTGATGAAATCCTACCCAAAAGAAAACGGCAAGGAGCTAATTCTGAAGGCTGGGCTTCTTCATGTTCCCTTGAAAATCTTTTCAAAATAAAATAATTTTCCAGCATGCATCTAATTTACCATGTTTGTTTCTTTTAATTATTTGCTTTATGTTTCAGGTGCAGCTCTGCGCACATTTAAGGAACCTCTATAAGCTCCCTTTGCAAAGAGGGGCAAGACATAGACACTTAACAGCTTTGACTTTATGATTTGATGTGCAAGAATAGAGCATAGCCTTTTTGTCATTATAGAATGCTTTCACATGATATTATGCAATTTGTCAATTCCACTTGAAATTTATCAAAATGGATAATTCAGTGAAGGATGTTGAGTTACTTGAACATGCTAAATGATGCTAAATGAGATGTGAAAGGCAAGCCTTATCCCATATACAGTCCCTTGTTTACACATTGTGAGGTGAGTATGGAAACGTTTTGTGTTTCAAGGTGAAGAGTTTTCTTGCAAGAAGTACGGCAGCTGAAATGACGAGAGGCAATTCATTTGTTTGTCCCAAAACACTACAGATAAACCCATTGCTTAACCCTCCGTTGAGCCAAAATACTTGAAGAATTTCTTTCATACTACTCCTGTCAAGAACCACCTCACATCGGGGCAAATGGAGGTAAGTTGACATTGAAGGAGAGTGAAATGGATAGAAATTTCTTGCTCTCACTTGCATCAATCTTCAAGTCATGCTATTACATTGAATTCATGTGGTAATTTAAATGCCTTAGGATGATGAAGAGCATTTCTTTCACTACCCTACACACTTATACCATTTGCATAGCCCACTTGAGCCTACAATTTCATTTATTTTAAACCCAATTGGTGATCACACCCCACACTGGGGCAAGATGAAAGGCAATCATTCGAATAGCATGGTCTAAAATGTTGATGAAAGAAGACTGTGTGAGTCCAAAGAAAGTAAATGAAAAAAAATAAGGGGCAAGAAAAAGCAGTGTGCCTGGTAAAAGCAAGGCCAATGCCCGTGAAAAGAAGAGAGAAATGACTGATGAATTGGGGGCATGAAAAAAGAGTGGTGTGCCTAATCAATGCCCATCATCAAAGAAAATGATTTTAAAAGAAAAAATGTTGAGAAAAGATCTCTAGTTGAATAATTATTGGCATCAGTGATAAACTCTTGAGTCGATAAAGAAATTTGTCAAGAAGACGATCCGTGGCGAAGAAAACTGGTGGTAATGTCAAGATGATCACCAACTCTCACCCTTTACACACATTTTGAGCCTAACGATCTTTTCGTTTCTCAACCCATAAACTCAGCCTATGTTACGTCCCTTACAAAGTCTCTTCAGATTAGGGCATTTGAATTAACATAGGAATTCATATGTTTTAAGCATTACTCGAAGAAGTGCGAGCAAGATTATTTCTTTCTCATTTTGCAGGGTTCTTGACTTGTAAACCCGGAGATGATTACAGAATTGTTCTTTCAATAGCCTCGACTCAAAGAGTCTCTTTTGCTAAGCTATTGACCAAACCCACATTACAATCCTTGTCAAAGACCTCTCAGATTGGTATGGTCATACTGCTTGCAAGCAAATTCAAACTCTTGTCGACAAGATGATGGTAAGATTGAGTGATATATTCCCGCATCAATGGTCGGGACAAATAACCCCTTCCAAATGAGAGCGAGTGAAAAAGCCTTTTTCACACCAAAAGTGTCTCGTTTAGCATGTTCAAGAAATTCACAGCTTAATGAAAATTGTCTTAATGGTAATTTTTACAGTGGAAGTTTGAAAAAAGAAAAATAAAAAAGCCATCATGTATGGTCCTTCATTGAATTTAAAAAAAAAATGAATGAATTTTTTCTCAAAGACCAAAGGATTTGTCTTTGAAACCCTGAGTTTGTTTAGTCATCTTGGTGCTTGATGAGAATTCCAAGTACCCATTTAGTAAAATATTTTCAAATGTCTAGTGTGAACCCTAGATATTTGAACCCTTAAACGCTTGATGTGATACCAAGTGTTTGTCCTTCTAAAACTTCTGATGTGATTTCCAGATGTTTAGTAAATGTTTTCAAATATCCAGCATGAATTCCAGAATTTGAACCTTTAAATGCTTGATGTGACTTCCAAGTATTTGTCTTTTGAGCGTCGATGTGATTTCCAGATGTTTAGAATTTTTAAGTACTTGATGCAATTTCCAGGTGCTTGGGATTTGATGAGAGTCCCAAATCCCCCAAAGATTTTTCTCCAGATTCAATCTGATTAAGGCGACCGAAGAATGGTTCGGGTCCTGGTCGGATGATTTTTGTTGCAAGGCTGGGCGACCGAAGAATGGTTCGGGTCCTAGCCAAGCAAAACCTCAGTCTAGGCAACCGTAAAATGGTACGGGTCCTAGTCAACATTTATTGCTCTAACAGGCGACCGTAGAATGGTACGGGTCCTGGAAAAGCAATTTCCCCATTTAGGCGACCGTAGAATGGTACGGGTCCTGAAAAATCAAATTTTCGTCAAGGCGACCGTAGAATGGTACGGGTCCTCGACAACACTTATTCCCTATTTAGGTGACCGTAGAATGGTACGGGTCCTAGAAAGTGAATCCCGTTTAGGCGACCGTAGAATGGTACGGGTCCTAGACAAAACCTATTTCCATATTCAGGCGACCGTAGAATGGTACGGGTCCTGGAAGGTAAATCCCCGTTTAGGCGACCGTAGAATGGTACGGGTCCTAGACACAACCAAACACTGTCGTACTGGGCGACCGTAGCAGTCTCTTTGTAAAGTTATGTTACTATTTTAGGTACGGGTCCTGGACATGTAACACCGACTGCCTAGAACTACTCTATCCTTCTTGAAGGTAGGTTATTCCAGGTGCTGGGGATCTAATGAGAGTTTCAGATTTCTAAAGACTTTGAGCCTTTCAATTATCTGAAGAGATTTCCAGATGTTTGTCAAGTCTCATAGGAGTCATTTCACACCTAATAATACTTTTATGAATCTCCAGATAAGTATCACAAGTGCGTGTTCTTCTTTGCATTTGCATTGAGTATGGACACATTGAAATATATGTTCTTGACCAAATCATTGCATTTACATGACATTCTTTATTGCATGACCTTGCATTTATTTGAGTCCATTTCTTAAAAAAAAAAAAAAATCATCATTACAATTAACATATGCATTTCATATTCATTTTGCATTCATTCTGCATAGTCTAAATTTAGGTGTCATTTATCTTTGAAGAAAACCTCTACGAGCTTCCCTTCAAAGAGGGGCAGCTGTTGACACCTAATTTAGATTCAATTTTTAGAAAATAAAAGATTAGAGGGAAATTTTGAAAAGAAATTTTGAATTCAAAATAATTCAACAGCCGGATTTTGGAGCCATTTCTTTGTTGGAGAAGTTGAGCGAAAATCTCCACCGGCGAGAGGTTGAGCAAAAATCTCCGCCGGCGAAACAAACTCGAATTTTCGCTTTATAAATAGAGGGGTTCTTCTTCACCTTTCGGGAAAAAGTTCAAAAAAACTCAAAGCAAAAATTCTATCGGAGGCTTCTCTTCATTGTTCGTCAAGAAAAAATAGCAAACTGCAGAAAAAGAGAGGCAAATAGAAGAGATAGAAAAAGAGAGAAAGGTGAGAAGGGTCGAGAGTTCGTAAGGAAAGAGAGAGGTGAGAGAGAGTGTCGGGTGAGAGAAAAAGTAAAAAAGAAGAGGAAAAAGCAAAAAGCAAGGAGTGAAGAGGAAAAGTCAAATAGCAAAAAGAAGCTTTTGATTGAAGACAGAGACGTGCGGGCGGAAAAAAAGGAGAAATCATGTTCATCTTCTTCCCTTTCGGCTGATCACTCCACCAATCGTTCGAGTTTCGGTGCACCGGCCGCGCGCGGTGTCGTCCGTGATTTCGCCTTGCCGCCTCGTCTCTTTGTGCTCTTTCCGAAGTGCCGCTCGAACCGTCGAGCCCGGTGACCCGCGAGCCCGGGTGCCGCCGAGTCGAGTCGAGCCTCCTTAGCCCGACACCGCCACTCCACTCGCCACCGTTCCACCGCAAGCACCATCGCCGCGACGACCCGACGCCGCGCCTTCCTCGCCGACGCTCCCGCGCAACCCACCGATCGTTGCCGGAGCCGTAGCCCGCAGCATCCGTGACCGCTCCTCCTCCGACGCCTCGTCCCGACACCGCAGCGCACCGATCCGCTGCAGCCCGACACCGGAGCACCGGCAGCGCCTTCGCCCAAGCCCGCCTAGCTCCGCCAGCTGCTGCGCACCCTTCCGAGTGACGCCAATGCGCTTCCCCGTCGCCCCGGGAGCCGCGAAGCGCTGACCATCGCGCACACTACCACGCAAAGAAGCGAGCCGAAGCCCTCCACTCCGGCGCCTCCGTCTCACCGCCGTTTGCCCGTAGCCAGCTGCCGAAACCCACTTTGCCGGTGACCTCTACCCCGTGACGACCGACGCCGCTCCTTGGCGACTCGCGACCCAACGGCATCCGAAGCCCGCCGCCCGACCTCGCCGCGCCACCACACCGCCTCCGACGCCACTTGTCCTCTCTTGAGCTTTAGGTGGTTTATTTATTTTTTTATTTGTTTATATTCTAAGTCTTGTTATCATTATCTAAGTTAGATCATGGTATATTAATGTTAATCACTTGTATTGTTTAGACATTATCCTTAAGGCTTTATCCAAGATTTTTGTAATAATTAGTTTGATCCGAGAGACATCGGATCATTCTTTTAATTACATTAATTTTGGGCTTCTTGGTGAAATGTTAATTGTTAAATCATAATAATTATTTGATTTGGTCCGTAAGACTTCGGACTAGATTATTTAATTATTTTGAGTTGTTGTGATGATTAAGGTTAAAATAATTGTTAATTTAACTTGTGAGACGACGGGTTATTTTTTTCAATTATTTTGATCCTTTATTTAGTGGCTATATTAATTGTTTAGATTTAATCCTAATTTAATAATTATTCAACCTAAAAAAAAATTATTAAAAAAAAAAAAAAAAATCAAAATATTTAAAAATTGCATAAGCATATAGGACATTATGGTTTAATATAATAGACACGTAGTTTAATTAATCAAATTTTTAGGATTATATTTCTAGGATTGCATTTTTAGATAATATTTTTAGGACTGCATTTTTAGATATTTTAAAAGAAATAAGTTAGGATTAGACTTAAATAGCCTTTTTTAGAGTCTTAGATATAATTGGCACATTTTCATATTCTCATTTTTTTAAAAAAAAAAATAGTTTTCTAAAACGGAATAGAGTTTAAGTCAAATTAATCACAAGAATGGATTAGAAAATTACTTTAGATAGCTTGAGTAGGGTTTTTATTAGTTTTGAATTTCAATAAAAAAATACAAAATACAAAAATTTAGGTGCATGTTAATTAGTTGCATAATATGATCATTTAATTAGAATTTATTAGTAAAGTTAGGTCATAAGGTGCATAATAACTAGTTCGCATAATAGACCCATTTAATTAGAATTTCCACATTAATAAGATTAAGTCATTTAGTGTTAAAATGCATTTTATAAAAAATTCTAATTTTTAAGAAAATCCCAAAAGAAATGAGTGCTTGCTTTATGTGATGCAATTTATTTACTTGAATATTTTAAATAATGGATGAGCACCCGTGTGGTCACCACATTTGCACGATAGTAACTTAGGTTAAAATAAATCAGCTGCTTGCAAAAACATTTTGAAAAATTAAGAAGAAATGGTACCGAAAGGGCATTAGAAAATTCTAATGTAACCAAGTCCCCGTACCCTTAGTCTTTGGTTCGTAGGAGTAAAATAAATCTCCCTTTATTTTACTTAGGTGTCTAATCGACCTACCATAAACCGATTAGTGGCGACTCCTAATTAATAACATCTTGCATGTTAAATGTTTGAATCTTAAGTCGCGAATTGGTATGGGCTTGGGAGAGCCTGAGCTAAGTCTAAAAGCTTAGTAGTCCATTAACCTAGTTTTAGGTGATGAACCCAAAAAAAATTAGGTCGCGACAGTTGATTAAATTAATTAAGCATGTTTAGGTGGTTAGATTAGATTAGATTAGTGATTTTAGATAATTACCGATGCATGTTAGGTGGTTAGTTAGTGACATTAGCAAGTAGACTCATGCTATTATTTATTGAACGAACCTTGAAATTTTTTGGGTCTGTTTTAGCTTCCAATTAGGCATTACGGGCCTAAGTTGGATTTATTACTTTCTTTAAATATTTTTCGTAATTATTTAATTAATTTTTTATTTTCCGAAAATTAGGTTGGGATAGCTGACAACTGGAATTTTATGTTGGTTATTGTGGTGTAGTCTATTTATTTATTCAAGCTCTAAATTGTGTTGAATTGAATTAACTATGATTTTAGGATTTTATTCCTAAATTAATTAAATGTGGTAATTAACTGGAAAATTATTGAGCGCCAGTTTACAGTGCCAAAAATATGTTATTGGCTGTTGAAACTGGTGGGATGTTTAAAAATGTGAAATTATTATATTTTAGCTAAGGCTGGCTGTGTACCCACACGCTGCTATTTTATCGAGAATGATGAAAAGATGATATTGGTTATATGATTGGAATGGTATACTATATTGGCATACGAGCAATATGTTAGTTTAGCAGAGAGTAGTATACTGATATACTATATCAACCTACAGGTGATATGTCAGCTTAGCGGAGAGCAGTATACCTTTTTAGTTTTAATTGAATATGTCGATATACTATATCAGCCTACAAGCGATATCGCAGCAGAGAGCAGTATACATTATCAACTTAGATTGAGCATTATCGGTATATTATATCAGCCTAAGGGCGATATGGCAACTTAGCAGAGAGCAGTATACCCGATCATCTCAGAAGCAAGTTATACTATCTATCTATCAACTTAGTAGTGAGCAATCCTGATATGAGTGAACTTTATAGATAGTATAAGATGAGCCGACTAAGAAATGGTCGATTGATCAATGATTTGATCTGATGTTATGAATTGATGTGATTTTGCGATATCTGTAAATGATATTGACTTGCAGGGCGGAACTGAGGCTAAGGTAAGTCATTTGACTCGTGTTGTGCTTAGGCAGCCCTTATGGCGTATTGGCTTCCTAATCGAGTCTTAGGGGATAGAACTTGCTGAGATGTGGTTTCACCCCGTTGTGAGACAACATTTTAGATCCTTAAATGGCAGCACTTCCCCCTCCTCCCGTGCATTTTGGTATACCAGAGGAAATCACAGAAGTAGGTTATCATATTTCGATACACCCTCACCCTAAAAGATTGGAGTATGTAATGATAAAATCCACCGCTTGGGTCGATGTGGTTGAACCTGAGAAGGTGCCTCATAGGTACCGGTCATGGTATTGTCACTATCATGATCGGTGAAGGGAGGGTCCTGTGCCGGAATATGATGTACCTCGATATGTTCTAGAGGTTGCGCTCGGAAAGGGTACTGCAGATCCTAGAGGTGAATCGGTGATTGATGAGAAGGATTCCAAGCTGGGCGATGATCCCGACTCTCCAAAGCAATCAGCAGTGGACTCCAGCTGGAGCATGGAAGAAGGTGAGATTGTTGAGGAGGAGGAACTTGAAGAGGACTCTAAAGAAGAACCTGAGGAGGAGTCGGAAGAGGATCTAGAGGAGGATCCACAGTATGAACCCGACGAAGATTGAGACCCCATCCTGTTTTGCAAACCCTGAGTTTTGAACCCATGTGTGATAGATTTGACTTTGTTAATAGTATTATAATATATACTATGAGGTTTGCTTTGTATAAAAGTGTGGTTGTGGTTTTTCTGGTTCGAAAAATATAGCCCTACTTTCATATCCCATTATTTTATTGTCTGGGGATTATTTATATGTTTCCGCATGCGTATTAAAATGAAATGGTCAGTGATCCGCTCCGGGACGTTACTATTAATTGACCAGGTGAGAGATGAGTGTGTGCTTGAAGATCGGGGCGTGACAATAAATATAAAGAAAACGAAAGAAAATGAAAGAAAAAATTAAATTAAATTAAAAATTACTAAAATATTATTAAAATTTGTCTATATTAGTACTAGGTAGGAAGGCTAACATCTATATCATCGATTTCTGATCAAAATTGGCCAAATAGACTAATTGGCAAATTGTCAAAAATTTAAAATTTTAATTGGAAAAAAAAATTATGACTGAATTGATAAAAATATAATAGTTGTGAATCTTTCCTTATTAACCTGAAAAGAGAATGCCGATCGCATCATCTCTTGTTAATTGCTCGAATCAAAGGTTTGTAGTTATGCTCGAAGACCTCTATATCGAAGGCTGAATATCACTCTAAGTTATTAGATCAATGTTAGGTTTAGTACTTAAAATGCTCTATCACTTCTGTCATGCCTAGACTGGCTTTTGACATAACAGTGATATGTTTAAATTACTTGTATTAAGAAGGAAAATAATGGATTTATAGAGATTTAAACACAAAATCTCATGCTAAGTTTGCATCTTAAACTTTTACATAAAAGCATAAAGTGATATTTACACGTTCGGACAAAACTATATTTCAAACGGTCTAGATACGTGTCTACAACATATTTCCGAAGTGTTGCCTCTCGTTAATGGTTCTACACACATATGCCATTCCCTAAGCGAGTGTTTGTGCGCTCTCGCTTTGGCTGCAATGAAGGGTTAAGCGCAAGTCTAGATAGGACGTTGCGGCCCTCCTTGCATTTGGGCAAAGGCTTGTGCAGCCTTGCTTTGGCCAATGAAAATGTCGCGGTGCTCACCCAGGCCCTCAACGTCCATAGTGAGGGTGTCGCAACCTTGCCAGACTCGAGTGAGGGTCGTAAAGCCCTCACCAGCCACAACGAGGGCCATGACCTCTCACCTAGTCACTGGACCCCACTCCAAAAGCTACAAAAATAATAGAAAAACCCATAAAAAGTCAAAAAAAAATTAAATATTACTAAAAAATGTCAATGCCAGTGTCGGTCGTGTGGCATAGAGCAATTAGCAAATGTCAGTAAGTTTTTAGTTATAGTTAGCTGGATGGACTTAACTGGCAATGTTGAAAATTTTCAAACTCAATTGGCACAATTAAAATGTTAAGAACTAAGTGAGCAAAAATGTAATATATTTAAGACTTTTTGGATAATTTTTCCTTAAGATCCATTAACAATATTCAAATTTTTGTTTATGCAAGTGGCCCTGTCTATATATTCGAATGGGTGATCTCAAATTTCTGAATTAAAAGTGTCTAATTTCGCAACCAACCATGCCTGCTTGAGATATTAAATGGTTATTGTTTGAGGAATATTAAAAGGAAGAGTTAGGAAAAGTATTCAAACTGGGGCAAACGGACAAAAGTCCCGCATGTTTATGGACCGTCAACAGTGGAGGAAAAAGTAGAGTTCGATAACATGAAGAGCCTTCTCGACTTTTTAAAGATTTAGGATGTGTGGAGCAGCGAGAACAGGGAATCAAATCACGCCGCACGTTCACATGGAAGCATTCGGCCACGGGCGCAGGAAAAGTAGCTTAGTTTTTGCTTTCTGTAAAGTTCCCTAAATTTTAAGTTTTAGGAATGAGAATCCACATATTACTGTGGAATCTCTTGCGATCTTGCTGGAGATCTCGCTCCTATTCAACGGCAAAAGCCGCCAGCCGCCCCGTGAGACGGCTGGATCCTGTAGAAATCCCCCTGTAGTAATTCTAGGTACGGTAGCTTTCAACAAAGCTAGATTCCTAGATTGTGCTCGTCATTTCTCTAACTATAAATTTGGACCTGGGCCTTTGATTTTGAAATAAAAAATTTGAATTTTGCTTTTTCCAGTAGCTTGCACGCAAGCTGACTAAGGCTGCGTTTGGAATTGGCTTTGCAAAGGGGCTTTGAGCCTCTAAATATACTTAGGTCAAAGTTTGGGTGTTTGGGAACCATTTTACAATTCCCATTAGGTCAAAGTTGGCCTTCTGAGGGCTGAAAGCCCAAGGCAGGTGCAAGGGTGCCTTAGGCTTTTAGCTTTCTCGGCATACAAGTTACATTGTTCATCATTTTATTTTTTTTCAAAACCATCCTATTCTACTGTTCATCGTCTTCTCTGTTGAAGGAATTGTTGTTCGAAGCTCTGCCGACGGCTCGGCATGGTCGCGGTGGCCCAGGAACCAGTCACCGGGAGGGTTACGACCGTCGCCGGGGAGTGGTGCGTGTCTGGGGCGCAGCGATTGCCGTGGGTCGCGGCGGGGTCGCGCGACCCCTCCGCGACCCAGATCCAGAGGCGACGAGGTCCTCCCGCGACCTCACTGCCCCAGATCTGGGTCGCGGCGGTTGCCGAAGGTCGCGCGGCATGGTCGCCCGACGTCCGGCAGCCTCCCGCAGAGGTCGCGGGACCTCGCCACCCCAGATCTAGGTCGCGGTGTGGTCACTCGACGTCCGGCAGCCTCCTGCCAAGGTCGCACGACCTCACTGCCCCCAGATCCGGGTTGCGGCGGGTCGCCCGACGTCCGGCAGCCCTTGCCGGGGTCACCCGACGTCTAGCTTGCCTCGCCAAGGGTCGCCCGACGTCCGGCAGCCCTCGTCGAGGTTCGCCGGACGTCTGGCTTCCCTCGCTGGGGGTCGCTCGACGTCCGGCAGCCGTCGCCGAGGTTCGCCCGATGTCCGGCAACCCTCACCGGGGGTCTCCCGACCTTTGCCCTTGCCAGTTAATTTTTTATATTTTTTTAATAATTTTTTTATCGCAAAAGTCCTTTGTAAGTATAATTTTCCCAAACATCATTTTGCTCAAAGATACTTCATAATGGACTTTTAAATTATAATTTACCAAACACAATTTGCATTCTGAAAAGTCCCATCAGCTTAAAGTTCTTTGCATTTTCCTAATGGCTTTCCCCAAAAGTCTAACCAAACGCACCCCAAGACAGCGAAATCATCGGGGAAAAGTAGAGAATTTGGCCGAAAACCAAGGGGTCAAATTTTCTCCGTGTGCTGCTCTGCATTTCTACTTTGGAAGTTCCAGTTGTTGCTATGTGTGGTGTTACTTAGTTTTGTTAGAATCAAAAACCTCAAAAGAAATATAACTGCTCAGCTCAAAAAAAAAAAAAAAAAAAAAAAAGTTTGCTGGAGTCAAACTACAAAGTCCTAGGATTAGGAGTGTCTTTTATTCTCTCTCATTTAAAAACCATCCTTATTAGTATCAATTCAACTACAAGTAGGATTCTCGAAGTGATTCTCACAATAGAGCACTTTTTTGGTGAATGAGGTCAAAAAGTGGCTCTTACAACATATTATTTTGCTTTGCATGGTATTTAGCTGCCACTTTTCCGATTGGCTTGCTGCTTTGATAGTACCTATAATGACCTTGCTTGTAGTCGTAATCCTCACTTGTTCGAAATAAGACTTTAGGTGTGAAACAACAAGTGCCACTGTCGAGTAGAATTATTGTGTAGTTGTAAAATAGGTTCATAACTTCATATCACTTGATAACGATAAGTCCTACACAAATTTCCTATGACAATTGTCATAAGTTATGTACGGTCTAGGCCCATATGCACGAAAAATTCTCATTCTACAAGATAGTTACATGTGTTTTGTTTAGTTGTAAGGTAGCGGTCATATCTTAAAATTGTTTAAATGTAGCGAGAATGCTACTTACACTCAGATTAATACAGAAAAATGGGTATATTAGGAGATATGGCTTACAAGTAGCCATTTCAATATATATGTAGGTGATATTCAACAGTTATTTAAATTGTCATATTTGTAAATATATTAAGTTTGTAATCAAGTCTTAATATATCTATCATTATTGTATTTTAGAAAGAGTGCTTTATGAAATATTTAACAAAAAAAAACTTTACCAAAAAAAAAAAATTATTTGACAAATTTTTAAGTCTTTCTTCTCATCGGATTGTTAATCGAGAAGTCCCATAACACTTCAAGGAAATGCAACTTTCACATTATGTTGGCAAATTGCATATTCTGTGTACCAGACAACACCACACACTCATGTTAGCACAACTATGATTGTATAGTAAAAAGACTCAAAATAGGTGTTCCACCAAAACCTAACTTCTAGCACACTCAAAATCACACCCTTCTTCCATCTGCTTTTATGAAAATTACTCAATTTTACCTTAATGGACTACACGGAATTTAAATGTGTTCTTAGGATTGGGACTTATTGTGCTTCGAAAATGTAAACTTATATGTATTGTATGTTTTTATATCTACTACAGGCTTTTTGTATATCTCGAAAACTAGAATTTCGGCATATGTAGTTAGTATTTAACTGACTCGCTAGGTACACTCTTGAACAGTGAGCTCGGACAGTTTAGGTCATGGCAATTCCGTTTTGTCCTTCGGGGGAAGTGGGAAAAGAGAGAATCCCTCGGCCCCACATCCTGGGGTCACATGTGGAGAGCTCAAGTTCCAACTTGCTGTTTCATTACCTGCACGAACGGAACTTGGATTTTTTTATTAACAAAGAAAAGGAAGGCCGGTGTGGCCTCTAGGACAAGCATTTCAGTGGTTTTTCTCCGAATAATTAAAAAAATGTATGGTCAAAGGTGTAAGACCGGAACACCAGCCCGAAATTAGAGCTATCAATATGGATTATAGACCAATTTATTAACTCATATTTAATAGGCTAAGTTGTTATATGTATTAGTCATATTTGATAAATGGATCATAAATGAATTTAGAATGATAAAATCCAAAATAATATGAATATTAGATGTGTTCACAACTACTTAAACTCAACTCATCGCTATAACTAGATCTCACTATCGCTCTACGCTCTTATCTCAATTAGGTATGAATTTTTTGAATTGAGTTAAATATGAAAGTACTTTAGTAATTTGAGTAGAGTTAGGTATGGATTGGGTATAAGTCATTAAATTTGTATTACATGAAAATAGATCAAAATGGGTTAAATTGGTTAATTTGGATTGAACTGGTTTCGCCATGATCCAAACTCGACCCAACTTGACTCACCCATTTTACGGGTAGACCCGAGACTCATATCTTAGCTTAGTTGAGGCTCAACTAGAACTTGATGGGGTTGACAGGGGTCGTAGCTGGGTTCTTCGAGGTCAACGGTGGCCATCAACCCCAAGCTGAGGAATTGCAACGAGCAAGGGAGAGACAGACTGGGATTGAGGCCATTCGAGGAAGACGAAAATGACTTTGTGGCTGTTGTTGCACTTGGGATCGGCGCAGATAGGGGTGAGGACAGCTAGGGAACGATGGACGTCGGATCACCACCTGACTTGAATAGTGGTAATTGATGATATGTCGAGAATTCTTTATCACCCACTAAGGTCTAAACGTGATCTTATATGTACGTGATTTTCGGCTGAGGATCGCTTGCGAAAAGGGCAATAGCTCCAAATTTTATTAAACTTTGATGGAAACATCGAAGCTATAAATCGTTCATAGAGGAGAACTTTTCGAATTAAAATAATGTAGTTAAGGGAATTATAGTGATTTTACTTTATTTGCAGTACTAATTTATGGAATAAACTTTGGGTTAATGAGAGTGATTCACAAAGAATGACACTAGGCATATGCAAAGATTGGTCTAAAAATTAAATATTATCGTTAAAAATCATTTTCATGAAAAATATTTTCCTTTATCGAGAAATTTTAGTGAAACAAATCTACCATTGATGCTTAATTTGGCATCTGTAAACTCCTCTAGTAGTTGGTAACTTACTACAACAAAAGCAAGCCTACATTACTGTTCCACTACTAGTATTTTGTCATTTGCGGCGAATTTTTTAGATAAAAGTTGACAACTTACAATTGCATTCAACTTTAGTGAATTGTTAAAGTGGTCAGTAAATTACCATCGGCATAATGACCAAGAAGTTGCCATTTACCCGATCTTGCCAACAAGGATTAAAATTTACCAACCTAGAAAATTACCAACTACAAAAATCTGTTCCATTTTATGTAATCAGAATATCAGATTTCTCTATGTTAAATAGGACTCATCTTTTAAATGCCCACTTATAATCGGTCACATTAGTTGGTGTATATCCTTGGGCACTGGATTAGGTGATGGCAATTGTATGTAAGCTCATCTTACCGACGTTGTTTGTGGGGTTAGCATTTCTTCAGCGACATGTTAATGAGGTTTTAGAGATTCAAATTATTTTAAGCAATCATTACTGGATGAGCTACATGTTCACTTGGATCAAGTAAGTAATAATATTCCTAGATATATTATCGTCCAAGATGCTATGCATAGTTGTGCAAATTTTATTATGAGCTTTGCTAACATAATAGGCTTTGGATTACTATGAGAATAACTGCTTATTATGAGTCACATATTTTAAAGGAGTAGATCCCACAAAAATTTATAATCATTTATTATTTTGGTTTTTTATGGTTCAAAGCAGACTATTATTTTTATAGTAGATTAATAATTGTCACCCAATGATTTCTCATCTATTATCATACAAAAACCGTACCTAACAAAACCTCACCTAAATTCATGTCCAAACCCATGAAAGGCTTCGTTTTCGTTTTTGGAGGAAATCTTCCTCAAAATTTGGGGCGTCACACGGCGCACTTCCTCAACTCCTATAAATACCAATGGTATGCAAGTGTTAGATTTTATCCCTCCCTCCTCCTCCTCCTCCTCCTCCTCCTCCTCCTCCTCTCTCTCTCTCTCTCTCTCTCTCTCTCTCTCTGAGTAAGTTTTCAAGAAGCATCAATGGCCAAGCTCTCTTGCTTTCACCTGCTTATTCTATTCCTTATCTTCTCTCACCAACTCCTTTCAGCTAAAGGAAGGAAACTAACAGTGAAAACTGAGATAGAGTGCGTAGATTGTTCCACGAGGACGTCCGTGAGAGTGCTAGTATGAACACCTAGAGGGGGTGAATAGGTGTATAAAATAAACCTTGGCAAATATATGCGGAATAAAATAAACTTCGAGTAAAATAAAGGAGTTAAGAAAGAGAATAAGAACACAAGATTTATAGTGGTTCGGCTTAATCCAAGCCTACGTCCACTCTCCTACACTAAAAGCCTTCTTGGCTAGATTCAACTATGCAATCAACAAGATATTACAATTTTGAGTGCAAACACTTAGTAGTAGATCACACTATCTCACTAAGTCACTCTTTTGGTATTTCTCTCACGATCACAAACGTTTAAGCTCTCCAAAGACAAGTGTATGATCGAATGTCGCTCAGACTTTGGAATTATAAATTCGACGCTCTATCTCTTACTTGCTCATCAGTCCTTCATCTCCTTAAATACTTCTCAACTTCCAAACTAGCCGTTGGACAGTATCCCAGAGAATCGTCTTCCAATATACCCATTGGACAACTCTGTATCTAGAAGATTTGGTAGCCATTGAGTGACAAAGGTAGAATCCCAAATTGATTTCGATCGCCCATACAAACAAAATCTTGGTTTCCATAAGTAAAACTTCTTCGTATAGAAAGTTCTTGTCTTCAAGATCCAATTGTCAATCAATTAGATTGAATCAATCAAATCAATCTTGATGTGGAATCCAAACCAGTTCATTAGCCGTTATATGATTGGGCTTGATTTACGATTCATCGAATCTGGATGTAAAGTCTGAAAGCAATAGACTTTACAATCTGAGTCTAAGTGCGATAAACTTTGCAATCTGAGTCTGAACATATTCTGCTTCAGCATAGAGTTTATCTTTTGGTTCAGCTTCATCATAGAGTCTATCTTATGGTTCTTCTAAGAATAGACTTTGATAATATCTTTTATACGTTCTATCATCTGCATAGTCTATTACTCAACCATCAAACATGTTAGTAGCATTTGATTTATTTTGTCATCTTCAAAACATCATAAGGGATTTCCCTAACAATCTCCCCATTTTTGATGATGACAAAATAATCTCTTAATATGCATATTTGTAAACATACTTTTAAAGATATTAATTTAAATCAAAGGATATAAGAAGATAGCAAATAGATTGAGCATAACAATATATAGAAAAATAATCACAGCTCAATATTATGCAATAAATAATATCAACTAATCAACACATATGCATATTCATATCTTCTCCCCATTTTTGTCATAATCAAAAAGCGATAATAATGAAAATAGTATCACGTAGAGAATATAAAATATCTTGCATGAAACATAATTTCCAAAAATCAGCTTTTATAAAGCAAGTCGAATATTAAAAATATGTAATATAAATCAGCAAATATCCAATAAAAATCACAGATGCATCATAAAATGAACGTACCATTTTTGTCATAATAAAATGATAATATCAATAAGAGATTTGTTAATGACAAAAGGTAAAAAAAGATGCACTAACTGGATTTTGTAGAACTTAAATTCTGACACGTTTACCTTTCCTTCCATTCATAATAAGATCACGACCAATCTAAAAAGATTTTTCCATAATTGATCAAAGCTCCCCCTCAATTTGTTGCATTTTTGAGATGATCACGATTCTTTCCTTTTTCTTGGATTTATTTTCTCCCCGTGTCATCATGACAATATTTGCGAATAGAAACAATTGTTGCTTGTTGAACATAAATTTTTTCCAGTATTTCCTTTGTAGCAACAACATTCGCAACGATCACTTGCATTTTGAAATTTGAGGCAAAAATTTATTTTCTTCAATTAAGCTCGTCTCGAATTCAACCTGCATCAACTTAACAAACTTTTTGCACAAATAAGCTGTAATAATATCCACGTAATATATAATGTCATTTTCTTCAAATAAATAAATTGAATAGCATATATAAAATTATCAATTATTAAAATTCAGAACTATTCAATATTTCGTACGACACATTAGGGATTTCCTTAACAATTTGCAAAATCTTTGCACAAGGAAGGGAATTTTTGAACCTCAAAAAGATAATATAAAATCTTCATAATTTTCAGATCGAGTTTTCCAAAATTCTATATGGAAGATTTTATTGTCACCTGCAAAATCTGATAATAATCTTTGCAAAAATATCACGTAATACCTTCATTTGATTTACGGATCAAACTTGCTAGATATAAGATATCTTTTAAGGATATAGCAATAATATCCATGAATATGCAGTAATATCTTTTGAGATCAAGAGATTTTCTTGAGCATAAATTTCAGATATGCATTTTGTAAAATGAAAATAGATATTTCTGTCACGTACCAAAATTGCAATACCTTATATTTATGACAAAAGATATTTGCAGTATAATAAACAATCATCCAAAATCATGATAAATGCACGTAGAAATTTGCAAGGTGGGATGAAAAAAAAATTCTCTTACCTAGGTATATGTTTCAAATATACCATTGATTTAAAAAAAAATCATTACCAATCTTCGCCTGAGATTCTTTTCTTATTGCACCAAAATCTACGTAGATTTGCAATCATTCTTGCCTGCAATCAACTCATTTCTCTTTTTGGTATCCATCAATTTGGATTATTCCATGACGTTAGAGCAAAATATAAAATCTCCACAGATAAATAATATTCTTTCTTAATTCATCATAACAAAGTATTCAAAGAAAGAATATTATGCACAATGATATTTTGAAAAATAAATTTTCCCTTAGTCATAGTGCAATAAAAACAAGGAGAATAAAATCCTTGAGTATCTAAAAATATCTTGCATCATAAATTAATATCACGTAAAACGGATTTTTATTTGGCAAAATATGATAAAATCTGAGAGTATAAAATCAAGCCAAATAAATTCATTTGTCTTTAAGCATGATATCAAAAATGATCACACGTATCAAATTAAATCTCAACTTACGAATCACAAAAATAAATCACATGAATCTTTCTTCAATAAAACAAAATATGATCATTATAAAATCTCAATCAACCAAAAATATATCGAATATCAAGTATAATGAGAATTATTGCCCAAATCAAATTGAGAATAAAAAAATTCATTACCAAATCCTCTTTGTTCTTTCTTCTTCATATCCTACAAAAACAACTCATCTTTTCTTTGGTACCCATTTTTTTTGGGTCCATGAGAGTTAGTAGAGTATGCTATTTTCATCCAATTTTTCTTGATAGGTCTCCAGACTTTAGGACAATCTTTTTCAAAGTGTTCCGAATCTCCACAATTTGAATACTTGACATCATTTCCACCAACAGGTTTTACAAACACTTTTTGAAAATGATTTTTGTAAAATGCCTTTTGAGGTCTTTGTCTAAGTCTCTCCTTGACTTTAAGAAAATCAATTAGAGAATCTCTTTCCTTATTGAAACCAAGTCTCGACTTATTATAATAAGGTACTTGTATAGAAATGATATGCTCTAATGTTTTTGAACCATTTGAAAATCTTGTCGAAATATTTAAAAATTCTTTCTTTAAATAATCATTTTCTTTGACAAGTAAATCTCGACTTTCTTTTGTTTGTAGAAAGTCTTTTTGCAAAGTTTCAAAAAAAAAATTTTGAGAAAGATCATGTTGCCTAAGCCGAGAATTTTCCTTTTTAAGTTCGGAGATCATTTTAAGAGAAGATTTGAGATTTGAGATTTAAGCAAAGCTCATTTATATACTTTGAAACTTTGAGAAATTTTTTTGAATAGCTTACCTCGATTTCCTCATCGGATTCTGAGTCTGTCTAAATCAGACTCTGATTCTGAGTCTGTGTTTGAGTCAGACTCAGATTCTAAATGTACCATCAAGCATAGGTTTCCTTGCTCATCATCTTCTTTTATTGTTCTTTTCTGGCCATTTTGGTTGTATTTTCTTCTTCCACTGAATTTACTTCCTTTTCTACTCAACTTTTTGAATTTCTCAATCATCAAAAAAGCATTAGATATTAAAGCAATGGACTTCTTACCTTCGGGATCTTTATCGTTGAGTTGCTCCACTTCATAGGATTGAAGAATGCCAATCAATTCATCAACAGAAGTGGCATAATCCTCTGAGTCTCTCTTATTGAGATCTTTACATGGTTCCAATCTTTTGAGAGACCTCGCAAGAGTTTGTTGACCTTTATTGGGGAAGAAATTGGCTAACCTTGATATGCTAAACCATTTATAATTTCTGTAAAGCAGCTGAACATATCTCCAATCGATTCTCCTTGCTTCATTTTGAAGGATTCATATTTGCCGAGCAAGAAGTTTACTTGTCTCTCTTACACGATCGGTCCCTTCATATGTAACATGAAGTCTATCCCAAACTTCTTTTGCTATTTCATATGAAGAGATTATGTTATATTCAACAGGAGATATGGCACAATATAAAGAATAAATAGTTTTTGCATCAAGCACTTCTCTTTTGGACAACTCCATCCGAGACATAGGAGCGGGGGGTTTGGTTTCTTTATCTTTGCCATTCTTATTTGATGTAGATGCAGTAGTGGAATTGATTCCTTTTTCTATAACATCCCATTGCAAGGGATCTTTGGATCTTAGGAATGATTTCATTTTGTTCTTCCACATGTTGTATTCTTTTCCATCAAAATATGGCGGCATTGTGTTGCTTTGTCCCTCCATAAGTCATGGTGCCAAGATACTAGCCATAAAAGATCTTTAGCTCAAAAGTAAAAATACTTTTATAAACTGAGCACTTGGCTCTAATACCAATTGAGAGTACTAGTATGAACACCTAGAAGGGGTGAATAAGTGTATAAAATAAACATTGGCAAATATATGCAGAATAAAATAAATTTCGAGTAAAATAAAGGAGTTAAGGAAGAGAATAAGAACACAAGATTTACAGTGGTTCGGCTTAATCCAAGCCTACGTCCACTCTCCTACGCTAACAGCCTTTTTGGCTGGATTCCACTATGCAATCAACAAGAGATTATAACTTTGAGTGCAAACACTTAGTAGTAGATCACACTATCTCATTAAGTCACTCTTTTGGTATTTCTCTCACGATCACAAACGTTTAAGCTCTCCAAAGACAAGTGTATGATCGAAGGTCGCTCAGACTTTGGAATTATAAATTCTACGCTTTATCTCTTACTTGCTCATCGATCTTTCATCTCCTTAAATACTTTTTCACTTCCAAACTAGCCGTTGGACAGTATCCCAGAGAATCGTCTTCCGATATACCAATTGGACAGCTCTGTATCTAGAAGATTTAGTAGCCGTTGAGTGACAAAGGTAGAATCCCAAATTAATTCCGATCGCCTATACAAACGAAATCTTGGTTTCCATAAGTAAAGCTTCTTCATATAGAAAGTTCTTGTCTTCAAGATCCAATCATCAATCAATTAGATTGAATCAATCAAATCAATCTTGATGTGGAATCCAAATTAGGTCACTAGCCATTATATGATTGGGCTTGAGTTACGATTTATCGAATCTGGATGTAAAGTCTAAGAGCAATAGACTTAACAATCTAAGTCTGAGTGCGATAGACTTTGCAATCTGAGTCTGAGTGCGATAGACTTTGCAATCTGAGTCTGGACATATTCTGCTTTAGCATAGAGTTTGTCTTCTGGTTCAACTTCAGCATAGAGTCTGTCTTCTGGTTCTTCCAAGAATAGACTTTGATAATATCTTTTATACGTTCTATCATCTGCATAGTCTATTACTCAACTATCAAACATGTTAGTAGCATTTGATTTATTTTTTCATCTTCAAAACATCATAAGGGATTTCCCTAACAGTCTAAACCAAAGAGAGCTCACCGGGAGTTCACCCCAAGAAAAAACTCACAAGACAAGTTCCTAATCTTCATCATGCAACCAAGAGGTTGGACGACTTAGTCGAAGCAATTCATCCCACGAAACCTGGACACAGCCCAGGTGTCGGCCATTCCAAAGAGAATTAGGCATCGACTCTACAATTCTGTTTCTGTCAACTTTATCTTGTTCTTATTGTTGGAGTAGGGAGTGTTTTAATTAATCAGACTCTTTTGTTTGAATTAGATTAGTCAGTCGTTGTACACGCTTCACATTGTCATGAATCATTTCCTAGTTATAATTAACGACAATGTGTATGCGTGAGATGTGCAAATGTATGTGTGAAGTGTGATCATTACTGAAGCTCGTTGATCGATAATTTATTTACATTTCGTCTAAGATTCTCTCTCTCTGTCTCTCTTTCTCTCTCTCTCCTCTCCATGCTTCATCAACGCGAACTTTTAAGTGCAACCAGTTAAGCAACAATTGCGTTTCAACATGTTCTGCATGAATTGTGGTGCTCTAATCGAAAGAAACCAATGTGAGCCTAGTCGACTGTCTTAAGAATCACTTTGCTACCGCTATAGAGAACTATTTGTAAGTAGTGCAACTCGATAATGCCTAGTAGCCCAGGCACATTAACGTTCTGAGGGCTAAAATAAGAAACCCCGTTTTTAACTGACAACGTCTACCAACATTAGTGTTGCTTTCAGAATCACTGATATTTATATTTTATGGCCTACCAGTGACTTGGAGTACTATGGTTTATATGAAATTACTAATATAGCAACATTAATCACTTTAAGATACCAAATAATCACCTACCGACTATTTACATTCCTTGGTTTTGAGAAGCACCAAGATTTCTTTGCTCTCCTAGGGCTCCATTTGTTTCATGGAAATGAATTATTTGAAAAACTTTTCTTAAATTCAATTGCTTGTATTGCTTACCAAAGTGAAGGAATAAAAATATTTCTAGCGTTCATGAAAGTGTTTAGACCTAAATCATCGTCAATGACAAAAATATTTTTCGTTGACTAATTATTTTAAGCAATACAAATGATCACTTTTAAGGAAATATTTTCTACAAAATAAACGAAGCCTAAAGTTACTAACTACTTCAATAATCTATCAACATTTATTCTTGTAACTTACCATGCCTTTAAATTTTCTAACTTTTATTTGAAATTATTGACAATAATTTGTCGGATAAACTAACATTCTTCACATTCAGATACTAACCAACTTAATCACTCACTAACATTTAATCTCGCTCGACTTGAAAAAGTACCCACATTTTTTTTATACTTCCAAGATTGGCCAACTACTTTAACAATCTAGCAACATTAATTCTTGGGCCTTGCAAATACCTTTTAAGTTAATAATTTGTGTTCGAATTTACTGATTTCATTGTTATTGACGCTCAAACATTTTTATACATAAAGATACCAATTATTTTTTGTCGATCAACAACTATCTCTTGATTGGTTTGGAAAACAACCAACATTATTTTATACTTTAAAAATTAGTATTTACTATAATAACAAAAATTATTATTGTGGCATATGCCTTTGAAGTCATTAACTTTTAGCCGAAATTACCAAACTAAATTAGAGTTATGTATCAATATTTGCTCGCTTTAAGATACAAATTACTTTTAGTTAGTGACCAACTTTTTATCTTGCTCAATCTTGATAAGTATGGTTTTTTGTTTGTACTCTCGAAATTCTCAATTGCTCCAATTATATATGTTTAGGGTTTACTGATTATTGTTAGAAAGTCTAATTCAAAAATCTGAACCGATATTAAATTGCTACATAAACATAAGACCCATTAAAGCTACATAAGCAAGGGATGTTGAATATATACTCCGGCACCCTTTTTCATGTACAAACCAAACTGAAAATGGCACTTCGAATCTACGAAATTGGAGTGTAAACCTTGAGGAGAAATCCCGATTTTAATATCATGTTAAAAAATCAAACCCAAAAAATTAAACTCACACTTGAAGGTATGGACCTAGACTACATGAACTAAATCGGTTGAAACTCCATAAATAAATTATGCTTGATTATTTAACACACATAACTGGGATAGGATCTATAAGATTTCTTCTGTTGTTGTGATGAGCTTTCCAGTTTGCCAAAGAGAAATTACGCTTGCAAGACGAGAACCAAACTAGACTACAATTTGGAGGCCAAACTAGACATGGAAAATTACCCAATTTGTACTAAACATATTATACAAATGCCAGTTCAATTCCAAACGTCTCAATTTTGCCAATTTAGTCCTAGGTGCCATGTTAGCAATTTCTGGTGAAAATTGACCGTAAAGTGATGCGGTTGCAAGATGGGTGAGAGTTGTTTTGGGTGATTATAGATGATGGGTGACTATATGAGGGGATGTCGATGGACGAACACGAATATAGGATAGAGCACAATCGGAACCAAGGTGTATAGAAGTGCCACTAGCTGAGGATCAAGATCGAGGATTGACAAAACTCACAACCAAGGCCTTTAGAAATAACTAGCCAAGGATACAAGACTCTAGGATTGAAGAAATTCACCACCAAGGCTTACAAGAAAACCACCAAATAAGGATTTAGTACTTTTTTTGCTCACCACCAAGGAAGAATCTACCTTCCAAGGATACGGAAACTTGAAGAAATCCACTCTCAAATGATATTCGATCATACAGAGGAAAATCTCATGATTTATGTACTCAATATCTGTTATCTTACATTTGAGAATTCATCTCATTACATAGAGAGATTATTACATAGAAAATAGACTAAACATTGAAGACACATAAACTACCCAACGTTAATGTCATGGGAACTAGAAAGCACAAAAAAAATTTAGGAACTAGAAAATGCATTAAAACACTTTAAGACTTTAATTTTGACTCTTGAAACCTACAACACACTTAAAACTCACTAATGGCACTTGACTAGACGCAAAGTAATTAAAATTACACTCTAAATTCATTTGTCATCCTGGGCAGCTCATTCGACACCTTGAAAGGTTGTTAAACAACGAAGGAATTTGTATAGAACAGCTTTCATTGCTAGGTAGTCGATTAGTAATCTCGGAATCAATAACAAGCATGTAAATTGACATCGACAACCCTAAAATCAACGACTTGTCACGGATCGACACCTCTCTTGCACGATAGACATCTTTAACTTGAATCAATTGGCAAAGCCTAATGCTCCTGCATCATAAAAAGGCTACATTAAAATTTTGCATACAAGTTTATGACTAAATTGGAAAAATTGGAAAGTTTAGGATAGGATTAATATCATCATGATAGGTTTAGGACCGATTGAACAATATCTTTAACTAGGCAAAATTAAGTATGCAAATTAAAAGAACTCATAAGAAAACCTTGAGAATGGAAATCTATCTAGAAAGAGAGAGAACTTGTTCAAAAAGAATTTGATTAATCGGTTCATATTTGTTATGGTAATCTCTAAACCATTCTGGTTGACTAAGGATGACGTTTGATGTGCCAAATTCATCTTACGTGGCAGATGCCTTAGCCTCCGTGTGGCACAGCTCAGCATACAGGGCGAACATACATACATACATACACACACAAACACACACACATATATAATGTAATGCTTACTGAGATACTACCAATTCAAGAAAAAAATTAGGTTCATCAAATTCGACTAATGGAATTGAGGTTATAAAGGCTTTGATCCCAAACTAGAAAGCGGAAAGACTGAAAGTAGTCGCTATGTCCTTTGACTTAATTAATTAATTTATTTTTGTTAGAACTTTCCTTTGAATTGAATGTATAAGAGAAGAAACAAATTTGCAGTAAAATTAATCAATTTTTAAGTGTCACATATATAATAGCTACCGATAGAATTGACACAAATTCAACCAAAGTAAGAAAGATTAGAACCAATCAAATTCTTTACAGATCTTATCTATAGAAAAATTCAAAAAACAAAATAGTACTATCTAGATCACAAAAATGAGTCTTTTTTGTACTTGTTTTTTTTAAGCTTTATGTTCTTTTTAATCAAACACAAAAATCATCAGTTAAACTACATAGAGATTCAAGGGATCTTTGATGATTAAGATGTCGTATGGATCTTTAGGGGGGTCTTTTGTTGGGGGGGGGGGGGGGGTTGGAACAGAAGATGATTAAGATCTATGGATCTTTGGAGGGGGTGAAGATGATTAAGATGTCGTATGGATCTTTAGGGGATCTTTGGGGAGGGGGAGATGATTTAGGATTAAAGTAGGAGGGGGAGGGGGGTGGTTGGAACAGAAGTTGGTCGCTTTTCTTCTTTCTCGAATGTGTGCTTGTCCTAATCAATGGACGAGCATATCCAAGGAAAAATTATTTTAAAAAATTATAAATCTATTACACTTTAATTAATTTAATCATAAATTTTTTAATTGTGCTAATTGACATGATTGGTAATAACATGACCGCCGGTCCTTAACAATAAAAGAAAAGATTAAAAAAATTAGAAAAATGTTAAGAAATATTAAAATATTATCAAAAATCATCATCACGTAAATTTTGTTCCCTTATTCTTAGTAACTTAGCTAAATGATTATAACTTTTCTTATACAGTTGGTAAATTTAAAGGCTCTAGCATTGACTAATAATTTTCATGTGACAACCTATTTTGCCTCTCTTCCCTCCTTCCCCACATGGATTGAAAATCAGCAACTTAAAATAGGAGCGATTGGTTCCCAATCCGATCTGGTTCCCGATCGAGTTCAAATGAGAGAATGTCTCGAACTCAAAACGAGGTGATAGAAACCCAGAGAAAGGGAAACATAGAAAGAAGAGTATAGACATGAGTGTTGTGGGGCAAAATAAAAAGATTGAAAGAGGAGAGGAAGCAAGGTAAGACATTTAAAAATAGATAAAAATAAAAGGCAATTGGTCTAGTTCAGTTCGGTTCCTCTTTGGAACCGTAAACCGAACTACCCGGACACCGATTCCACTTTTCGAAACTAGTACCAAACTAACATTTTCGAAAACTTGATCAAACCAGCTAGTTTAGTCTAGTTCGGGCAATTGAGAACCAATTATAATGACTTTGAGAATAAAATCACATATGGGAACAAGATTTTTTTTTTTTTTTTTTTGTCTTTTCTAGCTCTCAATTCATTATCAAACTTTTGTCATGTCTTTTTACAGAGCATGGAGTCAAACCCACACCTAAAACTAAATATGACAACCTCTTATTTTTTATATGAGAAGAGTAGCTACTAGTTATTAATTGAAATGTTAAAAAAAAAAAAATAGAGGCCAAAAAGGAGAGGAAAGGTTTGACCTAAAAAGCCGTAAAAACCGATATTTTTATGTCCTTCCAAATCTTATCATTCCTGCACGGAAGTTGTTGGTCGATGGTTTCTTCCCGAAGTGCCAAACGCAATGCATCACGCACAACCTCTCAACAACCGTTCGATTGAAAACAGAGTAAATCTCGTCTGCCGATTGTCAAAGCTCGTGGGTTGCGTCATTTCATGTAAAAACATTACAAAGAGTCATGACCCAAGAACCCATCTGCTGAGGTACTACAAAATTGTCGCTCCTCAATCACACGTAAATTTCACAAAATCGGCCGAGATATTAATATGTAAAGTTTATACATCTATGTCTCGAGTTTGAGCATTAACCGACAGACTTGATTAAATAAATATCCAAGTAGCAAATAAAGGAATTTGCGTGGGCTCCTTCAGTAGAGAGCATGAGAGTGGAGCAAGAAACGGACGCGCAGTAGCTTTCCTATGTGAGCACGCCGCAAAAAGAAATTATCTCGAAGCTGCACATAGCGTTTCGTGTGGGCGGCACGATGAGGAGCTCTAAAAACTTGAATTTTGTGCACTGAGTTTTACATGTAATGAATTTTTTATTTGTAAATAATTGGGTTTAGAGATAATCTAGATGTGGAAAATTGTGAGTGATTATAATTCTAATGCCCTTATTATAGTAGATTATTTATTGCTGACTCTTCTCATGACGTAAGTATTGACAATCGGATAGAACTACGTAAATTATTTCTATCCTTTATTGTTCTTGTTCATTTCTCTGGTATTATTGTATTGACGTAATTTGCAAGATCATTCCCTAAACGTTTTAATGTTGTCAATCGAGTCATAAACATTTTCACAATTTACTAATTGAGTCCGTTGAATCATTTTATTTTTTTTTTTTTTTGGAGATTACTAACGTAGACGCATGCCTACATTTTTTTTATAATATTTAAATAGTTGCTGAATTTTTTTTTATGATTTTTCCTTTTATTCAATTTTTTTTTTTTTTTTTTTTTGGAGTGATGGTCAACAAGGACCGTCATACCCTCGCCCGGGGCAAGTGAGATCTAGCAAGAGTGTCACAGACCACACCTAGGCTCTCAACAGCCACAACAAGTTCATCGAGGCCACCAAGCCCTCACCGGCCATGGTGAGGACTGCAAGCCTTTGCCTAGTGGTTGGTGAGGATGTTGCAGCCCTCACCCAAAGCTAGCAAGAACTTTTTGCTCGCAATCTTTACTAGAATCACCACATCAATTCTGAAAATTTAGAATCTTTTTAATTTTCTGCACTAGATATTCTTTATTTTTCATGTCGATTAGAATTATAACATCGAGCCTTTCTTGAGCCACCAGGCTCCCAAAGATCGAACTATCAAAGATGTACTCTGGTGGCTTCTTAGGGCTAATCATTAAAGCCCATTCATTTGCACCTTTCATAACATTTATGGGAGTTTCAAGTAATTAACTATCACCAAGGGAGCTAGAGCCACTCCCCTGTGCAACGTAAGGAGTGTACCTTCTCATCTTCTTTGTCTCTGTAGTATTACGCCCTTTGCTGCTTTTCTTGAAGGACCTCGTGACACTTGGTTCTGTTTGAGAAGAATCGAAAATCAACAATTGGGTACCTTCATCATCTCTTCCTCTAGAGAGCTTGTTAATTACTAGTCTCTTTTCGTTCTTCTAAAAGTAGGGAAATTTGGGTATTGGCTCAAAGCAGACGTACGTGAGGTTAGCCCATTTGGAAAGTGTTATGTGGAAAAAGAAATCCTTATTTCGTAAGAGGATGAAATAATCCCGGAGACATGCCTTAAGACAATAGCACTCTAGTGATATCTCGGCCATTGGAATATATGGTCCAACCTTGATGACTGATTTTATGAGATTAGTTCTATGGACTTGGATTAGGCTACCCCCGATGTTCTCAGGACTGAGTCATCAAAAAAGATTGGTTTACCCAAATTGATCACTTCATCACATTATGGTAGACATGCGAGTCCAATTCAAGGGTTGGGCTTTGTAACAGACAATTTCACATCGAAAAAATTGCAGAAGGAATCATAAAAATTGCAATTTCTACTGAAGGTGGACACAACACAAATGGTTGGACATATACTTGTCCATAACACTTAGATGATTGATAAGTTGAAACATACATATCATGAGTCTAAAATATTATTGTAAATTACAAAGAGGCTTTTCTCTTTGTGTAAGTAGAGAATTTATCTACAAAATGGGCTAGCCTTATTATGAGCCTGAATTGAATTACAACAACAATTGTCTTGTTGATGCGCGATTTTCTTAGTCCTACCATACTTGATTGAACTTTTAAAGGACTGAACCCAACTGCATGCCACAAAGCAAAAGGAGCCTCCTAGGCTTGATTTGAGGAGAACCCTCAAATACTTGAGTTAATGGATGAGAGGGAGAGGAAGAGGGAGAGGGAGGAGGGATAGCACCTCTTCTCAAGCCTTAGGGGTTGGGGTTTTGTGTTGGAGGTTGCAATCTCTCTTGGGGTCAGCCCTTGTGGACCGAGCCACTGCTTTGCCATTTTAGTGTACCTTGAGCCCGTACTTGGAAGTGGAAAATTTTGGCTACAACATGTCCTGTCTTTCTCAAAAGACAAAAGTCTGTTTTTAGTCCCCAAATCAACGCATTTTATTCCTCTAATCAAGCCCTTGAAAATGCATGAATTTTCTAATCAAGTCTCATATTAGACTTCAAATCTAGGTAATTGAACCTGATGTATCTATCAGAATTACTAATATTTGGTTAATTGAAGCCAATGTATCCATCTAATAGCGCTTTGTCAGTTTCAATTGACCAAATTTGGAACCAAAAGAACTTGATTATCATTTGGATTGTGAGATTGTTACAATTTCTATTGCGATTTTGATAAATCATGAAATGTAATAATCCATTATACAGCTTCTCTGTGACTACACCCGTTGCCTCATATGTTGGGAAAGTCTTGGGCAAAAGGAAATAGAGTATGCTTCGTGGAATGTAAGGTGTATTTATATTATTTGGACAAGTGACATGCTGTTTGACATGCTTAGTGTTTTCCTTTTTAAAATAATTGGCACCTACGTAAGATGGCGATCTCCACAAAAGTTGTAAAAACTATACTTGGACTTGTTTATTTATTTATTTTTAATTTGAGAAACTATTAATAAATTGAAAAATTAGTAAAAACTCAAAGGAACATTTACAATCAATTCATCATAACTTTTGCTAGGAAAATCACATCAATTCAAATAAGATTTTTAGATATAAAAGAAAATATGATTCGCACAGTGCATGAAAAAGCATACAATTACTAACAAAATAAAAGAGTGAAATTTAATATTTCAACGTAATACTTGATCTGGCTATCCTGTAAGCACATCCTCTCTTGTGTAGACGCAAACACTCCCCTCTCTTGTGTAGACGTTCACTTTAATGCCAAAGGTTTCATACAATGTTCATTTTCGCAATGAGTTGGCAAACTATATTGCAATTGATCTTTTAGTCAGCAAGATATTGTTGATTCATTTCCAAGTGAATCATTCATTTCCAAGTGAAGGAAAAGAAAAAGAAACACGCACTAACTAGGATGTCACGGTCCTTTAAAAAAAAAGAAAAAAAAAACTTAGAATATAGATGAGATTTTTATTAGATCCGTTGTCAGTGTAAAAAATTTCTAACTTTCACTATTGGATAGGACAATATGTGTAAAACTTCTTACACCAATAGTGGATTTGATAATTATCCTTGTATTTATACAGAGTACCCAATTATACCTATGTATTATGCGTTTCTCTCATTGATTAACATGCACTCCATCAAATTTGAGATTTACCTAAGATTTTAGAAAGAAATTGATGGCTTGGGAAAAAAAATGCTTGGACCAACAAAGAAATGCAAGAAAAAATGTCAGAAAAGTCATAAATCTATTACATTTATGTTAATTTAGTTCTAAATATTTTAATGATGCTAATTTAATCCTAAACCTTTTGATCTAGTGCAAATTCAATATTTCCAATTAATTTTTGCTCAATATTGCTACATGGACACCAGTTGACCTACATGGCATCACTGATACTAACATAAATAATTTTTTAAAATATCTTAATGCATTTTGTGTCACGCCCCGAACCTCGAGCGCGCGCACATCCCACTGCGGTCGATCAAATGCGACATTCCCAGGTAGCGTCGCCGACCCCATTCATTTATTAATGCGCAAGCGGAACGTATTATAAAACCCCTGACAATAAAATACGGGATAGAAAAGAAGGAAACAAAATCACAACATAACACTTTCATAATTCAACAGAATTACAAACAGAGGTCTACGGCCAACAGTTTACAAAAGACCGACTCTTAAAAAGGAATTGTCCTACGATCTACAAGTCGGACACATTCTCCAATCCTCATGACTTCACCTCTGCAACTCATCAAGGTTAATCAAAGCTATCTAGCCGCTCCGTCCACCAGGGACTTGAAATTTTAATCCCACAACCGGGATGAGACGATGTCTCAGCAAGTTCAACCCCCTAAACCCCTATTAGAAAGAAAATACACCCCGGGTGACCTAGCCACATCACACAGAAGACTTACCTCGCATTAGCCTTCATCTGCAGATTAACACAATTTATATAATTCAACCACGTCCAATTATGATAACCAAACAACCATGGCACAATCACATCATCGAACAATTCAACCACTTGGATCGTCTCATTGATCAATCGATTTGGCCGATTACATGTCATTCTAGCAAATCAATCATTGCTCTCAATTACGGCCCTATAGGAAGGTTTAATAACCAGTGGCAATCACGGCCCCACTCGGCACGACCTTTCATTAGGTGGTCCATCACGGCCTCACTGGGCACGACCTCTCATAGGTGGTCCATCACGGCCTCACTGGGCACGACCTCTAATAGGTGGTCAATCACGGCCCTATTAGGCACGACCTCTCATAGGTGGTTCATCACGGCCCTATTAGGCACGACCTCTCATAGGTGGTTCATCACGGCCCTACTAGGCACAACCTCTAATAGGTGGTTAATCACGACCTCACTGGGCACGACCTCTAATAGGTGGTTAATCACAGCCAATCTCCCATCAATTTCAACACTTGGATTTTATAAAGAATCCCTATCTATCGCAATCACACTCACTTTGCCACAGTTAATCATCAAACTCAAATTCTACATGCATAGCGGCGATCAGCACGAAATTCTAAGAGAACAAGGACCCGACAAAATTTTCGGAATTTAATAAATAATTAAATTTATTCCGAAAATTAATTAAATAATAATATCCATATTTTCATCATCCACACCCAATTTATAATATCCAACCATCAATATCAAAATCCGAATGCATAGCAGTTAAAATGATCTACAGACGAAATTTGAAAGAATCGGGGCCAAAAATAATTTTTTCATTTTTTTATTTTTTTATTTTTTTATAAATAATATTTTAGTAATTTCGGATTATAAAATAATATTATATTTTCCAGAATTTCGAAGCACTTAAATAATTCAAAACTAAAATCCTTTTATGTCACATCAAGGCTTAACTTTAAATAACTTCTTTTAACCTTTAATTTAAACACACTTTAACATAAACCAAACTCTTAATCCAATTTATAATTAAATACACTAATCAACCCACATAAACTTACTTAATTTAAACTAAGCACACTTATGGCATCATTAACACTCTAATCAAGATTTAGTGAGTTAAACTCACCGGATTAGCGAGCCGAGTGAACCAAAACGATGGGGACGCCGAGGAGAACAACTTTCCTCAAAGCGGGCCGAGCATCCGGGCTCGGGAAGGCGGCCAAAACGGGCCAAACGTCCGCTGCATACCCTTTTTTCCAGCCACTGCTTTGGGGTTGGAGGAGGCGGATCCGAGCTTGATCGAGCGGAGGAGCGGCGGAGGAGAGGGGCGGCAACTCGGGCGGAGCTCCGGTAAGGTCGACGGTGGCTAGAGGCAGCCGAACCGTGGCCTATGCTGGCCAAAACGGAGCTGGATAGCAGCTCCGGAACTGGGCGAGAAGGGAAACCGAGATGAGCGGAGCAGCGGTGGAGCGATGGCGTGAAGCACAGCGGCGAACGGCGAAGGGCAGTGGCGTCGCGCACGGCGCGAGTTGCTTCGGCGCCCATCCCAGATCTGGGATCTCGGGCAGCAAACGGAGATGGAGAGAAGAGAGGGCTCCGACTACAGCTGAAGAGGGAGAGGGAGACGGTTGCACGGCCGACGAGCAGCTTGGCGGCAGCGACAACGAGCTCCGGCGACGGGTGACGGCGGCGAACGACGTGCGAGCTGCTGGCCGAGCTCTTCCCTGCATCGCACGCCCCTCCCCCTTGCACGGTTCAAACATGGAGGAAGAAGATGAAGATGAAGAGAGAGAGAGAGGGATGGGACCATTCCCTTTTATTTTCCTTTTTTCTTTAATCCCACAAATGGCCCACCATGACCTAATGCATGACATCACACTCCACTATCTCCCACAACCTTATTCCAATGGGCCATTTTATTTTTCCGCCGGGACATAAAATCTTGTGCATCAAATTCTTCAATTACAATCAATCCACTTCCAATTGAGTCCAAATTGAAGTCCATAAAATTTATCCAATGTCACCACACTTCAATTCACCTAATTACTTGACCATAAACCATCTTGAGTCCCAAAAGCACAACCAAAAGCGGGCTTACCAATTTTCCAAACCAAATTAACCATACCTTGATTATTTTGCCGAAAAACTCGGCTTGCATGAAAAAATCATCCAAAGATGAGTCCATACTCCTAAAATGATTTGTGACACACCCAGACTTTCAATTTCTGAATTCGATCTCAATTCCACGGTTAATTTCACTTTGGCACGATACTAGCGTGGCCCAACCTACCGGATAGCCTTTAGAAATTTTCATGCATTTGACATGTGGTTGATCATCTCAAGCCACAATGTACATCTTTGAAACATTAGCGACTTTCGATTGTCGAGGTAATCTCAAGGTTTCAAATACGAACACAGGATACCCAATCAATAGAAAAGTCGGTCTAGTGTCGATCAACAAGAATTGTGCGATCTGGTGGAATCACCCACACCTTATCACACGCCTCTGTCGAGTCGACCTATTTCCGGTCTCTAATCGATTTTTTAATTGTGCCGCAATGACCCTTGCAGATTAGCTCGGTCGAAAGATCGCTTCCTGGTCAAATTCTCGAGTCTGATGCTTTAGAATTTCTTAACGGCTTCACCCGATAGACTAGTTTTCACATGAGTGGCCGACTCAAGGAAAAGAACTATATGCGTGCCAACGAAATGCCTGTCTCAAATTGTTGAAAATAGAATTAGAAAAATCGAGATGTCACATTTTGTTTTTTTTAATATTTTTCTTTCTTTCCTTCTTCTTCCTTTTGCCGATAACTGGCCATTGACCATCGTTAGGCTGGCCTTGCCTGGGCAAGGCCCGCCGTCGCTTGCCATAATCGAGGGCTCCCCTCACTAGATCTGGCTAGGCCAACCCTTGCCCATGCCAAGGTAATTATGGTAGGCATCACCTTCACCTAAGCAATGCCTAACGAGGCCACCTTGGCCTTAAGCAAGGGTTGGCCTCACTAAATTTGGCAAGGGAAGCCCTCACCAAGGCGTGCCCTTAACCGGGCGAGGTTCGGCCTTTTTGGGGCTAGATTTGGCCAGGACTTGCCCTCACCAAGGCAAGCAAACGACAAGCCTCACCCAAGTGAGGCCAACTTGACCATGGCTAATGGCAGCGGTTGGTCATTGGAAAAAGGTAGAAGAAGAGAAAAAAAATTAAAAGATAAAAATATTAAAATAGTAAAATATTATTAAAAATTGTCTACGTTAGATTCGATGTTGCCACGTAGGGTGGCCAATATCCACATTAGTAATATCCAACCAAAATTAACTGAAAAAATTAAATTAGCACTATAATAAGACTAGATATGATATGATATGAAATACATAAATTTTGTTATATTCTATCCACTGTTTAGTATTTGTAATAATAAAATTGAATATATTCACATCATATTATATACATTATTTAGTATAAATAACATATTAGTATAAGTAAATCAAAACTTTTACACATGGAGATGGTAAAAAACTCTTGAGACAATCTTGCCTACTTTATTTTTATTTGCTTATTTTATTTTATCTTCCTCTCTTTTTTAGTTAATTTCTTTTTTATTTCTTTCTTCCTCTTCGATCATTCTCTAATAGAATTTTATAAATAGAAAATTGTATAAATATAACTAAAATACTAAAATACCCAAAATATGTAATAAATAGAAATATAATTCATATATATTGAATTTATATTATAAAATAGAATTGAATTCAAATATATAAATAAAAATAATATTAAATTTAAATAATTAAAATTTTATTTTTTGTTATTTTGAATTTCTTATATTAGAATTCATATATTAATTATATTGAAATACAATTTTAATTTTGTTGATTTAAGAAGTTTGTTGTTCGAGAAAAATAAATTTCTTATTATCAATATTATAAATCTTATTCACTTTTATCTCACCTCCCTATGGAATAATTTTATCTCAGTTTATATCATCCTTATATTCGACTTTATCCTATATTTAGCAAATAGTAAATGCAAAAGATTTATCTTATCTTGAATTTTATCCCAACTGCTAAATGCAAATACAATAGGTTCATGACTTTTTTAACACTTTTCTCGAGAAATGCGCTTAACACCAAAATTGGTATTTTTTTTCGTTTCATGAATATTCTTGATACTCTAAAAAATTTTAGAGATACTTAGGGGGTGCATGACAAACCAAATTTCTGTTCCATAAACAATTTTTCTATTCCATACCTGTTTCTGGAATAGAAATCCGTTTGATAAACCTATTTCATTTTTTTATTTCTGGAATAGATTTCTGTTCCAAAAATAGATTTTGATCAGAAATCAGAAATAGAAATTTTCTAGTTCTCTATTTCTAGAACAGAAATAAGAAATAATTTCTCCATGAAATTTTTTACTAAGATGAATATGCTTAGAAAAAGTATTGCCAATAAGATTGCAAGAGATCATAATATGCCGAAGATTCCATGAGATCGTGTTTTCAACTTTTGTAATGTATTTTTATTATTTTGTATTTGGGGATTCCCAATCTTTGCTTTTGTAATGTGATGTTGTATTTGATGATTCCTACCTCAATTCTTGTAATGTGATATTCTATTTAAGGATTTTCCTTATTTGTAATGTTTCTTTATGACAAGCTCTATTACACTTCGTAAAATTCGCCGATTTTGTAAAATTTGCCACAAATTGCCCAATACACTTCTTTGTGTTTCTTTCTAAAACTATTGCTCAATATCATAAACCATGGGGGTGATCGACATGACATACTAGCATGAAGGGGATTAGAATTTGGTTGCCCACCTTCATTCTACTAGAGTTTTGGGAACCTTCTATCATGCTCAAAAGTAATGCATATTGATTTCTTTTTTCTATTGTATGGAGACTATTGATAAGTATATTGTTTGACCGTAATTGCCTATCTAGGTGGATGCTAAAGAATTTTGTGTGAAAATTTAGAAAATTTGATACAACAACTCCTATTTTGTATATTTTATCTTTGTTATCAAATGAATTTCTATTTCTAAAAAAATTTTAGAAACAGATTTTTTGAAAACTCATTTAGAAATAGAAATAGAAAAATCTATTTCTGTTCCGGAAACTATTTCAGAACAGAATGGTTGTCATGCGCCCTTAGATATCTTTTAAGAATATTTAAGATATTTCATCTGATTTTTTACATTTATTTTAATTATGCATATATAATTTGATTTCCTTAAATAGTCATACATTAAAGCTTATAAATAGATTGTCCATGTACTCTTTTCTGCAAATCAAAATATACAGAAACTCCTCAAATCCCTTTTTCTGTTTTACTTGCAACTTGGTATTAGAGTCTCTTTTCCTAAAGCAGTGGATGTGCACCCCAGCTCCACAAGAACCCCAAACATACAAGCTTACAGTTAATTATCAAGGATAATTATCCTTAGATTTGAAAATATCTAGAGATTTAAGATATTTTCTCTAATTTTCTATATCTATTTTGATTTTGATTAAAGTTTATAAATAGACTGTCCATATAGTCTTTTCTACACATCAAAATATACATAAATCCCTCAAATCCCCTTTTCGCTCTACTTGTAACTATAAATGTGGATGATACTATATAAGATGGACCCATGAGATATATAGTCCAAACTCTAATTGTCAATTTGTCAACTGTAAGAAGAATTCAACTTGTATCGACTTTTATGTTATACTATTAGTTTTCATTTTCTATATAAATCGGTTTACTTTATATTGCCGCATGTACCACTCCATCAAGGATAATCTCATGAGAAATGAGCAAGTTGGTTTTCTTGGCGCCACATGTATTAAGAAATTTCTACACTTTCTTTCTTTTTCTTTCCCTCTTTCTGTTTCCATTTACTAGAGTAGATCCGTTGCACAACTTGCATTTGAATTGTAGAAAATTTCGTAGAAAGTTAGGGTATGGACTTCAGCTGCAAATTGCAAATGTCTTGTACTAGACGCGTGGATTCGACCTTCTATCTGGCTAAAGAAACCAATATGGGGCGACATCACCAGATATTCAAACTAGGATAATATTTTTACCTCATTTATAGCCACTTAGATTAAAAAAAAAAAATTGTTATATTACTAATATAGACATGCTCAAACAAATTATAGATGTGCCGTGTTAATACAATCGATCCATCATATCAACTTCTCTACTTTGCATAAGGGCTTCGCCTCAATTTTATGGCTCGGACCCCAAAGACTCGATGACCATGTATCCTTCGGATGGTGTCAAAAGTTATTCTTCATTGTCATTTATCACAATAATACAGATGCGACTCACCTGCCCCTCTATCAAACAATGCCAATATAATATCCTGGTCATGTCGCTTGAATTATACCCAACATCATGGTTCAGTGAAATTTATGTGCGTAGATTTTAACTCCGAAAATATCTTTAAAAAATTCGAACGTGGACTTTTAATCTGTAAATGGGTTTGACGACGACAACATTATCTATGACTCGAATGGCGATGCATGCAAGGTGACATGAAGATGTCTCTCCATGGGCATCCAAGGCACTGAGGTTGCAAAAGAGAGCTCAGATATCATCATCCTGGATGACAATTTTGCCTCTGTGGTGACTGTGCTGAAATGGGGGCGGTGCGTCTACAGCAACATTCAAAAGTTCATCCAGTTTCAGCTCACATTAAATGTGGCCGCCCTCGTCATCAACTTCATTGCTGCAGTCTCTTCCGGCGATGTCCCTTTTGACAGCAGTCCAGCTTCTTTGGGTGAACTTGATTATGGACACCCTGGGAGCTTTGGCGTTGGCGACAGATCAACCCACAAATGATCTCATGCTAAAAGCAGCAGTTGGACGAACCGAGCCTCTTATCAACAGAGTCATGTGGAGGAATCTCACCTCTCAGGCCTTGTACCAAGTTATCGTCCTCCTGACCCTGCAATTCAAGGGGAGTTCCATTTTTGGAGTGGACGAAAAAGTGAAGGACACAATTATTTTCAACTGCTTCGTCCTGTGCCAGGTCTTCAATGAATTTAACGCTAGGAAGCTGGAGGACAAAAATGTATTCAAAGGGATACACAGGAACAAGTTGTTCTTGGGCATCGTTAGCATGACAATAATTCTTCAAGTGGTGATGGTGCAGTTTCTGAAGAGGTTTGCCAACACCGAAAGGCTGGACTGGGGACAATGGGGCGCTTGCGTCGGACTTGCGGCTTTGTCATGGCCGATTGGTTGGCTTGTTAAGTGCATTCCCGTCTCCGGCAAGAAGTTCAACTTTCTCCCGCGCTGAAGATACCCCTGAACCAAGCACAACGAAACTCCAAGAAAATAATCTCTTCTTATTATATCTAAATTTCAGCTGTTAGGAACGTTAGGGCTTTGGAAACTGTTTTGTAATTCTAAACTTATGCATTATAAAGGATGTCAGTTTACGTTTTGCTACAGAATCAAATCAACAGTTTATTGTCGTCCATAGTTTCAATCTGAATACTTTGGTCTTTCCTGCTACACTACTGTTGAGTCCGAATAATCTTGCAGATGAAGTTATTAATCAGGTGATCATGCTCGATGCCTGCTTTAACATCCATCTCTGATTTAGCATTCAACAACTCATCCTACAGGATAGCTAAAAAGAAAGATTTTGCAAGTTCCCACCAAAGCTTCGTTAAGGTCCAGCAAAAGCCAAAAAGTTCACTCAAGGGTTTCCTTTCGGTTTTGTACTCTTACCATCTTTCTCCTTAACTATTTTAACAAAAAGGACATGGGCCTACGTGACGGAACAAATTTTATCTGAGATGCTTAAGACTGCTTGCTTCTGACTAAAAGGAGAGATGCTATCATCTCACAACCTTTTTAGATATCTTCAACTACACCTTCCATAGCCTTAAAAAAGCATGACCGCATATGCTAGTGAACAACTCAAAACAAAAGGTTTTATATAAGCAATAAAGCGGCATCTTAAATAGTAAAGTTTACTAATATAAGCTCTCGTCTATGCGAGTTTCTCTCTACCTCATGGTAGTGCCCACCCTTTTCCTTTACAAGCCCTAAACCCCAATCTGATTTCCTGTTTCTTTACTCAGCTTCCAAAAATGGAAAAATCACAAAAAACAAAATTTAAGGTATGCTATGTGTTCTCTGGAGGGCATCTGGTCTCCATCGGATAGGATCTTCACCGAAAGCATTTCTTCAGCGATCAGGAGGTATCGAGATCTTCACCAGTCATGATGTGTGATCGTAATTTTTCCTTTAGGTGGAGAGTTGCGTGATGCTCTCAGTATAGTTTCTTAGTGGCAAATCAGCCTCTCCTGGTATCCGGTTGTTTCTCTCTCATGTTTGTCTTCATTTGGCTGACAAGTTCTGGAGTGGAACAGTTGAATCTGGGTAGGTTTGGAGATGCGAACAGTCTAGATCTGATACTCCTCTAGAAAAAGATTTGAAAGTTAGTGAAAATGGAGAGCAAAGAGGAAAATGAGATGAGAGTGGCTGCATTATGTAAAAGTCTTGGGCATTTGTGGTCTGAAGAAGATGTAGTCCAAGTATCTGATGAAATACCTCAATAGAAACGAGAGGAATGCAGTCGAACTCTTTTTGGAAAATTGTATTCTAAACCAAACGTGAACTATCCAGCCTTCGTTACTACAATGAAAAAAGCATGGAAAACAGAAGAGGTTATATGTTCCCAGAAGGAACCGGGGCTATTTAGTTTTTATTCCCAACGGAGGAGGAAAAGCAGTGAATCGAGAGGAACTCACCTTGGTCATATTCCACAAATCCGATTGTCCTGAAACAGTGTCTCCCTGAAGTCCCTGAGCACTGCTACGATTTCACTAAGGAAGAATTCTAGGTGTGTATTGGAGGAGTTCCCCCTGGGTGGAGAATAGAAAAAGTGTTTAATGAACTAGGGAAAAGGGTGGGAAATGTAAAAGAAGTTCAAATCGACTCAACAACTAATGCTCAAAACAGAGGAGGAAGAGTTAGAGTTGAGATTGATCTGACCTCACCTTTGAAATCGGGAGCTATTATGGATATTGGCAATAGCTAGCTTTGGGTGGAGTTCAAGTATGAGCGTCTTCCACACTATTGTTTCTCTTGTGGCCGAATTGGTCACTATGCAACTGACTGTCTTGAAATTCCATATGCAACCTCTCCTTGGGCAATGAACAAAAAAGGGTTATATGGACCCTGGTGAAGGCAGAAACAAGCGATCACAGTCCCTATTGGGATGCATTTTATAAGAATATGGAGGACGAATTAGTAGTGGAAGAAACTATACATGTTCAATCAAATCCACCGAGGGGTATGCACTTCAGTGATCAAGAGCCAACATCAAATTTGCAAATAGTAGCATGCAGCAAAAAGCGAACAGTGGGCAGCCCAAACAAGGTGAAAAACCCAAAAGAAGTACCTATTGCAACAAAAGTCCGAGATCGTGGAAAAGAGGTACTATACACTGAAATTCAAAAACCTCTGTTATCAAAAGTTGGGAACAGCAGCAAGAAGTCTATGAAAGTACAAAAGGCTAAAAAACATAAATGTCTACCAACAACATCCCCAATCCTTACAGATGAAATAGAACTCCTGGAGACCCCAGTGCAACTGGTCCAAGAAGGACAAGAATGGGTTTTGGTGGCTAGCCCTAATAAGCCACCATAGAAGCCATGAAAATAGTTAATTGAAATTGTCAGGGGCTGGGCAACCCCTTGACAATTCGAGAACTAAGAGCTTTAATAGCTCTTGAAAGGCCTAAGCTACTCTTCCTAATGGAGACAAAAAATAAAGCAGCCATGGTGGAAAAGATTTGCAAAAAACTTCAGTTTCATAAACTACACTTGGTTAATCCAACAGGAATAGCATGAGGTTTGGCAATCATGTGGCAAGAGGAAATCGATTTAAAAGTAAATGCAAGTTCTAAACAACTCATAGACGTGCAATGTATTGATCCTGAAAGTAAACAGCTTGGGCAGATTACCTTTGTCCATGCATCTACTGATTTTGGTGAGCGTATGGAATTATGGCATGTGTTAGGAAATATTAAGCCTTTGTCTTCTCTTCCCTAGATCTGCATAGGAGACTTTAATGAGATTTTGTATGTATGGGAGAAAGTGGGAAAAAAGGAAGCAGATAATAGAAGAATTGCAGCATTTAGAAACATGATTAATGATCTATCCCTAATGGATGTAGAATGTCATGGCTGTGCATTCACATGGACCAATAACAGGGAGGGGGCAGAGTTGGTAAAGAAGAGACTTGACAGAGTACTATGTTCTCTAGAATGGCGAGTTACATTCCATGATGCCGAAGTCCAGGCCCTTCCAGCCATAGGTTCGGACCATAGTCCCTTAGTCCTCAGTCTGCATCCTGGAGTATGAAGAAAGAAAAAATAGTTCAGAATGGAAGTTTTCTAGACAGAACATACAGATTATCAGGCAGTTATTCAGCAAGCATGGGCAAAGAATTTAAGCCAAATAGTCCCTTTTGCAGAGAAATTAGGGAGAACATCACAAGCATTAACTAAGTGGAGCAAACAGCACTTCTCAAATGCCTACACAGAGATCAAAGACCTAAAGCAAGCATTAACAGGTCTGATGAATCAAACAGATCAGCATACAAGTAAGTAGACAAGGCAGCAAATTATCAGCAAAATAGACACTCTCAGAAAACAAGAAGAACAGTTCTGGGGAATGAGATCACGCATTAAATGGCTTCATTGGGGGGATCAGAACACACGGTTTTTTCATGCTACAACAGTTAATATAAGACAACAAAACCGTATTTCAATGCTGCAATTAGAGGATAACAGATGGTGCAGAGAACCCACGACGATACAGACACATATTCAATCCTATTATGAGAATCTATACAAGACTGATGGTCCAAGATACTACCAGCCTATCCTGAATCAATGCCCAACCCCAATAATAGATAATATAAACGAAGATCTGGTGGTAGTACCTACATTGGAGGAGATCCATGCAGTAGTGTTTCAATTGGGAGCCTACAAGGCTCCTGGCCCTAACGGTTTCAACGGAATTTTCTATCAACAATCATGGGAAATTATAAAACCTAACCTGATGCAGCTGGTACAGAAGTTCTTCCAGACAAGTGTTCTCGACCCCCGAATCAACCAGACCCACATTGTGCTGATTCCCAAAGTAAAAAGTCCTGAAAATATCAGTCAATTCAAACCCATTAGCCTGTGCAACTTTAGTTACAAAGTTATATCAAAAATATTAGCCAACGGACTAAAAAGGTGGCTGCCACTTATCATTGAACCAGAGCAGGGGGCTTTTGTCCCAGGGAGACAAATTCAGGACAATATCTTCATTGTACAGGAGGTTCTGCATCACCTACGCAAAACAGCAAGGAGGAAAAATAATCAGGCCATCCTGAAACTGGATATGCAGAAAGCATATGATAAGATAGAATGGGATTTTGTGAGAGATCTTATGCTGCACATGGGGTTTCATGTAAAATGGGTTTCTTTAATTATGCAGTGCATCTCAACAGTTGTCTACAGTGTGAAAGTAAATGGAGAACCTACCTCCTTTTTCTATCCTTCACGAGGCCTTAGACAAGGTGATCCACTTTCACCTTATATCTTCATTCTAATGTCCAATGTGCTAACCTAGATGATGAAAAAAGCATTAGAAGATGGTACAATCGGGAATACAGCTAAACAGAAATTGCCCTAAGCTATCACACTTAATGTTTGCTGATGATGTGATCTTCTTTTTGGATGGAACTATATCAGAGTGTCAGAATGTTGCCTAAGTATTAAATCAATATTGTTATGCTACGGGCCAAGCAATCAATTTAAATAAATCAGGAGTTTCTTTCAATGGTAGTTGTCCAGCAGTTCTAAAACAGAATCTAACCACAGAATTGAGAGTTCCTATTCTATAGAGAACAGGAAAATACTTGGGCATACCTATTGAATGGGGACAATCCAAAAAGGAGTTGTTTGCTTGGATCCTGGCCAGAGTAAATTCAAAATTAGCAGGATGGAAAGAAAAATTATTGACAAAGGCAGGCAAGGAAGTGCTAATTAAAAGTGTGGTACAATCTTTACCTACCTATGCAATGTCCATCTTCAAATTGCTCGTATCTATCTACAAAGCCATAGAACAACGAATAGCATCATTCTGGTGGCAAAATGGCAATGTAAAAAAGAGGGCTGCACTAGAAAAGCTGGGAAATATTGAAGACTCGAAAGGATACATGGGGTTTAGGGTTCAAGGATCTGCTAACCTTTAATAGAGCCATGATCGGCAAGCAACTTTGGAGACTAGCCACCTCCCCTTCAGCTCTATGGAGCAGAGTGCTGAAAGGGATTTATTTTCCCGATGGTGATGTCTGGACAGCTTCGAAGGGACACCGACCATCATGGGGTTGGCATAGTTTGACGCTTGGCAGAGACACCATAAAGGACAACATAATATGGTCAGTAGGCGACGGAGAATCTATTCATATCAGAGAAGACAGATGGCTAACACAAGGTGTAATAGGAGGCCAACCAAATCAGACAGAGCCTAGATTGGTATCTGAATTGATAAATGCATAGCACAGAGTATGGAAACAACAGCTTATTTTTCAACTGTATGACGAATCAATTGCAAATGAGATATTAGCTATCCCCATATGTCGGCAATCAAAGCTAGATATGTTGATATGGACAGGCAACAAAACAGGGTAATACTCTGTTAAGAGCGGATACAACAGAGCACGAGAAACAACAGGGAAACCAGAACATAACAAACCCTCTTGCTCTTATCAACCACCGCGTACCTTATGGACTCAACTTTGGAGTCTGAATGTGCCACCAAAAGTTCGATCTTTCCTCTGGAGCCTATGTCAAAATGCCCTTCCTACGAGGGAAAACCTATATAAAAGAAAATTTGTTATTGATCCATTATGCCCTTTCTGTTGGTCGAACATTGAAACTACAGAACACATGTTGTTTTTATGCAAGTGGACGAAAAGAGTATGGGAAGAACAGACTTTCGAAAAGATAAGACTAGACGGAAGTATCAGCCGAACAGATCAGTGGATTGTCAAAGCTTTCCAACGAGATCAGAGTTTACCTGTTCAAGAACTCACGGGAATGGTTTTGTGAACATCTGGAAAGCGCGAAACACCTGGATATTCCGATCAAAAGAGCCTAGACCCGCAAATCTATTGAGCACAGCAAAGGAACAACAAGCGTTCTTCAGCCGAGGAAAAATAAACAGAAGCAAAAACTCAACCGATCTAACAAAACCTGACCAATGGAGGCCTCCGGAAGGGGATGATCTGAAATTAAATGTTGATGCAACATGGTGCTCCGGTGATTTTCTCGGCTCTGCGGCGGGAATCGTTCGAGTTCAGGAGGGAAGAATTCTCAAGGGTTTCGCTGCTACGATTAGGGTTTCCTTGGCAAGTGAAGTGGAAGCCCAGGCAATCTTATACGGGATCTCCTATACGCACGAACTTATGTCGTCCCACGTGCGGGACTTCGAAACACGAACAGGGAAGTGGCATATTGAAAGCGATAGTTCTTCGATCGTTGACATGATAATGGGCCGGGCCGAACCAGCTTGGAATCTTAAGGAGATAGTGCAGCGATGCCAAAATGGGCTCAGTAGAAATTCAAATATTTTGGTGACTCATTGCCCTCGCCAAACAAACGCAGCAGTGGATTGGATAGCACTGAAACATCGTCTACAGTCTCTTCCACGTAATTGGCAAGTTTCCCCCCCTTATCCACTATGGAATATTTTATGTGCAGATCTTTTTCCATCTGCATTATGTAAGTCTCCTCTATAATTAAGTAATAAAAAGTTAATCTTTTGACCAAAAAAAAAAAAAGGTACTAATATATCTAAAATACTAAGATATGTAATAAATATAAATATATTTAGACTCATGTATATAAATAAAAAAATTAAATTAAAAAACTAAATTTTTATTTTTTTTATTTTGAATTTCTTATATTAGAATTCAAACATTATTTATATTGAAATATAATTTTAATTTTTCAATTTAAAAATTTTATTATTCGAGAAAAATAATTTTCCTTTTATGAATATTAAAAATTCTATATATCTTATCTCACCTCTCCAATGTGATAATGTTATTCGGCATATATCATTCTTATATCCGATCTTATCTTGTTTTAAATAGGCACCAAACGCAAGTTATCCTATCTTGAATTTTATCTTAATTGTGAAGATGTTTTTAGACCATCCGACAAGACATCAAGTTAATATTATTGAGAGAAACGTATACTTTTTCTCAATTTATATTGGATGGAAAATTAACTATCAATAATTGCTTTGTACTAGTATGATACTATGATCAAGGTGCATATACTAGGAACTTCCATAAATCAGTTGAGCAAATAAAAGTTGGCCTTGCTGCACAAGGAAAGGTAGTTGATTCTCTGCGCGTGTCATGTCCTTGAGCCTGCTAGATTGGATGGGCCGAAAGGGTTTTATGTATGGGCTAGCTACTTCAATTGTTTTGGTTCATTGGCCCATGCTAGGAAAATCCCCAAAAAGATAAATGAATGAATGAACTAATTGAACAGTGGAAAATCTCAAATATATCTCTCTAAGCAGATAGAAAATGTTGGTATATTAAAGTTCCTAATCTCCACTTGTTACCTAGATGTATAAAGTCAACAACACTTAATCCAAAAAATCTTTAGGCTATCAACCGGCATGTTTGGGCAGGATTTTTCTTACGACTATTTTGCCAAAATTTAGAAAATTTCTCCATTTTGGAACTTTTACAAGAATCATTTGAAATTGCCTTAAGTGCTAATACTTGTGCTACATTAATTAATTGAGGTATGTATTATGTAAAAAAACTCAGGGGGCTCAAAAAGTAGAAACCAAAAATTAAAAAGTGTCCAAGTGAGTACTTTTTGGTCTAGAAAAAGTAATAATTGTTAAAATGTTCTACCTCGCTTTACGATGGAATTTATCTCTTCATGTACATGCTACCTAAATATAAAAACTTTTGAGTTGTATTTTCTAATATAGTATCAGAGTCAGATTTTGCCAATTTCGTATACATGTGAGTGTTGAAATATACCACATCTCTTGATAATGACGTTTATATACTTTTTATATACACCTCACCTATCAATTTAACATTTTCAAGTAAGTTGGTTTGATTTTATGAAATCTCACAATATCCGTATTGACTTTAAAATAAGGTTAGTATCATAAGAAACAAAATTCAGATTATGCTCATTATGACATAAGTACCTTAAATTTTTTTCATAAGAAAGTTGAGTATTTATGTCACAATAGGTAAATTTAGAGCTTGAATTTTTCTGTGGTACATGCCAATAGTGGAAGTCTGTCGTCATTAACATCCGCCACGTGTCTAAGGTGGACAGAAGGAGACATCGTACGTTCAACTGTACACGTGAACAAGCATGATTGGATTGATTGACTGGGAAACGCCAGCCAAAAGCTACGCAGAAAAGAATGTTTGTCCACGGATGTCCAGAAAAAGACCAAGCCCGTGGGGACCATCTTATCATTCTCACGAACAGAAAACAGAAAGGAAGGATCTCCTCTTTGTCTCATTGAGATCAATAATAATAATAATGGGGCCAATCAATGAACTTGACATTATTATAACTGTAATGAAAAAAAAAAAAAAATTTGGCACTTGTATCAAGCGTTTTCATTATTTGTACATTTATTAATAGAATGGCTACTTCGTCGAAATCATGTCAACAATATTAATTCATTAAATTTTATGTATGTAAATTTTTTATTGGCTACATGACGTTTGTCCTATGTATTCAAGATAAGAAAAGAAAAAAAAAACAACACAACAAAAAGATGTATTGAATTAATTGTGAATTTATATCGAATACATTTACTCTAAATCTTTTCTTGTGATATAAAAAACATATACCTCATATGAATGTAATACATTTAGCACTGGTGGCTTTTGCCCTTTTATGTAATTAGTATGTGGATTTGGACTGGGCTTTCTCCAAAGTTCTTATGCCCAAGTTATCAAACGAGATTGGTTCACCCTGTTGATCACTTCATCATGTTATTGTAGACATGCAAATCAATTTCAAGGGTTTGGGCTTTGTAGGAGACAAATTCACATTAGAAAAATCTCAAATGGAATCATGAAAATTGCTTTTTCTATTGGTGGGAACACAACACAAATTATGATAAATCACAATGAGGTGTTCTGTATCGAATACATATAGTCTAATGGACTGGCCCTACTACAAGCCTAAATTGAATTATGGCGACATCTAAATTGAATTCTAGGAGAAACATTGTACTTCTTTGCCGAGAAACTGTGCCTAAACCGGCCCTGTTCTCCGATCAAGCCTGCTCAACGATCAAGTTTTTACTCTCGATGCTTGAGTCACCACGAATTTTGGGGTCATTTGACCTTGATTTTCCGAGAAGCTTTAAGGCCCATACTTGGACTTTCTTTATCTTCCGTGCAGAAGCACAGATCCATGCTGTTTGTGCACTTCTCCGGACGCCGGTCCGGCAAAACGTCGCAAAATGTTCGCAATTATTATTGAAGAGGTGATACTTGCCGAAACTGCGGCCCTCGTGAAGGTCGCGAGCCTTGTTCACGACTTCCTGGGGCGATTTTGTGCAATTGCCCCATCCCGTTGGCAATGAGCGTAGGGAGTGGAGTTTCTTGCCTTCTCGCCGGAAGCAGTCGAGACACGTCCTTTTGACTCCTCCTGTTCTCGTTAAGTGAATCACAGTGCCGTCTCCAACGGAAATTCCTAGTATAACCACAAAGGAAGAGGAGAGGAAAACCATGTGAATCAGATAATTTTCTATGAATTGATGTCATTAGCATGATTAGTCAGGAAAAAGGAATCAAGGCTTGGCTTCTCAATCACATTTTTTCATTTCCAGGTGCGTTTAGAAGAGCTTGAATGCTTCGTCTTCCCAATTCCATGGAAGAAGCTCTCTCTTTCCTCAGAAACAGAGGGAAACAGAGACTACCCTGTCATCATTATTTTCTTTTTGGTCCCTTCAGGTACTGTGACTTGTCTCGTGAAAATCCCTCAGATGATCAAGATCAGATTCATGAGCAGCCATTGAAATGAAAAATAAAGAAGACAGCAGCAAAATCCCATCATCACTGTGTTGAGCTATCAAGCAGATACGACCGTTCTTCGGCAAAACGATCAGTCGAGCCATTTTTCTAGTAACCATGGGACCAAGATACACTAATTACAATGGTAGAGTACAGAGAGGACGGATCCCTTACCATGGTGGGTGTACAAGCCGTACCACCGCCGTGCATAAATGTGGCTCCCAGGTTTAAGCTCTTCCTGAGTTACCGCGACCGGAAACACCCTGTTGCTGACCTGATTCGCCATTTTCTTCCAGAGCTGGGTACAGACAGAGATGGAGGGAGAGCGCTGTTTCGCGGCACGGCAGAAGGCACAAAGCAAAGAGAGGCGATATATGCCGCTGATGCAGGTGGGGAGACCAACTTAAAAGAGGCCACAAGGGAGGAAAGAAGGGTAATTACATAGCCCAGTGTTGTCTTTTCTATCCAACCTTAAAAATGTGAAGACTGAAAACGCCGCGGAACGTGATGGTGGGCTATTGGATTGCACTCCGACCCGCCCCCATATTTGTTCTTGAATTTCTATGGAACCATCTGCCTATTCCAACTTTTATTTTTCCTTTTGCAACTAGATCGAATCTACGCATATTCAACCCATCTATTCTGAATCGATCAATATACTATCATAGGATTTTATTTCAAGCACATCTCACATGACACATGAAATGCGCATTCATATAACGCTCAATCTACGCAAGTTTAGCTTAATTCAAGTCTTTCATACTTCATGAGAAGGCGTTGGAATTGAATTTAAAATGTGGGTCATTGTAATATCCATGGCACATAGGTCCACACTGGAAACATTAATAATATAGCAAAAAAGCCGTAAACGTTGTGGTTTAAAACGAACTTTACTTTGTTGACTCTTCCCACGGTCGCCAACATGACAACCCAAGATTAATTGCACTGTTTTGAACTTTCTTATTCAAGTACGGCGCCGCTTGATTTGATAATATCCTTTTTGGGGGGCGGGCCCGAAGATAATTAGGGTGTGGTTGGAACCCTGAGAGAGGTTTACTTTACGAGATTCTGTGGCGGCGGGGACAGAAGTTGCTCATTTTATGAGATTTTTTCTCAGATGAGATTGCCTAGACACGAAAACTCAAAATTTTAAAAGATTAAATTTGTAATCAGCCCTTCTCTATTTTCAGTTATTTAGTTATGTGCGCAATTGTGATGTCTTCTATACTTTTTGTGATAAAGTCTGTTTTATATATATATAATTCAAGAGACCATAAAAGATGACCATGTAACCACTTTCTGAATGTCGTTTCAATGCCTTTTGCATTTGGAGGTGCTCAATGCTTTTTTACTAGCAATTTGAATAAAAAGGAAGCCTTTTTTTTTTTTTCCTTTTGCCCTAGAGAGAAAAAAAAAATTGCTTTTTCAGGTCATTAGCTCTCCTCTTGTGACACGACCTTAAAGAGCAACTTTTTTGGGGAAGCACAGGTGCAATCTGATTTGTTCCAAGTGTTCAATGGGCATAATCACTTTAGTTAGACTATAGTCAGCTAAATAGCATTCTACTTGTTTTCAACTGAGAATGGCTTTGGTAAAAGCATTTTAGTACCTTACTAGTGATACCCGTTTTTCTTTCCGTTGTGTTGGGCTTTGTAACAAACAATTTCACATCGAATAAATTGCATAATGAATCATAAAAATTGCAATTTCTACTGAAGGTGGACACAACACAAATGGTTGAACATATACTAGTCCATAACACTTAGATGATTGATAAGTCGAAACATACATATCATGAGTCTAGAAATTATTGTAAATTACAAAGAGGCTTTTCTCTTTGTGTAAGTAGAGAATTTATCTACCAAATGGGCTGGCCTTATTATGAGCCCGAATTGAATTACAACAACAATTGTCTTGTTGATGTGCGATTTGAGGAGAACCCTCCGATACTTGAGTTAATGGATGAGAGGGAGAGGAAGAGGGAGAGGGAGGAGGGAGAGCCCCTCTTCCCAAGCCTTAGGGGTTGGGGTTTTGTTGGAGGTTGCAATCTCTCTTGGGCTCGGCCCACTGCTTGGCCATTTTAGTGTAGCTTGAGCCCATACTTGGAAGTGGAAAATTTTGCCTACAACATGTCCTGTCTTTCTAAAAAGACAAAAGTCTATTTTTAGTCCCCAAATCAACGTATTTTATTCCTCTAGTCAAGTCCTTGAAAATGCATGAATTTTCTAATCAAGTCTCATATTAGACTTCAAATCTAGGTAATTGAACTTGATGTATCTATCGGAATTACTAATATTTGGTTAATTGAAGCCAATGTATCTATCTAATAGCGTCTTGTCAGTTTCGATTGACTAAATTTAGAACCAAAAGAACTTGATTATCATTTGGATTGTGAGATTGTTACAATCTCTATTTCAATTTTGATAATCATGAAATGTAATAACCCATTATACAGCTCCTTTGTGACTACACTCGTTGCCTCATATGTTGGGAAAGTCTTGGGCAAAAGGAAATAGAGTGTGCTTCGTGGAATGTAAGGTGTATTTCATATTATTTGGACAAGTGACATGCTGTTTGACATGCTTAGTGTTTTCCATTTTAAAATAATCGGCACCTACGTAAGATGGCGATCTCCGCAAAAGTTGTAAAAACTATACTTGGACTTGTTTAATTATTTATTTTTAATTTGAGAAACTATTAATAAATTGAAAAATTAGTAAAAACTCAAAGGAACATTTACAATCAATTCATCATAACTTTTGCAAGGAAAATCACATAAATTCAACACAATAAGATTTTTAGATATCAAAGAAAACATTATTCGCACAGTACATGAAAAAACATATATTTACTAACAAAATAAAAGAGTAAAATTTAATATTTCAACGCTATACTTGATTTGGCAATCCTGTAAGCACACCCTCTCTTGTATAGACGCAGACACTCCCCTCTTGATTGCAAGGACATCATCTAAGTGCGGCACTAAATATCCCATCCCGACCTGTGGATCATAGGGAAAACTCTTTTGATAATATTTGTGCACTAGGCGAGAATATATAATCTCTAAGTCCCAAATTTGGAAATTGTCGTCCAAATCAGCGAGGAAACTATATATATACAAACTGAGAATTTGTTAGAAAGCTTTTAAAATTTGTGAGAAAGGGATGGAGGTGACAATGAGAAGAAGAGACCTCTAACTCATGGAAAATTTTCGGATCTTCTTTTGAATTGGCCCAATGACCTCGGCCACTCATGTGGCCTTGGGCCTAATCATGGGACTCATTTTCTTCCACCCGGGCTAGTGCCCAGGAGCAAATGGGCTGTAGGCATGCCCCTTTTTCCTAATGGGCTTGGCCCAACATAGGCCCAATCTTGCGGTGCTTGGGTCGGCATAGCTGTTGGCCATTGCTATTCCCTAACGGTGTTTCCTATAAACGGAGAATTAACTTTGATGCATCCAAATACATCCGAACTATTTTTTTTTTTTCGCAAGACTAACAATACGTGATCCAATCTCATCCCTTAACAAATAAAAGAAGCAAACCTATATTGTTGGCCTATCTAATACATAGTCCACACATAAAAACCTATTCACATCTAGAAATGCTTGCTTTCTTACTCCACCCGAACCTACAACACACCCTTCCTCTTCTTCTAGCACTTTGGCACCACCACCGTCAATCATCCGTTCTTCATCTCCGCCTTTATCTCATCCAAGCTGTACAGGTTTGCGGGCAGGTCAATCTTGCTGGAATAACTCCGCCCACCCTCCTCGTCGCCCACTCCCTGCCTTCAAGGGCAACTATGCTCTTGATCTAAACGTTGAGATTCCACGATCTTGTTCTACAGTTATTATGCCTATGTTGTGTAGTGCATATCGCGTGTGTTTGTTTTCCAGCAGCAAAACAACATGGAAGTGTAGGAAAGGAGTAGGAAGAGCAGACAAGCTTTGCTAGCTTAGATCTATCCCTAAGGTTCTTAGAGAGATGGAGTAGAAAAGTCTTCTTTCTCTTGTTCATTCTTTAAATGAGAATGCTGCTAATATGCAAAAATAAATTAACAATGCTCTTATTTAGAGGTTGGGGTTGATCCTTGATTATCCCATACAATGAACGACTAAATGGGGTCGATGCCAAAGTAATGAGTTACACTGTCCAAAAATTTTACCCAATAAAACTCCTTTGAACAATGGAAATAACAAAAGAGGTGGACTAATGGTTCTTTTGTAGCATAAAGACATTAGAAGTGTCAAAAGTTTAGTACGACATTCACTTTAATGCCAAAGGTTTCATACGATGTTCACTTTCGCAATGAGTTGGCAAACTATATTGCAATTGATCTTTTGGTCAACAAGGTTATTGTTCATTCATTTCCAAGTGAAGGAAAAGAAAAAGAAACACACACTAACTAGGATGCCACGGTCCTTATTAAAAAAAAAAATTAGAATATAGTTGAAATTTTTATTAGATCCATTGTCAATGTAAAAATTTTCTACACTTTCGCTATTGGATAGGACAATATGTGTGAAAATTCTTACGCCAATAGTGGATTTGATAATTATCCTTGTATTAATACAGAGTACCAGATTATACCTATGTATTATGCATTTCTCTCATTGATTAACATGCACTCTATCAAATTTGAGACGTACCTAAGAAATGCAGGAAAAAGTGACAAAAAAGTCATAAATCTATTGCATTTATATCAATTTAATTCTAAACATTTTAATGATACTAATTTAATCTTAAACCTTTTGATCTAGTGCCAATTCAATATTTTCGATTTCAATTTTTAATTTTTTTTTCTTTCCTTCTTCTTCCTTTTGCTCGTAACTGGCCATTGGCCATTGTGAGACTGGCCTTGCCTAGGCGAGGCTCACCGTTGCCTACCACAAGCAACAGCTCCCATTGCTAGATCTGGCAAGGCCAACCCTTGCCCAAGCTAGGGCAACCATGCCAAGCATCACATTTGCCTAGGCAACACCCAAGGAGGCCGACCTGGCCTTAAGCAAGGGTTGGCCTCACTAGATTTGACAAGGGAAGCCTTCACTGGAGCTTACCCTCAACCAAGCAAGGTTTGGCCTTTCTAGGGCTAGATTTGGCTGGGGGCTTGCCCTCACCAAGGCAAGCAACAGCAAGCCTCATCCAGGTGAGGCCAGCTCAACCATAGCCAATGGCCAATGGCTAGCATTGGCAAAAGGTAGAAGAAGGGAAAAAAAATTAAAGAAAAATTTTTAAAATAAAAATAGAAAATTTTTAAAATATTATTAAAAATTATTAACGTTAAATTTGGGGTTGCCACGTAAACCGGCTGACATCCACGTCAGTAATATTCAACTAAAATTAATTGAAAAAACTGAATTGGCACTATGATAGGACTAGATAAGAATGATATGAAATCTAGGGATTTTGCTATATTCTATCCACTCTTTGATAATTGCAAAATAAAGTCAAATATATTCACATTATATCTTGTATATTATTTAGTGTAAATGACATATTAGTATAAATAAACCAAAAATTTTCCAAACAGAGATGATAAAAATCTCTTGGGGTACTCTTGCCTACTTTATTTCTATTTGCTTATTTTATTTTATTTTCCTCCCTTTTTAATTAATTTTTTTATTTCTTTCTTCCCTTCAATCATTCTCTAATAGAATTTTATTAAATAGAAAATTGTATAAATATAACTAAAATACTAAAATACCTAAAATATGTAATAAATAGAAATATAATTCATATCTATTGAATTTATATTATAAAATAGAATTGAACTCGAATATATAAGTAAAAATAATATTAAATTAAAATACTCAAATTGTTATTTTTGGTTATTTTGAATTTCTTATATTAGAATTCAAATATTAATTATATTGAAATATAATTTTAATTTTCTTAATTTAAGAAGTTTGTTATTCGAAAAAAATAACTTTCCTATTATTAATGTTATAAATCCTTTTTAGCTTTATCCCACCTCCCCCAAGGGAAAATTATATCTAATTTATATTTTTCTTATGTCCGACTTTATTCTATTTTGAGTAGGTACTAAATGCATAACATTTATCATATCTTGAATTTTATCTTGATTGTTAAACGCAAATACAATATGTTCATGACTTTTTTAACACTTTTCTTGAGAAATGCACTTAACACCAAAATTGGTATTTTCCCTTTCGTGAATATTCTTGATACTCTATAAAATGTTAGAGATATTTAGATATCTTTTAAGAATATTTAAGATATTTCATCTGATTTTTTTATATGTATTTTGATTATGCATATATAATTCGATTTCTTTAAATAGTCATACATTAAAGCTTATAAATAGATTCTCCATGTACTATTTTATACAAATTAAAATATATAGAAACTCCTCAAATCCCTTTTCCGTTTTACTCGCAACTTGTTATAAGAGTCTCCTTTCCTGAAGCAGTGGGTGTGCACCCCATCCTCCATGAGCACCCCAAACGTACAAGCTTATAGTTAATTATCAAGGATAATTATCCTTAGATTTGAAAATATCTTAAGATTTAAGATATTTTCTCTAATTTTCTATAACTATTTTGATTTTGATTAAAGTTTATAAATAGACTCTCCATATGCTCTTTTCTACACATCAAAATATACATAAATCCCTCTAATCCCCTTTTCGCTCTACTTGTAATTATAAATGTGGACGATACCATATAAGATGACCGATGAGATATATAGTCCAAACTCTCATTGTCAATTTGTCAACTGTAAGAAGAATTCAAATTGTATCGACTTTTATGTTAAACTATTAGTTTTCATCTTCTGTATAAATCAGTTTACTTTATATTGCCGCATGTACGACTCCATTGAGGATAATCTCATGAGAATTCATAGTAAGAGCAAGTCGGTTTTCTTGATGCCCCATGTATTAAGAAATTTCTATGCTTTCCTTTTTTTTTTCTTTCCCTCTTTCTGTTTCCATTTACTAGAGTAGATCCGTTGCACAACTTGCACTTGAATTGTAGAAAATTTCGTAGAAAGTTAGGGTATGGACTTTGGTTGCAAATTGCGAATGTCTTGTCCTAGACGTGTGGGTTCGACCTTCTATTTGGCTAAAGAAACCAATATGGGATCACCAGATAATCAAACAAGGAGAATATTTTTACCTCATTTATAGACACTTAGATAAAGAATTGTTATATTACTAATATAGACATGCTCAAACAGATTATAGATGTGCCGTGTCAATAGAATCGACATAAGGGCTTCGCGTCATTTTTATGGCTCAGACCCCAAAGACTCAATAGCCATGTATCCTTTGGATGGTGTCAAAAGTTATTCTTCATTGTCATTTCTCAAGATAATGCGGATGGGACTCACCTGCTCCTCTATCAACCAATGCCAAGATAATATCCTGGTCATGTCACTTGAATTATAACCAACATCATGATTAAATGAAATTTATGTGCGTAGATTTTAACTCCGAAAATATTTTTAAAAAATCCGAACGTGGACTTTTAATCTGCAAATTGGTTTGACGACGACGACATTGTCTATGACTCGAATGACGATGCATGCAAGATGATATGAACACGTCTCGACTTGGTCTTTTTTGTCCTACTTGCTCTTTGTCAAAATGTGGCCCCCACGAGTCCCTTCCACCATTCAGTGGCCCTTTTGCACCTCTCTACTCAGTGTTGATCTCTCTCTCTCTCTCTCTCTCTCTCTCTCTCAATCTTTTGAGACATCGGAGGGCTCAGCTCCTGGAATACACACCTTAGTAGGAGTAGCAGGTGATTAGGCTTTCACTTTGGGAAAAAAAAAAAAAACTATACACCTGTGGCTGGGAATTTCAGACCACTCAGCACCAATCTAGTTCTTCACTTTGCTCTCTCGATTCTGTTTCGATCTTTTAGGAGAGCCAAAGCTAATATAAGACCAGATCAAGCACACAAGTCCAAGAGAGTGAAGAAGGGCCCAAGAGAGAGCAAATGATGGACCATATTATCATCATTGTAATCGCAATATTTGTGCAACTGCCAGGGGATGTGGTAAGACAGGAAAATCTTAAACTTGGAGATCACATCTATGTTTATCGGCGATATGGCTTATACACCCATCATGGTTAGTGATTCATCCTCTGCTTCCTTTTCCATCGTCATCATCATTTTTCTTGAACGTGAATATCTTAACATGTGGCTCAACTAAATCGTCCTTTCTTATCTTTAGCTTTTGGCCAAAGAACAGTAGCTGTATCATCGCAGCAATCGTCACATCTTACCCTTCAGGCCTAATCCGTGTTAACAATTCTTAACATTTGGACAGTAAGAGAAATTTTATGAGGAATTTAGTACACCTTCAACAGTTGTCTTCTTCTTCTTTTCATTTCAAGGGCTGTTCATATACCTGATTCTGATAACCATGAACAGTTCATGACCTCCTTGGAAGTGACCAAAAGGAAATAATAATGATAATCTTGTAAGCCCTATGCTCTTGATGAAGAGAGTCAGAGAGACCTTATGTTCTTGGTGAGAGAGAGAGAGAGAGAGAGAGAGAGAGAGAAACACTATGTTCTTGGTGCAGAGACAGGGGAAGTTCTTGGGTGGGCGGTTGGGATGAGGAGGGGGAGAGACCCTATGACAAGCCAGTAGTAGTCACCGTTTTGGATTAACCTGCAATCGATCGAACGCCACACAAAAAACAAAGTATGCGAGCCCCTTAAATCTTAAAGAGAAAACCCCATTTCAACTTACCTTGAATTACGGATATGAACTTATTTCTAACCAAAAGAAAATTCAACGATCAGATGGTTTTAGGCACTTTATTTATCGAAGCGGGGACTAAGATGAAACTCAGATAGTTAATCCGGAAGAATACAAAGACGTGATAAGACGTTCTTTTTGGTTCTCCGAGCTCTTAACAGGAATTTTCCATAACCCTGCTCCTCTTTTTCTCTCGTTACACTACTTGCCTTTCTTTCTTCTTCCTCGAAATCTTTTCTCATTCGGTCGTCTCTCTTTCTGAAAATTGTTGCCATATTTCCTAGAATGTCGAAATTAGTCGGTATAGAAAACGTACCTCAATTAAATCACATAATATATTGAAACTAGTGATTTTTCATGATTGAAATTTATTCTCCATCAGTTTTTAAGTCTCCAATACAGCGATCTAACATCAGGGACTCAGCAAATCGCAGATCGCATTGCGGCTTATCTACTGTTGCTCCATCCGCAAGTTAATTCTTCCAAACTTAGAAAATCTTGTGATAATCCTCCCTCGCTCGTCAATCTACATCCTGTGGCTTCTCATCCCCTATTAACTAGTTGATTCTAAGTAAATATTTGCTAATGGGTGGAAAGTTATGGACAACTGATTACTTATATTGCACATACTCATTATTGATTATAACAGGAATCTATGTTGGAGAAGGCTGCGTGATTCACTTCACAAGAACAAGAGTCGAAGAGACGAGTCTTGATTCCTTTCAGCAAGAAGGCGAGGAACTCCACCTATATAAATATAGGCCGCCTCACCTACGGTATTGGCTGATGAGATGGGGAACTTGCATGACCTTACTCGAAATCAAATCACCGCAATATGTTGTTAACAAGGCTCGTGAGCTTCATGAGCGCAACAACTTTGGCGAGTATGACCTCATCAATAACAACTGTGAGCATTTTGCCACGTTATGCCAGACCGGCCTTCGGGCCAGCACACAGACATACTTGGTTAGTGTTTGTGAGTGGAAGATCAAGGAAATTAAACAATGGGCCATGACGTTTGTACTGACGAAGTGGGCGACCTAGTCTCAAATCATCCCTAGATTGCCGGCTGGCGAGCATGTGTGACTTTCCACAGTAATGCACCGGACTTTTTGTTCCAAATCTTCTGAGCAAACACAAAACAAACGAAAACATAAAACAAAACAAAATGGCTTGGGGAAAAAAGGGAGTTCCGATTGTAGAAAGGTGATCATTATCTTAATTTTGGTCTGTCTTTTTTCTTGGCTATCTTTTAATGATAATGTGTAACGCTGTACTTTTTTATCTTTGTGAGGAACTGTTCCTTTTGGGGACGCAAGGTCTGCCCTTTTTTGTGGAAACTTCGTAGACTTGACTTTTTTGCTCGGGATATTCGAAATGTTGGCCATGGCTAAACTAGTGCACTTTTATTTCTACTCCATATATATCATCCTTGAGAGATTTCTTGACCTTCTAGTATAAATAGCAACCTATTTGGAAGCTTATTCTTTTCAATTTACCAGTTAAAATTACCATTTGACAATCAAAAGCTACTGCAAGGCACGAAACGAGAAGCATACTGAACAAAAAGATGGAGGGAGTTATGCCCCCAAGATCTCCATTAGCGACCCAAAAATTACACCAAACCCGCTTTCCCAGTCTCTTTACTAGGAATGATTTTCAACCCTTCGAGAGTTATCGTCTGTCATCGAGCTGTAAAGGGCAACGAGAGACATGGACACATGCAGAGAGACAGAGAAAGAGAAAGAGACAGAGACAGAGACAGAGGCAGAGAGGGAGGGGGAGAGAGAGATAGAGAGAGAGAGTTCATTGTCATTTATTTCTTTCAGTAGCTTTACTTCGATGTCGGACGGCGCAACGACGTATGCCAATTATCAAGCATGAGATGATGGCCGATCCTTCCTTTTATCGCATGATGTTCGATTCGATCTTCATACGTGATGATGCGGTGGGATACACATGGCCACATCATAACTATCAGATATCTATGAGTGGACCGACTTTTGAGGCTTTCGTTTGACTTGCGACAGTTACAGGCATGTCATTCTTTTCCTAAAAGTCGCGATCACAATAAGATTGGTCATGATTGAGAAATTTTCCACTATCAGAACTTGATGAGACCTGAATGGAGAAATTATTAGTCATTCCTCGATTCCCATATCACGTGACGACACCCTTCCAACATGGAAGGGGGAGGTGAGGGATTCAAATCCCCACCTCCTCAGAGGGATGGGGGTAAGAGACGCGTAAATTTCGAGAGTGGGTTGCGATTCCCACGCCCTGCAAGAGGTAGGGCACAAATCTGCAAATGAGTGTAGAGTAGGAATAGAGTAGGACTGACAAAAAAGAAAAAAATATCACGTGACACATGTCAAGTGGGTCCCGCCAAAATTGTCCCTAATCAAAAGTCCAACTCCATTCCTTTTGGATTAAAGTTTGATTCTTTACTGCACTCCTTATCCGTACATGCGATCGAGATTCGCAACCGCAACATCTCTGCGTAATTCATTTCACCCGAACACAGAGCAAAAGAACCATATTCCTTTCATTGTCTAAGACTAGCCACGATCAGGAAGTTTTGCTTCCTTGCCCAAAATGTGAATACCAAGCTACCATCCAGAAATTGGTTCATCAAAACTCGTCTCAATTACTTCCGGTGGGGCGTCCTAACAATGGTCATTATGTTCATAGGCTGATGGTCAAATATGCCAAGAAAAGGCAATCGCTGAGGTTGATGGAATGTCATATTATCGTCACACTTCATTAGTTACGAAATTTGGGGGAAAATGGAAATGCTTTGGAAAGTCCACATTAAATTGACCTATCAATGAGTACAACGGGAAATTATTCAATAAAATTCGAAAATAACTCACACATTAACAAATTTCTAGCAAGCACTCGTCAAATATTTTCATGAATCAATCTTGTATTGCATTTTTCTGGATGTTTAGCACTATCTTTTGCAGTGAAAGAACAGCTTAGTGCGGACCGATACTATGAATAACGTGGAGAAACATAGTCAATGACAGTACCATGTATTGGAGTATATTTTTGGTTGTGACCTTCAACATAAGTCTCATTATTTGAGAAAATTACCAAAAAAGTTATAAATCTATTGCAATTATACTACTTTAGTCTTAAACTTTTTGTTGGCCAATTGAGTTTTAAAACTTTTGTATTTATGTTAATTCAATTCATTCGGCCAATTTTGGCGAAAATTGTCAACATAAACATTGGTTGTTCTATGTGACATGATGGGTACTGACTTAGATAATTCTTAATACTATTTTAATTTTTTTGTTTTATTTATTTATTTATATTTTTGTTTCTTTTTTTTATTCCCTTCCTTCTTTCTTTAGCTAGTCGCTAGATCTCGATGACCGACTAGAGGTGAGGGCATTCATCAAGGCTTGGCAAGGTCGACCTTGCATAACGACGGTGAGGGTGGTCTTCGAGGTCCCACGAAGTCAACCTCACCCAATGATGGCCAGGGTGAGCCTTGTCATGGATGGATGAGGTCAAGCGTTGCCACGGGTGCCAACATCTGACTAGAGGAAGAAGGAAGGGGGAAAAAAAAGATAAAGAAAAGAAAAAAGAGAAAAAATAAATAAATAATAAAAATTTGAAAAAAAAATATTATTAAGAATTATTCACATCAACATTGGCCGCACTATGTAAAACAATTGGCATTCATATCAATGATTTTTAGACCAAAATTGGCCGGATAGAGTAAATTTGCATAAATGCAAAATATTATGACTTAATCGACAAAAAAAAAGATTTAATACTGAATTGCAATAGGTTTAGAACTTTTTTTAATAATGCTCCCCTCATTAGTTATTTAAGTGAGAGAATTCATATGCCTCCCAAAAAAATTAAAAAATATCAAAGTCAGCGTTGGCTACACCATGTAGGACAATTAGCATCCATGTCAATGATTTTTTTTTTTTTTGCCAAAATTGGTTGAATAGAGTGAATTGGAATAAATGCAAAATTTTATCACTCAATTGACAAAAAAAAAAAAGATTTAAGATTGAATTTGTACAATTATAATAGGTTTATGACTTTTTTAGTAATGCTCGTCTCATTATTTATTAAGTGAGAGAATTCATATGCCCCCCCCAAAAAATGAGTACTATCGTGAGTTCTCATTATCATTGTTGGAATATACATGTACTTCACCTACAACATAGCTATAGATGTACAAATAATAATAATAATAATAATAATAATAATAATAATAATAATAATAATAATAATAATAATAATAATTATTATTATTATTATTATTATTATTATTATTATTATTATTATTATTATTATTATTATTATTATTATTATTATTATTATTATTTCTTTTTCAAACATGTGCCCAAAAGGACCATTTACACTGAAATAATACTTTCGCAAAAACCCCAAAAAAGGATGAAGTTTGAGAATGCCTAATTGATCCTTTTAATCCATAAACTTTCTAGTAAGAGTTGGTCGTGGAGACATATATTTTATATCTATCAAATACGTGGATATACATTTTTTAGTAAAGTTGTTTTTTTTCCCTTTCTGTTATCTTGAAAGAATATTTGTAATACATAGAACGCAAGAAAGTACGTTATGCAGTCTATGAAGAGTCAACATATATAAGATGCAATAATGACCTATTTCTAGAACAAAATCCGATGCTTTCTTGTGTCGTAATCTTTAAGCTTAGAGGCATCAAACGTATAAATAAGTTTGAACAAACTATGAGCATACATTGAATATATTCCCTGGACAGGTCGTATGAATGAATACCTTAAACTATCCTTAGCTACCCGAATTAAATTAACAGCTGACATGATTTTTAAGATGACGCACTCCATTAAATTCAGTTTGGGGTAGGACATGTATCTTTTAACTACGTTGGAAATTATGACTCCATTTGTTTTACGAAAAATAACTTTCGAAAAAACATTTTCTGAATTTTATGACATTCATTTTACGAAAACTCAGTTAGTTAAGGAAAACGTTTTTTACTATTGGAAAAATCACCTTCAAAAGTGGAGAAAATATTTTCCACTTTTCAGAAATATAAAAAAAAATTCATAACTTTTTCGACCTCACCTTCTTTCACCAAACACATTTTCCTTATTATTTTTATGTTTTCTTTTTTTTTAATTGAGTTTTTAACTTTTTAATTTTTCTCATTCTTTTTCATCCCTTTTCTTTTTCTTCTTTCTCAATCAGTTACCGGTAGGGCTGAGCGCGGTTCCCGAGTTACCCGGGAACCGAAACCGAACCGGAGGAGGGTCCAGTTCGGTTCCCGGTTCCAAGGGGGACTGGTTCCGGTTCCGATTCCTTTTTTCTGGGAACCGGAACCGGTTACTTAGGGCAGAAAAAGCTCGACCTTAGATGTTCTAATGACTTGTATGTGATGTTCTAGTTGAAGTTTGGCATTGGCCTCTAAATGAAAGTTGTAAATGAATTCTTGGAGTATAACATACTCAAATTTGGGACAAAAAAAACAAGTATAAGTGGGTGAAATTGTTATTCTTTGGAAAGACTGGATCTGGAGATTTTGGGACCGACCCTTGATGAATGCATGGACTGTAAGGCAACCTTTTTGTCGAAATTTCACTTCGGTTTCTTAACAAAAGTTGTAAAGGACATCCTGAGGTACAACATATCAAACATTTAGAGAAAAAAAACAAGAATAGGTAGGTGAAATCGTGGTCCTTTGGAGATGGTTAGATCTGGAATTACGGTACTACGAACAGGGATTTTAACCGTCCATATTTAATTATCTAGGACGAATTTGACTTCTATGTTTTAATGAAGTATCTACCTTATGGTCTTGGCTATCACATAGTCTAATTTCATAATTTTTGAAGGTCATTTGGGTATTTAATCGGAAATGTTTCTAAAACTGTGCAATCTGATGTGTTCGGATCTTGTAAGTTGCAATTCGTGGACTATATCATTTTGTATGAGGTTCTTTTGGAAATGTGTTCTGCATAAAATATCTCTCTTCATGTCTGTTGACACCTAATTTTGGAAAAATAAAATTGCATTTTGAACAAATAAAAAGAAAAAGGAAAATGAGGGGAGGATCAGTCTGATTTGGTTATGAATGGAATGTGGAAATTTCGATTAACCATCTTTGCTCCGGCGAATATTCAAATCATAGTAAATGTGGAAACAAATTCTCGTCAAATAAATTTGGTGAATAAAAAAAGCAATGAGTTTGATAAAAGGAAATGAATTGAAACATCCAAGGAAAAATCAAGCCGATTGCAAGATTTTGCTCCAATTTGCAAACCATAAATTGAGGCAACGAAAAAAGAAAGCTCAAAAATTGCCATGGAAGATGGTGCTCGGAACCACTATAAAAGGGACCAAATTTTGTGAAAAAAGAAGGGGACACACCCTCAAACATCTCATGTCCACTATCCCGAGAATTCGCCGAATTGGACTATGGCGTTGGCAGTCCTCTCGACGTGCCGCGTTCATCTCGCTTTGTGGATATTGACGACAAGCATAAAGCTAAGTCAAGCATTTTTTTAGTTTAATCACGTGAAATTCCGTTTCGCTATTTAAATCTTTTAACTCATTTATTTTCGTGTTTTCACTTGCTGTCTAGGTTCAATTTCTCGGTCACCGTGGGCTTTCATGCCTAATCTACATCAACATCTCACTGCCATTCTTTTTTACTCTGCGAGAATTCATGCACAAGTCCACACTTGGGACACCGCAGAGAGGGGGAAAAATCCGAAAAAATGGAGAGCAAAAGTGAGGGTTTTCTTCGGTTTTAGGGAGAGGACGGGGAGAGAGAGAAGGGATTTCGTTTTTTAGCCGTCAAGGCTGGTCACCTTCAACAGCCGTGCCCAAGTTCTCGTACCAGCAACGCCACTTGCAGTGATTTCTCCGCCCGACGAAGAACTCAGCCATCCCAGCGCATTCCAATCCAGCACCGGCATCATCTCCAACCCCGCCACAGCCGCTTTAACGATTTTATGAGCAACTCAAGTGACACCAGCAAAGCATCCAGGTCGACTCTTCATCAATTCTTTTTTGGTCACATTCCCATTATAGTTTCTTTCCCTCCAGGATTCGTCAGTGGGCACAAAAGGACGTTCGCAATACGCGGTGAAATTTGTCCTGTTTTGGCCAAGTTTTTAAAAAGAGAAAGATTGATAGCGAGGCTTATTACTGCCGATCCCCACGGCGATGAGCTGCCGATCCGATCGTTGACCAGCCCGACGCCTTCAACATGTCGCTGCCTCCCCTCTTCTGCTGATCTCCAGCGGAGCCTTTGACGAGTCGAACATACCCACTCGGATCCGAACCACACCAGTAGCCCCGCAGATTTTCGACGAAGATACTGCTTTCCCTCGACACCGATCCAGCCACGTTTCTGTTTTGTAGGATCATTGAGGGAAGCTTTGACCAAAGCACGACGTCGCGTCATACGAGGGACCCGAGAACTAAGAGCAAAAAGATGGATTAAGTGGAGACCGATTCTTCATCTCTATTTGATATTCATATTCCATTATGTCTTGACTTATTTCCCCAGGACCCATTTACGTTGGCCACATGCAGAGCATCCTCGAAGAAGAAATTATAAAAGAAAGTCCAGAGTCCTTACCCTCGGCGAGTTTCTGAACTAATCGAAACTTTCCGATGAACACCACCACACACCGCCGGTCATCCGTCGAGCAGATTCTGATGAGATCAAATTTGGTAATATCATTTGCGAAATTAGGTAATTATCTTATCTAAATTTGATTTGGATATTTTATTGCCTAATACATGATTTTCTATACCTTACGTGCAATATTTGAATTATCGGCATGTTCCCAATTATGATTTATTGCCCAATTCGCAACCGCACACCGTTTTTTTATTTCATCTATAAGGCTTTAGATGAAATAATTAATCAAGCGGGAACAAAATTAATATTTTGATATTTAAGGCTTAAGATCAATTTATCGATTTTATCAGCGAAATATTACCTCTTGATCTGAACGATGTGTGATATTTTTGATGATTTTGAATGATTTGCCTTGTTAGAATATTGCATGCTCTAGGGTTATTTGCATATTTAGATTAAGCATTTTATTTATCATGAATTATATGAAAAAAAAAAAAAAAATTTAGGATGTTAGATTTTTGTTAGCTTAAATTGCATGTTTAATCATTTGACATTTTTTTTAATTTCGAAATTAATTAAAAAATCACACTTCATGCATATGTCATGTAGAATTATGGCATCTTTTGCACGTCATTACATGTTAGGATTGCATGTTTATTAATTATAGGTTTAAATAAAATCTCCTAGATAGATTGCATGCTTATTAAGAAAATAAGAAATCACGTGCACGTCATATAGAATTAGATCCATGAAATGCACGTCATTTAGGAATTGTTATTAGATCCACTTAATTAGAAATTGCATGTCATTAGAATTAGGTCATTTAGTAATATTGCATTGCATATTGCATGATTTTCATTAATTAAGTGAAAACAAAAAAAGAAATTGCGTGGTAATTAGGAACCATATATAGGGTTGTTGATGTGGATTTTGAATTAACATTGCAGATGCTTTTGTTGCTACGAGGTAAGTCCTGCATTTTCTATTTGCTTTCCTAGGTGTTAAATTGGTGGATTGTGCACCCGTATGACCACCTCACATGTTAGGGAAGTAGATTTAAAATCAATCCAAATTGCCTGCCAAACATTTTTCAAAATAAAAAGAAAGGTACCGAAAGGGCGTTAGAGAATTCTAGCGTAACCAAGTCCCCGTACCCATAGTCTCTGGTTCGTAGGAGTAAAATAATTCTCCCGTTATTTTACTTGGGTTTCTAATCGACCCACCAAAAATAGATTAGTGGCGACTCCTAATTAAATCATTTGCGTGTTATAAACTTGAACCTAAGTCGCGAATTGGTATGGGCTTGGGAGAGCCCGAGTTAAGTCTAAGCTTAACAATCCATTAGCCAAACCCTAGGTGGTTTAAACCCCGAAAAAATTGGTCGCGACAATGTCTTCCCTACAACATATTTAAATTTCGTAGTTTTTTTAGTTCATTTGCCTATTTAACCAAAAATGTTTCAAAAACTGTGCAAGTAGAGAATATGAAAAATAAATCGATTTTATCTTTTAATCCAGAACGAATTGGACTACAATTTCTTCATGAAACTTGTACCTCTAGGTCTTAAATATAACGTGTCCAAATTTCAGAATTTTCTGAGTTCATTTAAGGGTTTAATCGAAATTGTTTTCAAAACTTGTACTTCTAGACATTCTTGTTCTAGTGGTGTTTTATTTCTACTTTCTAGTTTGCTATTTGTTTTAAAATTTCTAATTATATTCTATTATTGTTGTGCAATGTGAAGTTAATGTATCAAGATAACATGTCAATGGGAAGTTACCGAGTAGTATACGCGTACATTATAGTTTTTTTTGGTAACGTGCGCATACATTATATTTTTTTTTTTGGTAACGTACGTGCACGTTATAGTTTTTTTTGGTAACGTGCGCATACGTTATATTTTTTTTGGTAACGTGCGCATATGTTATAGTTTTTTTTTTTGGTAACATGCGCGTACGTTATAGTTTTTTTGGTAACGTGTGCGTACGTTATATTTTTTTTTGGGTAACGTGCGCATATGTTATAGTTCAAATCTGAAAATAAAAAAAAAAAAAAAAAACTTGTTGGAACCTGAAACTGACCCTGGAACCTGTGACAGGGTAGGTTCCAGGTTCTCGGTTTCCACGGGTAGGTTTCAGGTTCCAGACAGAACCGAACTGGAACTTGGAACCGCTCACCCCTAGTTACTGGGGTTGACAACCGGCCATAGGCCAAGTCGAGCCTCACCAAGAGTTGGTGAGCTCCTCACTAGCTTGTGACGAGGCAAGTGAGCCTCCGCCTTGCTCGAGGCCAGATCCGGCGAGGGCGAGGCTCAAGCTCACCTGGTTTGACAAAGCTCAAGCTCGCCTAAATCTAGCGAGCCGGGAGCTCCTCGACCTCGACAGAGCTTGGGCTCACCTGGATTTGATGAGCCTGCCTAGTTTAATAGAGCTTGGGCTTGCCTGGATTAACAGAGCTCAAGCTTGCTTGGTTTGATGGAGCTGCAATCAACTCGCCAGATTCGGCAAAGCTTAGGCTCACCTGGATCGACTAAGCCTTAAGCTTGCTAATCTAAGTCTTGGTCGGTCATCGAGTAGTCGGCCATTGCTGAGGCACACAACGATGGAGGAAGGATGAGGAGGAGGAAGAAGGAGGAAGGAAAAGAAAAAGGAAAAAAGGAAGAGAAACAAAAAAAAAAAAAGGAAATTTTTTTTTTAAAAAAAATAGAAAATTGATTTTTTTTTTAAATAAAAATAATTGCTTGCTAAAAAAAAACTAAAAATTCAATTTTAAAAAAAATAATTTAAAAATAATTTTTTTGGTTGAATAAAATATTAAAATTTGTTTTTTTTTTTGTTAATTTTTCCCAAAATATCAAATAAGATATTGAACATTGGAAAAAAATTTCCACCGAATTTGCAGGTTTTAGCCGAACGCTAGAAAATGTGATTATTTTCTTGGAAAATGACTTTCTGGAAAACATTTCCTGGAAATTGTGATATTTTTCGCAAAATAAATGAAACCTAAGAAAAATGTATAGATAATAAGAACACTTAGGCTGCGTGACAACGCTTCGTTGGCAGGAAGAGTTTTTTTTTTTGAAATAGTTCTTTTATATTTACATTTGGGGAACAATTTCGAGTAAAAAAGAACCCATTTGGTAACGATACAAAATTTCTACTCCTGGAATAGAAAAAGAATAGAAATGCGTTTGGTAACACAACAATTTCTTTTTTGTATTTATTCATTTTATATTTTTTTTGACGGATCGCCGCCGCGGCCGCTAACCACCACAGACGACCACTAGTCGCCGAGCCGTCACCGTTGACCGCCGCCGGAAGCCCATCAGCCGCCCCTCCTATGGCCGATGGGCTTCCGGCGGCGGTGACGGTTGACGGCTAGCGGTCGTGCAACAAGTGGGCCGACGGGCAGCGTCAGAGGCGACGGCGGGCGGCAACCGATGACGGCTGGCGACCGACAACCGGCGGCGACGGCGACCGGCGGCGACCGACGACCGGCCCAGCGACAACTGGGTGGCCGGCGTCGGTGATGGCGGTGGGCGGTGGCTCAGGTGGTTGGATGATGAGGTCGCGGCAAGATAATAAAATTTAAAAAGAAAATCAGCTTACTTCTAGAAATTGTTTAAGAACGAAGCAACTTTTTTTGCTTCTCAAAATTGTTCCTGGGAACAAAACGGAACAAAAAATTGAGAAATTGTTCAGGAACAAATGTTTTTTGCCAAACAGGTTTTTCTTTTTTTGTTCTAACAAAAAGAACATAAATTAGGAGAAACAGGAGCGTTACCATACCTTTAATGTAGTACCAAACTATATTTTTTTTATTACAATTAAAATAAATTCAAGTTCGTTGATTAGCTCGATTATTTTTTTTTTGTAGATGCACTAAAAGTCCTAAACTTGTTATAAAAGTACGATTGAGCCCTAAAACATTCAAAATATGTAGGGGTAAATTCCAAATAAAGGTTTAAAGTGTTCTCATTTTCTCAAATAAGAACTTGAAGTAAATATTATTTCAAATAAGGGTTCCAAATACCCTCATTTTTCTCGATGAGAGCTCGAAATGAACATTATTTCAAATAAATGCTCAAAGTGGCCATATCAATTTCAAATAAGAGCTTGAACTTACCGGTTGTAATGGACAATTTTCATCTTTTTAATTTTTTTTAATTTTTTCCCTTTTTTTTTGTTTTTTTTCCTTTTAAAAAAAAACTAAAGAAAAAGTAAAACTTCAAAAAAAAAAAAAAAAAAGAGCTGGCAACTCGCTAAAGACCGAAAAGGGCAACAACCCTCTCCTAAATCTAGGCAAACTAAAGAAAAAGTAAAACTTCAAAAAAAAAAAAAAGGAAAAACAAGAGCTGGCAACTCGCTAAAGACCGAAAAGGGCAACAACTCTCTCCTAAATCTAGGCAAGGGTTGCTCGCCCTTGCTCGCCCTAGTCAGGGCAAGGTTCGCCCGCCCTCGTAGGCCTAGCGACCCTAACCTAGGCACTGACAATCTCGCCAACCATCACCACCGCCCCATCGAAGATTGGGAAGCGGCCACAACCCTCCCACGTGTATTTTTCCTTTTTTTTTTTAAATAAAATAAAATAAAATTTAATTTAATTTAAATCAAATCATGTTTGGACAAAAATATTCTTGAACAATTGGAATTTTTCACTCTAGCGAGGCTAGGCTCTTATTTAAAATAGTTATAATCACTTTAGGCCTTTATTTAAATAAAAAAAATGAGTGCATGTTGCGTCATTATTTTAAATAGCCATAACCACTTTCGCCCTCCCTTTTTAAAGATTAATATGGCCATTTGAAATTAGGTTTATTTCATATCCTTATTTGAAAAATGAGGACACTTCGAATTATTATTTAGAATTTTTCCAAATATGCGATTGAGTATTAAAACTTGTCAAATTAATATAATCAAGTTATCTCGTTAACTTTGCCAAATTAAAAATATTGACATGATTTTATTATTATTATTATTTTATCTTTCCTACATTGCATTAGCATTAATAAAGTAAAATACAATACTAAATCATCGTTTTGATCCAAATCTCAAATTTTAACCTAAATATTTGTTAAGTTAAATTAAAAAAAAAACTATATATATATTTTTTAAAGTACAAGAAAAGAAAAGAAAAAAAAAACCCACAAGCAAGAAAATGAGGTCCTTCGCTTGTGGGCTATAGCTCAATTGCTAGCCAAGGTTATTAGGAGCTTGACAAGAGTCGGTGACTCTCTTAAATTTATTGAGATTTGTGGCCCTCTCCTAAATATGGGTGAGGGTTGTTGACACTTGCTGGTCATGGCTGACGCCTCATCCGCCCTAACCCTTTTTAGTGGTGTTCGCGGTGTAGGTCATTTTCTTTTTGGGTTAATATCATTTGAAAACCCCAAACTAATACACCCGTAACAAATTTATCTTAAATTATTTTTTTGACCATCAAAAACCCAAAATTGGTATTACCTTTAACAAATATACCCCAAACTGGTACATTTGTAACAAATTTACCTTATGTTAGTTTTCGTTAAATTTTATTGTAAAATTATTAAGTTAAATGACATATGACGGTTGATTAGTATACCAATTTGAGATTTTATTCTCAATTTGTCACATTTTACAATTTTTATAATTTTTTTTGTATTAATCCAATTTTTGTATCAAATTTATCAATTTGTGGTTTTTTGTGGTTGAATAAATTAGTTTGGGGTAAATTTATCATAAACATATAAATTTAGGGTTTTTTTATGATTAGTTGGGGAAATTTATCACACGTGTCTTAGGTTTAGCGTTTTTCATGATAAAAAAATAGTTCGGGTAAATTTGTCACACGTGTATCAGGTTTGGAGTTTTAAAGGGTATTAACCCTTTTTTTTTTAGTATTTTTTTGGATAAAATTTTAGCCTCTTATTTTTTAATCTTATTCAACGAGGATTTAAATATGAAAACCAAAAACCCATTCCCGGTCCGCGAAAGAGACAGAAAATATCTTTCGGTTCTGCTGCTTCTATTCGTGGTACTGGTGGATGGGCCCCACGCGGTTTCTCGTTCTCTGCACCGTCAGAAAAGGTTTTTTCGTTGGATCACGATTGCCTCCTTTGACTCTTGTGCGTTGAAAGAGGAATACCACTTTTTGTAGACCATGCACACGTGGGTGACGTAAAGATGTGACACTTGCAATTTTTGACTTATTTTTCAAAATCAGTATATATATTCAGCCAAAAAAAATAAAAAAATCAGTATAGTGTCTATATATATATAACTTACTGCTAGAGCAGTAAAAACTTTTTTTTTTTGATAAATGAGCAGTAAAAACTTAATAAGGCCAACTACCATAAAAAAAATTAATATAATACCTATCATAATAAAACTACCTAAATTATATTTATCCTCTATTTTAGTTCTTCTAGGACATATTTGTTACATTTGTATAAATTTAGGATTTTTTATGACACAATTTTTTTGGGTATTTATGTCACATTGGGTAAGTTTAGGGTTTTAGTATGCATTTTTTTTTTGAGATATTGATGTCATAGTAGACAAAGTGTAGGGTTTTTGTAATATTAACTCAAACTAACAAAGGAGTCTAATATGACAAGTCACGTCACTTGGTTTGATGCTTGTTAATTTCTTATTTCTACATTTTGTAATCCTAGGAGTTATTTTTACATACCGAATGCCTCAAACATCTCTTAAACTTGCATAAATATTAGCACATGAAGGTAACAACAATACAGGGTCGAAAACAAAAATTATGGTATACGAAGATTTGCAGGATTCAGAAACTTGAATTCTCAACAGCATAAAACTAATGTCCACATAATCAATTTTGTGACTTTTGTGATGTACATGATCAGGTGCCTATAATCTGCCGATGGGAGTTGTACGAATTGGGCCTAAAGCCCAAAGCGTAGAGGCCCAAATAAGCCCCCTCAGCCCATTTAACGGGCTCTTCCCCTCCCTGCAGAGAAACCTGAAGAACAAAAAAGAAAGCAAAGCATCAGCAGCAGCAAGAGAGAGAGAGAACTTGGAAGAACCAAGAAAGAAAAAGAGGATTTCTTGCGTGCCTCTCCACGGGTTGAATTAACTTCGTTTCGTGGTCCGGGGTAAGGATTCAAATTCTTTTTCCGTTAAATTAAGGGAAATTTTCATAGCTAAGTGGTGAATTCGGATCTGTTTGAATTCTAAGTTGCTGGTTCAATCCATGAGTTGTTTAGCTGCAAAATCATGTGGTAATGAAAATTTAGGGTGTTGTGGAGCTGTCGGATTTTACGGATGTCGATTTGGAGTTACGGTTTGGTCGGAGTGAATTTTTGAAGTTTTGCGTGCGCGCCACGAGAGCCAATTACGAATTACTATGTTTGGGTCTGGTTTTCACCTGCCTTGGGCCATCTTTTGGGTCGGCCAAATTTAAGATGTTTTAGTACTTCGAGAAAACTTCATTTCGACAATAAGCTCGCTGAAATTGGAGTTAGTAAAGAGAGAAGACGCGTCCGGTTAGTGGGACAACAATAACTGTTCTGCTATAGGCAAGCTTTTCATTGACACCTAGGAGTTGTTATGTTGCTGAAAAAGTGTAGATTAGTCGCTGGGAAAGTTATTTACTCGATTTTTTACATACATTTCTTGTTTAATTGATAAAATTTCGAGTTCGTTGGGTTGAGTTGTCTTCGTTAATTAGTTTTGGTAATTTCCTTGTTTCTTCTGCAATTCTTTCTTGCTTTCTTGTTTTGTTTTCTGTCTTTTTCTTTTCACTACGAGTTGTGCATTTTTAGGATGTAATCTCCAGCAGGTCTTGCCCTGGGAGTGCAAGTGTTTGTTGTACCCTTATGATAATTCTGAACATCAAATTGTGATTCCATGGGTTAAAATTATGATATTTGGTTGCTTTTGTTGGATATGAGTTAGCTAGTAGGAAATTTTGTCACAGAATTTTGGTTTTAGTTCCTCCTGTGGTCGGACTTTGTTACTCTTCTTGTTTGATTTGGGCATTTCAATGGATCAATAGATAAAGTTTTGATGCTATAGCTGGAATACTGAGGCAAAAGAAAATTAGAAAGAAATTGAGAGGAGAAATGAGAGTAATATGATTGAGAGAGCGGATATGAACAAGAAGAAGAAGGCATTTGTCAGGAGAATGTAACATATCAGTCATGGTTTACTTATGGAACATGTTTGATATACAAGATGGACTCTGTCCCAATAGTTTGAGTGTTCGGGATAAAGGGCTGTTTATCACTGTGTCAGAGTCTCAATGCAAGAGCTGGAATCCTAACTATAATTGTATAGTTATTCTGCATGTCATACTAGTTATTGCCCTCCCTCTATCTGAATTATCCTGAAATTCATTCAGGCCCCAACTTACAGACAAAGCAGACTATGAAGGAATAAGCTTCATACATATGTCCACTAACAACTTCAGATTCTATTCACTAAGTAACTCTTTTCCCACCTGCTGACATCTCTATAACTCAATTAGTTCCTGCTCGTCTCTAGCTTCTGTCTTCAGCTCATGGCAAATTCTTCATCTTTTTCTGTTCACTGTAGTCACAGGAGGACCAGCTGTTACTGTTAAGCAGTCCATCGTCTTCTGAGGATGACCTGCAGGAGCTTTGGAGGGAGCTCGAATGAATCTATTCCAAATGGTTATGTTGCTCCTTTTAAGAAGTCAGAGTCTTTTGTTGCAGAGCTGAGAGTTGTGACAAGAAGCTTCAGACCTGATACAATTCTCAGCAAGGGTGGTCTTGGTGATCTTCAAAGGCTGCCTTGATGAGAAGGGGTCTTTGCCAGAGCAAAAGAATGACTCCAGTTGCCATAAAAAAATTGAACCCAGAGAGCATGCGAGGATTCAAAGAGTGGAAGGTAATCTTAGTTCCTCTCAGGAAAGCTCAGGTTGCATGTGCTTTGCAGTAATTAATGTTAATCATTATTGCACTTTAAGCAAGAAGCTCTATTATGATGGTGGGAGAAGAATCATGTCCAGATACATAGTTTCCAGATACATAGTTTGTTGTAGAAAGATGAGAACGAGATGATAGATGTTAGTGGCCTTTTTTGTTGCTAGATTATTCTGGTTTTGTGTGGCTAATTTCATACAAAGCTCACTATCTCAATTTGCTTTCTTCCTTTCCAGAGTATGAGTCGTTGCCCAACTGAACACATATTTCTGGGGGTTTGATCAATGATGGGACCAGATTATTCTGTTAGGATTGCAATTATTTAGGAGAAGACAGTGTTTGCTCCTCTTACCCTTTATTGTAGGGTCTGTGACTTGTCCTATGACCAGGAGCATTTCTAGGCAAGAGCTCAAGTTGGCACACTTTTCTGTTGAATCGTTCAAGTCCACATAAAAATATTAAAAAATCTTGTGAGATTCTGTTTTCCAGGACTTCTGGGGTTAGTGAAGTATTCTCCACACATGCAATAGAAGAGTGAAAAATTTGCTTATACTGCACATGGTGCTGTTAATTTTCCAGTGTATATTTTATCTCTGTTCAAAATCAAAACAGCAGGCACAGTGCTGGGTGAAATACATGACTCATATAAGTTTATGTAGGCATGTACTGTTGGAGATTCATATAGTCAAAAAATTTCGAGAAGAGCTGTTTTCACCAATTTGCTGAACAGTTTGTCAGGATAAAAGCAATGAGATACAAATGATTAAGGCATATCAGTTTTGGAAAGCACATTTGAGCAGCCGTCTTGGAGTGTGTGGATGAGAAGGCAAGCTAATGTAAATCTTAGGACCCTCTGATCTATAGATACCTCAAGTGAGCAATTGTGCTCTTCATCTAAATCTTGAGTTTCCCCAATCTTGTTCTACAGTTATTATGTCTAAGTTTTTTTAGTGTATATTGACTTCATTTATTTTATTTTTTTGGCAGAAAATGAATGATTTATAAAACATTTTCCTAAAAATAATTGCTTGCATTATTTGAAATAATTAGTCAATAAAAAATCTTTTCATTATTGACTATAATTTATATCTAAACATTTTTATGGTTGATCAAATATTTTTTGTTCACTCATTTTTGTAAGAGATACAATGGTCCCTTTAGGAAATTTTTTTCAAATTATTTATTTTTCGCATAACAAATGGAAAATGAATGAATTGGAAAATATTTTCTTAAAAATGATCACTTGCATTGTTTGAAATAATTGGTCAATGAAAGATATTTTCATTATTGCCAATAATTTATGTCTAAAAATGTTTGGGATGATGAAAATATTTATCTTTCATTCATTTTGGAAGCATTACAAGTGATTAATTTTAAGAAAATATTTTCCAATTCATTCATTTTCCGCAAAACAAACACGCCTTACATTATGTTTGTTTTCCAGCAGCCAAGCAGCATGGAAATGTAGTAGGAGGAGAGAAGCTTTGCCAACTTAGCCTCTATCTCTAAAGTTCTTGAAAGCTGGAGTAGAAAAATCTTTCAAATCTTGTTTATAAATATGACAGTAAAGTCCCATGATAGCTTTTAAATTTTGAAATGTAGGGACTCTTCTTGCATTTCGGAGGAGGACTTTAGGCCCTGCATCAGAAGCTATTGTGACTTATATCCTTCCCTTTCAAGCTAAACTCAGGGGACATCACTACAATGTACCTGAAACATTAAATCCCAATGAGTTTTATGACAATAGAGGCACTTCTGGAATTTCTCATCACATTTCTAGGAGCTAAAACCATCCTTGGTGAGGATAATCTACTTTTGGAAAAACATGCTGGCCGGCCCTAAAAGTAACGTGACATAACTTTTTTGAGTCCAAACTTATGCTACTCTTCTTCATTCCTTGGAATAATGAATAAGATCCTGCCATTTACTTTTTATGTATCACCTGGTAAACGGAGGTTGACACATTATTAGCATACAAGTCTTCTAAAAGGGACAAGATGAGAAGGGAAGGTCTTAGCCTCCACATAGATCTAGTTAGCATTCAAATTTTTCAAAACTGATCATCACTCAAAATGCAATTGTCTCTTGGAAGTTGGACATCTACTTTGTACTGCACAAGATGAATGCATTCTTTTCTATCATGTTGAGTATCAGAGCTTGTATTCCTCTGTGTTTTAGACTGTACATGGTCACCATACAGCCCATCATTCTTATCCTCTATTGGCTTTGCTAATGTCAAAATCATGTGAGGGATGTTTACTTGCTTTCTAAAGAGGTTGAGCACTTAAGATTTGTTACTCCTTGGTTTATTTTCATGAATACGAGGTTGTGTATTTACAGTAAGGTATATGAAATTCAACCATGCGGATCACATGTCAGGATTTACTACTGAACATGGGTAATAATGCATCATTGAATGTTCCATCCTAGTTTTGATCTCAGATTGTTTGCTACCTCTTAAATTCTATGGGTGCATCCACACTAAATGGCTCTTAGGGTGCCATCGTGAATTTTTTTAATTTCTTATCAGATAAATTGATCATTCTGTCTCCTCTCTTTCTCTCCAAGTGATGCCTGTTTGCTTCGTTGTGCTAAGAAGAACATGAAAATATGAGGTTTTGCTTTATTTTGATATGGGAGTGATAACTCTTTGCATTCAGAGGTGAACTTCGTTGCCAGCTTATCTCATCCAAATGTTATCACGTTAAGAGGATATTGTTTTGGAGAATGAAGAACTACTTGTCTATGAGTTCATGCCAAAGGGTACCCTTAAGAACCACCTCTCTGGAAGTGAGGTTCTTTCTTGGGTGATAAATGCATGCTTGTTTTGAATTTACCGCAAATATGATCTTTTCATGGTTCAGTGAACTCTAGGAATCATGTGTCTTTCCTGCTGCAGGGGGCTCGGCCATTAAACCACTTCCATGGGTCACATGGCTTAAACTCGCTATAGGAGCAGTCAAGGGCCTCACTTTCTTGAACCAGTTAGACAGACAAATAATCAGCAGAGTTTTCAAGATCTCCAACAGATTGCTGGACTCAGTAAATTTCATGTTCGCTACTTAGATTAAATTAAGCAATATCACATTGTTGTTACCTTTTAAATTTGGTTCCAAATCCTCCTCCTGTGCTGAAAGAAGTCACATCCGTTTGCAACATCCCTCTTTTTGCAATCCCCTCCTGGCATTCTTGAAGCAGCAAGAAGTTGAAAACCTTAAGCTTTCAGGCTTTCATTCTGGCCAGGTTTTCACATAAAACACAGGAGTTATCATTGCAAAGCATTTTCAAAACCTAGTTCACCGGCCAAGTATGTTCCTCTTTTTTTGGTTGTGGGGGCTTTGTTGTTATGGTCGTCTAAAATTGCATATGCCTGAGCTACTCTTTTCACATGTGACGACACTGTTTATTGGAAATTATGGCCATGCAACACCCGAGTATAGAGCCAAAGGTAATATAATGGGCTCTCTGAATTGCTTGGCTGATCAGACCAGAGAACGTTGCACTCTGGACTTAGTCTAACCATGCGTGAAGCCATGTTCAGCAAATTCATGTTAAGAGTATTACATCACTCTGTTTGGACAGGTCATTTGTATGTGAAGAGCGATATCTATAGCTTCATGATGGTACTGGTTGAGCTTTTGACCAGAATGCGAACATATGATGCAAATCATCCGACTGCTCAGCAGATTTTGGTGGAGTGGGCCAAGCCTCATCTTTCTAAAATGATATTGACAAGAATTATGGACTCTTGACTGGAAGGGCGATCCTCTGAAGGATGCTGTTGATGTAGCAGCACTCACATGCCGTTGTCTCCAATATTTGCCCAAGCACAAGCCATTGATGAACAAAGTTGTGGAAACTCGGGAAAAAATTAGCTGCAGCTGATAGAAAACACTGTTTCCTAGATGGTTGATCCCAACTCGACCATCTTTCTCGGACATGGTCAGTAATTCTTTATTCATCACCTCTGCCCATTGCTGATTCATCTTCTCTTTGCTGTTTGTGTTGGTTTAGGCTTGCTGATTCTGTGCCGTTGTTTGGCCTTTTTCCTTCCCTTGCCCTTGGCTTGGTTTCTTTTACTTTGGCCCCTTTCACTCGCTCTGACTTGTTGTCTATGTGAGTGCAAGTTTTTGGGACCGAGTTTTTGCTGTATAGCTATATATAGCTCTTTGGTTTAAAGTCAATATATTTCTTACCTTCACCAAAAAAAAAAAAAAAAAAAAACTAGCTTGGCCAATGGGTATGCTTGTTGGTCCACGGTGGGCTGACCCATCCATGCCTAGAGAGAGAGAGAGAGACCGTGCCGTGCCTTCAGTTCAAAATGTGGTCCATGTTGTGTGCGTGTGTGGTGAGTGTGATAGAGAGAGAGACCGTGCCTTAAGGTCAAAATGTGGTCCATGCTGTGTGCGTGTGTGGTGAGTGTGATAGAGAGAGAGAGAGAGAGAGACAGAGAGAGACAGAGAGACTAAGATGCTGTGTGCGTGTGTGGTGAGTGTGATAGAGAGAGAGAGACAGAGACAGAGAGACTAAGATCGTGCCATCATGCTATGGCCGGAACCGGCTCCGTTCTCTGAGCTTAAGGGCCTGTTTGGTAACCATCCAAACAGCCGCCAAATTCCGATTCTTTGTTCCTAACCGTTTCGCTAGAATCGCGTTTGGTAAAATTTTTGTTAACGACGAATGTAACCGAATAAAAAAATAGTTGATTTGCTCCGAGAATCAATTTGAGAATCAAAATTTTCTTCTTCCCTTCGGCCATCTCACGACCACCGTCTATCGCGCCCGCCACCGTCCGCCATCCGCCACCGCCGTCCGCGCTGTCCTCCTTCCCGCTCCGCGGGCGCCGGTCCGGCGAGCTCGCCGGAGGCTCGCGCATCGGGCGAGGTCCGGCGAGCTCGCCGGAGGCTTGCCCGGCCCACCGGCGAGGCTCGGCCTCCCAGATCGGGCGAGGCCGAGCCTCGCGGTGGCGCGGCCTCGCGGGCCGGGCGAGGCCTCGCCCGGGCCGGCGAGGCCCGTCCACCGGCGAGGCTCGGCCTCGCAGATCCCGGCGAGGCCGAGCCTCGCCGGATCGGGCGGGCCGGGCGAGCCTCGCGACGCCCGGCCCCCACCGGTGGCCAGCGAGGCTCGCCGGCCACCGGCGAGGCTCGCCCGGCCCCCCGCGGTGGCACCGGGAGCCTCGCCCAACCCCGACGAGGTCGGCCCGCCGGCGGGGCTCGGCCCGCCGGATCTCGGCTCGGCCGAGCCTCGGCGGGCTAGGCGAGCCTCGCCCGTCGGCCGCGAGGGTCGCCGGCGAGGCTCGGCCGACGAGGGCCGGCCTCGCTGAGGGCCGGCGACGCCCGTGAGGTCGCCGCCCTCGTCTGGCCGCGCCGGTCCGGCGGCCCGGCCAGAAGAAGAAGAAGAAGAAGGTGAGAAAAAGAAAAGAAAAAAGGAAAAAAAGAAAAAGAAAAGAAAAAAATGAAAAAATGAAAAGAAAAAAATTAAAAATTAAAAAATGAAAAGAAAACAAAGGAAAAAAGTAAAAAAATTTATTTAAAAATTAAAAGAAATTTATTTGGAATTTAATTAATAAATACGTACTCAAACGCAATTTATTCCGTAATCGAAATTTTGGACGATTCTATCAAACGCTTAAAATCTTTAGACGATTCAGGGAACAGAATCAAAAAGAATCGCTTCGCTCAGAATCGACTCCGGAACAGTAATCGTTACTAAACGCGCCTAAGAATCTCGCGAGGGCTCTAGCCTGCCCAACAATCAAGTTTGCTCACCGTGCCCGAGTCACCACCCGAAGCCGCTGACAGTTGCCGCATGGTGACGTCTTAACCACACGGTAAGGCAAGCCGCGTTTGTATGGCCGGATAAAAATGTTAATTCTTTTAGAACATCTTTTCCGTATTTAGGGGATTCCAAATACTCGGAACCTCGACATAAAAAGACCGAAACAGCAAAGGACATCCTGTGGGGGACCGGACATCATTAAATATCGGCGGTTTAGATCTGATTTGGGATGTTTGTTATAACGTTGTCAATTAAGATACCCGTACGTGTGGAAGACCTGCTCCAGAAAAGGACATTCCTTTGACTGCCACAAGTGACGGGAAAGTCTAAAAAGGCTGTCCAATCATATATATATTTCGATCGTGCGGGCACGTGTATCCCCATCACTATCGCCTTTTCAGAAAGTCCCAACCGAACCTCACTGAATGCTCGTTTGACAACAATAACTCTCAAAAGACGAACATTATTGCCATCACACTGGCAGATGGGGAAGACAAAGTTGGCGGGGTTCTTGGCTCACTTGAGCTTAATTCTATGCAGAAGCTTCGTTATCCATTCTTTGACCTCCTTGGCCTTATGCTGACCAATGCTGACCAACGCTGTCTGTGCGCTTGCCCGAACTCCGGTCCTACAAAACACAGCGAAATGCTCACAGTTGTTATTGATGAGGTCGTACTTGCCAAAACTGTTGTCCTCGTAAAGCTCCCAAGCCTTGTTAATGACTTCCTCGGGCAATTTGGCGTCAGGTAAGGTTGTGCGGGTCCCCCATCTCGTCAGCCAATACTCCGGCAGTGGTCGACCATATGCATATGAGTGGAGGGAATGGAGTTCCTCGCCTTCTCGCCGGAAGGAATCGAGGGAAGTCTTGTTGACTCCCGTTCTTGTGAAGTGAATTATATTATCCTCTCCGACGTAGATTCCTATTGGAATCAATAATGAGTACGTGCAACATAGAAAAACAATTGATTGTCCAAATCACCCTTAGCAAATAGTAGTTGTAGAATCAACTCATTAATAGTCACGCATGATTCGTATTTTGTTATTCTTTGTGTTAAAGACTCAAAGAATCAAGGGTACGTTTTTATTCAAATGACGACAAAACTAATTTTCAATGCTGAGGAACGTTTTTATACCGACTTATTCTCAGAGAGAGACGACTGAACGAGAAAACGTGTTGAGGAAGAAAAAGAAATAGGAGAAACCATGTAAATCGGATAATTTCCAATCATTTGATACCTAAAGCTCGAATTGTCAGGAAGAAAGAATTAGAGGTTTACTTCTCAATGAGAGGTTTACTTCTCATCACTTTTTTATAGTGTGGGCCAGCCCTATGGGGAACGCCATCAGCTTCTTGGCGTTCAAAGTCCTTGAGAGCTCATCAAGGATCCGGTGAGTTAGAGAGCCGGTGAAGGGGAGGAGGAGGCCAAGGACGGGGAGGCCAGATGGGAAAAAATCAGATACACGAGCTGCCGTTGTAATGAAAAGATGACAAGGGCAAGATTTGATCATCGCCGAGTTGATCTAAAATATCAATCATATACAGCTACTATTCTCGGGCAAAAACGAAAGATAAAGAAAAGATAATATAGTTGACAACGATAATGCAAAAGATAAAAGATGATGAATGCTTACCGTGATGCGAGTACAGGCCAGACTGCCGATAGGTGTAAATATGAGTGGCCGGATTGAGCTCTTCCTGCCTGATCACGTTCCCCGACCATAATACAAATACTGCAAACAACTCGCCGATTATCTGAGCCACCATTTTATCCCTTTGGGGTCCTTCTATAGTCTCTCGTACTTGTGTGCTTTCGCGGAGTAGGAGTTGGGTGGGTTTTTATGGATTGAGACTTAGGAGAGGATTTGACGAGTGTAGGAACACAAGTCTGGATTGATATTAATCGGGCTGGAATGAAAGGGTACGTCGGGTCTGGTATGATGATGATGACGATGATGAGAGAGAGAGAGAGAGAGAGAGAGAGAGAGAGAGAGAGAGAGAGAGCACTTGAAAAGAGAGGGAAAGGAGGAGCTATGGTAGGTTAGTAAACGAGGGAGTGCTTAGAGGGGGCCCCCATTTTTGAAATTATTGAGCCTAAAGGAGGAAAAGAGAGAGATTGCATGGCCTCACTGTCGTCCGTCTCTACTTGGGGAATAAACAGACGAGCACGGGGTTTGGATTAGGCTTGGTATACCTTAGGACACGACCGATATTACTCTTTTCAAATTCAAACCGAAACTTTTCCTCTTCCTCCGTGTTTGCTTCACAAATCGGTAGAGACATGTACATGCGACTTACTAAACACAGGTAATTGCTTAAAAAGCTTAACAATGAAGGCAGCTCCTCCAAGCGAGGTGCTGCGTGCTCTTAGTCGGACGTCGAAGGTTTCGCCAAACAGTCAACGTTGTCCACCCCTGACGTCCGTTTGTCGACTCGTCCCCCCACTTCACAAAATGACAAGCTAGATGTTTGACTCTAGCAAGCAAGATCCACAAGAATTCGACTTGATTCATGTCCTTTGGATGGGGAAAAAAAGAAAAGAGAACGATGGGATTGGATCTTTGAGCTGGTTTTGCTTCACGATGTGTCGGGGCTATATTCTCTTGCACCATGTTGCACCATTGTTTCCGTGAAGAATGAGGTTGCTTTGGACCAATAGCTGGGTATTTTTACATTGAGGCTGCTTTGGAACTGATCGAGAGCTCCTAGTGTATATATGACGTGATATTCCTTCCTTCTCACTATCATCCTCCCATCCAAAATTTAAAGTTTCTGACTCGATCTTGCTCAGCATGCTTTCATTTCCCGTAGATTTCTTGGACCGATAGATGGGCATTTATTTTCACTAGTACAATCAAAGAGAAGGCTTTTTGTAAGGTTGCGAGATTGTTTCAACGATCTGTGTTGTGTTCACTGCCAAAAAAAAGAAAAAAAAGAAAAAAAAAGAAAAGAAAAAGATAACGATACATGAAAGTATATGCGCCTGTGACTGGACCAAGAGAGGTTGGTTGTATTTATGAATGAAAGGGATTGACGGATGACACGCGAAGAATTTAGTATTGCACACTGTGCATACGATACAAAATCGGGGTGGGGATTGAATTTGGCGATGTTTCTTTTTTATGTTCTCTTGGTGGGAGTTGGCTTAGATCCATTTTCTATGTTATGTTGTTTTTTTTTTTTCCGAAACGTGACCACATCTGTTCCTTTTTGGATTTTCTTCCGTCTTTCCAAACATCCTCTTCACATATTCCAATTTTTCCTCGATCTAGTTTGATGTGCCTTTTGATATGTGTTTTTGATTTGAGTCTTTGCAGTAATTTTCATCCCCAATGAAATGGTTATTTCAACAGATGCATTAAAAAGAATAGGGTTTCGAGTATGTATATTACATTTACTACAAGGTTAGGAAGTCTCTCAATGATGATAGATAGGAAGTTTAGAAAGAAAGACCTCTCTATAATTGACAGGATTTGGAAATTTGACGTCATGTATCCACTTTCGCCTTTCTCTAGCAAGGAAAGATGGAACTGCAATATTACTTTACTTTGGTCGCTTCAAATCAGAATGATCCAAATTATTTTAATTGTCACTCTTGAAAATTAATTAATTAATTATCATTTTGAGAGAGAGAGAGAGAGGAGGGATTTTTCTTTCTTTCTTTCTTTCTTTTTAAAGTTTTTTGAATTTTCTTGCTTAGGAGGAGACCTCATTTACTTGAAGGTGGGACCCCTTTGACTTTTGTGGTTCGATAGTTTCTGGGGCTTTTCTTCGACCAGATATTCCCTAAGGTTAGGACAGCTGCAATTAGGATCCATTTGACTTGGTCGCAATGATAGGGATTCCAAGCGGTATACTTCATTTACTGGAACGGCTGCTCTACACTAGAACCAGAATAGAAAGGATCAATCTTACACTACGAAATTTCCTTTTATTAACTATTGATGTACTACTTAGCTATCCATCATCATAACCCAAGTTTGATTGACGAGTCTTAAACATGAAATTACAACTATTTATGATAAACAAGAAGCGATAAATCTGCAATGCTTTTAATTTCTTATTGCATCAATATAGAATGTCATAAAATTGTGTCAAGCTTGTGATAATAAAACGCAGTACCAATTCGAAGTTCACTTACGTTGGGGATAAGGTCCTGTTCCATACGATTACTCCATGAATATTCATAGAGATTCTCTTGTACTAGACCCACTTGGAATGTGAAGAATCATCCTATCCATCCAAAGTTGAGGAGCATGAAAAAAGAAATAGAAAATCTTTCTTCATCAAGTATAAGTTGTATCTTTCAGCATCGAATAAGTCTTTTTTATGGTGAACGAATAGTGATACTTTAAAATTAGGAAAAGTTAAACGTTGACAAAGAATTTTATGTATGTTGTTTACCCCATCGATGGCATTGTAATCTATCAATCATCACTTTGGTGAAATTCATCCAAACCTTTTTAATATCTAATTAGCACAACAATACATATTCTTGTTTGCTTTGGGGTTGCACCTGCTACTGCAGATCACCCATTAAATTCATCTAAACCGATTACATTTTGCATCTGCAGATGATCTGCAGTAGCTTCTGACCCATCAGATGCTTAGGTAGGGAGAGAGAGAGAGAGAGAGAGCAAAATTTTAAGGTCTCACGTTTATTTTGTCTCTTTTCTTGGGCGTAAGATGGAAGCAATGAGGTTGAAGAAGGGAACATGCGACTTTCATGGATGGTGGGCCCGGCTTTTAGCGATAATGTTCGGTAGATTTCAGGATCATCGACATGAAATTTGCGACTTCAAATTAAATGATTTTCCCGATTGAGATATTATATAGTACACATCATAATATAACATATCCACCGTTCCGGGAACATCACTATGACAGTGTTGATCTTTTAAGCCACTTAATCATGTCGAAAAGATTGTCTGCGTGATACGGAATCCAGATTGGGAGAATCTATGTTACTCAAGCTACCGTCAACTCTGACAAAAAAATAAAAGTAAAAAAGCTTCTGTTAACGACTTCTCCAACTAATCTATTTTCTTGCAAGCACTATAAATCCCTGTCAGTCGCACACTTAAGCGAGCACTGAACATCATCGTTTGCACACTTAAGCTTAATCATGTCGAAAAAAGCTCGCATGTATGATTGGAAAGGACTGAGGCCGGACCCCAAAATTCCCTAATATTAGAAATTGAATGCATGCCGGTAAAGTCATTTTAACTGCATCAAATATGAAGAACGAAGAAAGTGATCTCCTCGAAGGCGGGAGGGTGTCGGTTTTTCAAGACTTTCCTAAAATATAATGGAAATATTCACTCGGGGTAAATGTTACAAAATGTTCTACTAAGGAGTCTCAATCACCCATAAGAAAATAGTAGGTGGAATGAGTAGGTAGAATGGCGCAGGTAGCTAAGGGCGTTTTCAAATCGATGCCACATTAAAGTTTTTTTTTCCAGTCGGATCATGGTCAATTTGGTTTTGAATCAGGACTTAAATTGGCTGTAGGTTTCAACCATTCGATGGACGTGCTTTGTGCATGATCCCGTCCATCTCTCATCAAACATGAAGACGCGTGCGAACCCACCAATCAAAGATAGAATGGAGTGGTCCCAAAACATTGCACCTCGTCATATCGCTGTTCGTGTGATTGGTCTCGCTTCTCTAGTGTATAGTAACTGCAATAACCCACTTAACACTAAGATGAGATGATCTGAACATGTATGCATATGTGCGCATCTGTATATACACATATGGCGAGGACAAGATGCATGCGTTCGTATTGCATAAGGTTCAACTCTCGATCTTCACGTTACAGATAGTTTGTGAATATGTGGAGTTGACTTGGTAATTAAAGAAACAATCTATATGTTAGGTAGGCATATGATATAGGAAAAGTCTTAGCTGACCGTCCTCGGTTAAGTGACAGAGGAACGGTCAGATATGACCACATGTTTTCAATGCAAACCGGTTTCCATCCTTTACTCTCTTTTTTTTTATCTTTTCCAAAAGAGAATTAGTGAGAATTCTACTAATAAAAAATTACAAGTAAAAAATAAATGATCAAAGTGATTTTCTTATGTTTGTGCACATAAGACTCAAGACCATCCTCGTAAAACCCTCCAAAATCTCAACACAATCCAAACATCGTTAATCACAAGTAAAAAATACAAATAATTACAAGTAAACAAATATTATCGCCTACTAAAAAGAAATCGTTAATGTCATTATATAGATCTATCAAATTTAAAAGATGAAAAAAGACTTGAAATGTCAGCTTCATCAACCGATTTCATTTTTACCTTGTTTTTTTCCCGAGATTTGTATAATTCTTTATTGCAAGCTCAAATTAAGAACAGATCAAAGTAATATTATTTACACAATAATAAACAAATCCTAGAATACTATTCAAATAATAAGAAATATACAAAGAGCACAGTTGCAACTTTTAAATTAGTGGATATTATTCTTTGATCAAACAAAAGGATTATGTAGATATTGTTCCCGAAAGTGCGTATAATTTTTTTTTTTTTTTTGGTGCTCTCCTGTATCTTTTTTTATATTATTATTATTTTGTATTGCCAACCTCCTTTTGTGAAAAACCTTCTCTAATTCGTTGGACTAAGACATTTATATAGGCATGGAAGTGGGGTCTCTCTTCATGAACTAGACATCAAAAGGGTGCTTCTTCGGTTCGTAAGTAAGAAACGAGAGCGGTCCCACATAAGACTATAATATAAATTTACTGGTCACTATTGTTAATTATCATAACTCGGTTTCACTTATAAATGATAACTTACCTTTTTTAACATTGGCTTAATACAGACCCCAAAAAAAAAAAAAAAAACAGTGGCTTGACTATGGAATCGGTAATCGTAACTTGGATATATTAACACTCAGTAATTAAGTGATTGTAAATGACAAGTTAGTAATCATCCCTCAAATATTGTAATTTACCTCAAAGCCTCCTAATTTTTTTTTTTTTTTTGGGTTTTTTGGGCCAGAAAGCCTCGGAAGGTTGACCTTGCTAACATTTTGAAACATTTCATGAAATATTACAAATAATCTGAATTTATTGTAAATTTTCTTTTCCCATTCTTGGGAACTGAACTCCATGAATATAAATATCATCTTCATATACGGTAATTTTCCTTAAATCAATACTAAGATTAACAATTATAAGCCATATTTAAACATTTATTAATCACTAAATTTTAAAATCAGCCTATGTTAATATTTTTTTCTCAATAACAATAGAATTTCCCCAATGTCAAATATTCATACTGAATTTCAGACAGTCAAATTTTGAGAATGAGGGAAGATGTACCTGCCGATGGGAGTTGTACGAATTGGGCTTAAACTAAAGGAAGCCCAAACCGCAGTGGCCCAAATCAGCCCCCTCAGCCCATTTAATGGGCTCTTCCTCTCCCTGCAGAGAAACCTGAAGAACAGAACAGAAAAAGCAAAGCATCAGCAGTAGCAAGAGAAGCAAAAACAGAGAGCTCGGAAGAACCAAGAAAGAAAAAGAGGATTTCTTGCGTGCCTCTCCACGGGTTGGATGAACTTCGTTTCGCGGCGCCCAGGGTAAGGATTTGAACTCTTTATCCGTTCAATCGAAGGAAATTTTCTTCGCTAAGTGGTAAACTCGGATCTGTTTGAATTCTGAGTCGCTGGCTCAATCATGAGTTGTTTGGCTGCAAAATCATATATATTAATGAAAATTTAGGGTGTTGTGGAGTCGTGGGATTTTACGGATATCGATTTGGAGTTACGGTTTGGTCGGAGTAAAATTTTGAAATTTCGCGCGCGCGCTGCTGGAACCAATTACAAATTGCTATGTTTGGCACTGGTTTTCACGTACCTCGGGCCGTCTTCTGGGTCGGCCAAGTTTAAGAATTCTGACAATAAGCTTGCTGAAATCGGAGTTCTGGATGCGACCAAATTCGATGCTTAAGCTGCCTAGTACAGGAGACAACAATGACTGTTCTGCTATGGGCAAGCTTTTCGTTGACATGTAGGAGTTGTTATGTTGCTGAATAAGTGTGTAGATTTCGAGTTCTAGCTAAGAAAGTTATTTGCTCGAATTTTTATATCCGTTTCTCTTTTAATTGCTAGAATTTCAAGTTCAGGCTCGATTTTGTGTTCGTTGTTTAGTTTTGGTAATTTCCTTGTTTCTTCTGCAATTCTTTCTTGCTTTCTTGTTATGTTTTCTGTGTCCTTTTCTTTTCACCATGAGTCGTGCATTTTTAGGATGTAATCTCCAGCTGGTGTTGACCTGAGAGTGCAGGTCTTTGTTGTACCCTTATGACAATTCTCAACTTCAAATTGTGATTTCATGAAGTTATGATATTTGGTTGCTTTTGTTGGTTATGAGTTAGCAGGTGGGAAAGTCCGTCACAGAATTTTGGTTTTAGTTCTACCTGTGGTTGGACTTTGTAACCCTTCACATTTGGTTTGGGCATTTCGTTGGATCACTAGATTAAGTTTTGATGCTTTAGCTGGAATACTGAGGCAAAAGAAAATTAGAAAGAATTTGAGACGAGAAATGATAATAATATGATTGAGAGAGCGGATATAACGAGGAGGAGAAGAAGGCATTTGTCACACTAATGTAACATATTGGCCATGGCATACTTATGGAAAATGTTTGATATACAAGATGGACTTAGTCCCAACGGTTTGAGCATTCAGGATAAAGGGCTGTTTAACGCTGTTTCGGAGTATCAATGCAAGAGCTGGAATCCTAACTATACATCTTATAGATTTCTGCATGTCATACTAGTTATTGCCCTCCTGCTTTTGGAATTATCCAGAAATTCATGCAAGCCCCAACTTACAGACAAAGCAGATTATGAAGGAATATGCTTCATACACATGTCAACCAACAACTTCAGATTCTAACTTCACTAACTAACTCTTTTTCCCCCGGCTGACATATCTAAAACTCAAGTTCCTGCTCGTCTTTAGCTCCTGTGTTCAGCTGACAGCAAATTCTTCACCTATTTCTCTTCACTTGTGTAGTCACAGGAGGACTAGCAGTGACTGTTAAGCAGTTCATCATGTTCTGAGGATGGCCTGAGCAGGAGCTTGGGAGGGAGGTTGAATGAGTCTATTTCAAATGGTTATGTTGCGCCACTTCAGATGTCAGAGTCTTTAGTTTTGCAGAGCTGAAAGTTGCATCAAGAAGCTTCAGGTCTGATACGATTCTCAGCAATGGTGGTTTTGGTTGTCTTGAAAGGCTGCCTTGAGGAGACAGGATCTTCCCAGAGCAAAAGAATGACTCCAATTGCCATATTAAAAAAGAAAAAAAAGTTGAACCCAGGGAGATGCAAGGCTTCAAAGAGTGGAAGGTAATCTTAGTTCCCCTCAGGAAAGCTCGGGTTGCATGTGCTTTGCAGTATTTAATGTTAATCACTGTTGCATTTTTAGCAAGAATATTGTGATGCTAGGAGGAGAATTGTGTCCAGATACATAATTTCTTGTAGAAAAATGAGAACAAGATGATAGATGTTAGTGGCCTTTTTTGTCGCTAGGTTGTTCTAGTTTTGTGTGGCTAATTTCATATGAAGCTCACTATCTTAATTTGCTTTCTTCCTTTGGAGATATATGTCATTGGCCAATTGAACGCATATTTCTCGGGGTTTGATCAATGATGAGGACCAGATTATTCTGTTGGGATTGCGATTATTTAGGAAAAGACGGTGCTCGCACCTCTTATCCTTTATTTTAGGGTCCGTGACTTGTCCTATGACCACGAGCAATTCTATGCAAGAGCCTGGAGAAAAGTCAGCTTGCTTTTCCATTGTATGGTTCAAACCCACATAAAAGCATTAAAAAAATCTTGTGAGATCATGTTTTCAAGGACTTCTGGGAGTGTAGATATCTTCCAGATACGCAATAGGTGAGTAAAAATTTGCCTATCCTACTCCTGGTGCCGTTAATTTTCCAGTGTTTATTTTATCTCTATTCTAAATCAAGACAGCAGGTGCAGTGCAAGGTGAAATACATCTCATATAAGTTTTGGTGCACATGTACCATTGGAGATTCAATGGTAAAAAAATTTCAAGAAGAGCTGTGTTTTCACCAATTTGCTTAACAGGTTTTCGGGATGTAAAGCGATGAGACACAGATGGTTAACGCATATCTGTTTTGGAAAGCACATTTGAGTGGCTGTCTCAGAGTGTGTGGATGAGAAGGCATGCTACTGTAAAATCCTAGGAGTAATTGATCTATAGATGCCTCTAGTGAGCACCTGTGCTCTTGAGCTAAATCTTGAGATTCCACAATCTTGTCCTACAGTTATTATGTCTAAGTTGTATAGTGCATATTGCATGCATGTTTGTTGTCCAGCAGCCAACCAGCACGGAAGTGGAGGAAAGAAGTAGGAGTAGAGAAGCTTTGCCAGCTTAGCTTCTATCTCTGAGGTTCTTGGGTGTTGGAGTAGAAACATTTTCTGAATCTTGTTCATCATTTATATTTATTATGGTGAAGTCTGTGATAGCTTGTAAATTTGAAATGTTGGGACTCTTCTTGCATTTTGGAGGATTTAGGCCCTGCATCAGAAACTATTTTGACTTATATCCTTGCCTTTTATGCTAAACTCAGGCCATGTAACTACAATATACCTCAAACAGTAAATCCCAATCTGAGTTTTACGACATTAGAGCCACTTCTATAATTTCTCAACATAGTTCTATGAACTAAAACCATCCTTAGTGAGGATATTTTATTTGTGGAAAATTATGCTGGCTGGCCCTGAAACTGAGGTGACCTGATTATTTTACTCCAAACTTATGCTAGTTTAGGAGAATCTGGACATAAGTATTCTTCTTCATTACCCTTAAAGAAAATTCTACCATTTACTTTTTATGAATCAGCTGGTAAATGAAGGTCAACACGTTATTAGCATACAAGTCTTTTTCAGTGTAAAAGATGAGGAGGGAAGGACTTAGCCTCCACATAAATCTAGTTAGCATTTAAATTTTTTCAAAATTGATCATCACTCAAGATGCTATTGTCTTTCTTGGAAGGTGGACGCCTACTTTGTACTACCCAAGTGCATTCTTGTCTATCATGTTGCATATTAGTGCTTGTATTTTTCTGCATTTTAGACTCTACATGGTCAGCCATACTGTCATAAATCTTATCCTCTATTGGCTTTGCAGATGTCAAAATCATGCAAGGGATGTTTACTTGCTTTATAAATAGGCTGAGCACTTAAGATTTGTTTACTCCATAGCATATGAAATTCAACCATGCAGTTCACATGTCGGGATTTACAATTGAACATGGGTGATGATGCATCATTGAATATTTCATCCCAGTTTTAATTCATATTATTTGCTACCATCTAAATTTTGTAGGGTGCATCCACGGTTGATGGCTCTAAGGGTGCCCTGGTGGGTTTCTTTAATTTCCTGTCATACAAATTGGTCGTTCTATCTCCTCTCTTTTTCTGCGGGAGATGCCTGTTTGCTTCGTCATACTAAAACAGATGTGCAATTATGAGGGTTTGCCCTATTTTGACATGAGAGTGATGACTTTTTGCAGTTGGATGTGAACTTCCCGGGCAGCTTATCTCATCCAAAGGATTGTCAGGCTAATGGGATGTTGTTCGGAGGATGAACTACTACTTGTCCATGACTTCTTGCCAGAGACTGCACTAAAGAACCATCTCTTTGGAAGTAAGGTTCTTTCCTGGGCGATATATACATGCTTGCTTTAAATTTATGGTAAATATGATATTTTCTTGGTTCAATTAAATATACAAATCATGTGTCTTTCCTGCTGCATGGGGCTTCGCCATTAAACCATTTCCATGGGTCACATTGCTTAGCTTAAAATTGTGATAGGAGCAGCCAAATGCCTTGCGTTCTTGCACCAGTTAGGCAATTAATCTGCAGAGATTTCAAGCACTCAAACATATTGCTGGACTTCGTAAGTTTCATGTTCGTTACTTCGATTAAATGAAGCAATACCACATTGTGTTACCTATAAAATTTGATTCCAAAATCTTGTCCTGTGCTGAAATAATTCAACTATGTTTGCAACATCCTGTTTTTTTGCAATCTCCTCTTGCCATACTGGAAGCAACATTACATGCGACAACACAAGTTACTGGAGCTTATGGCTATGTGGCACCCAAGTATATAGCCACAGGTAATATGATGGGCTTTCTGAATTGCTTGGGGGCGATCATAGTAGAGAACATTGCACTTTGGACTTAGTTTGACCATTCTTAATGCCATGTTTAGCAAATTCATGTTAGAGCACTGGCCATCGATGAACGAAGTCATGGAAATTGTGGGAAAAATTAGTTATGCCTGATAGAAAACATTATTTCCTAGACAATTGATCCCAACTCAACCGTCTTTCTCGGACACGGTCAGTAAATCTTTATTCATCACCTCTGCTTGTCGCTAATTCATCATTTCTACTATATGAACTTGCTTGGCCAATGGGTATGCTTGTTGGTCCACGTTGGGCTGACCCATCCATGCCTAAAGTTCAAAATGTGGTCCATGTTGTCTGTGTTGTTGAGGGGGGGAGGGAAGGGGGGGAGAGAGAAAGACCGGGCTATCATGATATGGCCTAAAGCGGCCCTGTTATCCGAGGCTAAGAATTTTGTCGAGCAGATCTAGTCTGCAAGTATGCTTGCCGTCCCCAAGTCATTACCCAAACTTGCCGACAGTTCTACTTGGGTGACGCCTTAACTGCACGGTAAGGCAAGTTACGTTTATTAGGCCGGATAAAAATGTTAATTATTTTGGAACGATCTTTACGTATTTAGGGGATCGAAATTCTCAAACCTTGACATAAAAAAAAAAATCAGAACAGCAAAAGACATCATCCTGACGGGACCGCACATTATTAAATATCGGCGGTCAAGATCTGATTTGGAATGTTCCTTATAACGTTAAAAATTTAGATCCGCGCACGTGGCGTCTCCTCTAACTGTCACAAGTGACGGGAAAGTCTCAAAAAGCTGTCCAATCAATCATAGATAAATACTCTTTTTGTCGTGTGGGCCCTCGTATCCAATCACTATCAAAGTGTGATTTATTAAATTGGATATAAAAAGACTCAACTCTCTTTCCTTTTACCGCTCGTTGACAACAATAACTCTAAAAAAAGGCGAATATAATTGCTAGCGCTGGTACAGATGGGGAAGGCAGGTTGATGGGGTCCTTGGGTTACGAGAGTTAAATTTTCTGCAGAATCTTCATTGCCCAGTCTTTGACTTCCTGGAACTTCTGCTCACAAGCGCTGATCAATTCTGCCTGTGCGCTTGCCCGAATGCTTGTCCGACAGAACGTGGCGAAATGCTCGCAATTGTTATGAATGAGATTGTATTCGCCGAAGCCTTCACTTTGGTAGAGCTCCCAAGCCTTGTCCACGACTTCCTTAGGCGATTTGGTATCAAATAAAGTCGTGCAAGTCCCCCTCCATGTCAGCAAATATTCCGGCAATGGCCGCCCATACGCATATGAACGGAGGGAATGGAGTGTCCTGCCTTCTCGCTGGAAGGAATCGAGAGAAGTCTTGTCGACTCCCGTTCTTGTGAGATGGATGACATTGCCCTCTCCAACATAGATTCCTATTAGAACAATAAAAGAAAATAGAACTGATGGTCCAAATCACCCATAGCAAATAGTTACCACATAATCAACTTATTAAAAGGGAACGAGAAGTGAATAGATGTGGGTCAATGAGCGACAGAGAACTGTCTAAACGAATCATATCATATTAGTTTTTGTGTTGGAGAATCAAAGGCTAATAGAGAGTATACCTCGATGACATTGAATCACAAAGTTGCAATGTTTTATGTGATTTAACCGAGGCACGTTTTTATACCGACTAATTTCGACCTTTGAGGAAATGTGAAGGAGAATGAGAGAGAGAGAGAGAGAGAGGACTGAACGGGGAAAGGTGTTGAGGAAGAAGATATAGGAGAAACCATGTAAATCGAATCTTCCGGGGGAAAAATCAGAGGTCGGCTTCTCATCTCACCACTTATTTTATTTACTAGCGTAGAAAGAGAGAGAGGGGTGAAAGGGGACAAATGAAGGGATGAGCGGGTCCACCAACAGTGGCTAAATAAATTAGTGTGGGTTAGCCCCACCGAGAACGTCGTCAGCTTCTCGGCGTTCAAAAGTCCTCGAGAGCTCGTCCAGGACCCGGTGGGCCGGAGAGCCGGTGAAGGGGAGGAACACGCCGAGGATGGAGAGGCCGGTTGGGTGGCTGCTGAAATGGCGAAACAAAGAAGGTAAATAAATTAGTGTGGGTGAGCCCCATCGAGAACGCCATCAGCTTCTCGGCGTTCAATGTCCTTGGGAGCTCGTCGGGACCCGGTGGGTGGGAAAGCCGGTAAAGGCGAGGGCAAGGCCATGGACAGGGAGGCTGGATAGGCGGTTCTGGAAATGGAAGAACGAAGAAGGTAAACAAATTAGTGTGGGTGAGTCCCACCACGAATGGCATCAGCTTCTTGCTGTTCAAAGTCCTTGAGAACTCTTCGAGGACTCGGTGAATCAGAGAGCCGGCGAAGGCGAGGGCGAGGCCGTGGACAAGGAGGCTGAATAGGCCGATGTGGAAATGGAAGAAGGAAGAAGGTAAACAAATTTGTGTGGGTTAGCCCCACCGAGAACGACGAGGCCTGGTTCTGCTACTACAACTACAGGCTCCTTCGGTAGCGCCACTTTTTGCAAGAGCTGCTGCGGCCAGGACCACTGGTGGTGTCCTCCGCAACAGCCCTGTCAGAGGCAGCATCCCGAAGGCCACCAAAGGGGGTTGAGTTGATTAACTGAATGAAAGAAGGAGACGAAAGGGCCAAAGAAAAACCAGGAAAGAAGGAAAATTTGACGAGGCCTCAGTTCCCAGAGCATAAAAAAGTTGAAATGCCCTCGCTGCGTTTCCACCAACACCAACTTCTGCTGCTACAACAACAACAACAACAACAACCTCTTTTGGTTGCGCCACTTTTTGCAAGAACTACTGCAGCCACGGGACTGCCAGCAGTGCCCTCCGCAACATCCCCGTCGGAGGTGGCATCACCCGCCGAACGGGGTTTGAGTTGATCAACTGAAAGAAGGAGACGGAAGGGCCAAAAATAAAAATAAATAAAGAAAAAGAAGGAAAAAGAACGAGGAGGCCTCAGTTCCCAGAGCAAGAACAGCTGACATGCCCTCGCTGCTATTCCACCAACACCAGGTTCTGCTACCACAACAACTACATCCTCTTTTACGAGAAAATGATAAGAGATAATGGGAAAGGAAAAAGAGGATGAATGGCCAACCGTGATGAGAGTAGAGGCCAAACCGCCGGTAAGTGTAAATATGATCCCCAGGATGAAGCTCTTCTGGTCTGACCACCGTCCCCGACAGTAACGTCCACAACGTGAATAGCTTGTTGATGATCTCAGCTACCATTTTATCCCTTTGCGGTCCTTCTGTAGTTTCTCCTTTGACGGAACAGGAGCGGGGAGGTCTTTATTGATTGAGAATTGGGAGAGGATTTGAGAAATGTAAGAACACAAGTCTGGGTTGATATTAAGTGGGCTGGAATGAAAGGGTACGTTGGGTCTGGTTTGATGATGTTGATGACGATGACATGAGAGAGAGAGAGAGAGAGAGAGAGAGAGATTGAAGGAGAAGCACGAGAGCACAAGGGAGGGAAATGAGGACGTGTGGGTGGTGACGAAGGGAGTGCTTGGGGGGGGGGGGGGGGGGTGGGGGTTGCATTTCTTAAATTATTGAGTCTAGAGGAAGAAAATGCACATATCGCAGCATGGCCTCATCCTCGTCCGGCTGTACTTACGGAGAAAACCAAGAAGAGCAACCGGGTATCTTAGTTTTGTGTTTGTTTCTAGAAATTTGGTAGAGAAATCTGAGGAAGGTGCTGCGTAAGTTCGGTTCCCCGCTTCACAAATGACAAGCAAAAAAGGTTTGACTCTAGCAAGCGTGACCCACTAGAATTCGACTTGATTTATGTCCATTGGTCGGGCGAAAAGGCAACGAGAGAGAGAGAGATGCGATCGAATCTTTGTGAAGATGTTGCTTTCTGATGCGTCGGGCTGGTTTTTTTTTTTTTTTGGCACAAATTTGCACCACTCTTTTCGTGAAAATCATCGACTGCGAGAGCTGCCAAACCATTGCGGGTCAACAAAAGGTGGTTACTACACATGTTCATTTTGTTTCTATTGGGAACTGATCGAGAGCTGCTAGTATTAATTTGCGTTCAAATTCCTTTTTTTCTTATCGTCCCTTATATAAAATTTAAGTTTTTACTAGATCTCGCTCGGCATGTTTTCATCTAAATCCGAAGGGTTGCTTTGGACCGATGGATGGGTATTTTCACGGGTAAGATAAAAGGATAGGCTCTTCGCGAGGCTGTGATCCGCAACCATAATATGTAGACGTCAACTTATCAAGCCATCATCCAAGTGTTGCGAATGAGATTTAGATACAACCCTTGGTGTTGACATGAAAGGACAAGCGATCGTGACTCGACCAATGTAGCAGCAGGTCCCATGGTTTAGGCTCAAGAGAACGAGGGAGGGAGTTGACCCACGCCTACGCGAAGAAATTTTGTATTGTCCCCGACCGATCAATAGGGGGTGGGGGGTTAGAATTTGGCCATGTTTTTTTTTTTCTATTGTTTTTGGTGGGAGGTGGCTTAGTTCCACCTTCGATCTTATGTTATTTTTTCCCCAAACGTGACGACATCCCTTCTTTTTGTGGATTTTTCTTCTGTCCTTCCAAATCATTCTCTTCACATTTTCCAATTTCTTCCCTCAAACTAGTTCCATGTGCTTCTTTGTGTCGCTGTTGACAGTAGTTTCCGCTAGCATAAAACGGCTAGTTTTGATAGGTTCGTTAAAAAAGAATAGGATTTCATTTCGAATAGGTTTGCTAAATTTATTACGAGATCACAAAATCTCTCTCAATAATGATAGATAAAAAGCCTAGAAAGATAGAAAGAAAGACCTTCCTTCAATTTGCGGGGATCCAGAGCTTTAACACCGTAAACATATATCCACTTCCACCTTTCTCTAGCAAGGAAAGATGGACTTCGGTCACTTCCAATTAAAGTGCTCCTCAATTTTTTTTTTTTAATTCTCGCCACGGAAACAATTGACAAACAGGGCTTTCTCTTGAAATTAATTATCATTCTCAGAGAGAGAGAGAGAGAGAGAGAGATAGAGGGAGAGCCGCGCGGTATTTGAAGGTGGGACCCTTTGACTTTTGTGGTTAGATAGTTTCTGGGCTTTCTTCCACGGAGCATCCATTGCTTTCAATAAATCACCACATAACAAACGCAGAAACATTTAGGTAAAAAAAAATAAAATAAAAATACATAAAACAGTTCGACAAAAAAATGAAAAAACCATACGGACAAATAGTCGAAACACTCAAAACCTACCAGTCTCGTGAAAGATGCGATTGACCAATCAAAATGCATGGCAAATGAAAAACCATTTTTCAAGCTTTAACTCGATCTGCCGTGACATAATTTCTTGTAAGTGCAACCCCCCTCCCTCCAAAAAAAGAAAAGAAAAGATACAAGCAGTGGAGCTCTGGGCAGATGAGAGTTTGCAAGAGTTGCAAGATTATGTGGTATTTTATTGCAAGTTGGAGAAATGGGGAAAGAATAATAACAAGCAACACCTCCTCCTCTTTCTTTTTCTCTCCACACATGACACCATATTGAGTGAATTTGGTGATCCATTAATTCATTAGAGAATACCACCCAATCAATAAAAAAAAATAATAAAAAAATGGTACAATATGTACCAAGGTCCATCTATAAGATGCATAAAGTTGGAGAGTACTATTTTTTGGTCCATCTAACACGGTTAATCTCAAATCAAGAGAGTACTTGATTAGATTAACTGTGTTAGAATTACTATAGAAAAGTGAAGTCGTGGTACAGAAAAAAGTATATGTTCCGTACGCTTGCGCGTATTCATGTAGTGCCATGCAACTGGACTTGGAAATGTGCTATGCGCCTGGGGCTTGGCTTGAAAAGTCTGCACTGATGGTAATTAATTGCATGTTTTCTCATGTGCGTACAGGCGAAAGCCTAATTAAAAGCCTCTAATTTGTCGTGTATTGTGGTCCCGCCACAAGGACAAATGCATTTAATCAATACGAAGACTGAATATGCATCCAGTTGAGTCGGTAATTAGATCGGACAGAGATTTTGCTGACTATTTTCTTAGATAGGGGGGACTTTATAGGGTTTACTAAAGCAACACGACATGTGGCCGGCAAGCGCTTGTCCAAGAGGAAACATATTCAATTCTAGAATAGTGGGGTGGCCGAGTTGCCTTAGAAATCCTCTTTATAAACTGACGATGATGGCATGAAACTATAATAAGCAGTCGTGACGTGACCCCTTTGAGAGTGTATGTGCCAAGAGCAGAGGCATAAAAGAAAAGAAGAAGAAGAAAAAAACTGATATTGTTTATCAATGGGAAAATAAAATTTTGTGATGAAGCCTATTCCTTAGTAACTTAAAAAAAATGCAAAATGTTATTTTCAAAAGGAATTCGAAAGTTTCAACATCCTGATCAATCTGTTAGTTAACCTCAACGAGGCCCATAAATAATTTCAATCTGAACTTGAAGAAACATAAATTTCTCTGATGATTGATTGGTAAGTCCGTTTGGTTCCGAAGATTCCCTTTGCGAATTTTAACCATGGACAAAATTTTCTAGGAAAAAAATTGTTACCTGGTTATCCATTAAGTCTTTCTACTTACATATGTACATTAATATGTTTATTATGACATTCATGTAATAATATTGAAATATCAATGGCCCCATGATTTAATATTTCTTTGAGAAGAATTATACTAAATCTAAAGAAGCATGAGACTCGAGAAAATAGGAGGCCAATAAAAGTGAACGCAGAACTTTTTCAAGACAAAGCTGAAATGGAAGATGACCAAGACCGAGATTCAAGAGAAAAGCCAGAATCGGACACCATCAAAACCAAAACCAATCAAGAACCACGAGTCTAGACGAATGCAGATCGGAAAACTGACCTCGGATCTTGACCGCCCTCCTACAGATCACTCGAATCCGTCCCGTAGATAGGATAGGGAGTGAGTGTCAAACTGTATCCGACCTAGGAAACTAAGAAGTCAGAGTCGACGGCAGTGGAGTAGACGAAGGAGGATGGAGTTGCGAGGACCTCAGGTAGCTATGCTTCAGGCAAAGATAGGGTTTTGCGTCAAATGCTGAGGGGCGTGAAGGCTGCTCAGGTATGGGTTTCAATGTTTGAACTCAGAGGCACTGAGACAGCAAGTTAAGTAATGTGTTTGACTGTGATATCAAGACCCTAACCTAACCTGAAACAATACCCTAAAATTTCATATTTTTTGTGTTTAGATCGAGTACGGCCTGGCCTTTTTGACAGCCCTAGGTAATAGCATATGGAATGATCTCGATTTCATGTTCGTTTCACGAATCGGTAGACATTTATCTGCGAGTTACTAAACATAGGTAATTGCTCGAAAAGCTTTACATTGAAGGCAACTCCTCTAAGCGCGGCGTTGGGTGCGTGTGGTCGGACGTCGAAGGTTTCTCCAAACAGTCAACGTTGTCCCCGTCTGAGGTTTGTTTGTTGACTCGTCCCCCACTGCACAAAATGACAAGCCAGATGTTCGATTCTAGAAAGCAAGATCCACAAGTGTGACATCCCGATTTTTCGATTCTATTTTCAATTAATTGAGACGGGCATTTTGTTGGCACGCATATAGTTCTTTTCCCTGAGTTGGCCGCTCATGTGGAAACTAGTCTATCGGGCGAAGCTGTTAAGAGTTTCTAATGCATCAGACTCGAGAATTTGACCAGGAAGCGATCTTTCGGCCGAGCTAATCTGCAAGGGTCATTACGGCACAATTAAAAATCGATTAGAGATCGGAGATAGGTCGACTCAACAGAGGCGTGTGATCGAGCGTGGGTGATTCCACCAGATCGCACAATTCTTGTCGATCGGCACTGGACCGACTTTTCTATCGATTGGGTACCACGTGTTCGTATTTGAAACTCGAGATTACCCGACAACCGAAAGTCGCCAATGTTTCAAAGATGTACATTGTGGCTTGAGATGATCAACCACATGTTAAATGCATGAAAATTTCTAAAGACTACCGGTAGGTTGGGCAGCGCAAGTATCGTGCCAAAGTGAAATTAAGTGGAATTGAGATCGAATTCGAAATTAGAAATGCGGGTGTGTCACAAATCATTTTAGGAATATTAACTAATCTTCGGAAGATTTTTCGTGCAAGCCGAGTTTTTTAGCAAAATAATCAGAGAATGGCTATTTTGGCTCGAGAAATTAGTAGGCCCGCATTTGGCCTTGCTTTTAGGACTTAAGTTGGTGCTACGGATAAATGAAGATGTGAATTGAAGTATGGTGACATTGGATTAATTTTATGGACTTCAATTTAATTCAATTGGGAGAGAATTGATTGGAATTGAAGGAATTGATGTCAAAGTTTAAATCTTGCGCCGGAAAAATAAAATGGACATATTGGAATAAGGTTGTGGGAGATAGTGGAGTGTGATGTACGCATGAGGTCATGGTGGGCGCTTTTGTGGATTAAAGAAAAAGAAAAAGAAAAAGAAAAAGAAAAGGACCCCCTCCTTCTCTCTCCTCCTCTCTTCTTCCTCCTCCCGTCGGCTCCCTCTCTCCCCGATTTCTTCTTGCCGTTTGAAACCCAGCAACCAGCGAAGCTGGAGAAGCCGCTGGACCTCACACCTTTGCCCGTCCGCGCCGCCCGTCGCCGAAGCTCGCCGCTGCCGCCGTTGTCCGCGCGAAGCCCGCGCGCCGCTCCGCCTTGCTCGCTCAACCTCGAGCTCCATCCCCTCCGTCCAGCCGTCGTCGCCGTCGCTAGGGTCGCCGGGAGACCCCGCCGTTGGCCGCACGGCACCGCGGCAGCTCCTCCGCCGTTCCTCCGCCCGAACCAGCCCCGGATCTGCCCTCCTTCGCCCCCAACCAGCAGCAAACAGAGAAGAAGAAAATGGGTATGGCAGCCCCTTCGTGGGCCGTTTTGGCCGCCTTCCCGGCCCTGGATGCTCGGCCCGCCTTGAGGAAAGTCGATCCTCGCATCGTCCTCGTCGTTTTGGTCCGCCCAGCTCGCTAATCCGGTGAGTTTAGCTCACTAAACCTTGATTAGATCATTAATGATGCCCTAAGTGTGCTTAGTCTAAGTTAAGTAAGTTTAGGTGGTTAGATTAGTTTATTTGGTTGATGATTAGATTAATGTGTTTAATTAAGTTAAAGTGTGGTTAATTTAAAGTTAAGTATGTTTATTTTTAATATAAAGCCTTGATGTGACATAATAGGGTTTTGTTTTTGAATTATTTAATTGTTTCGAAATTCTGGAATTTATAATATTATATTATATTCCGAAATTATTAAAATAATATTATATTAAAAAAAAACGGAAAAATTATTTTTGATTCCCGATCTTTCCGAATTTCGTCTTGATCATTTCTGTATGTGTTCGGATTTTAAAATTGATGGTTGGATATTATAAATCGAGTGTGGATTGTGAAAGATAGGGATATTATTATTTAATTAATTTTCGGAATAAATTTAGTTATTAAATAAATTCCGAAAATTATTTTGGGACCCTAAATTCTCAGAATTTTGTGCTGATCACTGCTATGTATTTAGATTATGAATTTGATGATTAGATATTACAAATTGAGTGATGATTTGTGCAATTGATTATTGAATTGTTGTGTCTTGGTTGAAAGACTCGGGTCGCAGAGAATGATGGCTAGTCAACCTGGACCCTTATTACGCTAGAAATGCCGTCAAGAGAATGATGTGGCTTGGTCGCAGAGTGACGAGACCGACCTGGACCTTTATTCTTTCTGAAATGCCGTCAAAAAAGAATGACATGGCTTGGTTGTTAGAGTGGCGAGACCGATTTGGACCTTTATTCTTCTAGAAATGCCGTCAAGAGAATGACATGACTTGGTCGCAGTAGTGGCGAGACCGACTGGATCTTTATTCTTCTCGAAATGCCGTAATGTTAATAGATAGCCGACTTGGGAGTAGGCTATGCCCTTGTGTGGCAGTGAATAATAATTGGAATGCGTGCTAAGTGTGATCGTGATTTGTATGAAAGTAATGGCGTTCAAATTGTTTGAATTATTATTACTACCTAAGATTATGTGATACAAATTGTGCTAACCTGCAGGAAGGAATTGAGCGAGGTAAGTTCTTCGTGTGATGTGGCTAGGCCACCCTTGGGCGGGCGTATTTTTTTCTAATAGAGGTTTAGGGGTTGAACTTGCTGAGACGTTGTCTCAATGGTTATTAAATAACCATTTCGGGTCCCTGGTGGACGGAGCAGCCGGATAGCTTTGGTTGGCCTTGAGGAGTTGGAGAGGTGAAGTCATAAGGATTGGAGATCGTGTCCGACTTGTAGGTCGTAGGACAATTCCTTTTTAAGAGCCAGTCTTTTGTAGACTTTTGGCCGTAGACCTCTGTTTGTAATTCTGTTGAATTATGAAAGTGTTATGTTGTGGTTTTGTTTCCTGCTTTTCTATCCCGTATTTTATTGTCAGGGGTTTTATAATACGTTCCGCTTGTGCAATAATAAATGAATGGGGTCGGCGATACTTAGTCATGGGATATCGCATTTTAAAATCGACCAAATGTAAGGGATGAGCGCGTGCCTTAGGTTCGGGGCGTGACAATAAGAATTCGACCTGACTCATGTGCTTTGGATGGTGGGAAAAGGAAAAGAGAAAGATGTGATTGGATCTCTGAGCCGGTTTTGCTTTACGATGTGTCGGGCCTATATCTCTTGCACCATCTTGCACCGTTTTTTCCGTGACAATCATCGATGGCTATAGCCATGCGCATGCCAATGCAGGTCAAGAATGAGGTTGCTTTGGACCAATAGATGGGTATTTCACATTGAGGTCGCTTTGGACTCAATTGAGTGCTCTTTAAGGAAAAGTACCAAAAAAGTCATAATTTTATAACATTGATACTAATTCAATCCTAGGATTTTCAATTGGATCAATTCAATCATAAACATTTCATATTTGTACAAATTCAGTTTATTCAGACCAAATTTGGCTGACCGGCATTGATGTGGACGCCGATTGGCCAAGATCGCCGATGTGACAATTTTTAGATAATTTTTTATTTTTTCAAATTTTTTATTAATTTTTTTCATTTTCTTCTTTTTTTTTCTTTTTCCTTTTGTTTCTGAACAAAAAGTGAAGAATATTGAGAAAATTGTATTGTGTATATCTCAACTTTTGTATATGAATTACAAGCCCATTTATAATACACAAAGGATGTACAATAGGAAAGAATATGCAAAATAACATTTCCTATTTGAAATTACGAATATCTAATCTTAAGGATTGATTGGATTAATTAACCAGCGATTAGAATAATCAAAATCAAATCATATCTCCTACTCTAATGCTCCCTCTCAAGTTGGTGAGTGCATGAACATCAACAATTTGCGCTAGAAAGAAAAAAGAGTAACGAGAAATGGCTTTCGTGAATAGGTCTGCAAGCTGGGAATGGGAAGGGACATGAAGAGGTTGAAGTGTGCCAGCCTGAATTTTTTCATGAACAAGATGGCAATCAATCTCCCTTCCCTCTGCCGGCCATGAAAAAGCTGGGAATGGGAAGGGACATGAAGAGGTCGAAGTGTGCCAGCCTGAATTTTTTCATGAACAAGATGGCAATCAATCTCCTTCCCTCTGCCGGCCATGAAAAAGCTGGGAATGGGAAGGGACATGAAGAGGTCGAAGTGTGCCAGCCTGAATTTTTTCATGAACAAGATGGCAATCAATCTCCCTTCCCTTTGCCGGCCATGGTAGAAGTTGCCAAACTTAGGGGAGGACCACCCTCATTGGGGTCAAGCAAGAGTTGCCCTCACTTGAGGCAAGCGAGAAAAGGAAAGGAAAATGAAAAATAAATAAAATAAAGAAATTTTAAAATATAGTTACAATTTTTTTTACCAAAATATCCCTCCTCCAATGGCCGAAATAGTTATTGGCCAGCCAAAGGTCTTTATTTGAGATGATTTAACCACTTCAAGCCATTATTTAAGAACATAAGAGCACTTCAAATCTTTATTTGAATATTTCCCCATTTTTTATTAGTAATTTGGGATTTAACCTATGAATAATTACTGTTGCTAATATATAATCCTTTACTCTTTTTTTTTTTTTGGGGGGGGGGGGGGGGGGAATTGTGACAAGAGATGGATATGTTAATTATAAAGGAATTCTTAGCTGGATATAACCCTACTTGAAGAATGAATTAGGTTAAATCTTGTGTTTTGATTTCTTTTTTCTCACCTTTATTTCCTATTTCATTGTGTTTGTGCACCAAATCCTCGGGTTTGTGGATTTTTTTTGGGGGGGGGGGGGGGGGGAGGCCAAATCATTCTCTTCAAATATTCCAATTTCTCCTCGATCTAGTTCAATGTGGTTTTTGATTTGGCTCTTTTTAGTAGCTTTTGCCTCTAATGAAATGGTTACTTTAACAGGTGCATTAAGAAGAATAGGGTTTCATATCGGGTAGGTTTGTTATATTTCTTACATGGCCAAGAAGGTCGGAAATCTCTCAATGATGATAGATTAAAAAAGTCTAGAAAGAAAGACCTCTCTACAATTGCCAAGATCTGGAAATTTGACGCTATCAACATATATCCACTTTCACCTTTCTCTAGTAAGGAAAGATGGAACAACAGTATTTCTTTACTCTGGTCGCTTCAAATCAAAATATTCCACAACTATTTTAATTGTGACTACCGAAATGGTTGACTAATAGGTTGTTTTCTTGAAAATTATTTATAATTCTTAGAGAGAGAGAGAGAGATTGGACTTTTCTTTTTTCTCTTTTTAGGGGGTCCCTCGGGGGACGGGGAACCATGTGACTTTTGTGGTTTCATGGTTTCCGTGATTTCTTCCACGAGGGAGCATCGATTGCTTTTATTTCAGAAATTTCGTTTGACTTGATTTAGTTTCCACCAGTATGCTCTCTTTTTTGGGTTCGAATCCACCGATATACTTCATTTGTTGGAAAAGCTACCCTACAATAGTATTAGAATAGAAAGGATCGATCCTACATCCCGAAATTTCTTTATATTAAAAATTGATATACTAATTAGCCATCCATCCAATCAAACATCATAAGCCAAATTTGATTGACAAGTCCCGGACATGAAATCGTGGCACACTTACAGTCTAGGTAGCACGGACACGTTCAAAGGGCCTCCGTGTCGTGTCGGACACCCCGACACGTGTCCAACATTCTCGGACACATTTGGACACGCGGTCAACACGTGTCGGAGTTTCCGACACGTAGTCAACTCTTTCCGACACGCGCGTTGGAGCGTGTCCGGAGGGTGGATCTGCAGGTGCAAAGGAAGAAGGTGATGGAGGGTGGAGGCAAGGGTGAGGGAGCCGAGGCAACGTTGTGAGCGACGGCTAGGGGGCTGTGACCGCCGACCGCAACGCCGGAGAAGGCGTGACCGGCGGCGCGCCGAGAAGCCTTCTCGATCGTTTTGGTTGGCTGCGACCGCGACCGCAATGCTGAGATGAAAAACCGCAACACCGCGGAGGGCTAGACGCGAGGCTACGATGGCAAAGAGAAGAAAGGAGGCGAGGCAGCGGCGGGAGAGGTGGAGAACGAGCAAAGGGAGAGGAAAAATAAGGTGGTTGCTAGGGTTTTTGCTCTTTTGGCTGTTTTTAGGGAGAAGAGAAAGGTGAGAGACAATGCGTCGACGGGAAAGAAAGCTTGGGAAAGAAAGCCTCGGGCAGGGGAAAGAAAGCCTGGGGAAAAAAGCCTAGTGTAGGGAAAGAAGGAAGTGACAGCGCAGGGCTGCGTAGGGGTGAGGGAAGAAAACGTTTGTTGAAATAAATGGGTGGGACCCATTTAACCCTAAAAAGAAATATTAAACATTAAATAACTTTATTAATACATGATAAGGCTCAAAAATAAATAAATTGACAGGTTAAAAAGTTATTTCAAAAAATAAAAACACTAGATATTAAATAATGATAAATTTTGATCATCATAGAAAAATATAAATTTATTTTGACTCTAATCTTTCATTAATTATTTATTTCATCAATAACTTTTGTTAAAGTAAAAAAATTTCTTTCCAACTTTTTATGAATAAATTTATTAATGTTATTAGTATAGATTTATTATATGCTCTTTTTTATTGTTTATTTATTTATGAATTTAAATAAATAAATTTAAATATAATAATTAATCATGTATATATAAAAATATTTATTTAATATTTAACGTGTCGAAACGTGTCGGAATTCTCTACTTTTTTAGAAATTGCGTGTCTCGTGTCGTGTTGTGTCGTGTCGCGTGTCGTGTGTCGCGTGTCGGTGCTACCTAGCTTACAGTACTCTTAGTTTCTTATTGCATCTATTTAGAATGTCATCCAGTTACCCCAAAACCGCACCGAGCTTGTGATAATATAAGGTGGTACTAACTTCGAATTTCGCTTACGGTGGGGACCAGGTCCTGCATCTTACGATTACTTTGTATACGTAGAGATCCACTTATACTAAAACCGCTTGGAACGCGAAGTCCATCCAAAGTTCAGGCGTATGAACGAAGAAATGAAAATCTTTACCCGTTAATTGCAAGCCGAATCTCTCATCGTTGAGCAAGTCTTTTATGGTGAGCGAACGTCATGATACTTTAAAATTAGAAAACGTGATAAAGTATTATTGTTAGTTTTGGGATTGCATCTGCAGTAGCTTCTGACCCATTAAAACTCTTGTTTGTCCCTTTTCTTGGGCGTGAGATTGAAGCAATGAAGTCGAAGTGGGAACGTGCGACTCTTCAAGGATGGTGGGCCCGGTTTTTTAGTGATAATGTCCGATAAATTTTCAGGATCATCAAGATGAAAATGTGCGGCTTCAAATTAAACAATTTGCAATTAAACAATTTGCAGGATTGAAATATTATAATGCACACCTTATGAGGCCATCCCCAATAATGAATTAATGTCTACCATCACCTATGTAGCACCGACACGCGACACGCGACACGCGACACGACACGACACGACACGTGACACGTCATTTCTAAAAAAGTAGAGAATTTCGACACGTTCCGACACGTTAAATATTAAATAAATATTTTTATATATAAACGCATAAATAAGTAAATAATAATAAAAAGAGTCTAGAATTAGTCTATACTAAAAACATTAATCATACATTTGTTAATATCACTCATTCTTTTAATTTGACAAGTTCAACTACATTTCATTGCAATAAACCATAAAACTTGAAAGAAAAAACAAGTAATCCACATTCCACTATTAAATTTAAAATTTAACAAAAAACAAAAAAACAATCAACATTACATCAAGTAATATAACAAAAAGTCATTCATCTACATTATCAACTTCTTCTGCAAAAAAAATAGACTCCATCTCCGGCTCATCAAGTGAAAGATTTGCAACTTCAAGCACCCCAACATCCTCAAACGAGTCAAATGCATCTCCACCAATATCCCACATCTTAGTCTCTCCTTCTGCATATTGTGGGCTTTTTCTTGATAGAAGACGGAGATTGCTATGAATAAAAACCAAATCTTCTGCACGTTTTGGGGTCATCTTATTTCTTCTCGCCGAGTGCACAAATGAATAAGTACTACAATTTCTCTCGGCACATGATGAAGAAGAAGGTTGTGCAAGAAGCTTTAAGGCTATGCTTTGAAGTATTGGTGCACATGCACCATGATTGACCCACCAAGCCTTAGGATCCATTGAATATCGATTTTGAATGGAATCAAATTCTCTAAAATCCCCATTTTTACTTGCAAAATCTACGTACTCCAAATTCACCTTGTTGCGCTCATCCAAGTTAGGAAAGTATTTCTTGAAGCATTTCAATCTTTCTTGGTTGATCTCCTTATTCTTGTATGGAGAAATTCGAGTAGAATCTTCATCAAGCCATTGATCACTATAGTACCTTTATTTAATAAAATGAAATAAAATTAGAAAACAATAATAAATAAGGAGTATTATATTATCATGTTAAAGAAAGAATAACTACTAAAGTAAAAATCACATACAATTTTAGAACTTACCTAGGATTTAAGGCATGTGCCAAGCAATGAAGTGGAGTGTTGTTCTTTGTCCAACGATCTACAAGAATTGTGTGAATCACTTCATAAAATGTGGACTTCTCATCTAGCCTCTTCACTTCATGTGCATATATAACTTTCTTTACTTTTTCAATCATCGAACCCCACATATCATAAACTAAGTGAAGACAAGGCTTATCGGTGTCACAAACTCTAAGCATATCATAGATAGGAGCCGTGAAGGAAAGTATATAATCAATCAAATCCCACCAAAAATCATCCAACACCTTCTCCTTGACAAGCTTAGCTTTCTCTTGATTAACATCCCGATAGATATTCCATTTGTCACAAATCACCATGTTTTGAAGACCACTTTTTATCAACTTGAATCTCTTAAGCATCACAATCATTGAAGCAAAACGTGTATCCGCTACAGAAAGCAACTTCAAGCTAACAAACTCATTGTATATTGCTAATCTCATAGAATGGTTCATGATGAAATGTTTGATCTGCATAACTTCCTTAACAATATCTGAAATCCAACTACATTCCTCATAAACTATTTGATTGCTCTCCATATTTTTTGTAGCACAAATATTCTTCAAAGCTAGATTAAGGGTGTGCACCACACAAGGCGTCCATATAATGGATGGAAATTCTTGCTCAATGAGTTGTCCCGCGCCCTTACAATTTGAAGCATTATCTGTAATTACTTGGACCACATTCTCATGCCCAATTTCATTGATAACTCCTTTCAGCAAGTTAAAAATGAAATGCATATCTTTTGTTTCTCCCGAGCAATCAACCGATTTTATAAACATTGGTTCTCCATCCGATACCGCCATGAAATTAATAAGTGGTCTTCTATGTGAGTCGCTCCATCCATCACTCACAATACTTACACCTTTCTCCTTCCACATGATTTTGATAGGTGTACACAACCTATCAATATTTGCCTTCTCCTTTTGCAACAAAGTGGTCCTCAACAAATTATATTTCGGTGGTACATAACCCGCAATATTATGATTAGCAGCATAAGTGAAAGCGGATTGAAAATAAGGATTCCTTGCTAGGTTAAACGGCAAGCCCGCCGAATAAAACATCCTAGCAATCTCACAATCTAGACGTTCCCGTTGAGTCATATTAAATGCATTTTCAAGTGATTTTCCACTCCCACTTTCACCTTTCCTTTTTTTGGAGTTCAATGATAAACCCATTCCATCACCACCATCATCACTAAGTGAATAACTAGCAGGAGGCAAAGGTACATTTCTAGGTGCAATACTCATTAACTTAGTATTGACCTCTTCCTCTATTCTTTCCATCTCCAAAAGATCTTTTTTTTCTACTTTTGTGCACTTTCCAATTCCTTTTCCACTTATCATCATCAAATGGCACCTCACTCTTGTATATGAACTCTTAAAATCTTTTTCACAATAGTTGCATTTCCAAGACAAATTTCCCCCGCATCGGTGTGATTAACTAACTTAGTAACATACCTCCATAGTGGTTGTTTTACAACTTCATTGCTAGAGGTAGCTTGTGTACTTGAAGTACTACTAGCCATGTTTGAACTTGAAGACATTCTGCAAAAAAAAAAAAAAAGGAAAAAATAAACATGTTAATATCAATTGCTATAAGGTTTCAAGTCGGAAGCAAGTGAACTAACATCAACGCCAATCAAACACCAAGAAGAAAAAAATCAGAACAGAGCACAATCCATATCGCCTTAAAAATCAAGCTAATATGTTGAAATCTCAACAGGATAAGACTCATGAACTCGAGACTATGCGCTTGAGCTCGGGTGGAATATATTATTTCGTGGCGGATTCATGGATCAATGCTGATCGAGCTAGTACATCCCATAGTTCTATTCTGTTTTGGTTCAAATTTAGTTTATTTTGATGTAGCCATTTGACAGTCACCAAGTTTCATTAAAATCTCATAAGGAAATTGAAGAATTACTAACTTCAATCAGTACATCCTATAGTTCTGTTCTGTTTTGGTTCAAATTTAGTTTATTTTGATGTAGCCATTTGACAGTCACCAAGCTTCATTAAAATCTCATCAGGAAATTGAAGAATTACTAACTTCAATCACAGATTTCGCAAAGTGAATTTCGATGGCAAAGTGAGATTATGGACATAAACATGTTGTAACTATTGAAGCAAGTCTAGAGATGCAGCAAGCCGCCTATTTCTACTAAACCATGAAAGCCATATACAAGCAAAAGAAGAGGATCCCAAATGGAGTCCCCACTCGACAAGGAGAGATTAACCAACCAACATATAGTTAGAGACAACAAAATCCATCCAAACCTTACGAGAAGCTTTCTCTTTCGATATTCCTTCCAGCAAAATCTAGACTCGCAGCAAAATCAACCGAAGCAATTCCTCTCACCTGTTAGCCTTTGCCTCTTTTCACAACCCTAAAACCGAAACATAAGCGCAAAAGAGAGTACCCACCTCGGAATCAATACTTCGAATTCGAAAGGCAGCTCAGATTTATGGCGACGATCGTGATGGTAGAGAGAGTTTCCAAGCAGCAATCGACGTAAAAGAAAATTCACGGAAAATCTCACAATCAACTGAAAAAACAGAACGGTCGGAGCACCAAAATCTGAAAAAAGAAAGAGAACGCGAAGCATCAGTTAGCGATTAGTCTACCGAACAAAAACAACAACCACCAGGGAGCGAAATCGGCAAAAGAACGGCACAAGAGCGCCGAAGATAGAGAGACGGAAAGAGGGTCCGAAAATCCCCCTTTCCCCGAACTAGGGTTTGCCAAAAACTCCCAAATCGCAAGATGCTAACCCGAGGCGCGGGGCTACGGTGAGTCGGCGACTGGTGGGGTGGGCCGCGCGTCCGGCAAATCAACACCGGCGACACTCACGGCGAAGAAGAGAACCAAAGTGCTCGGGCTCGTTCGCTGCGATTGAAGAAGACAGAGAAGACTGAAGTGAAGATGAATCCGTGCGTGCGAGTGCAATTGTGAAATAAGTTTTAACTTTTATTTTTTTTCTACTTTTTTCATGTATTTATATTTAGAGCCCAAATAACGTTTTAACTTTTATTTTTTTTCTACTTTTTTCATATATTTATATTTAGAGCCCAAAACTTTTGAAAATTTATAAAAATAACCCCGTGCGTGTCGGAGTCACGTGTCGGAATTTTTGACTCGCGTGTCGGAGCGTGTCGAAGAAAGTTGACCGCGTGTCGGTTTTCCCGACACGCGTTGACCGCGTGTCGGAGCGTGTCGGAGCGTGTCGGACACGTGTTGGAGTGTCGGACACGACACGAAGGGTCCCGGAGAGTGTCCGTGCTTCATAGACCATCACGGGAGCATCACTATGAAAATGACAACGTTATAAACCGCTTAATCATGTCAAAAGGTTGTGTGCATGCTGGGGAATCCAGATTGGAATATCACTCAAGCTACCATCGACAACTTCTCCATCTAATCTTTCCTCGCATGCATAAGCAAACGCTAAACATCGAAAGACACTGAAAGTTTAGTCATGTCAAGAAAAAAAAGGTCCCATCAAAGATGAAGGACAACGAAGCGATTGAACGGAAGGAGGAGGATGTTGGCTTTCGAGACTTTCCTCCAGATAGAGGGAAGCCAAACAAATTGAATCGTCTGCCGTTTATAGAAGAGAAAATTTTATTCGCGACAAATGCTACAAATGTTCTCCTGAGGAGTCTCAAAAACCCATAAGCGGAACTAGGCGGAATGAGTAGGTAGCTAAGAGTAGGTACGGGGAGAGAGAGAGAGAGAGAGAGAGAGAGAAGGGAAGGGGGGGGGGGGGGGGAGGGAATTTGGATTGAGAAAATCTTCCAAAACCCTATCATATAAAGATAATAGTGGCATGAGTTCTCTCTCTAAATAATAGGCTACAGAGAACCATCTTCAACAAATGTATACCTAGATATTGTCTGAACTTTTCTTAATGAGTACTTATTGTATCTAGACATGTTCAATTCATGCTAAATTTAAGTTTTTCAGTTGGATCTTGGTCATTTTGGTTCTGAATCGGACTTAATTTGCCTGTAGGTTTTGGACTTTGTATGGACGTGCTTGTAAGTGTGAATACGCATGATCCTATTCATCTCTATTAGTCTCTCATCAAACAAGAAAACGTGTGCAAACCTACCGATCAAAGTCGGGCTCTCTGGTGATGCGCGCGATGCATCATGCCCAGTAAAGCTGGTGAAGGAAAACTGGAATTTAGATGCGAGGACAATGTTGAAAGAAAAAGAAAATCATTGAGCATTCCAGAAATACTCAAAGTCAGTATTGGGTGGGACTTACACTGAAGTTAAGAGACTCTGAAAATACTTAATTGAGCTCAAAGGTCTTCGAAATTGTCTTGCCAAACATTTCAATTTTGGCATAAAGATTTTAGTCCTTTGCCAAAACTGTGCCCAACGCACATCCGCATATTTTGATTAGGCATCGTTACTTCTTTCCTTTGTCTAAACATGTCGTATAATGAAAATACATGTCTGAAATTCCTCTATCACATGCATCTCGATTTTGAATTTTTCATATCACATAAGAAAAGTTCAAGACAAATGTATCACCATAGGTATAGTCTAGGGTTTTGGGTGTCATTTCCCAAAAGATAACGATGACATGAAAGAATATGTGATTGTGATTAGTAATGCATGGTTAAGAGCAGTTGAGTTCGGCATAAATCATCGAGGCTATACAAATAAAACAAAAAATCAAAAAGCGATACTATCTATGAATGAAAAAACAAGATGCGATCCGTGCATGTCTTGGCTCTCGAAACACGCTTTATTGGGACAGCGAAGGTATACAAATCTTTAGCGTGATTAATGTAGATGCTGGTAAGGTTTGGAATTTGCAAAATAAATTCGTTAGGTACCGACGTATTCGGACATAAGATTCCTTAATTGACAAAATAGAGAAGTCGTCTGCTGACTAAACTCAGATCTGACCTGCACCTTTTCTTAGATCACAAATAGAAATTGGCATCACTACAAAGTTTTTTTTTTTTTTTGGACGAAATAGCTGATATATTAGGTAAAAGGAGAAATACAACCAGCTAGAAGAGCATCACTAAGTACAATATTCAGGAAAGGATGCGGAGGGAAAACAATCCAATTACTGGATAAGCCTTGGGCCCTATGGGCTTTGGCGGCCCAATCCGCAGCTAGGTTTGCCTCTCGACTAGCATGATTGAGCGACACATTAGGGCACTGGGAGAGGAGTTCGTGGAGAGTGGCGAAAAGGTGTCGTTCTTCCCTGTGGCCGCGGCCGCTTCGTTGAAGGATCTCCAGCAGTATGAGGCAATCGGATTCAAACGCTACACGATGGAGGTGCAGACCCCGCTTGATGAGATCTTTGGAGAGCCCGATCATGGCGAAGATCTCCGATTGGAATGCCGACTTCGCGGTACGGTCTCGGTAAACATATCGGTGAGTTCACCTTTACTATTTCGGTAAATACAAGCGATAGCTCCGTGACGATTGCTCGATACAAAAGCCCCATCGATGTTGCATTTGATTATGCCGTATCCGGTGGCTTCCATCGGTGATCCATGCTAACTTGTGATTTTGGAACCCTAGTTTTTGGGGGTTGAAGGTGGTGAAGATTCGACACCGGGATATTGCATTATCCATCGCCGGAGGGGATTCAGAACTTTTGCCGGAAGATAGCATTGTTGCGTTGGCACCAGATCTCCCACAACAAGTTAGCAATGACTTCAAAGGTCGGGGAGGAGTGAGGATGAGTGGCGCGAGTAGCCAACCAGGCATCCAATCTTTTTGCGAGGTAAGAGAAAAGGTATTCTAATCGGGCGTTTAACCATATGCTTTGCGAGTCCAGTTACAATAGAAAAAGATATGTTCAACGGTTTACGGGGTGTTGTGTGCACAAAGAGTACAAAGTAGGGATTGGGAGATAGATGTCGATGTATAGATTTTCTTTTGTTGCGATGGCATTTTTGCAGGCCAGCCACAAAAAGATTCGATTTTAGGAGCTGTGTTCATATGCCAAATTCTTTTCCACAGTGATGAGGAGGCCGATAAGAGGATGAGGCCGTTACGGGTAAGTTTCGGTATGTGGAAAGTAAGTAGTGATAGCAGCTCTTAACCGTAAAAAACTCGATGATGTGGCTGTCCATACTAATTGATCCGAGTTGAGCGATGAATTAATGGGAGTGTTTTGGATAGCTTCACTAACCCGGTCATTGAAATAGTTTGTAATAATCTCCTGTTTCCAAGTTCTCGACGAAGAGTCTAAGATATCAGCTACTTTGATAGGTTCCACTATGTTTGCGCATGACCTCCTAATTTACCAATAGATAGCCAATAGTCCATTCGTATGTTGATGTTGGATCCATCTTTCACCAGCCATCGAGTTTTAGGAAGGATAGCATCCCTGCCCTTTAATATGCTTTTCCATCCCCACAAAGGTCTATAGCCTGAAGTGGCATTTTGAAAAGAAGAATGTTTAAAATATAGACCTTTAAACAACTGAGTCCAAAGTGCATGTGGTTGCAGAAGAAAACGCCACGCTTGTTTTCCGATCATCGCAATATTAAAAGTAGTTAGATCTCTGAATCCCATTCCCCCATCTGTTTTCGATTGCTTAACCCCTGACCATTTCATCCAATGTATGCCCGACTCATGTTGCTGTTTACTCCACCAGAAACGTGATATCTTGCTTTCCATTAATCTGCAGAGAGACAAGGGGAGCAGAAAAAGGGACATCGCATATTGAGGTAAGGCTTGTATGACTGCCTTAAGTAAAATCTCCTTACCCCCTTTAGATAAAAACTTTTCCTTCCACCCAGCTAATTTTGCATTCGTTTTTGCCAAAATCCAGGAGAATATCTCACATTTGGAACGCCACCAATCAGAAGGGATGCCCAGGTACTTGCCAAATCTTCGCACCACAGGTATTCGAAATTCTCCTTGTAAAGTCTCCCGTAATGTTAGAGGACAGTTCTGGCTGAAAAAAATGGCAGACTTATTCCTGTTAAGAAGTTGACCAGTGGCATGGCAGTACTGATGCAATAGATGAGTGAGATTTTGGCATTCAGAGAGTGAAGCTTTGAGAAAGAACACTGCATCATCAGCAAAAAATAAATGGGAAAGCTTAGGGCAAGTTCTGTTAAATTGGATCCCCTGTAAATGACCCATATCGATTGCTTGCTTGATAACTGTTGATAAAGCATTAGCCATTAATATAAAGATGTAGGGGGAGAGGGGGTCTCCTTGGCGGATTCCTCTAGTAGGTGTAAAATATGGTAGTTGTTCTTTATTGAAGCGAATACTATAGGAAACCATTGTGATGCATGCCATAACCATCTTTACCCATTGATTTGTGAATCCCAACTGTGTTAGATATGCTGCGAGGAAATCCCACTCCACACGATCATAGGCTTTCTACATGTCTGTCTTGAGAATAAGATTGAATTGTTTTGTTTTAGATCGAACTTTAAACTGGTGGAGTACTTCCTGAACCAACATAATGTTATCTTGAATCTGTCGGCCACTGACAAAAGCTGCTTGTTCTGGATTAATTAGACTGGGTAGCCAACATTTCAATTTGTTTGCCATGACTTTTGCAATAATCTTGTATGCAAAGTTACAGAGACTAATAGGACGATACTGATCAATACTTTCAGGGCGATGAACTTTGGGGACCAAGGTTATTATCGTTCGGTTTAAATGAGGAGGCATGTGACCAGATTGGAAAAAGTCTTGTACAGTCTTGACTATTTTTTTTTTTTGATGATGTTCCAGTGATGCCGGTAAAAGAGTCCATTGAGGGCGTCTGGACCAGGAGCCTTGGAAGGACCCAATTGAAAGGTAGCATTGGAGACCTCCTCTTCTGTTACTGCACTCATAAGATGAGTATTCATTTGAGAAGTAACTATTGTTGGACATTTGCAGAGAAATGGAAGAAAATCCCTGGGACCCACAGAGTGATAAAGTTGAATAAAGAAGCCCAAAGTGTCATTGTTTTAAGCCGATCGGGCTCTCTATGCCGATTCCGGTCTTCATCCTTAAGTAAGCAAATTCTATTTCTCTGTCTCCTTTGCACAAGTACAAGCGTGAAAAAATTTTGAGTTCTTGTCTCCCCATGCTAACAGTTAAGTCTTGAACGCAGCGCCCTGTAATTGTTCTTCCCGATTCCGAGTTGGTGAATTTCAGCACGAATTGTAGTGGCTAACTCCTTATCTCCACTTCGATAGGATTTTTGATTTGTAATGGTCTCGAAGCTGTTGCTTTAGTTGCGTAATCTGTTGCCTGGCATTGCGAAGCGAGAACGACTCCGGCTAGTTAACTTGTGAGATACGGCTTGCAATTTAGAAGGTAAGGAAGAGTGGTGTCTCTCCCATACCGCCCGAACTATTTCGTACATTCCGTATGTTGACTCCGTAAGCTTCATAGTGAAATCTCTTTTGTGGCTTAACAGCAGATAATGGGTATGCAACACAAGTGGGGAGTGATCCGAGCCAATCGATGGTAAAGCAAACACCGTGGTTGATGGATATAGAAAATGCCGGTCAAAGAGCGAAGGCATGGTCGAGCTTCTCCTTCACTAACTCATTCCCTTCCCGATTGTTAGACCAGGTGAACTGACAACCTTTACTATCCAGCTCTATTAAAGCACAATCATCAAGTAACTGCCGAAATGATGACATTCTAAGATAATTAGCTGGTTTCCGTCCCATCTTCTCCCAGGGGTATTGGAAGTCATTGAAATCCCCGATACATAACCAGGGTAAGTTAGTGGATTCATGAATTAAGCGGATGGTATTCCAAAAATCCTGCCTAGGAAGAAAGGAAGCAGGAGCATGAAGATAGGTAACTTGCACTGAGATTGATGTCTGAGTATCCAAAACTAGCATATGTACATAATACTGACCCGAAGAAATAACCGTAATGTCAAACAGGTCATTCCAAAATACTGCAAGACCTCTAGATAAGCCTTCAGGATTCCTCAAAAAGGAGTGGGAGAAAGAAAAGCGACACTGTAAGTGCTGCAATACTGAAGCTTTATTTTTCGTTTCCATTAAGAACATAAGATCGGGCCTTTCAGAGGCTGTTAAAGCCTGTAAGGCTTGAATTGTTAGGGGAGTGCCCAACCCCTGACAATTCCAACTTAACATTTTCATTTTGACTGTGGGGGCTGTTTAGGGCCAGCCACCAAAGCCCAAGAAGAGTGGTCATCGACCTCAATAACAGGGGTGTCTAGTAAAGAGGATTCATCCAACTCAAGTATAGGATTTGATCGGATCTCATAAGGGGAGTATCGCTTAGGTTTCTTACTAGATCCGATTCCTAGCTGTGATCTAGGAGATGTATGTTTTTTCTGATGTATAAGGCCAGAGGATGAAGTTTGAGTACCCTTCAACTTTGCATCTGCAGGGACCAAATCAGTGGTTCTAGGATTCATCACAGCAGTGGCAGGTGGGATAACAGAGGAAGGGGTAGGGATCGCAGAAGTTGAATCTGTTGGAGGTAAAGCTAAGAGAGGGGGGTGGATAGTGGGAGGAGTTTCAGGTATGGTTTCTTCCATTGGTTCTACATGTGCTAGAGGATTGTAAAAGGCATCCCAATAGGGGCTGTGCTGTTTAAGCTCTGCTCGTAACCAAGGGCCATACACCATTGTTTCACGGCCCTCATATTGAGATTCCTCATAAGGGAAGTCCTTACATGATGTTGCATAATGTCCTAATTTCCCACATGAGTAACAATAATGGGAGAGTCGCTCATACCTAAAGTCAAGCCAAAGAGGTTTTCCAGCAATACTAATAAGCTTCCCTGATTTTAATGGTTGTTTCAGGTCAATCTCGACACGAATTCTCCCAGATGTATCATGTTTGACTTCCTTCACACTACCCAGTTGCTGAACGGCGCGGCTTAAAAGTTGTGGGGTGTTCCATTCCAAAGGTAAACCTACTACATGAACCCAGAATGGGCAGGTGGAAAAATCATAACAATGTACCGGGGTATTTGGTTTCCAGGGTCGTAAATTTACTAGATGACCAGAGAACAGCCAGGGGGTTCCATCTAATGCTCTTCGTTTTTCTGTTTCAGTGCGAAATTTAATGATATAGATGCAACCATCGCTTGAAGATATATCCACACGCCAAGCCTTCGTCATAGCAACTTGAAAAGCAGGTAAATTTATAGTGGGGTGAGTAAAAATATTACCAACCAGGATGAGGCGACACTCTTTAATTTTGTTGGTGGCTTGTATGTCTTCCCAGGTTTCCATTTCTTGTTCCGCACAAAGTCTTCCGAGTCGGTGACACAAGGAAGCGATACGGGATGAGTCATCTTTATCATCCGTAGTCATGGCGTTGATGGTAAGAGAATATGAAGATTAAAGAAGAGGGACCCAGACCAGAATACAACAGTTCGAGGGTTGCATGTCGAGGATCGGCAACATGCAAATGGAAAATCGGCAGAATTCCACTAGAGATACAGTGCAGGATGAACAAACCGAGCTATGGTGGGAAAGGATGAAGCAGAGAAACTTGATAGAGAACAGGAGCGAAGATAGCCGAAGAAAAGAAGAAGTTGAGTTGAGGAGGATCGGAAGAAGGAGGTTGAAAAAGAAGAACTCGAACATAAAGCGAGAGAGAAACTCGAACATAACGCGAGAATTGATAGTCAAGTTTGATCCATCACTACAAAGTTGGTAGCCGAGATTTTAGGGAATTACACAAAGCTTTTAAAAGGTAATAAACAAAACGAAGTGGGAGAAATCATCAGTTTGGGTGGAGGGGGGGGTTCCTAAAGACAACATTGCATAAGGGGTTTCATTAAACTAAGTTATCGGTTAAACATGTGCACAGGCGCAGCAGAAATGCGATAATTCCAGTAAGATCATTTCATTAAACCTATGTGGTGTACGTCTCAATCTTGACGATAGATTATTTGGAAATGATTGAAGAGTACGTTGCTGACCAAAGATCGATAAATTGCTAATAAAATAGGGGGTGGGGTTTGAATTTGATGAGATATATTAGGGGGGAAAAGAGAAAGTTTCCCAAATATTACCTGGACAAAACGTGACAAGTTTTTCTTCTTTTTTTTCTTTTATTTGGATTTTAGTTCATGCCAAAGGACATATATATTTACATAATAATTTTTTTTGGTCGATTGGGATCAAATGCTCTACAAATACCTCAAGTAATGGATCCAATTGCGACTAAAAGGAAACGGTTAACAAACAGGGCTGCCTTGAAAATTAGTTCACATTCTCTGAGAGAGAGAGAGAGAGAGAGAGAGAGAGAGATACGTGTATATATGAATTGTTAATTAGATCGGACTGAGATTTTGCTGACTATTTTCTTACATAGGGGAAGACTTTCTAGAGTTTAGTAAAACAACACCATTATGTCGATGGGACCCGCAATTTTATTTGTCTCCCCCTGGCAGGCGAGTCAAGCAATCGATTTCTTCATGCGGGCGTCGGTTAATAAGTCAAGCACGGATGGATGATATTATTTCTCAATGTGGTCGTCGGGTTTCGGATCCAGTTCCGCGTCAAAGGTGGACGGTGGGACCCTGCGACTTTTTGATGGATGGTGGGGCTCGGCTTCTTTAGCGATAATGATCGACAGATTATACGTTGATAGCGTCAAAACAGTACCTTTTCTTCGGTTTATCGTCGGACGCGAAGATTTCATGTCTATTTTCAGAGTTTCCACTCGTTTAAAGTTTGTTTCTCGCTCTCGCTATTTGAAAATACTATGGTACTTTGGTAGAGCTTCATATTTATATGTAAACTATAACTTATGTTACTTGGTTTGTCTATATTTGATTTGTGGTTTGGTAGTTTCTAAGCTTTCTTCAGAAGAGAGCATCAATTTAACTAATTATCCGTGGTAAAAGAAAGTTCTATTTACCTTACTTCCCAACTTCCTATGGAGGTAGCTAGGATTGCTAATATTTTAAAAGTTTCATTCAACTTGATTTAGTTCAAGAATCAAAAGAGACACTCGGTAGTATACTTCATTGGTCAGGAAGGCTATTCTGCACTAGTACTAGAACAAAAAGGGTTGTTCCTAAACTTCGAAATTTTTTGATGTCAAGAAAATAGAACGCCAGTTGATGAGTGATGATTTTAATAGCATCAAGTTCAAGACCTTCCTCAAATTAGAGTGAAGTCAACAGATTGATCATTGATCTATCCTTAGAAGAGATATATTCCCTCAATGCTACAAATGTTCTATCAAGTTGAGTCTCTATCATAGGTAAGCGAATTAAGCGGAATGACTAGGTTGCTAAGAAGGGGTAGGTACGTGTTTGCATTACTATTACAAACATGTGTGTGGGTGAGTGTGAGTGTAATCTCCCATCAATGGACCCAATATATCCAAATTATTGATACCAAATCTGACAAGATGTATTTACAGACATGATTAATTCTCCAAAGCCCATAAAGAATGCAATTTTGGGCCTAAGCAAATTTGACTGCAATTGCCATAACAATGCGGCTCAACAAAAGGCGACTAAAACACATTCTTTTGGACCTGATCAAGAACTACCAGCATTGATGTGATGTGATATTGCTTCTAGCTGTATTTTACTTTCAAAGTCTGTTTTCTATTCATCCTTTTATCCGATCTCCTTGATCTTGCTCACCATGCTTTTTATTTCGCTCTGGAGGCATCTTTTGAACAATAGGTGGTCATTTTCACATGTATAATAAAAGAGTAGTAGGCTTTGCGAGTCTGTTGTATAGGACATGGGAAGATTCATGCACGAGAAGAAAGGTTTTTAGATTAATCTGCATTAGCAGGATAGCTAATGGCACCCTATAAATAGTTGCATCCTCTTTGGTTGTAATTCACTTTCAAATAAATATCATTTCAGTTCATTTGTATATTTTCTGGTGTGCTGGATTTTCTATTTCTTAAGGATTCGATGTCACTTTGTGAGATTAATTTTAACCTATTTCAATTCACTTGGCAAATGGAAAAATGCTTGTCATGCATGGCTCTTGCAATTTCCTTAACGCATGTGTGTATGTCCAACCTTGATGACTAGTTAAATAAGATTAGTTCGATGTCTGGCAAATGAATCCACATAATAATATTACATACGTAGTAATATCAATTCGGCTGCACACAACATAATAGTATATTTATTCAATTGGTTTTATTGCTTGGTCACAAGCACTAATGTAATAAAAGTCAGTTTATTTCGTAGACATAGCAAGAAAGTTCTAATGAAAATTACCAAAAAAGTCCTAAACCCATTGTAATTTTTCCAATTAAGTCCTAAACCTTTTTTTTTTTTGCCATTTTAGTTCTAAACCTTTTACAATTTTGTCAATTCAGTCCATCCAACTAAATTTTGGTAATTTTCCCGAAATTTCTAGGTATGAGCAGCTAAGATAGATCAGTGATAGGAATTCGAATGTTACTCCGTGAATGTGGAGGAGGCAGCCTGTAGTGGGAAGATATATCTGCCGATGGGAGTTGTACGAATTGGGCTTAAACAAAAGGAAGCCCAAACCGCAGAGGCCCAATCAGCCCCCTCAGCCCATTTAATGGGCTCTTCCAGAGGAACCTGAAGAACAGAACAGAAAAGCAAAGCAGCAGCAGCAGCAGTAAGAGTGAAAAAAGGCAGAGAGCTCGGAAGAACCAAGAAAGAAAAAGAGGATTTCTTGCGTGCCTCTCCACGGGTTGGATGAACTTCGTTTCGCGGCGCCCAGGGTAAGGATTTGAACTCTTTATCCGTTCAATTGAAGGAAATTTTCTTCGCTAAGTGGTAAACTCGGATCTGTTTGAATTCTGAGTTGCTGGTTCAATCATGAGTTGTTTGGCTGCAAAATCATATATATTAATGAAAATTTAGGGTGTTGTGGAGTCGTGGGATTTTTATGGATATCGATTTGGAGTTACGGTTTGGTCGGATTAAAATTTTGAAATTTCGCGTGCGCGCTGCTGGAACCAATTACAAATTACTATGTTTGGCACTGGTTTTCACGTACCTTGGGCCGTCTTCTGGGTCGGCCAAGTTTAAGAATTTTTAGTAGTTTGAGAAAACTTTATTCTGACAATAAGCTTGCTGAAATCGGAGTTCTGGATGCGACCAAATTCGATGCTCAAGCTGCCTAGTACAGGAGACAACAATGACTGTTCTGCAATGGGCAAGCTTTTTGTTGACATGTAGGAGTCGTTATGTTGCTGATAAGTGTGTAGATTAGTTGAGTTTTAGCTAACAAAGTTATCTGCTCGATTTTTTATATCCGTTTCTCTTTTAATTGGTAGAGTTTCAAGTTCAGGCTCGATTTTGTGTTCGTTGTATAGTTTTGGTAATTTCCTTGTTTCTTCTGCAATTCTTTCTTGCTTTCTTGTTATGTTTTCTGTGTCCTTTTCTTTTCACAATGAGTTGTGCATTTTTAGGATGTAATCTCCAGCTGGTCTTGACTTGAGAGTGCAGGTCTTTGTTGTACCCTTATGATAATTCTCAACTTCAAGTTGTGATTCATAAAGTTATGATATTTGGTTGCTTTTGTTGGTTATGAGTTAGCAGGTGGGAAAGTCCCTCACAGAATTTTGGTTTTAGTTCTACCTGTGGTTGGACTTTGTAACCCTTCACATTTGGTTTGGGCATTTCGTTGGATCGATAGATTAAGTTTTGATGCTTTAGCTGGAATACTGAGGCAAAAGAAAATTAGAAAGAATTTGAGATGAGAAATGATAATAATATGATTGAGAGAGCGATATAATGAGGAGGAGAAGAAGGCATTTGTCACACGAATGTAACATATTGGCCATGGCGTACTTATGGAAAATGTTTGATATACAAGATGGACTTAGTCCCAACGGTTTGAGCATTCAGGATAAAGGGCTGTTTAACACTGTTTCGGAGTATCAATGCAAGAGCTGGAATCCTAACTATACATCTTATAGATATTCTGCATGTCATACTAGTTATTGCCCTCCTGCTTTGGAATTATCCGGAAATTCATGCAAGCCCCAACTTACAGACAAAGCGGATTATGAAGGAGTATGCTTCATACACATGTCTACTAACAACTTCAGATTCGAACTTCACTAACTCACTCTTTTTCCCACCGGCTGACATATCTTTAACTCAAGTTCCTGCTCGTTTTCAGCTCCTGTGTTCAGCTGACAGCAAATTCTTCACCTATTTCTCTTCACTTGTGTAGTCACAGGAGGACTAGCAGTGACTGTTAAGCAGTTCATCATGTTCTGAGGATGGCCTGAGCAGGAGCTTGGGAGGGAGGTTGAATGAGTCTATTTCAAATGGTTATGTTGCTCCACTTCCGATGTCAGAGTCTTTAGTTTTGCAGAGCTGAAAGTTGCAATAAAAAGCTTCAGGTCTGATACAATTCTCGGTGATGGTGGTTTTGGTAGTCTTGAAAGGCTGCCTTGAGGAGACAGGATCTTCCCAGAGCAAAAGAATGACTCCAATTGCCATATTTAAAAAAAAAAAAAGTTGAACCCAGGGAGCATGCAAGGCTTCAAAGAGTGGAAGGTAATCTTAGTTCCCCTCAGGAAAGCTTGGGTTGCATGTGCTTTGCAGTATTTAATGTTAATCACTGTTGCATTTTTAGCAAGAAACTCTATTATGATGCTAGGAGGAGAATTGTGTCCAGATACATAGTTTGTTGTAGAAAAATGAGAACAAGATGATAGATGTTATTGGCCTTTTTTGTCGCTAGGTTGTTCTAGTTTTGTGTGGCTAATTTCATATGTAGCTCACTATCTTAATTTGCTTTCTTCCTTTGGAAAATATATGTCATTTGCCAATTGAACACATATTTCTGGGGGTTTGATCAATGATGAGGACCAGATTATTCTGTTAGGATTGCGATTAGTTAGGAAAAGACGGTACTTGCACATCTTATCCTTTATTTTAGGGTCCATGACTTGTCCTATGACCACAAGCAATTCTATGCGAGAGCTTGGAGAAAGTCAGCTTCCTTTTCCATTGTATGGTTCAAGCCCACATAAAAGCATTAAAAAAATCTCCTGAGATCATGTTTTCAAGGACTTTTGGGAGTGTAGATATTTTCCAGACACGCAAGAGATGAGTAAAAAATTTGCCTATCCTACACCTGGTGCTGTTAATTTTTGGTGTTTATTTTATCTCTATTCTAAATCAAAACAGCAGGCACAGTGCTGGGTGAAATACATCTCATATAAGTTTCAGTGCACATGTACCATTGGAGATTCAAATAGTCAAAAAATTTCAATAAGAGCTGTTTTCACCAATTTGCTGAACATGTTTTTGGGATGTAAAGCGATGAGACACAGATGGTTAAGGCATATCTGTTTTGGAAAGCACATTTGAGTGGCTGTCTCAGGGTGTGTGGATGAGAAGGCATGCTACTGTAAAATCCTAGGAGTAATTGATCTATAGATGCCTCTAGTGAGAACCTGTGCTCTTGAGCTAAATCTTGAGATTCCACAATCTTGTCCTACAGTTATTATGTCTAAGTTGTATAATGCATATTGCATGCATGTTTGTTCTCCAGCAGCCAACCAGCACGGAAGTGGAGGAAAGAGTAGAGAAGCTTTGCCAGCTTAGCTTCTATCTCTGAGGTTCTTGAGTGTTGGAGTAGAAACATTTTCTGAATCTTGTTCATCGTTTATAATTATTATGGTGAAGTCTGTGATAGCTTGTAAATTTGAAATGTAGGGACTCTTCTTACATTTCGGAGGACTTAGGCCCTGCATCAGAAACTATTTTGACTTATATCCTTGCCTTTTAAGGCAAACTTAGACCATGTCACTACAATTTACCTCAAACGTTAAATCCCAATCTGAGTTTTATGACATTAGAGCCACTTCTGGAATTTCTGAACATAGTTCTATGAACTAAAACCATCCTTAGTGAGGTTATTTTATTTTTGGAAAATCATGCTGGCTGGCCCTGAAACTGAGGTGACCTGATTATTTTACTCCAAACTTATGCTAGTTTAGAAGAATCAGGACATAACTATTCTTCTTCATTACCCTTAAAGAACAAATAAGATTCTACCATTTACCTTTTACGAATTAGCTGGTAAATGAAGGTCAACAGGTTATTAGCATACAAGTCTTTTTAAGTGTAAAAGATGAGGAGGGAAGGACTTAGCCTCCACATAAATCTACTTAGCATTTAAATTTTTTTCAAAATTGATCATCATTCAAGATGCTATTGTCTTTCTTGGAAGGTGGATGCCTACTTTGTACGACCCAAGTGCATTCTTGTCTATCATGTTGCATATTAGTGCTTGTATATTCCTGCATTTTAGACTCTACATGGTCACCCATACTGTCATAAATCTTATCCTCTATTGGCTTTGCCGATGGCAAAATCATGCAAGGGATGTTTACTTGCTTTAAAAATAGGTTGAGCACTTAAGATTTGTTTACTCCATAGCATATGAATTTCAACCGTGCAGTTCACATGTTGGGATTTACCATTGAACATGGGTGATGATGCATCATTGAATATTTCATCCCAGTTTTAATTCATATTATTTGCTACCATCTAAATTTTGTAGGGTGCATCCACGGTAGATGGCTCTAAGGGTGCCCTAGTGGGTTTCTTTAATTTCCTGTCATACAAATTGGTCGTTCTATCTCCTCTCTTTTTCTGCGGGAGATGCCTGTTTGCTTCTTCATATTATAACAGATGTGCAATTATGAGGGTTTACCCTATTTTGACATGAGAGTGATGACTTTTTGCAGTTGGAGGTGAACTTCCTGGGCAGCTTATCCAAAGGATTGTCAGGCTAATGGGATGTTGTTTGGAGGATGAACTACTACTTGTCCATGACTTCTTGCCAGAGACTGCACTAAAGAACCATCTCTTTGGAAGTAAGGTTCTTTCCTGGGCGATATATACATGCTTGCTTTAAATTTATGGTAAATATGATAATTTCTTGGTTCAATTAAATATACAAATCATGTGTCTTTCCTGCTGCATGGGGCTTCACCATTAAACCATTTCCATGGGTCACATTTGCTTAGCTTAAAATTGCAATAGGAGTAGCCAAAGGCCTTGCGTTCTTGCACCAGTTAGCAAAATAATCTGCAGAGATTTCAAGCACTCAAACATATTGCTGGACTTCGTAAGTTTCATGTTCGTTACTTAGATTAAATGAAGCAATACCACATTGTCGTTACCTTTAAAATTTGATTCCAAAATCTTGTCCTGTGCTGAAATAATTCAACTATGTTTGCAACATCCTGTTTTTTATTTTGCAATCTCCTCTTGCCATACGGGAAGCAACATCACATGCGACGACACAAGTTACTGGAGCTTATGGCTATGCAGCACCCAAGTATATAGCCACAGGTAATATGATGGGCTTTCTGAATTGCTTGGGGTGATCATAGTAGAGAACATTGCGCTTTGGACATAGTTTGACCATTCCTGATGCCATGTTTAGCAAATTCATGTTAGAGCACTGGCCATCAATGAACGAAGTCATGGAAATTGTGGGAAAAATTAGTTACGCCTGATAGAAAACATTATTTCCTAGACAATTGATCACAACTCGACCGTCTTTCTTGGACACAGTTAGTAAATCTTTATTCATCACCTCTGCTGGTCGCTAATTCATCATTTCTACTGTATGAACTTGCTTGGTCAATGGGTATTCTTGTTGGTCCACGTTGGGCTGACCCATCCATGCCTAAAGTTCAAAATGTGGTCCATGTTGTCTGTGTTGTTGAGTGGGGGAGGGAAGGGGAGGAGAGAAAGAGACCGGGCTATCATGATATGGCCAAAAGCGGCCCTGTTATCCGAGGCTAAGAATTTTGTCGAGCAGATCTAGTCTGCCCAACAATAAGCGCGTGGTAAAATTTCGAAACAAAAATTGATTTACGTAGAAATCAATTTCTCAATTTCTATTAGGACAAGTTTCGTTGAAAAACCCGTTTGATAACGACTCAAAATTTCTATTTCTCAAAATGTAAATCCGTTTGATATTAAAAAAAATTTTATTTCAGGAATATAAATTGATTAGATAACAACATAGGAAATTCTCAAATATAAAATAATAGCCAAAATAATACTAAAATAATATAGAAAATCCTCAAATACAAAAAATAATCGAAATAATACTAATACATTAGAAAAGTTGAAAATACAATTTCATGGAATTTATATTACATGTGCTTACGTTTCCTATTACGTAATATTTTCTTTCGAAAAATAAACAACGTGGCAAAAAAATTGAAATTCAATTGTAGTGAATATGTCGTTGTGTTTTTGCCGAAATTGATTTCACATTAATCAAATAAGTCTAATGATAGCCATGATTATAATAGTCTAATCTCCTAAAAAAATCCTAACTTCAAGTCTAATTCCAATTTCTTTCCAAATTTTGTTAAAAATATCCTCACCGTGTTCAAAAATCGTCACCAATTTTTTTCAAAATTATCAACACTAGGATTATTTAAAAATTTATTATCAAAATCTATATTTTCATCAACACTCTTACAAGAACAACATATTTCTTATTAGATCTCTTTTTCTTATAAAAGAAAAATCGGATGAAACCCTAATGATTTGACCCATTTTTACCGCCTTAATATGAAGTTTATGATTAAAAAAATAGTTAGCCAAATAGAGTCGTTTAAGGCATACACGGAAGAAAGTAGGTGAAGAAATACTCATTAGATATGAATATGACCAATTGACTATTACCATGCATAAAATCTCTTACGTGCAACAAATGAAGCCTTGTTCATTCAATTCTCACCATCTAGCCCAATGGTTAAGATTTTCAATCAATATTGATTAGAATGATTATATTAAAAAATCATTAAAATATTTTGGACTAAATTAACTATTTCTATTTCTATTTCAATATTATTGATCTAAAATATTTTGGACTAAATTGAAAAGTTGAGAAAAAAATTTTCTATTTCGAAACCGAGAAAGTTTAAAAATTTCAACACGATTTTTTCGATTTCTCATTTCCGGAATAGAAATCTGTTTTGAGAAATAGAGAAATCAAAATGCGTTATCAAAGCGGATTGTTCAAACCGCGTTTAAGCGAGAAAACGAAGAAATTGAGAAACAGAAATTTTATCATGCGCGCTCAAGTTTGCTCGCCGTCCCAAGTCATTACCCAAACTTGCCGACAGTTCTACTTGGGTGACGCCTTAACTGCACGGTAAGGCAAGTTACGTTTATTAGGCCGGATAAAAATGTTAATTATTTTGGAACGATCTTTACGTATTTAGGCGATCGAAATTCTCAAACCTTGACATAAAAAAAATCAGAACAGCAAAAGCCATCATCCTGACGGAACAGCAAAAGACATCATCCTGACGGGACCGGACATTATTAAATATCGGCGGTCAAGATCTGATTTGGAATGTTCCTTATAACGTTAAAAATTTAGATCCGCGCACGTGGCATCTCCTCTAACTGTCACAACTGACGGGAAAGTCTCAAAAAGCTGTCCAATCAATCATAGATAAATACTCTTTTTGTCGTGTGGGCCTCACATCACTATCAAAGTATGATTTATTAAATTGGATATAAAAAGACTCGACTCTCTTTCCTTTTACCGCTCGTTGACAACCATAACTCTAAAAAAAGGCGAATATAATTGCTAGCGCTGGTACAGATGGGGAAGGCAAGTTGGTGGGGTCCTTGGGTTACGAGAGCTAAATTTTCTGCAGAATCTTCATTGCCCAGTCTTTGACTTCCCGGAACTTCTGCTCACAAGTGCTGATCAATTCTGCCTGTGCGCTTGCCCGAACGCTTGTCCGACAGAACGTGGCGAAATGCTCGCAATTGTTATGAATGAGATTGTACTCGCCGAAGCCTTCGCTTTGGTAGAGCTCCCAAGCCTTGTCCACGACTTCCTTAGGCGATTTGGTATCGAGTAAAGTCGTGCGAGTCCCCCTCCATGTCAGCAAATATTCCAGCAATGGCCGCTCATACGCATATGAACGAAGGGAATGAAGTGTCCTGCCTTCTCGCTGGAAGGAATCGAGAGAAGTCTGGTCGACTCCCATTCTTGTGAGATGAATGACATTGTCCTCTCCAACGTAAATTCCTATTAGAATCAATAGTGAACACGTGCAATAATAGAACAAGAATCAATAGTCCAAATCACCCATAGCAAATAGTTAATACATAATCAACTTATTAATAGGGAACAAGAAGTGAATAGATGTGGGTCGATGAGCAAGATGATTGCCCAAGCGGATCATAATATAGTAGACTTTGTGTTGGAGAATCGAAGGCTAATAGAGAGCATACTCCGATGACAACAAATCACAAAGTTTCGATGTTTTACGTGATATAAGCGAGGCACGGTTCTATACGGACTAATTTCGACCTTCCAGGACAAGTGATGAAAGATATTCAGAGAGAAACGACTCAAGGGAAAAAGGTGTTGAGGAAGACGTAAAAAAAAAAGGGCAGAAACCTCGTAAATCGGATAGTTTTCTATCATTTGATATCAATCGCTCGAATTGTCTGGCGGAAAAATCAGAGGTTGGCTTCTCATCTCACGACTTTTCTTTATTTAAGAGGAGAGGGAGGGAGAGAGAGAGAGGAAATGGGACATGTGAAAGAAGGGGAGGACGACGCCGAGGAGAACGGGGAGGCTGGTTGGGCGGCTGCTGAAATGGCAAAAAAGAAGAAGGTAAATAAATTAGTGTGGGTGAGCCCCATGAGAACGCCATCAGCTTCTCAGCGTTCAAAGTCCTCGAGAGCTCGTCGGGACCGGGTGGGTCGGAAAGCCGGTGAAGGCGAGGGCGAGGTCGTAGACAGGGAGTCCAGATGGGCAGTTCTGGAAATGGAAGAACGAAGAAGGTAAACAAATTACTGTGGGCGAGCTCCACCACGAAACGGCATCAGCTTCTTGGTATTCGAAGTCCTCGAGAACTCATCGAGGACTCAGCGAGTCAGAGAGTTGGCGAAGCCGAGGGTGAGGCCGTGGACGGGGAGGCCGGATAGGCGGATGTGGAAATGGAAGAAGGAAGGAGGTAAACGAAGTAGCGCGAGTCAGCCGTGGAAAAACCAAGAAAGAAGGCCACCGAACGGGGCCAGGCGGACGGTGTCCTCCACGACATCCCCGTCGGAGGCAGCATCCCAAAGGCCACCGAACAGGGTTGAGCTGATCAACTGAATGAAAGGAGGAGACGAAAGGGCCAAAAGAAAACCAAGAAAGAAGGAAGAAGAATGACGAGTCCTCAGTTCCCAGAGCAAGAACTGCTGAAATGCACTTGCTGCGATTCCACCAACACCAAGTTCTGCTACTACAACTACATCCTCTTTTACAGAAAATGATAACGACAATGGAAAAAATAAAAGAGGATGAATGGCCAACCATGATGCGAGTAGAGGCCAAACCGCCGATAAGTGTAAATATGATCCCCCGGATGAAGATCTTCGGGTCTTACCACGGTCCCCGACAGTAGCGTCCACAACATGAATAGCTTGTTGATGATCTCAGCTACCATTTTATCCCTTTGCGGTCCTTCTGTAGTCTCTCCTTTGACGGAACAGGAGGGGGTTGGTCTTTATTGATTGAGAACTAGGAGAGGATTTGAGGAAGGTAGGAACACTGGTCTGGATTGATATTAAGGAGTTGTGGGAGTTTGGTTTGGTGAAGAGGGCGGAAGGGCCCATTTTTAAAATTAGAGAGAGAGAGAGAGAGTGAAGGAGGAGCACAATAGCATAATTAGGAGTTGTGGGAGTTTGGTTTGGTGAAGGAGAAGGATGAAGGCGGGGGGAGGGGCCCATTTTTGAAATTATTGAGCCTAGAGGAAGAAAATGGACACGTCGCAGCATGACCTCATCCTCGTCCGGCTGTACTTTACGGACAAAGCCAAAAAGAGTAACCGAGTTGGATTAGGCTGGGGATGATAACTCGTGTGACACTTAACCCATTGCTCTTTCTGACTTCAACCGATACGTTCCCTTTTCCTACATATGCAATAGCATACAGGATGATCTTATTTTTGTGTTCGTTTAGCAAAATTTGGTAGAGACATGTATCTGCGACTACTAAACAATGAACGTAACTCATATGAGGAAGGTGCTGCGTAAGTTCGGTTCACGGTCGGAGGTTCTCTAAATGGTTGACGTTGTAACCGTCCGACGTTTATTTGCGGACTCCTTCCCCCCTTCACGGTCACAAAATGACAAGAAAAAAAAGTTGACTCTTGCAAGCGTGACCCACGAGAATTCGACTCGATTCGTGTCCATTGGTCGAGCAAAAATGTAACGAGAGAGAGAGAGAGAGAGAGAGAGAGATGCGATCAGTTCTCAGTGGAGTGACGGTTTTGCTTTTTGGTGGGAGGTGGCTTAGTCCCAGGTTATGTTTGATGACATCGGTTGGTGGGGTCCTTGATTTTATCTCTTTTCTTTCTTTTTTTTTTTTTTGGTATCTCTTTCCAAATCATTGGTCGAGCAAAAAAGTAACGAGAGAGAGAGAGAGAGAGAGAGAGAGAGAGAGAGAGATGCGATCAGGTGGGAGCTTTTTGTGTAGCTCTTCGCCGACCCTGTGACTTTTGTGTGATTTGATAGTTTATGAGGCTTTCTTCCCCCAGACCATCGATTGCTCTTATTTTGAAAAGTTTAATTTCACTTGGTTTAGTCTCAGCATCGACAGGGATTCCAGCGGCATACTTCATTGATTGGAAATGCTACTCTACAAGTACTGGAATAGAAAGGATTGATCCTACACCCGAAAATCCATTATATTAAAAATTGGTGTACTATTTAGTCCACCCAATCAAACATCATAAGCCAAATTTGATTGACAAGTTCCAAACATGAAAAAACCACAAATATTAGGATAAACAAGACACATCCACAATATTTTTAATTTCTTATTGCGTCAATTTAGCATGTCATCATATTATATAGAGCATTGCTAACCTAATGGCACTGTTAAATAATGGTGCAATTCAGATCACATCTTGAGAGAGTAATAACTTTTATTTTAAGAAACAAACCCATTCATAACATTCAAGGTGATGAAATTCAAGGTGGAGAAGCCATTGTTTCATTTGAGAGACTTATGGCACTGTTAGCATATCATTTCCCTATAATATATGATTCCATATCAAACTCAAAAATTATGCTGAGCTTGTGATAATAAAATGCGGTATTAAGTTCAAATTTCACTTATAGTGGAGATAAGATCTTGCATTTTATGATTACTCCATATTCATTGAGATCCACTTGTACTAAAACCACTTGGAACTCGAAGAATCATCCTGTCCATCCAAAATTTAGGAGCACGATAGAAGAAATGAAAATCTTTACCGTGAAGTGCAAGTTTAATCTCTCTTTATTGAGCGGGTTTCTTTTATGGTGAATGATACTAGAAAAAGTTAAAGGTGATATAGTGCAGTGATCCTTTCAAGTTCTCAAGTTGGAGGTGGGAATCTGCGACTTTTCATGGATGTGGGGCTGGCTTTTTAGTGATAATCTTCAATAGATTGTCAGGATCATCAAAATAAAAATTTGCGACTTCAAATTAAATGATTTTCCCAGTTAAGATATTATATCGTATACCTCAATATAATATCCACCATTAAAGACGATAATGTTATAAGCCGCTTAATCATGTGAAAAAGGTTGTGTCAATGATAGGGAATCCAGATTGGGAGCTTCTATGACAGTCGAGCTACCATTAATGACTTCTCCAACCAATCTATTTTCTGCCTATCCTTGATTCTACGGTTGCAAGCACTAAAAATCATTGTTGTCTACACACTTAAGCGAGTGCGAAACATCGTCATTCACCCATTTAAGCTTAATCGTGTCAGAAAAAGGTCTCATGATGATTGAAAATAATTTAGCCTAGACCCTGAAATTACCTTTACAAATTGAATGCATACCGGTAAGCTATGATTTTAACAGCATCAAATACGAAGAGCAAAGAAAGCGGTTGACCGGAAGGCAGAAGGATGTCCGGTTTCGAGACTTTCCTCGAACACAAGAGAAATTTTCATTCAGGACAAATGTTACGCATGTTCTGCTTGGAAGTCTCAATAAGGTGGAATGAGTAGGTAGCTAAAGAGGGAGAGAGAGGGGGGAGAGAGAAGCATGTTACGGACAGAAAGATGCACAGGGAAAGTTTATACATGAAAGCCAGATCTTTGACTTTAGTAGACTCGATAATAAAGGGGGCACCCTTTCAATCATTCTCTCGTTATCTCAACTACTCCATTTTTTAATTCTATTTAATCAACTGCATATTCCATGTTCTTCTTTCCATTCCATAGTATTTCTAAAAGTATATCTTGTTATATATTTGATATTTTCCCCAAAACACTACATGTAAATGCGTGGGTGTATAGAGACACACACATATGCATATATACACACATGCACACATGTAGGGTCATGCAACTCGGCTGAGAAATGTGCTGTGTTTGGGGTTTGATTTGAAAAGTCTGCACGCATGATAATAAATAGCATGATCTCTCATGTGCTTATAGGTGAAAACTTAATTAAAACCCTCTAATCAGGTTACATAAAGGCACAAAAGGGCCCTTCAATTTACAGTGTGTGGTCTATTTTGCTCCCGCTACAAGGACAAATGCATTTTATTAATGCGAAGACGACTGAAAATGCATCCAATGTTTAGTTGTTAGTTAGATCGGACAAAGATTTTCCTGACTATTCTTAGATAGGGGAGACATTATAGGGTTTAATAAAGCAACACGACAATAGTCAGCAAACACTTTTTGGAAAGACAACATATGCAACTCTAAAATAATGAGTTGGCCGAGTTGCCTTGGAAACCCTCATTATAAAATGATAATGATGCATGAAACTATAAAAGTCAATTGTGACATGACCCATTCGAAAGGATTTATGCTGAGAGTAGAGGCATAAAAAAAAGAAGAAAAAAATATGTATTATTTATGAATGGAAAAACAATTTTTGGTGATGAAGTCTCTTCGTTAGCAACTCTAAAAAATAAAAGACGTTATTTTCAAAAGGAATTCGAACGTTTCAACCTCTCGATTGATCTGTTGGTTAACCTCTATGAGGCCCATGAACAATTTCAATCAAAACTTGAAAAAACATAAAACCAACAGATCTGTTAGTTGGTTTGGAAGATTCTCTCTGAGTTTGAGAATCTTAATCGATGTACAAAATTCTCTGGGAAAAAAAAAGGTTGTTAGCTGATTATCCATTTAGTATTTTTTACTTATATATCTTTCTTATATATATGTCGATAGTGACATTCATGTCATAATGTTAAAATTTTGGCAGCTCCGTACTTTAATATTTCTACGAGAAGAAGGGAAGTAAATTTAAAGAAACATGAGATACTGTTTAGAAATTACAATATAGTTTCAATAAGATTATGTGAAATGCGAGAGTGTATATATGATCATATGCACATGGTTGTGCATGGAGGAATATCAATTACCAAAAAAAAAAAAAACAAATTAAATTAAATACAGGCGATCAACGTACATATACACAGTCTGTTCACATACAGCTTCAGTGGATTAGAGGGACGAACTCAAATGATAAGTCCAACTGTGAAATCTTATCTAGTGAATAATTACCATGCCATTGCGTGTATTATTGGTCAAATCTCATTAATTTTTTTTTTTCCTTTTTGTTCTCCAATCCCAGAGGGGAAGCTACCGCGCACCACTTGATCATTAGCATTCCGAGCGGCCGAGCGGCCATGCGAGCTGGGCCCTGATTATTATGATTTTTGTCCTTGTTCTTGGGGAAGAAAAATGAGAAAGAAGCGATTGAATCCATGTGATGGATTTGCTTTATGAGATTTTTAGGGGGTGGGATAAGGTCCTTCGCTTTTGTTCTTTCTTGAATGTGTTTTTCCAAAGTCATGGCTCGGAAAAATATCTCACCAAAACCCCCATTAATAATGCAATTTTATTGGAATTGCCATACAAATGTGGGTTAACAAAGGGCGGTTTATACGCATTCTTTTGGAACTGATCATGGACCACTAGTATTAATGTGAGGTTGATATTGCTTCCAGCTGTAGTTTGCTTTCAAATTCTTTTTCTAATCATCCTTGCATCCAATATATTCCAACTTCTCCTTGATCTTGCTTTATACGCTTTCCATTTCACTTTGTAGGTAGCTTTTGACCCACATATGGTTTTTGCGAGGTTGCTATCTATACAGTAAATCTCTCATGCATGCGCATATAATAAGAGGTTAAGCATAAAGACTATACACTAAGTTTGATTACACGTCACACGAAAAAGTCAAGTTGCGGCACGTGAACGTGCATGAACGCGTTCTTTCCATCTTAAGTTGTCGTTCTTATCCTTAACCCCATTCACACCTGGTGACACAACTCTTTAGCACTCCAGAAGGCTCCTCCCAACATCTAGAAGCTTTCATTTTCACCCTTTAACAAAGCTTGAGCCCGTAATTAAGTGAAAAGTTTTGGCTACAACACATCTTTTCTTTCTTAAAAGGCAAATCCCTAAATTATCATGTTTTTCTTCCTTCCAATTAAGTCCTCGAACTTTTAAATTAATCTAACAAGTCTTTGTATAGTCTTCAAATCTGCTTAATCAAAGTTGATGTATCCATTTGATAGACACGTGAATTTCAATTGAGTGAATCTAGAACCAAAAAATCTTTAGTTACAATTTGAGTGGGGGTGGCTAGCCTGGGCATCCTTTCCAGTGGTGGGGCACGGTGTAGGTTTTTGTTTCTTTTTTATTGTGTGTTTTTTTTTTTTTGGGGGTAAAATTTTACCCTGTTACTTTTTAATCTTATTTAACTAGGATTTAAATATAAAACTGTAGAATTCGGACAAAAGAAAGCCACGTGCCTCCCAACAACCCCCTGAAAGAGACAGAAAAGATCCTCGGTTCCTATTTCTTTTCATGACACTGATGGGTGGGCCCCACGCGCTTTCTATTTTATCTGTGCCGTTGGAGAAGGTATTTCAGTTGGATCGTGATGTGCCGCCTCCTCTGACTATGGACAGTTGAAAGAGGAACGCCTGTTTTTGCCGACAATGCACACGTGGGTGACGTAATAATGAGAGACTTTCAATTTTGATTTATTTTCAAGATTAGTATATAGATCAGTATATATATTATTTTAAAAATTAAAAAGGCAAATACCATAAAGACTTCAAATTATACTTATTGTGATAAACATACCTCAATTATTTTTTTTTTGTCGTGAAAAGATTCATATTTATCTTTTATTTCAATTATATATATAGCATATTTGTTACTAGGGATTTTAACAGCACAATTTTTTTTACAGGATTTATGTCATATTGGGCAAGTTTAGGATTTTACTAAGGCAAAATAAAGTTCATAATTTTTTTTATAGCATTTGTGTCATATTGGGCAAGTTTTGGATTTTAGTAAGGCAAAATAAATTTCATAATATTTGTGTCACGATTGACAAAACTTTAGGTTTTTGTAATATTAACTCAAACTAAAAAAATGAGTCTAATATGATGAGGCATATCAGTTAGTTTGATGCTTTTTAACTTTTGGTTTCTATTTTTCGTACTCCTAAGAGTTGTTTTCACGGAGTGAATACCTCAAACATCTCTTAAACTTGCATAAGTATTAGCACGTGAATGGGTGATTTCAAGTAATGCAAAATTCCTAAAGATGTTTCAAAGTTCAGAGCGATTTCTAAATTTTGACCAAAAAAAGAAAATCATAAGCAAAGCTACAATGCTGCCCACACACACCTGCCAATTACCTAAATACTCTAAAAATGAATGTATTCACTTCAAACGCATAAAGCAATGATGGGGAAAAAAAGGAAAATAAAAGAAATAAAATGAGTAATTGGACGTCAATTATGAATTAAGCATTGTTGGCTTTATACATCCATGTAGCTGCTAGCGATCGGGAAACTCTACTTTGTCTGTTTTAAGAGTATAGAGAAACAGTGAACCAAATTTCAAGGTACCGAGATACCAATATTTTCTCACTATATGATTAGGCAGATATATTTGAGATTTTCGTATTAAATTAGTTCACTCATTTATTTATCTGCTGAAAAGGAGGCACACAAGGAGTAGATTGGAGGCTGGATCAAATTTACAACATAAGCAAAATAATCCAGGCTTGATCCAGATACAATTTATTAAATATGGTAATAACAATACAGGGTCAAAAACAAAAATTATGGTATAGGAAGATTTGCAAAATTCGGAAACTTGAATTCTCAACAACATAAGACAAATGTCAACTTAATCAATTCTTTTAGTATTGTGATGTACATGATCAGGTGCCTATGCTAAAGGGACTGTTGCTCAAATATAGGATATAAACTGATTTTTTTAATAATTAAATTAAATTACACTGCCTTTGTTTTTTCAAAGTTAAATTATCCTTGAGTCATGCAAGATTGCATGCCAGCATCGAATAAAGTCAAATAAAAATTCTCTTGTTTTTTTTTTGCATCTTGTATCTATCTCAAGAATGAGCAAATGTAGGGCTAGACATCAAAAGGGTGCTTCTTGATCCGTAAGAAAGAAATAAGAGCAGTCCCGCATAAGACCATAATTTTAATTTACTGGTCATTATCGTGAATTGTCATTACTCAGTTTCACTCATAATTGATAATTTACTTTTCTCAACAATAGCTTGACTATAGAATTGGTAATCGTAACTTGAACATAATAACACTCAGTAACTAAGTCATTGTAAATTACAGGTTAGTAATCATCCCTCAAATATTGTTGTTTACGTCAAAACCTCAATTTTTTTTTCTTTATTTCGGTCAAGAAGCCTTGTAAGGTTGAACTTGTTGACATTTTACAACTTTTCCTGAAATAATATAAATAATCTGAATTAAAAAAAATTTCTACTCTTGGAACTGAACTTCGTGATTATATAACTATCTTCATGCATCGCAATTTTCCTTAATCAATAGTAAGATTAACAATTTTTAAACCTTTTTTAATCACTCCTTTTTTAAAAATTAGTTGATGTTAAATTTTCTCAATAACCATAGAATTTCCCATTGTCAAATTTTTATACTCAAGTCCGGATGGTCAAATTTTTAGTATTTTTGTTTTTGGTCGAAAACAAAACACTTTCATTAATTAGAAGAGATGGTAGAATTAGGAGTGTGCAAATGAACAAAGAACCGCCCAAAATCGGCAGTTCTCATGAGGACCACTCCGGTTCTTGGTCCCAATTTACTAGAACTGGTGAGTATTGGTCCAGTGCTCGGTTTCGGGTGGACTAGACCGATATATATATATAAAGAAATTCCAACTTAATTACTTAACTATTTTGCAATTTTTTCCAATGTATAAGTACATATATATTTGTACTATTGGACGTTATTAACTAATTTTGTCTCTTGGGTGCATAATAGGATTAATCACATACTTTTTGTTTATTCTAATAGTTCATTTATTTGCTTTCTCCGTCAAAATAAAATAAACAAATGAAGAGGATGGAGGAGACCGATTGGAGATGTCCATAAATATCACGGCACTTTGTCGTCATGATACAAAATTAAGGCCCAATGGCTTGTTTTAATAGAATAATTAGGTATTTCTTTAGCCATTCTTGTGATTAAATTAGGTTGATGTTAAAAGAAGATGGATCAAACAATTAATGTTTTGACTTTTGTGGATGTTAGGACCTTTAACGTTAAGTTTAATTATCCACATGTTTTCGGTGTCGTGAAACCTTCAGATTATGTTTGGTAGTCATGATGAAATTCAGAATAGGATAAAATTTATCGTACCTTACCCTTGGTGCCTACTTAAGACAAGATAAAGTCAGATATAAGAGGGGTATAGATTGGATAAAATTATCTTATAGGGGAGGTTGGATAAATGTGGATATGATTTCTAATATACATAATAAGAAAGTTATTTTTTTGAATAAAAAAATTATTAAATTAACAAAATTGAAATTATATTTCAATATAAGCAATATTTGAATTGTAATAAAACAACAAAAATAAAATATATATTTGTTACATATTTTAGGCATTTTAGTTATATTAGTACAATTTATTATATAATAAAATTTTATTAGAAAATGATGAAGGGGGAAAAAGAAATAATAAAGAAAATTATAAAAAAGAAAGGAAAAAAAATAAATTAGGAAATAGTGTCGTAAGAGATTTTAACCATTTTCATTTGTGAACTTTTAGGTTCATTTACAATGATATACCATTTATACAAAAAAAATTATACATAATATGATATAAATATATCTGATTTTATTATTGTGATTGGAACAGTGGATACAATATAACAAAATCTTTGAATTTCATATCATATCATATTCAGTCCTATGTAAGTTAAAAATCCGGAGAACCAAACGAAGCCTAAGAGAACTACACTATTTTCTTCGGAGAAATTAGTTTATTAGCTAACGGGTATTATCAATTTGTTATGTTCTATAATTTTCAATCCTTAATCAAAATCAATAGCTTGCAATTCAACCCATATTTAAGGCCAAACAAGCTATACAGGACCATGTAGAAATTAGGTTCCCCATGATATTAATCGATGAATGCAATTTTGTAGGGATTGGGAACCAGTTCCATAATTCAACGTGGGAACCGGACCGGTCTGGCGGTCCCATTTTTAGGTGGATCTATGATATCAACAGGCGGTTCTTGATTTTAATTTTTGGAAACTAGCCCTTAGTGGACAATTCCCGATCACCCCTAGGCAGATCAACCACAAATTGCATCAAAACATAACAAATTGCAAAGAGGTTGGGGAGGCTTAGGGGGTGCATGACAACCAGTAATTTCTATTCTAGAAACAATTTTTCTATTCCAAACTTGTTTCTAGAATAGAAATCCGTTTGATAAATTTATTCCATTTTTCTATTTATGGAATATATTTATATTCTAGAAATAGATTTGGAATAGAAATCGAATACTTCTCTATTTTCCGGAATAGAAATGAGAAATACAAATTTTTCTTATCATTCGTCAACCGGTCCATCATCCGTTACCGTTGACCACTGTCCATTGGTCGCCATTGGTTGCCGGTGTCGGCCGCGACCACCCGCTAGTCGCTAGCGCCGCACGGCCACGCCATCATCGTCCGTCACCGCCATCCTCCATTACGCCGTCGTAAAAAGGAAGAAATTTCAGATCGTTATCAAATAAATTTATATTTTTAGAGTAGAAATTTTATGTTGTTATCAAACGATTATTTTTGTTTAAACTCTTCAGAAATAGAAATAGAAAAATCTATTTATGTTTCAAAAACTATTTCTGGAACAGAATTGTCATGTGCGCCCTTAGATAGCCAATTGGGAGGGAGGTACCCTAGTCTATGGGCTTTTGCGATCCAAGTCCGCGCGCCAATTTGCTTCTCGTGGGGAATGGACAACTTTTATTACTTCTTTTAACCGGGCCGAATCCCCTGCATTGCTCAATTAGATTTCGGGTGTCCCATGGGCTATGGGCTTCGCTTGATAAAGCCCAACCCAGCTTCCAGATCTGTCGTCGCTGCACCTCTCATCGCTTCGCTCGAGTTTAGACAAGAAGACGAGACCTTCGCGAACTGCGTGGGATTCCGCGATTGAAGCCGAGCCCACTCGAGCTCGCTTCGCGAAGCCAGCGACGAGAGAACCCCTCGACCGTCTCCGCAAACGCCAGCGATTGAGGCCTCCGATTTGTCGCCTGCCCATGGGGCATCAGGCATCGGCGTTTTAGCTTCCGGGAGCCTCGGCCCGGCGGCTTCCGCTTCTCGGGTAAGAAAGCCATGTCCTTTACCGATAGTCTCGATCCTGGTTGCTGACTGATCAAACTTCGGGTCATTGCCAAGGCGTCGTCCGCGATCGACTGAGGAACGATCTCGTGCGCTTGAAAGACAAAGGAATTCCGGGTTTTCCAGATCAACCTGTGTATGCCCACGAAAAGATCTCGCCCCAGAGCATCAGGTCCCTCGGTCAGTATCTCAAAAAACCATTTATCCATTATAGTAATTTTTGTGTGGAGAGGTGTCTATGTCAATCCTTGGGTCTAGCCAGATAACTTTGGTCCACTCGCACAGGGTAAAAAGATGTTCCACCCTTTCCAGGGCTTTTCGGCATAGGGGATAAATCGGATCAGGTATCATCTTCCGTTTGTGCAGGTTTTCTTTTGTGGGTAGTGGCATTCTGACACGCACTCCACGTGAAGAAAGGTAGCTTTGGATGGGAATTCCCATTGCACTTTCTTTAAGAGAGGAATGGTTTTTCCTATGGCTAATTCTCATTGTTGTCGTAGTCATGAATTTGTTGATGCTGTGTTCGGGCCGCAATCAATCTCCAAAAAGTGTTAGGCCATTCGGTCCATTCTCATGGTGATTTTTGAGCTCTGAGACACGGTTGGGTTCTTGGTGAAGTTTTGTAAAGGAAAGAGTTGCTCGGTTGTCCATTCAAAATGTACAAAACAGGGCAAAAAACACAATAATCTAAGCTCAATCTGGATATAGTTTGTTGAACATGGTAATGACAATATAGGTTCGAAAACACAAACTATGGAATATGAGGATTTGTAGGATATGGAAATCCAAAATCTCAACAACATAAAACTAATGTCAACTTAATCAATTTATGACTATTGTGATGTCTATGATTGGGTGCCTATGCTAAGGGGACTGTTGCTCAAATATAGAGTATGAACAGGTTTTTTAATCTTTAAATTAAGTTATGCTTTTTTTTTTTCGAAAATTAAATTATCCATGTATCATGAAAATATTACATGCCGATATCAGATAAACTCGGATCAAAATTCTCTAATTTTTTTTTTTTTAATCTTGTCGCTCTCTCATGAATGAGTAAATGTAGGACTAGACATCAAAAGGGTATTTCTTAGGTCTGTAGGAAAAAAAACAGGAGCAGCCCTGTATAAGACCGCAATTTGAATTAGTTTGTCATTATTGTTAATCGTCATAACTCGGTTTCGCTTATACCTTTGAACGTTAGCTTGACAATAGAATTAGTAATCATAGCTTGAATATATTAATGCTCAATATTTAAGTGGTTGTAAATGACAAGTTAGGCTGCGTTTGTTTTCACTTCTCTTTTCTGTTTTTAAACACTTTTTTTGTTTTTTTATTCCTGAAAACAAAAAAAGGAACAAAAATGCGTTTGGGTGCGTTTTTGTTTCAAAATTATTTTTTTTCCCGTAAAACACATCTCGTAACGAGAAACAAAAAAAAAAGTTGTTTCTTGTTTTAGAAACAAAATCTAGAAACACTTTCTTTTTTCTTTTTCTTTCTTTTTTCTTTGGCCGGTGACCTTGCCAGAGCGTTGCCGACCCTCGGCGAGGCCGAGCGTCGCTAGTCGCTGGGCAAGCTTGGCCTCGCTGAATCTAGGCGAGCTCGAGCTCGCCCAGCCAAGGCGAGGCCAACCACGCGCCGGACTGGGCGAGCTTGAGCTCGCTTAGATCCGGCGAGGCCGAGCTCGCCTAGCGATAGGTGAGGCTCGCCGCCGCCGGCCGGGCGAGGCCGACCTCGCCCGGCCGGCCGAGACGCTCGACCTCCGGGGCCGACGAGCCACGCCATGGTTGGGCGAGGCCGCCGGCCCTCGTCGGCCGGTCACCGGCCATGGCCGAGGCCGGCGACCGGCCAAAAGAAGAAAAAAGAAAAAAGGAAAATAAATAAAAAATAAAAAATAAAAATATTAAAAAAATAAAAAAAATAAAAAAATTATACAAATTTACCAAACGTGTTTTCGCTCATTTTTTATTCTTGGAACAAGTTTACTAAACGCGTTTTTTTGTTCAAAAATTGTTCCCGTAACATAAACACATTTTTCTATTTTTGTTTCCTGGAATAATTTTTAAACGAAATGTTACCAAACGCGCCCTTAGTAATCATCCCTTAAAACCTCAAAAGCCTCGTAATTTTTTTCTTTTTTGTTCAAAAAGCCTTGTAGGTAGGGGTGTGCAAAATACCCGGGAGCCGCCCGGAATCGGCGGTTCTTGAGGGAACCGGTCCGGTTCCCGGTTCCAATTTTTCGGAACTAGTGGGTATTGGTCCGGTTCTCGGTTCCATGGGCGGATCTACCCACCCGGACCGGACCGGAACCTTTTTAATATTAAAAAATAATTACTAAAAGAAACCCTAGATTAAATCTCATCTTTCACTCTCTCTTTGTCTTTTCCTCAGTTCCTCCTAATTCTATCGCCATTTTGATTCCTCCGTATGCGGCGAGCGTCAACGCCATCGCCGCTGCTCCTCTGCCACTGTTGTTCGCCCCCTCGCGTCGGTCGCCACCTGCCACAACCGCGGAAAATTGTTTCGCGATCGTTCTATGTTAAAAACCAAACCATATACCGTTCTATGTTGAAAACCAAAATTGTTTCGCTTCAAGATCGATTCCATGAATTAACCCGGGAATCGGACCGGATCTATGCAACAAACGGGTGGATCCAGTTCAATTTTTGGAACCAGTCCTTAGCGGGCGGTTCCCGGTTCTAGGTCGGGAACTGTCCGTCTGGACCATACACACCCCTACTTGTAAGGCTAAACTTGCTAACATTTTATAACTTTCATGAAATATCATTGATAATACGAATTTATAGTAAATTCTCTTTTTCCATTAACAAATTATCTTCGTATATGGTAATTTTCCTTTATCAATAGTAAGATCAACAATTTCAGAGTCATTTTTTTCAACAGTCATTAATTACTGCTCCAACGGCATCTCTGTCCACAGCTTCCTGCACGAACTGAAGACGCGCGCAATGCTGGGGCGTAGGCCGCTAGCACCGATCCAGCAGGACCCGAGCTCGCGAAGCCATGGATCAGCACCGCCGGCTGGTCGCGAACAGCTCCGGGGGCCGCGCGGACCGGCGAGCCTTCCGATTTCGAACAGTCGATGTTGATCTTGAGCGACCCTCTCGCCCTTGCTTGTATACTCTGCTGCAATTGCGAGGCTAATAATCCTGCTCGTGTCCGGCCGGCACGCTCGAAAGATGCGGGCGTTGCCCGCCTTCCGTATTAGCCAAAGAGTGGCCGCGACTTCCTCATTTGACCGCAGGTTTGTGTTTGATTCAGAGCATTGGTGTGATCCATTTGTCCGAACGAGTGATGGGTTGGCTTAAAGATTGCAGCTTTCGCCGCCGGTTCGCCCGAATTGCAGCTGTCCCAGTGACGAATAAGCAAGACATGCTCGATTGATTTCAGCGCTCGGTTACGCAGAGGACATATGGGGTCGGGTAAGATCTTTCTATTGTGAAGGTTTTCTCTGGTGGATAGGGCATTCTGACGGGCGCTCCGCAGAAAGACTCGAACTTTAGGATAAGTGTTTAATTTCCATTGTCTTGTCCAAAAGGATCTCGGAGTTTGGAATGAGGTGGTGGCTGATGCTGTTTGCTGTTGTTGGTTAGCTGAATATAGCTCGTTGTAGGCACTCTTAACTGCATGAGTCCCAGCTCTATTCCCTGTCCGGAGCAGCTGATCCTCCTCTGGATTTCTGTTTAGAGGGATAGCGAGAATTTCGTCAGCTATGTTCTCATCGGAGAGAGTTTGCAACCTATTCTCATTCCAGGTTCTGTTCTCCTGATTATTCAAGTCCTCCACTCTCTGAGGCTCGTCAAAGTTTGCTGGACCACCAATTACACCCATTTCCAGCACCTCCTCTTGGATCTTAATTGATTTTCCAATCTTTAACTGCCCATGTTTTACCTCAACTAATGAATCCCTGCCAACAAGTGTACTTTGCCAACCCCAAGAAGGATGTGATCCCTTTTTTGCATTCCAAAAATATCCTTCAGGGAAGTATAATCCCTCAAATAATTGCTTCCACAGGGCCGATGGTGATTGTGAGAGTCTCCAAGTTTGCTTAACCAACATTGCTCTGTTGAATGAGATAAGATCATGAAAGCCAATCCCCCACTAAATTTTTTGGTTTTGAGAGTTTCCCATTCCTTCCAATGGAGCCCAGATTTCACCTTATTTTGCTTCCACTAGAAGGAAGCAATCCTTTGTTCAATTGCTCTACATACATAGATTGGGATTTTGAAAATGGACATGGCATATTGAGGCAGGGCTTGCACAACTGTCTTGATCAATGTTTCCTTTTCTGCTTTGGATAAAAGAAGCTCTATTATTATGGTGGGAGAAGAATCATGTCTAGATACAGAGTTTGTTGTAGAAAAATGAGAACAAGATGATAGATGTTAGTGGCCTTTTTTGTCACTAGATTGTTCTGGTTTTGTGCAGCTAATTTCATATGAAGCTCACTATCTTAATTTGCTTTCTTCCTTTCGAGAATATGTGTCGTTGCCCAACTGAACACATATTTCTGGGGGTTTGATCAATGATGTGGACCAGATTATTCTGTTAGGATTGCAATTATTTAGAAGACAGTGCTTGCTCCTCTTATCCTTTATTTTAGTGGTACGTGACTTGTCCTATGACCACAAGCAATTCTATGCAAGAGCTTGGAGAAAAGTCACCTTGCTTTTCCATTGTATGGTTCAAGTCCACATAAAAACATTGAAAAATCTTGTGAGATTCTGTTTTCAAGGACTTCTGGTTTTAGTGTAAGTATTTTCCTGAGATGCAATAGAAGAGTAAAAATTTGCCTATCCTAAGCCTGGTGCAGTTAGTTCTGGTGTTTATTTATCTCTATTCTAAATCAAAACAGCAGGCACAGTGCTAAGTGAAATACATGGCTTGTATAAGTTTCTGTATGCATGTATCATTGGAGATTCAAATAGTTGAAAGAATCTGAGAAGAGCTGTTTTCACCAATTTGCTGAACGATGTAAAGTGATGAGACACAAATGGTTAAGGCATATCTGTTTTGGAAAGCACATTTGAGTGGGTGTCTCGGGATATATGGATGAGAAGGCAAGCTTCTGTAAATCCTAGGACCATTTGATCTATAAATACCTCAAGTAAGCACCTGTGCTCTTGATCTAAATCTTGAGATTCCACAATCTTGTCCTACAGTTATTATGTCTAAGTTGTGTGGTGCATATTACATGCATGTGTGTTATCCAGCAACCAAACAGCATGGAATTGGAGGAAACAAGTAGGAGAGAAGCTTTGCCAGCTTAGCTTCTATCTCTAAGGCTCTTGAGAGCTGGAGTAGAAGCGTCTTCTGAATCTTCATTGTTTATAAATATTATGGTAGAAGTACTGTGATAGCTGGTAAATTTTGAAATGTAGGGACTCTTCTTGCATTTCACAGAAGGACTTCAAGTCCTGCATCAGAAATTATTGTGACTTATATTCTTCCATTCTAAGCTAAACTCAGAGGATGTCACTACAATGTACCTGAAACAATAATTCCCAATATGAGTGTTAAAACATTAGAGCAACTTCTGGAATTTCTCAACATAGTTCTTGGCACTAAAACCATCCTTAGTGAGGATTTTTTATTTCTGGAAAAATATCTGGCCGACCCTGAAAGTGAGGTGACATGATTGTTTGAGTCCAAACTTATGCCACTTTAGGAGACACTAGACATAACAATTCCTCTTCATGTCTCCTTGGAAGAATGAATAAGATTGTGCCATTTTCTTTTTCATGAATTACCTGGTAAATGGAAGTCAATATGTAATTAGCATACAAGTCTTAGCATTTGAATTTTTCAAAAATGATCATCACTTAAGATGCTATTGTCTATCTTGGAAGGTGGACATCTACTTTGTACTACAGAAGATGAGTGCGTTCTTTTCTCATGTTGCATATTTCTGTGTTTGTTTGACCCATACATCATCAATCTTATCCTCTTTGTGAGTGTCAAAATCATGCGAGGGATGTAAACTTGCTTTATATATAGGTTGAGCTCTTACGATTTGCTTATTCCTTGGTTTTCATGAATATGAGGTTGTGTATTTACAGTAAGGCATATGAAATTCAACCATGCGGTTCACATGTCAGGATTTGCTATTGAACATGGGTGACGATGCATCATTGCATATTTCACTCACTTTTTATTTCAGATTATTTACGATGATCTAAAATTTGTAGGGTGCAGACACGGGAGATGGCTCTTTGGGTGCCATTATGGGTATCTCCAGTTTCTTATCACACAATTGGTCGTTCTGTCTCCTCTCTTTTTCTGCAGGGGATGCATGTTTTCTTCATATACTAAAAAAATGTGCAATTATGAGGTTTTGCCCTATGCTGATATGAGAGTGATAACTTTTTGCAGTCGGTGGTGAACTTCCTGGGCAGCTTATCTCATCCAAACATTGCCAGGCTAATGGGATACTGTTTGGAGGATAAAAAGTACTTCTTGTCCCTGACTTCTTGCAAAAGGGTACCCTAAAAAACCATCTCTATGGAAGTAAGGTTCTTTCTTGGGTGATATAAACATGCTTGCCTCGAATTTATGGCAAATAGGATCTTTTTCTTGTTTACACAAATCACGTGTCTTTCCTGCTGCAAAGGGGCTTGACCATTAAACTGCTTCCATGGGTCACACGGATTAAATTTGCAGTAGGAGCAGCCAATAATCTGCAGAGATTTCAAGCCCTCAAACTTATTGCTGGCCTCAGTAAGTTTGATGTTCGTTACTTAGATTAAATTAAGCAATATCACATTGTTGTTACCTTTAGAAACTTGGTTCCAAAATCTTCTCAGGTGCTGGTCACGTAAGTTTGCGACATCCCTCTTTTTGCAATTCCCTCCTGCATTCTGGAATCAGCAACAATCTGAAACCTTATGCATTTAGGCTTTCAGTCCGGGACATGGGAGTTATTTATGCAAATCTTCAAAACCTGTTTCACCACCTGAGTATGTTTTCCTTATTTTTTGGTCAGGAGGATTTGTTGTTGTGGTGATCTAAAAATGCATATTCGCAGGCTACTCTTTTCATAGTTAGTTTATAATACCAGTCATTAGCCCAATCTAAGCTTATTAATCTGTGCATTGTCCATGTTTACTGGTGGAAAGATCACGTTGGCAGCAGAAAAGTCACCATTTCCACTTTGACCCACAGTTTGGCATGTGTTTCGACAGTCCTATAAGGGCCAATATACCAGATTTTGGTTAGGCAAGAAAGGGATCCAGACGAAGACAGATCATATGTGACAGACACAAGTACTTGGAGCTTAAGGCTAAACCTGCCAACGGTTCCTGTGGGTGACTTTGACGCCTCAACCACAGGTTAAGGCAAGCTGCCTTTCAAGGCCGGGTAGAAATGTTAATTATTTCAGGATGATGTTTACGTATTTTTTTAGGGTTCCAAATATTCGAACCTCCACATAAAAAATCATAACAGCAAACGACATCCTGAGGGGGACCGGACATCATTAAATATCGGCGGTCAGATCTGATTTGGAATGTTCCTCATAACGTTAGCAATTACCCGCAGTGCGGGACCACCTACAGAAAAAGGACATTCCTCTTAACTGTCACAAGTGACAGGAAAGTCTAAAAAAAAGGCTGTCCAATCATAGATATGTCTTATTTTATCGTAGGACTCGAGGATCCCCACCACCATCACTTGCCCAGAAAGTCCCAACCGAACCAACCGAACCTCACTACCGACAACGCTAAGTCTGAAAAAGGCCAACATTATTGCTATAACAGAGGCAGATGGGGATGGCTAAGTTGGTGGGGTTGTAGCCTCACTTGAGCTTAATTTTGTGTAGAAGGTTCATTGTCCATTCTTTGACCTCCTTGGCCTTATGTTGACCAACGTTGAACAATGCTGTCTGTGCGCTCGCCCGAACGCCGGTCCTGCAAAACGTGGCGAAATGCTCACAGTTGTTGTTGATGAGGTCGTACTCGCCGAAATTGTCGCTCCTGTGGAGCTCCCAAGCGTTGTTAACGACTTGCTCGGGCGATTTGGTGTTAGGCAAGGTTGGGTGGGCCCCCCATCTCGTCAACCAATACTCTAGCAGCGGCTGTCCATATCCATATGAGTGGAGGGAACGGAGGTCCTCGCCTTCTCGCCGAAAGGAATCGAGAGAAGTCTCGTTAACTCCCGTTCTTGTGAAGTGAATTACACGGCCCTCTCCAACGTAGATTCCTATTAGAATCAATAGTGAGTATATGCAACGGAGAAAAAGAATCAATGGTCCAAATAGGAGAGAGAGAGAGAGAGAGAGAGTTTGGAGAGATCAAAATGATATAAATCAGATAAGTTTCTATCATTTGATATGAATATCAAGAAATGTCAAGTAAGAAAAGAAGGGCTTTACTAATGTAATAATCTTTAACAGATTATTATTTTTAAAGTAGGTCAAAGATTATCACTTAGTCATTTGTCGGAAAAGAATTGAAGCTTGGCTTCTTCATCGCTTTTTCTCATTTACTTGCATAAAGAGAGGGAGGAAATGGACAAATCTAAATCCAAGAAGGAACGAGTGGGTCGTACTACAGAGGCTATTATTAAAATAAAATCTACTTTGGTGAAAAATTTCACGTAGGTCACGCTCCACCTCGATCGCCACGCATCCGAGTGAGGCCACTTTCCAGGAGTCCAGATCTTTTCTCTCTCCTCCGAAACTCTGTCTCTCGCTCTTTTCTCTGACTTACTTTTTGCCCATGGACAAAAAGGGTTTGCAGACATGGGTTAGTAGCGTAGCCGGTCATAGGCAGCCAGGCTCGAGTGCAACGCCGGCTTGTCCAAGGCCATCATTGGCATCGTCCAGCCAGATCTGGAGTTCTCCAGGTCCAGACTTGGACGAGCGGCTCGTGGCCGTCGTGGGCATCGGTCGGCTGATCCGGTCAGGTCCGTCAGTGCTGGCGACTCTGCCGGTGGGGACTGTGGGAGAGGCTCAGAGGTCAGGCTTATAGGGCCAGATGGGGAGCAAGAGGACCGAAGGAGGTAGAAAGCTAAGGGGACGTGAAGGTGAGGGAGAAGGCCGGAGCCAGAAGGAGAGAGAGAGAGAGAGAGAGAGAGAGAGGGAAAGGAGGAAAGAGAGGCCATTGTTGTTGCAGAGAGCGAGCTAAGAGAGAGAAAGAAAAAAAAAATTGAAAAGCGGCCTCACCCGGACACGTTGCCATCAATAAGTGGAGGGGGAGCATGCCCTAAATTTTCTCGTTTTGGAGATGGGCACCAGCTCATTATGGGACTTCGGGTGATCAAAATCAGATATATTAGCATTCAATTCACTGAAATGAAAAGAGGAAGACAAGGGCAAGATTTGATGATCGCTGAGTTGATCTATCGACTATATACGACATAAAAGAACATTAATTTAGTCCAGCAGGTGACTATGTTGTGGAAAAAACGATAATAATGATGGAAAAGGAAATACGAGGATGAATGGCTAACCATGGTGGGTGTACAAGCCATACCGCCGGTAAGTGTAGACATGATCCCCAGGAGTAAGCTCTTCCTGCTGTATCGCATTCCACGGCAGCAGCATCGATATCACGAAGAACATGTTGATGATCCCAACCACCATTTTCATCCCTTCGGGCCCCCTTCTTTGACTCCCTTGCGCTCGAGTGCTTGAGCTGCTGGTCTTTGGGATTAAGCTTGGACGAGCCTAAAAGAGCAGAACCGAATAGGAACCGGGCGTGAGCTGGGTTTCACGCTGAAGAAAAAGAGGGGAGTGACCTTGTTGACACCTAAAACTTTATTTAGGTTATTATTTAGGCTTTAATTTCTTTTAATCTTTGTTTTTCCTTTTTCGGATAATAAACAAAATAAATAAAAGAAAATAATAAAAAAGCAAGAAAAAAGCAGTCAGCCCCCTTTTCTTTCTTTTTTCTTTCGCACGACCTAGCCCCTCTCTCTTCTCCTCTTCTTCTTCCTTCTTCCCCCTTCTTCCCCCTACGCCTCTGCAACTCACGCAACCTAGGGCCGAGGAGGGTAGGTCGACGTCGGCCGGAGATGACAGATCTCAGGCGCCATTAATGGCCGCCTTCAATGCCGAGCACGCTTTGTTGGAGGAGCGAGGATGGGACGCCGGTTCGGCCGTGGGCGTTCGTTCGGCGTGCGAAGACCGGCGGCCGAATCCCCGTCGACCGGCCGACCCCTCGCCTATAAATAGCGAGGCACCATCTCCGTCGAAGAACACGGCGAACTCGGAGATCTTCCCTTGAGAGACTTCAGGGAGAATCAACGAGCGAGCACGCGAGAAATCGGGTCGCGAAGCTCGATCGACCTCCCACCGAGAGACTTCGGGGAGGCCGGCGACAAGCGAGCCCGAAGGGGAGAGATCCGAGCGTGTGGAGGTCGAGTAAGAGAGAAATCGGAGAGGAGGGCCGATCCGGAGAAGCTGAGGCCGTAGAAAGTCGAAGCCGGAGAGAGGACGTTCCGGAGGACCAGATCTGAGAAACCGAGACCCCCCGCCGAGCCGCGTCGCGATCGATCCGCCGACACCACGCCAGATCTAGGAGCTACGGGGCCGACGTCGCTACCTCCTGTCACCGCCACCGTTCGCCACCTCGTCATAGACAGTAACGGTAACCATCACCACCGCCGGCCGTGTCGCCACCATCGCATCTTCCCCTTTTCGAACCGTGCGCCACCGAAACCCCCATCACGGACCCATTGCCGATCGTCCTCGCTGTCCTCATGAGCGGATCGTCGTCGCCGTCGCCGTCACCGCCATCATCGCCGTCTAGTCCGTCGTCACCGCCGTCGCCACCGTCGCCGGTGATGCCTCGGTCCCTCTCACCGGCGCCGCGAGCAAACGAAGGAGAGAGGAAGCCGAGAACCGGTCGGTCGCGGGGTCCTTTCGACCCGGTTCCTCCGTTTCCGGGTAGGGTTTCCCGGGTCGGACTTGCACTCGTCGGGCCGGTTTCGAACTCGGGCCGGGCATCCTTTTTATAGGCCCAATTCCGTGTGTGTGTGGGCTGAGTTTTTAAGAAAAAAAGCAAAAAAATCCGAGTCGGGCCCGCAACGCGGGCCCGTGCGCGTTTTGGGTAAATCAACCGGGTCGGACCCAACACGCGGATCCGACCCGGGTTGGCTTTTTATTATTTTATGTAATATTTTAATTAAAAAAGAAAATTCAAAAATAATTTATTTTCAAAAAAATATTAAAAAATGTTTTAATTTCCAGAAAATCGAAAATGTTGAAAATGTTTTATTTTCTAAAAAAAATCGAGAAAAATAAAAAAAAAAAATAATTATTTTCCAAAAATATTAAAAATATTTAAAAAATATTTTATTTTCCGAAAAATCAAAAAATCAAAAATATTTCATATTTTCCAAAAAATGCCAAAAATCCAAAAAAAGCCAAAAATTCATGAAAGAGCCAAAAAGACTTGTATTTTTTCAAAAAAAAAAATACCAAAAAATCCCTTTTGTGTCCAAAAAAAAAAAAAATTAGAAAATGACTAAAAAAAATGTTTTTCCTCCCAAAAATGCATGAAAAATCCCTCGAACATTCAAAAAACCTCAGGGTTTAAACAAGATTAGGTACCGAAAGGGCATTAGTGATTAACTAGTGTAATCAAGTCCCCGATCCTAATTTCTCTCATGGTTGCGCGCAGGGAGTGAGTATTTCTCCGATACTTCACTTGGGTTTCTAATCAACCCACCCCAAATCGATTAGTGGCGACTCCATTTTAAAAATTGATCTACAAGTTAAAAACTCAGACTATTAAAGTCGTGAATTGGTGGACTTGGGAGAGTCCGGGCATAATTAATTTCAGCCGAGCCATTAGCCTCCTTAGGCGCTCGTACGCGATCGCGGGCGCCAAAAAAGAGGTCGCGACAGCTTGGCGACTCCGCTGGGGAATTTGAAGACTTAGGCCATCTTTGTCTTGTTTAAATTCTTTACTGACTTGTTTTTATTTTTTTTATGCAGGTCAGTAGTTTAGAAATTTATTTTAATTTGTTTAAAATAGATTATCTTGTGATTATAAATCGCTATGCATCCTTAAATGTTTTAGCACTACACATGGCACACACAACCCGGCCGCCGGACCTGGGCCGCCATAGGATTTCTAGGATGGTGTTAAGAAAGATACGACCTCGAACGCGAGACTGCGATGTAGAGGTTGCCTTTCTTTTCCCCGAATTTCTTAGCCGAGGTTAGGAGGGTATCTTTTGCTAACGCGAGCTGCGACGGGCGGATATCCTTTTAATCTCACCAAGCCTTCGAGTTAGAAATCGAGCCACACGTCCCATCTCGTATGCCTCGTGCTTGCCATTTTCTTTAAAAGCAAAGTAATTTATTTACTTTTACTCGGTCTTTACGGTTCGTGGCAAAATAGGGTCGGGTTGTGTATTTCCCGTTCTTATATGCGATGGGAAGAATTGATATCCAGTTCATTCCTACCCCAAAGGGAGAGCTTCTTAGATGGTGGAAGAGTTAGATCAGCTCGGCCAAGAATGCGTCAAAGCAAGAATCGGTCATCTCCTCCCATTGCTCCAAATCAATATCCACTCGGGGTCATGCAAGCACTACCACATTTCGGTGCCCCGAAACATCCACCTTCATGTTCGGCAAATTTGAACCGACTCCGACTTTAGAAGAGTACGGTCTCGCCATAGGAATGCCCCGGGAAGCGAGCTTGCCACGCCACCAATTGGCATTGACCCCGTGGTTAGTCTATCACGGTTTTTAAAAAATCATTCGGTAAGAGAAATTGTTCAAGCAAACAACAATGCTTTTCCACTATCATCTTTAACGAATGCTTTGAAAAACAATCAATGACTCAAAAAGCCAAGATCTTCCTCTTAGCATTCTTTGGTTTTATTATCTTTCCCCATCGAAAGAATGCTATAAATCCTTCAATCACATGGGTGGTAAATCAAGTCATTTTTGGAGCAGGATATGTGAACATGGTTTTAGCCGAAACATTTTTATCCCTTCATCGTTTCAAGGACCAAAAAGAAAAAATCATGAGGGCCGCTCCCGAAATTTTACAAATGTGGTTCTTTTCCCATATCAAAGGATTTGGGCACCTCATGCAAATATTTGAAATCAACGAGTTTAAACACCCATTACAAAAGTTTCAAACATTGGAAAAATATTCTCCCAATGAAGAGTATTCTCGGTGGATTAACTTGCTAAAAAACCCGGTCCCTGAGACATTCCTATGGCGAGCTAAATGGTTCTTTGCAGAGAGGCGCGCTTTGCGCTTAATTATTACAACCCCATCCCGTTCTGGGCCTCTCCGGAGCTACCTCATATTATCCATATAGGGTGGCTCGTCAATACAGGTCCTCCAAGAAATCCCGCCACCGCTCAAATCGGGGTTGTTCCGAATCTTTTCACCCGCATGACTACAACTACTTGGAGGAGATCCGCATAATTCAGAACGCATGGAGTAGATGTCACACCGAAAAGATCGTCGTGCCCGAAGGTTAAAAGGACAAGAAAAAGTTCATCATGCATCAACATTCTACATCCTCAACCATATAATTCCCGATGAGCTGCAACCAAGAATCCCCGATGTGGTTGATAAACTTACCCCGCAAGGGCGAATTGAATCTCTTGAAAAGAGTTTGGAGACAAGCAGGAGGCACGTATCGAAGCTAGTACGAAGAAGCAGGCAACTCCGCAAGACTGGAACTTCCCATCACATATAAAAATGGGCAGCGGGACTTTTAAATGTGAATATTTCTAATGCGAATATCTAGGGTCGTTCTCACTTGTGTAAAAAGCCCTTTTGGCATTGTATAAATCTCCTGTTAATAAATAAGAATGACTCGACCCTTGCTATGAGCCGTTTTATATGTGTTTCCCTTGTTTACATTTTCTCCATTTTCTCGTGGCCGACAGTAATCACATCATAGTCGTATTTGCCAAATCCAAAAGCTAGAATGGCTGAAGAAAACGTACCAAGCCGTGTCGAGATTATGGAAAGTGAAATGAAGCAAGTCTTCAATGTGCTTCAACAACTCTCAAAGCGAGATAGATTCCATCCAAGGCAAATTGGCTCCCGCCCCGGCCTCCATCGAAGTATTGTTACCACAATCGTCTACTCGAGGTGATCAAGGAAGAGATATCGATGATAACATGCCCGAATTGGAGGATGATACGCACCAAATCATAGTTGAGAAAGCAAAGCCCAACAGTTTGTCTAAGACTGAGCATGACAAACGCCTTGAGAAGCTTGAAGAGAGGCTAAAACAATTGCAGGGTCTTCAAGATCCTACTCCAACGGACCTCTCCATCTACTCTAAGGTCAAAATGCCGGAAAAGTTCAAAATGCCTGAGTTCGAGAAATACGATGGCACGACATGCCCAAGAGCTCACTTGCGAGATGTATTTGGTTCGAATGACCAAAGACGTTAATAATGAACCTTTAATGATCCAGTTGTTCCAATCAAGCCCGGTAGGTCCCGCCCGAGATGGTACATCAAAAAGAACATTAACCTCATCGAGACATGGAGTGAAGCAAGTGAAGCATTCCTCAAGCAAAGTACAAATTCATAATGGACATTACCCCTTCTCGTGAGGATCTCGATCGCACGGAAAAGAAAAAACAGGAATCTTTCAAAGAATATGCTATTAGATGGAGGAATCTTGCCGCCCGGATCATCCCCGAGCCAACCGACTTTGAATTGAGAAAAATGTTCATCAAAACCCTCCCTTTCGAATACCGCAATCGGATGGTGACTACGATCGCCGAATCATTCAATCAACTTATTCCGGTGGGGGAGCAAGATTGAGACGGGTTTAAGGGACGGCTGGTTTATCGAGCCTACACCTATCGCGAAGGCTCAACATGAAAAAAGATAAAGAATCCTTGATTGATGTCAACGCCACCTACACCGCAAACATCGGTCATCTCCCGACTGTTCGGACAAGCACGAGTCAACAACGGACTAATAGCCGTCCACCCAGCGCTACAACAACCGAAGACAATTCACTCCGCTTCCTGGATCTCCCTCCCAAGTTTTGGCAATCCTCCGAAACAAGAGCCTCCTTTCAGCTGAACCAAAACGACCCAATGCTGAAAACTTCTCCAGCTATGACCCGTCAAAAAAATGTGACTATCACATGGGAGAAGTAGGCCATTCAACTGATGAGTGTTTCGTCCTTAAGCATCGGATCCGAACTTGCTGGATACTAAGGCCTTCTCATTCCAAACCGCCAAGCCAAATGTCTAGAGCGATCCGCTCCCCGATCATGCCGACAAAGTAAACGCGATATTCGGTTCCGAAGCCGGCCAAATCGAAATGTCAATGCACATATTGTTGACATCTATCGAGGGCTAGTAGAAACCGGGTATTATTCGGGCGATGAAATACCACCCTTAGCAACAATGAAAGAAAGGGTATCAAGAATGATAGAGGCAGGAATAATTGTGTACACTGGCCACACCGGCATGGTCTCCACTATATCACAAGTCGTCATCAATTGGGATGAAGAATTTGCCACACTAAACGCAAAGAGGGAGAAGAAGGATTCCGCCCCACTTGAGGGCGTTTTGAAGGAAAGGAGCCATAGTTCAAGCATCGACAGCGAAGCATCTATAGTCATTGAGATCCCCTGACCCTACAAATACGAAGGCAACAATGCAGACCGTGGTCTTACAACCTCGATGTTGGCTTAGTCACGAGATCCGGGCGAACCTATGCTCGTGCCAATACACAGCTTGCCAAACCCGTCACTGACGAAGAAGCCAAGGAGTTCTTGGCCGTAGTTAAAGCCAGTGAATACAATGTGGTGGAACAATTACGGAAATCACCAGCACAGATCTCTTTACTAGAATTACTTCAGACATCTGTCAAGCACCAGAAATCCCTCATGAAGGTACTAAGTGAAGTACATGTCCCTGAAACGATTGAACATGACAAACTCGAGGAGTTTGTCGGCACCATCCTTCTAAAGATCAAATGGCATTTTCCGATGAAGAGATCCCGAGGAGGGTAGAGGACATACCAAAGGCCTCTACATATCGATCAAGTGCAACGCATCTCACGTCGCTCGAGTATTGATTGACAATGGATCTGCTCTTAACATATGTCCATTAGCAACACTCTGTCGTCTTAAAATTGAGACATCACGAATCCAAACTCCTAAGACTTCCGTTCGAGCATTCGATGGAACAAAGAAGGAAACAAGTGGGAGAGATTGAGCTTGATGTTCAAATAGGCCCAACCATATTCAAAATTTTGTTCCGAGGTGATGGATATCCCCACCGCGTTCAATTTCCTCTTAGGCCGCCCATGGATCCACGTTGTCGGAGCAAAGTACCCTCAAGCCTCCACCAAAATGTAAAGTTCGTGATTGGAGGAAAAGCGATCACGATCCGCGGAGAAGAAGATCACCGCATCTACCATGAGACGCCCATCCCTTATGTTGAACCCGGTGACAAAAATGAACCCAGTTATCAATCGTTCGAGCTTGTGTCTACTATACACGAATCTCGAGGGACTCCATCCCTTGTCCCCGAAATATCAAGCACCGCAATCATGGTAGGGAAAATCATGATTTGGATACGGTTTTATCCGGGTCAAGGGCTCGGCAGGGGAAGCCAAGGCATCCGCGAGCCTATCAAAGCCTTGAGGAGACCTCACACCATCGGTTTAGGATATCAGGAGCAATACCGTGAAAGAAAAGCAAAAAAGAAGACCGGCCTTGTATACCCTCGCCTTGAGGAAACCTTCCCAGGCCCTGCAAAGATGATGCATGAGGAAGAAGAAATGATCGGCGTTCCAAAGAAATTCAACCATGAAAGCATGAAGTTTCCCATTTATTTGGGCATGGGTCAAAAAGAGCATAACTCGGCCTGTACTTACAAAGAAAGAAGGGCCAAATGACGTGAGCACCATGTTTGGGGACCTTTTCGTAGGTGCCATTGAGGAGGAACAGCTAGAAGAAACAAGCGATAACTTTTCGTTCACCCAGCTTCAGCGTCAAGTCGATGAACTACGCGATAACATATACCACTTGACAAAAAATTTTGTTCAAGCTACCTGTACATTCCGCTCTCGTCAAAATGAGGAGTTGGTAGCCAAAGTAAGTGAAGAAGACCCTCCTGACACAATCTGGCAAGGAGCTCGGCTACCACAGTCCTCAAGAAACACGCGGTCATATTCGCCTCTTCCTAAATCAATGGTCACTATTTTCCCCATCCTCCTAGAGCAAGGAATAATCTCTAGGGAGCTTAGGCGTCCTACTCCGGAGTACTTCCTTGATTATGATCCATCCAAGTACTTGTGACTATCATTCGGGGAATTAGGACACTCGCTAGATGATTGTACCATCCGAGAGACAAGATTCGGGATCTTTTGGATGGGGTATTCACGTTCCGCTCCCCGTGGCTATGTTATGGCAAAGATGACCTTCTCGTGGTACCTAACACCCATACCATGCTCCATGAGCATGCTAAGGAAGCACATAGAGGAAAGGCAATCATGGACACTTTGGGCCAACCAAGTGGTAAATTCGACTATTATGTCAACTATTCAATTCCCCAAGGTTTCTATGACCATCATCGAGCATCGTCCCACGATGGATGGGGAGGCATGGACAATCTGAAATTCACAAAGTTGGGAGCACAAGGAGGCGTGATCGGGTGGATGGTATGAAGACTTCTTCGTGGGCGCTATCAACGAAGGACCGTTAGGGGAAATGGGCAGAGCCCGCTCGAGTAGAACCCTTTTCTAATTCCTTTGCATACTCCCCTACGTGGGAGCCCGTACATATTTCTTAAAGTCTAGCTTGTTTTGTTTTCAACATCGGTTCCACTCAAGGAACTATTTTTGAAATCACCTTGTAAATCTGTCTACTAATAAATAAAGTTGAAAACATTTTGAGGGCATGAGGAGACACACCAAACCGGCCCGTTGATGATAGCCAGCCGTCAAATGAAAGAAGAAATCTGAGGCCCGGGTCTCCTCATGTTTCCTTGTCCTAAATCTTCAAGAACAATTTATCACATTTTCAAAAGAAAGAAGCATTCATGCTGTTAGCCTTATTTGTTCCCTTAGCCTATCTACTCTATGACACACAGGAGTAATCTAGCAGCAGGCGAGGGTATGGGAACGGTCCAAACCAACGTCATGGATAGCCATGATAGCAGTTCTGATAGCTCATATGATGACTTTGATAATTCCGATGAAATTCAACGAGACTGGGAGCGTCATGAAGAAGCAAGGCCCTACCACCGAAGACACCGTCACTATCAATTTAGGCAGCAAGACAGAAGGTCCAAGAGAGATAAAGATTGGCGCCGGCCTTCCCGAAGAAGAAGCTGCAGATCGATTGCTCTTTTAAAAAGGTATCAAGACGTATTCGCATGGTCATACACGGATATGCCAGGCCTTGATCCAATGATCGTGGAGCATAGTTTGCCAACCAACCCTGATATGGCCCCCAAGAAGCAACGGCTAAGAAGAACCAAGCCAGAATTGTCAAAAAAGATTGAAGAAGAGGTAATGAAGCTCCTTGAAGTGGGTTTCCTCGAAGTCTCGCAATACCCTAATTTGGGTAGCAAACATTGTGCCGGTGAAGAAGAAGGATGGTCGAATACGTGTTTGTGTCGACTATCGTGACTTGAACCAAGCAAGCCCGAAAGATGATTTCCCATTACCCCACATAGATGTTCGGTAGATAGTTGCGAGGTTCAAACTGTTCTCTTTTATGGATGGATTCTCGGGATACAACCAAATAAAGATGAAGGAAGAAGACAAGGAAAAAACGGCGTTCATTACTCCATGGGGAACTTTCCACTATAAGGTCATGCCTTTTGGCCTGAAAAATCTTTGGAGCAACTTACCAGCGAGCCATGGTTACCCTTTTCCATGACATGATGCACAAAGAAATTGAAGTATATGTCGATGACATGATCGCTAAAACCAAACATGGAGAAAACCATGTGAAGACCCCGGAGAAACTATTTGAGCGACTTCGCCAATTTAAGTTGCGATTGAATCCAGCGAAATGTGTGTTCGGGGCAACTTCGGCAAATTACTTGGATTCATTGTGAGCTGTAAAGGGATAGAAGTGGACCCGTCAAAAACTAAAGCGATATTTGAGATACCTCCTCCTCGATCGTAAAAGAAGTCCGGAGTCTCCGGGAAGATTAAATTACATTGCGCGATTCATTTCCCAGCTTTCCGAAAGCGCAAAGCCTTTCTTTAAACTTCTCGGGAAAGATGCACAAATCAAATTGGATGATGACTGCGACCGGCGCGTTTGAAAATTTAAAGCAAGACTGATGAAACCCCTGTTTTAGTACCCCGACTCGGGACACCCTTTGACCCTCTACCTTACCATCAACGGTGAATCCCTAGGTGCAATGTTGGCACAAAAAGGACCCCATGATGGGAAGGAACGAGCCATTTACTATTTGAGTAAAAAGTTCACCACGTCGAGAACAAAATTACTCCAAATCGAAAAAACATGCGCCGCATTGGTATGGGTGTTACACGAGACTCCGACAAGTATACCTTGCATTACCGACATTCCTTGTAACGAGAGTGACCCAATCAAGTATTTGCTCGGTTGTCCGGCCTTGGTGGGAAAATTGGCCAAATGGCAAATCCCGATCTCGAGAATTCGACATCCAAGTGATGTCGCAAAAATCAATTAAAGGTCGGGTGATTGCTGATATGTTAGCAGATTGCCCTAAAGAAGTATGCGAGGATCATTCCCCAGACGACCGAATTTCAACAGTAGAAGAGGACACATGGACTATGTTCTTTGACGGAGCTGTAAATTTGTCAGGTTCAGGCACCGGGGCGGTCTTGATATCCCCAAATGGGCAACATTATCCTGTGGCTGCAAAATTGATGTTTCCATGCACCAACAATATAGCCGAATATGAAGCATGCATCCTCGGCCTACAAGCGGCTATTGGAATGGAGGTGTCAAAACTAAAAGTGTTCGGTGACTCCACCTTAATTATCCTCCGTGACCGTGGGCGAGTGGAAGACAAGAGACGCCAAGCTAGTGCCTTATCACGACTATTTGGAAGAACTCGGTAAGAGAATTCCGGGACGTCTCGTTTGAATACCTACCTAGAATTCATAACCGGTTTTGATGCACTAGCAACACTATCATCTATGTTGCAAGTAACGAAAGGGTTAGAAGTAAAGCCTTTGAAGATTGAAGTCCCGACAAGACAAGCCCATTGCATGACTATAATCGAAGAACCCGACGGGAAACCCTGGTATTATGACATCATGAGATACGTCCAGAAGCAGGAATTCCCTAAAGAAAGCACTCCCTCTGATCGAAAATACCTAATGAAAATGGCTTCGAGGTTTTTCGTCAGCGGTGAAAATTTGTACAAAAAATCATATAACTCAGTCCTGCTAAGGTGTGTGGATGCAAATGAAGCCACACAAATAATGCAAGAGATACATGGGGGAGTATGTGGCCCTCACATGAATGGACATATGTTGGCCAAGAAAATAATGAGATTGGGTTATTACTGGTTCCCCTTAGAGAGTGATTGTGCTCAGCATGTGCGAAGCTGTCATCGTTGTCAGATTCACGGGGACAAGATAAATGTCCCTCCAACTGAATTGCATCGTTATCGAGCCGTGGCCATTTTCAATGTGGGGCATTGATGTAATTGGCCCAATCAATCCGAAAAGCGTCAAATGGGCACCGATTCATTTTGGTCGCAATCGACTACTTCTCAAAATGGATCGAGGCCACATCCTATGCAAGCGTAATCGCACGAAACGTTATGAAATTCATCAAACGTGACATAATCGCTCGTTATGGTGTACGAAGCTATCGTCACCGACAATGGGTCAAACACGAACAACAAGTTGATTGATCAATTGTTTTTTCGAGTTCAAAATCCAACATTTGAACTCGTCCCCTTATCGTCCACAAATGAATGGAGCCGTGGAAGCCGCCAACAAGAACATCAAGAGAATCCTATCCAAGACAGCTGAAAACTACCGCGACCGGCATGAGAGGTTACCCTTAGCACTAACTAAAGCATATCGAACTTCGATTCGAACTTCCACTGGGCAACGCCTTTTTCCTTGGTTTACGGCATGGAAGCGGTTTTGCTGTAGAAGTAGAAATCCCTTCCTTGCGAATTTTATCCCGGCGCAGGATTGTCCAAGGAAGAATGGACACAACAAAGGCTTGAGCAACCGAATATGATAGACGAAAAACGACTGAAAGCCCTTTGTCATGGTCAGTGTTACCAGCAGAGGGTAGCTCGATCGTTCAATCAAAAGGTGCGACCCAAGCACTTTGAGGTAAACGAGCTAGTCTTGAGAAAGACACTACCAATCTTTCCAGAGCCCGGAGGCAAGTTCGCCCCAAATTACAAGGGTCCTTATGTAATAAAGAAGATACTCCCCGAGGAGGAGCCTTGATCCCGACCGAGATGGATGGGCGAGAATTCTCTAAACCAGTTAATTCCGATCTTTGTGAAAAAGTACTACCCTTGAAAGATGTCCATTGTGCGGCATTGCCAAGCATTTCTCTATCATAATGAAAATGCCTATGCACCTTTATATATGAGTGATGTGTTTACACCATCATAAAAAACATGTGTTTGGGTTGACTCAATGAAGAAAAATGAATGGTAATCATCGGCCTTTAAGGAAGTGTCAAAAATCAAGAAACAAACTCGATGGCATAACTTGAGCAAATCAACATTACCCAAGCGAGACGCATAAGAGTAATCCTGTCACTTTTGCCCATTTCGGTGTAAAGGAAGCGTCATCCAGGAACTTGTCTGGTTAGAAGGAACTTTTGTCCCAATCAACAATCTTAGAATGCGGAAACCTCGCTTTTTGTTTTCGTACGCATGCTCGCAAGAAGTAATTGCCATCGAGAATTGGAGGTTTTGATTGTCCATATCGATTCCATAGAAGCTTGAAGACCATGACTTTGCTCAATCGCTAATGGTCATATGGTCAAAGACGAAATTCCACGAAGGAAGGCGTTGCAAATCATCAATCGTGAAGCATATGATTCAAGAAACAAGCTTAATGGTTAATTTGGGCAAATCAAGTGACCCATATCAATTTTACCTAACCGGGTATAAAAGGACGTTTCATCCATGAGCCGGTTTAGTTAAAATGAAAAGGCAGCACCCTCCAGACACGTCGGCGCCTCTAGCCGAGTGGTATCCGGGAACAAGCAAAAAGGTCCGAAGTCGGGGGTTCGAATCCCCGACGCGGCACTTAGCCGCTTGGTAAAAAATAATAAAAATTTTTTTTTTTGCTTCTCTTGCACTTGCAAATTACGAGAGAGCGGGTGACCTAACGAAGCAAAAGACATAGGACTTCGTGTCCCACTTGCACGCCAGTCCATCCAATCCAATGAAGGGTAATGTTGTATCGCTCCCGAGTTATTCGACTCTTGAAAGAGCTTCCGACTAACATGACCCCTTTCATCTGTTGCAGGACCACCTGACTGTAAAAATGCGGATAACAAATTAAGGAAAGACATGTCAAACTCTGATAAGCTCTCCTAAGCGAAATGACGTCTTGAGTAATCACCAAAGCAAATGACAGAAAATCTTCAGGCCTAAACTCACATTTGATTTTGGCCAAACTAATTGATCTACTTGTACATCTTCTCTTATGCAGGGGCAAAAGCAGAGATGCCCGATCAGATTCTCAATCCTTGGCTGATTATTCATGTGTCATATCCCTAATCAATAGGGATAACCATCGACACTCATTTGTGAATAACCCTTTGTAAATAACTCTTTTGATGTCCAAATTTCAACACATTTGTGAATACCATTTCACCAAGTAAGCATTCCTAAAGCTGTTAATAGGGTTTCTTGAGTAAAAACCATTCATTTGTTTTGAGAGTACAAACTCTCTCATGTTTAAAATGTTGCATGCATTTTCCAAATGGATTTTTGCATGATGATTTTGTCTATCTAGATCACTTTCGATTCCGCTGAGGATTATTAGAATAGACAACTAAATGAAGAATACAAGATTGATTGAGCATGCTAGATGAGGCGCATCGTAACGATGAAAGGCAAGCCATATCCTACACACAATCCCCCCATCTATACACTTGTGAGATGAGTGCGAGAAGATTCCATGGCTGCAGGGGTAAAAAGAGTTCTCTCGCGAATGGTACGATAACCAAAACAGTGAGAGGCATTTCATTGCTCACCCCATTGAGCCCCATACACCGATGAAATTTCTTTCCTATCCTCGTCAAGAACAACCCCTACACCGGGCAGATTAGAAACGAAGCAAAGCATCACAAGGTGAGAAGAGAGATAGAAATTTTCTTGCTCGCACTTGCATCAATCTTCGGATGTCCTTATTGCATATGAACACTCACGTTAATTTAAGTACCCTAGAATGACGAAGAGCAATTCTTTCTCTATGCACTTGTATTCATTGTACAACCTAATTGAGTCCGTAATTTCACCATCACATGGAGGCAAAGCGGAAGTCATTGCCATAGCCTAGAGCGCCGGCCGAAGACGAAGACTCAAGAGTCTAACAACAAGTGTCGTGATTGAACTTGCCTAGGCTAGTTCCTCTAACGACAAGAATGAAAAAAAAAAACATGGGCATAAAAAAGTGTGCCTGGTAAGAGCAAGGTCAATGCCCATAAAAAAGAAGCTGGAATAAAAATAGGGGCATGAAAAAGCGTGCTCTGGTAAAAGCGAGGCCAACACCTCCCGATCAAAAATACAGCCAAGAAAAGTTGTTGTGGTCCATAGAACCTCCATCTTACAAGAAAGACTAGTGACAAATGCCAAGACAGTCACCAACTCTCACCCTCTTACATGTGAGCCAAGTCTACGTTACATCCCATTGTAAAAGTCTCTTCAGACTAGGGCACTTCAATTAACGTAGGATTTCATATGTCTATAAACATCGCTCGAAGAAGTACGAGCAAGACTATTCTATCTCTTTTCGCAGGATTCTTGACTTGCAAACCTGGAGATGATCGTGCGGCACTTTATTCATGAGCCTTGACCTCGACGGTCCCATTTGATGAGCTATTAACCAAGTCTTCATCACAGTTTCAACAAAAACCTCTCACATTGGTAAAGTCGTACCGTTTGCGAGAATACTTAGACCCCTGCTGACATGATGACAGTGAGAAGTGTGGTCCTTATGAATCCGCATCAATGGTCGGATAGCCTTTTCCATGAGAGTGAGCGGAAAGTCCTTTTAGACGAAAGTCCCTCATCCGGCATGCTCAAGATATCTACATTCTAAATGAAGGTTGTCTTTCAAAATCTTCCCTGGAAATCAAAAGATGCAGAACTGACAAAATTATCATGAATCTCATTTGAACTCATGAATTTATAGCATATACAATCGTGTGTACATACTGTGCAAATAACAGATACACTCTCAGAGATCAGAGATATTGCCAAGTAAGCATATCCCTATCCCCATTTGTCTTAAAGTACCTACCACTATCCAGGTACTCTCTTCTTGACACTCAACCTATTCGAGTCGTCCCTTGAGTTTGGATGCTTGCGATTGTCCAAGTATCCTCTTGTCTTCCAGTACCGACCATCGTTCGGTTACCCCCTTTCATGACACTCGACCTGTCCGAGTTGTCCTCGAGTATTGATACTTGTGATGACCAAGTATCTCTTGGAATACCTCGCTGTCTAGGTATCCCCATATCGTCAAGTACCCACCGTTGTCCCGTACTTCCTTTTCATGACACTCAACCGCCCGAGTTGTCCCCAAATAATATAGCAGCTGTTCAAGCATTCCATTGCTTTGCTTGGCACCACCGTCCAGGTATGTTTTCTAGCACTTGGACCAGCCTGAGTGGTCCCAGATCATATCATTAAATACTTGTGTTCATCCAAGTATTCCAGTACTTTGTACACCTGTGGCTACCCAGGTGTTCTAGCCCATTTGAGTGCCTGCGGCCATCCAAGTACGTCCTCGATATTCCTATTACTAGGAGGTGAGAGACCTTCACGAATATGTGGGGCACGCCCTCGATATTCCCATTACCGGAGGTGAGAGACCTTCACAAATATGCAAGGTACGTCCTCGACATTCCCAATTATCATAAGGTGAGGAACCTTCATGAATATCCAGTACCCCTTCGATACCGCGAATGTCGTATCCTTCAAAGTTAGTATTTGTGATTATCCAAGTACTCTTTCGACACTCGCAAGCAATCGGGCACTCCTTCAACGTTTGCGAAAATCCGGGCACCCTCCAAGAGTTTATACTTGCGATCATCCAAGTACCCCTTCGACGCCTGCAAAGGCCCAAATATCCTCCAGGTTAGTACTTGTGAATATCCAGGTACTCTTTCAATGCTTGTGAATGTCCAGGCACCCCCACAAATCGATGCCTGAAAAAGGTTGGTGCATCCTCCCCGAGAAAGGTCGGGTTTCAACCGGTGCCTTCGACAAGTCGACACCCCACAAATCGATGCCCGAGAAAGGTCGGTGCATCCTCCCGAGAAAGGTCGGGTTTCAAGCGGTGCCTTCGACGGAAGTCGGACACCCCACAAATCGATGCCCCGAGAAAGGTCGGTGCATCCTCCCGAGAAAGGTCGGGTTTCACCGGTGCCTTCGACAAAGTCGACACCCCACAAATCGATGCCCGAGAAAGGTCGGTGCATCTCCCGAGAAAGGTCGGGTTCCAGTGGTGTCTTCGGCGTAAGTCGGACACCCCACAAATCGATGCCCGAGAAAGGTCGGTGCATCCTCCCGAGAAAGGTCGGGTTCCAACCGTGTCTTTGACGAAGTCGACACCTCAACAAATATGATGCCCCGAGAAAGGTCGGCGTATCTCCCGAGAAAGGTCGGGTACCAACCGGTGTCCTCGATACTGATCGAGGCACCCACAAACAGATGCCCGAGAAAGGTCGGCGCATCTCGGTCAAGGCGACCGAAGAAAGGTTCGGGTCCTAGACAAAACAACTTATTGCTCTAACAGCGACCGAAGAAAGGTTCGGGTCCGGAAAAGCAATTTCCATCAAAGGCGACCGAAGAAAGGTTCGGGTCCTAGACAAATCACTTATTACTCCAATAGGCGACCGAAGAATGGTTCGGGTCCGGAGAAGCAATCTCCTCATGCAACGAGGTAAGATGACGCCTTGATACTTGCCAAAACTCGGGGTTCACACCCTATCTCACTCACTCTCGGTAAGTAACTACGGTATCTTCTTATCTGTCTTAGTATATGCAATGTTATATTGCTCATTTTCTGCATAGGACACTAGGTCCTAAATATCATATAATCTATTGCATATGTATAGACAAAATTTTAGGTATCAGTTTATCTTTGAATGCAACCTCTGCGAACTCACCTTCAAAGAGGGGTTTTGTTGACACCTAAAACTTTATTTAGGTTATTATTTAGGCTTTAATTTCTTTTAATCTTTGTTTTTCCTTTTTCGGATAATAAACAAAATAAATAAAAGAAAATAATAAAAGCAAGAAAAAAGCGATCGACCCCCTTTTCTTTCTTTTTTCTTTCGCACGACCTAGCCCCTCTCTCTTCTCCTCTTCTTCTTCCTTCTTCCCCCTTCTTCCCCCTACGCCTCTGCAACTCACGCAACCTAGGGCCGAGGAGGGTAGGTCGACGTCGGCCGGAGATGACAGATCTCAGGCGCCATTAATGGCCGCCTTCAATGCCGAGCACGCTTTGTTGGAGGAGCGAGGATGGGACGCCGGTTCGGCCGTGGGCGTTCGTTCGGCGTGCGAAGACCGCGGCCGAATCCGTCGACCGCCGACCCCTCGCCTATAAATAGCGAGGCACCATCTCCGTCGAAGAACACGGCGAACTCGGAGATCTTCCCTTGAGAGACTTCGGGGAGAATCAACGAGCGAGCACGCGAGAAATCGGGTCGCGAGCTCGATCGACCTCCCACCGAGAGACTTCGGGGAGGCCGGCGACAAAGCGAGCCCGAGGGGAGAGATCCGAGCGTGTGGAGGTCGAGTAAGAGAGAAATCGGAGAGGAGGGCCGGATCCGGAGAAGCCGAGGCCGTAGAAAGTCGAAGCCGGAGAGAGGACGTTCGGAGGACCAGATCGAGAAACCGAGACCCCGCCGAGCCGCGTCGCGATCGATCCGCCGACACCACGCCGAGATCTAGGAGCTACGGGGCCGACGTCGCTACCTCCCGTCACCGCCACCGTTCGCCACCTCGTCATAGACGGGTAACGGTAACCATCACCACCGCCGGCCGTGTCGCCGCCATCGCATCTTCCCCTTTTCGAACCGTCTTTGCCACCGAAACCCCCATCACGGACCCATTGCCGATCGTCCTCGCTGTCCTCATGAGCGGATCGTCGTCGCCGTCGCCGTCACCGCCATCATCGCCGTCTAGTCCGTCGTCACCGCCGTCGCCACCGTCTGCCCGGTGATGCCTCGGTCCCTCTCACCGGCGCCGCGAGCAAACGAAGGAGAGAGGAAGCCGAGAACCGGTCGGTTCGCGGGTCCTTTCGACCGGTTCCTCCGTTTCCCGGTAGGGTTTCCCGGGTCGGACTTGCACTCGTCGGGCCGGTTTCTGAACTCGGGCCGGGCATCCTTTTTTATAGGCCCAATTCCGTGTGTGTGTGGGCTGAGTTTTTAAGAAAAAAAGCAAAAAAAATCCGAGTCGGGCCCGCAACGCGAGCCCGTGCGCGTTTTGGGTCGTCAACCCGGGTCGGACCCAACACGCGGATCCGACCCGGGTTGGCTTTTTATTATTTTATGTAATATTTTAATTAAAAAAAAGAAAATTCAAAAATAATTTATTTTCAAAAAAATATTAAAAAATGTTTTAATTTCCAGAAAATCGAAAATGTTGAAAATGTTTTATTTTCTAAAAAAAATCGAGAAAAATAAAAAAAAATAATTATTTTCCAAAAATATTAAAAATATTTAAAAAATATTTTATTTTCCGAAAAATCAAAAAATCAAAAATATTTCATATTTTCCAAAAAATGCCAAAAATCCAAAAAAAGCCAAAAATTCATGAAAGAGCCAAAAAGACTTGTATTTTTTCAAAAAAAAATACCAAAAAATCCCTTTTGTGTCCAAAAAAAAAAAAATTAGAAAATGACTAAAAAAAATGTTTTTCCTCCCAAAAATGCATGAAAAATCCTCGAACATTCAAAAACCTCAGGGTTTAAACAAGATTAGGTACCGAAAGGGCATTAGTGATTAACTAGTGTAATCAAGTCCCCGATCCTAATTTCTGCGGTTCTTGCAGAGTGAGTATTTCTCCGATACTTCACTTGGGTTTCTAATCAACCCACCCCAAATCGATTAGTGGCGACTCCATTTTAAAAATTGATCTACAAGTTAAAAACTCAGACTATTAAAGTCGTGAATTGGTGGACTTGGGAGAGTCCGGGCATAATTAATTTCAGCCGAGCCATTAGCCTCCTTAGGCGCTCGTACGCGATCGCGGGCGCCAAAAAAGAGGTCGCGACAGACCTTATACTGGCTGGAGAGTGGCTCTTATAATAATAATGGCTTAGAGGTGACCCGTCGGGGAAAAAGAAAAAAACACAAAAGGGTGTACTGGTTTGACACGCAATACTCAGACAAAGGGTGGACGATGGAGATGGTATTATGTTATGAGGTTGCTATGAGAGAGAGAGAGAGAGAGAGAGAGAGAGAGAGAGAGAGATCTTTCCGAACTGAGCATACGAGTGCGGCACGTGCCCGATGTTGTCTACCGGGACGTGTTTTTTTGGGTTGCTTTTTCACTAGGACAGACATCGATGTCGCCAGCTGTTACAGAATACACGAAGATGAAAGGAAGAAATTATGAGATGAGGATACGAGCTACGGGGGGCGGGGGTACCACGCCAGGATTCTCTGGTATATTTATGCTGCAAGTTGGAGACATGGTGGAAGAAGATCGAAGCAGCCGAGGTTTCTGGTCCATTACATGCGGTCTATGTTTCCATCCTCAATTTCAACGCAATACGTATGAATGGTTAATTAGATCGGACAAAGATCCCACTGACTCTTTCCCTAGATAGGGAGACTGTTTAGAGCTTAGTACGACGACACCAGGCGTGTCTGGCGAGCACTCGTGCGAAAGGCGACATGTGCAAAGTCAGGGAGGATAAATTGTGGACTGGCCCCACTCCCAAATATTTTGTTTTTTACTTTTAAATTTCTTGGGGGTATCAAACGAAGTAGTTGATTTCTAGATAGCGTTCAAAGATTATTAGCCACCCATTCAAGTCCATTGCTTTTCCAGTGAAAGGGGCTCGCGTGCATTAGCCCCCCAATCAAGCAAATGTAACCAAAAGACTATCCTCATCTTTGCTTAACATTACTATAACATGACGATTCCATGACTACAATAACCTAAGCTTTTCCCTTTTCTTTTCTTTTTTTCCTTATCTACGAGATAAAATCCAAAATTTCACATGAGATTATTAGCTAGCATGATAAAAGCCATATGATTTGAATATAACTTGAGTTAGTGGATCTCGAGACACTATTTGAAGAGTGGTATAAGTAAGATCTTCCCCATCCATACATCTTTAATTTCACTTAATTGTCGTCACAAGAAAACGGCGATAATTGATTAATTAAACTGTCTTCCATATTTGTTTCATAATTTTCCTTTTCATTTGAGAGCCAAAGGCCCTTTGTTCTAAACTCGTAGAATTTAGCGTCCATCTCTTACGATAGACTCTAATTAAAGTAGAGAGACTATAATTTATTGAGATCATTTCGAAAACTTGTCGCAAGAGATGGAGCTCCATACGACTTTCCACATCCCAATCAAGTCAAAGGGCCATGCACATATAGCCAGTAAGGCCAGGTGAGACGATGAAAGATAAGACTCGTTGAAAGAGAAACGATTATTGAAATGAACAGAAAATCCTATTTTTCTAGAAGTTGGAATGTCATATGGGCATGTACCAAAGAGGAATCACTCCTGATCCTCTGAATCGGGCGCATGGTTATGACATTTCTCAGTGTGTCCATCATATGTTATCCGCGGATATTGACGATTTCGTAGGTGGTCCTTCTTAGGAAATAAGAGAGACCCGACCATCTACGCGGATGCGACATACAATTATATATTGATAGCGTCGAACATGTTTAATATATTATCTTCAGTGTATTGTTGGAGCTGAGATTTTATGTCTATATTCAAAGGTTCCGCTCGTTGTAAAGTTTGATTCTCCCTCTTGCTATTTGACAATATCATAATTTTTGTATAGGGTACATATATATGTATAAATTATGAGGTTGCAGTATAATGCATGGTAGTTAAAATATCTTATTGATCTATAATTTATTAGTAAACGTGAGTCCCACCAGATATATTGACTGACTCGAAGTTGGACTCTCTCTTGGTGATCTCCCTTATGAAGGTATTAAGCCTATGTTGTGTCGACCCAATAAAGACGGTCGATTGGTGCACTCTTCACATCCTTTATGAGTACCAGTTTTTTCTTTTTGTTTTTGATTGGAAAACGGAATTGACGTCACTAAGTCTTGCCGTGGACCCCCAAAAAAAAAAAAGGAAAAAGAAAGAAAAGGAAATTAAAACCAATTAGTCCATCATATGCAGTTCATGTTTTCATACGCCATTCCAATGTACATTATCAAATAAGTCAATGTGGTAAAGTTAAGGGTTAACACCACACATTTTTACATTGTTTAGAGAGAGAGAGATTTATACACATGTATATATGTAGGGGAAAGTGCCAAAAAAGTCATAAACCTACCATCTTGGTGCAAATTCGATTCTAAACCTTTTAATTGAACTGATTTAATCAGAAACTTTTTGCATTTGTGCCAATTGAGTTCATCCGGCCAATTTTGGCTAGAGATCAATGGCACGGCCGACACTCACATTGACATTTTTTTAATAATATTTTGAAATTTTCATGATTTTTTTCTTTTTCTTTTCTTCTCTCTATTTTGTCTAGGGTTGAGGGCCGACAACACTTGCCGGCACTAGGCGAAGGCATCATGGCCCTTGCCTGATTTGGGCATCATGGCCTCATCCAGGGCAACGGGCATGACGCTTTCATTGTGACCAGCGAGGGCATCAAGCGAGGCGAGGGTACTACAACCCTCACTCAAAGCCGGGGACCCTTGTTAGCCCTCCTTCTCCCTAAAAAAAAAAGTAAAGAGAAGAAAACAAAAAAAAAAAATCATAAAATTATGACAGATTTAAAATATTATTAAAAAAGTCATTGTTAGTATTGCCTGCACAAGGTAGAACGACATGCATCTACATTGGCGATTTCCAATCAAAATTGACCGAATTGACTTAATTGACTTAAATGCAAAAATATTAAGGACTAAATTGATCCAATTAAAGGGTTCAGAATCAAATTTGCACTGAGACGATAGATATATGACCTTTTTTGGTACTTTTTCACGCATGTGCAGTCACGCAACTCATACAATAAATGTGAACGGCCACTCAAATTATAGTGTGTCGTCTATATTCGTACCACTGCAAGGACGAAATGTATTTGATTAGATATCAAAGACTGCCGTACGTACATACATATGAATTGTTAATTAGATCGGACTGAGATTTTGCTGAATATTTTCTTAGATAGGGATGACATATAAAACAACACCACACGTGTCCGGCAAGCACTTGTGGATAGTGGTGCTTGAGGAGCAGGGGCAACAAATGAAAGTCTAGAATAACGAGTGCGCCGAGCTGCCTCGGACACATAAAACTTCGTTCAAAAAAGAATGAGAAAAAAAATCAGCAGAATATCAAATTATAACAATTATGACACATTTACCAAAAATTTTCTTTTGCGACACTAACAATTTCAAACTTGTTTTTATGTGGCACATTTACCATCTATCAAGATTTGGTCAATGAGCATTGTAAAAAAGTAACCTATATAAACGACAAAAGGAAAACGAAATTGATAGGGGTAATTATGTTGTACGAGTACAAGTTTGGAATTCTTGATGTCACAAAAAAAAAAAAAATTATAGTAAACATGTCACGATTGATATAAATTGGATATTTTTTATGTCGCAAAAAAAAATTCAAGATAAATATATCATAACGAATATAATTTAAAGTTTTTTGTCGTGTTTCCCAAAGGATAACTATGGCATGAAAGTTTAAGTGATTTTGATTTAGGACGTATGGTTAGGGGCAGTGTAAATCGTTGAGGCATTAAAAATAAAATTAAAAGAAGAAAAAGCGATACTGTTATTGAATGAAGAAACGAGATGCGATTCGTGTATGTCTTGGCTCTCTAAACACATTTTCTAGGGATAGCAAAAAGGTTCCCAAATCTTTAGCGTAATTAATCTAGACGATGATAAGATCTTGAATTTGCATAATAATTTCGGCAGATGACAACATATTCAGACATAAAGATTCACTGATTGACGAAATAAAAATATTGTGTCCCAACTAAAATCAGATCAGTTGAGTGGTGCTTTGAAAGATCATCTCTGTCCCTCTTATGATTTTCTCTTATCTCTCTAAGTTTTACACAGCTTGTTTCTTCAACCTCTATGGATGGGAGGGTTTGAGTTAAATCTCTCCCTCCCTTCCTTTTTCTTTCTTATTTCGCTGATTTTGTTCTTTATTTTATTTGTCTTGCTTCCTCTCATTTTGTGGTGTTTTTTTCTCTTTTGATCTAGTTTAGATCTAAAAACTTCTCTCTTTTGTTTTGAGGAGATTTCTATCCCTATCTAGTATAATCTAAGGATTTTGCATGTATGATTTTGAGTTTTTACTTTTTTCGGATTTTGTTGGTGTACAAATTCAGTTTCAAAGAAGATTGGAAGAGTTTAGTGAAGGTTTTGCTCTCGCAAATGTCAAATCTATGCTTGTTCAATCTTGTTTTTCTAAATGATAATGACGTTGAGGATTGCAAACCTAGGTGTACACCGTCGAAAGGTGAAACCATAGCAATAGATGGAGACCTCAATGTGTACTTAATACTAAAGATAGGTTTGTTAATTGACTGCTGATTTTAGTATCAAGAAATCTCATATCTGCTCTTTGAGCAAGTGACTCTTAACCTTATTTTGATGATTCCTCTTGTTATATGGAGCTTATTTTGTTTTTAAAGTCGTATGAGATTTGTCTTTGTTTGTAATTGGACTACGATGTTTCTCTATTATTTTTTCATGGAAATGAATGAAATATTACTTTGACAAGAAAGAAAAATAAGGTTCAAATCTGACGAGCACCTTTTCTTAGATCACAAAAAGAAATTGGCATATAAAAGGTGGTAGCTGAGAGTTTAGGGAAATACACTAAGCTTTCAAAAGGTAAGAAACAAAACCGGTTTCTTCTTAAAGACAACATCACATGAGAAAGGTGCTATGATGTTTGGGGCTTTGATTTGAATAATCTGCATTCATGGCAATTAATAATCTTCCATTGGCGTATAAGTAAAAGATTAATTAAAAGCCAAATATATAATTTTACCCTCCAATCAGTCGCCATGAGGCACAAAAGGGCCATTCAATTTTATAGTATGTCGTCCACTATCGCACTCCTAGTAGGAAAAGATGTACTTGATTAGGCACAAAAGGGCCATTCATATGTATGTAGATACATATGAATTATTAATTAGATCAGACTGAGATTTCGCTGACTATTTTCTTAAAATTGGGAAAATTTCTCAAGAGTTTAGAAAAAAAAAAAAAAAAACACCACCCGTGTTGGGAAAGCACTAGTGGGAATTGGGGCTTCAAGAGCAAGGCAACATATGCAGGTCTAGAAACATTAAGAGTTCACATGTTTGAGTTCGCCTTATATCGTTGAAACATACAAGAAAGCCGGAAGCAATACTTGTTTAGAGATCCATGGAATTGACGGACCCCACGCGAAGAATTTTCCAATCTCTAGAAGGTCAAAAAGCTACTGGCTATCAATCACTAGCCCCACCGAACCCTAATCGAATGTATCGCGCCTTTTTTTTTAGCTAGCAGGCCATTGTATTAAGCACTAACACGGATGACGATGAAGTCCGGATATTTTGGTTAAGCATTATTTAATGTTTCTTTTGCTTGTCTCCAAAATCATGTTGAATGTAAAATCACACGTTTGAAATTGCCGTGTTGCATACACCTCGATTTTGATGATACCTTATTTGTAACTAAGTAAGAAATGGGTTGCTAATCAAAGGATCAATCAATCGCGAAAAAGAAATGGTGGGGTTCGAATTTGATGTGACAAGTCATTTCGGTTCTTTGTTCTTGAGTTTTGCCTTTACTAAATTCACCAAATCCCACAAGGGTCCCTCGTTTCTTCTTTTCATTTGATTTCTTGATAGATGAGATGGGGAATGAGCATGGCCTAAAGATGGTGTTCAGTAGATTATTAGCCACCCAATTAAGTCCGTTGCTTTTCGACCAATTAAAGGGGCTTGCTTGCATTAGCCCCCCAATCAAGCAAATGTAACCAAAAGACGATCCTCAATCTTTGCTTAATATTACTATGATATGACCATTCCATGGCTACAATAGCCTAAGCATTTTCCCCCCTTATCTACAAGACAAAATCCAAAGTTTTGCATGAGTTTATCAACTACAATAATGAAAGCCATATGATTTGAATATAACCTGATCTTCCATGATTAGATGCAAATGGGTCACGTCACAATCAGCAGGCGCCTGACGATGATCACGGAGAAGCGAGACGGGTGATCCATGAGTGACTCTGAGAGAGAGAGAGAGAGAGAGAGAGAGAGATGGACAGAAAGATGCACAGGGAAATTTAACACATGAAAGTCAGATCTTTGATTTTAGAAGACTCCTCAGTAAAGGTGAGAGAGAGAGAGAGAGAGAGATGGACAGAAAGATGCACAGGGAAATTTAACACATGAAAGTCAGATCTTTGATTTTAGAAGACTCCTCAGTAAAGGGTGCACCCCTTCAATCATAGTCTCATTCTCAACCACTCCATTTTTTTTTTTTTAATTTCTATTAAATCAACTGCACGTCCATTTTCTTTTTTCCATTTCATATTGTTTCTAAATTATATGTTGTTATTTATTTGATATTTTCCCCAAAACGCTACATGTAAATATGTGCGTATATATAGACACATACAGGTACACACATGCACACATGTAGGGTCGTGAAGCTCGGCTGAGAAATGTGCTGTGTTTGGGGTTTGGTTTGAAAAGTCTGCACTCATGAAAATAAATAGCACGATATCCCGTGCGCTTATAGGTAAAAGCTTAATTAAAACCCTCTAATCAGTCAACTTAAAGGCACAAAACTGCCCGTCAATTTACAGTGTGTCGTCTATCGTGCTCCCGCTGCAAAGACAAATGCAGTTGATTAATGCGAAGATGACTGAAAATGCATCAATTTTTAGTTTTTAATTAGATCGGACAAAGATTTTCCTAACTATTTTCTTAAATACGGGAGACATTTTAGGGTTTAATAAAGCAACACGACTCTTGTTCCTGAAAAAGCATATGGAATTCTAGAATAATGAGTTGGCTGAGTTGCCTTGGAAACCTTCATTATAAAATGATAATGATGGTGTGAAACTATAATGAGCAATTGTGACATGACCCATTTGAGAAGATATATGCTAAGGGAAGAGGCATAAAAGAAGAAGAAGAAGAAAAAACCGATACTGTTTATGAATAATAAAACAATTTTTTGTGATAAAGTCTATTCCTTAGCAACTTTGAAAAATAAAAAACGTTATTTTCAAAAGGAATTCGAAACTTTCAACTTCTTGATCAATCTACTCGTTAACCTCTATGATGCCCACTAACAATTTCAATCGGAAATTGAAGAAACATAAATTTTCTTGACGGTTGACCGGTTGGTTGGGAAGATTCTCTTTAAGTTTGAGTCTTGACCAATGTACAAAATTATCTTCAATAGTGACATTCATGTCATAATATTGAAATATTGGCGACCTTGTACTTTAATATTTCAATGAGAAGAAGGGTAGTAAATTTAAAGAAACATGAGATATTGTTTAGAAATTACAATAAAATTGCAATAAGATTATGTGAAATGCGAGGATGTATATATCATCACATGCATGTGGTTGTGCAAGAAGGAATATCTATTACACCCCCCCCCCCCCCCAAACAAAAAGAAGAAAAAAGAACAGGCTTAATCAGCGTACACATACACAGTTTGATCACGTATAGCTTTAGCAGAGTAAAGGGACGAACTCAAATGTTAAGTCCCGATGTGAAATCTTATGTCGGGAATAATTACCAGGCCGTTGCGTGTGCCATTGATCAAGTCACATTAGTTTTCTTCCTTTTTGTTCTTCAATCCCAGAGGGGAGCTACCGTGTCCCGTTTGACCATTAGCATTCCGAGTGGCCATGCGAGCTGGGCCCTGATTATGATGATTTTTGTCCTTGTTGTTGGGGAAGATAAATGAGAAAGAACGGATTGAATCCATGTGATGGTTTTACTTTATGAGACTTTTTAGGGGGTGGGGTAAGGTCGTTCGCTTTTGTTCTCTCTTGAATGTGTTTTGACAAAGTCACGGCTGGGAAAATTATCTGACCAAAACCCCCATTAAAAATGCAATTTTATTGCAATTACCATACAAATATGGGTTAACAAAGGGCGGTTTATACACATTTTTTGGAACTGATCATGGACCACTAGTATAAATGTGAGGTTGATATTGCTTCCAGCTGCATTTTGCTTTCAAATTCTTTTTTCTAATCATCCTTCCACCCAATATATTCCAACTTCTCCTCGGTCTTGCCCCAGAGGCTTTCCATTTCGCTTTGCAGGTAGCTTTTGACCCATATATTTTTTTGCGAGGTTGCTATCTATACAATAAATCTCTCACCCGCACCCACGTAAAATAAGAGGTTAGGTATAAAACTACACATTAAGTTTGATTACATGTCACGCGAAAAAGTCAAGTTGCGGCACGTGAACGTGCATGAACGTGTTCTTTCCCTCTTAAGCTTTCGTTTTCATCCTTAACCCCGTTCACATCTGGTGGCACTACTCTTTGGCACTCCAGTATGGTCCTACCAACATCCAAAAGTCTCCGATATGGTCATACCAACATGCAGAAGCTTTCATTTTGGCTACGACGTGTCTTCTGTTTATTGAAAGGCAAAAGGACTACTTTTGGTCCCCAAAACTATCATGTTTTTTCCTTCCGATCGAGCCCTTGAACTTTAATCTAACAAGTCCTTGAACAGTCTTCAAATTTGCTTAATTGAAGCCGATGTATCCATTTGATAGACTTGTGAATTTCAATTGACTGAATCTTGAACCAAAGAAACTTGATTATATTTTGTGTCATGAGATTGTTACGATCTCTATGGCAATTTCGATAAACTATGTTATGTGATAAACCGTGATTCATGAATAGTGAATACAGCTCTTGATTCTTGACTGTGGCTGCCACATATGCTGGGAAAGTCTTGGGCGAAACGAAATGGGGTATACGTTGTTGAAGGTAAAGAGTACTTCATATTATTTGGACAAGGGGCATGTCACTTGGCAGACATATGAGAATATTTCGTTCTAAAAGACACGACCTACGTGAGATTTTGTAATATGATTATTTTCTCCAAAACAATGAAAACACCGTTTTCGATATGGAAGAAAACACTCGATCGACGGCACTTATACAACTCTTAATACTTGAATACGTTACAGCTTTTCCTCCAGTATGTACACGTTTCACCATTTCTCAGCTAGAGGAGAATAGAAACACGCGAAAAGAACTCTTATCAAACCCTAATTTGACAATAATCGGTGGTGGATGGTTGAAAAAATCTTCCACCGTGGCTTTTTGGGCCTCTGATCCATTGAAAAAGGGAGAGGTTGACTATTGACTCAAAAAAGATTAATACTGCTTTTCGCAATATTTGGAATAGAGGTATAGAAGCCAGAGAGCCAGCTAAATATGGTCATGACTCTTAGGACATGATCTACAGAGGTAGAGCAAATGATTTCGTCGTACGTACGAGATGAAATTTGTTAGAAAGTCGAAATTCTTTGGAATTGTGAGAGAAGGATGAAGGTGAAAAGGAGAGGAAGAGACATCTAATTTTTAGGGCTGAGCTCGATATGGGTCCAATCGTGTCGTCCCTGGGTAAGCACGACATGTTGGCCGTTGCTGTTCCTGACCAATGTTTCCAATTAGCGGAGAATCTATTTTGATGCATCCGTATACATCCACACTGTTTAATTAACAAAGTCCACCCGTTTTTAATTTAGTGTAGCACCAACATAACTCAGTGGTTCAAGTAGGATCCAAGATAAGTACATTGAATGGATATAGTAATTTTTCAGTCCAGTGTGGATATTGTTTCGATGTCTCCTCACAATTTGCTGGACAGTATTCCCTAAACGAGCACAAATTGGTACACGTAGAATCTTATGCCATTGACTTAGTTCAATCATGTTTTGAGGTCATGCGATTTTAATATTTAAAAAAAAAAAACGGCCAGTATTTCCCTAAAAATGAATAAAATGTTATTTTAATTATAAAAAAAAAAAAGAAACTCATATCTGACGAGCACGTTTTCTTAGATCACGAAAAGAAATTGGCATATCAAAGGTGGTAGCTGAGAGTTTAGGGAATTACACTGAGCTTTCAAAAGGTAATTAAAAAACCGGTTTCTTCCTAAAGACATCATCACATGAGAAAGGTGCTATGATGTTTGGGACTTGGTTTGAAATGTCTGCATTCATGGCAATTAAGAATCTCCCATGATGTGCATATAAGTAAAAGATTAATTAAAAGCCGAATACATTTTCATCCTCCAATCAGTCGCCATGAAGCACAAAAGGGCCATTCAATTATATAGTATGTCGTCAATTATCGCACCCCTAGTAGGAAAAACAAAAGGGCCATTCATTTGTATGTATATACATACGAATTGTTAATGAGATTGTACTGAGATTTCGTAGACTATTTTCTTAAAATGGGAAAGCCTTCTTAAGAGTTTAGAAAAAATCAACACCACACGTGTCGGGCAAGCACTCGTGGGAATTGAGTCTTCAAGAGCAAGGCAACGTATGCAAGTCTGACATGATAATGATGAGATGATAGCGTAAGCGATAAAAATTCGCGTGGCTGAGTTTGTCTTACGTTGTTGAGTCATACAAGAAAGGTAAAAGCAAGATTTGTTTCTAGATCAAAAAATTGACGGACCCCTTGCGAAGATCTTTCTAATTTCTAAAAGGTCAAAAAGCTGGATATCGTTCACGCGCTCCGCCGAACCATAATCGGTATATCCCTGGCGGGCCATCTTATTAATCACTAACACGAACGGCAGTGACGTTCGGATATTTTGGTTAAGTATTATTTTATGTTTCTTTTGCTCATCTCCAAAATCATGTTGATCAAAGGATCAATCAATTGCGGAAAAGGGAGGGTTTGAATTTGGAGGGTTCAAATTTGACGTGACAAGTCACTTCGGTTCACGTTTTGTTTTGTTCTTGAGTTTCGGCCTTTACTAAAGTCTCCAAATCCCACGTGCGTCCCTCTTTTCTTCTTTTTCATTTGATATCTTGATAGTTGACGTGGGCATTGAGCATGGCCTAGAGATGACCTAGAGATGATGTTCGATAGATTATTAGCCACCCAATCAAGTCCGTTGCTTTTCAGCCAATGAAAGGGGCTTGCTTGCATTAGCTCCCCAATCAAGCAAATGTAACCAAAAGAGTATGCTCATCTCTGCTTAATAATACTATGATACGAGGATTCCATGGCTACAATACCCTAAGCTTTTCTCTTTTCCTTTTTTTTTTCTTTATCTACAAGATAAAATCCAAAATTTCACGTGAGGATATTAGCTAGCATGATAAAAGCCACATGATTTGAATGTAACTCGAGTTAGTGGAACTCAATACATAATTAGAAGAATGGGATAAGTGAGATCTTGCCCATCGATATATCTATAATTCCACTTCATTGTCATCACAAGAATGTGGCAATCACTCATTAATGAAACCAACTTCCTCATAGTATATCTAGATCACTTAGAAAACTTATGGCACAAAATCAAGCTGAATACAACTTTCTGCATTTCCATCATGTGAGATCGCTACGCACATATAGCTAGGAAGGTCAGGCAAGAGGATGAAAGGCAAGGTTCACTGTCAAAAGAGAAACGGCTCGGATCATTACCTAGGGAAAAATGTTACCGGCTCCTACACAAGATTTCCATATCTTTTGACCCAAAATATTTCAAAATATTTCAACTCTAGTGTACCAATCTTAAGCAAAAAGTTAGAAGTAGTTTATAAATAGAAAATATCTTAACTTCGATGGTCGCACTTGACGTGATTTTTATTTATCACTTCCACCTAGAATCTGCACTTAGCCACTGCTGAAATGTTCAATTTCCTCTCGTTCTATTCATTCTTATTATTTCATAATAACCAATGTAATTTGGACTTGGAGTTCCTACAATTGATTATGGCGTTAGAAGTTTGCATTAAACACAAAAGAAAAACGACATGGAAAGATGTGTCCAGGACCCTTCTAGACCACCCAAAAGGCGTTACAAGAGGCAAAATAGTATATATCATAAATAAATAAATAAAAATGCTTTTTCTACGATGGTGGACAAAATTAGGGGTGAGCAGCGGTCTAGGGTTGACCCTGGACCGACCCTGGACCGGCCCAACCCTGCCGGTCTTGGTCCGGTTTCCAAGGGGACTGGGTCGGTCCTTGGTCTTGAGAGTTTTGGGTCGGTCCAACCCTGTATATTATATTATATTATTTATAATTCTTTTATATATTCAAACTTAAGTAAAATGTCTGTTATATTATATTATTTATATATATATATATATATATATATTTTTGGTAAAGTTATATTATTTATATATTTAAACCTAAGTAAAATGATGTTAAAGTTGTTGACTCCTCGGCTCACGATCACGGATGACGGCATCCAATTCCAAAAGGCGTGAAGTTTACGTCGTCAAGGTCTTCACGGTGTCCTCCATAGTCCAAAGTATGCTCTTCAATCTTCACTGTGAGGACCAAGGAGTCCTCACAGTCACGGACTCACGACGTCCAAAATGGCGCGAAGTTTACGCCGTAAATCTCCTCACGGCTTCCTTCCCCAAAGTACGTTCTCTTCCATTCCGTCTTCCTTGTTCTTCAATTTGCCAAAATCAAAAGTAGCAACATCCCGCTCGCCTCTGGTTGCCCACGCCGCTCACCTTTGACCGTGCGTGCCGCTCGCCGCTCGCCACTCACCACTCGCCCTTTGCTATCGTCGCTGGCCTCGTTCAATGCTCGCCACTCACCACTTGCCGCTAGCCTCACTCAACGCTCGCCGCTTGCCGCTGGCCTGGCTCAATGCTTGCCGCTCGCCAGTTGATGCTCGTCCCACTCGTCGCTCGACACTTGCCACTCGCCACTCATGCCGGTTGCCTCGCTTATTGCCGAGTAAATCAGAAGGAAAAAAAAAAGAGCCCTAACTAGAAACCCTAACGCTCGGCTCACCCTTGCTTTCCGAACACAACTTGGCTAGTGAGTTCTACTTTGTGTTTCATTTGAGATCTTCAATGCTCTTGATTTGTGCTGAATTTTTATTTTTCCACGTTTGCTTCTCGTACATGATTAGTTTGGCTGGGTATTAGTCCCCATGACCTCCCCTTTTGGACCCTTGATTGATGGGGGCGATTGCATCCGATGTGTTCTTTCTAGGCTTTTCTTTCCTTTTTTGGAGATGGGTTTTAGCTTTGATTGGAGAACCGAATCGTGCTCATCATCCATCGTGATTTTAACTGAAGTAGCAATCAAACCATATTGATGTCATGTTTTTAAAATCTAGATCGTTGCATGTTAGAACAACAAGCTCGATAAAGACACGAGCTTGTAATTTATGAGCTGAAATTAGGTAAAAAATGCCAAAGTTTTGCGGGGAAAAGAAAGGAAATTTTGGTGAATATGTATTGGTATTTATAGTTTAGTTGCATAATGCCACATTGTTGATGGATGTGTAATTTGAATTTGTAGGTTTGCTTTTTTAGGGAGTATAAAAAATAAGACGAAAAAAATTATCGATCGGTCCCGGGTTGACCCTGGAACCGGACCGAACCCATTGGGTCGGTCCGGTCCTTGGTCCCAAGCTCAATAGGATCGGTCCTTGGTCCTAAAAATTGAGGACCGACACTGTACGGGTTGGTCCTAGGGTTAGGGGGTGGCCCGGACCAACCCGGACCATGCTCACCCCTAGACAAAATACAAATCATGAAACATTTACTCATTCATAACACATAGATGCTCGATAAATTGAAGTATACATATCATGGGTCTACAAGTTATGCTATATTACAATTAGGTGTTTTTTTTCTCTGTATAATTAAAGAACTGATTTATCTATTGGAGCGAAGAAAAACAACTTCTTTCTGTGAATTATCATGAGATGGTGCCTTTTTAGGAATTGCATCGTATGCTGCACCCATAAGTTCATACGCAGAAGGTAAACAATAACGGATATGGACAGAAAAATCTTATTTTTTTTTCTGGAAGTTTGGTACGAGTAATGTCATGTGGACATGTACCATGCATGAATGCATATGTCATCGGCGGTTATTGAACATTTCGTAGGTGGTCTGTTTACTTTTAAAGACAGGCCCGAACATCTGTTGGATTTGTCTCACGCTAGAGACCAAGTCAAGTTAAACCATTAGATTTCTTCATGCATAAGTCGATTATTAAGTCAATCAAGGACAGCGGATATTATTTCTTAATATGGTTGCGGGCTTTAATGGACGGTGGGGCTTGGCTTCTTAGCGATGATGATCGATAGATTACATGTGGATAGCGTCAAGCCCGCACATTTTCTACAGTCTATTTTCAAAGGTTTTGCGTGTTGGAAAGTTTGATCCTCACTCTCGCCATTTGAAAATTGTCATGATATTTGGAGAGAGCTGCATACGTATATATGAACCATTACTTACGTTTCTCCTTTCTTTTTTTTAAATATATTTGACATGTGGTTGGATAGTTTCAATGCTTTTTTCGACCAGAGAGCGTGGATTTGAGTAATTATTAGTGCCGACAAGAGCCTTTTTATATGCCTAACTTCCTGACTTCTCCACCAAGTTTCAAAAAGCTGACCATTGCTTTTATTTCAGGATTTTCCATTGACTTGGATTAGTTCTGAGATTAACAGAGATTCCCAGCGGTTATTTTCACAGGTATAATAAAAGATTAGGATTTGCCAGGCTGTTGTCCATGCACGAGAAGAAAAGCTTCAGATTAATCCGCATTAGCAGGAGAGCTAATGGCACGCTATAAATAGGTGCATTCCATTCGGTAGTAATTCACTTTTGAATTAATATCATTTCAGTTCGTTCGCATTTCTCTAGTGTGCCGGATTTTCTATTTCTTAAGGATTCAAGGTTGCTTTGCTAGATTAATTTCGACCTGTTTTGCTTTGCTTTGGAAATGGAAAAAAATGCTTGTCATGCGTGGCTCTTGCAATTTCCATAATGCGCGTGTATATTGTCCAAACTTGATAACCGATTTTTTTTTTCTGTTTTTTGTTGTTTTTTATAAGATTAGTTCGATGGATTAAGATCGGGCCTCCCCAAAGTTCTTAGGCCCAAGTCACCAAATGAGGCTGGTTTACCCAAACTGATCACTTTATCATGTTATTGTAGACATGCAAATCGAGTTCAAGGGGTTGGGCTTTGTAAGAGACAATCTCACAACAGAAAGACCTTAAATGGAATCATAAAAATTGTTTTTTTCTATTGATGGTGGACATAAATCAAATCGTTGATATATGTTCATTCATAAACGCCTAGATGCTTGATAAGTTGAAGTATGCATGTCATGCGTCTAGAAATCATGGTTGATTATAATGAGGTTTTCTTCTTGTATAAGTAGAGAACTTATTTACCTAATGGACTGGTCCTGCTACAAGCCTAAAGTAAATTTCATTGACATTTGTCTTGCTAATGCGCGGTCTCCTAGGTCCTGCCAAGCTTGCTCAAACTTCCAAAGGACCGGACCTAATTGTACGCCACAAAGTAAGAGAAACCTCTAGGCTTGGTTTAAGAAGGACACTTCGACGCTTAAGCCAACGCACGAGGGATGAAGAGGTAAGCGAAAGAGAGAGCAAAGCTAAGGGAGAGAGAATCCTTCTTGAAAATTGAACCAACGAAGAATTCAACTTACCTTATCTTAGCCAATTGGGTAATTGACATAAATGGTCTAAACTTTGGTCTAATGTGTTATATGGAACCTAAACTCTAAATTTGTTCAATATAATTACTGAACTCTAACCCAATGCGCAATGTGGATCCTAAAATTGTAATTTTTTTTCAATGTGGTCCATGAACTTTAGCTACATATTCAATTTAGTCTCTGGATTGCATGAAAATGTTAGAAAAATTGTCTAAAAAGTCATAAACCTATTGCACTTTTACCAATTTAATCATAAACCTTTTACTTTCGCCAATTGAATTCTAAACATTTTCACTTATTGTCAATTAAATATATTTGATCAATTTTGGCTCGAATCCGCTGACATGGATGACAATCATCCGACGCAAAGACCGCTAACGATAATGTGAACAAAATTTATTATTTTTAAATATTATTTCGAATTTATTATTTATTATTTATTATTTTTGTCCCTCTCTCTTCTTCTTCTATCTATTGCCCAGCCTCCCGTGATCAACTAGAGGTTGTGACCGGTGAGGGTCGGCCCATTGGGAATTGAATTTGGTAAAGGACAACCTCGTGGACCTTAAGTGAGGCTTGCCCTCGCTAGACCTAGCGAGAGTGAGCCTTGCTCGCGGTCGGTGAGGTTGCCCCTCACTTGCCGAGTGAGGGTGAGGGTTAGCCTCACCGGCGGTGAGCTTTGCCCAAGGCCCACGAGGTTGTCCCTCACCGAGATCTTGGAGAGGCCAATCCTCAGCGATTGCAACCTTTGGCCGATCTCTTGAGGCTAGGCGACTTGCAGAGGAAGAAGAGAGAGAGAAAAAATAAAATAAAAATAAAAATAAAATGTTCTAAAAAATTATAAAAAATATTATTAAAATAATAAATTTTTTGATATTAGCGTTAGCCATGCCACATTGAACGGCCAGCATTTGCATGTCAGCAAATTCTGACCAATTGGAAAAATAAAAAGTTTAGAACTAAATTAACAAAAGTGTAATATGTTTATGACTTTTGGGATAATTTTCTCTGAAAATGTTTAACATTGTTTCTGAACTTGAATTAATAGAAGGACAATATTGAACATTTTGATATAGTTCAATGACTAAATTGAACAAGTACCAAAAGTTTAGTGACCATATTAAAAAAAAAAAAGTTCAAGGATAACATTATACATTTGACTAAAGTTCTAAGACCATATTGTCAAGCGTCAAGAGTCAATATAAAAAAATGATTATTAATTCACAGATACGGATATTATTATTTATTAATATTATTATTATTATTTTTAAAGTATGGGCTTTTCATTGACTATGGAAAGATATTCCGCAGAATCATTTTCCTAAGCAATCCATACGTCGGAAAATATTTTCTAGGAAAATATTTGTTGCATAACAAGTGTAGCGTGAATTATGTGTTATAGTAAGTAACCAACTTCTTCAATCAATCCATCCTCCGCTATCCTTGATTCTACCATTGGGAGCGGTAGACATTGTCGTTCACATACTTAACTAAATGCTGGTCCTACAACAAATCGTCAATTGTCCCAGATAGTCAAATGAGTTTTAGATCTTCGGGTCATTACTCTTTCCAAATTATTCTCTCCACATATTCAAATTTCTCCTCCGATCTTGCTCAATATGCTATCATTTCGCTCTTTGGGCCGCTTTTGAGCGGAGATGGTTAGTTTAACAGGTATCTTAAAAAGAATGCACTTTCTGCTAGGTTAGAATATAGGCTGGACATCTCTCAAAGATACTATCTATGGATTAGATTTAGGAAGTACACTGGTTTACCTATGGCCAACTTCTGATTATCCCAGATGAAAAAGTCAGAAGTTGCGGCACGTGACCATCCACGAACATTTTCACTCTTTAATATTAACGTCCCAACTTCCATTGAATCGGAAGAACTTAAAAGAGCAATACTTACATACTCCCGACACACATGAGTCCATAGCATATCATACATTGGATCACTTAGATCTCACTGGCGGCCCATCTAGTTCAACGAGTTACTCAATTTGGCTCCTACATGCACCCATTTCTTGTAATAATACGTCAAAGTGGGTAACCTCAAGGATCAGATCCTCACAAAGATTCTAAAGTCTAGAGAGCAAAACCCTACCATGGGAAGATCATAGGATGAATTATGGAAATAGTGGTCTTTAAAAAAATAATCCTAGAGATCTCAACGAAGTTAAAACAAGTATAGGAATTCCATAGATTGTGGCAAAGAAGGGTTTGGATGAAGACATATCACATATGACGCAGGTTATTGGAACTTATGGTTATGCAGCGCCCGAGTATATGATGGGCTTTGTGAATTGGCAGGTGAATGGTTTGGATGTCACCGAACCGTCCAGATAAGGCATCGTTGAAATCTTGAGGAAACATTGCAGTCTTTTTCTCAATATGAATCTGGCGTGGCATTTCTTTGACAAACTTTGACAAACTTTGACAATAATTGCTTCATGGGATACTAATAACGAGACTCATAGATTTTGTAACTTTGCAGAGCAAAGAAAGACAGTTACTGCAGAAGGGAAAAGTAGTTGAGTTGTAGAGCTAATAATTTTTCATGTTAATGGATTTGATGGGAATCGTTCGCACTTTTGTTTTGTGTGCTGCATTTCTCACTTTCGTCGTTAGTTAGTCCAAGTGTCAACTGGGCCGCAAAGAAGTTGGGTGCGAACTAGGTTGGCTTATGGATTTACTTGTTGGCTCACGTTGGACTCATTGAGAAAGTCCAACTTAAAGAGACGACATTTATAGAACATATGAATCCATCACCTTTTGCATGCAAGCTAGATTAGGAGTTGTACGTGGAATTTAATTAACATGGGTCTTATCCCTAGACTTTGATATCATATTAGAAGGTATAATCCAAAAGTTTAAGTTAACAGGTGGAAGGAGACCGGCTGTATATAAAGAGCATACAAACCCTATTGTTAAGTGATGTGAGATGTTTCAACAGAACTAACCCATCCATGCCTAAAGTTCACAGTCTCCCATGTTGATTGTGTGTGTGGGTGTGTGGGAAAGAGAAAGTAAGCCAAAGCGGCCATGGTTTGGCCGGAACCGGCCATGGTTTGGCCGGAACCGGCCATGTTCTTTGAGCTTAAGAATGTTGCTGAGCGGCTCAAGCCTGCTCAATGCTCAAGTCACGACCCAAAAACTCCCCGAGGATTCTAGGGCTGACGCCTTAATCACACAGTAAGGCAAGCTGCATTTGAGGCTAGGGAAAAAAAAAAAAAAACCCGACCTTTTGTCAATAAATAATTGTGGCCCCATCATAAACCTTTCGGGCCAAGTTCTTCCTTCCCTGTTCTTGTAGGCTAATTAAACAAGTGACTTTATGAACCAGCCATCAAAGAGGAAAATGTCATATATCATATAGAATACTAATGAAATTAGTTTAGAACGATGTTTACCTATTCAGGGATTCATAACTACAAAAGACATCCCGATGGGCCCGAACATCATCAAATATAGGTGGTCAGGATCTGATTTCGAAAGTTTCGCATCATTACCATTTAACATTCCCCCACGTATGCTGGATAACTTTTGGATCCCGGCATAATAACTTCTCCAGAAAAAAAGGACATCCCTCAATAACTGTCACAAGTCACAGGAAAGCCTCAAAATGCTGTCTAATCATAGATACCGTGTTCTTTTTATTGCGAGGAATGATGCATCCTATCCCTACCACTCCTCAAAAAGACCGAATCGAACAATATCAAATGCGGTAAAAGGATCGGTCATCATTTCATGTTTTATAATTGGAACTCCTGTTGTCGAGGGAGAGAGAGAGAGAGAGAGATCGCCGTAAAGAAAAACTAGGCCACTTATTTCATGTTTTAAAATAAATGACCACAATGGCCAAAAATGAAGAACAAAATAAACGACAACATTGTCAAGAGAGAGATCACTGAGAAGGAAGGAGTTGTGCACTTGTGAAACAAACTCTTTTTGATAGTCTAGTAGTGTGACTCCGCTTTGTCTTGTTTTTCTGATTGTTTCTCGGATACCAAAAGAATGTATCTGGTAAATGCAACAAAGTGAAGTGATCTGAATGTGAGGAATTCATTTAGAATTAGAAGTTGCCTTCTTTTGGCAAGTCTGACTAGGAGGACCAAGCACCAACAGACAGAAGTCCCTACATAACTCCGGGCACATTATCTCGTCATACATTTTCTTATCTCAGTTTTTCCTCTGTGCACGGGTTCATGTCTGTCGCTGCCCATTCCAGTCCAAAACTGGTTATACAAAACTAAAGTTTCATTCCTTTTACGGTTGGATGACGGACGATAACTCTCAAACGGATGAAAGTAGTTGCTAGTAAAGAGACAGATGGGGAAGGGAAGAGTGGTGGAATTTTTTAGTCACTTAGAACTTAATTAGTCTGCAGAAACTCCATGGCCCATTCTTTGACTTCCTTGATCGTCCGCCCACAAACACTAGCCCATGCTGTCTGTGCGCTTGCCCGTAGGCCAGTTCGACAAAAGGTGGCGAAATGCTCGCAATTGTTATTGATTAGGTCATACTCACCAAAACCACCGCCCTCGTGAAGTTCCCGAGCCCTGTTCACCACTTCCTGGGGCAATTTGGTATCGGGTAAAGTTGTGCAAGTCCCCCATCTCCTTAGCCAATACTCCAACAGAGGCCGCCTATAAGTGTAAGAGTGTAGAAAATGGAATTTCTCACCTTCTTGGCAGAAGCAACCGAGACACTTCTTGTCGACTCCTGTTCTTGTGAAGTGAATCACGTATCCCTCTCCAACATAGATTCCTATTATAACCAATCGTGAGTATGCGCAATATAGAAAAGAGAAATGATTGGGTGACATATAGAAAAGAGAAATGATTTGGTGACATGTTTTAATATATTGTGAGAAGTACAGTTTATTTTGGATTACAAAAAACCAAATAACAAATACTTGTAAATTATTATGAGATCCATTCTTTTGAATTTGTTGTTCATAATAAGTTGTTATTCTCACAATAGCCTACAAAATGTTATACGAGCAAAGCTCTTAGAAGAGATTTTGCAAATCATTCCACCCATATTGAATAGTTATCGTAGAATCAACTAGTTCAAAGGGAATGGGAAGTGAATAGATGCGGAACCATGAGTGAGAGAGGATTGTCACAAGTTAACCATATTTTATAAGTTTGGATGGATTAAAATGCGGATTGAGCAACAGTTTATTACCGCAATGGGATCTGCAATTTGCTATGTGCGTGATGTTAGATCTTGGTGTTGGAGACTCAAGGACTAAGAGAGATTAAACTTCGATCATGACAAATCACAAGTTTCAATATTTTAAGTGATCTAATTGAGGTACGTTTTCTACACCGACTAATTTCGACTACGTAAGAATGTGAAGGAGAATTTTCAGAAAGAGTGACGACCGAACGAGAAAAGATGATGAAGAAGAAAGAAATAGGAGAGTCGTGTCACGAGAGAGACGGGGAGGAGTGGCATGAGGGTCATGGAAAATTTCTGCTAAAAGTTGACAAAATAAAGTATGCATGAAGAATGCTGAATTGTCTCATTATGAGTTCGGCAAAAGAAAACAAGCACCCTTTCACGTCTTCGTACTCCCCGGATTTGATATCGGAGCTTTATCTTAGTCCAACCTTGAATGACATGAAGTGCTAAAAACCATTAGTTGTGGGTGTGTCCCTTCTCATGCCGATGAGATTTATCCAATGGGCCAGGCCAGCATCTATTTATTTGTGTTAGAAGTTAATTAAAAATGGGTTACCGTGTGAATACTCTCTCTTATATGGCTATATCTAGCAGAAATTATACTTCATTCTATTTTCAAGTGAAATGATCTCTATGATCTAATATGTTTAAATATGTAAGACCATGTTTATGTCCATGAGATAGTGCTTCCTATCAGACAAAAGAACTTTGATGGTTGATTCTTTTGGTTAAAAAAATAAAGAAATAAGTTGATGTCTGTGGCCGAATGTAAGGGTGGCTCTTTGGGATTTAAGGGGCCTGTAGACTTTTCTTTCTTTGGGGGCGTTTCAATCATTCTGGGTAGATCGATAGCGTTTTAACCCCAGAAAGTGACTATTACTGGCTTGTTATAGAGTTTCTCTCTCTAGTCACCAAGCAATTAGAGTTTACAAGATTATTGCTATCATTTTCTGTTCTGTGAACTGTTCATTGTTTGTTGACTTATTTCTTTTGGAAATCCATGTGTGATTAAAATTAGCTATATGAACAGCTCTTGAAATGACAACAAAGCAACAGATGAGGAGAATCAAATTCAACATCAATCGTCCCTTACTGGGCAAATGTTAGCGAGTGTCAAGGAGTTTCTCTCCAAGGTTACCAAGCAATTAGGGTTTACAAGATTATCGTTATCATTTTCTTTTTTGTGAATTGTTCATTGTTTGTTGACTTGTTTCTTTTGGAAATCCATGTGTGATTAAAATCAGCCGTCTGAACAGCCCTTCAAATGAAAAGAAGGCTACTGTTGAAGGAGAAGTCAATTCAACATCAATTGTTTCATACAGTGCAAATGTTATCGAATGTTAACTCAGAGCAGGAACCTGGAATGGCGAGATTTGATGAACCCTGAAATGATCACTCAAGCAGATGCAACTACTGTTCTTAGGCCAACAATGAAAGATAAGAAAAGATAATTTAGTTGAGCCACATATTCAGATATTCATGTCACAAGAACGATAATGGAAAAGGAAGAAAAGGAAGATGAACCACTAACCATGATGGGTGTATAAGCCATATCGCCTATAAGTATAGATGTGATCCCCAGGTTTAAGTTCTTCCTGTCTTTCCACATTCCCGGTCAGTAGCACCAATACCTTGTTGACAATCTGAGCCATAATTTTCTCTCTCTTGGGCCCTTAATCTCTCTCTTGGACTTGTGTGCTTGAGCTGGTCTTAGATTAGCTTCGACGCACATAAAGGCACGAAACTGATGGAGAGAGCAAAGTGAAGGGTGAGATCAGTATGGGGGGTCTGAAATTTCCAGCTACAGTTGTAAACCCTTTTTTTTCCCTTGAACCTGAATAAGAACAAGAAAAGAAGATTGAAAGCCCTTTGGAAAGCTAACCACCAGCAACACTGCTGCTAAGTTGTGCGTACGCCAGAAGCTGAGCTTTGGGATGTCTCAAAAGGTTGATGGCGGCAGGATGATGGAAACGGTGCAGGCGGAAGATTATGCAGGGATGGGAGGAGAGGAAAGGGGAGGGAGTTGGGTGGCAATGAACTCGGGTAAGAGTACGAGTGCGCCGGTAGTGGTGCGACTCATGAGAAGTCTTGAAGTGCCTAGGAACACGGTTCTGAGCTAAACCTGCGCGTGCTTGAACGAAGGATACCTTGGCTTCTGTCGTCGCGATGCGCTGGGTTTCAAACGCTGAGAAAAGAGAGGGAAAGAGGGAGCGATGGTGGGGGGGAGAGAGGTGAATTCCTAATTCCCCGGCGATCGAAATGACGCCGAGGAAGAGAGGGAAGGAGGGACCGAGAGAGGTTGCGAATGATGGCGGTGACCGGGGAGATCCCGAGAGGTTGAAAATGATGATGGTGACCCATGAAAGAAATGACAGACTGGTTTAACCAGCACGTCGACAAGACACAGGGTGGGACCGCATGTTTGAAGCACCCGAGATTCTGAACCTAATATTTCGCTCCATTTTCCCATGCCCCTGACATGCTTCTCTTCGAGTTTAGGACCGGGAGAACGGATGACCACCTCTCAATCACGCCTTTGAATTGAAAAAAGGGAAAAAAAAAGTGTAAATATTGTTCTATGGATTGTAAAATAATGTCGAGTTTATGCATGTTGTGGTATTTATAATATTATGGAGAATTACCGAAAGTTACTATACGAAAATCCGTTTTCTGGGAGACTATAGAAATTGCCCTTCCTCAATTACTTGTAAATTGAAATGGAGAACGCTTTTTGATCCTAGCATATGGGGTTATCTTAATTTTTGTGTTTAAAAAGCTTAATAATATACATAAGTAAATGCACAACTCATCTAAGAGAGGTGTTTGTGGGCGTTTTGTGGTTAGGTTAGAGAAAATTTGGGTATTGTCCGAATTTAATAAAAAAGGGTTCTCTTAGCTTAGGTAAAGCTTGAAAACCTGAATTCCTTCACCCTACCCACCCCCCTCCCCCACCGGCGCAACACACCACACGCACATGCACACGTACACGTACACACACTAGATAGATAGATAGATAGATAGATAGATAGATAGATATTTTCTATTTTCTGATGTAGAATGAAGAACAACCCCAAGTGATGAAGACTGGAGAGCACTTGGGTGGGGGGTGTGAATTTACAAGTGCTCTTAATTACTTGTGCTCGTTTTTGTCTATTATTTGATTTAGAAATGCAAAACAAGAACAAGTGATGAAGAGCAGTTATACATAAGAGCACACATACACAAAAACATACATATATATATATATATAGAGAGAGAGAGAGAGAGAGAGGCGCACAAAAATTATAAGGTCGTGGCTCTGTCTATTATAATATAGGTAATATATATGGTTTTGTCTATTATCTTATGTAGAAATGGAAAACAACCGGGTGATGAAGAGCGCTTGGGTGGGCCAAACCATGACGGGTTAGCAAAAAAAGCAAAAAAAGTTTGAAAAAGGGTGCCCCAGCAAGAAAGATAAAATCGAAAGAGAGAGTCGTCAAAGTTGGCTGGGGAGACCCTTCCAAAGAGTTATTATATAAAAATACTTAATAATGGCTTGAGTTCTCTCTTTAACCTACCCAGAACCTATATGTGTGTGTGTGTGTGTGTGTGTGGCTGTGAATTATTTTTTGAAAAAAATACCTTTTGTATTTGCACTTGTTTCATTTTGAACCGGATTTAATTGATGGTAGGTTTTAAGCTTCGGTTAGATGTGCTTGTAAATGTTGGATGCACTTGAGTCATTTTCTTAACCTCTCATCAAGCTTGTAAATGTGTGCACGTCCATCGATTGAAAATCCAAGAGAGGAAAACATGGTCTTAAAAGATTACGTTTTGTCCTCCGTCATTACTATATTACTAGTCTCGTGTCTCCAACATGTAATATGAGATTAGATGATATGAACATGTATTCTTATGTGTGCATCTATATATACACATGTGAAGAGGACAAGACGCAAGCATACTTATGGCATAGGGTTCAACTCTTAGTCTTCATATCACAAACACTTTGCGAAGGTGCGGAGTTGACTTGGTAATTGAAATGAATTATGCATACAACATACATATAAGTAAAAAAAAAAAAAAAAAAAAGTTGCAATTACAATCTTGATAATGCTCGTCGAAAGAAAAATGGTATGGATAGAGAGAGTACATATATTATTGGGGGAGAGAGAGAGTAAACAAGGATGATAAATGTACGGAGGGACACGTGCCCATGAAAATCTCATATATGAATGCTAGATCTTTGACTTTTTGAAGACTCCACAAAAAAGAGAGTACACTTTCAATCATACTCTCACCGTAAGTCTCAACTACTCCTTTTTTTTTTTAATTCTATTAAACATCTGACTATTATAATTTTCTCTTTTGTAATTCAATCAAATCTAGACGTTAGCTTCGAGAAGGCTCCACAAAAGGGTGATTGCCCCATAAATAATACTCTCATCTTCTCAACTAATCCTTTTATTTTTTATTTTTTATTTCTAGTTAATCATCTAAATAGTCCATTACCTTTTTTTCGTTTCATGTATGTCGTTATACTTGACAATTTTTAGAATGACGTTACATGTTCATGGTATAATAGAACTTCGTCTTGGCATAATTTTATTAAATTTAAAAATATATGGGATAATTACACCTAAGAATCTTAAATTTATTACGCGGCTCACAATTAATTCTAAACTTTTAAATTTGATCAGTATAATCTTAAATCTTATGATGATTTTCTGAATTATGGTCTAAAAATATTGTTGTGGACTTGTCGGCGTTGACTATTTTAGGTGTTACTAGTGACGTCTAATGTGGACAACCTTAAACAAAATGACATAGTATTGATTTTATTTTCTCAATTTTCTTATTCTTTTTCTCTTTTTCTTTCTTTTGTCTTTTATCTTCTTCTATTTTCCAATCTTTCCTTTCGCCTCTGTTGTTCATCTTCTTCCCTGCGCCTTTTAAAGAAACCCTAATCGAAAATTTTTCCCCCCAGTAAATGCGGTGAAGCTCCTCGCAAAGTGTTACGAGATTGGTTTTCAATGATGTTAAAGGTTTCCAGATCTCTGTCGAAGAGCTTAAACTCGTTGAAGCGGACGTCCAAGAAGTTCAGCGCCGTGAGCTCCAGTGTGACCTTCGGGAGCTTCCCGGCGAAACTGGTTGTTGCTCTGATCCAGCTCAAGAGCCGCTTCAAATTCCGGAACTTCCGCAGCATGGTGCCGCAGAATCAGTTAGGATTGAGGTGGAAGATGATGAGGTCGGCCAGTAGGCCGAGCTCTTCCAGGAGGTACCCGGCAATGTCGCCATGGTTGGGGTTGATGCTGGCAACAGTGTGGACACTGGGGTCTTCGGGGGTGGGGGAGCAGAAGACGCAAGAGTAGTCGCAGACGGAGGAGTTAACCCAGTTGGCAATGAAGTTGTTGGGGTCGGAGAGGTGACCTGCTTCAGGGCTTGGAGGGCGACCAGGCGTGACGGGTAGCCGTCGACGAACAGCGAAAAAGAAAAATTCCCAAAGCCAGATCTGAACTTCAAGTAGAAGTTTATGCCGGAATCATGGCTTGGATTGTCTTTGTTTTCCATTCAGGTGATCCTGAACTTGAGAAAGCTTTTTCCCTACAGTTGTGTGACAGTACCAGAGAGCATACCCTCATCACTGGAAGAAAACCGGTGAGACTTCAATTGATATGGGTTTCAGTGTTCTGGTTTTGAAAGCTGTCGATGAACATTAAAAGAAAATTCCAAGGCTACATCTAGGTTTCAATGTTCTAAAGTTGAAGATGAACAGTAAAAGACAAAAGAAAGAAAATAAATGAAATGAAAAATTCAGAAGATTACTAAAAAAATCATTTTGGGTAAAGGTATTTCAGGTCAAATCTTTAATCATGACACGTAAAATGGTCAATGATGATTAGATTGCTACCTCAACAATTTCTAGTTAATTTAGGCTATATGGACTAAAATTAGAAAAATATAAAAAGATTTAGGATTACATTTCCAAATTGGAAAATTTAGCACTAAGTCAGCATCCATACAATAGGTTTATCATTGATTGGGTAATTTTTTCAAATTTATATAAACCATTGCCATGCTATAAAATATATTTAAATGTATTCATGCTATTTTTTTTAGCATGTAGGTGGGGTAATTCCCCTGAAAAGACAAGAATATAGAGTTGATCCCACGGTGAAATTGGGTCCACTAGAAAAATCATGTTAGCTACCTTGATAAAATGGGACATTAATAATGTTCAAATTCAACCCACCTATTCCATATTGATTGACATACTGCTATAAAATTTTTAGATATCTATTTTTCAACAACAAGAAACAGCGATCATGCTCATTGAATCAAATACAATGATCTTAAGTAAGGTAAAATTTTCAATTTTCATTCGTCTTTCATGCATGCTTTCATATGTCTTACGTGATACTGAATTGTGCATTCGTATTATACTCAATCTATTGCTAGTTTAGCCTCATTCTAGTTTGTTGACGCGAATGACACTTTCAGACTTCATGAGAAGGCATTAAAATAAATCTTACAGTGTAGGCTATCGTTAGTTCTAATAACACAGCAAACTGATCCATACAGAAGATGACTAATAACCTATGAAGCACCGACACTCTCCAAGAGTCTTCATATTGTGTCGGACATTTCGATATGTGTCCGACACTCTCGGACACTCTTGGAAAATTGGTCAACACGTGTCAGAAAATCCGACACCTGGTCAACTTTCTCGACACTCTCTGACATTTGTGTCCGAATTCTGACATACGAGTTTCTGACACGTGATTCCAATATTAAAATCAATTTTAAAAATTTTTAATAAAGGAGAAGTCAAAATGTATATATGTGAAAAAATAAAACATAATAATAAAAATAATAAATGAAGAAAGAAGAAAAACCTAGTTTTCTTTTCTATTTTGACTCTCACTTCTTGTGATACTTAATTCATCCCTTAAGTGTTTTTTCTCCTCTTTCGACATATCTAACATGCGAGTCTAGAATATGGATTGCTTGTCTTTTCTTCAAGTTTTATGAATTATGAATAGAGTTGAATTTGTCAATTGAAACAATGAATGATATTAATAAATAGTGGACTAATGTTTTTAGTGTAAATTCATTATAGGCTTATTTATTTATTTATGAATTTGAATCAAATTAATTTGATTCAAATAAACATAAAAATGATAATTTATTATGTATATATAAAAATATATATTTAATATCCAACGTGTCCCAACGTGTCGAACTTCTATGTTTTTTGAGAAATGACGTGTTGGCATGTCATGTCGTGTTGTGTCGCGTGTTGCGTATCAATGTCGGTGCTACTTAGCTAATAACACAGATTTAGATTGGAAAACTAATATTATAGCATGAAAGTTGGTAACGTTGTGGCCTTAAACGAAGTTAATTTGTTGAACTCTTGCCACAGTCGACAAAATGACAGGCAGAGTTTGTCCTCATTGTTAATACCAAATCAGTTGGTGTATACACGTTTTTTTCATTACTGATCATGAACTACTGGTATTAATGTGATGTGATATTGCTACAAGGCGTAACTTACTTTCCAAATTTGTTTTTTCTTTTTCAGGTCATCCTTGCGTCCAATGAATTTTAGGGGTGTGCAACGGGAACCGCCCGAACGGGAACCGACCGGACGGACGAACCGATCGGTTTTGGGCGGTTCCCATGGTCGGCGGTCCGGTCCCGGTTCCTAATCTTGGAACCGGTGGCGGTTGGTCGGTTCCCGGTTTCAAGGTGGGAACCCCGGACCGGAACGGACCGACCGGACCGAACCAAATTTTTATATATAATTTATATACATAGAATTAATAAAATATATAAACATGATAACTTATTGCAACCAAAGTTGCAATTTGAGGTAACAAACTCTTATGTGGCCAAGAGACCATTAAAACCCCTTTTGTTACTCTTTTATTTATAGAAAAAATCTCTTTGTTAGTTTCGATGTGAGATTAAGACTTCAAGAGATCCTGTGAATCACACGAATGAAGTTTGAATATTTTGCACGTGAAACACGTGTGGTTAGTTTTGTTGAATTGCCCGGGAATCGAATTGGATTGATCGGTTAAGAGCGCGGTTACTCTTTAGTTCTTTAATGCAAAAAAATAGAGTCGATTTTTTTGGACCGGACGGACCGGACCGGAACTGATGGTCGGTCCGGTTCCCGGTCCTAGGACCAAATGGTCCGGTCCACGGTTTGCAATTTTGGGAACCGGTGCTCCCGGTCCGGTTCCCGGTTTCAAGGTGGAACCGGACCGAACCGGGAACCGATCACCCCTAATGAATTTCGATTTCTCCCTTGATCTTGCTGGACATGCTTTCCATTTCTCACTGCAGGTAGCTGTTTTTTGACCAATAGATGGTAATTTTCGCAGGCACAACGAAAGAGGAGGGCTCTCGCGAGGTTGTCATTTATATTATAAACCTCTCCATGATAATGGAGTAGGTATAAAACTAGTTTGAATATATCCCAGGAAAAAAAGTCAGAAGTGCCAGAACGTGAGCATGCATGAACATTCTCTTTCAACCACAAGCCATCATTTTCACCCTTGACCCCGTTCACATCTTAGTGATGATTCTTTGGGCGGGCCCAGGCTGACCATCCGGGTCGAAATGCAAGAATCAGCTAATGGAATCAGGAGAAAAAGAAAAGTTGCTTCCTTCTTCTACTGATGGATGGTGGACTCGACACAAATCGATTGAATTTGTACTCATTCATAACACTTAGATGCTTGATAAGTTGAAGTATATGTATTATGGGTCTAGAAATTATGGTCAATTGCAATGAGGCTCTTCTTCTTGTATAAGTAAATAACTTATTTATCTAATGGATCCAGCTTGCTACAAGCCTGAATTGAATCACGGCAATATTATGCCCTCTCCAAAGGACCAGACCTAGCCGTACACCTTGCAAAGCAAAGGAAGCCTTCTAGTTTGGCTTGGAAGGGAACACTTGTTGACACCTCATTTTTAATTAAGTTTTTAATTTTGTCTTTCCGGATAAATAGATGACAAAAAGAAAACAAGAATAAAAGCAAAAAATTCAAAACAAATAAAGAAAAGCAAAAAGCAAAAAAAGCAGCCCCCACCCTTTCTCTTTCTTTTTTTCCTTTCGCACGACCCCCCCCTCTCTTCTTCTTCCTCCTATCTTCTTCTTCCTCATCCGCCTCTGTGCATCACGCGGCGGCCGGCGACGCGCTCAAGGGTAGCCTACGGTAGAGGCACGGAGGTAGGCCGCCGAAGGGGAGGCGACGCACATGCGCCTTCAATGGGGGCCTTTAATGCGAGAAGAGACGTCGGTTCAGCCGGGAGGTTCTAGTCGGCGTGCGAGAGCCGACGGCCGAACCTCCGTCGGCCGGCCTGCTCCTCGCCTATAAATAGAGGAGCACCTCCGTCGACGAGATCATCGCAAGCTTGGAGATCTTCCCGAGAGACTTCGGGGGAGGAATCGACGAGCGGCGAGAGAGAAGCTTGAGTTGTGAGCTCGGCCCACCCTCCAGAGACCGGGGAAGGCCGGCGGCGAACCACGCCGAGAGGGTTAGATCCGGCCGGTGGAGGCTCGGATCGGCACTGAGTGAGAGGAATCGGAGGAGGGAAGGTTGGATTCGGGGAGGAAGGAGCTACCGTAGACGCCTGCCCAACGCCGTGCCGCGGCCCGACCCACCAACGCCGCACCGGATTCGAGAGTCGAGGGATTGCCGTCGCTGCCCTGTCGTCATCACCACCACCATTTGCCGCCACCAGGTATCCGCCGCCTCCGGTCGCGTAGTCGCAGTCACAGCCCCCCTCTCAAACCGTGCTGCCGCTGGCCACACCAGCATAGACCCATCCTCACTCATCCTCGCCGGAATCGTTTTGTCGCCGCCGTCGGTCGTGTCGTCGCCGCCGTTGTGGCCGCCGTCGCTGCTGTCGTCGCCAGTGACGCTTCTCCCCCTCACCCGCGCGCCGCGAGTGAACGAAGGAGAAAGGAGGCGGGGAACCGGGTCGGCTCGCGGGTCCGTCCGACCCGGTTTCCCGGTTCGGGTAGGGTTTCCCGGATCGGACTGCGCACTCGTCGGGCCGGTTTCGAACTCGAGCCGGGCATCCTTTTTTTTAATAGGCCCAATTCCGTGTGTGTGGGCTGAGTTTTTAAGAAAAAACCAAAAAATCCGAGTTGGGCCCGCAACGCGGGCCCGTGCGCGTTTTGGGTCGTCGACCCGGGTCGGACCCAACCGCGGATCGGCCGGGTTGGTTTTATTTTATTATTTTAATATAAAATAATAAATATTTTATTTTCAAAAAAAAATCAAAAAATAATTTATTTTCCAAAAATATCAAAAAATATTAAAAATATTTTATTTTTCAAAAAAATCAAAAAAATCAAAAAAATTTCATATTTTCCAAAAATGGCCAAAAATTCAGAAAAAGCCAAAAAGACTTGTATTTTTCTAAAAAAAATACCAAAAATACCAAAAAATCCCTTTTATGTCCAAAAAATGAGAAAAATACTCAAAAAATGTTTTTCCTCCCAAAAATGCATGGAAAATCTCTCAAAAATCCAAAAAGCCTTAGGGTTTAAATAAGGTTAGGTACCGAAAGGGCATTAATGATTAACTAGTGTAATCAAGTCTCCGATCCTAATTTCTGCGGTTGCGCGGGAGTGAGTATTTCTCCCGATACTTCACTTGGGTTTCTAATCAACCCACCCCAAATCGATTAGTGGCGACTCCATTTTAAAAATTGATTTATAGGTTAAAAACTCAAACTATTAAAGTCGTGAATTGGTGGACTTGGGAGAGTCCGGGCATAACTACTAATTTAGCCGAGCCATTAGCCTCCCTAAGCGCTCGTACCCGATCGCGGGTGCCGAAAAAAGAGGTCGCGACAGCTTGGCGACTCCGCTGGGGACTTTGAGGACTTATGCCATTTTATCTTTGTTTAAATGTTTTGCTGACTTGGTTTTTTTTTCTTTTGTGCGGGTAATAGCTTAAAGTTTTTTTATTCTGTTAAAATAAAATGTTTTTGTGATTATAAACTGCTGTGTATCCTTAAATGTTTTAGCATTACACATGGCACACACAACCCGGCCGCTGGACCTGGGCCGCCATAGGATTTCTAGGATGGTGTTAAGAAAGATACGACCTCGAACGCGAGACTGCGATGTAGAGGTTGTCTTTCTTTTCCCCGAATTTCTTAGCCGAGGTTAGGAGGGTATCTTGCTAACGCGAGGCTGCGACGGGCGGATATCCTTTTAATCTCATCAAGCCTTCGAGTTAGAAATCGAGCCGCACGTCCCATGCGCATGTCTTTGTGCTTGCCATTTTTCTTTAAAAGCAAAGTGATTTCTTTTGTTACTTAGTCTTTTATTGGCCCATGGCAATTTAGGATAAGCTTTTCAAAGTCCCGTCTATATGCGATGGGGAAAGACGATATCCGTTCATTCCTACTCCCAAGGCGAGCTCTTCGAGATGGTGGGGTCAATTAGATCGGTTGCCCAAGAGCGTGTGAAGGCCAAAATCGGTCATCTCCTATCGTTGATCCAAATCACTTGTTCGCCCGAAGTCATACAAGCCATAGCACATTTCGGTGCCCGAAGACGGTTACTTTTATGTTCGGTAGGTTTGAGCTAACCCTAACCCGGAAGAATACAGCATCATCACTGGAATGCCTCTTGAGAAAAAGCTCGTCAAACCATCAACGGGCCTCATCCCGATACGTGGGTTAGCACGGCTTTTAAGAAGCGAAGTCCATACTATGATACAAATTCTTGAAGATAACCATAAAACCTGCCCACTGGAATTTATGAATGCATGTTTCCAAAATCAGCCTATGACCCAGAAAAGTGAAATTTTCCTCTTGGCATTTTTCGGGCTCATCATCTTCCCCCATCAAAGAAATGCCATAACTCCCAAGATGGCATGGATAGTTGATCGAGATCTTAAGAGGGGGAATTATGTCAACATGATTTTAAGCTGAAACATTCTTGTCCTTTAATCGTTTTAAAGACAACTCGAGAAAATCATGCGAGCCTCTCCTGAAATTTTACAAGTCTGGTTCTTTTCTCACCTAAGCGAATTTCGAGACTTCATGCGATCATACGAAACGAATGCTTTTGAAAATCCATTACAAAAATTTATGGTTTTAGGACCATATATTCCCAATCAAAGCATTTTTAAATTGGGTAAACTTCCTAAGAGACCCAGCTCCTGAGGCATTCCAATGGTGTGCTGGTTGGTTCCATGAAAAAAGAGCTCGCTTCGCTTATAAGCGTGATCTCCCAATTCCGTTGCTTGGCCGCACCGGCGCCATTCTCTATCACCCTTATCGGGTGGCACGACAATATGGAGCCCTTCAGGAGATCCCATCGTCTTCCATCAGGAAGGTCTCTTCAGTTCTTTTCAATACAAGCCGTGACTACGAATTCGAAGTTTCTCGCTCGGGGAAACTTGGGACAAGTGCCATCGCAAAAGGATCGTGGTACTGAAGGGCTTGAGGGAGAAGAAAAAGCCCACCACGCCTCCATGTCCTACATCCACAACCATCGCATCCCGAAAAATGGAAGCCATCGGTCCCTCACTCAATCGGCGAGAGCGGCCCGGCACGAGCAAGCGAGCTCATGGAGAGGGATTTGGGAATGGGCTGGATGCACACCTCAGAGCCAGCCCAAGGAAGCAACTATTCTCGCAAGAACAAGGCTCCATGTCGCATATAAATTGGCAATCATGTGCCCCTTAGTATTAATAGTGTGAAAGTTTCGGGACTTTTGTTTAATATCTAGTATTTCATCCTGTTTTTTTCAATTTCAAGTTTTAAGTGTTAGGAGCTAGCAGTCTACAAATCCTCTTTTGATAAATAAAAAAAAAAGCAGTTTGATCATTGCCATGGGTCAATCTTTGTTTACTTCCGTGCTCATTCATTGTTTTAACAACGACCAGGTAATTATGAATCGCCGGCCACCAATAGCTCGCGAATGGCCTCATGCAATAGGACCCGATCAGAATGATGTACAAAATCGCCTCATTAACATTGAAGACGGCGTAGGACAGATGTCCATTGTCATTCAACAACTCTCGAGACAAATGAAATCCACTCAAGCTGAGCCCAACTCTATAGTTGCCTCAAAAATCGTCATGACACCTGCAAATTTGCCAGAAAATAGCCAGTACCATAGACAGTTTGAAAGGATCATGAAAAAGTTAAAGCCGATTGCAGGAGCATAATCCCATGGACTGTCCAATTACGCCGCGATATTGAAATCCCCGAAAAGCTCAAAGTACACGAATGCGAAAGGTATGCTGATACCTCCCGCCCAGAGACCTACTTGCAGGCCTACCTGGTCCGAAGGATGATTCAATCGTACCAATCGAACTTGGCTGGTGTTGGAGAAATCTTTCCAGAATATTTTGAAGCTGACAAAACGTTTCTATCAGTTTAAGTCTGGATGTTCGGAGACCGACAGTTTAAAGTCTGAAGACTTTGTATACTCAAGACTCAAGACTCAAGACTCGAGACTCAAGACTCAAGACTCATGACTCAAGACTCAAGACTTAAGAGTTTAAGTCTATTCTCACTGACAGTCTTTCTAATCCAGTGACGAAGGAAATCCAAAGCCGAAGTATATGGTTGAGGATTCGATCCTATTCTCTGGAAAAGATTCTTTGGTTGGATAATCATTTCGGATTCTTTGATTCTTATCTAAGATCGATTGAAGATCCGATGGTCGACGAAATATTCTTGGAATGTTCTATTCTTGGAAACCAAGATCGATTGTATGGGCGAACATGATTGATGGGCTATCATCGATTCCTTAAATAGCTCGGATGATCTTCTTGATTGATTCCGTCAACGGGTAGATTGGAGGAATTCCTTTGGTAAGTGCCAACGGCTATGATGGCATAAATGAGTATAAAGGAAGACCTTCTAGTTGTTTTATGAAGTGATTGATAGAAAAATTCAGAGTCCGAAGAACCTTGATTGTTAGTCGATACGGTTCAAGCAAAATTGTATACACGAGAGTGTTTATACTTGGTGATACCTTGAGCGAGTGTAGTAGATCATCTACATCGAGATATCAAGGAAGAACAACAACGTAACATCTCTTTGTTCATAGTGGAATCCAGCCAAATTGGCATCGGTGCGAAAGAGTGGACGTAGGCTTGGATCAAGCCGAACCACTATAAACCGCGTGTTTAATTCTCTCTTTCCTTACTCGGTCTTACATTGATTGTTATCTTTCGCTAATCCTTGAAGCTGTCTAAGTATTGCGCAAGTATACAGAAATTATCAAGAAAAATCTTTGTATACCTATTTACCCCCTCTAGGTACTCATACTAGCTACATCAATTGGTATCAGAGCCCGTGTTCTTACTTTGTTTGAAGTGTTTTACTTCAGAGTAAAAGATCCATGGCTGGTATGTTAGCACCAGGGTTGATGGAAGGGCAAAGCAATACAAGACCACCCTACTTTGATGGGAAGGATTACAACATCGGAAGAACAAGATGAAAGCCTTCCTACGATCCAAGGATCCTGCGGAATGGGACGTTGTGGAAATAGGAATCACTCCCTCTGCTGCATCAATCTCGAAAGAGGAAAGAAAGCTGTTGAAGCCAGCGGAATGTCTCAAGAAGAGATAAACAAGAGACAAGCACTCGATGCTAAAGCAATTTATTCTTTATATTGTGCTTTGTCACCAACTGAATATACAGAATATCTTCACGTGTTACAGCAAAAGAAGTCGGGATAGATTACATATCACTTATGAAGGGACAGGCCGAGTGAAGGAGACCAGAATTAACATTCTCCTTGGTCAATATGAAGCCTTCAAAATGAAACCAGGAGAATCTATAAGCGACATGTTTAGCCGTTTACTGAGATATTGTCAATGGTCTTGAGAATCAAGGACATAAAATTTCTGATCCTATGAAGGTGAACAAGCTACTGCGTGGACTCTCCAAGGATTGGAATCATATAAAGACTTCAATAAGAGAGACGCAAAGAATTATGCCATTATCGTAGACGAGCTGATTGGAACTCTTGATCTTATGAAGTGGAACGAATTAATGAAGACGAAGATCCAAGAGGTAAGAAATCCATTGCATTAAGATCTAATGATGATTACGATGATCAGATTCTGAAGAAGATCGGACGATGAGGAGCTTGCTCTTATGATTAGAAGGTTCGAAAAGCTGAATAGAAAAGGAAGAAGGTTCAACTCAAAGAAACAAAGTTTTCGAAACAGCAAACCAAGTTTGTTGATAATGAGGAACCAAGCAAAGAAGTAGTTTGTTTCGAATGTAAGAAAAAGGGACACATAAGACCCAATTGTCCTCTCCGAAGAAGAAGAGAGGAAAAGCTGAAAAGTCTCGAAAAGCTCTCAAAGCCGAAACACGGGAGCGATCTGAGTGTGAAGAAAGTGACGAGGAATATGCCAACTTTGTGTCTAATGGCACATTCGGACTCGACTCGGATCTCGGATCAGACTCGGACAGTGAATTTGAGGTAAGTGATTTTAAAATCCTGTCAAAGTCTTTAAATATATTGATGAACGTGCTTCGGTCTTAAGACTTCTCTCAAAAAGATTTTCGAACTTAAAAAGGAAAACTCAGTTTTAAAACAAAAGGAAAACATTTTAGAAGAAAAAGTGAAAAGTTTAAACTTGAATGTTTCTACTTTTAAAGAGAACGAAGATAAACTTTCAAAAGAAAATGCTTTCTTAAAAACTGATTTATCAAATATTTCAAAGAAATTTTCAATAGGGTCGGAAAAACTTGAAAAAGTTCTTTCGGTCCAAAGACCTTACTTTAATAAGTCTGGTCTAGGTATGACAGCAGAAACAATCCCCTTGATTGATTTTCCAAAAGTAAAAGAAAGAATTAAGAAAAGACCGTCAAAAGAGGCTTACAAAAATCATTTCAAGAAAGTCTTTGTAAAGTTCGTAGGTCGAAACGCTCTAAGATGTTCAAAGTGTAACATTCAAGATCATTTTGAAAAAGAGTGTCCTATGGTTTGGAAACCTGTTAAGAAAGTATGGCCCAATAATGCTTATCCTACTAACACCAAAGGACCCAAGAAAATTTGGGTACCAAAGAAAGCTTGAGACTCTCTTTTGAATGCGGGTCTGTAAAAAAGAAGGTAAAGTGGTATCTTGACGGTGGATGCTCAAGACACATGACGGGGAGACTCAAATTGTTTCACAAAGCTTATTCAAGTAAATGGTGGAAAAGTTTCATTTGGAGGAAATAGCAAAGGAAGCATTGTGGGATTCGGAACTGTGAAAATTGGAAATCTCACAATAAGCAATGTCTCTCTAGTGGATGGACTCAATTACAATCTTCTCAGCATTAGCCAATTGTGTGATACCGGTTTCAAGATCTCCTTTCAAGAAGGCATATGTTCTGGAATTAGTAAAGATTCGACTCGAGTCTTTCATGGGTCGAAGGCATGGAAACATCTATCTCCTTGATGTAAAACCAAATGAAGCACAATGCCTAATCTCAATTCAAGATGAAGCAGTCTTATGGCACAGAAAGCTTGGCCATATCAACATGAAGCAATTAGCCAAAATCTCATCAAAAAAGCTTGTTCGAGGACTACCTAAAGTGCCATACCAAAAGTTTGACTTATGTACTCCATGCATTCTGGGAAAGCAGAAGCCAAAGCATTGGAGAACAAAATGGAGTCGTGGAAAGAAAGAATAGATCTCTTCAAGAAATGGCTAGATCACTTTTAATTGAAAGTAAAATCTCATCACGATTTTGGGTTGAAGCTGTTTCAACAGCATGCTATATCATAAATAGAGTCTTCCTAAGACCTATTCTAGAGAAAACCCCCTATGAATTGTTCAAAGTTTGAAGAAAGATCAGATGAAGGCATCTTCCTTGGATATTCTACATCAAGCAAAGCCTACAGAGTTTATAACAAGAAAAGCCAGTTTGTGGAGGAATCAATGAATGTCAAATTCCAAGACTCAACGCAAGATGAATCAACAGACTCGGTATGAAGAGTGCGAACCCGCTCTAGACCTTCCAATGTCTTCAACTCAAGAAGCATCTCGGACTCGGAAGTCCAACATCAAGATACTCATGAAGAATCAAATAAAGAAAGAGATCATCAACCAGGCAAATCAACTAGTAGCTGGAAGCACAAATCCGGTCATCCCAAAGATCTCATTATTGGCGAAATCAATGAAGGAATCCGCACCAGATCAAAAAGGCATGAAGAATCTAGTGTTGTGGCTCTCATTTCTGAAATTGAACCAAAAAGCATAGAAGAAGCTTTATCTGATGAAAGTTGGATCGAAGCTATGCAAGAAGAACTCAGACAGTTCAACATTAATGATGTCTGGGAATTGACATCTAAACCAAAAAGGTAAAGCTGTCATTGGAGCAAAATGGGTATTCGGGAATAAGATGAATGAAGAAGGAAAAGTCGTACGAAACAAGGCAAGACTCGTGGCCAAAGGATACACGCAAGAAGAAGGAATAGACTATGACGAGACTTACGCACCGGTAGCAAGGTTAGAAGCTATTCGTCTATTACTTGCGTTTGCTTGTTATAAAAATTTCAGGTTATTCCAAATGGACGTCAAAAGTGCATTTCTAAATGGATTTATCCATGAGGAAGTTTATGTGGAACAACCACCTGGGTTTGAAGACCCAAAGAAGCCAAACCCGTCTTCGTGAAAAAGGCCCTGTATGGTTTAAAGCAAGCACCTCGAGCTTGGTACGACAGACTAAGTAAGTTTTTATTACAGAATGGTTTTGTCAAAGGTAAAGTAGATACTACTTTGTTTATCAAAAGGGAAAACAAAAGCTTTTTACTTGTTCAAATATATGTGGACGATATTATTTTTGGTTCACCTAATGAAAGTCTATGCAAGAAATTTTCTAAGTCTATGCGGGATGAGTTTGAAATGAGTATGATGGGAGAGTTAACATTCTTTCTTGGACTCCAAGTAAAACAAATGAAGGAAGGAACTTTCATTCATCAAGAAAAATATGCGAATGATCTTGTCAAAAGGTTTGGATTGGGAAAATGCAAAAAGACCGACATACCAATGTCATGTTCTCGAGAAGATAGACAAGGATGAAGAAGGGAAGAAAGTAGATCAAAAGCTGTACGGGAGCATGATCGGTTCACTTCTTTATCTTACCGCTTCTAGACACGATATTTTGTTGAGTGTTTGCATCTGTGCTAGGTTTCAATCAGATCCTAGAGAATCACATCTCATTGCTGTGAAACGTATTATCAAATACGTTGCCTCATCTTCAAGCATCGGTCTTTGGTATCCAAAGAGGGGAGACTTTAATCTTCTAGGATACTCAGATGCAGATCTGGCTGGTTGCAGAGTCGATAGAAAGAGCACTTACGGAACTTGTCAATCGCTTGGAAACGGGACGAGTGTCTTGGTTTTCAAGGAAGCAAAGCAACGTAGCTCTCTCAACAATAGAAGCGAGTATGTAGCTCTTGGAAGCTGGCTGTTCGCAAATTCTATGGATAAAACAACAGCTACAAGACTTTGGCATTGAAGACTCATGTACGAAATCGAGATGTGACAACACCGTGCGATCAATCTCACCAAAAATCCAATCCTTCATTCAAGAGCAAAGCATATTGAGATTCGACATCACTTCATTAGAGATCATATTCAAAATGGAGAAATCTCGATTCAATTTGTTGATTCAAAGAGTCAACTAGCGGATATATTTACAAAGCCTTTGGAGAAAAATCAATTCGACTTTATCCGTGCAAGACTCAACATTTTGAAGCTTGAAGAAGTTAAAGTCTAGAGACTCACCAACTCTGAGACTCTGATCTCTCAGACTTTAAATCATGAGACTCAAACATTCATGGCTAAAGACTGTAAGTTGCTATTCGAAAAGGTACGAATTCTCGTTTAGTTATTTTATCTAAATTTGTAAAGGTATGATCTTTTATTTGGTAATAATCTGTGTGAAAATTCGAAAACTTTTTTTAAAAGAATTAATTTTGGCAGTTATTGATGTTGAAAAGAAGTGTTCGTACACTTCCTTGTATCGATTAAACTTCTCTTTTCAAATCCGAGATATATATATATATACAGTTTTTCTTCGCCCAATTTTCAAAACCCTAAAAAACACTCTCCTCCCGATATCTTTTGTTTCTACTTCTTGTTCGTCGTCGAGAAAGTGGTCATTTTTCTTGGGAAAAGCAAGTGAAGGAATCTTCCAATAGACAAAGAAAGATGTCGTCTTGAGGAAATCATCAAGAATAGCAAGCGGGGACCACAAAGAATGGAGAAGGGACCGACTCACTTCGATCTTGCGAGGAAGAAGACTTATCAAGTCGCGACAAAGTCCGATTCGCTCTCCTCCACGTCATTCAACACCTCCGCCCCACAAGATGCAAGTCAACATCGGAAGAAGAGATAATCGAGAAGCCGGCCAGTAAGAGTCCAAAGACCCTCCTTTATCTATAAGCTTTATCGTGCGTTGAAAAGCTCCGGTTCTTCATTAAAATATATAGATGACTTCCTTAAGGACAAAAATTATGGGAATGAGTATCTTTTTCTGTGGAAAATGGAGGAATTGGGAGTTGCTCCTAAAGGAAGGGCAGAGGAGGCTCTTGCGAACATTCCCAGTGACCCTTGTTTGCCAGGACAAAATCTGATTGAAGGGAACGATGATGACAAAATGTTCCTTGAATTTAAACCTAGAATGGGTGTGGCAGCAAAGGTGAAAGGAAATCGAATGGATTTGTTTAAATCCAAGGATCGGGAAAAAGTGTATTTCGTTTGTTGAAAAGAGGGGTGATAAACCCTAGAAGTGTTGATTTTGACTTCCTGGACACCATCAACATGAACTTAAGAGAGAAGTTGAATTTGCTTCAACTTGAGACTTTTTGCTCTGACTCTATGAACGGGTATGCTCAACTGACCACTTATTTCTATTCAAATCTTAGCTTTTTGGATGCGAATATAATTTCATTCAGTGTTCGAGACAAAGCCTACGTGGTAGATGTGAATATGTTGGCGGACATAGTTGGAGTTGAATGAGGACGTTATATTCCAATCAAAGTCTCACCTGCTCGTACTACTCTGGATCTTGTCAAAGATATGGACGCAGAGAAGAAAATTACCTACTCGAGGATGAAGGCCATCAACATCGTGCTTCATAAGATTGTGATCAACTGTCTCAGACCGAAGTCTACGTCAAAGACTTCTGTGTCTCTTTCTGAAGCAAAGTTGATGTACGCGATCAACTCAGGACGGAAGTTTTCTCTCCCGCACACTATTCTCTTCCATATGTACGAGCAATGTCAAAAGACAAAGGACAATTGCCTTATCCGGTGCGGTGACCAAGATCTTCAAACACATGAACATTGAACCGCCACATACATTTTGTGTTCGACCGTGTGATAAGATGGTGGTAGGGTTGAAAATGTTAATGAAGATGCGTCTGCAAGAACTTTCCAAGGCAATGGAGAAATTCAAAGTGAAATCTCCGATTCGACCGCCTCAAAGAGAAAAGGAAAGGAGGCCATTGGTGCTCCATCGAAAAAGAAGAAAAGAACTCTCATCTGGAGGATGAAGATGAAGATGAAGATGATGAAGATCCCACTATCCAACCACGACAAGAACCGGACGTTACGTGTCTCAACCGACGTAACTTCAGCGAACGAGAAGAAGAAGAGAACGAGAGAAAAAGAAGAACAAGAGAGAAGGAGAAAGAAGTTGAAGAAGAAGGAGAAGGAGAAAAAGAAAAGTCCGCGATGAATGCGGAGAGAAGGAAAATCAAGAGCATGATCATCACTCTTCCTCTTTCGATGTCCTAGAGACGGGGAGTTGGCGAGCAAGAGAGGTCTACACCTCATCTTGCCGTCGGTGAAGATCTAAGACAATCTCCGAGAAGACCCGAGAAGAAGTTCGGAGGTCTCTCAATTACACGAGGAAGGTCACGATACGTCGAACCAAATCTGCAAGACTTAACAAAAGCGCCATCGTCGCATACACACCTTCGAGAAAGCCAATGCCGGTACACGAGACGGAAGATTCTGCAGATTTTCGTCGTATCATGGATATTCTTACGGAAATGCGTGGCCGGATATATGCTATGGTGTGAAATCCAAGCCATGAAGAATCTTTGGACAAGCATCTTCGGTCTCTCTGGAGGATAAATTCAAAGACCTCGCTACGCAACTTCAAGCCAATGCTAAGGGAGAAGAGGTAGCTCAAGCGAGGGAAGATCGAAGAAGCTAGAAGGAGTAATCCAGTCCATTGGGGATTTCCAAATCGTGCGCTTTCCCAAGCATACATGACTTCTTTCTCACCCTTTTTAATGATGACAAAAAGGGGGAGAACCAATTTGAACCAACAACTTTTTCAATATCTTTTAAAACTTTTTAGTGGTTATGTTTATTTTTGAGTATGACTTGAGAACTTGAACTTGGGTGTGAATTTGACCGAATTGGCTGTGGATTGTGATGCTTGACTGGTTGCATTTATTTCAAGTGTTGTTATATGGTGTTACTCATGAAAGACTAACCAATTTTCTGTGGATGCGAGTCGGTTGTTTTATTAATCTTTATGAGTTAGCCATATTGCTTGAGAAATGTTTTTGCGGGTCAAAGTTGTTCAAATCTACAAGAAAGTTTTGTCACCATCAAAAAGGGGGAGATTGTTGGAGAAATCTTTCCGAGAATATTTTGAAGTGACAAAACGTTTCTATCGATCTAAGTCTGGATGTTCGGAGACCGACGGTTTAAAGTACGAAGACTTTGTATACTCAAGACTCAAGACTCAAGACTCGAGACTCAAGACTCATGACTCAAGACTCAAGACTTAAGAGTTTAAGTCTATTCTCACCGACGATCTTTCTAATCCAGTGACGAAGGAAATCCAAAGCCGAAGTATATGGTTGAGGATTCGATCCTATCCTCTCGGAAAAGATTCTTTGGTTGGATAATCATTTCGGATTCTTTGATTCTTATCTAAGATTGATTGAAGATTCGATGGTCGACGAAATATTCTTGGAATGTTCTATTCTTGGAAACCAAGATCCTGATTGTATGGGCGAACAGGATTGATGGGCTATCATTAGATTCCTTAAATAGCTCGGATGATCTTCTTGATTGATTCCGTCCAACGGGTAGATTGGAGGAATTCCTTTGGTAAGTGCCAACGGCTATGATGGCATAAAGGAGTATAAAAGGAAGACCTTCTAGTTGTTTTATGAAGTGATTGATAGAAAAATTCCAGTCGAAGAACCTTGATTGTTAGTCGATACGGTTCAAGCAAAATTGTATACACAGAGAGTGTTTATACTTGGTGATACCTTGAGCGAGTGTAGTAGATCATCTACATTGAGATATCAAGGAAGAACAACACCGTAACATCTCTTTGTTCATAGTGGAATCCAGCCAAATTGGTCGGTGCGAAGAGTGGACGTAGGCTTGGATCAAGCCAAACCACTATAAACCGCGTGTTTAATTCTCTCTTTCCTTACTCAGTCTTACATTGATTGTTATCTTTCGCTATTCCTTGAACTGTCTAAGTATTGCGCAAGTATACATAAATTATCAAGAAAAATCTTTGTATACCTATTCACCCCCCTCTAGGTACTCATACTAGCTACATCAGCTGGCCCTGCCTTGCGATGGTACATTGTTAGGAAGATTAGTCCCCTTAAAACCTGGAGGGAATTAATTCATGTTTTCCATCAAGAATACGATATTGACATCACCCCTGACATCACCTTGCCCTACGAAGAGCCAATGATCGCGGAACACAAGGAGTGTTAGCCGCGAGATAGGAGAGGAGCATGTCAATGAAGCCTTGCATGATAAATGGGCAGTTGAGCAACATCCTGTTGCTGGAAAATTTCCCACTAGGAAAGGCAAGGAGCCTTTGTACGAGGTCAAAGATACAGAGTCTATTCAAGAGTGGGGCATAAGCGGACAACTCCCAAGCTTACTCCAAGAGCTAGGGTCCAAAGAATACCAACCCCTATCAACCTGGAAAGTGAATCAGACAGTGAAACTCTAATGTCTCTCACTTCCCTTGACAGAATCAAGTTAGCAAAACGAAGGGCCTTACTCAAAAGGTCTGGACCAAAACCCAAGAAAAGAAAGCCTAAGCGAGATCAATGCAAAGCATCGCCAACGAGCCACCGCACCAAAGCTTCGAGCATTCCCAAGAATACAGCTTTGAAGGCCACCATCATCTAGAGTACAACCACGAAGACTTCCCGGCCCTAGAATACAATCCCAATGACTTCCAGCGTTATTTTGATAATGGCGACGATTCATCGTATAACTGTTTCATACTCTCATCCGGGGATGAAGGTCCGTCAGAAGAGGAAGCATACATCTTTATCCGCTACGATCCTAACGAAGTACTAAGCTAGTCCTCGACCATGAGGATAGTTTCAATACTTCATCCTCATTCGGAAATTTTGACCAAGAAGAAAGCAATGGGGTAATCTCGGTAGAATCCAACTTTCTTGAAACAGAAAAATTCACCACTACAACGAGATATGCAATGGGAAAACCAGCGGCCTAACCAAGATACATCAAGCCCGTCTTGCGCTCATAGGATCATGACCCCTGGAGAGATGTGGATACCTAACCTCCGCAAATATAACGGCACGACTTGCCCCGTGGCCCACTTGCAGTACCTCCATGCTGAAATGAGTCGGTACTATGGCTCAATGTCATTCACAACTCAGGCCTTCCAAGAAAGTCTTACAGGGTCTGCATTGCAATGGTTCGTCACAGCAGATATCAGCCTCATGAGGGATTGGAATGAGCTATCTTCCACATTCACGCATCGTACCGGCCGATTGGAGCTGAACTGTCTTGCGAGAACTTGGTTCACTTTAGAAGAAGACCAATGGAGGATTTTCGAGCATATGCAAGGAGGTGGGAAGCTTTCATGATGCAAACCTACCCTCAGCTGGCCGAAGAAGAAATGATAAAGCTGTTCATAGGAGCTTTACCCCGCAAGCATCGCTGTTGGTTGCATGGGTTGCATTTCCATAGCTTCAATGAAGTGGTCCTCTCATGCGAATACTTCGAGTCTGCTGGAGGCGAGGAACTCAAAGGCGCTTGATTTCAAAACCAGCACTATCAAAGTGCTCCTTTTCATAGGAGTTTTCATGGGTGTTGCTTGTTTTTATAATTTCATGTTTCTTATCTGTCTAGTGTGCTACTGCTGTATTTTCCATTTCAGTAATCTAATGTACAGTTCTAATATTTTGTTTTGAAAGCATGAGGCGGTATCCCAAACCCGCCCAGTGATGTTATCCAACAATGAAAAGAAAATATCGTCCAAGGAGAAATGCGAGGGCCGGGCTTCCTCATGCTTTTTCTCCCCCAAAGACGTATTTTGAAAATAAAAAAATATTTCATCACCCGAAAGTTTTTGTTAAAACAAGATGATAAATTTAATCATGTTTGTCTTTCTAACTCATTCACTTCATGTCTCGGAAGATCATTCCGTCCCCTTTGACTTAGTGTGACAGAGCATTTGAAGCAAGCGCATTATGTGAACTCACCAAATTCAAAGACACCCTGCCAAGAAAACATGGGCAAATAAAAAGAATCATCCTACACCAAAAGAGGGTAAGTCTTATCCTCTGAATATAATTTGGAAATGATGTATTCTCTCTTCTATTTACAGGATACAAAAGATGAGACGTAATAGGTACAGGCATAGAGTTGAGATCGAAGCATCCATGACATACCTCACTCCGCTTGACTCCATCCTAAGCCAAAGGACTATCTTGTCACACGACGCGCCCAAACGGCTAGATGTTACAGTATCAACTTCAACATAAGGAAGGAGTTCCTCCTCTTCCTTTTAAGTGATTACTGTCAACAGGGAGAAAATCTAGACAGTCAAGGCGATCTATAGCCCCACACCCTGGACAATGACTTTGGAATTTAGAAGCTTCACTCCAGACGCATATTCTCGCAAGAAGTAATTGCCATAAGAGAATTGGAGGTTTTGATTGTCCATCTTAGATTCCATAGAAGCTTGAAGTACATGACTTTGCTCAATGCTGCTAATGGTCATATAGTCAAAGACAAAAGAAAAATTTCACAGAAGGAAGGCGTTGAAGATAAATCGACAGCCATCAATCATACATACATGGCCATGAGTGAGGAAGGCCAATCAAAAGAAATGTCAAACCGTGCCAAGACGAAAAGGCCGTCATCGACATTCAAATATCCCTAGGAGTCGCAAATACAAACTTTGGAGAAGAGTAATTTGGTATCGTTTCCAATACTCCCGTTGTCGAACTCACTTTTGACATATTTTCTCCTATTGACAGGAAGCATAGGATTCAAGAAACAAGCTTAAAGGTTAATTTGGACAAATCAAATGACCCATATCGATTTACCTAACTTGGTATTAAAGGACGTGTCGTCCTGGAGCCGGTTCGGTTAAATAAAAAAGGGCAGCGCCCTACGGACACCGTCGGCGCCTCTAGCCGAGTGGTATCCGGGAAGAAGCAAAAAGGTCCGAAGTCGGGGGTTCGAATCCCCGACGCGGCAGTTAGCCGCTTGGTAAAAAAATAATAAAAAATTGTGCTTCCCTTGCACTTGCAAATTACGAGAGAACAGGTGACCTAACGAAGCAAAAGACATAGGACTTCGTGTCCCCACTTGCACTTCAAGTCCATCTAATCATCTGCAAACCAGTGAAGGGTAATTCGGTATCGTTTCCATTACTCCCACTATCTAAACTCGCTTTTGACGTATTTTCCCTATTGACAGGAAACATTGGGAATCAAAAGGCAAACTTGATGGTCAATATTGGCCAAATGAGGTTCGTGGAAATGACCCGCATCAAATTCACCTGGCTTCGTGTAAAAGGACGCGTCATCCATGAGCCAATTCAGAGAATAATCGACCTAACGAAGCAAGGGACATAGGACTTCGTGTCCCCCTCTCACTTCAAGATCACCCAATCGTCTGCAAACCAGTGAAGGGTAAAGTTGTATCGCTTCCAATTATTCGACTCTTAAAAGAGTTCATGACTAACACATTCCCTCTTGTTTGTTGCGGGATCACTTGTTGTCAAAAGCAATGATAACAAATCAATGAGAAGCATGTCTTGTTTGTTGCGGGATTACGATTGTCAAAAACAAAGATAATAAATCAATGAGAGGCATGACAAACTCTCCTAAGCGAAATAGCGTCCGAGTAATTGCCAAAGCAAATGACGAAATCCTTCAGGGCCTCAACTCACATTGGATTTTGGCCAGACTAATTGATCTACTTGTACATCTTCTCTTCTGCAGGGGCAAAAGCAGAAAGGCCCATCAAATCCATGATCAGATCCCCAACCCTGGCTGATCCTTCTTATGTCATGTCCCTACTTAATAAGGACAACCATCGACACCCATTTGCAAATAACCCTTTTGATGTTCAAAATATAACATATTTGGAAACACCATTATGTTAGCCCCTAAAGTTGTCTATAGGGACTTTTTTGAGTCAAAACCATTCACTTGTTTTGAAGAGTTCAAACTCCATCATATTCAAAATGTTGCATGTCATTTCCAGATGAATTCTGCATGATGATTTTGTCTGTCTAAGTCACTGATTCCACTGAGGATTATTGGAATAGACAGCTAAGTGAAGAATACAAGATTGATTGAGCATGCTGGATGAGGCGCGTCAGAATGATGAAAGGCAAGCCATATCCTACACACAATCCCCCATCTATACACTTGTGAGATGAGTGCAGAAGATTCCATGACCGCAGGGTAAAGAGTTCTCTCGTGAATGGTACGATAACTAAAATAGTGAGAGGCACTCCATCGCTCACCCCATTGAGCCCCATACATTGGTGAAGTTTCTCTCATACCCCCGTCAAGAACAACCCCTACACCGGGGCAGATTAGAAGCGAAGCAGCATTACAAGGTGAGAAGAGAGATAGAAATTTTCTTGCTCGCACTTGCATCAATCTTCGGGTGTCTTTATTGCATATGAACACTGCGTTAATTTAAGTGCCCTAGAATGACGAAGAGCAATTCTTTCTCTACGCACTTGTATTCATTGTACAACTCAAGTGAGTTTGTAATTTTACCCTCACATTGAGACAAAATAGAAGTTACTACCATTTAAACAGCATAGCTCGGAGCGCTAGCTGAAGACGAAGACTGAAGAGTCTAACAACAGTGTCATGATTGAACTTGCCTAGGCTAGTTCCTCTAACGAGAAGAATGAAAAACAGGGGCATAAAAAAGCAGTGTACCTGGTAAAAGCAAGGTTAATGCCCATAAAAGAAGAACTGGAATAAAAATAGGGGCATGAAAAAAGCAGTGTGCCTGGTAAAAGTAAGGCCAATGCCCCCCCAAAAAAAAGCAGCCAAGAAAAACTTGTTATTGTGGTTCAATTGATAGAGCCTCCATTTGACAGTGAGAAGGAAGACTGGTGACAAATGCCAAGGCAATCACCAGCTCTCACCCTTTTACACATGAATCAATCCTACATTGCATCCCATTGTAAAAGTCTCTTCAGACTAGGGGCACTTCAATTAACGTAGGATTTCATATGTCTATAAACATCGCTCAAAGAAGTACGAGCAAGATTATCCTATCTCTTTTCACAGGGTTCTTGACTTGTAAACCCGGAGATGATCGTGCAGCATTTTGTCTATCAGCTTCAACCTTGATGGTCCCCTTCGATGAGCCACTAACCAAGACTTCATCACAGTTTCAACAAAGACCTCTCACATTGGTAAAGTCGTACCGTTTGCGAGAATACTCAGACCCCTGCTGACATGATGACAGTGAGATAGTGTGGTCCTTATGAATCCTGCATCAATGGTCAGGATAGTCTTTTCCATGAGAGTGAGCGGAAAGTCCTTTCAGGCTGAAAATCCCTCATCTGGCATGCTCAAGACATCTACATTCTAAATGAAGGTTGTCTTTCAAAATCTTCCCCAGTGGAAATCAAAAGATGCAGAACTGACAAAATTATCATGCATGAATCTCATTTGAACTCATGAATTTATAGCATATACAATCATATGTGCAAATAGCAGACATACTCATAGAGATCAGAGATATTGCCAGGTAAGCATATCTCTATTTGTCTTAAGGTACCTATCACTGTCCATGTACTCTCTTCTTGACACTCGACCTATTCGAGTCGTCCCTTGAGTTTGGGTGCTTGCAATTGTCTCAGTATCCCGTTGTCTTTAAGTACCCACCACTTGTCGGGTACTCCCTCTTAACGACACTCGACTGTTCGAGTTGTCCTCGGAGTATTGATACTTGTGGTGACCAAATATCCCTTTATCGTTGAATACCTCTTCGCTGTCTAGGTATCCCTATTGTCTTTGAGTACCGGTCACCGTTCGGATACTCTCTTTTCTCGACACTCTACCTGTCCGAGTTATCCCCAGAGTATTGATACTTGTGACTGACCAAGTATCTCTTTGAATACCTACTGCTGTCTAGGTATCCCTATTGTCTTTGAGTACCGGTCACCGTTCGGATACTCTCTTTTTCTGACACTCTACCTGTCCGAGTTATCCCCAGAGTATTGATACTTGTGACTGACCAAGTATCTCTTTGAATACCTACTGCTCTCTAGGTATCCCTATTGTCTTTGAGTACCGGTCACCGTTCGGATACTCTCTTTTTCTGACACTCTACCTGTCCGAGTTGTTCCCAGAGTATTGATACTTGTGACTGACCAAGTATCTCTTGGAATACCTACTGCTGTCTAGGTATCCCCATATCGTCAAAGTACCCACCGTTGTCCAGGTACTTCCTTTTCATGACACTCAACTTGCCCGAGTTGTCCCCAAATAATAGCAGTTGTTCAAGCATTCCACTGCTTTGTGTGCCTATGCCTACCCAGGTATGCTTTCTTACACTTGGACCAACTGAGTAGTCCCAGGTTGTATCATTAAATACTTATGTTCATCCAAGTATCCCAGTACTTTGTACACCTGTGGCTATCCAGGTGTTCCACCCCTTTTAAGTGCCTGCGGCCACCCAGGTAAGCCTCGTGCTACATTCAAGTTACAAGAAGGTGAGAGACCTTCACGAATATCCCAGGTACATCCTCGATATTCCCCTTTACCAGGAGGTGAGAGACTTTCACGAATATCTCATGTACGCCCTCGATATTCCCAATTACTAGGAGGTGAGAGACCTTTATGAATAAGCGATGCACGTCCTCGATATTCCCATTTACCAGGAGGTGAGAGACCTTCACGAATATACCAGGTATGTCCTGGATATTCCCATTTACCAGGAGGTGAGAGACCTTCATGAATATCCCAGGTACGCCCTCGATATTCCCCTTTACCAGGAGGTGAGAGACCTTCATGAATATCCCAGGTACGCCCTCGATATTCCCCTTTACCAGGAGGTGAGAGACCTTCACGAATATCTCAGGCACGTCCTCGATATTCCCAATTATCAGGAGGTGAGAGACATTCATGAATATGCGAGGCACGTCCTCGATATTCCCCTTTACCAAGAGGTGAGAGACCTTTATGAATAAGCGGGGCATGCCCTCAATATTCCCATTTACCAGGAGGTGAGAGACCTTCACGAATATCCCAGGTACGTCCTCAATATTCTCAATTACCAGGAGGTGAGAGACCTTCACGTATATGCAAGACCCATCCTCGATATTTCCACACGAATATCTCAGGTATGCCTTGATTCTTCCTTTAGAGTTTATACTTGTGATCGTCCAGGTACCCCTTCGATACTTGTGATCATCCAAGTATCCCCAAATAGTTTGTATCTGTGATCGTCCAGGTACCCCTTCGATACTTGTGATCATCCAGGTATCCCCAAGAGTTTGTACCTATGATCGTCTAGGTACCCCTTCGATACTTGTGATCATCCAGGTATCCCCAAGAGTTTGTACCTGTGATCGTCCAGGTACCCCTTCGATACTTGTGATCATCCAGGTATCCCCAAATAGTTTGTACTGTGATCGTCCGGTACCCTTCGATACTTGTGATCATCCAGGTATCCCCAAAGAGTTTTGTACGTGATCGTCGGTACCCCTTCGATACTTGTGATCATCCAGGTATCCCCAAATAGTTTGTACCTGTGATCGTCCAGGTACCCCTTCGATACTTGTGATCATCCAGGTATCCCCAAATAGTTTGTACCTGTGATCGTCCAGGTACCCCTTCGATACTTGTGATCATCCAGGTATCCCCAAAGAGTTTGTACCTGTGATCGTCCGGTACCCTTCGATACTTGTGATCATCCGGGTATCCCCAAATAGTTTGTACTTGTGATCGTCCAGGTACCCCTTCGATACTTGTGATCATCCAGGTATCCCCAAAGAGTTTGTATCTGTGATCGTCCAGGTACCCCTTCGATACTTGTGATCATCCAGGTATCCCCAAAGAGTTTGTACCTGTGATCGTCCAGGTACCCCTTCGATACTTGTGATCATCCAGGTATCCCCAAATAGTTTGTACTGTGTGATCGTCAGGTACCCCTTCGATACTTGTGATCATCCAGGTATCCCCATATAGTTTGTACCTGTGATCGTCCAGGTACCCCTTCGATACTTGTGATCATCCAGGTATCCCCCAAGAATTCATAATTGTGATCATCCAAATACCCCTTCAATGCATATAGTCAGCCAAATACCTATTTCGACGCCTGCAAAGGCCCAAATATCCTTCATGTTAGTATTTGTGAATATCCAGGTACTCTTTGATATGCTTGTGAATGTCCAGGTATCTTCCAGAATTGATGCCCTGAGAAGGGTCGGCGCATCCTCCCGAGGAAGGTCGGGTTCCAAGCGGTGTCTTCGACGAAGTCGGACGCCCCACAAATCGATGCCCCGAGAAAGGTCGGTGCATCCTCCCGAGAAAGGTCGGGTTCCAACCGGTGTCTTCGACGAAGTCGGACGCCCCACAAATCGATGCCCTGAGAAAGGTCGGTGCATCCTCCCGAGAAAGGTCGGTGCATCCTCCCGAGAAAGGTCGGGTTCCAACTGGTGTCTTCGACAGAAGTCAGACGCCCCACAAATCGATGCCCTGAGAAAGGTCGGTGCATCCTCCGAAAAAGGTCGGGTTCCAAGCGGGTGTCTTCAACAGAAGTCAGACGCCCCACAAATCGATGCCCTGAGAAAGGTCGGTGCATCCTCCCGAGAAAGGTCGGGTTCCAACCAGTGTCTTTGACAGAAGTCAGACACCCCAACAAAACAGATGCTCTGAGAAAGGTCGGCGCATCTCCCGAGAAAGGTCGGGTACCAATTGGTGTCCTCGATACAAATCAGGCACCCACAAATGAGATGCCCTGAGAAAGGTCGGTGCATCTCCCGTCAAGGCGACCGAAGAAAGGTTCGGGTCCTAGACAAATCATGGATTGTTTCAACAGGCGACCGAAGAATGGTTCGGGTCCTGGAAGAGCAGTCTCCCGTCAAGGCGACCGAAGAAAGGTTCGGGTCCTAGACAAACTATTGATTGTTTTAACAGGCGACCAAAGAAAAGTTCAGGTCCTGGAAAAGCAATTCCCCGTCAAGGCGACCGAAGAAAGGTTCAGGTCTTAGACAAACCAGTTGATTGTTTTAACAGGCGGACCAGAAGAATGGTTTGAGCCCGGAAAAGCAATCTCCTCATATCACCAGGTAAGATGACGCCTTGATACTTGCCAAACTCGGGGCTCACACCCTATCTCACTCACTCCCGGTAAGTAACTACAAGTATCTTCTTATCTGTCTTAGAATAGGTAATGTTATATTGCTCTTTTCCGCATAGAGTAATAGTAACTAAATAAAATATAATCTATTGCGCATGCATGGATAAAATTGAGGCATCAGTATGTCTTTGAATGCAACCTCTGCGAGCTCACCTTCAAAGAGGGGCAGCTGTTGACACCTCATTTTTAATTAATTTTTTAATTTTGTCTTTCTGGATAAATAGATGACAAAAAGAAAACAAGAATAAAAGCAAAAAATTCAAAACAAATAAAGAAAAGCAAAAAGCAAAAAAAGCAGCCCCCACCCTTTCTCTTTCTTTTTTTCCTTTCGCACGACCTGGCCCCCCCCTCTCTTCTTCTTCCTCCTATCTTCTTCTTCCTCATCCGCCTCTGTGCATCACGCGCGGCGGTCGGCGACGCGTTCAAGGGTAGCCTACAGTAGAGAGGCACGGAGGTAGGCCGCCGAAGGGGAGGGCGACGCACATGCGCCTTCAATGCGGGCCTTTAATGCTGAGAAGAGACGTCGGTTCAGCCGGGAGGTTCCAGTCGGCGTGCGAGAGCCGACGGCCGAACCTCCGTCAACCGGCCTGCTCCTCGCCTATAAATAGAGGAGCACCTCCGTCGACGAGAGATCATCGCAAGCTTGGAGATCTTCCCACTGAGAGACTTCGGGGGAGGAATCGACGAGCGAGCGAGAGAGAGCTTGAGTTGTGAGCTCAGCCCACCCTCCACTGAGAGACTTTGGGGAAGGCCGGCGGCGAACCACTTCGAGAGGGTCAGATCCGGCCGGTGGAGGCTCGGATCTGGCCTGAGTGAGAGGAATCGGAGGAGGGAAGGTCGGATTTAGGGAGGAAGGAGCTACCGTAGACGCTGCCCGACGCCGTGCCGCGACTGACCCACCAACGCCGCACCGGATTCGAGAGTCGAGGATTGCCGTCGCGCCGTCGTCATCACCACCACCATTTGCCGCCACCGGTATCCGCCGCCTCCGGTCGCGTAGTCGCGATCCACGGCCCCCTCTCAAGCCGTTTGCCGCGGCCACACCCACACCAAGACCCATCCTCACTCATCCTCGCCGGAACTGTTTTGTCGCCGCCTTCGGTCGTGTCGTCGCCGCCGTTGTGGTCGCCGTCCTAGCCCATCATCGCCGCCGTTGTGGCCGCCGTCATTCTTTGTCGTCGCCGGTGACGCTTCTCCCCTCACCGCGTCGCGAGCGAACGAAGGAGAAAGGAGGGTGGGAACCGGGTCGGCTCGCGGGTCCGTCCGACCCGGTTTCCGGTTCCGGTAGGGTTTCCGGATCGGACTTGCACTCGTCGGCCGGGCATCCTTTTTTTTAATAGGCCCAATTCCGTGTGTGTGGGCTGCGCGTTTGGGTCGTCGCCGGGTCGGACCCAACCCGCGGATCCGAGGCCGGGTCGGTTTTATTTTATTTTCAAAAAAAAAATCAAAAAATAATTTATTTTCCAAAAATATCAAAAAATATTAAAAATATTTTATTTTTCAAAAAAAATCAAAAAAATAAAAAATATTTCATATTTTCCAAATAAAGCCAAAAATTCAGAAAAAGCCAAAAAGACTTGTATTTTTCTAAAAAAATACCAAAAATACCAAAAAATCCCTTTTATGTCCAAAAAATGAGAAAAATACTCAAAAAATGTTTTTCCTCCCAAAAATGCATGGAAAATCTCTCAAAAATCCAAAAAGCCTTAGGGTTTAAATAAGGTTAGGTACCGAAAGGGCATTAGTGATTAACTAGTGTAATCAAGTCCCGATCCTAATTTCTGCGGTTGCGCAGAGTGAGTATTTCTCCGATACTTCACTTGGGTTTCTAATCAACCCACCCCAAATCGATTAGTGGCGACTCCATTTTAAAAATTGATTTATAGGTTAAAAACTCAAACTATTAAAGTCGTGAATTGGTGGACTTGGGAGAGTCCGGGCATAACTACTAATTTAGCCGAGCCATTAGCCTCCCTAGGCGCTTGTACCCGATCGCGGGTGCCGAAAAAAGAGGTCGTGACAACACTTTGATGCTTAAGTCAGTGGACAAGAGATGAGGAGATAAGCGAAAGCGGGAGACTAAGAAAAAAAGGGCCATTTATAATAATGATAATGATAATGATAATGATAATGATAATGATAATGATAATGATAATGATGATAATAATAATAATAATAATAATAATAATAATAATAATAATAATAATAATAATAATAATAATAATAATAATAATTGTTTAAAGGGACGATCCGATTTGTCCTTTGGGCAAAGAACTTCACCTTCTTTTAATACTCTTGTTTGGAGTCCAGTGAAGCTAAAGCGCCCTTTTGTGAGCAGACTGAGTGAGGGTTTGGGCCTCTCTACCTAGGCCTTTGAGGCTAGATTTTGTGCTTGTCTAGGTCCCGGCCCGTAGTCTAAGCCCACAGTCGGGTCTCATGGGCCGGGCCTTTTGGCCCACTTTTGGCGGAGCTTGAACCCATAAGTGGAAGTCAAAGTTTTGCATGTCTTGGGTTTTTTAAAAGGCAAAGAAAGTCTACGTTTGGTCCCTACACTAGTTTTTTCCCCTTCTTCTTATCGAGTCCTTGAATTGAAGTTGACTGTCAAAAAAGATGAAAATATGTGTAAGTGCACAGAGGTAAGTTCATCTCAGAATTTCGCATTCATGGTGGAGAGACATGAAAATGAAGAAGTGAGATCCTAAAATGGTTGATGGTGCACCTGAAGTTGAATGACTTTGTAACATGACAAATCACCCCATGACATATGTAGAAGCAGTCAAAAGACTCAAAAACCCATTAGTGTTATAACACATGTGATTGACCAATCGAGTGAATTGATATAACCATATTATATATGATATCCCATCAGGTTTATTGCCTAGTCACATGCACTAATGTAATTAAAGTTAGTTTATTTCATAGGCTTAGCTCGGAAGTTTTAGGTATGAGTAGCCAAGATAGATCGTGATATGTTGAATAATTTTTACATTACTACATGAATGTGGAGGAGGCAGCTTGTAATGGGAAGTTTGGATTCATGTATTGTGAATGAAGTTGTATGACTAGATACGGACTAATACTTGATTGACGACATCGGTATAATTTTCTTTATAGTTGAGTACATTATGCTTGGGCTTGTTTTTCTTTTTCTTTAATTTATAATTTCTCAATAAATTAAAATTTAATAAAAACTCGTGGAAACATAAATTTTATTTAGTTCATCATAATGTTCACAATGAGAATCACAAAAAATCAACGCATAATAAAATTTTCAAATTTTTTCTTTTAAAGGTGAGTACACGATACATAAAAACAAAATACGATATTTTATGGTTATACTCGATCTAGTGGTCAGGGTTTATGCACAACCTACTTTTGTTGGATGTACACCACCCCCATTTGATGGCGAGGATGCCATTCGTGTAGCAACAAATGTTCCACGCGACCTATAGATCTTGATGAAAACTCTTTTGACATTGTTTACGCATTACCTGAAAGTCTTTTAGTCTCTTAGATTTTCCGTCTCTTCTTTACTTGGTTGGTCTCCCAAATCGGATGCATTTTTTTGTTCAAACTGGCCATATGCGAGAGTGATGAAGTATAGAAGGAGAAGAAGAGACTTCTAATTTATAAGAAATTTTTATGATTTTCTTTTAAAGTTGGCCAATCGGCCTCGGCCCCAACGATTGGACTTATTTTTTCATCCCCAGGCCAGTGCCAAGAGCAAAGGGGCTGTGCCTGCAAGTGCAAGCCCCTTTTTCCTAATGGCCCCGGCCCAACAAGGGTCCAATTGTGACGCTCCTAAGCCGACAAGGCCCTACCACCGGTTTCCAACCAATGAAGAATCTATTTGGGAAAATAACACAAATAAAGTCATAAATCTATTGTATTTTCACCAATTCAGTTTTAAATTTGTTAATAAAGTCATAAATCTTTTGATAATTTTCCAATTGAGTCTATATAATCAATTTTAATCGAAAATCAAACGTGGATGTTGGTAGTGTTATAGATTTATAACTTAATGGGCAATATTTAAAATGTTTTATGATTGAATGGTAAAAGTGTAATAGGTTTAGGGCTTTTTGGATGATTTTTCATAAATAAAAGAACAACCAATGGATTTTGGGATATATTGATTTTCCTGAATTAAATAAAGAATACCTAAGAATAGCAGTGGACCAAAAATAGCTGTGTAATGAATTCATTAAGACTGCCCATAAAGAAAATTAACCTTATCAACTCAGTACGATGGGTTGAAATTATTCCCTAAAGATTTTATAACCGAATCAAAGTTCGGTGTTTAGGGTCGAATGATAACCATTATGTTTCCAAAAGTAAATTTTGGTTAGAATTTTTTATTATTATTTCTATTTCCTCTATCCCTAAATGAGTTTCTAAATAGAGATGCATGTTTAATACAAAATTCCGTTCCTAGAATAGAAATTTGTTTGATAGAGGGAATAGAAATTTGTTTGATAGACCTTCTTAAATATCTTATTCTATGCTCTTTCCCATTCATTGTGCTCTACTCTATGGTGAGATAAGACATCCTTAATCAATTGAATTGAAAGCGTTGAAATAGAAATCACACATTGATGGGCGATGGGGGGCTAGCAGCAAACAGGTGACCACAAACAGCGAGGGCAAGTAATGAGAATATGTTTTATTTCTATTTCTATTTTAAACCTCACTCCTAAGCTAAAAATTTATCCTAAAAATATAAAAATGAAATTACGTTACTAAACAGATTTTTATTCCAAATTTGTTTTCAAAAACATAATAATTGAATAACAGAGAAACGTAATGGTTATAATACACGTTATTAATCTAGCTAACACAAAAATTAAGCTAAGTTTGAAATATTCTGCTAACTCAAAAATTCAAAAGCAAAAAGAAGGTAAGTGAGAAAATGACATCGTTAACAAGTACTCTCGCATTACTCATTAATATAATTGGATGTATCATTCTGAACGCGCGGAGTCGGACACGAGTGATATAATCACAAAGTTGAGGGACTAGAATTTCAAACTTCTACTCCCTCTTGGTTCTCTCCTCTTCAGCGGCAGCCGTAGAGAAAAAGCCAGCGAGAGAGGAAGCTAAAACAATTCGAGAAATGAGCGAAGCAGCAGCAGCAGCAGCAGCAGCGAAGAGCTGGATAAACGGCGACGAGAGCGCGAGGCAGATGCTCGCTCGAGCCCAGGCGTCGCGCCCGTTGCTCTCGCTCCCTCCTCCGCTCCACCAGTCCCTCTCCACGCCGGCAACGTCGTCGAGATCGCCGGCCTCTCTCCCTCCGCCAAGACCCAGCTCCTCATCCAGGTCATCCATCTCACTCCTCCTCCTCCTCCTCTTTTTCCCCTGAATTTTCCGGCGTCGAAATCTGTACTTCCAACCAACGTGGCACGACTAACGATAATGTGAACAAAATTTATTATTTTATAAATATTATATCTTTTTTTTTTAATTAATTTTTTTTTTCCTTCTCTCTTTTCCTCTATCAATTGCCCAGCCTCTGGCAATTGACTAGAGGTTGCAACTAGTAATGGTTGGCTCGCTAGGAACTAAATTTGGTGAGAGATGACCTTGTGGGCCTTAGGCAAGGCTCGGCCTCGCTGAATCTAGCGAGGTCGCCTCTCGCCTTCTTTGAGTGAGGGTGAGGGTCAGCCTCACTAGCAGCAAGCCTTAACCAAGGCCCACGAGGTTGTCCCTCACTAGATCTTGGTGAGGCCAACCCTCACCGGTCACAACCTCGGCGGTCGCCCGAGGCTAGGCAATTGGTAGAGGAAGAAGAGAGAGGGATAAAAAGTTAACAAATTTTAAAAAAAAAATGTTCGAAAGAATTCAAAAATAATTAAAAATAATAATTTTTTTCTACATCAACGCCTACTATGCCGCATAGGACGGCCAACGTTCGTGTTAGCATATTCTGACCAATTGACAAAATAAAAGGTTTAAGACTAAATTGTCAAAAGTGCAATAGGTTTAGGACTTTTTGGACAATTTTCCCTAAAAATGTTCAATGTTGTTTCTAAACTTGAATTAATGGAAGGACAGTATTGAATATTTTCATATAGTTCAAGGACTAAATTGAACATGTACCAAAAGTGCAGAGACCATATTTTCAAGTCTTTGGTCCAAGAGTTGATGCCTAGTCAATATAAAAAATGATTATTGATTCATAGAAAAGGAAATTATTTTTCTTGAATTTAAGTATGGGTTTTTCATTGACTATGGAAAGATATTCCATGGAATCATTTTACTAAGAAATCCATACGTTGCAAAATATATTCTAGGTAAATATATGTTGCATAACAAGTGTAGCCTGAATTACGTGTTATAGTAAGTAACCAACTTCTTCAATCAATCCATCCTCCGCTATCCTTGATTCTACCACTGGGAGTGGTAGACATTGTCGTTTGCACACTTAACTGAAAGCTGGTCCTACAACAAATCCTCAGTTGTCCCAGATAGTCAAATGAGTTTCAGATGTTCGGGTCATTACTCTTTCCAAATCATTCTCTCCACATATTCAAATTTCTCCTCCGATCTTGCTCAATATGCTATCATTTCGCTCTTTGGACCGCTTTTGAGCGGAGATGGTTAGTTTAACAGGTATCTTAAAAAGAATACACTTTCTGCTAGGTTAGAATGAATCAGATTTAGGAAGTACACTGGTTTACCTTTGGCCCCCAGATGAAAAAGTCAGAAGTTGCGGCACGTGAGCAGCCACGGACATTTTCACTCTTTAATTCCAAACTTCGTGGAATCACGACATCGCATCATAACTATCATTGGATGTTCAAAAATGACGTATTAGCTATAAACATTTTAATTACAGAAACAATCCATATTACTTATAGATTACTTATTAATATTAACGTCCCAACTTCGATTGAATCGGAAGAACTTAAAAGAGCAATACTTATATAGTCCCGACACACATGAGTCCATAGCATATCATCCATTGGATCACTTAGACCTCACTGGCGGCCCATCTAGTTCAACGAGTTTACTCAATTTGGCTCCTACATGCACCCATTTTTTGTAATAATAAGTCAAAGTGCGTAACCTCAAGGATCAGATCCTCACAAAGATTCTAAAGTCTAGAGAGCAAAACCCTACCATGGGAAGATCATAGGATGAATTATGGAAATGGTGGTCTTCAAAAAAAAAAAAAATAAATAATAATAATTCTAGGGATCTCAACGAAGTTAAAACAAATATAGGAATTTCATAGATTTTGGCAAAAAAGGGTTCGGATGAAGACATATCACATATGACGCAGGTTATTGGAACTTATGGTTATGCAGCGCCCGAGTATATGATGGGCCTTGTGAATTGGCAGGTGAATGGTATGGATGTCGCCGAACCGTCCAGACAAGGCATCGTTGAAATCTTCAAGGAACATTGCAGTCTTTTTCTCAATATGAATCCGGCGTGGCATTTCTTTGACAAACTTTGACAATAATTGCTTCGTGCGATACTATTAACGAGACTCATAGATTTTGTAACTTTGTAGAGCAAAGAAAGACAGTTACTGCAGAAGGGAAAGTTAGTTGAGTTGTAAAGCTAATAATTTTTCATGTTAATGGATTTGATGGGAATCGTTCGCACTTTTGTTTTGTGTGCTGCATTTCTCACTTTCGTCGTTAGTTAGTCCAAGTGTCAACCGGGCCGCAAAGAACTTGGGTATGAACTAGGTTGGCTTATGGATTTGCTTGATGGCTCACGTTGGACTCATTGAGAAAGTCCAACTTAAAGAGAAGACGTATATAAAGAACATATGAATCCACCACCTCTTGCATGCAAGCTAGATTAGGAGTGGTACGTGGAATTTAATTAACATGGGTCTTATCCCTAGACTTTGATATCATATTAGAAAGTATAATCCAAAAGTTTAAGTTAACAGGTGAAAGGGGACCAGCTGTATATAAAGAGCATACAAACCCTATTGTTAAGTGATGCGAGATGTTTCAACAAAACTAACCCATTCATGCCTAAAGTTCAAAGTCTCCCATGTTGATTGGGTGTGTGTGAGTGTGTGAGAAAGAGAAAGTAAGCCAAAGCCACCGTGGTTTCGCCGGAACCGGCCATGTTCTTTGAGCTTAAGAATGTTGCTGAGCGGCTCAAGCCTGCTCAATGCTCAAGTCACGACCCAAAAACTCCCCGAGGATTCTAGGGCTGACGCCTTAATCACACAGTAAGGCAAGCTGCATTTGAGGCTAGAATAAAAAAAACCCCGATCTTTGTCACGAAATAATTGTGGCCCCATCATAAACCTTTCGGGCCAAGTTCTTCCTTCCCTGTTCTTGTAGGCTAATTAAACAAGTGACTATATGAACCGGCCATCGAAGAGGAAAATGTTATATATATCATATAGAATACTTATGCAATTAGTTTAGAACGATGTTTACCTATTCAGGGATTCATAACTACAAAAGACATCCCGATGGGCCCGAACATCATCAAATATAGGTGGTCAGGATCTGATTTCGACAGTTTCGCATCATTACCAATTAACATTCCCCCACGTATGCTGGATAACTTTTGGATCCCGGCATAATAACTTCTCCAGAAAAAAGGACATCCCTCAATAACTGTCACAAGTCACAGGAAAGCCTCAAAATGCTGTCTAATCATAGATACCGTGTTCTTTTTATTGCAAGGAATGATGCATCCTATCCCTACCACTCCTCAAAAAGACCGAATCTAACAATATCAAATGCGGTAAAAGGATCGGTCATCATTTCATGTTTTATAATTGGAACTCCTTTTGGACAGAGAGAGAGAGAGATCGCGTGAAGAAAAATTAGGCCACTTATTTCATGTTTTAAAGTAAATGACCACGATGGCCAAAAATGAAGAACAAAAGAAACGACAACATTGTCAAGAGAGAGATCACTGATAAGGAAGGAGTTGTGCACTTGTGGAACAAACTCTTTTTGCTAGTCTAGTAGTGTGACTTCGCTTTGTCTTGCTTTTCTGATTGTTTCTCGGCCACCAAAAGAATGTATCTGGTAAATGCAACAAAGTGAAGTGATCTGAATGTGAGGAATTCATTCAGAATTAGAAGTTGCCTTCTTTTGGCAAGTCTGACTAGGAGGACCAAGCACCAACAGACAGAAGTCCCTACATAACTCCGGGAACATTATCTGGTCATACATTTTCTTATCTCAGTTTTTTCTCTGTGCACGGGTTCATGTCTGTCGCTGCCCATTCCAGTCCAAAGCTGGATATACAAAACTAAAGTTTCATTCCTTTTACGGTTGGATGACGGACGATAACTCTCAAACGGATGAAAGTAGTTGCTAGTAAAGAGACAGATGGGGAAGGGAAGAGTGGTGGAATTTTTTAGTCACTTAGAACTTAATTAGTCTGCAGAAACTCCATGGCCCATTCTTTGACTTCCTTGATCTTCCGCCCACAAACACTAGCCCATGCTGTCTGTGCGCTTGCCCGTAGGCCAGTTCGACAAAAGGTGGCGAAATGCTCGCAATTGTTATTGATTAGGTCATACTCACCAAAACCGTCGCCCTCGTGAAGTTCCCGAGCCCTGTTCACGACTTCCTGGGGCAATTTGGTATCGGGTAAAGTCGTGCAAGTCCCCCATCTCCTTAGCCAATACTCCAACAGAGGCCGCCCATAAGCGTATGAGTGTAGAAAATGGAATTTCTCACCTTCTTGGCAGAAGCAACTGAGACACTTCTTGTCGACTCCTGTTCTTGTGAAGTGAATCACGTTTCCCTCTCCAACATAGATTCCTATTATAACCAATCGTGAGTATGTGCAATATAGAAAAGAGAAATGATTTGGTGACATGTTTTAATATATTGTGAGAATTACAGTTTATTTTGAATTACAAAAAACCAAATAACAAATACTTGTAAATTATTATGAGATCCATTCTTTCAAATTTATTGTTCACAATAAGTTGTTATTCTCACAATAGCCTACAAATTGTTATACGAGCAAAGCTCTTAGAAGAGATTTTGCAAATCATTCCACCCATATTGAATAGTTATCGTAGAATCAACTAGTTCAAAGGGAATGGGAAGTGAATAGATGCGGAACCATGAGTGAGAGAGGATCATCACAAGTGAATCATATTTTATAAGTTTGGATGGATTAAAATGCGGATTGAGCAACAGTAGATTACCGCAATGGGATCTGCAATTTGCTATGTGCGTGATGTTAGATCTTTGTGTTGGAGACTCAAGGACTAAGAGAGATTAAACTTCGATCATGACAAATCACAAGTTTCAATATTTTAAGTGATCTAATTGAGGTACGTTTTCTACACCGACTAATATCAACTACATAAGAATGTGAAGGAGAATTTTCAGAAAGAGTGACGACCGAACGAGAAAAGATGAAGAAGAAGAAAGAAATAGGAGAGTCGTGTCACGAGAGAGACAGGGAGGAGTGGCATGAGGGTCATGGAAAATTTCTGCTAAAAGTTGACAGAATAAAGTATGCATGAAAAATGCTGAATAGTCTCATTATGAGTTCGGCAAAAGAAAACAAGCGCCCTATCACGTCTTCGTACTCTCCCGGATTTGATATCGGAGTTTTATCTTAGTCCAACCTTGAACGACATGAAGTGCTAAAAACCATTAGTTGTGGGCGTGTCCCTTCTAATGCCGATGAGATTTATCCAATGGGCCAGGCCAGCATCTATTTATTTGTGTTAGAAGTTAATTAAAAATGGGTTACCATGTGAATACTATCTCTTATATGGCTATATCTAGCAGAAATTATACTTCATTCTATTTTCAAGTAAAATGATCTCTATGATCTAATATGTTTAATTATGTAAGACCATGTTTATGTCCATGAGATAGTGCTTCCTATCAGACAAAAGAACTTTGATGGTTGATTCTTTTGGTTAAGCAAAATAAAACTATCACTTGCTTCCGCCCCCACACATTCAAATTTTCAACAGGTTAGAATTGAGGTGGAAGAGAGTGAGGTTGGCCAGTAGGCCAAGCTCCCCCAGGAGCTAACCAGCAATGTCGCCATGGCTAGGATTGATGCCCGCGACGGTGTGGACACTAGGGTCTTTAAGGTGGGGGAGCAGAAGACACGAGAGTAGTCGCAGCCGGAGGGGCTAACCCAGTTGGCAATGAAGTTGTTGGGGTTGGAGAGATGGCCTGCTTCAGAGCTTGGACGGCGACCAGGCGTGATGGGTAGCTGTCGAAAACAGCAAAAAAAAATAAAAAAAAAATAAAAATAAAAATAAATAAAATCCCAAACCCAGATCTGAACTTCGTGTAGAAGATTATGCTGGAATCAGGGCTTGGATTTTCTTTGTTTTTCCATTCAAGTAATCCTGAAGTGTTTTCGCCTTGAAATCCCCTCTCACTGAAGATGAATAGCAATCCGCCCTTTCGAACATGTTACTTGAGAAAGCTTTTTCCTTACAGTTGCGTGACAGTACCAGAGAGCATACCCTCATCACTGGAAGAAAACCGGTGAGACTTCCATTGATACGGGTTTCGGTGTTCTGGTTTTGAAAGCTGTCGATGAACATTAAAAGAAAATTCCAAGGCTACATCTAGGTTTCAATGTTCTAAAGTTGAAGATCAACAGTAAAAGATAAAAGAAAGAAAAGAAATGAAAAATTCAGAAGATTACTATAAAATCATTTTGAGTAAAGATGTTTCAAGTTAGATCTTCAATCATGACACGTAAGATGGTCAAAGATGATTGGACTGCTATATTAGCAATATCTAGTTAATTTAGGCCATATGGACTAAAATTGAAAAAGTATGAAAAAATTTAGGATTAAATTTCCAAATTGGAAAGTTTAGCACTAAGTTAGTATCCATACAATAGGTTTAGCACTGATTGGGTAATTTTTTTTGAATTTTTATATAAACTATTGCCATGTTATAAAATATATTTAAATGTATTCATGTTAATTTTTTTAGCATGTGGGTGGAGTAATTCCCTTGAAAAAAACAAGAATATAGAGTTGATCCCACCGTGAAACTGGGTCCACCGGGAAAATCATGTTAGCCACCTTGATAAAATGGGACATTAATAATGTTCAAATTCAACCCACCTATCCAATATTGATTGACATACTGCCTTATGATTTTTAGATATCTATCTTTCAACAACAAGAAACAACGATCGTGCTCATTGAATTGTGCATTTCATATATGGCCAATTTATCATTTTTCGTTCGCCTTTCATGCGTGCTTTCATATATGTCTTACATGATATTGAATTGTGCATTTGTATTATACTCAATCTATTGCTAGTTTAGCCTCATTCTAGTTTGTTGAAATGCGTGAAACTTTCAGACTTCATTGAGAAGGCATTAGAATAAATCTTACGGTATAGGCTATCGTTATCTTTAATAACACAACAAACCGATCCATATAGATGATGACAAATAACATAGATCTGGACTGGAAAACTAATAATATAGCATGAAAGTTGGTAATGTTGTGGCTTAAAACGAAGTTAATTTGTTGAACTCCTGCCACAGTTGACAAAACGACAGGCATAGTTTGTCCTCATTGTTAATACCAAATCAGTTGGTGTACGTATAATTTACGTACACATTTTTTTCAGAACCAATCGTGAACTACTGGCATTAATGTGATGTGATATTGCTAAAAGGTGTAACTTATTTTCAAAATTTGTTTTTTTCAGATCATCCTTCCGTCCAATGAATTTCGATTTCTCCCTTGATCTTGCTCGACCCGGTTTCCAATTTGCTCTGCAGGTAGCTGCTTTTTGACCAACAGATGGTGATTTTTCGCAGGCACAGCCAAAGAGGAGGGTTCTTGCGAAGTTGTCATTTATAGTATAAACCTCTCCTTGATAACGGAGTAGGTATAAAACTATACTTGTTTGAATATATCCCATGAAAGGAAGTCAGAAGTGGTGACACGTTAGCATGCATGAACATTCTCTTTCAACCAGAAGCCATCATTTTTGTCCTTGATCGCGTTCACATCTTAGTAATGATTCTTTGGGTGGGCCCAGGCTGACCTGCCGACATCCCATCCGAGTCAAAATGCAAGAATCAGCTAACGGAATCAGGAGAAAAAGAAAAGTTGCTTCCTTCTTCTGCTGATGGTGGACTCGACACAAATGAATTGAATCTATACTCATTCATTACACTCATGCTTGATGAGTTGAAGCATATGTATTATGGGTCTAGAAATCATGGTAAATTGCAAGGAAGTTCTTCTTCTTGTATAATTAAATAACTTATTTTTTTAATGGATCCAGCCTACTACAAGCCTGAATTGAATCACAGTGATATTATACCCTCTCCAGAGGACCTGACCTAACCGCACACCTTGCAAAGCAAAGGAAGCCTTCTGGGTTGGCTTGGCCTGAAGAGAACACTTTGATGCTTAAGTCAGTGGACAAGAGATGAAGAGATAAGCGAAAGCGAGAGACTAAGGAAAAAAGGGTCATCCATAAAAATAAAAAATTGTTTAAAGGGACGATCCGATTTATCCTTTGGGCAAAGAACTTCACCCTTCTTTTGTACTCTTGTTTGGAGTCCTATGAAGCTAAAGTACCCTTTCATGAGCGGACGGAGGGTCTTGGTCTCTCACCCTAGGCCTTCGAGGCTAGGTTTTGTGCGTGTCTAGGCCCCGGCCCGCACTCTGAGCCCCACAGTCGGGTATCATGGGCCGGGCCTTTTGGCCCACTTTTAGCGGAGCTTGAACCCATGAGTGGAAGTGCGAAGGTTTGCATGTCTTGGGTTTTTTAAAAGGCAAAGAATGTTTACTTTTGGTCCCTACACTAGCTTTTTCCCCTCCTTCTAATCGAGTCCTTGAATTGATGTGGACCGTCAAAAAAGATGAAAATATGTGTAAGTGCACATAAGTAAGTTCATCTCAGAATTTCGCATTCATGATGGAGAGACATGAAAGTGAATAAGTGACATCCTAAAATGGTTGACGGTGCACCTGAAGTTGAATGCCGACAAATCACCCCATGACATATGTAGAAGCAATCAAAAGACTCAAAAACCCATCAGTGTCATAACACATGTGATTGACCAATCGAATGAATTAATATAACCATATTATATATGATATCCCATCAAGTTTATTGCCTAGTGGTGTGCACTAATGTAATTAAAGTTAGTTTATTTCATAGGCTTAGCTCATAAGTTTTAGGTATGAACAACTAAGATACATCGGTGATATGTTGAAGAATTTTTATGTTACTACATGAATGTGGAGGAGGCAGCTTGTAATGGGAAGTTTGGATTCATGTATTGTGAATGAAGTTGGATGACTAGACACGGAGTAATACTTGATCGACGACATCGTTACAATTATCTTTATACTTGAGTACATTATGCTTGGGCTTGTTTTTCTTTTGCTTTTAATTTATAATTTCTTAATAAATTAAAAATTTTAATAAAAACTTGTGGAAACGGCAATTTTATTTAATTCATCATAATTTTCACAATGAGAATCACAAAAAAAATCAACAGATAATAAGATTTTTCAAAATTAAAAAACAAAATGTGAGTACACGAGACATCAAAAACAAAATACGATATTTTATGTTAATACTTGGTCTAGTGGTCAAGGTTTATGCACAACCTGCTCTTGTTGGATGTACACCACCCCCATTTGATGGCGAGGATGCCATTCGTGTAGCAACAAATGTTCCACGCGACCTATAGATCTTGATGAAAACTATTTTGACATTGTTTGCACATTACATGAAAGTCTTTTAGTCTCTTAGATTTTCCGTCTCTTCTTTACTTGGTTGGTCTCCCAAATCGGATGCATATTTTTGTTCAAACTGGCCATATATACTAAATAACGAGGGAATCTTACATACAAAGTGGAAATCTATTAGAAAGTCTTTTTTTTTTTTTTTTTTTTTTTTTTGGTGATATGCGAGAGGGATGAAGGTGAGAAGGAGAAGAAGAGACTTCTAATTTGTAAGAAATTTTTATGATTTTCTTTTAAAGTTGGCCAATCGGCCTCGGCCCCAACGATTGGACTTATTTTTTCATTTCCAGGCCGGTGCCAAGAGCAAAGGTGCTGTACCTGCAAGTTCAAGCCCCTTTTTCCTAATGGCCCCGGCCTAACAAGGGGCCAATTATGACGCTCCTGAGTCGACAAGGTCCTACCACCAGTTTCCAACCAATGAAGAATCTATTTGGGAAAATGACACAAATATACGTGAACTTTTATTTCGATGTGTAATGTGATTCCGAATTTTTAATTTATTTAATGAAGTTCTTGAACTGTAGTCCAATTTGTAATGTGCTCTTTAAACTTTCAATTTATTTAATATGGTCTCATAACTTATGAACTATAACAATATTGAACATTTTCGTATTGTTCATGAACTAAATTAAACATGTATCAAAAGTTAAAGGGTTAAAAGTTCAAAACCACATTACACATTGACTTAATGTTCAAGAACTGCATTAAACAAATTAAAAATTCGTAGACCATATTGCATATTGAGCTAAAATTTAATAATCATTTGTGACAATATCCTAATCTATTTGGATACGTCCAAGTACATCTGAACCATTTAATTAATAAGGTCCACTACATAATTTAGTATAGCACCCACGTAACTTGACAATTCAGAAAGGTTCCAGGAAACATGCATTGAATGCCCAGAATAATTTTTCAGTCTAGTGTGGATACTGTTTCAATTCCTCCTCACCATTTGTTGTACATTTTTCCCTGAAGAACACTCGCGATACCAGTACGGTCTTATGCTACTGACATAGTTCAATCAAGTTTCAACGTGGCACGCTTGTTTTCTAGATTTTCATGTGAGCTCTCTCCAGTTGGGCATGTACCAATCCTGCCATTCGCGCAACTAAGTAATTCTTGTAACCTAAAAACAGGTCTTCATCTCGGTGTTGACCGATGAGATGTTACGTCTGTCGGCAAGGAAATGTCAACATAAGGCATTCCATGGAGTTCATATTTTGAGAACGGAAAAATAATCAGAGTAACTCAGAGACAGTGATGTCAGATGTAACAGCTAAAGCAGACCATTTTCGTGATGAACATAGGCAAGTTCAGTACCACTTACAGAGTTAAAAAGAGGTCAGACCCAGCAAATCTTGTCAATCAATAAGGCCGTATGCAGGACTTCTAGATCATGATAATTCACATCAATAGCATAAAGAATCAAGACAAAGCAGCAGGCACGAAAAAGAGACGAGCAAATGTACAATAATGCTTCAATCAATATAGCCAGGAGCTATGCCGTAATCAGGCTACTTGTATAAATACCCTCCAATCTTACACCAATGTAAAGCGTGCGAGATGCTGGAAGAAGTTCAATTGAGTAAGCAAAATGAACCATTGAACAAGCTCTTGTCCACCAGAGAAAGACATTCCATCGTTATACATGAGTCTACATGCCTTGCACGAGCAAACAAAGTTCTCAAGCAGAACAGGAAAGTCTAAACTTCGAGCAGTAACTTCTATTCTGCATATAATTTCTCTTCTGCATATGAGGGGTGGCATGTCCAAAAAAAAAAAAAAACAGCCATAGAATGACGGTCAGTCGACCAAACTTTGCCTGGAAACAGAGGTTGGGGCACGGAGATGGACGACCCTCATCAATGCGAATGACTAAAGAGTAAAAGAGTTATGAAACTCAGCTACCCGACAGCTGATTCTGCTTTACAGAGAATCAAAGCAGGTTGACATAACGAAAAACCAAAAATCTTGTTAAGCCTAATGTCAAATTTCTCATTCATCTCTGTTGTCTTCTTCATGTTTCATCAGGAACTTTTGGCAGCTATGTTGATGCACATTTATGATCTTTGCACTTGATTGACAATAACACTGCAGTCCCAACTCAAACGTGATGTGAAGAAAATCCAATAAATGGAGTCCTAAAAACCACAGACAATTCGAATTGCAGATCCTCTCTTGTATCCTGTGAGTGTGCTATGTCATAAGATACAGCACAGGGATTTCTCTGAGCATTTGAATAATCTAAACCATGGCAAGAAGAAAGGAAAGAAAAGGCAAGGAATCAAACAAAAAATTCGATGCCCTGGCACAAAACATGGAAAAGCACTCGTGGCATAGGAGCGCCGCTAGATCTTCCTCGAATTGAGGCTCGGCACAGTATCCATGAGATTGGTTTGAGGGTGGAAGCATCAAGAAAGTTAGCTCATCATTTCGCTAAACAATTGCATTAGCATGAACACCGCGGCCATATTGCATTGTGCTTCTACTTGAAGATACGAACCAAAATCCACATTCCACTACTTTTTTGACATGGATAGCATCTCAACTTATTACCAAATCTGCCAAAATGCAAGTATTCTCAGATTAAAAACTAACGCAAAAGGAAATAAGACTGCTTTCCCAACTTCACGAGTGGTTCTGCGGCTCTCTGCGCTTCATCAAACAAGCCTCATAAAATGCCGTCTGCACACTGTCACATACACCCGTCTTACAGTAAGTCGCGAAATGTTCACAGTTATTTCCAGTAAGATCGTACTTACCAAAGTCATCGCTCTTGAGAAGCTCATTAGCAGCTTTAACAACTTCTTGTGGGGATCTGGTACAGGAACGGGTGTTGCAAGTTCCAGAATTTTTCAGGTGAAAGCCCAATTGCGGCGCACCATACATGAAGTAATGAATATCGCGGGCTCGACGGAAGCAATCAAGGCATGTCTTGATGACCCCACCGCCAGTGTTTTTCTGGTAACCACATTTTCGACAGGCAGGCGCAGTTTTGGCTTCAACTCTAGAAGATGGGAGGATGGCCTCCTTGCCTTCTGTCCTGGTGAAGTGAATCACATAACCATCTTCCACGCATATTCCTGGCATGTTTAGATACAACTTTGTGAATTGTGAAACACTTCATAAAACCACAAATTTGCCCAGAAGACGGAATTAAACCATCAATAGCAGTAGGATCTGGGATAGGCTCGCTAGCAAATCAAGATAAAGTAGGCCTTTGCACCATAGGCCTTCGAATAACTTTACACTCAAACCTCCTTTTTCTTGGCCAGAAAAGGACAATCCGAGCAAAACAAGAAAAGAACACAAAAGGTGATAACCCCAAAGAAATCACACGGATAATTGCAGTAGTTTAACAGAACGTAGGAAAGGAATCCAGAAACCAAAAGGTACGCATCTGACTCAGAAAAGGCATGTATTTTCCGTATCTAAGTTCAATTGCTAATCATAGATCTCAACTGGCATCACCATCCTCCTCTTTCTTTGGGTTTATTATTCGACAAATTCCACCGCATGACCTGCTTTTGGGCCAGGAAAGACAGGAATCGAAGCTAGAAGTTCGATTTTTATCAGTTGGAAGAGAAAACTTCACCCGATTAAAGCAGTAGACAAGAACCCAATTGAGAAAGAACAGAGTAGAAGAGATATCAGCAGCGAGCATCAGAGAGGTTAAAGAAGACTGACCATGGTGACTATAAAAGCCGTATAGCCTATAAGCGTAGATGTGGTCGCCAGGTTTCAGATCTTTCGGGTCGACCTTCTTCCATATCAGCTTCCTTCCATCTTCAAATTCCTTCTTGATCTTGTTCAACATTTTCTTCTTTTCACCTCGGGTTCTTTTGGGCTCTGTCTTGACTCTCAAAGACTCGAACTCTGCACACTCATTTGCTGATGGAGACGGCACTGCGAAGCCGGCACTTACTTAGAAAATCGGACGACATAATCAATGCTTGTTTATCAAGTTTCGTGATTGTTTTTCTGCGCTGTATAGATGAGACGAAATTGGCCCGGTCAATGAGCAAGTCGGATTTTTCCTCTCCACGCAGCACACTGGTCAAACACCCCTCTTTCCATGTCCTTTCCATCCCATCTGCTATGGAAGGTACGTGCTAATTCGTTTTAAACAGTAATGATTTGCAAAATTGGTACAAGACTTGCCGATGTAACGAGCGGTAATTCCGAAAGGGCTCTTCTCCCTATTTCCTTCTCGTATGATTCGCTACTAAATCGTACCCATTTACTTTATTTGTTATTTAGATTTCTCATTTGAGATCTTAATTTGGCCTCCAATCTATCTAAGTCTTTGGTACAAGTGACGTGTATACACATGATTGATTTATTTTCTTAAAATTTTTCAAGATGCAGATCTCACTCATTTAGATTGATTTGGAAGATAAAATTATTAGATTGTGATGTATAAAATAGAATCTCCTTTCCCTATTTCTGAAATTAACTTTCTTTCCCAATTTGAATTAGGCCTTGATGTGAATTAGCAGCAGTCTTGTAGGACAGCAACACGCAACCTTTGCAACTGCAAGAAAAAACCAGTCTTGGAATTATTGATGATTGGTGTCAATATTCCGACAACACCCCTTGACCATGCCCTACGAGACAAAGGGAACTGACAAAAATGATTTTCTTTTTTGGGTAGGTAGCCAAAGAATATGATAATGTGATTCAGTAATAGTCTTGTAGAAGTTGAATATTCCTCATCAATATCCCCCTTTGGGCCTAAAGACAGTACAGCCACACGCAACCTTTGCAACTGTACACAAAAGCTGGCCTTGGAATTATTGATGGTCGGTCTCAATATTCTGACAACACCCTTTGACCATATCTTGCAAGACAAAAGAGAACTGACCATAGAATATGATGGGAGTGGAGCATTTATCAGACCTTTGTCAAAAAACAAGCGTCAGTATATCAAATCATAAGTTATTCTAATAGTTTAAAATGTTAGATTAGTTGATAATGATATCATAAAATCTCACATCATATCTGAATAAGAGTTCCTGAGTTAGAATCTTTTCAGACTTTTGCAATTGTACGCAAAAGCTGGTCTTGGAATTATTGATGATCGGTCTCAATATTTCGACAACACCCTTTGACCGCTTCCTCCAAGACAAAGAGAACTAACCAAAGAATTAGATAGGAGTGGAGCATTTCTATCTTATTTGATCAAACCTTTTGTCACAAAACAAGCATCAATATAGTAAATCATATGTTCCTCTAACAATTTAAACTTTTAAATTAATTGGTAATGGTCTCATATTATCTCACATGATATTAGAGTAAAAAGTCTTAAGTTCGAATCTTTCCAGGCCTCTTTATGCAAAACCGGTCATAGAATTATTGATGATTACTCTCAATATTACGACAACACCCTTTGACCATATCCTACGAGACAAAGAGAATTGATCATAGAATATGTTAGGAGTGGAGCATTTTTATCTTATTTATCAAACCTTCGTCACAAAACAAGCATAAGTATACTTAAATATTAAATCATACGTACCTTTAATAGCTTAATTTTTTAGATTAATTGATAATGGTCTCATAAAATTTCACATGATATCAGAGAAAGATATTTTGAGTTTGAATATTTTCAGACTCAATGCTTAATGATAAGTAAAAGGACCAACGTGATTGTGAGTGATATGATATTTAAATATTAAACCACGACTTCATGTAACAATTTAATTTTTTAGAATAGTTGTCCATCGAGCTTTCTTGGGTCGTTCTAAGAGGAAATTGTGGCAATTCACGTGTTTCAACACGAATTGTGGGTATCATGGTCTATGCTGCACTAAATGACCCTAGTAAGGGGTCCCGCAAACCCGGCAATGGCCGCTTGAATCGCGTGACCTCAAATAGCCCTCGCTGTCCCTCCACAATAAGATATGGCCTTGCTAGCCCCTCACCAGTTGCCCTCACGCAAAGAAGATGCAAAGAAGATGAACAATAATAATGAGGGCAAAATCGAAAAAACGAAAAAAAGTTGGTGATGGTAGTGTTGAGGGAAAGAAAAAAAGAGTTTACTTAACCTTAGAAGTAACCTTCTGCAAATGCTAAAGGCTGTAGGTAGGTGAAGCTTTTAGTTTTGTCAAGGCAACATTTGGCCAAAGGGGTCACAAATAAGTTCGCTAAACACCCCAAATTTTCTCCAAAGGACTCTAAAGATTCAAAGCCAATCGAAAAGCCAAACACAACCTAATTACCTTTCATAACTTTATATTCTCCTAACTTACCTGACTTCTACTGGGATGTCAAAAAAAGCTGCAATTGCTTCATTCAACTTGATTTAGTTCATGAATTAAAGAGATTCCCGATAGTATACTTCATTTGTTGGGAAGGCTACTTTATTCTAGTACTCAAATAGAAAGGATCAATCCTAGACCTGAAATTTCGTTATACCAAAAATAGAATGCACACCAACAGGTGGTGATTCAACAGCATCAAGTTCAAAGATCAAAGAAGTAGTCGAACGGAGAAGGAACTATGCCAATTTTCAAGACTTTCCTCGAATCAGAGTAATGTCAACATATTGATCCATCTCTCCAAGAGGAATATTCCTTCATGACAAATGAAACAAATGTTTTACTAAATCGAGTCTCTATCACCCATAAGCGAATCGGGTGGGATGAGTAAGTAGCTGAGGGGTAGATACGGATTTACATTACTAATACAAACACATATGTGTGCGAGTGTAATCTCCCATCAAATTATCAATGCTAAACACGATGATTTGTATTAACAGACATTATTCATCCACCAAACCCCATAAAGAATGCAAATTATAGGCCCAAGCACATTTGACTGCAATTACCATAACAATGCGGATCAACAATCGGGCTCGCACAAGGGCCCTTTTTTGGCTGCAGCTACCTCGAAGCGCTATGTGATCTGTGCACTTGATTGACAATAACAGTGCAGTCCCAACTAATAAACGGAGTCCTAAAATCATAGACAATCAGAATAGAATAGTTCTAACTATCGTACCGTGGGAGTTTGCTACACCATAAGATGCAACACCCTGCATTTTCTGAGCATAGAATCACCGAAACCATGGCAAGAGCAAAGGAAGCAAAAGACAAGGCAAGAACATAACGGCCATTTTGCATTCTGCTTCGCCATGGAGATATGAACCAAAATCTATATTCCACCACTATTGATTTGGATAGAGTACCTGGAATTTATGTAAATATAATGCTAGAGTGTGAGCATTCTTAGGGTGCATTTGAGAACTGCTTTCCCAAAGCCTCTTGAGCCAAATAAAGAGTGTTTGGTAATTTTTTTTTTTTTTTTTTTTTTTGGATTAAGTGCTGTAAAAATCCTAAAACTCATCACAAAAATGCAATTGAATCTTAAAACTTTCAAAAAGTGCAATCAAGTCCTAAAACTTGCCAAATTGTTTCAATCGAGTCCTAAAACTTTTTTTAACGGAAAATGCTAACATGGCATTTAAAATTAATTTCTATTTTCCACATGGATTTTTTAATTTTTTTATTCAATTTTTTTTTTTTTTAAAATTAGATTTAAAACTGAAAAAGAAAAGCTAAAATTTATTTTTAAAAATTGTTAAAAAAAAAGCAGCTCCTCTCTCACCGCCGTTGCTAGCCCCTCGGCAATAGGCGGTGGTGAAAAGCACCGGCCTTTTTTTTTGAACTGTTTTATTTTTTAAATAAATTGTAACTTTTCTTTTCTAATTTTTAAATCTAATTTAAATTAAAAAATTTTAAAAAGTCACATGGAAAATAAAAATTAATTTTAAATGCCACGTCAGCATTTTCCGTTAAAAAAGTTACCGGTGTTAACTTTCGGACTCGATTGAAACAATTTGACAAGTTATAGGATTTGATTGCACTTTTTACAAGCTTTAGGACTCAATTGCATTTTCGTGACAAGTTTTAGAATTTCTATTGCACTTATCCATTTTTTTTTTAAACCCCATTTCCCAAATGCAAGCCTTCTTAAAACCCAAGCAGCTTAGCGGTTGCCTTGGGCATTCTCGGCATGCTGGCTTTAGTGCTAATTCGTTTTAAATAGTAATGGTTTGCAAAATTGCTACAAGACTTGCCGATGTAATGAGCGGTAATTCCTAAAGGGCTCTTGTCCCTATTTCCTTCTCGTATGATTCGCTACTAAATCGTACCCATTTGCTTTATTTGGTATTGAGACTTCTCACTTGAAATCTTTATTTGGTCTCCAATCTACGCAAATCTTTGGCACAAGTGACGTGTATACACATGGTTGATTTATTTTCTTAAAATTTTTCAAAATGCATATTTCACTCATTTAGATTGGTTTGGAAGATAAAATTAAATTGTGATATATAGAATAGAATCTCCTTTCCCTATTTCCAGAATTAACTCTTTCTTTCCCAATTTGAATTAGGACTTGATGTCAATTAGCAATAGTCTTGTAGATGTCGGATATAATCCTCGTCGATATTCCCGTGGGGCTTTGAAACGCTGGACACCAACACACAACCTTTGCAACTGTGAGGAAAAGTCAGTCTTGGAATTATTGATGATTGGTGTAGATATTCCGAAAACACCCTTTGACCATACCCTACAAGACAAAGGGAACTGACAAAATATATATGGTCTGTAGCCAAAGAATATGCTAAGATGGAGCATTTCTACCTTATTTCATCAAACCTTCATCACAAAATAAGCATCTAACATTTCGATTTTGACCAATTTAACTTGAAACGTTTTCATATTAGTACTAATTCAATCCATCTGATAAATTTAACTTGAAAATTACTGATGTTGACGTTTAATATCTTACATGGCATAATTGACGTAATTTGGATATTTTTTAAAAATCTTTAAAATATTTTTTGAATTTTTTTATTAATTTCCCTTTTCTTCTCTTCCCTTTGGCTTGTGGCAGGTACTCGACCATGATCGATGACTGGCCATAGGCGAGGGCCGATTAGGGTGTCGCGGCCCCTGTCAGATTTAGCAAGGGATTGACCTTGCAGCCTAGACCATGGTAGCCCTCGCTAGAGGCCATAAGGGTTGCGACGCCCTCACCTTGGTTGTCAGCCATGCCAAGTAGCGGCCATAGACCAATGGAAACGGAAACGAGAAAAAAGAAGAAAAAAAGGTAAAAAATTTATAAATAAAAAATAAAAAAATTATCTATGCAAGTATTAGCTCTGTTAAGTAATATGATCAGGGTCCATGTTAGTAATTTTTAACTCAAATTGGCGAGATTAACTCAATTTGTACCAATGTAAAAATGCATAGAATAAATTGGTTCAATTGAAAGGTTATGACTGAATTGATATTAATGTAATAAGTTTAAAGTTTTTTGGTACTTTTTCCCAAATGAATTGATATAACCATATTATCTACGTTGTAATGTCAATTTGAATTTTCGCATAGGTCATGCTCTGAGAAAATATTGGGTGGCCGGCGCTCCACATCACCGTGCGCCCGCCCAATCAAGATGCGACACGTGTCGCCACGTGGCTCCATCTGGAGCCGGGGCCCACCATTATTTTTTAGTTAAATTGTTGCTGCTTCTCTCTCTCTCATTTAATGCTTCGTCCTTTTCTCTACACCATTTCTCCCGTTTCCACGCAAGTGTCTCAGCTCGAAAGAAAGCCGATCTAAGAGTTTCCTAGGGGATGGCCATGACTCATCTGTGGAGGACCTCCTGTGTTCGCTCGGATTCCCATCAAGACTTCTTCGAGAGATTTCCAAGGGCGGACATCACCGTCATTACGCCTAATTCTAGAAGTCCCCTTTCATTAATGTCGGTAGCTAGTAGTTTCCATTAAGTGTCGGTAGTTGAGGTGGTGCGATCTCATCCGCTGATTAAATTCTAGATCAATGGTTGTAAGCCAAGGGCCTCGACTATAAGAAGGGGTGTCCTCCCTCATTTGTAATCATCCACTACTTCGGCAATACGAAGCTTATTTCTTTCCAGAGCTCCTCTCTCTAGAAACTTTCTCTCTCTAAGATCCGGGTAAGGTAAGCGAGTGAGCGTTCGATCGAGCAAAGCTTGGCTTAGGTGCTTCGGCGATCCAAACCAATCCTAAAGTGCCCAAGTCGTTGCACAATCACGATCCCAATCGATCGGCCCGTGACACAAGCGTGCGTCCCTTCCCCTCCCATTCTCTTTCAAAAAATTTTGTCTCTGCATTTTTCTCCTTGAAAGCTACAACGCCATCTCTCTCAACCAAACGCTCGCCGGTTGCCTCCAAGCTTGGCCACCTCTACCGTCGTCGTCAAGAGCCACTTTCTCCCAAGAACCTCGCCAATCATGACTGGGTCCCGAACTTTGGCCATCTCCACCTCGATCTCTTTGGCGAGCGCACACACCTAAAAGCCCACTGGTTGCCTCCGAACTCAACCGCCTCCACCATCACCACCAGGAGACACTCACTCCAAAGAGCCTCGTCGATCGTGGTTGGATCCTGAGCTCTAACCGTTTTTGCCCCAACCTTTTCAACGATTGCGTACACCAAAAGCCAACTAGTCACCTCTGAGCTCGGTCACCTTTGCTAGTCGCCTCCAAGCTTGGCCGCCTTTACCGTTGTTGTTGGGAACCACTCGCTCCCAAGAACCCTCTTGGTCGTGGCTAGGTCCCGAACTCTAACCATCTTCCCCTCGGCCTCTTCGGTGAGGGCGGACACCCAAAAGCCCACTGGTCGCCTCTGAGCTCGGCCGCCTCTGCCGTTGTTGCCAAGAGCCACTCGCTCCGAAGAGCCTCGCCGATTGTGGTTGGGTCCTAAGCTTTGACCATTTCTACCTCGGCCTCTTTGATGATCGCGTACACTCAAAATCCAACCGATCGCCTTCGAGCTTGGCCACCTTTGCCGGTCTCCTCCAAGCTTGGCCACCTTTGCCATTGTCGTCAAGAGCCACTCGCTCCTAAGAACCCCGTCAGTCGTGGTTGGCTCCCAACCAACTCCGCCTTGGCCTCTTCAGCAAGCATGGACACCCAAAAGCCCGCTGCTTGCCTCCAAGCTTGATCGCCTCCGCTGTCACCGCTAGGAGCTACTCGCTCCGAAGAGCCCCACCGGTCGTGGCTGCGTCCCAAGCTCTGACCTTCTCTGCCTATGCCTCCTCGATGATCGCGGACACCCAAAAGCTCACTAGGCACATCCGAGCTCGGCCGCCTCTGCCATTGCCACTTTCTCCCAAGAGCCTTGCAGGTCTTGGCTAGGTCCCAAGCTGTAATCATCGTCGCCTTGCCCTCTTCAGCAAGTACAGACACCCGAAAGCCCACCAGTCGCCTTCGAGTTGCAAGGCAGATAGGCGAGTTTATAGAATTGTGCGTGTGGTTCATTTAAAAAAAAAAAAAAACTTGCAACATTTTCTATCATGCATTGCAATGCATTTTTAGCTTGATCACATATGCACCTCAAGAGTCAAGACATATTAGATAGCTAGGGAAAAATCTTGTACATCACTGATGTGTCATGACACTTTCACATCTTGGGTGGTGCAAACATAAAAATAGATGAAAAAAAAAGTATGATATCAAGAAGAATTGAAAAAAAAAAAGAAAAAGAAAAGCTTGGGCTTGCAATTGCATCTTAACATTCTTATATAAACAACCATTTACTGTTGAATAGAGAAAGATTGGGCTTTTCTTAGAATGCCTATGGTGTTTCTTAGCTAACTAAAATACAGCCAAAAAAAGTGATCAATGGAAAGGAAAGAAACGAGTCATATTCTCCGAACTGCTTATTGTTGCCCATTTCTTGGACAAAAATGAAAATGATCACATGATACGTTTCCATGCTACTATAAGGTGTTGAAGAACTCAAAGTGAGTAGTGACGACATTGCGGCTACCGTTGTGAACGATTTTCAGCTTTGACAGATCTTGATGTTGTTGGACAACTTGATTATATGTTAGCTAAGAGAACAGTATGTTTGAACATTAATATTTGTTTCTTATATTTTATCTTTTTCCCTTGATTCAGATGCTTTTATAGTATTGTTTCATTAAAGTTTCATATTTTTAGTGTCTATGGATTTTAATGTTGTTTTGTTTGCAATGCAGATTAAGATGGGCTTGTAATTAGTTGTTGGAATATTGCGGAGGTTGAGCAATTCCATTTTAAGCTCATTGCAATTGACATTCAAGTTAGGTGCTTTCATTTTTCTTTACTTTCTTGTGCCATAATGACTCCCAAACTAGTTTGCTTCATTTGCTGTTCTTTTTTCTTGAATGATGTCGTTGGTTCCATGTTGTATCATTTAGTGCATCTTATGGATTGTTAGGTATCAAGGAAGTCCAAAGGAAGCTTGTTGTGTGCCTCTTTAGCACCAATTGATTAATTAGAATGTGTTGTGAAATTTTTGTTTAATCTTAGAAAATTGGAAATGTCTATAGTGAAGTAAAAAGCATTCTATTGTTTGTGATTATATTTACACCACATAATCATTTCCTCATAGATTAAATGGGTAGACTGTAAGAATATTTTTTAGATATGAAATTTTTAGTTGTGCTTAATAGGGGGAGGTTTTCTAATTTGTCCAAATTTTAAGTTAGTAGAATCTCGTTAGGTTGACATGTATTTATAGGTCAACAATTAAATTCTTTGTTTTTCTTTTGTTATAATATCTTCATTTGGAATGACATTCTCAAAACTTTGTTTACCATGTTTAACATGTTACGATGGATCATGAAGATCTCAAAAAGCTCCCTAAATTTTAAATTTTTTCTACTTCTTTTTTTTGTTGTTTCTACTATTTTTGTGGAGTTTTTTTTTAAAAAAAAAATTTATTGGTGAGTAATTGCATGAGTTTGGCTATTGAGTTGGTAGTTTTGCCCTTGAGTGTTCGGTCTTGTGATTTTTTGGAGGTTTGGTTTGTTTAGGACGGCACTGAATTTCAAAGTTCAATCTCTTTTCAATTTGGCAAGAAGTCCAACGAACAAAGGTTTGCTCGCGTTAGTCAATTAATACGCACATGTAAGGTTATTCGATGGCTGAATCGAAGGTAATTTTGAAGTCATACTATGTAAAAGATATTTGCTTTTTTTAAAAAAAAAAGGATGGGATGTTATTTTACTTGTAAAAGTATTGCGTTAATCTTTTTTTTTTTCTTTGTTTGCAGCATGAAACTACTTATTTAGCACATGTTATTCGTAATTTAGAAAAAGATTATGAGTTTACAGTAGAAATGGTTTTTGCAAGTGAACTTGAAGCAATAAGTCGCGAAATGTTCACAGTTATTTCCAGTAAGATCGTACTTACCTGTTGGGATTAACGGATTCCCAAAAACCGGATTCGACACTAAATCGAACACCTAAAACGAATGGGGAAGACAAGCCCGAGAAAATCACGTATCACCGATCCTAAAGCACACCACGGATTCGAGCGTACCTTGTTAGCCACAGATTAAACACCAACGCCGATAAGAGGAAGAGAATTTTGCCATGTTCGATCCGATGACGCCAATTCGCCTTGAAGGGAAGAAAAAACATTGCCTTGTGCTTACTGTTTTTCCTTTTTGTTGGAGAAAGAGAGAGGGAGAGGGACGTACGTACGTTAATGATTCCAAAAAGGTACGTCCTCCCTCTCTCTCCTCCCTTATATACGTTCCCTCTAAAATACAAACGTACCCCTTTGTCCATGGGCTCTAATCTTGTGGGCCGGGCTTTTAGGCCCAACATGGGCGGACGGGCCTTAAGCCCATTACATCAAAACATCATTACCAAAGTCATTGCTCTTGAGAAGCTCATAAGCAGCTTCAACAACTTCTTGTGGGGATTTGGTACAGGAAAGGTGCTGCAAGTTCCAGAATTTTTCAGGAGAAAGCCCAATTGCGGTGCACCATACATGAAGTAATGAAAGGAATGAAGTGTCTTGTGGCCTCGACGGAAACAATCGAGGCATGCCTTGATGACCCCGCAGCCAGTGTATTCCCGGTAATCACATTCTGGACAGGCGGGCACAGTTTCGGCTTCAACTCTAGAATATGGGAGGATGGCCTCCTTGCTCTCTGTCCTGGTGAAGTGAATCACATAGCCATCTTCCACGTATATTCCTGGCATGTTTAGATACAACTTAGTGAATTGTGAAAAACTTCATAAAGCCACAAATTTGCCCAAAAGACAGAATTAAACCACCAATAGCAGTAGGATCTGGGTTAGGTTTGCTAGCAAATCAAGATAAAGCAGGCCTTTGCACCATAGGCCTTCGAATAACTTATATACAGTCAACCTTCTTTTTCTTGGTCAGAAAAGGACAATACGAGCAAAACAAGAAAAGAACACAAAAAGTGACAACCCCAAAGTAATTACGCGGATAATTGCAGTAGTTTAACAGAACGTAGGAAAGGAATCTAGAAACCAAAAGGTACCCATCTGACTCAGAAAAGGCATGAATTTTCCGTATCTAGCTTCAAATGCTAATCATAGATCTCAACTGGCGTCACCATCCTCCACTTTCTTTGGGTTTATTATTTGACAAATTCCACCTCGTGGCCCTGCTTTTGGGCCAGGGAAGGCAGGAAATGAAGCTAGAAGTTCGATTTTTATCAGTGGGAAGAGAAAAAACTTCACCCGATTAAAGGAGCAGACAAGAACCCAATTGAGAAAGAACAGGGTAGAAGAGATATCAGCAGCGAGCATTAGAGAGGTTGAAGAAGACTGACCATGGTGACTATAAGAGCCGTATCGCTTATAATCGTAGATGTGGTCGCCAGGTTTCAGATCTGTCGGGTCAATCTTCCTCCATATCAGCTTCATTCCATCTTTAAATTCCTTCTTGATCTTGTTCATCATTTTCCTTTTTCACCTCGTGCTCTTTCGGACTGTCTCTTGACTCTCAAAGAATCGAACTCTGCCCACTCGTTGGCTGATGGAAGACGGCACCGCGAAGCCGGCACTTACATAGACAATCCAACGACATGATCAATGCTTGTTTATCAAGTTTCATACTTGTTTTTCTGACTATATATATGAGACAAAATCGGTCTGGTCAATGAGCAAGTCGGACCTTTCCTCTCCACGCGCCACACTGGTCAAAGACCCTTCACAGATTACCGATGGAGATGTCTTGATGAGGTCGAAAAATGAGTTGCCAAATCTGTTTCCATGTCCATTCCATCCCATCTGCCTTGGAAGATACGTGCTAATTTGTTTTGAACAGTAATTATTTGCAAAATTGGCACAAAACTTGCCGATTTAATGAGCGGTAATTCCTAAAGGGCTCTTGTCCCTATTTCATTCTCGTATGATTCGCTACTAAATCGTACCCATTTTCTTCATTTGGTATCGAGATTTCTCACTTAAGATCTTTATGTGGTCTCCAATCTATGCAATTCTTTGGCACAAGTGACGTGTATACACATGGTCAATTTAGTTTCTAAAAATTCTTCAAAATGCATATTTCACTCATTTAGATCGGTTTGGAAGATAAAATTATTAAATTGTGATATATAGAATAGAATCTCCTTTCCCTATTTCCGAGAGAGAGAGAGAGAGAGCTGGGGAGTTTGCATTATGCATTTTGGTAGTGTCAAATGAGTGAACAAAGTGTTAGATGCTTGTTTTGGTGATGAAGGTTCGATGAAATAAGGTAGAAATGCTCAATTTTATCATATTCTATGGCTACAGACCCTAATATATTTACAAATGAGTGAACAAAGTGTTAGATGCTTGTTTTGTGATGAAGTTTTGATGAAATAAGGTAGAAATGCTCCATGTTATCATATTATATGGCTATAGACCCTAATATATATACAAATGAGTGAACAAAGTGTTAGATGCTTATTTTGTGATGAAGGTTCGATGAAATAAGATAGAAATGCTCAATCTTATCATATTCTATGGCTACAAACCCTAATATATATACAAATGAGTGAACAAAGTGTTAGATGCTTATTTTGTGAAGGCGATGAGATAAGGTAGAAATGCTCCATTTTATCAGATTCTATGGCCACAGACCATATATATTAGGGTTTGTGGCCATAGAATATATAATATATTAGGGTCTGTAGCCATAGAATATGATAAGATTGAGCATTTCTACCTTATTTCATCGAACCTTTATTACAAAACAAGCATCTAACACTTTGTTCACTCATTTGACATTGCCAAAATGCATAATGCAAACTCCCCAGCTCCATCTCTACTATCTTCTTTGAGCCTGTCCCCGAGTCATTTTCTCATGCATGTTCAATCTGGATCTGGTCAAGTTTCATATTTGTTTTTCTGAGTGTATATATGAGACAAAATCGGTCTGGTCAATGAGCAAGTCGGACTTTTCCTCTCCACGCGCCACACTGGTCAAAGACTCCTCACAGATTACCGATGGAGATGTCTTGATGAGGTCGAAAAATGAGTTGCCAAATCTGTTTCCATGTCCATTCCATCCCATCTGCCTTGAAGATACGTGCTAAATTGTTTTGAACAGTAATTATTTGCAAAATTGGCACAAAACTTGCCGATTTAATGAGCGGTAATTTCGAAAGGGCTCTTGTCCCTATTTCCTCTCATATGATTCGCTACTAAATCGTACCCATTTCTTCATTTGGTATCGAGATTTCTCACTTAAGATCTTTATGTGGTCTCCAATCTATGCAATTCTTTGGCACAAGTGGCGTGTATACACATGGTCGATTTATTTTCTAAAAATTCTTCAAAAAGCATATTTCACTCATTTAGATCGGTTTGGAAGATAAAATTATTAATTTGTGATATATAGAATAGAATCTCCTTTCCCTATTTCCGAAATTAAATCTTTCTTTCCCAATTTGAATTAGGCCTTGATGTGAATTAGCAATAGCCTTGTAGACGTCGGATATAACCCTCGTGAATATCCCCGTGGGGCTTTGAAACACTGGACATCAACACACAACCTTTGCAACTGTAAGGAAAAGCCAGTAGAGAGAGAGAGAGCCGGGGAGTTTGCATTATGCATTTTGGCAGTGTCAAATGAGTGAACAAAATGTTAGATGCTTGTTTTGTGATGAAGGTTCGATGAAATAAGGTAGAAATGCTCAATCTTATCATATTCTATGGCTACAGACCCTAATATATACAAATGAGTGAACAAAGTGTTAGATGCTTATTTTGTGATGAAGGTTCGACGAATTAAGGTAGAAATGCTCCATCTTATCATATTCTATGGCTACATACCCTAATATATATACAAATGAGTGAACAAAGTGTTAGATGCTTGTTTTGTGATGAAGTTTTGATGAAATAAGGTAGAAATGCTCCATCTTATCATATTCTATGGCTACAAACCCTAATATATATACAAATGAGTGAACAAAGTGTTAGATGCTTATTTTGTGATGAAGGTTCGATGATATAAGATAGAAATGCTCAATCTTATCATATTCTATGGCTACAAACCCTAATATATATACAAATGAGTGAACAAAGTGTTAGATGCTTATTTTGTGAAGGTTCGATGAAATAAGGTAGAAATGCTCCATCTTATCATCTTCTATGGCTACAGACCCTTGTTCACTCATTTGACATTGCCAAAATGCATAATGCAAACTCCCGAGCTCCATCTCTACTATCTTCTTTGAGCCTATCCCCGAGTCATTTTCTCATGCATGTTCAATCTGGATCTGGTCAAAGCATCACTTCTTGGATCAAGATATGATGGATATTGTAGGACCTAGTTGGGTGGAGGGATGAACGAAAGAGTTTATCTTCATTCACTCAGATAGAGGGAGACAGAGGGAAGAAAGGAAGTTTAGGGAGGTACCCACTCATGACTCCGCCAGAGAACATATAGTCCAACTGCATCACCTTCTACAGATTTTTTTGAATGTCGTTGGCAGAAATTCTATTGATATCAATCGATGACTCTTTTATTCGATAGAAGTACAAAGGAAAAAGTCATAGACATATTATATTGATATTTATTCAATCATAAACCTTTCGATTTTGATCAATTTAACTTGAAACTTTTTCACATTAGTACTAATTCAGTTTGTACGATTGATTTAAGTTGGAAATTACTATGGCATAACTAGCGTTAACTGAATATTTTTAAAAATCTTTTAAATATTTTTTGAATTTTTTTATTAAATTTTCTTTCTTTTCCTTTTTATTCTCTTCCCTTTGGCTTGTGGCAGCTGGCAGGTACTCAACCATGACCGATGACTGGCCATAGGCAAGGGCCGGCTAGGATGTCGTGGCCCTTATGGGATCTGGCAAGGGCTTGACCCTCACAGCTTGGGCCATGGTCGCCCTCACTAGAGGCCACAAGAGCTGCAACGTCCTCACCTTGGTTTTCGGCCATGCCAACTAGTGGCTAGAGACCAACGGAAATGAAAATGAGAAAAAAGAAGAAGAAAAGGTAAAAAATTTATTAAAAAAAAATTAAAAAAAATTATCTATGCAAGCGTTAGCTTTGTCACGTAATATAATCAAGTCCACGTCAGTAATTTCCAACCCAAATTGGCCAGATGGACTCAATTTGTATCAATGTGAAAATGTATAGGATAAATTGGTTCAATTAAAAGGTTATGACTGAATTAATATTAATGTAATAAATTTAAAGCTTTTTTGGTACTTTTTCCCAAATGAAGTGATATAACCATATTATATATGTTGTAATGTCAATCTAACTACACACAAAACATTAGAAGATATTCCATCGAGTTTATTACCTAATAGCATACCTTAACATAATGTATTGGGAAAATAACATAAATGGTTTTTGAACTTTAACTCAATATGTGATGTGGTTCTTGAACTTTTAATTTATTCAATGTTTTAGTCCATAAATTTTTATTTTGTTTAATGTAATTCTTGAACTTTGAGTACATGTTCAAACTAGTCATTGACTATATGAAAATATTCAATGTTGTTCTTACATTAAGCTAAGTTTAGAGACAACATTAAATATTTTCATATATTGCATGAACTAGTTCAAACATATATAAAAAAATTTAGGAATTACTAGAACAAATAAAAAATTCGGGGACTACACTAAATAAATTAAAAGTTTAAGGATCACATTACATATTGGACCAAACTATATGGATTATATTTGATAAAATTTAGTTTATATCATAGGCTTAGCTAAGAAGTTCTAAGTACAAGTAGCTAAGACAGATCGGTGACATATTGAAGAATTAGTAAGTTACTACATGAATGTATAGGAGGCAACTTATAATGGGAAGTTTAAATTTCATGTATTGTGAATGAAATTGTATGAATAGATACAAAAAAATATTTGATTGACATCGGAATTGACACCTAAATTAAACATGAAAAGAGCTCACGGCGTAGGAGTGCCGCTAGATCATCCTAGAATCAAGGTTTGGCACAATATCCATGAGATTGGATTGAGGGTCGAAGCATCAAGAAAGTCAGCCCATAATTTCACTAGACAATTGAATTAGCATGAACATCACGGCCATATTGCATTGTGCTTCTACTTGAAGATATGAACCAAAATCCACATTCCTCTACTTTTGACATGGACGGAGCATCTCAAATTTGTACAAAATCTGCCAAATGCGAGCATTCTCAGATTAAGCAGAAATTGCAAGAGGAAATAAGACTACTTTCCGAACTTCATGGGCGGTTGGTTCTTCAGCTCTCTGTACTTCATCCAACAAGCGGCACAAGTGTTGTCTGCATGCTGGCACGTACGCCCGTCTGACAGTAAGTCGCAAAATGTTCACAGTTATTACTAGTAAGATCATACTGACCAAATCCATCGCTCCTGAGAAGCTCATAAGCAGCTTCAACAACTTTTTCTGGGGATCTGGCACAAGTAATGGTGCTGCAACTTCCCCTTTTCTTCAGGAGAAAGCTTAATAGGGGTACGCCATACATGAAGTAATGAATGGACTGAAGAGTGTTGCCGTCTCGACGGAAGCAATCGAGGCACGTTTTAATGACCCCACGGCCAGTGTTTTCCCGGTACCCACATTCCGGACAGGTGGTTGCGGTTCTTGGTTCAACTCTGGAAAGTGAGAGGATGGCCACCTTGTTCGCTGGGCTTTTGAAGTGAATCACATAACCGCCTCCCACATATATTCCTGGCATGTTTAGGTACAACTCACTGAATTAGGAAACACTTAGTAAAACCATAGATTTGCCCCGACGATGGAATTAAACCGCCGATAGCAGTAGGATCTGGGTTAGGTTTGCTAGCAAATCAAAGATAAAGCAGGCCTTCGCACCATAGGCCTTCGAATAACTTTACACTCCAGTCTTTTTCTTGGTCATAAACTTTCCAATAACTTGTAAGGACCTAAAAGGACACTACGAGCATCACAAGAAAAGAACATAAAAATTGATCGCACCCAATAAGTCACACGGATTATTACAGCAGTTTAACAAAACGTAGGAAAGGAATGTAGAAACCCAAAGGTATGCATTTGACTCGGAAAATGCATGGATTTTTCGCAGCTAACTTCAAATGTTAATCATAATCTCAGCTAGCATCACCATCTTCCACGTTGCAAAACAAGCATCAATATATCAAATCATACTTTGTTTTAACAGTTTAAACTATTAAATAAGTTGACAATAATCACATAAAATCTCATATAATATCAGAATAAGAACTCTTGAGTTAGAATCTTTTCAAACTTTTGCAATTGTACGCAAAGGCTGATCTTGGAATTATTGATGATTGGTCTCAATGTTCCGACAACACTCTTTGACCACATCCTACGAGACAAAGAGAACTGACCAAAGAATTAGATAGAAGTGGAGCATTTCTATCTTATTTGATCAAACCTCCATCACAAAACAAGTATCAATATAGTAAATCATATGCTCCTCTAACAATTTAAACTTTTCGATTAGTTGACAATGGTCCCATAAAAATCTCACGTGATATTATAGTAAGATGTCTTAAATTCGAATCTTTCCAAGCTTTTGCAACTGTATGCAAAACTAGCCATAGAATTATTGATGATCACTCTCAATATTTTGACAACACCCTTTGACCATATCCTACGAGACAAAGAGAATTGATCAAAGAATATGAGAAGAGTGGAGCATTTTTATCTTATTTATCAAACCTTTGTCATGAAACAAGCATCCATATATCTAAATATTAAATCATACGTACCTTTAATAGCTTAAATTTTTAGATTAATTGACAATGATCTTATAAAATCTCACATAATATCAGAGAAAGATGTTTTGAATTCGAAAATTTCTAGACCCCATGCTTAATGGTAAGAAAAAGGACCAACATGATGGTGAGTGATATGATACTTAAATATTAAACCATAACTTCATGTAACAATTTAATTTTTTAGAACAGTTGCAAGTCTATCTTTCTTGTGCAGTTCTAAGAGGAAATTATGGGCAACTCACATGTTTCAACACAAATTGTGGGCACCATGGTCTATGCTACATTAAACAACCCTAGCAAGGGATTGCGCAACCCGACAAGGGCTGCCTAAGTCATGTGACCTCAAATAGCCCTCACCGGCCCTCCACAATAAGATATGGTCTTGTCAATCCCTCATCAGCTGTCCTCATGCAAAGAAGATGAACAATAATAATGAGGCAAAATCGAAAAAATAAAATAAAATTAGTGATGGTAGTTTTGAAAAAAAGAAAAAAGAAAAAAAGAGTTTACTTAACCTTAGAAATAGCCTTCCACAAATGCTAAAGGCTCAAGGTAGGTGGAGCTTTTAGCTTTGCCAAGGCAACATTTGGCCGATGGGGTCACAAATAAGTTTGCCAAACACCTCAAATTTTCTCTAAGGGGCTTTAGAGATTCAAAGCCCATTGGAAAGTTAAACCAAACACAACCTAATTACCTTTCCTAAAGTTATATTTACCTGACTTGCCGACTTCCACAGGGAGGTCAGCAAAAGCTGCAATTGCTTCATTCAAAAGTTTCATTCAACTTGATTTAGTTCAGGAATTGATAGAGATTCTCGACAGTATACTTTATAGTTTGGGAAGGCTACTTTATACTAGTACTCAAATAGAAAGGATCAATGCTAGACCTGAAATTTCCTTATATAAAACATAGAATGCACACTAATCAGTGGCGATTCAGCAGCATCAAGTTCAAAGATCAAAGAAGTAGTCGAACAGAGAAGGAACTATGCCAATTTTCAAGACTTTCCTCGAATTAAAGTTAATAGATTGATCCGTCTGTACAAGAGGAATATTCCTTCATGACAAATGCAACAAACGTTTTACTAAATCGAGTCTCTATCACCCATAAGCGAATTAGGTGGAATGAGTAGCTAGCTAAGGGGTAGATACGGATTTACATTAATAATACAAACACATATGTGTGTGAGTGTAATGTCCCATCAAATTATTAATACTAAACACGACGGTTTGTACTTACAAACATTATTTTGTTATAGATGAAGCCAAATATTTTTATGAGCTTTTTTGTATTTTCTATCATATTTGCTTTTAGGTTAAAAGTGATACATTTATATTAGTGATGGCAATACACTAGCCATCAAGACATTGAAAAGGAAAAATAAAGAGGCAAGAAAAAGAGAGAAGAAAAAGTGAGTTTTTTCTTTATGGGGATTTTCAATCTCTTTGTGCCATAATCTTGAGAGAAGATCATCGTTGTATTCCAACTTTTTTTCGAAGTCTAATAGATTCACAGAATACCTCTTTGTGGAGACGTAGCTTACGTTTGGGTGAACTTCATTAACAAATTTTCTAGCGTATTCTTCTGATTTTGTTATTTTATTATTATATTTTGCTTGGTGAATTGTTTGCGAGCATTATTTTTCTAGAATTGACGTGTAATTTTGTAACAACTGGTATCAGAGCCTGGGTTGGCTAATCGAGAACATCGAGGGTTTTTTTGATGACGTTTGATTGAAAGCAAACGGTGTGGCAGAAGATAAAATCAGAATCAATAAGTTCGATGGGTAGGATTTCGGATGGTGGAAACTACAAATCAATGATTATCTTTATCAAAAAAATCTTTATGCACCACTTGAAGGTTGGAAACCCGAGTTGGCGGAAGTGGATCTGACAGCAGTAGCCGGATGGAAAATTCTTGATCAAAAGGCATTAGGTGCGATTCGTCTAGGGTTGACGAAAAAGACAAGGTACCACATCGCGAAAGCAAAAACTGCAAAAGAAACCATAGATATTCTAACGAATATTTATGAGAAGCCGTCCACATCAAATCAGGTATTTTTGCTAAAGAAACTGGTTAATATGAAATTATTTGATAGAGATTCTGTGGTAGAGCATATTAATAGTTTCACGCAGGTCACGGGTCAATTGGAATCTGCAGGCATAAATTTAGATGATGACAAATAACATAGATTTGGACTGGAAAACGGGAGAATTACCAAAAAAGTCCTAAACTTATTGCAATTGTACCAATTTAGTCATAAACTCTTTTTTTTTAGTCAATTTAGTACTAAACCTTTTACAATTATGTCAATTTAGTCCATTTGGCCAAAATTGGCTTATTGGCGCTGATGTGGACATCGGCCATTTGGCGAAAGCTAACATGGCAATTTTTTTTCTTCGAATTTTTAAATATTTATTATTTTTTTTTTCAACTTCTCCTTCCTCTGGCCAATCGGTGCCGGCTAAAGGCGAGGGCCGGCCTCGCCGTTATTGGGCGAGGCCCCACCAGATATGGCGAGGCTTGGCCTCGTCCAGCCATGGCGAGGGCCGAGCTCGCCAGCACTGGCGAGATATTTCAACAGTGGAGGTGAATATTTCCTCCTTCGCGGCAAGTCTTCTTGTCATGCCCCGACCCTCAAGCATGTGCCCATCCTTCGGTGGTCAGTAAATATGAGATGTTCTAGGACGTATCGCTGACCCATTCATTTTAATATGCATGCGGAAGCAAAACAAATCCCTTGACAAACAAAAGCTTAGGATAGGAAAGCAAGAAACCATTCACATAAAAAACAAGTCTTTTATAAACACACAAGGTTTATATATACAAGACTGGGTTGTCTACAAAAGACCGGCTCAACAAACAGGGAATTGTCCTATGACCAACTAGTCAAACATGATCGCCGATCCTTCGGTCTCCACCTCCTCAAATTCCGGGGCTTCGGGACCTCCACAACCGACATTTAAGGACCTGAAAATGTTGAGCCCACAACAGGGTGAGATAATGTCTTAGCAAGTTCACCCATTAAACTCCAACTAAGAAGGAACTATGCCTCAAGGGCTACCTAGGCACAAGCACAAGTCAAAGGACTTACCTCTGCCTCAAATCCTTCTTGCAAGTCAGTACATTCATATAATCATCCAATCATATCAATCCAATTTAACCATTAGTCAATCGACTCATTCGAGTCCATACCATCAATATCATCCATAAACTTTATCGATTCGAACACTGCTCACCTAAGTTGAAATAGATGGTCTAGCTCATTGAAGCTAATAGGTATAACTGTATATTATTGTTCACCAAAGCTAAAGTCTATATTGCTCACCGAAATTGCTATATCAATTATTGCTCACGAAAGCTACTAGATAATATTTGCTCACCAAAGCTGCTAGATAACTATAATGCTCATTGAAGCTGATATCTATAGTGCTCATCGAAACTACTATAATCTTGCTCACCGACGCTGAACTACGATAAATTACTCATGGCCAAGGATCTTGTGCTTTGCACATCAATTCCTCAATTAAATACCCAACTTGGCCTAATTTCATCTTGTTAAAGTGTACCCGATAAAAATAATTGTGTGTAGGTACACGGTCGGCTTGAGCCAAAAATATAATATCTTTATTTTAGAATATCCCACTATTTATATAGTGTCTGAAAACATTTTTGCCGTTATAAATTGACGCCTTGGTAATTTCTAATTAATTACTGAAATTATTCAATTTTGGGATAAATACCCAAAATTACGAACAACACTCAATTTACACAATCTAGCATTCAATTAAATAAACCAATCACACAATTACAATCAGCACGAAATTATGGTCACCGGCCATCCCGGTTTAATTTCCGAAAAATAATAATTAATTAAATACCAATAAATGCCATAATTGTAAACTTAGGCGGGAAAAACCTAATTAAATACCGAAACGGGCCCGGAAATTTTCCGAACCAATTTAGATAATTAATTCAACTTGTCTAGTCTCTAATTAGTCTAATCTAACAACCTAACATGCAAAATTGGATAATTAAATTACTAATCTAATCTAACTAACCACCTAAACCTTAATTAACTTAAACTAATTACCTCATAAGCATAATTAACTCCATAAGCATAGTTTAGTGGGTAAACTCACTGGATTTGTGGGCGGTGAATTCATGGCGACAACGATGCGGAGACTAGCGATAAACTCCGAAGCGGCGACGCCAAACGGAGATCGGGCCGAGACGAAATCGGCCACAAAGCTGGCTGGAAATTTGCGGCTGTTGGGCTTGGCTTCGGCTTGCTTTGCGACAGAATTGCAGACATGCTGGCAGTAGAGAAATCAAAGTAGAGATGGGCTGTCTATGGGCTGACGAGGTGGAGGGGTGGCCTTCGGTGGAGACGCCGCGGATGCGCGAATGAAGAAGCAGTTGGCGTGTGCAAGAATTCGCTAGCCTAAAGCCCACGGTCCACTTCGGTTTTGCTAGAGAGGAGAATTGACTAGTGGGAGTCCTACATGGACGAGTGGCAGCGTGGAGATGGAGGGGAATTGGAGTTGCTGACGGTGGACGCTTCGTTCGATGGGGTGGCTTGATGTGAATCGTTGCGGAAGGATCGTTCTACGAAGGCCCGAGATGGTGCGAATTGCAAACCTCGACCTCCAATCAAACCTGTGATTGGCAACCTCGGTATGAACGTGACCTGTTGACGAACACGTGTCAACCAACCAATGTTATAGACGCCACGAGCGAAAGAATTCGCTATCTCACTCGATAAGTCGAATTGACCGCCACAAGAGAATCTTGATTAGGTCAAGTCCTCAAAAGAACAGTAAAAAGAGAACCTCTTAATTCCTTTCCTCAAAAAATAAAATATATCTGTCCCCAAAGAAATTTGGCAAATCCTTTATATAGGCTGCCACACAAACCCTAAAAACCAACCCTAAAAATCTAATGCATTATATTCTAAAATATTCCTATTTTAGAATATTCTTAAACAAGAATATATATAAATTGACTTGGTCAATTATTTGGTGACAAGATAATTAAATTGCACCAAGATTTCCAAGATTCTTCAAGATTTGATCCAAGGTCATCGTCACGCCAAAGATCACGAACCATGACGCCAACAGCTTGCCTGAATTGTTTGGCCCGCGCTCGAGTAATCGAACCAGTAGGAATAGACAATGGGTCCCTAGCACCTCCTCCTCGATATGATTCGATGTCCACATCATTCCCTCCCCCGCAAAGGATTTGTCCTCAAATCATCACCGGCATAAAAAAAGTCAAGTCGAAACATTAAATGTGGCACTAACGTCATACTTACCTGGAAGATCAAGCTTGTAAGCATTATTGTTAACTCTTTCCAAAACCATGAATGGTCCATCCCCTCGCGGTAATAACTTAGAATGTCGCTACTCAGGAAATCTCTCTTTGCGCATATGAACCCAAACCCAATCACCAGGTTCAAACACCACTTCCTTGCGCCCTTTGTTAGCTTGCCTTGCATATTGCTCAGTCTTGCGCTCAATATTTGTGCGCGTCTTCTCATGCAACGCCTTGACAAATTCAGCTTTCTTTGCTCCATCTAAATCCACACGCTTATCAACAGGTAAAGGGGTTAAATCTAACGGAGTTAATGGATTAAAACCATAGACAACCTCAAGGTGTAAATTTAGTAGCAGAATGCATGCTCCTATTATATGCAAATTCAACATGTGGTAGACAATCTTCCCAAGATTTTATGTTCTTTTTAATAATAGCACGCAACAATACCCTTAAAGTTCTATTTACTACCTCGGTTTGACCATCGGTCTGTGGATGACAAGTAGTAGAAAATAACAACCGTGTTCCTAGTTTTTTCCACAATGTTTTCCAAAAGTAGCTAAGAAATTTGGAATCTCGATCTGAAACAATCGATCTAGGCATGCCATGCAAATGTACAACCTCCTTAAAGAAAAAATTAGCAATATGAAATGCATCATCAGTTTTATGACAAGGTATAAAATGAGCCATCTTTGAAAACCGATCAACAACCACATAAATAGAATCTCTACCATACTTAGACCTATGCAATCCTAACACAAAATCCATAGAAATATCAATCCAAGGATGCATTGGAATAGGTAATGGTGTATACAAGCCATGCGGTTTAGTTGTAGACTTCGATTGTTTACAAGCAATGCATCTCTCACAAACACATGTGACATCTCTCTTCATATGTGGCCAATAAAAATGTTCATACAGCACTTTATAAGTCTTATTAATGCCAAAATGCCCCATTAAACCACCACTATGCGCTTCTCGCACTAACAATTCACGCAAAGAACACTTAGGCAAACATAGTTTGTTTTCATGAAAAAGATAACCTTCATGCCTATAAAATTTATCAAATGCAGCGTGTTCACATGCTTCATAGACTCTCCCAAAGTCATCATCATCAATATATAAGCCCTTGATATGCTCAAAACCTAGACACTTTGCTTCTAAAATAGTTAGAATCGCATACCTTCGAGAAAGTGCATTGGCTACCACATTTTCGTTACCTTTCTTGTACTTGATCACATATGGAAAAGTCTCAATAAACTCCATCCATTTGGCATGTCTTTTATTCAACTTTTGCTGTCCTTTCAAGTACTTCAAGGTCTCATGGTCGGTGTGGATCACAAACTCCTTTAGCCATAAATAATGTTGCCAAGTCTCCAAAGCTCGCACTAAAGCATACATCTCCTTATCATAGGTAGGATAATTCAATGTTGCTCCACTCAATTTTTCGCTGAAATAAGCTATGGGACGCCCTCCTTGAATCAACACGGCTCCAATTCCTATACCAGAAGCATCGCACTCTATCTCAAAAGTAGCACTGAAATTCAGCAAAGATAATAAAGGAGCATTAGTTAACTTATCTTTTAGCAGATTAAATGCTTTATCTTGCTCTTCTCCCCACGTGAAACCCACGTGCTTCTTGATTACCTCAGTTAATGGTGCAGCAATAGTGCTAAAATTTCTCACAAATCGTCGATAAAAACTCGCCAATCCATGAAAGCTACGCACCTCTCCTATGGTCTTAGGCGTTGGCCATTCACGGATTGCCTTAACCTTTTCTTCATCAACCTGTATACCATTAGCACTAACAACAAATCCTAGAAATACTAATTTGTTGGTAACAAAATAGCACTTCTTTAAATTAACGTATAATTGCTCGGCCCTTAAAACCTGCAAGACAACTCGCACATGCTCAATATGGTCATCGGGACTTCGGCTATAAATTAAGATGTCATTGAAATAGACAACCACAAATCAACCAATAAAAGCACGCAAAACATGATTCATAAGTCGCATAAACGTGCTCGGTGCATTAGTTAATCCAAATGGCATTACTAACCACTCATATAATCTATACTTGGTCTTAAATGCAGTTTTCCATTCATCACCTTCTTTCATCCTAATTTGATGATAGCCACTTTTCAAATCGATCTTAGTGAAAACGCAAGAACTATGCAACTCATCCAACATGTCATCTAACCTAGGAATAGGATGTCGATACTTTACCGTAATATTATTGATTGCTCGGCAATCGACACACATTCGCCAAGTTCCATCCTTCTTTGGCACTAATAAAACAGGGACGGTGCATGGGCTAAGACTCTCTCTCACATACCCCCGTTCCAAAAGTTCGCTAACTTGCCGCTGAAGTTCCTTTGCCTCCTCGAGATTACTTCAATATGCGGGTCGATTAGGTAATGGCGCACCAGGAATCAAGTCAATTTGATGTTCTATGCCTCGAATCGGTGGTATCTCTCCAGGAAGTTCATCAGAAAAGACATCTTTAAATTCCTGCAATAAAGACACAATAGGACTAGGCAAACTTGGGTCAAGATTGTTAGTAGAAAACAAAACCTCCTTGTACACAAGTATAAGCATTGGTCGATCTAGAACTAAAGCTCTCCTCACTTCACTTGATTTTGCATAAAAATTATTTTGCCTCTTTTCTTTTCTTCTCTCGGCCTCTCCTTTTCCTTGCGTCTCAGACACACCATGCAAGCTCTCGGATTTCTCACCTTTTCTCTCTCTCTCTCTCTCTCGGCTTCTCGTTGTAACTTTAATTGATCTTGATACACCTCACTAGGTGTCATTGGTACCAAGGTATAAGTCTTTTGATTCTTCACCAATGAATAACGATTAGTATATCCATTATAATGTACCTTTCGATCATATTGCCATGGTCTTCCAAGCAAGATATGACCCGCTTGCATAGGTACAACATCACACTCTACCTCGTCTTTGTATCTCCCTATCTCAAATGGAATTCGAACTTGCTTCGATACTTTCACCCCACCACTATCATTTAACCATTGAAGTCTTCAAACCCAACTTATCCACCATAATACAACTTGCCACATTCGCACAACTACCTTCATCAATTATCATACTATAGATCTTACCATTCACCACACATCTTGTATGAAACAAATTATCTCTTTGTTGGTGATGCTTCTCCTCCTTTACTTGCACACTCAGAGAATGCCTAACCACCAATAAGTCTCCTTTTATAGCCACTTCTCCATCACTACAATCCTCCAATGGTGGCATCTCATCATCTTCTTCCCTTTCACTTTCGGACTCAATAACACCATGTCCAGTCATGATCATCACCCTCCTATTAGGGCATTGATTCGCCATATGACCCATGCCCAAACACTTGAAACATTTAATTTCACGAGTTCTAGTGTTAGGATTTTCGGTTTTACCTGAAACCGAATTCGTTCCAACTTTACCGTCCCTCTCATTCTCATTTGAAGTTTCGGTTTTGGTGTTGTTTCCTCTCCAATTTGGCTTCTCATCTCTCTTCCAATTGGATCTCCAATTCTGATTTGAACCTCCTCCACTCTTGTGATTTCGGTCCAACTTCAATTGTTGCTCAACTTTGATGGCTTTGTCCACCAATTCTTCCAATTCCACATAGTGTTGTAACTCTACCACTCTTGTTATGTCTCGGCTCAAACCACTCAAAAATCTTGACATTGTGGCCTCACGATCCTCCATCACATTAGCACGGATCATGGCAATCTCCATCTCCTTGTGATACTCTTCCACGCTCTTATTGCCTTCTGTGAGGTTTTGTAACTTTTGAAACAAATCTTGATGGTAACGACTTGGCACAAAACGCCTCCTCATCACCGCTTTCATCTCATCCCACGTCTCTATCGGTCTTTCACCATTGCCTCCCATTGGTCACAAGTTGATCCCACCAAATTATAGCATAATCAGTAAATTCAACAGATGCAATTTTTACCTTTTTGAGCTCAGAGTATCGTTGGCAATCAAATACCATCTCCATACGTTTCTCCCACTCTAGATACGCATCGGGATCATTCTTCGCTTGGAAGGAAGGAATCTTCATCTTGATGTTGCCAAGTTCATCATCTCCTCGGAGTCTAAACCTTCGGCCTCCATTCCACCTTTCAAATCGAGCATCTCGATCATCCTCCATGTCGACCTCATCATCATCATATTGCCGTTGCCTTCTATGTTGTGTTCTAAAGGCATCTCGCTGATGTTGCGGCCTTCCTCGGGGTATCTCTCGGTCACCATCAACCCTCATGCCATTCCCCATCATTCGGCCACTAAGCTCCTCCACTACGACCCTCAATTGCTGGATGCTTTCCACGAGCGCTTCATCCTTTCGTATGGAGGCAACCTCTCGTTGATTCACGCTTTCTTCACGCGATATATTTTAGACCTGCAAGTAAACGTTAGTCTAAAAAAAATCCTCACCAATCGCTCCCTCACGTGTTTTTTCTCAAGATGTTTGTCACTCCTTTCGTGTTTAACTCAAGTCTAGGCTTTTTTCCACCCTCAATTAAGCTTACACACTCTTGCCTTTTTCCTCTCGTATTCTCTTTTCACAAGCTCTTTATTGGACTCAAAACCTGTCTCTCAACCCCCTCACGACAACTAATCAAACTAATCAAACAAGATTAGATCACTATTGATTTTGTTTCAGCAAGTAACAATTTCAAACCAACAATTACAACTTTTGAAATTCCAATTGAAACGCAAATTACTACTGATTTTGTTTCAATTTGGTCTACTAACAAATGAGTCGCCTTCTTGACTTTTTTTTTATTTTGTTCGGCTATTTTTTTTTGCCGAATCTTTTTTTTTTCTCTTTCACACTTTTTTTTGTGCGTTTTCTTTCTCTTTTTTTTTTTTTACTTTTTTTTGACGAACTCAGATACAATTTAAGATGCTAGAAAAGAAAATTTTAAAACTAACAGCAAACAACTACGTATGGAAGCACAAAAGCAATCGGATCCCTAAATTAATTAGAACCGAAACCCTAACTCAATAAATCTCAAATTGCTGAATATCAACAGAAAATTAAAGATAAATAGACCTTGTAGAATTTGGCTCGATACCAAACTGATGTGAATTATTGCGGAAGGATCGTTCTACGAAGGCCCGGATGGTGCGAATTGCAAACCTCAACCTCTAATCAAACCTGTGATTGGCAACCTCAGTATGAACATAACCTGTTGACGAACACGTGTCAACCAACCTACGTTATAGACGCCACGAGCGAAAGAATTCGCTATCTCGCTCGATAAGTCGAATTGACCGCCACAAGAGAATCTTGATTAGGTCAAGTCCTCAAAAGAACAGTAAAAAGAGAACATCTCAATTCCTTTCCTCAAAAAATAAAATATATCTGTCTCCAAAGAAATTTGGCAAATCCTTTATATAGGCTGCCACACAAACCCTAAAAACCAACCCTAAAAATCTAATGCATTATATTCTAAAATATTCCTATTTTAGAATATTCTTAAACAAGAATATATATAAATTGACTTGGTCAATTATTTGGTGACAAGATAATTAAATTGCACCAAGATTTCCAAGATTCTTCAAGATTTGATCCAAGGTCATCTTCACGCCAAAGATCACGAACCATGACGCCAACAGCTTGCCTGAATTGTTTGGCCCGCGCTCGAGTAATCGAACCAGTAGGAATAGACAATGGGTCCCTAGCACCTCCTCCTTGATATGACTCGATGTCCACATCATGGCTGGATTGGGTGAGGCGTTGGCTTCAAAGAAATGAAAACAAAAGCAAAGCAGAATAGAAGGAATAAAAATGAAAGAGATGACGTGGAGGTGGAGTCAACGAGGCTTGCACAAAGAAGGGGGAAAAGCAGCGTACGTGAGAAGAAGGGGGAGGAAGAGTCAAGCAAAATATCTCAAATTCATCATTGTTTTGATCCACAAAGTCCACATGCATATCCTCTATGTCCCCCAATACTTTCTAGCATATAAAATCCCTTAATTAAACCAAATTGAAGCCGAAAAAAATGCAGCCCTCATCCTAGCTCCGAATTTCACAATTTGGACTTCAATTTCTTCACAAATTTCCGCAATTGATGTCCAATTTTGATGAAGAAGAGGCCCACACAATTTCTACAATTCCCTTTCACCAAGTAGCTTGGTTTGGAAGTCAAAAATCCTTTCAATTTGGCCCGTCTGAATTTCCGTTCTTTTCCGAATCGTCCGAATCGATTTTCCGTAAAAATCCCGAACTCACCGAAAATTCTTCGAAGGATGAGTCAACGTTCTTAAAATAAATTGTGACATGAAAGAGCTTTCAATTTATGAGATTGGGTTCAAATTCGCGGTTAATTTCAATCTAACACGATTTTAGCGTAACTTAACATATCGAGTAGCTTTCGGGAGTTTTTAGTGCAATTGACCCATGGTCAATTTTTTTTTCGAGCTACAATGTACCTCTTCGACACATTGGCAACTCTTGATGGTCATGAAAATCTCGAGATTTCAGTCATGGACACAGGATACCAAAATGATAGAAAAATCGGTCTAATGTCGATCGATGAGAATTTTGCAATATGGTAAAATCACCCACACTTTAATCACACACCTCATCGAATTGACCTATCTCCTCTCGATAGATTTTTGACTGTGTTGGAATGACTCTTGCAGATTAGCACGGTCGAGCAGTCGATTTCTGGTCGAATTCTCAAGTTTATTGCGTTAAAATCCCTTAATGGTTTCCCCAGATAGTCTAGTTATTTCATGAATGATCAGCTTAGAGAATAGTACTATAGGCACGTCGATGAAATGTCCGATTCATTCAATTAAAAACATAACTGAATTTTCATGATGTCACACTTCTCCTGTACTTCGTCCGCAAGCTTTGCGCAATCGGACTCGATTTCCAGCACATTCTCTCTCCTCAATTGGAAGCACTTCGAGGCTTCGGGCAAAGCAAAGGTTTCCGTTTGAAATGCCAGCGAAGATGGCACTTTCTTGGCGAACTCGTCTAGTAAAAAGCACATGTTGCCTCTCGAAGGACCCTTGCAGTTACTCCTTTAGTCTCACATTTGAGAAAAGCTCCATCAATGTTGATTTTGAAGGTAAGGGGCTTTCAGCGGTATCTGATTCTTGTCGACTGAGTCATTTATGAGTAAAGTTTCAAGCTTTGGTTGTTCCCATTTGCATAAATTTCTGAGCGATGTCCTTGTTGAGTCAATTAGGTTTCTCTGATTTAGCTTTCGCCAGATGGCCGGCGTCCACGTCAGCTTCGGCCAGCCAATTTTGGTCGGATGGACTAAACTAGCATACTTGTAACATGTTTATGACTAAATTAGCTTTAAAAAAAGGACTGGATTTGCACAATTGCAATAAATTTAGGACTTTTTTGGTAATTCTCCCACTAAAAACTAATAATATAGCATGAAAGTGGGTAACGTTGTGGCTTGAAACGAAGGTAATTTGTTGGACTCTTGCCACAGTCGACAAAACAACAGGCATAGTTTGTCCTCATTATTAATACCAAATCAATTGGTGTACGTATTTACATACATTTTTTTTTTTTTTCAGAATTGATCGTGAACTACGGGCATTAATGTGATTTGATATTGTTACAAGGCATAACTTACATTTAAAAATTGTTCTTTTCAGATCATCCTTCCGTCCAATGAATTTCGATTTCTCCCTTGAACTTGCTCGACATGGTTTCCATTTTGCTGTGCAGGTAGCTGCCTTTAGACCAACAGATGGTGATTTTCGCAAGCACAACCAAAGAGGAGGGTTCTTGTGAAGTTGTCATTTATATTATAAACATCTCCTTGATAATGGAGTAGGTATAAAACTATACTTGTTTGAATATATCCCATGAAAGAAAGTCAGAAGTGTAAAAGAACTGAGGAATTTTGGAATGAGAATTCTGTCCTTCATTACCATAGAAACGTAACATATATACAAGAAGATACAGCTATCAAACAATCTCCTAATTAGGCTAAACTACAAAAAATACAAGGACAGCGCAATAAAAGAATAAAAAGATATGCACACAAAACTTCCTAAGTAAACAGCATAAATAAAAGCATATCATAGTTGCCTTTCTTCCAATATATTTGTCTTTCCAATACCCCCTTCAAGTTGGAGCATGGAGATCTCGAATGCCCAACTTGCGAAGAAGAAAGTTAAATTGATCCTTTCCCAACGCCTTCGTGAAGATGTCAGCTAGCTGCATTGAACTACGTACATAATCTGTTTGAATATTACCATTAAGTATCTCATTACTAATAAAATGACAATCCACTTCAATATGCTTAGTACGCTCATGATACACAGGATTAGCAGCTATATGTAAAGTTGCCCGACTGTCGCAATACAGGTGCATAGGTTGAGAATGTGCCACACCAAGAGAATCCAATAATCATTTCAACCAATTAAGTTCACAAACTGTAGTACTCATAGACCTGTATTCAGCTTCAGCGGATGAGCGAGACACTGTCTGTTGCTTCTTAGTCTTCCATGAGATAGGCGATTCTCCCAAAAGAACAAAGTAACCAGTCAAAGATCGTCTCGTCAAAGGACAACTAGCCCAATTAGAATGGCAGTAAGCAGACAATTTGAGGTCACAATTGGCACGTAACATAATACCTTGACCTGGATTTCCTTTCAAATAACACAGAACTCTCACAACTGCCTCCCAATGAGCTTTCTTTGGCCGCTGCATGAACTGTGCAAGAATATGCACACAGTAAGACAATTCAGGTCGAGTTATTATTAGATAAATAAGCCGACCCACTAGGCGCCTATACTGAGCAGGGTTGTCTACATCATCACTCTCAGTAAGGCTAGCTTGTGATTTTGTTCAAGAGGAGTTTTAGCCGGCTTGGAAGCCAGCAATCCAACCTTAAAAATCATATCCAACGCATACTTACGTTGACATAAGAAAATACCATCTGAGTTTCTCACCACTTCAATCCCCAAGAAAAATTTCAACTTCCCCAAGTCTTTCATATGAAAACAACGACTTAGATAGTTCTTGAACTTTTGCACAGCAGAAATATCATTACCGGAGATAATGAGATCATCAACATAAATAAGCACATTCAATTGAACAATCCCAACTCGAAAAGTGAACAAGGAGTAATCTGAATATGACTGCTGAAATCCATAAGCTTTCAAAGATGCAACCAATTTCGCAAACCAACATCTAGGTGCTTGCCGCAAACCGTATAGAGATTTCCGAAGCCTACATACCTTCCCTGATGATTGAGAGGCAAATCCAGGCGGCATCTTCATGTAAACCTCTTCCTCTAAATCGCCATGTAAGAAAGCATTTTGAACATCCATCTGATGAAGTTCCCAATTCTTTGCAGCCGCAACGGCAAGAAAGGTGCGTACAGTGCACATTTTTGCCGTAGGAGCAAAAGTCTCTTGATAATCTATGCCTTCAACTTGTTTATTTCCTAGTATCACCAACCGCGCTTTGTATCGGTCAATGCTTCCATCAAAATTGTACTTAATTTTATACACCCACTTGCTCCCAATTGCTTTCTTCCCAAGCGGCAAATTTTCAACTGTCCATGTGCCATTATCTTCTAAAGCTTGTATTTCTTTACTCATGGCCTCTCTCCACCGTTCATCTTTAATTGCTTCCGCATAAGAGTTTGGTTCATGCCTTGCAGTAATTGCTGCCAAGAAACACTGGTGTTGTGCAGAAATTTTTCATAACTCACATAATGTGCTATAGAATAAGGCGTACCTGAAGAATCGGATTGGGCAGATGAGCATGTCGAGGGGCTTATTCTGATGGTGTTTGTCACATAATCTTTCAAACGAACAGACGGTTGCTTGACCCTTTGTCCCCTGCCTAGCTGCTCTTCGACAACTTCACTTCTTTCCACATCCTCATTGTTTGTGTGGATCAATTCCTCCATCTCATGATTCACCTCATTTTCTCTATCTACACTTTCGGTGTGCTCCTCTCTCAAGTCACTTTCTAAATCATCAACTTCATCACCCAACTCCATAACTCTATTTTTAATGAGTCCATCACTTACAGTTTTCTCATTAGCATATGGAAATTCTGTTTCAGCAAATACTACATCTCTTGATACAAAGTATTCACTAGCTTCTAAATCATACAATCTCCACCCCTTCTTTCCCAACGGATAACCAACAAAAACACACCGACGACTTCTACTAGCAAATTTATCGTTATCCCGATTCCGATTATGCGCATAGCACAAACAACCAAAAGTCCGAATATGTTTGTAAGAAGGAGGTTGGCCAAAAATAATCTCATATGGGGTTTTACCATTCAATAATATAGATGGAGTCCTATTTATCAAATACCCAGCCGCGATTACACATTCTCCCCAAAATTCTATGGGTAAACTTGCTTGGAAACGCAAAGCTCTTGCAACATTAAGGATATGGCGATGCTTTCTTTCCACTCGGCCATTTTGTTGAGGTGTTCCAACACAAGAAGTCTGATGCAAAATCCCATGTTCATCAAAATATTCTTTCAAACACAAAAATTCACTTCCATTATCACTTCTTACGATTTTCACATTTTTCTCGAATTGGCATCTAACCATCGCAATAAACTTCCTAAGAACACAAGCCACTTCCTTTTTTCCATTCAACAAATATATCCACACGGCATGAGAGTAATCATCAACAATTGTCAAGAAATAAATTGCTCCACATGAAGCTGGAACTCTATAAGGTCCCCACAAATCACAATGTATCAATTCAAAACAATCTTTAGCTTTATTGTCACTAGAAAAGAAGACCTCTCTTGTTTGTTTTGCTCTAAAACAAACCTCACAAGTTTTATTGGTTTTCCTAACCATTTTGCTAGCTTCTAGAATTAACTCCACCACCTTAGAAGAAGGATGACCCATTCTTTTATGCCAAAGCTCAAAGGATTCCATATTAGCCACTGTGCAAGCATGTACTGAAGTCACTCCCTTGAGAAAGTAAAGCCCCTCACGTTGCTCACCCGCTCCAATCAGGTTCCTCGAATTTAGGTCATGTATAGCACATATTTTGTTAGTGAGTTGAATAACCAAATTTGAATCATTAAGAAGTTGTGATACAGAAATCAGATTGCAATTCAAATTTGGCACAAAGAGAACTCGTCGCAATTTCAAGTCTCCTCCAAGCAACACAGTTTCTTCTTTCGTTGCCATGGTCTTTTCTCCATCAGGTAACTCGACTGAACATGGCACAATATCACGCAATTCTCTCAAAAACGCCAACGTTCTGTCATATGGTGGGAAGCTCTGTGTCAATAATCCAAGGAAAAATACTATGTTTACCTATCGGCCTCTCATGGCCACCATTCGATGAGAACTTAACATTCCCAATAAAGTTTCCCACTGCTCATCATTCAATCCACTAAGACCCTTTCGATCTGAATCCGTCACAACTCCTCACCCACCATCAACTCCAATTGCCTGTGAGACGTTGGCACGAGCACCTCCTCCGTTATTACGTCCACCTTTGTTATTACGCTTTTGACCACTACCTTGTCCAGCAAAGGTTCCACGTGGTCTATTACCCCACCATTCTGGATATCCTATCAGCTAGAAACAACTTTCAGCATCATGTCCCTCTCGGTTGCAATTAAAACAAAACGGGATTTTATCTTTTCCCCCCCTTGAATTTTGACCACCTGCCCGGATTGCAAAACTCATGGGATTGCCTCTTTCATCCTTGGTTCGTGTCATAGTTCGCACTCGCTCTTGCGGAACAACCATAGCATAGACACAATTCAGATTAGGCAAAGGTTCAGTGCTCAAAATATTAGCGCGCACTCTTTCATATCCTTCTTCATCTAAGCCCATCAAAAATTGATGAACTCTCTCTTCTTCACGCTTTCTTTCCAATTCAATGGTAAAATTGCATCTGCAACCTGTACAAACACACACTGGTATATGATCATAGTTATTTATTTCATCCCACAAGATTTTGAGTTTACCGAAATAGGACACGATGGGTTGACCATTCTGCCTACAATTGGCCAAATTCGATCTTAGTTGCTACATCCGTGGACCATTCCCAATTGAGAATCTCTGTTTGATATCCTCCCACAGATCTTTTGCATTCTCCATGGGAGAGATAGTCAAGCGAAGTGTCGGTTCAATGGTATTAAACACCCAAGAAACCAACATGGAATTAACCGTCCACCAATCTTCAAGTTCAAGTGAATCATCTGCTGGTTGCTTGACAGATCCATCAATAAAACCATATTTCTTCTTGGCTTGTAATGCAGTCCGCATAGCACGCGCCCATTCTTCATAATTCTTGCCCTTTAACTGAACTTGGGTAATCAAGTTACCCGGGTTGTTATTCGAATTCAGTGTGTAAGGGCTAGAGGTTTTCTTGTCTGTTCCAGAACTCTCCTCACTTTTTTTTTCCATCAGCCATGGCTCCGATACCATGTAAAAGAACTGAGGAATTTTGGAATGAGAATTATGTCCTTCATTACCACAGAAACGTAACATATATACAAGAAGATACATCTATCAAACAATCTCCTAATTAGGCTAAACTACCAAAAATACAAGGACAACGCAATAAAAGAATAAAAAGATATGCACACAAAACTTCCTAAGTAAACAGCATAAATAAAAGCATATCACAGCTGCCTTTCTTCCAATATATTTGTCTTTCCAATAAGAAGTGGTGGCACGTTAGCATGCATGAACATTCTCTTTCAACTAGAAGCCATCATTTTTATCCTTGACCCCGTTTACATCTTAGTAATGATTCTTTGAGCAGGCCCAGCTGACCTACCGACGTCCCATCCGAGTCGAAATGCAAGAATCAGCTATGGAATCAGGAGAAAAAGAAAAGTTGCTTCCTTCTTCTACTGATGGTGGACTCGGCACAAATCAATTGAATCTATACTCATTCATTACACTCATGCTTGATAAGTTGAAGCATATGTATTATGGGTCTAGAAATCATGGTAAATTGCAATGAGGTTCTTCTTCTTGTATAAGTAAATAACTTATTTTTCTAATGGATCCAGCCTGCTACAAGCCTTAATTGAATCACAGTGATATTATACCCTCTCTAGAGGACCTGACCTAACCGCACACCTTGCAAAGCAAAGGAAGCCTTCTGGGTTGGCTTGGCCTGAAGAGAACACTTCGATGCTTAAGTCAGTGGACAATAGATGAAGAGATAAGCGAAAGCGAGAGACTAAGGAAAAAAGGGTCATCCATAAAAATAAAAAATTGTCCAAAGGGACGATGCAATTTATCCTTTGGGCAAAGAACTTCACCTTTTTTTTTGTACCCTTGTTTGGAGTCCTATGAAGCTAAAGTGCCCTTTCATGAGCGGACGGAGGGTCTGGGCCTCTCACCCTAGGCCTTTGAGGCTAGTTTTGTGCGTGTCTAGGCCCGGGCCCGCAGCCTGAGCCCCACAGTCGGGCATCATGAGCCGGGCCTTTTGGCCCACTTTTAGCGGAGCTTGAACCCATGAGTGGATGTGCGAAGGTTTGCATGTCTTGGGTTTTTTAGAAGGCAAATAAAGTCTACTTTTGGTCCCTACACTAGCTTTTGTCCCCTTCTTCTAATCGAGTCCTTGAATTGAAGTTGACCGTCAAAAAAGATGAAAATATGTGTAAGTGCACATAAGTAAGTTCATCTCAGAATTTCGCATTCATGATTGGGAGACATGAAAGTGAAGAAGTGAGATGCTAAAATGGTTGATGGTGCACCTGAATTTGAATGCCTTTGTAACATGACAAATTACCCCCTGACATATGTAGAAGCAGTCAAAAGACTCAAAAACCCATCAATGTCATAACACATGTGATCGACCAATCGAATGAATTGATATAACCATATTATATATGATATCCCATCAAGTTTATTGCTTAGTCGTGTGCACTAATGTAATTAAAGTTAGTTTATTTCATAGGCTTAGCTCAAAAGTTTTAGGTATGAGCATTTAAGATACATCAGTGATATGTTGAAGAATTTTTATGTTACTACATGAATGTGGGGGAGGCAACTTGTAATGGGAAGTTTGGATTCATGTATTGTGAATGAAGTTGTATGACTAAAAACAGAGTAATACTTGATTGACGATATCAGTATAGTTCTCTTTATACTTGACTACATTATGCTTGGGCTTGTTTTTCTTTTGCTTTTAATTTATAATTTCTCAATAAATTAAAAATTTTAATATAAACTCTTGCAAATAGAAATTTTATTTAATTCAGCATAATTTTCAAAATGAGAATCACAAAAAATCAACGCATAATAAGATTTTTCAAAATTAAAAACAAAATGTGAGTACATGATACATCAAAAACAAAATATGAAATTTTATGGTTAAACTTGGTCTAGTGGTCAGGGTTTATGCACAACTTGCTCTTGCTGGACATACACCACCCCCTTTGATGGCAAGGATGCCATTCGTGTAGCAACAAATGTTCCATGCGACCTATAGATCTTGATGAAAACTCTTTTGACATTGTTTGCACATTACATGAAAGTCTTTTAGTCTCTTAAATTTTTCGTCTCTTCTTACTTGGTTGGTCTCCCAAATCAGATGCATTGTTTTGTTCAAACTGGCCATATATACTAAATAACGAGGGAATCTTACATACAAAGTGGAAATCTATTAGAAAGTCTTTTTTTTTTGGTGATATGCGAGAGGGATGAAGGTGAGAAGGAGAAGAAGAGACTTCTAATTTAGAAGAAATTTTTATGATTTTCTTTTAAAGTTGGCCAATCGGCCTCGGCCCCAACGATTGGACTTATTTTTTCTTCCCCAGGCCAGTGCCAAGAGCAAAGGTGCTGTGCCTGCAAGTTCAAGCCCCTTTTTCCTAATGGCCCCGGCCTAACAAGGGGCGCCGGGGCCAATTGTGACGCTCCTGAGTCGACAAGGCCCTATCACCGGTTTCCAACCAATGAAAAATTTATTTGGGAAAATGACACAAATAGTATATGAATTTTAGCTCGATGTTAATGTGATCCAGAATTTTTAATTTATTCTAATAAGATTCAATTTATTTTATAATCTGAACTTTTGATAGTCCGATTTGTAATGGGATCTCTGAACTTTCAATTTATTTAATATAATTTTTTTTATTTTTATTTTTTTATTTTTTGATTTTTTCTATTTTTTTTATTTTTTTTCCTTTTTTTTTTTTTTTATTTTTCATTTTTTCTTTTTTCTTCTTTTGTTTCTGTCGCCGGCCAAGGCCTTGGCGGCGAACTATAACAATATTGAACATTTTCATATAATTCATGGACTAAATTAAACATGTATCAAAAGTTAAAGGGTTACATTAGACAAATTAAAAGTTCAAAACCACATTACACATTGACTTAATGTTCAAGGACCACATTAAACAAATTAAAAATTCATAGACCATATTGCATATTGAGCTAAAATTCAATAATCATTTGTGACAATATCCTAATCTATTTGGATAGGTCCAAGTACATCTGAACTATTTTATAAGTAAGGTCCACTACATAATTTAGTATAGCACCCACGTAACTTAACAATTCAGAAAGGTTCCATTGAATGCCCAGAATAATTTTTCAGTCTAGTGTGGATACTGTTTCAATTCCTCCTCACCATTTGTTGTACATTTTTCCCTGAAGAACGCTCGCGAAACCAGTACGGTCTTATGCTACCGACATAGTTCAATCAAGTTTCAACATGGCACGATTGTTTTCTAGATTTTCGTGTGAGCTCTCTCCAGTTGGGCATGTGCCAATCCTGCCATACGTGCAACTAAGTAATTCTCGTAACCTAAAAACGGGTCTTCATGTCGGTGTTGATCGATGAGATGTTACGTCTGCCGGCAAGGAAATGTCAACATAAGGCATTCCATGGAGTTCATATTTTGAGAACGGAAAAATAATCAGAGTAACTCACAGAAAGTGATGTCAGATGTAACAGCTAAAGCAGACCATTTTCGTGATGAACATAGGCAAGTTCAGTACCACTTACAGAGTTAAAAAGAGGTCAGACCCAGCAAATCTTGTCAATCAATAAGGCCGTATGCAGGACTTCAAGATCATGATAATTCATATCAATAGCATAAAGAATCGAGACAAAGCAGCAGGCACAAAAAAGAGACGAGCGAATGTACAATTATGCTTCAATCACTATGGCCAGGAGCTATGCCGTAATCAGGCTACTTGTATGAAATACCCTCCGATCTTACACCACAGTAAAGCGCAGGAGATCTTGGAAGAAGTTCAATTGAGTAAGCAAAATGAACAACTGAACAAGCTCTTGTCCACCAGAGAAAGACATTCCATCGTTATACATGAGTCTACATGCCTTGCACGAGCGAACAAAGTTCTCAAGCAGAACAGGAAAGTCTAAACTTCTAGCAGTAACTTCTATTCTGCATATGAGGGGTGGCATGTATAAAAAAAAAAACAGCCATAGAATGATGGTCCAGTCGACCAAACTTTGCCTGGAAACAGAGGTTGGGGCACGGAGATGGACGACCCTCGTCAATTCGAATGACTAAAGAGTAAAAGAGTTATGAAACTTGGCTACCCTACAGCTGATTCTGCTTTACAGAGAATCAAAGTAGGTTGACATAATGAAAAACTAAAAATCTTGTTAAGCCTAATGTCAAGTTTCTCATTCATCTGTGTTGTCTTCTTCATGTTTCATCAGGAACTTTTGGCAGCTATGTTGATGCACATTTATGATCTTTGCACTTGATTGACAATAACACTGCAGTCCCAACTCAAACATGATGTGAATAAAATCCAATTAATGGAGTCCTAAAAATCACAGACAAATCGAATTGCAGATCCTCTCTTGTATCCTGTGAGTGTGCTATGTCATAAGATACAGCACAGCGATTTCTCTGAGCATTTGAATAATCTAAACCATGGCAAGAAGAAAGGAAAGAAAAAGCAAGGAATCAAACAAAAAATTCAATGCCCTGACACAAAACATGGAAAAGCACTCATGGCATAGGAGCGCCGCTAGATCTTCCTAGAATTGAATGTCGGCACAGTATCCATGAGATTGGTTTGAGGGTGGAAGCATCAAGAAAGTTAGCTCATCATTTCGCTAACCAATTGCATTAGCATGAACACCACGGCCATATTGCATTGTACTTCTACTTGAGATATGAACCAAAATCCTCATTCCACTACTTTTGACATGAATAGCATCTCAACTTTTAACAAAATCTGCCAAAATGCAAGTACTCTCAGATTAAAAACTATCGCAAGTGGAAATAACACTACTTTCCCAACTTCATGAGTGGTTCTTCGGCTCTCCGTGCTTCATCAAAAAAGGCTCATAAAATGCCGTCTGCTCACTGGCACGTTGACTCATCTTACAGTAAGTCGCGAAATGTTCGCAGTTATTTCCAGTAAGATCATACTTACCAAAGTCTTTGCTCTTGAGAAGCTCATAAGCAGCTTGAACAACTTCTCGTGGGGATTTGGTACAGGAAAGGGTGCTGCAAGTTCCAGAATTTTTCAGGAGAAAGCCCAATTGCGGTGCACCATACATGAAGTAATGAATGGAATGAAGGGCGGGCTCGACGGAAGCAATCGAGGCACGTCTTGATGACCCCACCGCCAGTGTTTTTCTGGTAACCACATTCTGGACATGCGGGCACAGTTTCTGGTTCGACCCTAGAACGTGGGAGGATGGCCTCCTTGCCTTCTGTCCTGGTGAAGTGAATCACATAACCATCTCCCACGTATATTCCTGGCATGTTTAGATACAACTTAGTGAATTGTGAAACACTGCATAAAACCACAAATGTGCCCAGAAGACGGAATTAAACCACCAATAGCAGTCGGATCTGGGTTAGGTTCGCTAGCAAATCAAGATAAAGCAGGCCTTTTGCACCATAGGCCTTCGAATAACTTTACACTCAAACCTCCTTTTTCTTGGCCAGAAAAGGACAATGCGAGCAAAACAAGAAAAGAACACAAAAAGTGATAACCCCAAAGAAATCACACGGATAATTGCAGTAGTTTAACAGAACGTAGGAAAGATCCGGAAACCAAAAGGTACGCATTTGACTCAGAAAAGGCATGTATTTTCCGTATCTAAGATCAAGTGCTAATCATAGATCTCAACTGGCATCACCATCCTCCTCTTTCTTTGGGTTTATTATTCGACAAATTCCACCGCATGACCTGCTTTTGGGCCAGGAAAGACAGGAATCGAAGCTAGAAGTTCGATTTTTATCAGTTGGAAGAGAAAACTTCACCCGATTAAAGCAGTAAACAAGAACCCAATTGAGAAAGAACAGAGTAGAAGAGATATCAGCAGCGAGCATCAGAGAGGTTAAAGAGGACTGACCATGGTGACTATAAAAGCCGTATAGCCTATAAGCGTAGATGTGGTCGCCAGGTTTCAGATCTTTCGGGTCGACCTTCTTCCGTATCAGCTTCCTTCCATCTTCAAATTCCTTCTTGATCTTGTTCATCATTTTCTTCTTTTCACCTCGGGTTCTTTTGGGCTCTGTCTTGACTCTCAAAGACTCGAACTCTGCACACTCATTTGCTGATGGAGACGGCACTGCGAAGCCGGCACTTAGAAAATATTGGGTACCCTAACAGTGCCGAGAAAATATTAGGTGGTCTGGGACCACCACATCAGCGTGGTGGTCCACGTCGTCCACTTCTCTGTTTCAAACCAACGGCGCGGGAAGTTCTCCCTCTCCTCTCTCGAGCATAAGCCCTCTGACGCTCTCTCTCCTCTGCGGATCATCTCTCTCCTCTCTCTCCTCTCTGTCTCTCTCCCCTCCGCCCCTGCTGATTGCTTTCATCGTCCCCCGCCGACGCCGACGCCGACGCCGCCGATGCTCCTCCGCCTCCCTCTCGCGACCTCCGCTCTGCTCTCTCTCCCCCCTCTGCGAAGTCGTGCCTCTCTTCCAACGAAACGCAACGCCGACGGCCCTCCGCCGGTTGCCTCCGTCTCCCTCGACTCCGACGCCGACGCAGCCTCCGCCTCCTCCCCTGGACCCGACTCTGAGACCGACGCTCCTTCGCCTCTCTTCCAGCAAACCCCGACGGCGACGCCCCTCCACCGGTTGCCTCCGACTCCGACGGCGACGCCTCCGCCTCGGCCTCCGCCTACGCGCCCGACGCAGACGCCGACGCCGACACCAACGCCGACGCCGACGCCCCTTCGCCTTCCTCTCGCGACCTCCGCTCCGCTCTCTCCGTCTTTCCTCTGCGGAGAGCCCAACCCCAACGCCAACGAACCCCTGCTCGCGTTTTGGCCTCCCTCTCCGCGAGCGAAGGTCGCTCTGCTCGCTCTTTCTCTTTCCTCCGCGAAGCGTCCCCTGCTCCTGAACGCGGACGTCGCCAACGCCGACAACGCCGTCGCCTTCCCAAGCCCCACCGAAAGGCATCCCATTGGCGACTCCCGTACGTCCCAAGGTTCGTTTTTTTTTTGGATTCTATTTGGTAGAATTCGGTGCCATGTTAATACTCGATGGCTTTTCTTCTGGGATATTTGGGGTTGTGTGTTTAAAAGCGGTTAGTGCATGATATTAGAAGAACACCGACTAGGCGATGTAGTGACAGAAAATGCTCGACAAATTGATATCTATGTATGTGTTCTCAGTTAAGTTTTTCTCTATGCATGCCATCCTTTCTATCTGATTCTGGAATTAAACTTCTTATATCAGGATGTTCGTGAATTCTGTGAAGAGACTTCGAATTAAGAGGACTTCTGAGGCTAATGGACTTGGTACTGAATTACAGAGTCAATTTTCTGAGACTTGATCATGTACATGGTTTTGTATGATCATGATATTTAAAGCATTGTTGAGGATGAGTGCTAACCTTAAGCTGGGTAGCTCTGAAGCTATCCAGGTCCCTGTAGAGCATGGTTGCGAACTTTTGAGTGAACGGTGTGTATAGCTTGCCCATTATACGGTTGTGGAAATGAAAAGACTGGATAAATGGAGCATTTTGAAAATCATGGTTGCTCCTCTTGGTGTCCCTTTTCTTTATCTTTTTGTTGAGGTGACACTACCCTTTCCCAACTTTTGTCACTGCCGGTTAAATCAAACTTTGGAATGTCCTATGTATGTTGTGTGTACATATATCCTCGCAACTTATTTCTTGTTGATATGTGAGAGAGAGATGGACACTATTCTTTCTTGTGGATTGTTTATTGGTTCTCCATATTCTCTGCGAAGAAATGAGATTTCATATTAAGAGTCTTTCTGATCAAGCCCACTTGAATTGCTTATCAAACTGGAATTTTGGATGGCATGAGATTTGGCATGTAAAAGGCCGCAAGTCTAGTATTGAGGTTGAAAACTGAGGTTTTCATTTTCTTTGGAACTGAGGATTTTCTGTTTCCTCTTAACATTGATCTTTATTCATTGCTGCAACTTTCAGCATATCCATGGGTCAGAGAAGGAGGAAATGCATCAGATATCCCTATTGATATATCAGTTTTGAACAATATGAGACAATTTGTGAAGTACGGTTGACTGAAACAATTTGCTTTACGGGTAACAAACTGCTCTGTAAGATTTGTTCAAGGAGGAAAGGATATTATATCGTCAATGTCTAACAAAATGTGCAGGCACTAGCAAGCACACTTAATGAAGAGGAATGACCTGATCAATTTTGCAATTGATGTAGATAAAAATGGTTCAGTCTTGAAGAAATGAAAGAGGTATCCATTTCTTTCTCATTCCACATTCACTCTTATGAATATTTTAATTACATGTTGATCATGAGTGTTGTATGCAGGAACTTGCTGACCTCAAGGATCAATTTGCTGAAAACAATTGATGTAGAAATAAAAATTTGGTTCTATTAGTCTTGAAGAAATAAAAAGATTAGAGTATCCATCGCATTCTTTCTCATTCTATCGACATTCATGTGTTCTCTGATTATGAATATTTTAATTACATGTTGTCAAATCATGAAAATTTCTAAAGGTTATCCGGTAGGTTGGGTCGCTAGTATCGTGCCAAAGTGAAATTAATCGTAGAATTGAGATCGAATTCAGAAATTGGAAGTGCGGGTGTGTCACAAATCATTTTAGGAACATTGACTAATCTTCGAAGATTTTTCATGCAATAAGAGTTCTTTGGCAAATTAAATCCGAGAATTGCTATTTTAGCTCGAGAAATTAATAGGCCACTTTTGGTCGCTTTTGGGACTTAAAGTTGATTATATATACAAGTGAAGATGTGAATTGAAGTGTGGTAACATTGAATTAATTTGATGGGCTTTAATTTAATTCAATTAGAAAAGAATCGAGTGAAATTGAAGAAGTTATTGTACAAAGAATTGGACCTCGGCGGAAATTGCAAGTGAACCCATTGGAATAAGGTTGTGGGAGATGGTGGAGTATGACATCATCAAGTGATGTCATGGTGGGCCATTTGTTAGATTAAAGAAAAGGAAAAAAGAAAAGAAAATGGCCCCCTCCTCTCTCCTCCCTCTCTTCTTCCTCCCTCCCGTCGGCTCCCTCTCTCCTCGATCTTCTTCATCTTCTTCTTCGGACGCCACCAGCAGCTCGCCAGCCCGCACGCACGGCCCCCCTCCGCCGCTCGTCGCCGTAGTTTGCACCGTCAAGCTGCTCACCATCCGCCCGCATCACCGGCCGCACCACTGTTGCCCTCTCTCCTCTCGTCTCCATCTTCGTTTCTGCTTGAAAACCCAGCAAATCTGAGGAGGTGTCGAAGCTGGCTGCAACCCAGCCAGACCACCGTCCGCTGCTCGTTGCCGTCGCACGCCGTAGGACCGCCCGCCGTCTCGCGTGCCACTGCCGCTCGCACTCGCCCATGTTCGCCCGAACAGCCGCCCAGCCATCTCTGTCTACCTCTGTCTGTGAGTTCCAGGAGCTACCGGAGCTCGTCCCCGCTACCATGAGGCCTCGCTTGGCCGCCGCCTCGCCTGTTCGAGCCACCGACGAGCTGCCGCCGCCTCGCCCGTTCGAGCCACCGACGAGTTGCCGCCGCCCTCCTCCGCCCATTCTGGCGCCGGATCAGCTCCTTCTCGGCCGCAACTAGCAGCTGGAAAAATGGGTATTCCAGCTCGGTTTTGGCCCGTTTTCGGCCGCCTTCCCAAGCCCGGATGCTCGGCCCGCCTTGAGGAAAGTCGATCCTCTCGTCGTCCTCGTCGTTTTGGTCGGCTCGGCTCGCTAATCCGGTGAGTTTAGCTCACTAAACCTCGATTAGATGGTTAATTATGCTTTAGGTGTGCTTAGCTTAAGTTAATTAAGCTTGGTTATTTCTAATAGGGGTTTAGGGGGTTGAACTTGCTAAGACATTGTCTCATTCTGGTTTGGGGATTAAAATTTCAGGTCCCTTGCTCAGGATCTTCCCTGGAAGATGAAGGAACCACTTATATGTTTGTGTCTTAGAGATTCTTCAAGCAGTAACTTTTATCTTTACCTTTGTTATGGCCTTGTTTTCTCCTTGTGTATTAGCAATTGAGATTTGTTTTTCTGGTGTGGGTTTTGTGGAATACCATTTCTGTCAGTTTCACTTTCTTCTTTTATTGTTTTGGTGATTCTCTTTTGTTCATATTCGATGCTTGAAGCTTCCATTTAGTTCTTGCTTCATGTTTCATCATTTTGAAAACTTGCTTGTGTTGTTAGCCAAGAAATGTTGGACTAATTTTTTCGTTCATAAGATGAGCTGCTGCCAAGCTTATAGATTTTACACAAACATGTGAGTCCTGAATGGTGCATAAGAATCTCTTTTATTTTTCCTTCATGTAGATCGATAGCAACACGGATGAGCTAAGTGGATTTTACTGAGTTTGTTGCAGCTACTCTTCATGTGCATAGAATGGAGGAACATGACTCAGAGAAGTGGCAGCTGCGGTCACAGGCCGCTTTTTGAAAAATTTGACATTGATCGTGATGGTTATATAACCCCAGAAGAACTTCGACTGGTAATTTTGACTATCTTCATTTATTCATCCCTTCCACATTCATTTGCCCTCTAGTTCTCATTTGTGTCACTATGGGTATGGGTAGAGTGAATTAAATTATGTAGACAGGGCTAAATGTATTTGTTTTAATTTGTAACTGAATTTTGACCCTGTCTCTTGGGAGCTTGAAGTTTGTTTCTTGCAAAATTGCCCAAAAGTTGGGATAAGTCGTCTGTCTTTTTGCATATTGGGCACAAAATAGTAGCATAGCTACTTTCTGTTGCAGCTTCACATAAAGAAACTGTTCAGCTTGTGACCTTGATAATTTGGTTATTGTCTCATCTGAAAATACTAGCCGAATGTATTGCCTCTTGTTGTATATTCTGCACAAAGTAGTGGCGCAGGTTTTTTATGTTGCTTGGTACAAAGAAATGGTTAAGCATGTTAACGTGTAACCTTGACATGATGCTCCCATGCCCTTTTCAGCAGACAGGTTTGAAAGGCTCCCTCGGTCCTCTGCTAGAGGAAGCCAACGTCGACAAAGATGGGAAAATAAGTTTATCGAAGTTCAGAAGGCTGTTAAGAACTGCAAGCATGGGCTCTCAAAACTTGCCGAGCCCATCTGGTTATTGGAATTTGAGGAAGATATAGATCCATTCTGGAGCTATTGGGTGTTAAAAAGAGAGGAGGGAGCACGAGACATGTTACGTATTTTGGTTACTCAAGATATACCGAGCCAACCATGTTGACCGCCTCTGTACTCCGCTCCATTGCCAGTGGAAATCCCTGTACAAAAGTTAGTATCAAGGGATTTTGCATGGCACCCCAAGTTAGCCGAGAAGTGCTTGAGGATGAAGGTTTGGAGAGATTGCTGGCTATGGTCCTTTACTTGGCGAGAGGGAAGGGCTATACGGGCGTACGTCTTCTAATGAGTGTGGGATGTGTAGGCTGCGAGTGTATATTTAACGCCCTCGAATTTGGGGGACTGTTCTATTACAGAATGGGCAATGCTTTTTTACTTGTAAAGCCTATTCTTTTCCCAATTTTTTTCGCATCGCAAATGAATTAAGTGTAAACATTTTTCAGTCTCTCAGAGATGGGCAATGCACCTGCTTTTTCTGTGAAGGATTTAGAGATGTATGCTGAGCAACCATTAATGAAAATAAATTGATCATATTATTTAGGGTGACGCTTCTTGGTTTCAAGAGCCATTCATCATCGCGTTGAATCATGGCCAATAGAATAGCGAATGTAGGAGGTGATGCGTAGAACATAAAGAATTCGCCTTTTTCTGCTCCGGTCAATGATGTTGGGAATACCCAAAAGCGTATGCTAGCTCGCATCTCCATCGGTACACTGATTCGTTACCTCTTGACGACATCTCTGGAGACTTTTTTATCTAATAACCACCAGGGCATCACAAATACACGATGCGAATGACTCATGCAGGAGTACAACCTGGCTTATGCCTCATGGCAGGTCAAAAGTCGCAAGATAGTTTGGATGCAAAATCTGAGCTCCAATCAATTATATCATGGTTGCTGGAGCTAAACCCTTAAAAAAGTAATGAACGTGCCCTTTATTGTTCAAGTTTCAGGCATATGCTCTGAAATCTGTATAAACTAAAAAAATTCCCTGTAAGTTAAGCAAACGCAACATAATATACAACTGACCAGCCTCGGTTAACTAGGGTACAAACTACGAAAGGACTAGAAAATGAGTTAGGCCTGTAACAGGAAAAGAAAATTGTGGCATTAAGATTTTCTGGACTTAACTCTTCATCTACTGGACTTTGGGTTGTCACTAACGCTATTGGAGGAACTATCTGGAAAAGCCTGAGATGAGGAAAGCTTGCTCGATGAGCTCCCATCAGTAAAATACTTATCTCCTTCCTCTGGGTCTGCTTGCGCTTCTTTTCTCCGGACGTCAAGTCCTGCATAATATATACTGTTATGCATATTGTGCCAATTTACAGAGTAGATCTAGCTCTGGTTCAGAATATAAAAAAAACCTGCTGTGATGATGTTCCAGGCATCTTAAGTTCAAGGTCTGTTGCCACGTCATTTGAATCTTCGTCTTGCTCTGCAATGCTGCCCCTTTGATGATCTTAAGACCTGCTTTTGGAGTCTTTTTTATTTGACACGTGAGAACTGGAAGCATATTGGGTTGACTGCTGTTCAAATGTGGGATTGGCAGGCATTGAATTTGGGATAAAGGTAGAACACGGAGTGGGAATAGCACTTGCATTCTGATTTCCAAAGAAAGGGAAAGGCTGAAGTTGCGAGAGCATGGGTATTGGACCTGGAGTGACGGGCATTGGAACTGGATATGAGTAGGCTGGACCCATGACGACGGATGGATCCATGGCAGCCCAAGGGTACAAAACCTCATCCTTTGCTGGTACTGGACATTAAGATTTTCAACTTCAGATTTTAAAGATGATTTCTCTTCTCTGAGCTCATTCTTCTCCTGCATCAGCTGGTTCTAATGCAAAGTTACTATTAGCATCAAGGCAAACAATGGACATTAGAACCTCAGGATACTGGATGAAGATAAAATCGGACGACATAATCGGACGACATAATCAATGCTTGTTTATCAAGTTTCGTGATTGTTTTTCTGCGCTGTATAGATGAGACGAAATTGGCCCGGTCAATGAGCAAGTCGGATTTTTCCTCTCCACGCAGCACACTGGTCAAACACCCCTCTTTCCATGTCCTTTCCATCCCATCTGCTATGGAAGGTACGTGCTAATTCGTTTTAAACAGTAATGATTTGCAAAATTGGTACAAGACTTGCCGATGTAACGAGCGGTAATTCCGAAAGGGCTCTTATCCCTATTTCCTCCTCGTATGATTCGCTAATAAATCGTACCCATTTACTTTATTTGTTATTTAGATTTCTCACTTGAGATCTTAATTTGGCCTCCAATCTATGTAAGTCTTTGGTACAAGTGATGTGTATACACATGATTGATTTATTTTCTTAAAATTTTTCAAGATGCACATCTCACTCATTTAGATTGATTTGGAAGATAAAATTATTAGATTGTGATGTATACAATAGAATCTCCTTTCCCTATTTCTGAAATTAACTTTCTTTCCCAATTTGAATTAGGCCTTGATGGGAATTAGCAGCAGTCTTGTAGGACAGCAACACGCAACCTTTGCAACTGCAAGAAAAAGCCAGTCTTGGAATTATTGATGATTGGTGTCAATATTCTGACAACACCCCTTGACCATGACCTACGAGACAAAGGGTGTTAAATATAAAGGGACTAAGTCTTCTCAATCATCAGTTACTATAAGCTCAACAGTTAATATTGCTAAAGGAAAAGAAAGAACACAAAGACAGAAAAGCAACAATGAGCTGATGATTAACGGTGAGATGATCAATGGTGAAGAATTCGTGATAAAGACAAATGGATCGACATCAATGAAGAAGAAGCCAGAGATGAAGAGTGACACGGATCGCCAAGTCATAACAGATCTAAACTAACTCGTGTGCTGTTATTCAGCTAAAAGAGGGAAAACAAATGTAAAACAGTTAGTTAGATTCTGTTTTTCCTTTACGAGCTGTATTCAGTTTTTTCCGTTCCTTTTGAGTAGTCTTCTTCTTCATTGATGTAAAGATGAGCGAGATAGAGAGAGGGAGAGCAATTAGTCATGGATGCTCTGCACTGAATAGAAGATTCGGGTTGAGATAGAAAGATAGAAACAGGGGAGGAAGAACAGAGGATTTGTAGTGCAATCTTATTGAAATAAGAGTGATTCGAGTTTTTTCATTCACAGATTCTTCCGTAACTAGATCCGTTTCATCTTCAATCTTCATAATCATCTTCACATGGTATCAGAGCAGGTTATCACAGTTACTGAGGAGATCTGTTCAGTAGTTTTTCATTGAATCAGAATGGAAAAATTGAAGATGCAAAGCGAGATACCGAGAGTGCGTTAATCGTGTTTGTATTCATAGTATTCTTGTCATCTTCTTCCTCAGGTTGGGAATAATAACAATGGCGATAAGAACACCAAAGTATTCCTTCCCAATACATGTGAATATCTCGAATTTTGTCACAATCAAACTCGTCGAAGACAATTTTCTTTTGTGGCAAGCTCAGATTCACAGATTCCTGAAGAGTCAAGAACTCTTTGGCTTTATTAATGGTGATACTTCACCACCTCCTCAAATGCTGCAAAATGAGGTTGAAGGATGCGAATCTGAAGTTGTAAATCCAGATTATATTGACTGGACAAAAACTGACCAGCTGGTGTCATCTTGGTTAAGCGGAGCTGTCTCTGAGAATATCTTGAGCCTGATAATTGGCCTGGAAACATCCTATGAGGTATGGCAAACACTTCTGAATCATTTTACATAGAAGTCAATTGCTAGAGAGTTCGAACTAAGAGGGAAACTGCAAGCTTGTCAGAAGCATGATCGAACCCTCTCTGTCTATCTCAGAGAATATAAGTCCATATGTGATCAATTGAATGCTATAGGAAAACCTGTGGATGAAATAACCAAAATGTTTGGTGTATTGGAAGGCTTAGGTCTTGAGTATGAGAATTTTCGAACCACCATATACTGTCTTAAGCCTCAACCGAAATATGATGAGGTAATTGCACAGTTAGAAAGGTTTGAATCAAGATTGCTGAATTATTCCATAAATCAGTTCAATCCAAATTTAGCCTACTTTGGGCAAAGACAATCTCATATACAACTTAAAGAAAACACTGATGGAGAATATATCTCTCAAACCTTTGGATTTGTAGCTCAAAGAGGAAATTACAAAGGAGGCCGTAGCTATGGTCGAGGTAGAGCTGCAAATAGTAGAGGTCGAGCTTTTGGATATTCTGAAAGGAATCATAATTACAAGACAGATGCTTTATTTCAAGGACAAAAAGATCAGCAATACAGACAGAGAAATGCTTTCTCTGGAACTAATCAAGGTTTTCGACCCTATGCCAGTTATTCTCAGAGGTATCAAAACACCAAAACTTATCCTTCTTTGACATTAACCTCTAATAGAACTCTACAGGATGAGAAAGAAACAGTAATGTTAGATTAGAATGTCAAATATGCAAACGACCTGGACATGATGCTCTTCATTTCTTTGGTATCGTTTTGACAACTCCTATCAAGCAGAAGACATTCCAACAGCATTAACAGCATTACATATTGAAGACCCAAAAGGAAGTGAATGGTATCCAGATACTGGTGCTACAGCCCACATCAGTGCTAATTCTGGTATACTTCATACTCTTTCTAAATACAAAGGAACTGATACTGTCATGATTGGAGATGGATCATGTTTACCTGTTACTTACATTGGTGATACCTCGCTGAAAACAAAAGTTAATGCCTTACCACTCAATAATGTACTGATTGTTCCAGAAATAAAGAAGAACCTCCTTTCAGTTTCTAAACTTACAGATGACTATCCTTGCTCATTTGTTTTTGACAAAAATTGTGTTTATGTTAAGGACAACTATACCAAAGTGACAATGAAGCTCGGAAGGAAAATTAGGGGACTTTATCAAGTGGATACACAAACCACATAAGCCTTTTTCACTCAGAGATAAAGGACAGTAGATGAAGACATATGGCACCAGAGGTTGGCTCACACAAAATATACACTGTGACATTTGCAGCATCAGAAGCATATTCACTACAATACAACAACCAAGAATATATGCAGCAGTTGTCAAATAGCTAAAAGTACAGCTTTATCTTTCCCTTTGTCAGACTCTATTTCAAATTTTCCTCTAGAAAATATACACTGTGACATTTGGGGACCCTCACCAGTAAGCTCCTTTCAAAAGTTCAAATACTATGTGATCTTTGTTGACAACTTTTCACAATATAGCTGGCTCTATCCAATGAAGTTGAAATCTGAGTTCTATGAGATCTTTGTCAAATTCCAGAAACTAGTCGAAAGACAACACAATCATCAAATCAAAGTTTTCCAGAGTGATGGAGGAGGAGAGTTTATCAGTAGCAGATTTCAACATCATTTAAAGAACTATGGCATAAAACAGCTCATATCCTGTCCTCACACACCAGAATAGAATGGAATCTCAAAAAGAAAACATCGACACATAGTTGAGCTTGGATTAGCTATGTTATACCACTCTAAAGTTCCACTGAGATTTTGGGTAGATGCCTTTGCAACAGCCGACTACATTGTGAACATACTACCTACACCGAAACTAAAGATGGACACACCTTATAACAAAATTCATCAAACTCAGCCAAGATATGATCATCTAAGGGTGTTTGGATGTGCTTGTTATCCGTGCTTAAGACCATATACAAAACATAAATTTGATCTCAGATCTCTTACCTGTGTATTTATGGGATATAGTGAACAGCACAAGGGATATCGTTGTCTTGTACCTACTGATAATCGTGTGTATATCAGTAGACATGTTGTCTTTGATGAGACATTTTTCCCTTTCTCAAAGAAGTTGGTCAGTGAATATGGACAGTATACACCTTTATACAAACAATGGGTTGAAGGAGTTAGTCTACTTGAGTCTCCAAGTACTGACTCAACAGACATAAGTCTTCTTCACCAAACAGCTAAATTTCAGTACCATCCTACCTTGGAAAATCAGTACAGTCATTACTCATATAGTGAACATATGCCACAAAATACTTCTTTCACACGAATACAGAATGATTACATACCAGAAGAGCAACCAGTACTTACCTCAATAGAGGTCTTGCCTACTAACAGTACTTCTGATCAAGAACAACACAATTCAAGCTCTTCTTCTTCACAAGGCACTGCTATTGTTCATCATATGCAAACTCGCCTGAAATCTGGTATTACTAAACCAAATCCAAAGTATGCTTGTTTAGCTGAATATCAAGTTCCTATGGAACCAAGATCTATTAAATCAGCATTAGCTGATAAAGGATGGTATAGAGCAATGCAAGAAGAAATGGATGCTCTATATGAAAATCAAACCTGGATATTAGTTCCCAGAATTGATCAGATGAATGTGATAGGCTGTAAGTGGGTTTTTAAGACCAAACTAGCACTTGATGGCAGCCTTGATAGGCTAAAGGCTTGTCTAGTAGCCAAAGGGTTTCATCAAGAGGCAGGACTCGATTTTACTGAAACATTCAGCCCTGTTGTGAAACATACAACCATCCGTATAGTGCTGTCTGTAGCCCTGATGAAACAATGGCCAATACATCAACTTGATGTTAAAAATGCATTCCTCCATGGTGACTTGAATGAGACTGTATATATGGATCAGCCACCTGGATTCATACATCCTCATAAATCTAAATATGTTTGTCTTCTCAAAAAGTCCTTGTATGGCCTTCGACAAGCACCAAGAGCCTGGTTTGATAAATTCAGTAAGTTTCTCCTTGAAACTGGTTTCTTCAAAGACATGGTGATCCTTCTCTGTTTGTGCTTCATACCGATTCTCATACAGTATTATTATTACTCTATGTCGATGACATCATCCTGATTGGTAGCTCACCTCAACTCTTAACCACCTTGATTCAGAACCTTAGTCTCCAATTTCATATGAAGGATCTTGGGTATCTTCATTATTTTTTAGGAATTGAAGCTACACGTACTCCTTTGAATCTATTTCTTTGTCAAACAAAGTATGCTACTGATTTGCTTAAACGAGCTCATATGGCAGAATGCAAACCAATCTCAACACCTTTGCCTCTTAGATCAGTAACCATGATCAATGATGAAAATTAGCTAACTGATCCTTTTGAGTATAGAAGCTTAGTAGGTGGTCTTGAGACTTGACAATTACTCGACCAGATCTTGCCTTTGCCACAAATCTGCTCTGTCAAAAGATGCAACATCCAACGGTGGCAGATTTTCATCAGTTAAAGAGAGTTCTTCGATATGTTAAAGGAACTATACATCTTGGCATTTATCTTAACTCTAATAGTTCCATTAAGCTTTATGGCTACTCAGATGCTGACTGGGCAGGGTGTACTGCTACTCGACGATTCACTACAGGCTTTTGTACTTTTCTTGGCTCTAATCTGCTCTCTTGGTCAGCTAAGAAACAACCAACGGTTTCATGATCCTCCACAGAAGCCAAGTACCGCCCACTGGCATCAACCACTGCTGAACTCACTTGGATTAGCTTTGTCTTACGTGACATTGGAATTTCTCTCCCATCACCAACTCTTTTACTTTGTGACAACAGATCAGCTATTTCTCTCACAGCTAATCCAATATTACATGCTCGAACTAAGCATATTGAAGTTGATTTCCATTTTGTTCGTGAAAAGGTTTCTTCTGGGTCTATCCATGTTCAACATATTCCCAGTCATCTTCAGTTAGCTGATATCTTCACCAAATCCCTCTCACGATTAGCTCATATTACTCTTCGCACCAAATTGGGAATGGGATCCTTACCCCTTCCCAATTTGAGGGGGGATGTTAAATACAAAGGGACTAAGTCTTCTCAATCATCAGTTACTATAAGCTCAACAGTTAATATTGCTAAAGGAAAAGAAAGAACACAAAGACAGAAAAGCAACAATGAGCTGATGATTAACGGTGATATGATCAACGGTGAAGAATTCGTGATAAAGACAAATGGATCGACATCAATGAAGAAGAAGCCAGAGATGAAGAGTGACACAGATCGCCAAGTCATAACAGATCTAAACTAACTCGTGTGCTGTTATTCAGCTAAAAGAGGGAAAACAAATGTAAAATAGTTAGTTAGATTCTGTTTTTCCTTTATGAGCTGTATTCAGTTTTTTCCGTTCCTTTTGAGTAGTCTTCTTCTTCATTGATGTAAAGATGAGCGAGATAGAGAGAGGGAGAGCAATTAGTCATGGATGCTCTGCACTGAATAGAAGATTCAGGTTGAGATAGAAAGATAGAAACAGGGGAGGAAGAACAGAGGATTTGTAGTGCAATCTTATTGAAATAAGAGTGATTCAAGTTTTTTCATTCACAGATTCTTCTGTAACTAGATCCGTTTCATCTTCAATCTTCATAATCATCTTCACAAAGGGAACTGACAAAAATGATTTTTTTTTTTTTTTTTGGGTAGGTAGCCAAAGAATATGATAATGTAATTCAGTAATAGTCTTGTAGAAGTTGAATATTCCTCGTCAATATCCCCCTTTGGGACTAAAGACGGGACAGCCACACGCAACCTTTGCAACTGTACACAAAAGCTGGCCTTGGAATTATTGATGATCGGTCTCAATATTCCGACAACACCCTTTGACCATATCCTGCAAGACAAAAGAGAACTGACCATATAATATGATGGGAGTGGAGCATTTATCAGACCTTTGTCACAAAACAAGCATCAGTATATCAAATCATAAGTTATTCTAACAATTTAAAATGTTAGATTAATTGATAATGATCCCATAAAATTTCACATCATATCTAAATAAGAGTTCCTGAGTTAGAATCTTTTCAGACTTTTGCAACTGTACGCAAAAGCTGGTCTTGGAATTATTGATGATCGGTCTCAATATTCCAACAACACCCTTTGACCACTTCCTCCAAGACAAAGAGAACTAACCAAAGAATTAGATAGGAGCGGAGCATTTCTATCTTATTTGATCAAACCTTCGTCACAAAACAAGCATCAATATAGTAAATCATATGTTCCACTAACAATTTAAACTTTTAAATTAATTGGTAATGGTCTCATACAATCTCACATGATATTAGAGTAAAAAGTCTTAAGTTCGAATCTTTCCAGGCCTCTGTATGCAAAACTAGTCGTAGAATTATTAATGATCACTCTCAATATTACGACAACACCCTTTGACCATATCCTACGAGACAAAGAGAATTGATCAAAGAATATGTTAGGAGTGGAGCATTTTTATCTTATTTATCAAACCTTCGTCACAAAACAAGCATCAATATACTTAAATATTAAATCATACGTACCTTTAATAGCTTAAATTTTTAGATTAATTGATAATGGTATAATAAAATTTCACATGATATTAGAGAAAGATAATTTGAGTTTGAATATTTTCAGACTCAATGCTTAATGATAAGTAAAAGGACCAACGTGATGGTGAGTGATATGATATTTAAATATTAAACCACGACTTCATGTAACAATTTAAGTTTTTAGAATAGTTGTCCATCGAGCTTTCTTGGGTCGTTCTAAGAGGAAATTGTGGCGATCCACGTGTTTCAACACGAATTGTGGGTATCATGGTCTATGCTGCACTAAATGACCCTAGTAAGGGGTCTCGCAAACCCGGCAATGGCCGCTTGAGTCGCGTGACCTCAAATAGCCCTCGCTGTCCCTCCACAATAAGATATGGCCTTGCTAGCCCCTCACCAGTTGCCCTCAGGCAAAGAAGATGCAAAGAAGATGAACAATAATAATGAGGGCAAAATCGAAAAAAAAAAAAAAGTTGGTGATGATAGTATTGAGGGAAAGAAAAAAAGAGTTTACTTAACCTTAGAAGTAACCTTCTGCAAATGCTAAAGGCTCTAGGTAGGTGAAGCTTTTAGTTTTGTCAAGGCAACATTTGGCCAAAGGGGTCACAAATAAGTTGGCTAAACACCCCAAATTTTCCCCAAAGGACTTTAAAGATTCAAAGCCCATCGAAAAGCCAAACACAACCTAATTACCTTTCATAACTTTATATTCACCTAACTTGCCTACTTCTACGGGGATGTCAGAAAAAGCTGCAATTGCTTCATTCAACTTGATTTAGTTCATGAATTGATAGAGATTCCCGATAGTATACTTCATTTGTTGGGAAGGCTACTTTATACTAGTAGAAAGGATCAATCCTAGACCTGAAATTTCCTTATACCAAAAATAGAATGCACACCAACAGGTGGTGATTCAACAGCATCAAGTTTGAAACAGAGAAGGAACTATACCAATTTTCAATACTTTCCTCGAATCAGAGTAAAGTCAACAAATTGATCCATCTCTCCAAGAGGAATATTCCCTCATGACAAATGAAACAAACGTTTTACTAAATCGAGTCTCTATCACCCATAAGCGAATTAGGTGGAATGAGCAGATAGCTAACGGGTAGATACAGATTTACATTACTAATACAAACACATATGTGTGCGAGTGTAATGTCCCATCAAATTATCAATACTAAACATGATGGTTTGTATTAACAGACATTATTCATCCACCAAACCCCATAAAGAATGCAAATTATAGGCCTCAAGCACATTTGACTGCCATTACCATACCAATGCGGGTCAACAAAAGGTGGTTCATACACATAGTTTTGGACATGATCAAGAACTACTGGTACTAATGCGATGTGATATTGCATCAAGCTGTGATTTACTTTCAAGTTCTTCTTTCTGATCATCCTTCCATCCAATCTGTTACAACTTCTCCCTGATCTTGCTCGCCATGCTTTCCATTTCGCTCTTGAGGTAGCTTTCGACCCATGGATGGTTATTTTCATGGGAACAACCAAAGAGCAGGCGCTTGCAAACCTGTTGTGGAGGACATAAGAAGATCCATGCGCAAGAAGAAACGTTTTAGATTAGTCTGCATTAGCAGGAGAGCTAATGCAATAATTTATTCCTTGGGGATTCAAGGTCAACTTCCAGGATTAATTCTAACCCATTTCGCTTCGCCACACATGGCCCTTGCAATTTTCATAATGCACGTCTGACTGATTTCATAAAATTAGTTCGACGGATATAGATTGGGCTTCCTCTGAGTTTTTTTAGGCCCAAGTCACCAAATGAGGCCGGTTTACTGTAGCTGATAATCACTTCATCATGTTACTGTAGACATGCAAATCAAGTTCAAAGGTTGGGTTTTGTAATAGACCATTTCACATTAGAAAGACCTTTTAGTGGAATCATAAAAATTGCTTCTCCTACCGATGGGGGACACGATACAAATCGTTGAACTTAAATGCTTGATAAGTTGAAGTACACATTTTATAGTGAAAATTTTGTTTGATACTATTTACTCACCACACGACAGTTTATAATCTCTAAGAATTTCAATACGTCTCCTTTTCTTAGTTGGTCATCCAAATTGGATACATTGTTGTTCAAACCAAGCTATATCATAAATAGCGAGGGAATCGTGTGTTAAAAATGGGACTTTGTTTTTGTTTTTGTTTTTTGGTCAAATATTTCTTTTACTTAGCAAAGATAAGAGACCCGTTAAATGGGCATCATTACATAAAAGCTCCAAAAGAGTTTGAGGAAGGGACAAGACCCAATTTAGAGATAAGTAATTTTTTCTTGTGGGTTTTGGTTATCCAATCCACAACAAGATTGGCATCTTTAAAGCAATGCACATTTGAATATTTGAGAAGGCCCTCAATCTATCCTTACAATTGTAGACAAGTGGTTGAGTCTCCCAACTCAACTGTTCTGAACTGTTCATGGCTTTGACTAGTTGCAAGTTGTTTGACTCAATAACAAGTACTTCATGCCTTTTAGAAAAAAAAGGTGGTTGAGGGCTTCCCATAAGGCTAGGGTTTCAGCCTTCAAGGGAGAAGAAGCTCTCACTGAAACAGCTGCTCCTCCCAACATTCTCCCAACTGAATCTCAGCAAACGCAAGTGATGGAGCTCTCCACCAATCTAGGTCCGTACGTTCCGTAGATGTTAATCTTATAAACTCCGTCCGGTGGTGGGACTTTGTTAGAAAGCTGAAATCCTTCTAAAAACTCGGTGATAGATGGATGGAGGTGTAAATAAGAGAAAGAGACCTCTAATTTATAGAACAAATTAATGATTATCTTTTAAGTTGGCCAAACTGGCTCAGCCTCAAAGGCCCCGTGGTCACTCCGCGCCAACACTACTCAACGGCTTGATACATACATTGAGCGTATAGAAGAATGTTTCAGTCTAGCGTGGATACCATCACCAATTCCTCTAGCGTGGACACCATCACCAATTCCTCCTCGCAATTTCCTCTACATGGTTCAATCGCGTTTCGCTGTCCCGTGGGCGTTCTTTGAATTTTCATGAGCTTCCTCGAATCGAGCGTGTCGCAGTCCATCCATACAAGCATACCAAGTAATTCTCATAACCCAAAAACAGGTCCTCATCTCAGTGAGTTGCACGGGTGTCGGAGAGGAAATGTTCCTTACGACATTCCATGGAGATCAGTTTTGAGGGACAGATAAACAAACACTCAGGGTAACTCGGGGTAACTTATGTGAGATGTATCAGCTAAAGCAGACTAATTTGCTGCTGGACATAGGCAAGATGAGTACCACTTACAGAGCAAAAAAGAGGTCAGACCTAGTAAATCTTGTTGATCGATGGGTCTAAGGCCGAAAGCCAGACTTCAAGATCATGAGGATTAACACAAATAGCATAAAGAATCAAGACAAAGCAGAAGCTACTATGAACGGACGAGCAAATGTCCAATTATGCTTCAATCACTGTAGCCAGGAGCTATGCCATAATCAGGCTACTCGTATGTAATAGCCTCCTTTCCTAAACCAATGTGAAACTCTGGAGATGGTGGAAGAATTTTGATCAAGCAAGCAATATGAACTATAAACCAAGCTCTTGTCCACCAACGAAAGAGACCAGATCGTTACAGATAAGTCTACATCCCTCGCACAAGCGAACAAGGTTCTCGAGCAGAACAGGAAAGTTCCAAGCTTCGAGCAGACCTTCCCTTCTGCATATGAGTGGCAGCACGTTGGAGAAAATAGCCACAGAATGATGGTCCGGTCGACCGAACTTTGAATGAAAAAAGAGCCCGGGGCATGGAGCTGGACGCTCCCTTCAGTACAAATGACTAAGGAGTAAAAAGGTCACAGAACTTCCCAACCGCAACAGCCGATTCTGCTATGCAAAGAAACGAAGTAGGTTGAAATAAGGAAGAATTGAAAATCTTGTTGAGCCAGATCTCAAATTTCGCGCTCATCTTCAGTTGTCGTCTTCATGCTTGTTCAGGAACTTCTGTCTTTTCTCAGAAACCGGCTTCCACCGAACCCTGGCCTGTCTTTGGCATGCACCTCTGGCGCTGCTGCAATCGATCCAGTGCGGACGAAGTAACACGAATATCTCCGGTAGTGTATTTTCACAAAAATAGGTCTTAGATCGTGATGATATCAACTCATATGGCTATTGTTCGATCCAATATTGACCAAGGCCCCAACTTTCGTAGGTCCTTGGTTTATCGATTCATTAATAAAAAAACCTTCTCCTACTTTTGAATCTACTGCAATATGATGAGAGGCTATTCCTTCCGGAACCAGCTCCTTCGGCTGTCATCCCCGACAAGAGGCTGGGCCAACGCAAATTCCCATTGTTCCTTATTTGTGAAAAAATGAGCAATCAGGCTCGCACCAGGGCCGTTTTTTGGCTGCAGCTACCTCGAAGCGCTATGTGATCTGTGCACTTGATTGACAATAACAGTGCAGTCCCAACTAATAAACGGAGTCCTAAAATCATAGACAATCAGAATCGAATAGTTCTAACTATCGTACCCTGGGAGTTTGCTACACCATAAGATGCAACACCCTGCATTTTCTGAGCATAGAATCATCGAAACCATGGCAAGAGCAAAGGAAGCAAAAGGCAAGGCAAGAACATAACGGCCATTTTGCATTCTGCTTCGACATGGAGATATGAACCAAAATCTATATTCCACCACTACTGATTTGGATAAAGTACCCCGAATTTACGTAATATAATGCTAGAGTGCGAGCATTCTTAGGTTGCGTTTGGGAACTGCTTTCCCAAAGCCTCTTGAGCCAAATACATAAAAGTCCTAAAACTTATCATGAAAATGCAATTGAATCTTAAAACTTGCAAAAAGTGTAATCAAGTCCTAAAACTTGTCAAATTATTTCAATCGAGTCCTAAAAAAATTTTTAACAGAAAATGCTGACATGGCATTTAAAATTAATTTTTAATTTCCACATGGCTTTTTTTAAAAATTATTTTTTATTCAATTATTTTTTAAAAATAGATTTAAAACTAAAAAAGAAAAGCTAAATTTTATTTTAAAAAATTGTTTTAAAAAAAAAAGGCAGCTCCTCTCTCTCGCCGTTGCCGGCCCCTCCGACGATAGGTGGTGATGAAGGAAGTGCCGGCCTTTTTTTTTTTTAAAATAAATTTTAACTTTTCTTTTCTAATTTTTAAATATAATTTAAATAAAAAACAATTTTAAAAAGTCACATGAAAAATAAAAATTAATTTTAAATGCCACGTCAGCATTTTCCTTTAAAAAGTTACTAGTGTTAACTTTAGGACTCGATTGAAACAATTTGACAAGTTTTAGGACTTAATTGCACTTTTTGTAAGCTTTAGCACTCGATTACATTTTCGTGACAAGTTTTAGAACTTTTATTACACTTATCCATTTTTTTTTTAAACCCCATTTCCCAAATGCAAGCCTTCTTAAAGCCCAAGCAGCTTAAGGGTTGCCTTAGGCATTCTTAGTATGCTGGCCTTAGTGGTAATTTGTTTTAAACAGTAATGGTTTGCAAAATTGATACAAGACTTGCTGATGTAATGAGCGGTAATTCCTAAAGGGCTCTTGTCCCTATTTCCTTCTCGTATGATTCGCTACTAAATCGTACCCATTTGCTTTATTTGGTATTGAGACTTCTCACTTGAAATCTTTATTTGGTCTCCAATCCACGTAAATCTTTGGCACAAATGACGTGTATACACATGGTCGATTTATTTTCTTAAAATTTTTCAAAATGCATATTTCACTCATTTAGATTGGTTTGGAAGATCAAATTAAATTGTGATATATAGAATAGAATCTCCTTTCCCTATTTCCAGAATTAACTCTTTCTTTCCCAATTTGAATTAGGACTTGATGTCAATTAGCAATAGTCTTGTAGATGTCGATATAATCCTCGTCGATATTCCCGTGGGGCTTTGAAACGCTGGACACCAACACACAACCTTTGCAACTGTGAGGAAAAGTCAGTCTTGGAATTATTGATGATTGGTGTAGATATTCCGACAACACCCTTTGACCATACCCTACAAGACAAAGGGAACTGATATATATATATATGGTATGTTGCCAAAAAATATGCTAAGATGGAGCATTTCTACTTTATTTCATCAAACCTTCATCACAAAACAAGCATCTAACACTTTGTTCACTCATTTGACACTGCCAAAATGCGTCATGCAAACTCCCCAACTCCATCTCTACTATCTACTTTGAGCCTGTCCTGGGTCATTTTCTCATGAATGTTCAATCTGGATCTGGTCAAAGAATCACTTCTTGGATCGAGATATGATGGATATTGTAGGACCTAGTTGGGTGGGGGGATGAACGAAAGAGTTGATCTTCATTCACCCAGACAGAGAAAGACAGAGGGAAGAAAGGAATTTTAGGAAGGCACCTACTCATGATTCCGCCAGAGAACGTATAGTCCAACTGCATCACCTTCTACAGATTTTTTTGAATGTTGTTGGCAGATATTCTATTGATATCAATCAATGACTCTTTTATTTGATAAAAGTACAAAGAAAAAAGGCAATCGACCTATTATATTGATATTTATTCAGTCCCAAACATTTCGATTTTGACCAATTTAACTCGAAACGTTTTCATATTAGTACTTATTCAATCCATCCGATCAATTTAAGTTGAAAATTACTGATGTTGGCGTTTAGTATCTTACATGGCATAACTGACGTTAATTGGATATTTTTAAAAAATCTTTAAAATATTTTTTGAATTTTTTATTAATTTCCCTTTTCTTCTCTTCCCTTTGGCTTGTGGCAGGTACTCGACCATGACCGATGATTGGCCATAGGCGAGGACCGATTAGGGTGTCGCGGCCCTTGTTAGATTTAGCAAGGGCTTGACCTTGTAGCCTAGACCATGGTAGCCCTCGCTAGGGGTGAGCATGGTCCGAGTTGGTCCAGGCCACCTCCTAACCCTAGGACCAACCCGTACAGTGTCAATCCTCAATTTTTAGGACCGAGGACAGACCCTATTGAGCCTGGGACCAAGGACCGAATTGACCCAATGGGTTCGGTCCGGTTCCAAGCTCAACCCGGGACCAATCGATAACTTTTTTTGTATTGTTTTTTATATTCCCTAAAAAAGCAAACCTACAAATTCAAATTACACATCCATCAACAATGTGACATTGTGCAACTAAACTATAAATACCAATACATATTTAGCAAATTTAAGATGACACAATAATAAAAATTTTGTACTTGCTAACCACTCATCGAGATATGGGACAAGATGGAAAGTTCTTGTAATCATCTATCTTTAATATTCATAACACCATATGCAAAAGCGTTTTCCTGCATTTGATCATGTAGAGTCCACTCAACCAAAAAATGAGCTTCATACCACTTAACTAGCATTTGATCATGTAGAGTCCACTCAACCAAAAAATGAGCTTCACACCACTTAACTAGTAAATCACCGTAGCAATTGCAGTACTACTCCACTCTTCAAAAACTTCTACCATTTGACACAAATTAAAAAGCAAAGTACAGCTGAAATTCATTAGTAAAATACAATTAAACCATAAAAAGTTCAAAGTACTTAATATAAACCTTGAATATATAACTTCATATCTTGTTAATTCACTTGAATTTCTAAACACCTGAAACCAAAACAAACTACACATAATTAATACTCAACAAAAGTTTTAAATTGAAATTACTATTAATGCTATTCATAGAACATGTTAATATAATATAATATAACAGACATTTTACTTAGGTTTGAATATATAAAATAATTATAAATAATATAATATAATAATATAATATAATATACATGGTTAGTCCAAGGTTGGACCGACCCAAAACTCTTAAGACCGAGGACCAACCTGCACAGTGTTGGTCCTAGAATTCAGGACCAAGGACCGATCCAATCCCCTTGGGAACTAGACCAGGACCGGCAAGGTTGGGCCGATCTAGGGTTGGTCCAGGGTCGACCCTAGACCTTTGCCCACCCCTAGCCCTTGCTAGAGGCCACAAGGGTTGCCACTCCCTCACCTTGGTTGTCAGCCATGCCAAGTAGCAGCCACAGACCAATGGAAATAAAAACAAGAAAAAAGAAGAAAAAAAAGGTAAAAAAATTATAAAAAAAAATAAAAAAAATTATCTATGCAAGCATTAGCTCTATTAAGTAATATGATCAGGGTCCATGTCAGTAATTTTCAACTCAAATTGGCGAGATCAACTCAATTTGTACCAATGTAAAAATGCATAGAATAAATTGGTTCAATTGAAATGTTATGACTAAATTGATATTAATGTAATAAGTTTAAAGTTTTTTTGGTACTTTTTCCCAAATGAATTGATATAACCATATTATATACGTTGTAATGTCAATTTGAATTTTGGCGTAGGTCATGCTCTGAGAAAATATTGGGTGGCCGGGCACTCAACGTCACCGTGCGCCCGCCCAATCAGGATGCAACACATGTCGCCACGTGGCTCCACCTGGAGCCGGGGCCCACCATTATTTTTTAGTTAAATTTTTGCTGCTTCTCTCTCTCTCTCTCTCATTTAATGCTTTGTCCTTTTCTCTACACCATTTCTCCCATTTCCACGCAAGTTACTAGCCTGAAAGAAAGCCGATCCAAGAGGTTCCTAGGGGACGACCGTGACTCATCTGTGGAGGACCTCCTGTGTTCGCTCGAATTCTCATCAAGACTTCTCCCAGAGATTTCCAAGGGCGGACATCACCGTCATTATGCCTAATTCTAGAAGTCTCCTTTCATTAATGTCGGTAGCTAGTAGTTGCCATTAAGTGTCGGTAGTGGTGCGATCTCATCCGCCGGTTAAATTCTAGATCAATGGTTGTAAGTTGAGGGCCTCAACTATAAGAAGGAGTGTCCTCCCTCATTTGTAATCATCCACTACTTCCGCAATACAAAACTTATTTCTTTCCAGAGATCCTCTCTCTAGAAACTTTCTCTCTTTACGATCCGAATAAGGTAAGCGAGTGAGCGTTCGATCGAGCAAGGCTTGGCTTAGGTGCTTTAGTGATCCAAATCTATCCTAAAGTGCTCGAGTTTCCGTGCGGTCACAATCCCAATCGATCAGCCCATGACACAAGCATGCATCCTTTCCCCTTCCATTCTCTTTCAAAAAAATTTGTCTCTGCATTTTTCTCCTTGAAAGCTACAACACCATCTCTCTCGACCAAACGCTTGCTGGTTGCCTCCAAGCTTGGCCACCTCTACCATCACCGTCAAGAGCCACTCGCTCCCAAGAACCCCACCAATCGTGACTGGGTCCCGAACTCTAGCCATCTCCGCCTCAACCTCTTCGGCGAGCGCGCACACCTAAAAGCCCACCGGTTGCCTCTGAACTTGACCGCCTCCGCCATCACCACCAAGAGACACTCACTCCGAAGAGCCTCGCTGGTTGTGGTTGGATCCCAAGCTCTGACCGTTTTCACCTCGGCCTCTTCGACGATCGCGTACACAAAAGCCAACTAGTCACCTCCGATCTCGGTCACCTTTGCCAGTCGCCTCCAAGCTTGGCCGACTTTACCGTTGCTGTTGGGAGCCACTTGCTCCCAAGAACCCTTTTGCTTGTTGTTGGGTCCCGAACTCTAACCATCTTCCCCTCGGCCTCTTCGATGAGCGCAGACACCCAAAAGCCCGCCGGTTGTCTCCGAGCTCGGCCGCCTCTGCCGTTGTTGCCAAGAGAAACTCGCTCTAAAGAGCCTCGCCGGTTGTGGTTGGGTCTTAATCTTTGACCATTTCTACCTCGGCCTCTATGACGATCGCGTACGCTTAAAATCCAGACGATCACCTTCAAGCTTGGCCACCTTTGCCGCTACCATCAAGAGCCACTCGCTCCCAAGAACCCCGCCGGTCATGGTTGGCTCCCAACCATCTCCGCCTTGGCCTCTTCAACGAATGTGGACACCCAAAAGCCCGCTACTTGCCTCCAAGCGTGATCACCTCCACTGTCACCGCTAGGAGCTATTCGCTCCGAAGAGCCCCACCGGTCGTGGCTGTGTCCCAAGCTCTGAACTTCTCCACCTGTGCCTCCTCGGTGATCACAGACACCCAAAAGCTCACCGAGTGCGTCCGAGCTCGGCCGCCTCCACCATTGCCATTTTCTCCCAAGAGCCCCGCGGGTCTTGGCTAGGTCCCAAGCTGTAATCGTATTTGCCTTGCCTTTTTCAGCAAGTGCAGACACCCGAAAGCCCACTAGTCGCCTTCGAGGTGCAAGGCAGGTAGGCGAGTTTATACAATTGTTTGTGTGGTTCATTTAAAAAAAAAAAAAACTTGCAAAATTTTATGTCATGTATTGCAATGCATTTTTAGCTTGATCACATCTGCACCTCAAGAGCCAAGACATGTTAGATAGCTAGGGCAAAACCTTGTACATCACTGATGTGTCATGACACTTTCACATTTTGGGTGATGCAAACAGAAAAATAGATGAAAAAAAAAAGTCTTATATCAAGAAGAATTAAAAAAAGAAAAAAGAAAAAAGCTCGAGCTTGCAATTGCATCTCAACATTCTTATATAAACAACCATTTACTATTGAATAGAGAAAGATTGGGCTTTTCTTAGAATGCCTATGGTGTTTCTCAGCTAACTAAAATACAACAAAAAAAAGTGATCAATGGAAAGGAAAGAAACGGATCATATTCTCCAAACTGCTTATTGTCGCTCATTTCTTGGACAAAAATGAAAATGATCACATGATATGTTTCCATGCTGCTATAAGGTGTTGAAGAACTCAAAGTGAGTAGTGACGACATTGCGGTTGCCGTTGGGAACGATTTTCAACTTTGACAGATCTTGATGTTGTTGGACAACTTGACTATATGTTAGCTAAGAGAACAATATGTTGGAAAATTAATATATGTTCTTATATTTTATCTTGTTCCCTTAATTCATATGCTTTTATAGTATTGTTTCATTAAAGTTTCATATTTTAAGTGTTTATGGATTTTAATGTTGTTTGGTTTGCAATGCAGATTAAGATGGGCTTGTAATTAGTTGTTGGGATATTGCAGAGGTTGAGCAATTCCATTTTAAGCTCATTACAACTGACATTTAGGTTAGGTGCTTTCATTTTTCTTTACTTTCTTGTGCCATAATGACTCCCAAACTTGTTTGCTTTATTTTCTGTTCTTTTTTCTTGAATGATGCCGTTGGTTCCATGTTGTATCATTTAGTGCATCTTGTGGATTGTTAGATATCAAGGAAGTCCAAAGTAAGCTTGTTGTGTGCCTCTTTACCACCAATTGATTACTTAGAATGTGCTATGAAATTTTTGTTTAATCTTAGAAAATTGGAAATGTCTATAGCAAAGTAAAAAGCATTATATTGTTTGTGATTACATTTACACCACATAATCATTTCCTCCTAGATTAAATGGGTAGACTGCAATAATATTTTTTTAGACATGAAACTTTTAGTTGCGCTTAATAAGGGGAGGTTTTATAATCTGTCCAAATTTTAAATTACTAGAATCTCATTGGGTTGACATGTATTTATAGGTCGACAATTAAATTCTTTGTTTTTCTTTTGTTATAATATCTTTATTTGGAATGACCTTCTCAAAACTTTGTTTACCATGTTTAACATGTTATGATGGATCATGAAGATCTCAAAAAGCTCCCTAAATTTTAAACATTTTATGCTTCTTTTTTTGTTGTTTCTACTATTTTTGTGGAGTTTTTTTTTTTAAAATTATTGGTGGGTAATTGCATGAGTTTGGCTATTGAGTTGGTAGTTTTTCCCTTGAGTGTCCCGTGTTGTGATTTTTTGGAGGTTCGGTTTGTTTAGGATGTCACTGAATATTAAAGTTCAATCTCTCTTCAATTCGGCAAGAAATCCAACGAACAAAGGTTTGCTCACATTAGTCAATTAATCCACACGTGTAAGGTTATTTGATGGCTAAATCGGAGGTAATTTCGAAGTCATATTATGTAAAAGATATTTATTTTTTCAAAAAATGGATGGGATGTTATTTTATTTGTAAAAGTATTGCGTTAATAATTTTTTGTTCTTTATTTGTAGCATGAAACTACTGATTTAGTACATGTTATTCGTGATTTGGAAAAATATTATGAATTTACAGTAGAAATGGTTTTTGCAAGTGAACTTGAAGCAGTAAGTCACGAAATGTTCGCAGTTATTTCCAGTAAGATCATACTTACCAAAGTCATTGCTCTTGAGAAGCTCATAAGATCATACTTACCAAAGTCATTGCTCTTGAGAAGCTCATAAGCAGCTTCAACAACTTCTTGTGGGGACTTGGTACAGGAAAGGGTGCTGCAAGTTCCAGAATTTTTCAGGAGAAAGCCCAATTGCGGTGCACCATACATGAAGTAATGAATGGAATGAAGCTGTTGGAATATAATCCAAAAGAAAACACAAACTGTTTGTTACAATCAGAACATGAAATTGGAGGTGAGGTACGGATATCCGAATCTCCTTAACGCAATTAGTTCCCGCCAATGGTGCTCCGTAGATTCACGAACTATGCCTCCCAAGATACAACACCTCGAACCTGTTTGGATTAGCACTATGCAAACAGGACTCAGTCGAACCGTTCAATTGAACCAGCACACTCAGAAAATTCAGAAGAGTAGAAAAGTGTATCAGAGCCTTTTTGGAATCGAGTTGGAAAAACCAAAAACCATAATGAAGCTCTATGCTCCCATCTATTTATAGATATTTTTAGTTCATGTACAGAAGAGATACATGAATTAAATAGATGCATGTATCCACGAAATTCATGCATCAAGAGATACATGAATTCAAGAGATTCACGAATCCAGATATACGTGAATTCAAGAGATTTGTGAACTCAATAAATACATAAACTAAAAGATACATGGATTTAGAAAATTCATGAATTCAATAGATACGTGAACGGAAAAGTTTAAGAAGTTCATGAATCCAAAAGAGATACGTGAATAGAAAAGACGTATCTTAATTTATTGGCATTCGTTGATCCATTAACCATAATTATAATCATAATTATAACAATCCCCCACATTAATGGATCAACAAAATATTTTTGACTCGAAGGAATCTGAGCATACCGTTGAAATACACTGCATCAAGATAGGTAGCTTTCGCTTTGAACCTTCTTTAGTGAAAGCCTATTGGACTTACTTAACTAGTCGATGGACTAAGCCTTGAATCGCCAGTTGTTTGTGTAAGCCTAGACAATAAACTTCACACAGAGTATTTCCAATTCAAGATTGGTTCTCGGTTGTGTTTGTTCTTTCGACCCTAAACCTCTCGGGATTCATGCGTGCTTTAGAAAATCTAGCCTTTAAAGATTTTCATAGAGTCGGCCAGCTCCACGCATATAGGTGCATTCCTATTAAAGATATCATACCTTATCTTACTTGGATGTTATATTCCAAGTTATAGGAATCATTAAACGCATAGCGTACCCTTAATAACGATGTAGGAAAGCACTGTTGCATCATAGGAATGGGAGACAGTGCTTACATTAGAGTTTCCAAAATTTGCGTTGTCCTATTGAACCTAGACCATGGGATCTCCAATCACATAGGTTAGGTTTCCACCCTGGAATCTCTTTATTGGGTTAAGGCTCTTAAACCCATTCCCCTCGATGCGCAGTTTATCTGCTCCTTTGACAAACCTTTTGTCAGCAAATCCGCAATATTTTCCTTTGACTTTACAAAGTCTAAAGAAATTATTCCATTTGAGAGCAACTGCCTTACGGTGTTATGTCTACGACGAATATGTCTAGACTTACCTTTATAAATCACATTATGTGCCCTTGCAATTGCCGCTTGATTGTCACAGTGTGTGCAAATTGCAGGCATAGGTTTTGGCCACATTGGAACATCTTCTAAAAAATGTCGAAGCCATTCTGCTTCTTCAGCAGCTTTATCCAAAGCAACAAACTCCGATTCCATTGTAGAGCGTGTTATTAAAGTTTGTTTAGAGGATTTCCATGACACTGCAGCACCTCCTAGCGTGAACACATATCCGCTAGTTGATTTCGATTCATTAGAATTTGAAATCCAGTTGGCATCACAATAACCTTCCAAAACAATTGGATATTTGTCATATTGTAGAATATAGTCTTTTGTCATTTTCAAATATCCTAATACTCTCATCAAAGCATTCCAATGCTCGTGACCTGGGTTTTTTGGTATATCTACTCGGTTGCTTCGAGTACGCAATATCAGGTCTAGTGCAATTCATGATATACATGATGCTGCCAATTACTTGAGAGTATTCTAACTGTCTAACACTATTTCCAGTGTTCTTTCTTAAAGTTAGGTGTGGAAGAAAAGGATTGTTTGCATCTTTAATACCAAATCCTTTAAATCTCTCAATTACCTTTTCAATGTAATGAGATTGTGTTAAACCTAAGCCATCAGAATTCCTTAGAATTGTGATGCCGAGTATAACATCTGCAACACCTAAATCTTTCATCTCAAAGTTCCTCTTGAGAATGTTCTTGGTGATTTTGATGAGTTCAATGTTATCTCCAAAAATTAATAAGTCATCAACATATAGACAAATAAGTACATATCCAACTGTAGTGGATTTAGTGTACACACATTTGTCACGCTCATTGATTCTATACCCATTTTGAATCATTACCCGGTCAAATTTCTCATGCCATTGCTTAGGAGCTTGTTTAAGTCCATACAATGATTTGACAAGTCTACACACTTTGTGTTCTTGTCCTTTGACCTTGAACCCTTCAGGTTGTTCCATATAAATCTCCTCATCCAGATCACCATTTAAGAATGTAGTTTTCACATCCATTTGATGTATCTGCAAATTGTATAGTGAAGCTATAGCAATCAACATCCTTACTGATGTTATTCTTGTGACAAGTGAATAAGTATCAAAGTAGTCAAGACCCTCTTTTTGTCTAAACCCTTTGGCTACAAGCCGAGCTTTGTACTTATCAATGGAACCATCAGCTTTTAGTTTTTTCTTGAAAATCCATTTACATCCAGTTGGTTTATTTCCAGGTGGAAGATCAACCAATTCCCAAGTATGGTTACTTAGGATAGAATGGATTTCATTGTCAACGACTTCTTTCCGAGAAAGGAGCATCGGAGATGACATTGCCTCTTTATATGTTTGGGGCTCACTTTCTAACATGTATGTTAGAAAATCAGGTCCGAAAGATTTTTCGATTCGAGACCTTTTACTCCTTCGAAGTTCAGTTTCTTTGGCCACAACTTCATCATTTTCAGATTCTGATCCTATAAGCCTTTTCTGAGAAAGTTCTCCTTGATTTCTTTTTGCAGGATATATATCCTCAAAAAATTCAGCATCCCTTGATTCTAGGATTGTATTGACATGAATTTCCACATTTTCAGATTTATAAACCAAAAATCTATATGCGCTACTATTTTGAGCATAACCGATGAATTGATCCACCGTTTTAGGTCCCAACCGAGTTTGTTTCGGAGGAGGAATCGCCACCTTGGCCAAGCACCCCCACAATTTTAGAAAATTGTAGGATGGCAACTTTCCATTCCATAACTCGTATGGAGTTTTACCTGTCTTTTTGTGGGGTATTTTATTAAGAATATAATTTGCAGTTAAAACTGCCCCCCCCCACAAGTTCTGAGGTAAACCTAAACTCAAAAGCATGGCATTAGCCATCTCCTTTAGTGTCCTGTTCAATCGTTCAGCAACTCCATTTTGTTATGGAGTATAAGGTGCAGTTGTTTGGAGAATTATTCCAAAACTAGCACAAAACTCTTTCAAATTGATTGAACTATATTCTCCTCCTCTATCAGACCTAAGCACTTTGATTCGTTTATCAAGTTGGTTTTCAACTTCATTTTTATACTTGACAAACATGCTCATAGTCTCATCTTTGCTAGTTAGTAAATAAACATAGCAAAATCTAGTACAATCATCCACAAATGTGATGAAGTACTTCTTTCCACCTCTACTTTCTACAAATTTTAAATCACATAGATCACTATGGATTAATTGTAGAGGTTCACTTGTTCTTTCAATGGATTTGAAAGGTTTCTTGGCAAACTTGGCCTCAACACAAGTCTCACACTTGTAATGGGCATCCAACTCAAATCTTGGAATTAACCCCAAGTTTTCTATTCTCTTCATTGTACCATAGTTTACATGTCCTAATCTACCATGCCATAGATAAGGAGACACAACAGTGTAAACTGAAGACTTTTCTTTATTAATAGTCTTTGGGTACACATACTTTGAGTTTACATCAATGACAGCCACATTGGCCTTAAACAAGTCATTACATAAGTACCATTTCCCCACATACATCCCTCCTTTTGAAAGTACAAACTTGTCAGATTCAAATACAACTTTGAAACCCTTCTTGACAAGTATAGGGCCAGAAATTAGATTTTTCCGAATATCTGGTACATGCAGCACATTCAGCAGGGCGACCTCCTTGCCAGATGTAAACTTCAGGATCACCTTTCGTCTTCCGGCGATCTTTGCTGATGCAAAGTTAGCCATATAAAGCTTCTCATCTTCTTCAGCCTTCTCATAAGATGAGAACATGTGTTTATCTGCACATATGTGATTTGTGGCACCCGTGTCTAGCCACCAGCCATTAGTGTTCGACACCAGAGATGCTTCAGACATTACCACAACAGACAGTCTCTCAATATTGTCATGCTCTGTCAAATTCAGTTGCTGGGTTGCACCTTCGTTCTTGCCTTTTTTCGGGTGCTTCTTGCAATCCTTAGCACGATGGCCAGGCTTGTTGCATATAAAACACGTCCCTTGGAATTTTTGGAACTGCTCCTTTTGCTTGCCTTTTCCTTGAAAAGACATCTTCCTTTTTCTATCTTGCTTGGATTTGGAAGATTCCACAATGTTGGCCTTTGCACTCCTTCTATTATCCTCCTCGATTCTGAGGCGCAGAATGAGATCTTCAAGGCTCATCTCCTTACGTTTGTGCTTCAAATAATTTTTGAAGTCTGACTAGCCCGGAGGTAGTTTCTCAATCATGGCTGCCACTTGGAATGATTCACTAAGTGTCATTCCCTCAGCCGAGATGTCACTCATAATTAATTGCAATTCTTGAACCTGACTTATGACAGATTTAGAATCCACCATCTTGTAGTCCAAGAATTTGGCAACCACAAATTTCTTGGTGCCAGCATCCTCAGTTTTGTATTTTTTCTCTAAGGACTCCCATAACTGTTTAGCAGATTCAATATTACAATAAATATTATAAAGAGAATTCACTAAACAGTTAAGGATATAATTTCGGCATAAGAAGTCCCCATGCTTCCAAGCCTCCAATGCACCGAGCGTCGTGACATCTTGCTCGTTTGGACTAATTATCGAGCACACCTCCGATAAATATTTCGTCAGATTGAGCATGGTCAGATAGAAGTACATCTTCTGCTGCCACTATTTAAAGCCCACTCCAGTAAATTTCTCCGGTTTTTCATTAGTTGTAACTGGAAGTGTTGCCGTCACGGTAGGCAAGGTTCGTTAAACCATCCCTCCAAAAACAGAGCCAAAAGCCATTTGGCCTACACTGTTCTGAAAAACAGTCCCGAGTATACCAGTCATATGACTTGTACCCGCACCACCAAAATTGGAGTTGGCCCAAGGGCCCGTAGCATTGGCTACTACAAATTCAGACCCTGAGGGTTGAACATCTTCCATAGCATTGGTTTAATCGACCATAGGAACGTCTCACATTCGGGACATTGAAGGGCACTTGGTTGTTTCCAGACATCTCAATAATCTGACAAGAACAACAAATAGTAAGTGAATAATTGCCTTAAGATTGTTGGAATATAATCCAAAAGAAAACACAAACTGTTTGTTACAATCAGAACATGAAATTGGAGGTGAGGTACGGATATCCGAATCTCCTTAAGGCAATTAGTTCCCGCCAATGGTGCTCCGCAGATTCACGAACTATGCCTTCCAAGATACAACACCTCGAACCTGTTTGGATTAGCACTATGCAAACAGGACTCAGTCGAACCGTTCAATTGAACCAGCACACTCAGAAAATTGAGAAGAGTAGAAACGTGTATCAGAGCCTTTTTGGAATCGAGTCGGAAAAACCAAAAACCATAATGAAGCTCTATGCTCCCATCTATTTATAGATATTTTTAGTTCATGTACAGAAGAGATACATGAATTAAATAGACGCATGTATCCACGAAATTCATGAATCAAGAGATACATGAATTCAAGAGATTCACGAATCCAGAGATACGTGAATTCAAGAGATTCGTGAACTCAATAAATACATAAACTAAAAGATACATGGATCTAGAAAATTCATGAATTTAATAGATACGTGAACGGAAAAGTTTAAGAAATTCATGAATCCAAAAGAGATACGTGAATAGAAAAGACATATCTTAATTTATTGGCATTCGTTGATCCATTAGCCATAATTATAATCATAATTATAACATAAGCATCTTGTGGCCTCGACGGAAGCAATCGAGGCACGTCCTAATGACCCCGCAGCCCATGTTTTCCTGGTAACGACATTTTGGACAGGCGGGCACAGTTCGGCTTCAACTCTAGAATATGGTAGGATGGCCTCCTTGCTCTCTGTCCTGGTGAAGTGAATCACATAGCCATCTTCCACGTATATTCCTGGCATGTTTAGATACAACTTAGTGAATTGTGAAAAACTTCATAAAGCCACAAATTTGCCCAAAAGACGGAATTAAACCACCAATAGCAGTAGGATCTGGGTTAGGTTTGCTAGCAAATCAACATAAAGCAGGCCTTTGCACCATAGGCCTTCGAATAACTTATATACAGTCAACCTTCTTTTTCTTGGTCAGAAAAGGACAATACGAGCAAAACAAGAAAAGAACAAAAAAAGTGACAACCCTAAAGTAATTACGCGGATAATTGCAGTAGTTTAACAGAACGTAGGAAAGGAATCTAGAAACCAAAAGGTACGCATCTGACTCAGAAAAGGCATGAATTTTCCGTATCTAGCTTCAAATGCTAATCATAGATCTCAAGTGGCATCACCATCCTCCACTTTCTTTGGGTTTATTATTTGACAAATTCCACCTTGTGGCCCTGCTTTTGGGCCAGGGAAGGCAGGAAATGAAGCTAGAAGTTCGATTTTTATCAGTCGGAAGAGAAAACTTCACCCGATTAAAGGAGCAGAGAAGAACCCAATTGAGAAAGAACAGGGTAGAAGAGATACCAGCAGCGAGCATTAGAGAGGTTGAAGAAGACTGACCATGGTGACTATAAGAGCCGTATCGCTTATAATCGTAGATGTGGTCGCCAGGTTTCAGATCTGTCGGGTCAATCTTCCTCCATATCGCTTATGATCAATGCTTGTTTATCAAGTTTCATACTTGTTTTTCTGACTGTATATATGAGACAAAATCGGTCTGGTCAATGAGCAAGTCGGACTTTTCCTCTCCACGCGCCACACTGGTCAAAGACCCCTCACAGATTACCGATGGAGATGTCTTGATGAGGTCGAAAAATGAGTTGCCAAATCTGTTTCCATGTCCATTCCATCCCATCTGCCTTGGAAGATACGTGCTAATTTGTTTTGAACAGTAATTATTTGCAAAATTGGCACAAAACGTGCCGATTTAATGAGCGGTAATTCCTAAAGGGCTCTTGTCCCTATTTCCTTCTCGTACTATTCGCTACTAAACCGTACCCATTTTCTTCATTTGGTATCGAGATTTCTTACTTAAGATCTTTATGTGGTCTCCAATCTACGCAATTCTTTGGCACAAGTGACGTGTATACACACAGTCGATTTAGGGTGCGTTTGTTTGCGTTTCTGTTTAAAAATTGTTCCAGGAAACAGAAATAGAAAAAAAAGTGTTTTTCCGGGGAACAATTTTTGAATAAAAAACGCGTTTGGTAAACTTGTTCGGGAATAAAAAATAAACGAAAACACGTTTGGTAAATTTGTATATTTTTTTTATTTTTTTTATTTTTTAATATTTTTATTTTATTTTTCCTTTTTCCTTTTTTCTTTTTTCTTTTTTCTTTTTTTTTTTTTTTGGCCGATCGCCGGCCTCGGCCATGGTCGGCGACCGGTCGACGAGGGCCGGCGGCCTCACCCAGCCACGGCGAGGCTTGTCGGATTTGGGCGAGATCGAGCTCGCCCAACCCGGCACGAGGTCGGCCTCGCCTTGGCCGGGTGAGCTCGAGCTCGCCAGTTCGGCGAGGCCGAGCTCGCCCGGCGGCTGGCGAGGCTCGGCCTCGCCGGGGACGGCGAGCCTCGACCTCGCCGGGGGATGGCGAGCCTCGCCGTGGCTGGGCGAGGCCGCTGGCCCTCGTCGGCCGGTCGCCGGCCATGGCCGAGGCTGGCAACCGGCGAAAGAAAAAAGAAGAAGAAGAAAATAAAAAAGTGTTTCTAAGTTTTGTTTCAGAAATAAGAAACAACTTTTTGTTGTTTCTTATTTATGTTCCTTTTTGTTTTAGGAACGCGTTTTGTTTTCTTTTTTGTTCCCAGGAACAAAAAAACAGAAAAAGTGTTCAAAAACAGAAAAAAGAAATACAAACAAACAGGCCCTTAGTTTCTAAAAATTCTTCAAAATGCATATTTCACTCATTTAGATCAGTTTGGAAGATAAAATTATTAAATTATGATATATAGAATAGAATCTCCTTTCCCTATTTCCAAAATTAACTCTTTCTTTCCCAATTTGAATTAGGACTTGATGTGAATTAGCAATAGCCTTGTAGACGTTGGATATAATCCTCGTCAATATCCCTGTGGGGCTTCGAAACACTGGACAGTAACACGCAACATTTGCAACTGTAAGGAAAAGCCAGTCTTGGAATTATTGGATGATTAGTGTCCGACAGCACCCTTTGACAATACCCTACGAGACAAAGGGAACTGACATATATATATATATAGAGAGAGAGAGAGAGAGAGAGAGAGAGAGGGCTGAGGAGTTTGCATTATGCATTTTGGCAGTGTCAAATGAGTGAACGAAGTGTTAGATGCTTGTTTTGTGATGAAGGTTTGATGGAATAAGGTAGAAATGCTCAATTTTATCATATTATATGGCTACATACCCTAATATATTTACAAATGAGTGAACAAAGTGTTAGATGCTTGTTTTGTGATGAAGTTTTGATGAAATAAGGTAGAAATGCTCCATCTTATCATATTCTATGGCTATAGACCCTAATATATATACAAATGAGTTAACAAAGTGTTAGATGCTTATTTTGTGATGAAGGTTCGATGAAATAAGATAGAAATGCTCCATCTTATCATATTCTATGGCTACAAACCCTAACATATAAACAAATGAGTGAACAAAGTGTTAGATGCTTATTTTGTGAAGGTTCGATGAAATAAGGGAGAAATGCTCCATTTTATTAGATTCTATGGCCACTGACCCTAATTAGGGTTTGTGGCCATAGAATATATATATTAGGGTCTGTAGCCATAGAATATGATAAGATGGAGCATTTCTACCTTATTTCATCGAACCTTTATCACAAAACAAGCATTTAACACTTTGTTCACTCATTTGACATTGCCAAAATGCATAATGGAAACTCCCGAGCTCCATCTCTACTATCTTCTTTGAGCCTGTCCCCGAGTCATTTTCTCATGCATGTTCAATCTGGATCTGGTCAAAGCATCACTTCTTGGATCGAGATATGATGGATATTGTAGGACCTAGATATGACGGCACCGCGAAGCCGGCACTTACGTGGACAATCCAACGACGTGATCAATGCTTGTTTATCAAATTTCATACTTGTTTTTCTGACTGTATATATGAGACAAAATCGGTCTGGTCAATGAGCAAGTCGGACTTTTCCTCTCCACGCGCCACACTAGTCAAAGACCCTTCACAGATTACCGATGGAGATGTCTTGATGAGGTCGAAAAATGAGTTGCCAAATCTGTTTCCATGTCCATTCCATCCCATCTGCCTTGGAAGATACATGCTAATTTGTTTTGAACAGTAATTATTTGCAAAATTGGCACAAAACTTGCCAATTTAATGAGCGGTAATTCCTAAAGGGCTCTTGTCCCTATTTCCTTCTCATATGATTCGCTACTAAATCGTACCCATTTTCTTCATTTGGTATCGAGATTTCTCACTTAAGATCTTTATGTGGTCTCCAATCTACGCAATTCTTTGGCACAAGTGACGTGTATACACACGGTCGATTTATTTTCTAAAAATTCTTCAAAATGCATATTTCACTCATTTAGATCGGTTTGGAAGATACAATTATTAAATTGTGATATATAGAATAGAATCTCCTTTCCCTATTTCCAAAATTAACTCTTTATTTCCCAATTTGAATTAGGCCTTGATGTGAATTAGCAATAGCCTTGTAGACGTCGGATATAATCCTCGTCAATATCCCCGTGGGGCTTTGAAACACTAGACAACAACACGCAACGTTTGCAACTGTAAGGAAAAGCCAGTCTTGGAATTACTGGATGATTAGTGTCAATATTCCGACAGCACCCTTTGACCATACCCCACGAGACAAAGGGAACTGACATATACATACATAGAGAGAGAGAGAGAGAGAGAGGGAGGGAGGGAGGGAGGGAGGGGGAGTTTGCATTATGCATTTTGGCAGTGTCAAATGAGTGAACGAAGTGTTAGATGCTTGTTTTGTGATGAAGGTTCGATAAAATAACGTAGAAATGCTCAATTTTATCATATTCTATGCCTACAGACCCTAATATATATACAAATGAATGAACAAAGTGTTAGATGCTTGTTTTGTGATGAAGTTTTGATGAAATAAGGTAGAAATGCTCCATCTTATCATATTCTATGGCTACAGACCCTAATATATATACAAATGAGTGAATAAAGTGTTAGATGCTTATTTTGTGATAAAGGTTCGATGAAATAAGGTAGAAATGCTCAATCTTATCATATTCTATGGCTACATACCCTAATATAAATACAAATGAGTGAACAAAATGTTAGATGCTTGTTTTGTAATGAATGTTCGATGAAATAAGGTAGAAATGCTCCATTTTATGAGATTCTATGGCCACAGACCCTAATATATATATTAGGGTCTGTGGCCATAGAATATATATTAGGGTATGTAGCCATAGAATATGATAAGATGGAGCATTTCTACCTTATTTCATCAAACCTTCATCACAAAACAAGCATCTAACACTTTGTTCACTCCTTTGACATTGCCAAAATGCATAATGCAAACTCCCGAGCTCCATCTCTACTATCTTCTTTGAGCTTGTCCCCGAGTCATTTTCTCATGCATGTTCAATCTGGATCTGTTCAAAGCATCACTTCTTGGATCGAGATATGATGGATATTGTGGGACCTAGTTGGGTGGAGGGATGAACGAAAGAATTTATCTTCATTCACCCAGACAGAGAGACAAAGGGAAGAAAGGAAGTTTAGGGAGGTACCCACTTATGACTGCCAGAGAACATATAGTCCAACTGCATCACCTTCTACAGATTTTTTTTAATGTCGTTGGTAGAAATTCTATTGATATCAATCAATGACTCTTTTATTTGATAAAAGTACAAAGAAAAAAGTCATAGACATATTATATTGATATTTATTCAGTCATAAACTTTTCGATTTTGACCAATTTAACTTGAAACCTTTTCACATTAGTACTAATTCAGTTTGTGCGATCAATTTAAGTTGGAAATTACTGTGGCATAACTGTTGTTAATTGGATATTTTTAAAAAATCTTTTAAATATTTTTTGAATTTTTTTATTAAATTTTCTTTTTTTCTCCTTTTTTTTTTTCTCTTCCCTTTGGCTTGTGGCAGTTGGCAGGTACTCAACCATGACCGATGACCGGCCATAGGCGAGGGCTGGCTAGGATGTCGCGGCCCTTATCAGATTTGGCAAGGGCTTGACCCTCACAGCTTGGGCCATGGTCGCCCTCACTAGAGGCCACAAGAGCTGCAACGTGCTTACCTTGGTTGTCGGCCATGCCAACTAATGGCTAGAGACCAATGAAAATGAAAATGAGAAAAAAAAAAGATAAAAAATTTATTAAAAAAAAAAATTATCCATGCAAGGGTCAGCTTTGTCACGTAATACAATCAGGTCCACGTTAGTAATTTCCAACCCAAATTGGCCAGATAGACTCAATTTGTACCAATGTGAAAATGTATAGGATAAATTGGTTCAATTAAAAGGTTATGACTAAATTAATATTAATGTAATAAATTTAAAGCTTTTTTTGGTACTTATCCCAAATGAATTGATATAACCATATTATATATGTTGTAATGTCAATCTGACTGCACACAAAACATTAGAAGATATTCCATGGAGTTTATTACCTAATAGCATACCTTAATGTAATGTATTTGGAAAATAACATAAATGGTTTTTGAACTGTAACTCAATATGTGATGTAATCCTTGAACTTTTAGTTTATTCAATGTTATATTCCATAAATTTTTTATTTTGTTTAATGTAATTCCTGAACTTTAAGTACATGTTCAAACTAGTCTTTGACTATATGAAAATATTCAATGTTGTCCTTTTATTAAGCTAAGTTCAAGGACAACATTAAATATTTTCATATAATGCATGAACTAGTTTGAACATATATAAAAAATTTAGGAATTACTAGAACAAATAAAAAAATTCAGGGACTGCACTAAATAAATTAAAAGTTCAAGGATCACATTGCATATTAGACCAAACAATATGGATTATATTTAATAAAATTTAGTTTATATCATAGGCTTAGCTAAGAAGTTCTAAGTACGAGTAGCTAAGATAGATCGGTGACATATTGAAGAATTAGTAAGTTACTACATGAATGTATAGGAGGCAACTTATAATGGGAAGTTCAGATTTCATGTATTGTGAATGAAATTGTATTGATAGATACAGAAAAATATTTGATTGACATCGGAATTGACACCTAAATTTTGGTATCCTGTTTAATCATTCATTAAACATGAAAAGAGCTCACGGTGTAGGAGCGCCGCTAGATCATCCTAGAATCGAGGTTTGGCACCATATCCATGAGATTGGATTGAGGGTGGAAGCATCAAGAAAGTCAGCCCATAAATGCACTAGACAATTGTATTAGCATGAACATTACAGCCACATTGCATTGTGCTTCTACTTGAAGATATGAACCAAAATCCACATTCCTCTACTTTTGACATGGACAGAGCATCTCAAATTTGTACAAAATCTGCCAAATGCGAGCATTCTCAGATTAAGCAGAAATCGCAAGTGGAAATAAGACTACTTTCCGAACTTCATGGGCGGTTGGTTCTTCAGCTCTCTGTACTTCATTTAACAATAGTTGCTGTCTGCGTGCAGGCACGTACGCCCGTCTGACAGTAAGTCGCAAAATGTTCACAGTTATTACTAAAAAGATCATATTGACCAAATCCATCGCTCCTGAGAAGCTCATAAGCAACTTCAACAACTTGTTCTGGGGATCTTGTACAAGGAATGGTGCTGCACCTTCCCCTTTTATACGCGTGAAAGGCTATTAGGGGTACGCCATACATGAAGAAACCAATGGACTGAAGAGCGTTGCCGTCTCGACGGAAGCAATCGAGGCACGTTTTAATGACCCCACGGCCAGTGTTTTCCTGGTACCCACATTTCGGACAGGTGGGTGCGGTTTTCAATTCAACACTGGAAAGTGAGAGGATGCCCACCTTGTTCGCTGGGCTGGTGAAGTGAATCACATAACCGCCTCCCACATATATTCCTGGCATGTTTAGGTACAACTCACTGAATTAGGAAACACTTAGTAAAACCATAGATTTGCCCCGACGATGGAATTAAACCACCGATAGCAGTACGATCTGGGTTAGGTTTGCTAGCAAATCAAAGATAAAGCAGGCCTTCGCACCATAGGCCTTCGAATGACTTTACACTCCACTGTCTTTTTCTTGGTCATAAACTTTCCAATAACTTGTAAGGACCTAAAAGGATACTACGGGCATCACAAGAAAAGAACATAAAAATTGATCGCACCCAATAAATCACACGGATTATTACAGCAGTTTAACAAAACGTAGGAAAGGAATGTAGAAACCCAAAGGTATGCATTTGACTCGGAAAATGCATGTGTTTTTCGCAGCTAGCTTCAAATGTTAATCATAATCTCAGCTAGCATCACCATCTTCCACGTTCTTTGGATCTATTAATTGACAAATTCCGCCAAATGACCCTGCTTTTGGGCCAGGGGAGACAGGAAATGAAGCAAGAAATTCGATTTTCATCAGTTTGAAGAGAAAGCTTCACCCAATTAGAAAAGAACCCAATTGAAAAAGAACAGGGAGGAAGAGATGACATGAGCAAGCATTAAAGAGGTTGAAGAAGACTGACCATGGTGACTATACAAGCCGTATTGCCTATCAACGTAAATGTGAACGCCAGGTTTCAGATCTTGTGGGTTGACCCTCATCCATAGCAGCTTTATTCCACCTTCACTAGCCTTCACGATAACGTTCATCATTATCTTTTTCACCTCAGGTTCTTTTGGACTCTCTCTTGACTCTCAAAGACTCAAACTTCGCACATTCGTTTGCTGATAGAAGAGGGCACTGCGAAGCCAGCACTTATATAGACAACGCTAGCAGAGGATCAATGCTTGTCCATCAAGTCTCGTGGTTGTACTTCTCGTTTTCTTTGGAAGATGCGTGCTAATTGGTTTAAAATACTTGCTTATGTTTAGAATCCTCTTTCTTGATTTCCAAATTAACTTTTATTCCTCCATTTACACGAGGCGTTGATGTGATTCAAAAGTAGTCTTCTAGAAGTTGAATATATTCCTCGTCAATTTTCTCCTTTGGGCCTAAAGACGGGACAGCCACACACAACCTTTGCAACTGTACACAAAAGCTGGTCTTGGAATTATTGATGGTCGGTCTCAATATTCCGACAATACCCTTTGACCATATCCTATAGGACAAAAGAGAACTGACCAGCGAATATGATACAAGTGGAGCATTTCTACCTTATCTAATCAAACCTGTGTCACAAAACAAACATCAATATATCAAATCATACGTTGTTCTAACAATTTAAACTATTAAATAAATTAACAATAATCCCATAAAATCTCACATGATATCAGAGTAAGAACTCATGAGTTAAAATCTTTTCAAACTTTACAACTTTACGCAAAAGCTCATCTTGGAATTATTGATGATTGGTCTCAATGTTCCGACAACACCCTTTGACCACATTCTCTAAGACAAAGAGAACCAACCAAAGAATTAGATAGAAGTGGAGCATTTATAACTTATTTGATCAAACATTTGTCACAAAACAAGTATCAATATAGTAAATCATATGTTTCTCTAACAATTTAAACTTTTAGATTAGTTGACAAAGGTCCCATAAAAATCTCACGTGATATTAGAATAAGAGATCTTAAATTCGAATATTTCCAAGCCTTTGCAACTGTATGCAAAACTGGCCATAAAATTATTGATGATCACTCTCATTGTTTCGACAACGCCGTTTGACCATATCCTACGAGACAAAGAGAATTGATCAAAGAATATGAGAGGAGTGGAGCATTTTATCTTATTTATCAAACCTACATCATGAAGCAAGCATCAATATATTTAAATATTAAATCATACGTTCCTTTAATAACTTAAATTTTTAGATTAATTGATAATGGTCTTATAAAATCTCACATGATATTAAAGAAAGATATTTTGAATTCGAATATTTCTAGACCCCATGCTTAATGATAAGCAAAAGGACCAACGTGATGGTGAGTAATATGATGCTTAAATATTAAACCACGAGTTCATGTAACAATTTAATTCTTTAGAATAGTTGCAGGTCTATCTTTCTTGCGTAGTTCTAAGAGGAAATTATGGGCAATTCACATGTTTCAACACAAATTGTGGGTACCATGGTCCATGCTGCACTAAACGACCCCATCAAGGGGTCACACAACCCCAGCCGCCTGAGTCATGTGACCTCAAATAGCCCTCACTGGCCCTCCACAATAAGATATGGCCTTGTCAATCCCTCACCAGCTGCTCTCGCGCAAAAAAGATGAACAATAATAATGAGCACAAAATCGAAAAACAAAAAAATTGGTGATGGTAGTTTTGAAAAAAAAAATGAGTTTACTTAACCTTAGAAATAGCCTTCCACAAATGCTAAAGGCTCAAAGGTAGGTGGAGCTTTTAGCTTTGCCAAGGCAACATTTGGCCGAAGGGGTCACAAATAAGTTTGCCAAACACTTCAAATTTTCCCCAAGGGCTTTAGAGATTCAAAGCCCATTGGAAAGTTAAACCAAACACAACCTAATTACCTTTCCTAAAGTTATATTCACCTGACTTGCCGACTTCCACAGGGAGGTCAGCAGAAGCTGCAATTGCTTCATTCAAAAGTTTTATTCAACTTGATTTAGTTCAGGAATTGATAGAGATTCTGGACAGTATACTTCATTTGTTGGGAAGGCTACTTTATACTAGTACTCAAATAGAAAGGATCAATCCTAGACCTGAAATTTCCTTATATCAAAAATAGAATGCACACCAATAGGTGGTGATTCAACAGCATCAAGTTCGAAGATCAAAAAAGTAGTCCAACAGAGAAGGAACTATGCCAATTTTCAAGACTTTCCTCGAATTAGAGTAAAGTCAATAGATTGATCCGTCTCTACAAGAGGAATATTGCTTCATGACAAATGCTACAAACGATTTACTAAATCGAGTCTCTATCCCCCATAAGCGAATTAGGTGGAATGAGTAGGTAGCTAAGGGGTAGATACGGATTTACATTACTAAAACAAACACATATGTGTGCGAGTGTAATGTCCCATCAAATTATTAATACTAAACATGACGGTTTGTATTTACATACATTATTGATCCTCCAAACCCCATAAAGAATGTAAATTATAGGCCCAGGCACATTTGACTGCAATTATCATACCAATGCGGGTCAACAAAAGGCAGTTCATACGCATAGTTTTGGACATGATCAAGAACTACTGGTACTAATGCGATGTGATATTGCGTCAAGCTGTAATTTACTTTCAAGTTCTTCTTTCTGATCATCCTTCCATCCAATCTGTTACAACCTCTCCCTGATCTTGCTCGCGATGCTTTCCATTTCGCTCTTGAGGTAGCTTTCGACCCATGGATGGTTATTTTCATGGGAACAACCAAAGAGCAGGCGCTTGCAAACCTGTTGTGGAGGACATAAGAAGATCCATGCGCAAGAAGAAACGTTTTAGATTAGTCTGCATTAGCAGGAGAGCTAATGCCATAATTTATTCCTTGGGGATTCAAGGTCAACTTCCAGGATTAATTCTAACCCATTTCGCTTCGCCACACATGGCCCTTGCAATTTTCATAATGCACGTCTGACTGATTTCATAAGATTAGTTCGACGGATATAGATTGGGCTTCCTCTGAGTTTTTAGGCCCAAGTCACCAAATGAGGCCGGTTTACCGGAACTGATAATCACTTCATCATGTTACTGTAGACATGCAAATCAAGTTCGAAGGTTGGGTTTTGTAATAGACCATGTCACATTAGAAAGACCTTTAAATGGAATCATAAAAAAAAAAAAAAAAAAAAATTTGCTTTTTCTACCGATGGAGGACGCGATACAAATCGTTGAACTTAAATGCTTGATAAGTTGAAGTACACATATAATAGTGAAAATTTTGTTTGATACTATTTACTCACCACACGACAGTTTATAATCTCTAAGAATTTCAATACATCTCCTCTTCTCAGTTGGTCATCCAAATTGGATACATTGTTGTTCAAACCACGCTATATCATAAATAGCGAGGGAATCGTGTGTACAAAATGGGACTTTGTTAGAAAGCCGAAATTCTTCTAAAAACTTGGTGATAGATGGATGGTGTAAATAAGATAAAAGAGCCCTCTAATTTATAGAAAAAATTAATGATTATATTTTAAGTTGGCCAAACTGGCTCAGCCTCAAAGGCCCCGTGGTCACTCCGCGCCAACGCTACTCAACGGCTTGATACATACATTGAGCGTATAGAAGAATGTTTCAGTCTAGCGTGGATACCATCACCAATTCCTCCTCGCAATTTCCTCTACATAGTTCAATCGCGTTTTGCTGTCCCGTGGGCGTTCTCTGGTTTTTTCGTATGAGCTTCCTCGAATCGAGCGTGTTACAGTCCATCCATACAAGCATACCAAGTAATTCTCATAACCCAAAAACAGGTCCTCATCTCAGTGAGTTGCATGGGTGTCGGGGAGGAAATGTTCCTTACGACATTCCATGGAGATCAGTTTTGAGGGACAGATAAACAAACACTCAGGGTAACTCGGGGTAACTTATGTGAGATGTATCAGCTAAAGCAGACTAATTTGCTGCCGAACATAGGCAAGATGAGTACCACTTACAGAGTAAAAAAGAGGTCAGACCTCGTAAATCTTGTCTATCGATGGGTCTAAGGCCGAATGCCGGACTTCAAGATCATGAGGATTAACACAAATAGCATAGAGGATCGAGACAAAGCAGAAGTTACTATGAACGGACGAGCAAATGTCCAATTATGCTTCAGTCACTGTAGCCAGGAGCTATGCCATAATCAGGTTAGTTGTATGTAATAGCCTCCTTTCCTAAACCAACGTGAAACTCTGGTGATGGTGGAAGAATTTTGATCGTGCAAGCAATATGAACTATACACCAAGCTCTTGTCCACCAACGAAAGAGACCAGATCGTTACAGATAAGTCTACATCCCTCGCACAAGCGAACAAGGTTCTCGAGCAGGACAGGAAAGTTCCAAGCTTCGAGCAGACCTTCCCTTCTGCATATGAGTGGCAGCACGTTGGAGAAAATAGCCCCAGAATGATGGTCCAGTCGACCAACCTTTGAATGAAAAAAGATCTCGGGGCATGGAGCTGGACGCTCCCTTCAATACAAATGACTAAGGAGTAAAAAAGTCACAGAACTTCCCAACCGCAACAGCCGATTCTGCTATGCAAAGAAACGAAGTAGGTTGAAATAAGGAAGAATTGAAAATCTTATTGAGCCAGATCTCAAATTTCGCGCTCATCTTCAGTTGTCGTCTTCATGCTTGTTCAGGAACTTCTGTCTTTTCTCAGAGACCGGCTTCCACCGAACCCTGGCCCGTCTTTGGCATGCACCTCTAGCACTGCTGCCATGGATCCAGTGCGGACGAAGTAACACAAATGTTTCCTTGATCTCCCCTTCCTCTACCTCTACCTCTACCCCTTCCTTTGAAATTGTTGGAATGAGTATTGGTAAAAGCTTTCAACGCTTGCTCCTCTACTATTGAACTTTTGTTCATCTTCTGTTCATGGACCAATAAGGAGCTTTGCAATTCATCAAGAGAGAGCGCATCTATGTCTTTCGACTCTTCAATTGAGCATACAACATAATTAAACTTTGGTGTCAAGGAATGCAAAATCTTCTCCACAATGGTGACGCCGTCCATCTTCTCGCCATGGAATCGCATCCTGTTGTTGATCTCCATTGTTCTAGCATAATAACTAGTGACAAATTCTCCATCCTTCATCGCTAGTGTCTCAAAATCTCTTCTCAAGGCTTGAAGCTGTGCACGCCTCACCCCAACAGAGCCTTGATATTTATTCTTCATAAAATCCCAAATATCCTTGGAAGTTTCTTTGCAAATAATCTCCAAGATGGGACCATCAATAGCCTGAAAAAAATAATTTTTTGCCTTCAAGTCCTTTAACTTTCTAGCTTCCAATTCTGCTTTCTGGGGATCTGTCAAAGCCATGCCTGCTGGTGGCTCTTGAATTCCAAATTCGACAACTGACTAATACTCATTTGATCGTAAAAAATTCTCCATCAGTATGCTCCAATGGTCATAGTGACCATCAAAGCATGGAATTGCTAGTTGAACAAAATTGTCGATGGCCATTGGAAATATTGCTGCTCAATTTTCTCGCGAAAGTATCTCACACCTCTAAACCTTTTTTTTTTTTATCTTTTTGTAAAAAACTCTCTCACGCTTCTCTCAGGCTCTAATACCACTGTTAAATTGCTAAAGGAATGAGAGATGAGGCTAAAACTTCATCTTTCGTATAAAACAACAAAGTCTTTTATAAAAGACAAATACATAACGTAAAAACGCCACTAAAATAGGACCCATAACTACCCATGTTTTGCATAAAACACTTACTCTACTAACACCTAAAAACTATGACAACTAACACACGACTCCACTAACTCTAATAACTGAAAAACCAAATCAGCAAAACGTGCAAAAAGACAAGACCTTTCTCTAGATCGTGATGGTATCAACTCACATGGCTATTGTTTGATCCAATATTGACCAAGGCCACAACTTTCGTAGGTCCTTGGTTTATCGATTCATTAATACAAAACCTTCTCCTACTTTTGAATTTACTGCAATATGATGAGAGGCTATTCCTTCCGGAACAAGCTCCTTCGGCTGTCATCCCCAATAAGAGGCTGGGCCAACGCAAATTCCCATTGCTCCTTATTTGTGGAAAATGAACAATCAGGCTCGCACCAGGGCCCTTTTTTGGCTGCAGCTACCTCGAAGCGCTATGTGATCTGTGCACTTGATTGACAATAACAGTGCAGTCCCAACTAATAAACGGAGTCCTAAAATCATAGACAATCAGAATAGAATAGTTCTAGCTATCGTACCCTGGGAGTTTGCTACACCATAAGATGCAACGCCCTGCATTTTCTGAGCATAGAATCATCGAAACCCTGGCAAGAGCAAAGGAAGCAAAAAACAAGGCAAGAACATAACGGCCATATTGCATTCTGCTTCGACATGGAGATATGAACCAAAATCTATATTCCACAACTACTGATTTGGATAGAGTACCCCGAATTTACATAATATAATGCTAGAGCGCGAGCATTCTCAGGATGCGTTTGGGAATTGCTTTGCCAAAACCCCTTGAGACAAATAAAGAGTGTTTGGCAATTTTTTTTTTTTTTATACCCTATTTCCCAAATACAAGTCTTCTGAAAGCCCAAGGCAGCCCCTGGGCATTCTCGGCACGCTGACCTTAGCTAGTAAAAAAATATTCTCCCGAAATTATCCTCGCTAACCTTTTGCCTTTCCGGTTATTGTTCATCTTCATCTTCTTCCCTTCTTTGTTGAACAAGACTAGCATCTGCACATAGTCACCAATGAGGGGTAGGCAGTCCAGCAAAAGACAAGCTATCTAGCAAGGGTCACCGTGACCATCATGTGGAGGTTGCCGCGACCTATGCATGAAGGTTGCAAAGGTTGAGACGAGATGGGTCACACGATCCTCCGGAGAGGGTCACGATGACCCAGATCTCGTGATGGCGAGACCTCTATGCGGAGGTCACCGAGGCCCCGCGATCTAGTCGCGACGACACTCACCGAACCGCCTGCCCTTCGCTAGATCGCTAGCCCTTGGCTAGTCAACTCTTCTTCTTTTTTTCTTTTGTTTTTTTTTAATAACAAAAGTCTTTTGCAAATATAATTTCTCCAAATACTATTTTGTTCAAAGGCACTTCACAATAGACTTTTTACAATACAATTTACCAAACACAATTTGTATTTTGGAAAACTACTTTAACTCAATGAACTTTGCATTTCCCCAAAAAATTTCCCTAAAAGTCTTCTCAAATGCACCCTTAGTGTAAGCAACTATCACTAATGGAAATAGACTACTCAACAACCTTCTTGAGCCGTTCTTTGGCATCTCTGAGCTTCTTCTCAAAAACACTGTAAATGCCACCTGCTCGCTAGCAATCTACACCTCTGCACGGAATACAAGAGCCTATTAGATGGGCTAAGAAGGCTGACCTGGGCCTCTGGGCTTTGGGCTTCCCTTTTTACTGCAAGCCCAACTCTTGCAACTCTCACCCGAAGATTCCTCCCTCGTCCTCAAATTGAAATCTTTGAAGCTGATCATGGTTCGTGAATTATCATCATGCGGAAACGTTTTTCGTGTTTTTTTTTTTTCAAATCTTTTAAGACATTTCGATTCAAGGGTGTCTCATTTCTTTTCTCTCTCTTTAGTTTCTTCATTTTGACAGGATAAGAGAAAAGGTAGGATGATCTTCGTTGTCTCATTTCCACTGTTCTGCAAGTCGTTGACTTTGAGTCCGTGTGGGGAAGGAGGGAAGAGGGGCAAAATGGCTTAGTTCCCAAATTGGAAGAAAGCGAGGGAAACAAACGAGAGGAAAAAGCATTCGGCTGTTTGAAGTTCAGTATAATATTTTGACATCGGGAAATTCTATAACGATTAGGGGAAAAAATTAACATCCATGATTGTACAAAAGTAGTGATTATTTACATGTTTAAGAGAAAATGATTACAAATTGTTGACCTTGTTATCGGTTAAGGAAAATTACGATGCATGGAGATAATTATTCACTGCCAGAGCCTTTAAATGAATAAAATATAAAGGGAATGTTACAATATCATTGAGCTAAGTTACTAAGAATGGGTAAACAAAATTTACAATAAATGCTGGTTGTCTACTCTGTAGTATTCCCCGGAAAGTTATAATATTAGGAAATTCACCAAAAGAAATTTGAGGTAAATTACAGTATTTGAAGGATGCTTAATAACTTGTCATTCATAATGGCTTAATTATTCAGTGTTAATATTTTCAAGTTGTTCATAAATGTAAGTTATTAGTTATAAATGAAAACGAGTTACGATAATAAATAAATTATGGCTCATAAAGTTAAATTACGGCATTATATTGGACCGGTCCCGCTTATGGACCGAAGAAGTACCCTTTTGATGTCTAGTCCTACATTTGCTCATTCTTCAAATAAAAGAGGAATAAAATTGAGGAATTTTTATTTTAACTTTATCTAATATTGGCATGTAATCTTGCACGATTCAAGGATAATTCAATTTTGGAAAAATGAAAGAGAGGGTATTTCATTCTAAAGGACTTTCTTGTTCATACTACATATTTAAGCTACAGTCCCTCAGCATAGGCACCTGATCGAAATTGAGTAAATTAACATTAGTTTTATTGTTATTTCCATGTTTAATAAACTGTAAGTTGTAAATCTTGATCCGCCTCCAATTTACGTTATCTATGTTCAGGAAAACAAGAAAAGACAACAAATAACAATTGTTCCAGCTACTAAAAATTACCAAAAGGATATTCACCACCAAAAAGAACAAGACATCTTCTACTCCTTGAAATATGTCCCTTATTCAGCAGCAAAACAATTGGACATGCCTTAGCTGCAACATGAATAGCACCAAATGACATATTTTGCTCATTCTGAATGGACAACTGAGCAGTTCTTTGCTTTACATGACTCCATCGATAACCCAACCATGTTTCAGAGCTCAAAAATTGCTATAAGAATGGACTGAGCCACATAACACTCCATTAATTGGGGCCGAGTAGAACAAATTCATGACATCAATGAAAAGGAGCTTTGGCTCGTGTTCAAAGCCTAAGCATGGAAAAAGAAAGCCAAAGACCTCGGACACTTGAAAAGCTACGGACTTTCTTTTTATTTTTGGTAAACCTTTATCTGCTGACAAGATCAAGAATAATCCACAGAAAAACCATTCCTCTCTTAAAGAAGTGAAATCAAAATATCTCAGTTCCCAAGCTATTTCATGCATTGACATATAAAGTTCATGAATACTCCAAAAATTCGAACTCCAGACCTCCTATTTTGATATCATATAAAATTTTATAGGATCATTATCAATTAATCTAAAAGTTTAAGTTACTCGACAAAGTTGTAATTTAATATTTAAATATCTTGATGCTTGTTTTGGGACGAAGGTTTGATGAAATAAAGTAGAAATGCTCCACTCCTATCATATTCTTTGGTCAGTTCTCTTTGTCCTGTAGGGTATTGTCAAAGGGTGGTGTCGGAATATTGAGACGGATCATCAATAATTCCAAGACCAGCTTTTGCATACAGTTGCAAAGGTTGTGTGTGGCTCTCCCGTCTTTAGGCCCCTAGGGGGATATTGACGAGGAATATATCCGTCTACAAGACTTATACTGAATTAGGTCAACGCCTAACTCATATTAGGAACACAAAAGTTAATTTGGAAATAGGGAAAGGAGATTATACTCTATACACTGTGATGAAATAATATTTTTATCCAAACCGATCTAAATGAGTGCGATGTGCATTTTGAAGAATTTTTAGAAGCCAAATGACCGTGTATATACATGTCGCTTGTGCAACAAAGTTTTACATAAATTGCGTACCAAATAAAATTCTAAAGGAAGGATTTTCTTTACCAAATACCCAGTGGTGAATCATACGAGAAGAAACTAGTAATGAGAGCCCTTTAGGAATTACTACTCGTTGCTAAACATGAGCAAGTATTGTGCAAATTTCGCTAATTATTACTGTTCAAAACGAATTAGCACGTACCTTCGAAAGCAGTCCAGAAAAGCAAGCACGAAACTCGATGGACAAGCATCGATCATCTCCTAGCATTGTCTATATAAGTGCCGGCTTCACAGTGCCGTCTTCTATCGGCAAACGAACGCCCAGAGTTCGAGTCTCTGAGAGTCAAGAAAGAGTCCAAAAGAACCGGAGGTGAAATAGAAAATGATGAACAAGATCAAGAAGGAAATTGAAGATGGAATGAAGCTGATATGGAAGAAGGTCGACCCAAAAGATCTGAAACCTGGCGATCACATCTACGCTTATAAGCGATATGGCTCTTATAGTCACCATGGTTAGTCTTCTTTAACCTCTCTTATGCTTGCTCATGAGATCTCTTCTTCCCTGTTATTTCTCAAATGGGTTCATTTGAAGATGGAGATGATAGTAGAGATCTATGATTAGCATTTGAAGCTAGCTACGAAAAATACATGCCTTTTCTGAGTCAAATGCATACCTTTTGGTTTCTTGATTCCTTTCCTACGTTCTGTTGAACTCCTGTAATAATCCGTGTGATTTCTTTGGTGTTATCACTTTTTATGTTCCTTTCTTGTTTTTCTTGTATTGTCCTTTTAGGTCTTTCCAATTTCACTGGAAAGTTTATGACCGTGAAAAAGAGAGTCGAGCGTAAAGTTATTCGAAGGCCTGTTTTACCATGATTTGCTAGCACTAGATCCTACTGCTATCGGTGGTTTAATTCCATCTTCTGGGCAAATCTGTGATTTTATCGAGTCTTTTGTTATTCAATAAATTCTATCTAAACATGCCAGGGATATATGTGGGAGGTGGTTATGTGATTCACTTCACCAGAACAGAAAGCAAGGAAGCCATCCTACCACATTCTAGGGTCGAACCAGAAACTGTGCCTGCCTGTCCAGAATGTGGGTACCAGAGAAAAACTGGCTGCGGGGTCATTAAGACGTGCCTTGATTGCTTCCGTCGAGACTGCAAGATGCTTCATTCCATTCATTACTTCATGTATGCGCACCGCGATTAGGCCTTCTCCTAAAGAATCCGGGAACTTGCAGCACCCTTTCTCGTGCCAGATCCCCTGAACAAGTTGTTGAAGCTGCTTATGAGCTTCTAAGGAGCAATGGATTTGGTGAATACGATCTTACTGGTAATAACTGTGAACATTTCGTGACTTATTGTCAGACAGGTGTACGTGCCAGTGTGCAGACGGCATTTTATGATGCTTGCTTGATGAAGTACAGAGAGCTGAGGAACCGCTCATGAAGTTTGGAATGCAGAAGGCAAAGCAACGGAAGCAAGTGCGGGAGAAAAAGAAAAAGGAGATTCCTGACATGCGCTTTGAGCGTGTGTCCACGACTTGGTATAGCGCCCAGCAAGGTTTCAAATTCTTTATTCGTTCAATCGAAGGAATTTTTCGCAGTTAAAGCGGTGGATTCGTATCTAATTGAATTCTGAGTTGCTGGGTTCAATCTGGAGTTGTTTAGCTGAAAAATCACGTGATAATCAAATTTTAGGATGTTGTGAAGCCTGGATTTTACAGATATCAATTTGGAGTCACAGTTTGGTTAGAGTGAATTTCTGAAGTTTCGCACACTGTTGGAAACAGTGTGTTCAGAGCTGGTTTTCGGCTGCCTCGGGCCATCTTTTAGGTCGGCCAAATTTGGGATCTTTTAATATTTCCATAGAGCTTTCTCTTGACAGTAATCTTGCTGGAATTGGAGATCGGTAGAGAGATATGACGTGACCAAATTCGTCAGGAGAGCTGCCCCGTAAAGCAGACAACAATGAATGTTCTGCTGTGGTTGGCAGGAGTCATATTATTGCCGAATAAGCATAGTTTAGTCAAGTCTTAGTTAAGGAAGTTATTTACTTAATTTTTATATTCATTTCTCATTTAATTGATAGAATTTTGAGTTTGTCGGCTCTAGTAGTGTTTGTTATTTGGTTTCGGTAATTTCCTTGTTTCTTCTGCAATATTTTTTTTGCTTTCTTGTTTTGTTTTCAGTGTTTTTTTTTCACCATGACTCGTGCATTTTCACGATGTAATCTCCAGCTGGTTTTGCCCTCAGAATGCAGGTGTTTGTCGTATCCTTATGATGATTCTGAACTTCAAATTGTGATTCCATGGATTAAAGCTTATTATATTTAGTTGTTTTTGTTGGATATGAGTTGGAAAGTAGGATATTTTGTCACAGAATTTTGGTTTTAGTTCCTCCCGTGGTTGGACTATGTTACCCTTCGCATTTGGTTTGGGCATTTCATTGGATGAATAGATTAAGTTTTGATGCTTTAGCTGGAATACTGAGCTAAAAGAAAATGATAAAAGAAATTGAGACAAGAAATGAGAATAATGTGATTGAGAGAGTGGATATGAACGAGAGAAGGAGGCATTTGCTGCAAGAATGAACATATTGGTCATGGTGTACTAATGGAATATGTTTGATATGCAAGATGGACTCAGTTCCGACAGTTTGAGCATTTGGGATGAAGGTCTGTTTAACATTGTGTGAGTTTCAATGCAAGAGCTTGAATCATAACTATACATCTTATAGATATTCTCCAAGTTACACTAGTTGTTGTGCTCCTGCTTTCTGAATAATCCTGACATTCATGCGACCCCCAACTTATGGACAATGTGGATTATGAAGGAATACGCTTAATACACATGTCCAATAACAACTTCAGATTCTAATTTCCCCGACTAACTTTTTTCCCACCCGCTCACATCTCTATAACTCAATTAGTTCCTACTCATCTCTAGCTCCAATCTTCAGCTCACGACAAATTCTTCACCTTTTCCCCTTGACTTGTGGAATCACAGGAGGACCAGCTGTGACTATTGAGCAGTTCATCGTCTTCTGAGGATGGCCTGAGTAGGAGCTTGCAAGGGAGGTCGAATGAATCTATTCCAAACAGTTATGTTGCCCCCACTTCAGAAGTCAGAATCTTTAGTTCTGCAGAGCTGAAAGTTGCAACAAGAAGCTTCTGATCTGATACAATTTTCGATGAGGATGGTTTGACATAGTCTTCAAAGGCTGCCTTGATGTTAAAGGGTCGTCCCAGAGCAAAAGAATGACTGTTTTTTTTGTTAAAAATAACTTCAATTACCATAAAAAAAAAAAAGTCGAACCCAGAGAGCATGCAAGGATTCAAAGAGTGGAAGATAATCTTTGTTCCACTCAGGAAAGCTCAGGTTGCATGTTCTTTGCAGTCTTTAATGTTAGCACTTTTGCATTTTTAGCAAGAAGCTCTATTATGATGGTGGGAGAACAATCGTGTCCAGATATGTAGTTTGTTTTAGAAAACTATTGTTCTGATTTTGCGTGGCTAATTTCACAGTAGCTCACTATCTCAGTTTGCTTTCTTCCTTTTGAGAATGTACACCTTTTGCCCAACTGAACACATATTTCTGGGGGTTTGATCAATGATGTGGACCATATAATTATGTTAGGATTGCCTTTATTTAGGAGAAGACAGTGCTTGCTCCTCTTATCCTTTATTTTAGGGTCTGTAACTTGTCCTATGACCAGGAGCAATTCTAGGCAGGAGCTTGTAGAAAAGTCAGCTTACTTTTCCATTCTATAGATCAGGTCCATGTAAAAACATTAAAAAATCTTGTGAGATTCTGTTTTCAAGGACTTCTGGGGTTAGTGTAAGTGTTTTCCATACATGCAATAGAAGAGTAAACATTTGCTTATTCTGCGCCTGGTGCTGTTAATTTTCCAGTTTTTATTTTATCTCTATTAAAAGTTAAAACAGCAGGCACAGTGCTGGGTGAAATACATGGCTCTTATAAGTTTCCGTAGGCATGTACCCTTTGGAGATTGAAATAATCAATTGAGAAGAGCTGTTTTCATCAGTTTGCTGAACAGATTGTCGGGATGTAAAGTGATGATACACAAATGGTCAAGGCATAGATGTTTTGGAATGCACATTTGAGTGGCTGTCTCATGGTGTGTGGATTAGAAGGCAAGCTACTGTAATTCCTAGAACCATTTGATCTATAGATACCTTAAGTGAGCAATTGTGCTCTTGATCTAAATCTTGAGATTCTACAGTCTTGTCCTACAGTTGTTATGTCTAAGTTGTGTAGTGCATACTTCATGTATGTTAGTTTGCAAGCTTAGCTTCTATCTCTAAGGTTCTTGAGTGTTGGCATAGAAATGTCTTCTGAATCTTGGTCATTGTTTATAAATTTTATGGTGAAGTACTGTGATAGCTTATAAATTTTGAAATGTAGGGACTCTTCTTGCATTTCAGAGGACTTTAGGCCCTGCATCAGAAACTATTGTGACTTATATCCTTGCTGTTTAAGCTAAAGCCAGAGGATGTCACTATAATGTACCTGAAACATTAAATACTGATATGAGTTTTACGACATTAGAGCCACTTCTGGAATTTCTCATCATAGTTCTAGGAACTAAAACCATCCTTAGTGAGGATAATTTATTTGTGGAAAAATATGCTGGCCGGCCCTGAAAGTGAGGTGAGGTGAGCTAATCGTTTGAGTCAAAACTTATGCTACTTTAGGAGAAACTGGACATAACTGTTCTTCTTCATCCTTAAAAGAATGAATAAGATCCTGCCTTTTTCTTTTTATGAATCACCTGTTAAATGGAGGTCAACACGTTATTAGCATGCAAGTCTTTTAAAAGGGAAAAGATGAGGACGGAAGGACTTAGCCTCCACATAAATCTGGTAAGCATATAAATTTTTCAATATTGATCATCACTGAAGATGCTATTGTCTTTCTTGGAAGGTGGACATCTACTTTGTACGGCACAAGATGAGTGCATTCTTTTTATCATGTTGCATATCAGATATGGCCACCTGTACTGTCATCATTCTTATCCTCTATTGGCTTTGCCAATGTCAAAATCATGCGAGGGATGTTTACTTGCTTTATAAATAGGTTGAGCACTTAAGATTTGTTTACTCCTTGGTTGATTTTCATGAATATGAGGTTGTGTATTTACAGTAAGGCATATGAAATTCAACCGTGCGGTTCACATGTCAGGATTTACTATTGAACATGGGTGATGATGCATCATTGGGTATTTCATCCCGGTTTTACTTCAGATTTTTTGCTACCATCTACATTTTGTAGGGTGCATCCACAGTAGATGGCTCTTAGGGTGCCCTTGTGGGTTTCTTCAATTTCTTATCGCACAAATTGGTCGTTCTATCTCCTCTCTTTCTCTGCGGGAGATGCCTGTTTGCTTCATCATATACTAAAACAAATGTGAAATTATGAGGTTTTCCCTATTGTGACACAAGTGATAACTTTTTGCAGTTGGAGGCGAACTTCCTGGGCAGCTTATTCAAATGATTGCCAGGCTATTGGGATATTGTTTGGAGCATAAAGAACTACGTGTCCGTGAGTTCTTGCCAAGGGTTACCCTGAAGAACCATCTCTATGTAAGGTTCTTTCTTGGGCGATATATACATGCCTGCTCTAAATTTATGATAAACATGATCTTTTCTTGGTTCAATGTTCTGTACAAATCATGTGTCTTTCCTGCTGCAAGGGGCTTGGCCATTGAACCACTTCCATGGGTCACACCGCTTAGCTTAAATTTGCAATAGGAGCAGCCAAAGGCCTCGCGTTCTTGCACCAGTTAGACAGGCAAATAATCTGCAGAGATTTCAAGCCCTCAAACATTTTGTTGGACTTGGTAATTTTCATGTTTGTTAGTTAGATTAAATGAAGCAATCCCACATTGTTGTTACCTGATTTGGTTCCAAAATCTTCTCCTGTTCCGAAATAATTCACATATATTTGCAAGATCCCTGTTTTTGCAATCCCCTCCTGCCATTTGGGAAGCAGCAAGAATTGGAAACCTTTCAGGTTTTCATTCTGGCTTTTCACAGAAAACATGGGAGTTGTCATTGCAAAGCATCTTCAAAACCTGCTTCACCGGCCGTGTATCTTTTCCTTATTTTTTGGTCGGGGGGCTTAGTTGTTATGGTCTTTTAAAATTGCATTTTCCCAAGCTACTTCTCTCATGGTTAGTTTATAATACCAATCACTGGCCCGAGCTGAGTTCATTATATCTGCATTGTCCAGGTACTTGTGTATAGATCACACTAGCAGTAGAAAAGAGACCTTATCCACTTTGACCTTTTTCTCTGGCATGTGTGTCGACAGTCCTATAATGCCTAAATATCAGATTTTGGGTTGGCAATAAAGGGTCCAGATGAAGACAGATCACGTGCAACGACAGAGGCTATTGGAACTTATGGCTATGCAGCAGCCGTATATATCGCCACAGGTAATAAGATGGGCTTTCTGAATTGCTTAAGGTGATCATAGCAGAGAGCATTGCCCTTTGGACTTTGTTTGACCATGCCTGGTGGCATGTTTAGCAAATTCATGTTAGAGTATCACATCATTCTGGTTGAACAGGTCTTTGGTATGTGAAGAGCCATGTTTACAATTTCGGGATGGTACTAATTGGGCTTTTGATGGGAATGTGAGCATATCACATAAATTGTCCTCGTAATTAGCAGATTTTAGTGGAGAGGCGTCAAGCCTCATCTTCCTAAAAGGAAATCGACAAGAATCATGGACTCTCAATTGGAAGGGTGATTTCCTCTTAATAATGGTCTTGACATAGCCACACTCGCATTCCAATGTCTCCGGTGTATGCCCGAGCACCGGCCATCGGAAAAAAATTAGTTGCAACTGACAGAAAACACTGTTTCTCAGGTAATTGATCCCAACTCAACTGTCGTTTCTCAGACACGATCAATAATTCTTGATTCATCGCCTCTGTCTCTTTGCCAATTCATCATCTCTACTGTATGAACTAACTTGGTTGGTCATTGGCCAATGTTGGACTAACCCATCCATGCCTAAATCGACCATGTTTTCCGACGATAACAATTTTTTCGAGTAGCTCCAGCCTCCCTAGCATTCAACCTCGCTATCCCCATGCCAGAGTGTCCACCCGAACCCGCCGGCAGTTGCTGAGGATGAGGCCTTAACCGCGCTGCAAGCCAAGCTGCATCGGTGAGGCTTGATAAAGATGTTAATTATCTTAGAAGCATCTTTAGGTGTTTTGGGATTTCAAACACTCAAACAAACCCCCACATAATATATATATATATATATATATATATATATATATATATATATATATAAGGGAAAATTCCAAAATGGGACTGAAATCTCTCTTTTTCTCAAATAAGGGTCCGAAGTGAACATTGTTTGAATAACAGGATAAACGCCATCACTTTCTCAAATAAGGCGCAGAGTGGATGTTGTTTCAAATGAGGGCTAAAGTGGTTATGTTTGTTTTGAATAAGGACTTGACTTTTCAGTGATCAAGGGTATTTTTGTCTTTTGCCATTTTCCGCCTTTTTTTCTTTCCTCTTTTTTTTTTTTTGTGGGAAAATTTCAAAAAATGACCCAAAGTGCCCTTATTTTCTTAAATAAGAGCCCAAAGTGGACTTTGTTTCAAATAATAACCTAAAGTGGCTTTGGTTGTTTCAAAATATGGACCCCATCTCGCCGGTTGCCGACTAGCTAATTTTTCGACCGGTCAATGGTATTTTCATCATTTGGCATTTTTCCTTTCTTTTTTTTTTCTGGTTCTTCTTCTTCCTCATTGTCGATGGCTGCCAGACATCGACGATGCCCACAAAGGGTTGGGTGAGGGTCGCCTTCGCTAGTGAGGGTCATCCACGCTAGCCACAAGTAAGGGATGGCGTCGCTTGGGCGTGACGACCCTCACCTAGGGGCCATCAACGAGGTTGGCCTCGCTAGCTACTAGTAAGGACCGGCGTGGGCGGTCTCGCCTAGAGGAAGAAGAAGAACCAAAAAAAAAAAAAAAAAAAGAGGAAAGAAAAAAAAAAGGCAGAAAATGGAAAGACAAAAATATCTTTGATCGCCAAAATGCGTCCTTATTTCAAACAAACATAACCACTTTAGATCCCCATTTGAAATAACATCCACTTCGTTTTTATTTGAGAAAGTGATGACTTCGGCCCCTATTTCAAACAATGCTCACTTCAACCCTTATTTGAAAAAAGATAGACTTCGGATCCTATTTTAATTTTATATATATAATGACAACAGACGTCCTGATGGGACCTGATATCCTAAATAATGGCGCTGGTCAGGATCTGATTGAGAAGTTCCTCGTTTGTCGTTGACAATTGAGTTCCGGCACGGGCGCCGATGCCGACATAACGACTTCTCCTGACAAGGTATCTGGAAAGACAGGAAAGCCTCTAGAAGCTGTCCCTTTCCTTTTCTGGTCGTGTGCGGCTCATGCGTAAGGCAGGAAGGCGTCACTGTCGCTGACCCCATGCAACGTCATTTAATGCGTCAGAAGGATCTCCTCATCATTTCACGTTTTATAATTGGTACCATGTTGTTACAGCCTGAAGACTTAATATATTTTTTAAAAAAAAGTAAGGTTTCATTTATTTCACCAAAAATAAATAATTTTAAAAATATATTCCAAAAAATGATTATTTGTATTGTTTGAAATATTTAATAATGAACAACAATTTCATTATCGTTTACAATTTATGTCTAAACATTTTTTTAAACGATGATAATATTTTTTGTTCATTCATTTTTTATAAGTAATAAAAGCAATAAATTTTATAAAAAAAATGAAACCTAAATGATGATATTGTCCAGAGAGAGAAAGCCGTTTCAATACATGTGCATGATTTCACTGTTTCAACAATTTGATATAACTCTCCAATAGATGAAAATAATTTACAGTAAAGATAAAGATGGGGCTCTTGGCTCAGTTGAGCTTAATTCTCTTCAGAATCTCCATTGTCCATTCTTCGACATCCTTGGCCTTATGCTGACAAAAGCTGAACAATGCTGTTTGTGCGCTTGCCTGAACGCCGGTCTTGCAAAACGTGGCGAAATGCTCACAGTTGTTGTTGATGAGATCGTACTCGCCGAAACCGTCGCCCCCATAAAGCTCCCAAGCCTTGTTAACGACTTCCTCAGGCGATTTGGCGTCGGGTAAGGTCGGTCGGGTCCCCCATCTCATCGGCCGATACTCTAGCAGTGGCCGCCCATATGCATATGAGTGGAGGGGATGGAGTTTCTCGCCTTCTCGTCGGAAGGAATCAAGAGAAGTCTTGTCAACTCCTGTTCTCGTGAAGTGAATCACATAGCCCTCTCCAATGTAGATTCCTATCAGGATCAATAGTGAGTATGCGCAATACAGGAAAAAGAATCAATGGTTCAAATCGCCCATGGGAAATAGGAACCCTAGAGCCAACTTCTTAATAGGGAATGAGAAGTGAATATCCGTGGGTCGATAAGCAAGAGAAGATTGTCGCGAGCGAAACATATTTTATTAGTCTATGGACCAAAAACTCAAAGACCAATAGAGAATAAACTTCGATCACGACCAACCCAAAGTTTCAACGTTTTATATGATTTGATTGAGGTGCGCTTTCTTACCGTCTAATTTTGACCTTTCAAGAAATGTGGGGAAGAATTTTCACAGAGAGAGAGAGAGAGAGAGAGAGAGAGATTCTCTCTGGTTCTGGGGAGATCAAAACCATGCAAATCGGATAATTTTCTATTTTGATATCAATAGCAGGAATTGTCAAGGCATAAAAAATTCGGAGCGTCGGCTTCTCCATCACGTTTCTCATTTACTAGCATATGATATGTAGAGAGAGAGAGAGAGAGAGAGAGAGGAAATGGACAAACCAAGAAGTAATGATCAGTTTCCACAGCGTCTTGAATTTACTTTGGTGAAAAAATTATTGGGTGGTCTTGAATTTTCGGGTAGGTCATGCTCCACTCCACTGATCGCCACGCGTCCGCGTGGGGCCATTTTTAAGACCTTTCCTCTCTCCTTTATAACTGTCCATCTCTATGCTTTGACTGTACATGCTCTTGGGGGCCAATAGCAGAGATGGAAAGAGTAGCGTCGGCGCTCACGGATAAGCTGGGCTCGCAAGCCACGCCGACCCTCGTCCATTGGCCATCATCGGCATCATTCGGCCAGATCCGATCGGGGTTCGAAGGTTGATCTGGGCAAGGCCACGGTGGGAGAGGCGCGGAGGTCGGACTTAGAGGGTGGGGCATGACGAGATGGGTTTTTCGAGCAAGAGGGACCGGAGGCTGACGCCGGAGAACATGGCATCAAGTTGGACAGCTCCTTGGTGGCCACTGGAGAGAATAACAGGAGGCGGAGGCAACGGTGACAGCTTGAGGGCGACGAAGGAGAGGGAGGAGTCGGAGGCATTGTACGGGTAGCGGGAGGTATGTGCCAAGCTAGAGAGGTTGGTGCAGTTGTCGTAGAGCTTTTTGGTAAACTTATGGGAAGTGCAAGTGAGGGAGATGGCCGGAGGCAGGAAAGAGAGGCCATTTAATGTTGCTGTTGGAAATGGTGATCCATTTTCTAGAATTTCTAAAGTTGCTAAATTTCTAGAATTCCCTAGATGAAATTTTGGAAGAAAGAGAAAAATGTAGAAACACATGTGTAGATCTCTCTAGAAGAAGAGAGGATAAACTACAATCTATAACTCTCTAGATTGTTGGTAGAGCACCCTATAAATAGAAAAGAGGGAAGAGCATAGTAGAACAACAAATGTACAAGAGTGAGGGGAGCTAAGCATAAAAACCACATCATGTAGCTCCCTCACCAACACCTTCTTCAATTATTGTATAATTATTTTATCCAACTAATGAAATTATTTCCCATATCCCATGTTCTTTGTCCTTCAATTATCCTAGTTTATCCCTTGTCCATCCACTACAAATTATATCATACACTTGCACACAACATCACTAACAAAAAACTATCATACCAAAACCATGCTTCCGCACGCAACGCACACATCCAAAAAAATTTTTATCATGGTATCAGAGCCAAGTGCGCCCAGGTTCATAACTGAGCCAGGCGTAAGGGACCATGAAGCCAGAACTAGGCATACTTGGATGGAGTTTTGGGCGTTTGTCCTCACCATCCTCAACTAAAAAAGGCCAAAGCCCGAGTGAGAGCCAACAGAGCCAGAGCCGGAGCCAGAGCCAGAACCAAAGCCAAAGCCAGAGCCAGAGCCTACGAGAGCCAGAGCCAGAACCCGAGCTAACAACTACAACTAAGAGCATTTTGATGCCCCAAGACATATGGGGCATCATTGAAGAAAAGCCATGCATGTTCAAAGGCAAGTGCAAGTGGTTCGACAAGAGAATGCAAGGAATCGTGGACGAAGACGGAATAAAAGACATGGGACAAACTACAATAGCCGAAGTATCCCGAAAATGGATCAAGGGGGAGTGTTAGAATTTCCTAGAGTTGCTAAATTTCTAGAATTCCCTAGATGAAGTTTTTGGAAGAAAGAGAAAAATGTAGAAACACATGTGTAGATCTCTCTAGAAGAAGAGAGGATAAACTACAATCTAGAACTCTCTAGATTGTTGGTAGAGCACCCTATAAATAGGAAAGAGGGAAGAGCATAGTAGAACAACAAATGTAAAAGAGTGAGGGGAGCTAAGTATAAAAACCACGTCATGTAGCTCCCTTACCAACACCTCCTTCAATTATTGTATAATTATTTTATCCAACTAATGAAATTATTTCCCATATCCCATGTTCTTTGTCCTTCAATTATTCTAGTTTATCCCTTGTCCATCCACTACAAATTATATCATACACATGCACACAACATCACTAACAAAAACCTATAATACCAAAACCATGCTTCCGCACGCAGCGCACACATCCAATTTTTTTTTTTATCAGTTGCAGAGAGCGATCTTAGAGAGATGTTCTGTGCTTTTAGGAGAGAGTAGGAGAAAAAAAATCTGAAAAGCGGCCTCACCCGGACCGATTGCCATCAATAAGTGGAGTGAAGCATGGCCTATATTTTTTTCTCGTTTTGGAGATGGACGCCAGCTTATTATGGGACTTCTCTCTCATGGAAATGCACAAGTGATCGGAATCAGATATATTAGCAGACATTGAAATGAAAAGAAGAAGAAGACAAGGGCAACGATTTGAGGATCGCTAAGTTGATCTATCAAGCATATACAACATTAGAAATAATAATTTAGTAGAGCAGGGAAAAGATGAAAAAGATAATGGAAAAGGAAAAAGAATGCGAATGGCTAACCATGATGAGTGTACAAGCCGCACCGCCGGTAAGTGTAAATATGTTCCCCAGGAATAAGCTCTTCCAGTCTTATCGCATTCCAAGACGATAGCATCAGCACCACGAAGAACTTGCTGATAATCACAGCCACCATTTTCAGCCCTTTGGATACTTCTTTAGTCTCTTGCACTTATGTGCTTGAGCTGGTTTTGAATTAGCTTTGACGAGCCTAAAAGAGCAAAACCGAATAGGAGCTGGGCGGTTTTTTCTTGGTCGTGACTTATAAGAGGATTTGAAGCAGCTAAGAAACGATTCTCTACTGATACTGCGTGGGCTTGAATGAAAGGGTACCTTGGATCTGGTTTGGTAATGAGAGAGAGAGAGAGAGAGAGAGAGCTGGCTTTTACTCTGAAGGGAGGGGGGCGGGGGTGTTGTTGACAATGGAGATGAGGTGATATATGAGGTTTCATTGACATTGTGCGCGGGGGCGAGCGAGAAAGAATCTGGTATTCACTGCAAGTTGGAGGTATGTTGAAATAAGATCAGAGCAGTTCAGTTTTCGGGTCCATCATCTGCAGTTAATGCTGTCATTCTCCATTCAGCGCGCAACATCAAATGACACATTCTTACACATATTGTTCGTATAGAGAGAGAGAGAGAGAGAGAGAGAGAGAGAGAGAGAGACGGGGTCAAGAAATATGCATGTGGGGTCGTACAACCTTAAGAAAGAAAAGATGCCGTGCGCTTGGGGTTTGGTCTGAAAAGTCTGCATTCATGGTAATTAGTGGCATGATGTCTCGTAAAAAGCTACACCAAAACTGTGTTTGACTAACGCAAAGAGGACTCGATATGCATGGATGCGAATCGATGATCAGATCGGACAGAGACTTCACTGACTATTGGACAGGGGAAGTACCTTTCAGACTTCAATAAAAAAGAACTAATGACTTTGGTCCATTTGAGATGTCGCATGGGGCATAAAAGGAAGCAAAAGTCGTTTGCCTGTTCCTGAATGGAAGGGATTTGACGGATCCCACGCGAAGAATTTTCTAAAGTTTGGTCGAGCAGTACGATTATCCCTCTTCTTCTTCTTCTTCTTCTGTTCCCATCTCCCAAAACATGTTTCATAGGAAATTACGCGTCCGAAATTCCTTCATCACGTCCGTCTCGAATTCGATGACACATTGTTTGGAACCGATTGAAGAGTACGATGCTGACCAAAGGATCAATCAACTGAGAACCAGATCCGGTTCTATCTGAGAACTGATCTGAACCAAACCGAATCAAAAGAACCGATCCAGTTTCAAGGCTGGAACCTATCCGGGAAGCAGGAACTAGTGTTCCAATGTTCACCGATTTAAAAATGCATCTCGCCCACTTACTGTTCTCTTCACGGTATTGAACCTTATACGATGGTACATGTAGGAGTCCTCGTCAACGCCAGGTGCTAAATGTGTTGTTGAATAACATGAGAGGAATCGAAACGGAAGTGACCTATAAATGTTCTCGTTTTTTCAATTTATCCATGAAACATCACCACCCCCTCCTCTCCGTTATTTTCCAGTAAATAGGTCTTGTGCAATAAATGTGTCCCAATTTATCCATATTCATGGTAAAGGTGTCTCAAATCGGGTAAAAGGTTTTTTTTTTTTTAAATATGATAAAAAAAATAATTACGCAGTTGATGTGTGTTGGGTTATGCTAAAAAAAACTCATTTTCGTGGTAAAAGTGTCCCAATTAGGGTAAAAGAATTTTATTTGTGGTAAATGTGTATAAACATGTCATTAAAAAAAAACACTTTTGCACATACGGAGAGTCAAATTATGGACTTCAACATGAAGAAATTGTTATATCGACTTGACCAAATTTGTTTTTATCGAGAAATGATACAACGGTAATATCTCATTATAAAAAATTGATCAAAATTGATTTCTCTGGACAAAAAAGGAAATTGAACTGGTTTTGAAATCGCTTGATTATGGAACCGGCAATTCTTGATTCCAATTTTTGGAAACCGGAAATTACGGGATTGATTCTTTGTTCTATGTCAAGAACCGAATTGATCATGCCTAATGAGAAAGGGGTTTCAATTTGATGGGACAAGACATTTGGGGTTCACTTTTTATTTGTTTCTTGAATTTCAGCCTTTCAATAATGATAGGATCCCAAATAAACATAATTGGGTGAGAGTCTTTAATTTACTATAAGAATAACAGTTTATTTTAGACCATAAATAAATCAAATAACAAAAGATTGTAAATTGTTGTGAGCTTACTCCTTCAAGAATTTGTAACTTATAATAAATTATTATTTTCACAATAGCCCAATGACTATTATCCTAGCAAAGCTTTCACCAGTCCCATTCATTTCAAAACAACGTTTCTTCTTTTGGTGGATTTTGTTTTGGGCACATCCGTGGCGATCAGTGGGCTTGAAAATCAATGTCTTCATCAGAAGACTCCACCGTCGTCGATCACTCATTGATCAAACCGATCTCCTCAACCCTTTCATCCTTTTCGTTTGAGAGCAAAGGGCCATTTGTTCTGAACTCATAAAGTATAGCATCCATCCCTTAAGATTGATTCTTATAAAAGTAGAGAGGTTGTTATGTATCTGCATCATTTAGAATACTTGCTGCACAAAATAGAGCTGAATACAACTTTCTACATTTCCATCAAATCATAGCTCCATGCACATATGGCTAGGAAGGCAAGGGGAGACGATGAAAGACAAGAAAAAAAGAGGAATACCCTGGATCCCAAAAGTTAAAAAAGATGAAAAATAAGAGCTCGGGTAGAAAGTCTTTCTGGACGGTGTTGGCTTGTCAAACAAGATATAAGACCCAAGTCTGAACAGATACGGCAAATGGCAAATGGGTCCTACGATCTTATCTCCCTTTTATCTCTCCAGCGACCACTACCCACTTCTTCAACTAATCTATTCTCTGCCAGCCTTGCGGCACTAGACATCGTCGTACGGACGCTCAAGTGAATGCTGGTCCAACAGTCGCAAAATGTCACAGATAGTTGAAATAGGCGCGAATCGATATCGAGCAAGACTGAAGAGAAATCGGAATACTTGAAGAGAATGATTTCGATGGTGTTATGCCCCATCGATGGGGAAACTCGGCAACCCTAGTCATGCGTCTAGGTTACTATTTCTGCTAGAAATCTCTCCATGGCAACATTCATGGATTATACATGAAAAGCACAACAGTTTACCTATGGCCAGATGGTATATATGGTAAAAATTGTATTTTCTATTGATGATTGACACGTGAAATATATATATATATATAGACAAATATATGTACTAACTTAGATGCTTTGATAAATATGGTGTATTAACATGGGTTTTTTCTTCCGAGATAAGTGAAGAACTTGATTATTAATTTGGTCGAGGGAAAACCAGCTTCTTTGTATGAATTATCATGAGATTGTCGTGTTTGGAGTTGCATCCCATGCTGCAACCAGAGGATGAGCCGAGTGTGAACAATGATAAAAGAAGAAAGTCGGTAGCCGGAAATGAACAGGAAAAACCCTTTTAATTTTTTTTTCTAGAAGTGGGTACGAGTAAATTTCAATGATAAGACAAGAAAGTTGGTAGCTATACATAAAAACAAGCGGAGCTTGGACAGTCATGTGGACATTGAGAATTTTGTAGGCGGAGAGCCGAACATCTAGCGTCGATGTGACCTTCAGTCGTGTTTATCTCTCGCTAGGAGAGCGACTCGAGCAATTTAGGCACCGGACCTTTGACGATACCAACATGTAATCCACTTCCACCTCTGTCTATCAATTAAAAATGAATTGCATATTACTTTTCTCTGGTCACTTCAAATCAAATGTCCGTATAGCTATTTGAGAGAGAGAGACAATGGATTTTTCATAAATGCTGGGCCCCGCTTCTTAGCGATAACGTTTGGTACAGTTGATAGCGTCAAATTGGTACATTTTTTCTTCAATTTATAGTCGAAGCTGAGACCTTATGTCCATTTTCAAAGGTTCCACTCGTGGAAAGTTTATTTCCCATTCTTGCTATTTCAAAAAAATTTCATGGTATCTTGATAGAGTTACATCTTTATAAATTTTGATAGTTTCTATGCTTTCTCCGATCAGAGAGCATCGATTTGAGTATTACCTTCGGTAATGAGAAAGTTCTATTTACCTGACTTCTTCACTGGAGGTAAAAAAGAAAAAGCTGCAATAGCTTCATTCAGAAGTTTCATTCAACTTAGTTTAATTCAGGAATTGATACAGATTCCCGGCAATAGACTTCATTCATTGGGAAGGCTAATCTACACTAGTACTAGAATAAAAAGGATCGATTCTAAACCTCGAAATTTCCTTATATAAAAAATAGAACGCACACCACTATGCGCTGATTTCAACGGCATCAAGGAAGGATGCCAATTTTCAAGACTTTTCTAAAACTAGTGTGAAGTCAACAGATTAATCTGTCTCCAGAAGAGAAATATTCCTTCATCAGGAATGCTACAAACGTTCTGTCAAGTCAAGTCTCTATCACCCATCGGTGACTTATGTGGAATGAGTCAGGAACTAAAAGGGTGGCTACGGATTCACATTACTAATACAAACATATATGTGTGTGAGTATAATGTCCCATCAATGGACCCACTACATTAACTATAGGCCCAAGGACATTTGACTGCATATACCATGCAAATGCGGGTCAACAAAAGGCGGTTCATACACAGTTTTGGACCTGATCAAGAACTACCAGTACTAATGTGATGCGTTATGGCTTCAAGCTGTAATTTACTTTCAATTTCTTCTTTCTGATCATCCTTCCATCCAATCTATTACAACTTCTCCCTCGTCTTGCTCACCATGATTTCCATTTCGCTCTCAAGGTAGCTTTCGACCTGCAGATGGTTTTCCCGGGAGCAACAAAGGAGCAGGCGCTTGCAAACCTGCTGTGGAGGACATAAGAATTAAGAAGATCCATGGGCAAGAAGAAACATTTTAGATTATTCTTCATTAGCAGGAGAGCTCATGCCATAATTTATATTCCTTGGGGATTCAAGCTCACCCTGCAAGATTAATTGTAACCTGTTTGGCTTCACCGAGCGTGGCTCTTGCAATTTTCATAATGCACGTCTTGATGATAGATTTCATAGAATTAGGCAACGGATTTAGATCGGGTTTCCTCTGAGTTTTTAGGCCCAAGTCACCAAATGAGGCCGGTTTACCCAAACTGATCACTTCATGCTATTGTAGACGTGCAAATCAAGTTCAAAGGGTTGGGTTTGTCGTAGACCATGTCACATCAGAAAGACCATTTAATGGAATCATAAAAATTGCTTTTTCTACCGATGGGAGACACGGTACAAATCGTTGAACTTAAATGCTTGATAAGTCGAAGTACGCATATTATAGTGAAAACCTCGTTTGATACTATTTACTCACTACCTACGGCAGTCTATATTTTTTAAGAATTCCAATATGTCTTCTCTTCTCAATTGGTCACCCAACACGTTCTAACACATTTCGACACGCTTCGACACGTGAGTTGGAAATTCCGACACAAAGTGACTCCGACACGCACGGGTTATTTTTACAAATTTCCAATACTTATGGGGTCTAAATATAAATATATGAAAAAAATAAAAAATAAAAAAAATAAAGCTAAAATGAATTTACTTTTGGACTCTTCTCGTCGCATGAACGTGATGGAATGGTGATTGTTTTTTTTTCTTATTGTTAAATTTTAAATTTAATAGTGAAACGTGGATTACTTGTTTTTTCCTCCAAGTTTTATGGATTATTACAATGAAATGTAATTGAATTTGTCAAATTAAAATAATGAATGATATTAACAAATGTAGGATTAATGTTTTTAGTATAGATTAATTCTAGGCTCTTATTATTATTATTATTATTATTATTATTATTATTATTATTATTATTATTATTTAGTTATTTATGCATTTATATATTAAAATATTTATTTAATATATAATGTGTCAATAAACGCCATTTAATTTTCTACTTTTTTGAGAAATGACGCATCAACAGATTCACGCTCACATTATCACATATCGCGATCCGGGCATCGGTACAACCTAGCTCACCACACGATAGTCTATTTTCTAAAAATTCAATACGTCTTCTCTTCTCAGTTGGTCGCCCAAATTGGATGTATTGTTGTTCAAACCAGGCTATATATCATAAATAGCGAGGGAATCATGTGTACAAAATGGGACTTGCAGTAAAAAGGGAAGCCCAAAGCCCAGAGGCCCAGGTCAGCCTTCTTAGCCCATCTAATAGGCTCTTGTATTCCCGGCAGAGGTGAAGAACAGAAAGAAAGAAGGCAAAGCAACAGCAGCAAGCAAGGGAGAAAATGAAAGAGGAGATTTCTGACATGCGCTTTGTGCGTGTCCACGACCCGGTGTAGCGCCCCGTAAGGTTTCACACTCTTTGTTCGTTCAATCGAAGGAGATTTTCGTAGTTAAAGCGTCGGATTCGTATCTACTTGAATTCTGAGTTGCTGGGTTCAGTCTGGAGTTGTTTAGCTGAAAAATTATGTGATAATGAAATTTTAGGATGTTGTGGAGTCATGGATTTTACAGATATCGATTTGGAGTTATGGTTTGGGATCTTTTAATATTTCCATAGAGCTTTCTCTTGGCAGTAATCTCGCTGGAATTAAAGTTCAGTAGAGAGATATGACGTGACCAAATTCGTCGGGAGAGCTGCCCCATAAAGCAGACAACAATGAATGTTCTGCTGTGGTTGGCAGGAGTCATTTTATTGCCGAATAAGCGTAGTTTAGTCCAGTCTTAGTTAAGGAAGTTATTTACTTAAATTTTTATATTCATTTCTCATTTAATCGATAGAATTTTGAGTTTGTTGGCTCTAGTAGTGTTCGTTATTTGGTTTCGGTAATTTCCTTGTTTCTTCTGCAATATTTTTTTGCTTTCTTGTTTTGTTTTCAATGTCTTTTTCACCATGACTTGTGCGTTTTCATGATGTAATGTCCAGCTGCTCGTGCCCTCAGAATGCAGGTGTTTGGCATATCCTTATGATAATTCTGAACTTCAAATTTTGATTCCTCCTTTTGTCGGATATGAGTAAGAAAGTGGGAAATTTTGATACAGAACTTTGGTTTTAGTTCCTCCCGTGGTTGGACCGCCCTTCGCATTTGGTTTGGGCATTTCATTGGATGAATAAATTAATTTTGATGCTTTAGCTGGAGTACTGAGCTAAAAGAAAATTAGAAAGAAATTGAGACAAGAAATGAGAATAATGTGATTGATAGAGCGGATATGAACGAGGAGAAGAAGGAGGTATTTGCTACAAGAATGGACATATTGGTCATGGTGTACTAATGGAATATGTTTGATATGCAAGATGGACTCAGTCCCAACTGTTTGAGCATTTGGGATGAAGTTCTGTTTAACATTGTGTTGGAATTTCAATGGAAGAGCTTGAATCATAACTATATCTCTTATAGATATTCTGCATGTTATACTAATTATTTATTTATTATTATTATTATTATAGATATTCAAGTATCCACGACTATACCTCGATGGGGACTAGCACAGGAACCCACCACCATATGGCCCCCCACTTAAAGGATGAAACCGAGCTGGGAAGAGTTGAACTCTTGACCTCCAGCGTTAGAGGGAGGGAGCGCCTTCATCAACTCGGCCATGCGCCAGTGGGTGTTATACTAATTATTGTGCTCCTGCTTTCTGAATAATCCTGAAATTCATGCAAGCCCCAACTTACAGACAAAGCGGATTATGAAGGAATATGCTTAAAACACATGTCCAATAACAACTTCAGATTCTAACTTCCCTAACTAACTCTTTTCCCACCCGCTCACATCTCTATATCTCAATTGGTTCCTGCTCGTCTCTAGCTCCATTCTTCAGCTCATGACAAATTCTTCCCCTTTTTCCCTTGACTTGTGTCATCACCAGAGGACCAGCTGTGACTGTTAAGCAGTCCATCATCTTCTGAGGATGGCCTGAGCAGGAGCTTGCGAGGGAGTTCAAATGAGTCTATTCCAAATGGTTACGTTGCTCCCAATTCAGAAGTCAGTGTCTTTAGTTTTGCAGAGCTGAAAGTTGCAACAAGAAGCTTCAGATTTGATGCAATTTTCGATGAGGATGGTTTTGGTAAGAGTCTTCAAAGGCCGCCTTGATGTTAAAGGGTCTTCCCAGAGCAAAAGAATGAACTTTTTTTTTTGGTCAAAATGACTTCAATTGCCATAAAAAAGTTGAACCCAGAGAGCATGCAAGGATTCAAAAAGTGGAAGATAATCTTAGTTCCCCTTGGGGAAGCTCAGGTTGCATGTGCTTTGCGGAATTTAATGTTTGCACTATTGCATTTTTAGCAAGAAGCTCTATTATGATGGGGGGAGAAGAATCGTGTCCAGATAAGTAGTTTATTATAGAAAACTGAAAATGAAATGATAGATGTTAGTGACCTTTATTGTGGCTAGATGGTTCTGGTTTTGTGTGGCTAATTTCACAGGGAGCTCACTATCTCAGTTTGATTTCTTCCTTTTGAGAATATACGCCTTTGCCCAACTGAACACATATTTCTTGGGGTTTGATCAATGATGTGGACCATATAATTATGTTTGGATTGCAATTATTTAGGAGAAGACAGTGCTTGCTCCTCTCATCCTTTATTTTGGGGTCTGTGACTTGTCCTATGACAAGGAGAAATTCTAGGCAAGACTTTGGAGAAAAGTCAGTTTACTTTTCCACTGTATAGTTCAAGTCCATGTAAAAACATTAAAAAATCTTCTGAGATTCTGTTTTCAAGGATTTCCGGGGTCAGTGTAAGTATTTTCCATACATACAATAGAAGAGTAAAAATTTGCATATTCTGCGCCTGGTGCTGTTAATTTTCCAGTCTTTATTTTATCTCTATTCAAAATTAAAACCGCCGGCTGAGTGCTGGGTGAATTACATGGCTCTCATAAGTTTCCGCAGGCATGTACCATTCAAGATTCAAATAGTCAATTGAGAAGAGTTGTTTTCATCAATTTGCTGAACAGATTGTCAGGATGTAGAGCGATGATACACAAATGGTCAAGGCACAGATGTTTTGGTATGCACATTTTGAGTGGCCATCTCATGGTGTGTGGATTAGAAGGCAAGCTACTGTAATTTCTGGGAACATTTGAACTATACCTCAAGTGAGCATCTGTGCTCTTGACCTAAATCTTGAGATTCCACTATCTTGTCCTACAGTTGTTATGTCTAAGTTGTGTAGTCCATATTAAATGTATGTTTGTTTTCCAGTGGCCAAACAGCACGGAGTTGGAGGAAACAAGTAAGAGGGGAGAGCTTTGCCAGCTTAGCTTCTAACTCTAAGTTTCTTGAGTGCTGGAGTAGAAACATCTTCTAAATCTTGTTCATTAAATATGAATATTAAGGTGAAGTCCCACGGTAGCGTGTAAATTTTGAAATGTAGGGACTCTTCTTGCATTTCAGAGGACTTTAGGCCCTGAATCATAAACTATTGTGACTTATATCCTTGCCATTTAAGCTAAACCCAGAGGATGTCACTATAATGTACCTGGAACATTAAATACCGAAATGAGTTCTATGACATTAGAACCACTTCTGGAATTTCTCATCATAGTTCTAGGAACTAAAACCATCCTTAGTGAGGATAATTTATTTGTGGAAAAATATGCTGGCTGGCCCTGAAAGTGAGGTGAGCTAATTGTTTGAGTCAAAACACGTGCTACTTTAGGAGAAACTGGACATAACTACCCTTCTTCATCATCCTAAAAAGAATGAATAAGATCCTGCCATTTACTTTTTATGAATCACCTGGTAAATGGAGGTCAACACGGTATTAGCATACAAGTATTTTAAAAGGGAGAAGATGAGGACAGAAGGACTTAACCTCCACATAAATCTAGTAAGCATATAAATTTTTCAAAAATGATCATCATTCAGAATGCTATTGTCTTTCTCGGAAGGTGGACATCTACTTTGTACTACACGATGAATGCATTCTTTTCGATCACGTTGCATATCAGACCTGGTATGATTCTGTGTTTTAGACTCCACATGGCCACCCATTGTGTCATCAATCTTATCCTCTATTGGCTTTGCCGATGTCAAAATCATGCGAGGGATTTTTTGTTGCTTAATAAATAGGTTGAGCAATCAAGATTTGTTACTCCTTGGTTTATTTTCATGAATATGAGGTTGTGCGTTTACAGTAAGGCATATGAAATTCAACTTTGCAGTTCACATGTCAGGATTTACTATTGAGCATGGGTGATGATGGATCATTGAATATTTCATCCCAGTTTTCTTTCAGATTTTTGTTACCATCTAAATTTTGCAGGGGCAGATGGCTCTTAGGATGCCCTTGAGGGTTTCTTTAACTTCTTATCTCACAAATTCGTCGTTCTATCTCCTCTCTTTTCTGCGGGAAATGCCTGTTTGCTTCATCATGTACTGAAACAAATGTGAAATTATAAGGTTCTACCCTATTTTGACATGACAGTGATAACTCTTTTGCAGTTGGAGGTGAACTTCCTGGGTTGGCTTATTTCATCCAAAGGATTGTCAGGCTATTGGGATATTGTTTGGAGCATGAAGAACTACGTGCCCATGAGTTCTTGCCAAAGGGTACCCTCAAGAGCCATCTCCTTGGAAGCAAGGTTCTTTCTTGGGCAATATATACATGCTCGCTTTAAATTTATGGTAAATATGATATTTTCTTGGTTCAATGTTCTATACAAATCATGTGTCTTTCCTGCTGCAGGGGGCTCGGCCATTAAACCAATTCCATGGGTCACACTGCTTAGCTTAAAATTGCAATAGGAGCAGTCTTGCACCAGTTAGGCAAATAATCTGCAGAGATTTCATGCCCTCAAACGTATTGCTGGACTCAGTAAGTTTCATGTTCGTTACTTAGATTAAATGAAGGACTGCCACATTGTTTAAAAATCTTCTCCTGCGCTGAAATAATTCACATATATGCAAGATCCCTCTTTTTGCAATTCCTCTTGCCATTCTGGAAGCAGCAAGAATTGGAAACCTTATACTTTCAGGCTAGTTTTCACAGAAAATGTGGGAGTTATCATTGCAAAGCATCTTCAAAACGTGCTTCGCCAGCTATGTATCTTTTCCTAATGTTTTGGTCGAGGGGCTTTGTTGTTATGGTCTTTTAAAATTGCATTTTCCCAAGCTACTCTTTTCATAGTTAATTTATGATACCAATCACTGGCCTGAGCTAAGCTCATTAAATCTGCATTGTCCAGGTTTACTCGTGTATAGATCACACTAGCAGTGGAAAGAGACCTTGTCCACTTTGATCTTTTCTTTGGCATGTGTGTCGACAGTCCTTTAATGCTAAAAGATAAGATTTTGGGTTAGCAATAAAGGGTCCAGACGAAGACATACCACATGCGACGACACAAGTTATTAGAACTCATCGCTTCGCAAGACCCGAGTATATAGCCACAAGTAATATGATGGGCTTTCTGAATTGCTTAGGGTGATCATAGCAGAGAGCATTGCACTCTGGACTTAGTTTGGCCGTGCCTGGTGCCATGTTTAGCAAAATTATTAGAGTATCACATCATTTTGTTTGAATAAGTCATTTGTATGTGAAGAGCAATGACTATAGCTTCGAGATGGTACTGGTTGAGTTTTTGGCTGAAATGCAAGCATATGATGCAAATCATCAAATTGATCAGCAGATTTTGGCGGAGTAGGTCAAGCCTCATTTTTCTAAAAGGTAATCGACAAGAATCATGGACTCTCTTTTGAAATGGCTATATCCTCTGAAGGATGCTCTTGACATAGCCGCACTCACATTCCAATGTCTTTGGAATTCTTCCAAGCACCCGCTATCGATAAATGAAGGTCGTGGAAACCCTAGAAAAAATTAGTTGTGGTTGATAGAAAACACTGTTTCTTATACGACTGATTCTAACTGGGACTGTCTTTCTTTCAGACGCGGTTAGTAAATTCTATATTCATCGTCTCCGCTCATTGCAGATTCATCATCTCTTCTGTATAAACTAGTTTAGCCAATGGACATGCTTGTTGGCCCTTGTCATCAAATGTGAATTATTATAGAAGGTTCTTTACGTGTTTCGGAATCTCAAATGGTCAAACCTCCACATAAAAATTTATAATAACAAAAGATATCCTAATGGAACACGATATCTTAAAGGGAAAATGTCACAAATAGTCTATATACTATTACTTAATGTGCAATTTGGTCCATGAACTTTCGATGGCTCAATTTGATCCTTGAACTATTGATAAATGTCTAATTTGGTCCATGAACTTTCAATCGGCTCAATTTGGTCGAACTATTGATAAATGTATGATTTGATAAATGATCTCGATTTGGTTCCTAAATTTTTGATTGGTTCAATTTGGTTCCTAAACTATTGATAAATGTTTGATTTAGTCATTCATTACTGTTATTTTATTTTATTTTTTTTTCTCTCTTCCCTCCTCTTCCCGGTGAGGGAGCCGGTCGCGAAGGTCGCCCTCTTCGGCTGGCCCTCGCTGGCGTCGAGCGAGTTGGTGAGGGAGCCCCTCCTCCGATGCCGGGCTGTGAGGGGCTCTCTCGTCGGTGTCAAGCTCCCTTGTAGATCCGCATCGGGGGGGGCCCTTCGCTAGACTCGAGGGAGCCCTCGCCCGACGCCGGGAGGGCTCCTCGCCGGATCGCGAGGGAGCCCCTTGCCGGCGTTGGGTGAGGGGCTCCCTTGCTAGATCTGTGAGGGAGCCCCTCGCTCGATACGAGGCGACCCTCGTCGGACGCCGACAAAGGAAAGAGAGAAGCAAAAAAAATTAAAAAATTAAAAATTTTAAAAAAATTAAAAATTGAACAAAAATTAAAAAAATAAATTGAGCCGATCAAAATAAGATCAAATGCACATTAAATAATAGTATAGGGATTATTCATATCTTAAATGTTGGTGGTCACGATGTGACTGCGAAGTGTCTCATCATTGTTCCCTCACGCGCGCGCTGGACGGTTTTCGCTTTTCTGGATCCCGACACGACTTCTCCTGAAAAAGACATTCTTCTAACGTGTCGAAACGGGAAAAATCAAACATTAATCATTTGGGCTCTAAAATGGCCAAACATTACGTTTGGTTCAAATTTTTTTGCACGACTTTGGCGAGATGCAATTGCATCTCCAGTGGGCTCTTAAATGCAGCTCTTGAGGTTTTTCAAGTTGCATCTTCGAAAAGCAACTTCCGATTTTGTTCATCTCCGGTGGAGAATTAACGGCCGCCTAAATAAAAATAAATATAAATATAAAAATATATATTTTATATTTGATATAAATATATAAACATATCTATTTTTTATATTTTATGTTTATATACATTTTATATAGATATAAACATATCCATTTTTTATATAAATATATTTTATGTTTAATAAATAAATAAATATTTATATAAACATATCTATTTTTTATATATATTTTATGTTTAATAAATATATTTTATGTTTCTATTTTTATATTTTTATATAAAAATATTTATCATAAACATATTTTTTAATGTTGGTGGTATATTTTATGTTATAAAAAATATAATATATATTTATATAAAATATATATTTTTATATTTTTATATATTTTATATAGATATAAACATATCCATTTTTTATATAAATATATATTTATAAATATCATATCATTTTTTCTCGCGATTGCTTTTATATAAATATATATTTATAAAAACATATCTATTTTTTATATATATTTTATGTTTAATAAATATATTTTATGTTTATATGTTTATATTTTTTATATAAAAATTTTATATGGATAAACCGACACGACTTCTCCTGAAAAAGACATTCTTCTAACTGTCTCGAAAGGCGGGAAAAAGTCTTAAAGCTCTCCCCTTCCTTTTCTTTTTTGCATTTTTCTCCTGTGGGCCCACGTAGACTAAATGACAATTTTGTCGACAGAGATGCAGACAAAAAAGAGATCGCTTTTTCAATAAACATGCATTAATTTCACCGTCTCCAAATTTGGAAATCGCTCTCGAACAGGCGAAAATAACTTGCTTGTAAAGATACAGAGAGGGTTATTGACACACTTGAGCTTAATTCTCTGCAGAATCTTCATTGCCTAGTCTTTTGACCTCCTTGACCTTTAGCTTAAAAGCGCTAACCAATTCCGTCTGTGCACTTGCCCGTACATTGGTTCGGCAAAACGTGGCAAAGCGCTCGCAATTGTTATTGAAGAGATCATAATTGCCAAAACTATTGCCCTCATGGAGCTCATGAGCCTTGCTTACGACTTCCTCGAGCGATTTGGTATCCGGTAAGGTCGTGCGAGTCCCCCGTATCGTTAGCCAATACTCCAGGAGTGGCCGCCCGTATGCATATAAGTGGAGGGAATGGAGGTCCTCACCTACCCACCGGAAGGAATCGAGAGAAATCTTCTCAACTCCTGTTCTTGTGAAGTGAATCAGATTCACTTCACCCTCTCCAACGTAGATCCCTGTCAGGAGCAATAGGGTTACGTGCATTATAAAGAAAAAAAAATCGATAATCAATGGTCCAAAAATCGCCCATGGCAAATAGTTAAATCCAACACCACAGATCGCCACACATCCAACCGAGACTGAGGCACTTTTCTCAGGTCTTTCCATCTTCCATGGGACTTCTCTCTCTCTCTCTCATGGAAATGCACGGGGTGATCAAAATCAGATAATTAGCAGCCATTGAAATGAAAAGAAGAACACAAGAGCAAGCCTTGATGATCGCTGAGTTGATCGATCAAGTATAAAAAAACACACAAAAGAACAAGCAAACAATAATAAGTTATTTGCGCCAGTAACCATGTTTATGGAAAAAGAATGATAATTATGATGGAAAAAGAAAAAGAGAGGATTAGTGGTTAACCGTGGTGTGTGTACAAGCCGCACCGCCGGTAAGTATAAACATGATCTCCGGGAGTCAGCTCTTCCTGTCGTATTGCGTTCCACGATAGTAGTAGCATCGACACTGCAAATAACTTCTTGTTGATGATCCGGGCCACCATTTTCATCCCTTTGGGTCCCCTTCTTTTGCTCCCTTACTGGCCTTTTGGATGAAGCTTTGGCCAGCCTAAAAGGGCAAAACGGAATAGGAACTGGGCGGACACTGGTGAGAGAGGTGGTTTTTTTATAATGGCTTACTGATTGAAACGGCGGTGTAGACCCATCGGCGCAAAAAAAAAAAAAAAAAAAGGGTACAATTGTTTGACTCGCAAGCCCAGACGAAGGTGGACGATGAAGATGAGGTAATATTACGACGTTGCTTCTAGAAAGATCTTTCCACTGAGAATACGACCGTGGGGCGAGCCAATCATACTAGTGTGGACTGCCTTATCGATAGGAAACTTCATCGACAAGGTTTGACGCGGTTCACGCCACGCTCCAATACGACCGTGGGGCGAGCCAACTTGCGGTTGGGTCTTTCATCGTCCCGTTTCAACGCAATACGTGCGAGTTGTCAACTCGGATTCGCCGACTATCTTCTTCGAGTTTGATACGACAACACCGCACATGTCTGGCGGGCCACTGGTGGGGTTGAGGCAACGTGTGCAGAGTCGAGAGGATGATGATGGTATCGATGAGATCTGAGTCCAAGCGATGGCCACTCTTTCCAATCACACGACTTCACGGTCGAAGAGTCAAAGGGATCGACCCCTTTCTCCATAAAACGACGCGAGGGGTTCAGCAAAAGGCGGGTCAGTACACATATGGTCCCCGCCGCGGAGCCAAAAGAAGACAGGCCAAAAACGGAAACATGTTATGGTAGGTGACAACTACTAGCAAGAACAACAAGCAGTCTTAACATTTTGGTCCATTGCATTGCGGTTCACGTTTCCATCCTCCATTCCAACACAGATTGTCGAATAAGTCGATGTCGTAAAGTTACGTTACACATTTTTTCATTGTTCAGAGAGAGGGAGAGAGAGAGATGTACACACACATGTAGACGGCCACTCAAATTATGGTGCGTCGTCTATAATCGTATCGCTACAAAGAGGAAATGCATTTGATTAGACAAGGTCCTGCCAATATGACAGTACCGTTATTTACCACAAACAGCAGTGTTACAACGACCACAAAATCCCACTTGTGAGGATTTGGCAATGGGAAGTTGAGAAAGTCAAAAAGATTTCGAAGCCCATAACTACAAGATATTAAACAGCAAATTCATGTGGTATTATTATCTTTTAATGGAATGACAAGATCCTAGAATATTGAACTTTAAAAAAAAAAAAAAAAAGATTGTAATTCCTTTTGATGGCGTTAAAAATGTTTTCCCTTAGAATACTTTCAACCAAATTGCCCAAAAAAAAAAATGAATAGATTATATACAGGACAAAACTATCCTCAATTTTCGAATGAACAAAATGCATAAACTTTACTTAAAGGGATATAAATAACCCACAGTTAAGTTTTCTATGTTGATGAATTTGCTCGAAATCATCAATTTGGAACACTAAGTTTTGGGTAAAAATAACTCGGTTCATTGACACTGACTCTTTGAATTTGGGGCTGCTAATTTTTTTTTTCTATTTTCTCTGTGAAACAAACAAGTTGTTAATTAAAAAACTACAAATGTAAAAATGTTTTGCAACGATAATAGTAATCATGAATTTAATTTATCTTGAAATAAAGATGTTACATTTAACGTATAAAAAATCTAACATCGATAATCTAACACCGGTGAGCTATGTCAATCGTCACCAAAGCCTCGTCAGCCATAGTGAGAAACAAAAGAAGAAGGAAGGAAGAAAAAGAAAAGATTAAATTCATAAAAAAATTCAAAAATTATTTAAAAATTAGCATGTCAGCATTGCCTAACAACTGGTGTCTACGTTATCAATGGCCGGCTAAAATTGTTTGAATAAACTGACTTGGCACAAATGCAAAATATTTATGATTGAATTGACACAATTGTGATGGGTTTATGACTTTTTTGGTAATTTTTCCCATTAAAGGGGATGTTGAAGTATTGTCTTATATTATTTGACAATGAGTCCTAAATTTTTTTTTACATTCATGTAGTCTCCCTCTATATATAAGCTTAAGTTTTTGGGTAGGACTTTATATCTTAAGCTTTTAGATGAAAATACAGTTTATTATTTAAATATTCTAATAGAGAAGATATATAAAGCAACACCACGGATATCAAGCAAGCACTTGCGAGAAGTGGGGCTTGAATAGTAAGGTCAAGGAATGCAAGTCTATGATAATGAGCACGCCGAGTTGCCTCAGACATATAAAACTTCATCCAAAAAGAATAGGGAAAAAGTTGCAAAAGCTCCAAATTATGCTCACTGTGACACATTTCTTGTAAACTTTCATTTGTGACACAAATAATTTCAAACTTGTAACTGCGTGACACGTTCACCTCCATCAAGGTTCCATCAATGGGCACCATAAAAAGATCTGCCTACATGGATGATATTGTTAGAGAAAACTCCCAGAGGTTTTGAAGTTGACAAACTCTTCACTAAACTTTGTTTGAAGAATCTAAATTTCAAGTATTTAGACATTCCACGGCATTCAATCAAAATTCAGTCGGACATAGATAGAACCCAATCACATATATTCTCTTAATTCCAAGATATTCTCTTTTTGGAGAAGAAGAACATATTCTATCCTGACAACCTCGGTTTGTAGATATTTATTTGATACATAATGAAATCTATGCATTCATCCAGAAGGAAACAAATTCAGAATGAGAATTATTTTAGATTCTACAACAACTAGCAAATCTGGTTGGATTTCACTTCTTTGTAAAAGATTGATTAAATCAAGTTGATTAGGGAATCAATCCTCAAGACAAGCTCTTTCCAAATCGAAGAAGCACTACTTATGGAAATCAAGATTCCGTTTATATGAGTGACCAAAATCAAGTGGAGATTCTATCCTTATCACTCATCGGCCACTATATCTTCTTGATTTAGTTCTATCCATCAACCAAAATGGAAGATGATCATCTAGACGCTGTCCAACAACTAGTTTGGAAGTGGGAGAATATATAAGGAGATCATGGTACTGAGGAGTAAAAAAGAGAGATGAGACCTAGAATCTATAATTCCAAAGTCCAAACAAATTTCGATCTTACACTTGTTTTTAGCATGATTAAACGTTTGTGATCATGAGATAAATACCAAAAGAGTGATTTAGTGAGATGGTGTGATCTAACATTGAGTATTTACACTCAAAGTTATAATCTCTTATTGATCATACAATGAAATCCAGCCAATAAGTTGTCAACGTGAAGAATGAACATAAGTTTGATCTAAGCCGACTCACTATAAAATTTTGCGTACCATTTCTCTGATCCTTACTCTCTTATTATTCTTGTTAAAGTCAATTGCACAGTTATAAGTTGTTCTTAAAGTTCGTTCTACAGAATTATAAATTCTAAACCTTCTTCCAGAATCTAGACTAGTGCATACAGTGATATTGACTTATTTTATTCCGTTTAATTTAAGTCAAGATTTTATATTATCACTTATTCACCTTCTCTAGGTGATCTGAGCTAGCAACATCTGATAAGAGGCAAATGGAGCTAACATGATGCTTACATGACTTAAGCGAAATACAACTGACGTTGTGACCAAACCTTAATGGAGGATGAATGTGTCACACAAGCATAAGTTTGAGATTTTTTGATGTCACAAGAAAAAAAAAAATCAATAAAAATGTGTCACGCAGAGTATAGTGTAGCATTTTTGACAACCTTTCCCATGAAAGTATAAGCGATTGTGATGAAGGACACATGGTTACAAGATATGATTGTCTCCAAAAACATGTGGTATGAAATTCTCGCGTCGCATATGTCTCGATTTTGATGATACATATTTGCGACCAATTAAAGAACACATTGCTGATCAAAGGATCAATCATCCTTTACCTTACGACCTCATTATGATAAGATAAGGTCATCGATAGAAAGTCAAATATGTTGGACGCAATGCAACCCCAAGATCTCCATAACTAGAACAAGAATATGCATAATTGAGTAGAAAGATTAACGCACCTGGATCCATCGAACATAAAGCGGAAGCAGAAAAAAGGGATTACCCACATATAAAGGGGATCCACGCATCAAGTCCTTCTCTTATATTGCCCTCCGTATCACTGGCTCAATGAGGTGGCCCCCCTCACGTTTAGCGTTAGGTAAACGCCCCTTAGGTGAGGATACCTGTGAGAATTAGGGTTAGAGGAGAGACTTGAGCACTATTTATAGAGTTTCCAGCCAGTCCCTCTCATTACGGGACAGGCTCAACTCGACCCACACTAGCCAGCCCATATTAAACTAATTAAAAAACCTTTTATCTCACCTTAGACCAACCCTGTTTTACGGTAACCGTAAAAACAGTAAATTACAATATCAATTAATTTAGTCCACATTAGGAAAACTCTTACATTCTCTCACTTGGACTATATTAATTGAAATGTACTGTATGTGCGCACATTTGGTCTAGAGATAATTCTTAATAGTCAATCCTATCCCATAAAGTCTCAAACACTGAATCATGGCGGTAACTGCATGTATACACATAGAGCCTTCCATGGTCACAAGTGCTCTCAACTTTATTGATATTGATTCAATATGGTAGTGTAGCAAATGGATAACATCTCTCATAGAGAGATCCCATTTGTCAGTCACCATTCTCTTACCTTAGGTGACACAAAAACTTGTGCCACAAGAGAATGCTTTATGGTTCCAATGAACCCACATATGTCTTGTCCTTATGGTTAACATTTCTTTATGTATCACAAGACATATGCACAAGGCCAATAACCGGATGCCCGGATGCCCCTAGCCCTCACTCAAGGTTTATACAATCCCTTGAGACTTTATCAATATGTATTTAACATAATAATAACACATTCAAAAATATTTTATTGAATGCAAAAGTTGATACATATCAAACCGTTACTAAGTGTAACGAACTACGATATGAACTTTATCGATAAAGCCAAAATAGCTCCCACTAAACAACAGTATCAGAAGATACTCCTAAGCCCATGTTAACGATATGTTACTAAAATACACATGGGCGTAGGCCTTTAGTTAGTGGATCTGCAACCACATCATCTGTGAAAGTATGTTATATTATAAGTCACCTTTCTGTACCGTTTCTTTATGGTCAAAAAATATCTTACCACTATATATTTAGACCCCTTGAGATCTCTGTAGTAAATAAATAATACTACAAATTTGTTATCTCAATACAACCGTATGGGTCTATCCATTAAGTTAAAACGATCAATTCCGTCATGAGGTTTTGGAGCCTAATAGCCCAAATAACAACCTAAAAGAATATTACTAACACTGCATACATAGTAGAAGATAACAAAGAACTTTATTTACTGCACTTCCTACTAACATAAATATGTATTCCGTTATTGATTGCATGTCATCGTAAGCAGTACAGCAAAGTTTACATCTAAATACTCTACTAACTGCAAGAATTGAACATGTCTATAAATTAGCATATAATCTATTGTCTTCTTTAAGTACATTAAAACCTTCTTGACAGCAACCCAGTGATCATGTCTCGGATTTGACCAATATCTGCCTAGAAGTCCCGTCACAAAGACAACATTTAGTCTAGTGCAAATTCGAGCATACATTATACTTTTAAGTGCATTGACACAAGGTACACCATTTAATTAGATTTTCTCAATATCTAAATAAGGACAATGTGATAGATTTAGTCCATCACCCTTAACAACAGGAGCAATTCCTGGCTTGCAATGATGTATATTGAATATTTCCAATATACAATCAGCAAATGTCCTCCGAGAAAATCTAATATAATATGGCAAAAACAATCCTTACAGACCTCAGTATTGTTTCAAGGTCACAACTTGTAAGCAAAATATCATGTACATAAAATATGAGAAAAAATAAATTTCCTCCCACTGACCTTGCAGTATACTAAATTACTTTGTTCCCAATTGAACAAAATAACAACACTATGAAACTTTAATAATATTGTCTGGAAACTTGCTTAAGACCATGAATTAGAACTTTTCAGTCTACACACAAGTTTACTTGAATCTGCTGCAAAATCATCCAGTTGCACAATATAGATTTTGTATCTATTTGGTGTAACTTTATATCAAAATAAATTATTAATGCCACGTTCACTCTAAAAGAACAAAGAAATAATTATTTCTCCACTATAAACAATCCACCCCTCTTTCAGAGTTAAAACGTTAGTTACAAATTTGGCTTTAGATTCCACAATCTTTGTTTGAAATTCTTTTAGTTTTGTACGCCAATTTGCAATTAATAAACTTGTGATCTTTAGATAAGTCAGTAAGTTTCCAAACATGTTTCATAGATTGTATATCGCCTTTTATGACATCTAATCACATACTTAATTGAGAATAAAAAACGACATTTATAAATATGTTATTACATCAACCATATAGCGGATATTGTAATCATGCTCTCACAAATAGACTATATAGTCTGATGGTATAATTGATCGTCTTTCCTTAACAAATCTCATTAATAAAGCTGCAACCACTTCATTCTGCACTTGAGAGGTTTAAGAAATTTCATTATAAACTATATCAAGAATAGTACCTTGAACCTCAACAAGTTTAGTCTATGGTATAGGAGATTCCATAATTATCTGTATAGGTAAAGACAAAAACACAGTAACCTCCATCATACTATTATCTTTAATAATCTGAGAGCATCTATCCTCTACAATTACGTTAATATTTAGAAACTTTAGAGCATGTGATTCCATAATTCGTGTACCTTCTTTAGGATCATAAAATCAATACCCATTTTGTATATGAAAAAATTGCTTTCATAATATCAGCCCACAAAAGACCAGATAAATTAGTCTTACTAATCATACTCATCATCATGTTCAATATGATGCATTTATGCATTTCGCCTAAATCTTTTTGTCAGAATTTTCAGGTATAGTAATTAAACTACCACCCAGAATCTACCAAGTATTTGACAAATGACCCTTTAAGCTATTTCGTATTGTCATACTTGCCAAAATACTCATTGCCATTGTTAAACCTGACAACCTTTTAATCATATACGAGATGTATATGTCATTAGGATTTAAACACAATTTTTGCAGATGTGTCCTAATTTCAATATCAGACAAGACATAATTTCAAGCAACTAAGGCTTCCTTCATCTTATAGCAGTGCAGTCCGTAGGCAAACCTCTTTTCAAGTGTTCCAGAATGGAACGCTTCATGGACAATAAGCAAATTCAATTGCTATTTTCTCAAGCAACAAATCATATGTCCACAACTTAAAATTTGAAGCAGTAAAAAACCTCAATGATGACGGAATTACCATTTACAGAAAAGGTGACTGAAAAACAAGCAGTATATAATTAGCATCATGTGAGTATTGTGTAACTTGACATATAAGTACACATCCAGAGTGTTACATGCAAAATCACATAATCACCTTTGGGCAGAATACATGACATGCAATTGTACACTCCCCACATGATAAGGGTTATGAGAATATGTTCCAATTCTTCGTGAATTCATCACCTTTGGGCATATGAATCACTAGAATCAGTCACTCATCCACCACACTATCATGTATCCCTCCATGAACTAATACACAATCACCTCCTTTGGGAGTATGATTACGCATTAGACCAGGAGACATTACAATCATCATACGAGACCGAAATTTCTCAAACCCAATCAAGCGTGCCACTTTGGCTGTCACTACTCAATTGAATCATTGAAATTCTCTCATACCAGGGATATAAGCTTTACTCCTCACATTCACCATATATATGTGATTTTAACTTTAGTGATAGGGGCATCATATCACCAAAATCACATATCATGCTAATTACATTGCTTTATTCATTAATAAAAAATTAATCACACACACACACACACACACACACACACATATATATATATATTGATCATATATATATATATTGATCACAGTAACACAAGAAACTTCTTATAACAGAGAATAAAACATCTCTTATGCACCTCAATTACATATTACCAGAACAACATAAAAAGAATGCTGATCTATAATATCTCTCACAAATTAACATCAATAGTAATACAGGGTGCGGCAAATCGACAAGCTTGACAGCTGATCTATTATTACTCATGAATTCATAAGGCAAAAATAACTCCAAGACCAACAACTGATTTATTAATCAATTTTAGGTAACAAATATCATTACTTCACCCAGTGGCCTATTAATTGAGTCAAACCAGAGAACCAAATATCTAAAATTTAACAGTAGATACTATTGCTCTGCATAAATGTTGTCATACTCCTTAACCATAAAAAATATTCAACTTGATAGACATTAACAAGTGACCGGATAAATTCATATACAATATGCAGTAACTTAATTGACATGCATTACCCACATTCAACATATGTGTTAATCAGTACATCAGTTTGGTCACGAGTCCTTAAGTCGTCTATCGTTCAAAAATTACCAGTGTGTAAAAGAGTATACTTAAGTAACAAAAGTTTCATCATCTTTATTGTTTCTCATCGCTCAATACATAGCTCAAATACAATCTCATATGAATTGTATCTCATTAAGTCAGCTTCAGTTCACAATAAAGTTTGATTTTTATTTATGAATCACACATTTATAATATTTATGTGATAACATACTTATAACCCAACACTTATATTTCCAAAATCACAGAAAATATAAGAAAAATACGCAAAAATACACTAAAATAAACATATTTAGGGTTTCATATGCAATTCACATCAATAAAACTATCAAACATATAAAATAAATATACCACGAGATAGGAAATCACCATACGAGTCCAACGCCGCCAGCCACGCGCCGATCCGATACTCCACGTGCCCTCACGCGCCGCCTGAGTGCGCGGCGCGTGGAGATCACGCGCGGCGCGCGTTCGACGCCCAGGCAGCGCGTGGCCGCGCGTGGGGGCGTGTGCGGCCTCCCCCGGCGACGCACCGCCAACCATCTTGCTCGTCTCGTCGAGCCCAGTCCGAATTTGTGATTTAATTTTATTTTTATTGAACAAAAAATCTCGAAAATCACAAATTATGGCAAAATCCGTACTAATTATGGCAAAACCAATTGCGTTCGAGTTCTAGGGTTATGGTTGCTCTGATACCACATGTTGGACGCAAATTGCGCAACCCCAAGATCTCCATAACCAGAACAAGAATATGCATAATTGAGTAGAAAGATTAACGCACCTGAATCCATCGAACATAAAGCGGAAGCAGAAAAAGGGATTACCCACATATAAAGGGGATCCACGCATCAAGTCCTTTTCCTATATTGCCTTCCGTATCACTGGCTCAATGAGGCGGCCCCCCTCACGTTTAGCGTTAGGTAAACGCCCATTAGGTGAGGATACCTGTGAGAATTAGGGTTAGAGAAGAGACTTGAGCACTATTTATAGAGTTTCCAGCCAGTCCGTCTCATTACGGGCCAGGCTCAACTCGGCCCACACTAGCCAGCCCATATTAAACTAATTAAGAAACATTTTATCTCACCTTAGACCAACCATGTTTTTCGGTAACCGTAAAAACAGTAAATTACAATATCAATTAATTTAGTCCACATTAGGAAAACTCTTACAAAATATTCTATCTCCCATTCGAATGGTCAAATCTAAAGACAATCACGCTTGGAAATGAGGGTTTTAAATTATTCATTATGATGGTTACATATTTCGTTTCAACTAATACCAACGTAACATTGACATTTTCTAGCAAAATAACAAAAGAAAAAACATGGCATTGACATAATACAAAGGTGGATGGTGGAACACGACCATTTCGAGTATTTAATACCATTCAATTATCTACGCCGACTAGAACGTTCTATTTACCGTACTTCCTGACTTCTGCACGAAGGTCAAAAAAAGCATAGGCTTTGCGAGGCTGTTGTAGAGGACATAAGAAGGTCCGTGCACAAGATGAAAGGATTTAGAATAATCTGCATTGGCAGGAGGGCTGATGGCGCCCCGTAAACAAGAGCATTCTCTTCGGTTGCAATTCACTTTTGAATCAGTATCATTTCCGTTCATTCGCATTTTGCTGGTATGCCGGATGTTCTATTTCTTAAGGATTCAGGCTTGCTTTGCAAGATTAATTTCATCTCGTTTTGCTTCCCTTTGGAAATGGAAAATGCATGTCGTGCATGGCTCTTGCAACCTCCATTATGCGCGTATTTATTGTCCAACTTTGATGACTAGTTTTATGTGTCTAGAAAACCTTGATGAGGTTTTCTTCTTGTATGAATAGAGAACTTATCTATTCAATGGGCCGGTCTTGCTACAAGCCTGAGTTGAATTACATCGACAATTGTCTTGCTTATGCGCAGTCTCCTAGGTCCCAATAGGCTTGCTCAAACCTCCGAAGGACCGGACCTAACTGGACATATAGTAAAGGAAACCTCTGGGCTTAGCTTGAGGAGGACATTCCGATACTTAAAATAGAGATAATTAGTTTTTGGTTCAGTCTAGTTCAAAGGTGGAACTAGGAATCAAGGATCGAATCGATTGGTCCTAGGACTGGGAGCTGGACCACCGATCCAGTTCAATGGAATCAGTCACTATTTTTTTTTTTTTTTTTCATCTTATTGTCCAAAGCATGATCACGAACAAATTTAAAGCTCATGATAAATCCTATACTTCCATTCAAATATCTTGTTGTCCAATTATAAGCTCATCTTTCCTTGGAAACAATAAATTAAACCCAATAATTTTTTTGAAGAAATAAAATAATAATAAAAAGTATATGTAGTCAATCTAGTTCAATTCCCTATTGGAACCGAAAACACGAGAGGAACCAGAAATGGGACCACTTGAACATCGGTTTTCACTTTTAAGAACCAAGAACTGGACTGACACTCTAAAAAACAAGACCCAACTAGGCAATTTGGTTTGATCTCGACAGTTTCCAGTTCGGGCGGTTTGTTTTGCATCTCCCTAACTTAACTTATTGTTCAAGGGTTGAAGAGCTAAGTGAAAAAGAGAAAAAGACTAAGGGAGAAAGAACCCTTATTGAAAAATGTACCCAGGGAGTATTCAAGGTACTTTTTGGCAAAGGATCTTACCCAACTTATACTCTCGAAAGTAAAATTTTTTGGCTACAACCTGTTTTGTGTTTCTGAAAGGCAAAAGTCTACTTTTGCTCCAAACTAGCATACTTTTTTTCTTCTTACTTGAGTTCTTGTACTGTTAATTTGATTAATCAAGTTCAAGAAGTTGCATGAATTTTCTAATTAAGTCACAGATTGGACTTTAAATCTAATTAATAAAAGTCGATGTATCTATCGTAGTAGGCAAGATCTAGTTAATTGAAACCAATGTATTTATCTGACAGACTCATTAGTTTTAGTTGACTAGATTTGAAACCAAAAACACTTTGATTATATGTCGCGATCTCTATTGTGATTTTGGTAACCGTGATGTGTAATAATCCATGAATTCAGCCCAAAATCGACTACATGCGTGATATGTTGGGAAAGTCTTGGGAGAAATGAAACAGGGTATATATTATGGAAAATTCTTATATACATCAACAAAATGACATGTCACTTTTCCAAATAATATAAAATACACCTTCCATGAAATATACCTTGTTTCATTTAGCCCAAGACTTTCCCAACAAATCAAGCATTGCATGTAGTCAATGACGACCATCCTACATAGTGCGTATAGCGCACGCTCATGCAGATAATTTTTTGCTTTTTAAAAAAATTTTCCCTCAGGTAAAAGGCAAAGAAAAGAAAGAAAAAGAAAGGAGAAAGGAAGAAATTAGGGGGAAAAAAAAGATGATTGCCAGGCACACCACATAAAATGGTTGACGGCAGGCCTATATCCACATTAGCAATTTCCAGCCAAGCCAAAATTGGCCGAAATAAGTAAATTGGCAAGGAGGTTTAGGATTAAATTGGTAAATATTCAAAACTAAATTAACACCATTGAAATATTTAGGACATAATTGACATAATTGAAAGGTTTATAACTAAATTGCCTATTGTACAATAAATTGAGGAATTTTTGGACAATTTTCCTTTTAATCCAAGGATTCAATGCTAATTGCATTGACTCTTCCATGTAGGCATTGCATGCATGTTTAGCCCAGCTGCAAAAATTGATGCACAATGAAATTAGACTTACTTTTTTTTTAAATTTGTAAAAGAAACAACTTTTATAAAATTATAATAAAATCACTATTTTAGACTAATATATAGAGTTGACAAAAGATATAAATAAAATTCAAGCTAACTAAAGAACAAAAACAATTTTACGTTTCCAAAAAGGAAATGGATAACCAATTATAAGATTGAATTAAAGTTGGTTGAGAGACAGAGAAGTAACTTCATCTTAGAATTTCACGGCCATGATGGAGAGACATGAAATTGAAGAAATGGGATTTTGGAATGGCTGATGCACCTCAATTTGAATACCTTTGTAACGTGACAAATCACTACATAACATACATAGAAGCAGGTGAAAGACTCCAGAGCCATCAGTATTACAAAACATGTCGTTGATCAATTCAAATGCATGGCAAATGAATCGATATGACCATATTGTATACATACTAATATTAATTCGGAAACACACAAATGCGATGAAATATATTCCATAGGGTTTGTCGCCTTGTCACAGGCATTTCATAGGCTTAGCTAGGAAGTTCTGGGTGCGAGCAGCTAAGATAGATCAATGATACATTAGTACATGAATGTAGTAGAGGCAGCTTTTAATGGGAAGTTTGGATTTCACGTATTGTGAATGAAATTGTATGAATAGATATAGGAAAATACTTGATCGACCACAGCACTACAGTTCTCTTTATACTTGAGTACGTTATGCTCAGGCTTGGTTTTCTTTTGTTTGTAATTTTTAATTTCTCAATAAATTTAAAAAGATAGTAAAAACTCATGGAAATAGAAATTTTATTTATACATAATTCATCATAAAATTTTCACAATAAAAATCACACAAAGTCAACGCAAAATAAAAAAATTTAAATATCAAAGACAAAATGTAAGTACACATCACATCAAGAAACAAAAGATGATAGTTCAAGGTTATACTTGGTCCCGAATGTAGTCACGTTCATGATCGCCCTCCCATGCACAACACGGAGACGCCCAGCTCGATCCATATCTGCATCAGAGCACATCTGCCTGAGCTGCACAGTAGAGGTGTAGGGGCAGATCGTGGCAAGCTCCCCCTGACCAGCGGCACCAATGAAAAGGATCTACAGCATCTACAGCTCCTGACCACGACCTTAGATCTATTGGTTTTAACTTCCCAGCACAGCAGCAGGAACGAAGGCGCACCAACGACGCCCACCATGTAAGGATTTGCAGATCAAACGAGAGGAATGGGGGTAGGACTTACCCATATAGCAGCGACGCCGATGAAGGACCCGACTCACCTCCTGGCCCCGATCTAACCGAACGATAGGCTGAAAGCAGCCCAGAACCGGCATTGCACCCTGCTATGACCAGAGAGAAGAGTGGGGGTTTCTTCGGTGCTCAGCAAAGATGACCCTTCTCTCGAGCTGCTGTTGCTTGCATCTGTAGAGACTCATTTGGTCGAATAAGGGATGGGTTTCCAAAAAATATCAAGGTGAGTTCAGTTAAACAAGTGGAAGCCGTAGCTTTGGTTAAAACCCTAGATTTTATCTCCTCTAAGCTCACCTCGAATACTTAAGAAAAAGAAATAATACCTCAGTCTGATTGTCATATGCTGGCGGAGAGTGTTCTCTCCTCACCTACTTTAAGTTGGCCACTGCAGCCTCTAGTGGACTGGCCAAGGACAATATGGAGAATATTTCGGGACTAACAAAGTGGCCAATTGGTTAGCCAAAGACTAACGTATGGGCTGTCTTCCTAGAAACTGGGTTACTAACTCCCCCTCTGCTCTTTTGGATTTACTATGTACTGATGCTCATGTTGTATTTGCTCATAACCTCAGCTAGTAATGATATCTCGCTTATTTGTCAAAAAAAAAAAAAAGGTTATACTTGGTCTAGTAGTCCGGATATATGCACACCCTGCTCCTGTTGGACATGCACACCAATGTTTGATGGCAAGGACGCCATTTCTGTGGCAATAAATGTCCACGCGACCTGTGGGTCATGGTAAAAACTCTTTTGGCTATATTCGGACGCTACATGAAAGTCTTAAAGTCTCTAAGAATTTCCATGCGTCTTCTTACTTTGTTGGTCGCCCAAATTGGATGCATTTTTTCGTTCAAATATATCGTAAATAATGAGGGAATTTTATATACAAAGAGGAAATTTATTAAAAAGTCAGAATTTCTTATAATATGCGAGAGGGATGAAGGTGAGAAAGAGAAGAAGGGACCCCTAATTTATTGGAAATTTTGATAATTTTCTTTTAAGTTGGCCAGACAACCACTGGACTCACTTTTTCATCCCCAGGCCAGTGCCCGAGAGCAAAGGGGCAGTGCCTGCAAGCCCCCTTTTTCCTAATGGGCCCGGCCCAACAATGGCCCAATGGTGACGTGCGTGAGCCGACGAGGCCTGTTGGCTATTGCTATTCTCTACCACTGGTTTCCTACCAATGGAGAATCTTTGGATACATCCAAATGCATCTAAATCATTTAATAAGTGCATACATACTTAATTCGCATCTTGTCCTGATGGATATAGGCAGGATCAGTACCACTTACAGAGGGAAAAAGAGGTCAGACCCGGCAAAGCTTGGCCATCAATGGGTCGAAGGCCGAATGCAGGAGTTCAAGATCATGAGAATTAACGTCGATAGCATAAAGAATCAAGACAGAGTAGAAGTTACGGAAAAAGGGATAAGCCAATGTACGATTACACTTCAATGACCATAGCCAGGAGCTATGCCGTAGTCAGGCTACGTTTATGAAAGAACCCCCGATCCTACACCAATGTAAAGCACTGGAGATGCCGTGCTGGAAGAATTTCAACTGAGCAAGCAAGATGAACCATTGAACAAGCTCTTGTCCACCGAAGAAAGAGATTCCATCGTTGTACATAAGTCTACATCACTCCCACAAGCGAACAAAGTTCTCGAGCAGAACAGGAAAGTTCTAAGCTTCGACCAGAACTTCTGTTCTGCATATGAGGGCGGCACGTCAAAGGAAACAGCCACGGAATGATGGTCCGGCCGAGCAAACTGTGCCTAGAAACAGAAGTTGGGGCACTGAGCTGGACGACTCTCTTTTCAATGCGAATGACTAAGGAGTAAAAGAGTTTCAAAACTTGGCTACCCAACGGCTGATTCTGCTTTACAGGGAATCAAAGTAGGTTGACATGAGGAAGAACTGAAGATCTGGTTGAGTCTAATCAAATTTCTCTCATCTGTGTTACCTTCTTCATGTTTCTTCAGGAACTTTTGGCAGCTATATTGAAGCACATTTATGATCTTTACACTTGATTGCCAGTGACACTGCAGTCCCAACTCCAGCGCCATGTAAATAAAATCCACTAAATAGAGTCCTAAAATTATAGACAATTCGAATAGAAGATCCTCTAACTTTTGTATCCTGTGAGTGTGCTATATCATAAGACCGACATACTGATTTATCTGAGCAATGAATCATCAAAACCATGGCAACAACAAAGGAAGAAAAGGCAAGAAATCGAACAATTCAATGCCCTGAGGCAAAACATGGAAAGCACTTGTGGCGTACGAGCGCTGCTAGATCTTCCTAGAATCGAGGTTCTAAACAGTATCCATGAGAATGGTTTGAGGGTGGAAGCATCAAGAAAGTTTACTCATCATTTCACTAAACAAGCGCCTGAGCATCAACAGTGCGACCATTTTCAATTGTGCTTCTACTTGAAGAAGATATGAATCAAAATCTACATTCCACTACTTCTGACATGGATAGAACATCTCGAATTTGTACAAAATCTGCCAAAATGCGAGAAATCTCTGATTAAGAAACAATCGCAAGTGGAAATAAGACTTCTTTCCAAACTTCATGACCGGTTCTTCAGCTCTCTGTATTTTATCAAACAAGCATCATAAAAAGCCGTCTGCACGCTGACACATACACCCGTTTGACAGTAAGTCGTGAAATGTACTCAGTGGATCTGGTACGAGAAAGGGTGCTGCAAGTTCCTGAATTTTTCAGGAGAAGGCCTAATTGCGGTGTGCCATACATGAAGTAATGAAAGGAATGCAGCATCTTGCCACCTTTACGGAAGCAATCGAGGCACGTCTTAATGAGTCCGAGGCCAGTCTTTCTCTGGTACCCACATTCTGGACAGGCAGACACCGTTCTGGCTCGACCCTGGAAAGTGAGAGGATGGCCTCCTTGCTTTCTGTCCTAGTGAAGTGAATCACATAACCACCCCCACATATATTCCTGGCATATTTAGATACAACTTAGTGAATAACGAAACACTTGATAAAACCACAGATTTTCCCAGAAGATGGAATTAAACCACCGATAGCAGTAGAATCTGGTCCTAGCAAATCATTGTAAAACAGGCCTTTGCACCATAGGCCTTTGAATAACTTTACGCTCGACCTCTTTTTCTTGGTCATAAACTTTCCAGTGAACTTTTAAAAAGTGATAGCACCAAAAAAATCACACGGATTATTACGGTAGTTTAACAGAATGTAGGAAAGGTGTCTAGAAACCAAAAGGTATGCATTTGACTCAGAAAAGTCATGTATTTTTCGTAGTTAGCTTCAAATGCTAATCGTAGATCTCAACTGGCATCACCATCATCGAATGAATCCAATAGAGAAAGAACAAGGAAGAAGAGATCTCATGAGCAAGCACTGGAGAGGTTGAAGAGGACTGACCATGGTGACTATAAGAGCCGTATCGCTTATAAGCATAGATGCGATCGCCAGGTTTCAGATCATTTGGGTCGACCTTCTTCCATATCAGCTTCATTCCATCTTCAATATCTTTCTTGATCTTGTTCATCATTTTCTTATTTCACCTCCAGTTCTCTGGACTCTCTCTTTACTCTCAAAAACTTAAACTTTGCACACTCGTTTGCTGATAGAACATGGCACTGTGAAGCCGGCACTTATATAGACAATGCTAGGAGATGATCAATGCTTGTCCATCAAGTTTCGTGCTTGTTTTTCTGGACTGCTTTGGAAGTTACGTGCTAAATTCGTTTTGAACAGTAATAATTAGCAAAATTTGTAAAATACTTGCTTATGTTTAGTAACAAGTTGTAATTCCTAAAGGGCTTTCATTCCTATATTCTTCTCGTATGATTCACTACTAAATATTACCCATTTATTTCATCTGATATTGAGATTTCTCCCTTTAAATTTTTATTTGGTACCCAATTTATGTAGAACTTAGTTGCACAAGCGACATGTTTATACATGGTCATTTGGTTTCTAAAAATTCTTCAAAATGCACGTCGCACTCATTTAGATCGGTCTGGATGAAAATATTATTTCATCACAATGTATAGAATAGAATCTCTTTTCCCTATTTCTAAATTAACTTTTGTGCTCCTAAATTGAATTAGGCGTTGACCTTATTCAGTAGTAGTCTTGTAGACGGATGTATTCCTCGTCAATGTCCCCCTTGGGGCCTAAAGACGGGAGAGCCGCACACAACCTTTGCAACAGTACGCAAAAGCTGGTCTTGGAATTATTGATGATTGCTCTCAATATTACGACATCACCCTTTGACCATACCCTACAAGACAAGGAGAACTGACCAAAGAATATGATAGGAGTGGAGTATTTCTATCTTATTTCATCAAACCTTCGTTGCAAAACAAGCATCAAAATATTTATATATTAAATTACAACTTTTTCGAATAACTTAAACTTTTAAATCAATTGGTAATGGTTCCATAAAATCTCACATAATATCAAAGTAGGAAGTCTTGAATTTGAATTTTTCGAATATTCATGAATTCTATATATCAATGCATGAACTAACTTAAGAACTTAGATATTTCGATTTCATTTTTTTAGGAGGGGAACGGTTTTTTTATGGATTATTCTCAGTCCTGTCAGCAGACAAAGGTTTACCCAAAAAAAAAAGTCCGTAGCTTTTCATGAGTCCGAGCTCTTTGGTTTTTCTTTTTCTTAGGCTTTGAACACAAGCATAAGCTCATTTTTATTGCTGTCATGAACTTGTTCATGTTGTACTCGGCCCCAATCAATCTTCATGAAGTGTTATGTGGTTCGGTCCATTCTCATAGCAAATTTTGAGCTCTGAAACATGGTTGGGTTATCAATGGAGTCATGTAAAGCAAAGAACTGCTCAGTTGTCCATTCAGAATGTGAAAAATGGGTCATTTGGTGCTATTCATGTTGCAGCTAAGGCGTGTCCAATTTTTTTGCTGCTGAATAAGGGACATATTTCAAGGAGTAGAAGATTTCTCTGTTCTTTTTGCGGTAAATATCCTTTTGGTAAGTTTTAGTGGCTGGAACAATTGTTATTTCTTGTCTTTTCTTGTTCTCCCGAACATAGATAACAGTAAATTGGAGGTAGGATCAGATTTACAACTCAAGCACAATAATCCAGGGCTCAATCTGGATACACTTAATGGAACGTGGAAATAACAATAAAACTAATGTAATTTACTCATTTTCTGACTATTGTGATGTATATTTGTATGTCTATGCTAAGGGACTGTTGCTTAAATATGTAGTATGAACAAGTTTTAGTCCTTTAAAACCAAAATTAAATTATCCTCGAATCGTGCAAGATTACATGTCAATATTAGATAAAGTCAAATAAAAAAATCCCTCAATTTCATCTATCCCGTTTCTATTTGAAGAATGAGCAAATGTAGGACTAGACATCAAAAACGTGCTTCTTCAGTTTATACTACTGTAGAAAAGAAACGGGACCCCTGTATAATGCCGTAATTTAACTTTATGCGCCATAATTTATTAATCATCATATTCATTCTCATTTATAACTGATAACTTACATTTGTGAATGGTTGCATGACTATAAAGTCTGTAATCGTAACTTGAAAATATTAATACTCAATAATTAAGTCAATATAAATGACAAGTTAGTAATAATCCTTCAAATATTGTAATTTACCTCAAATTTTCCTTTATTGAATTTCCTAATATTTTATAAATTTTGCTTATTCTTAGTAACTTAGCTCAATGTTTATAACATTTCCTTCGCATTCTGTAAATTTAAAGGCCCTAGCAGTGAGTAATTCTTTCCGTGGATCGTAATTTTCCATAATCAATTGCAAGGTTGACAATTCATAATCATTTTCTTCCAAACATTTGATTAAGATCCCTGGAAAAGAGCAATCCTCCGTCACAAATGACAGGAAAGTCTCAAAAGCTGTCCAATCATAGATTTATGCCCTTTTATCGAGTGGGATCATGTGTCCATCACCATCACTCGCTCAGAAGTCGAAACAACTAAATCGAACATCATTAAATCCGGTAAAAGGATTTCATCATCATTTCATGTGATGATGGCGTAAAGAATTGCTATACCGAAAGAAAGATAACATTATCAACAGAAAGAGAGAGGGAGCTGTTATGGAGTGTGATTTCACTTTTTATTAAATTGGATATACTGGATATGAAAGACTAAACTCTCATTCCTTTTACTGCTGTTCACAACAGTAACTCTAAAAAAGACAGACAATAATTGCTAGCAAAGAGATAGATTGGAAAGGCAAGTTTGGACAGGTTCTTTGCTCACTTGAGCTTAATTCCCTTGGAGAAAATCTTGATTGCCCAGCCTTTGAATTCCTTGACCTTCGGTTCAAAAGCACTGATTAATTCTGTTTGTGCGCTTGCTCGAATGCCGGTTCCTGCAAAACGTGGCAAAGTGCTCACAGTTGTTATTGAAAAGGTCATACTTGCCGAAGTTATCGCCCTCGTGAAGCTCCCAAGCTTTGTTTATGACTTCCTCGGGCGATTTGGTATCGAGTAAAATCGTGCGACTCCCCCTCCATGTCAGCCAATACTCCAGTAGTGACCGCCCATACGCATATGAATGGAGAGAATGGAGCTTCTTGCCTTCTCGTTGGAAGGTATCAAGAGAAGTCTTATCGACTCCTGTTCTTGTGAGATGAATGACATTGCCCTCTCCAACGTAAATTCCTATTAGAATCAGTAGTGAGTACATGCAATAAAGAAAAAAGAATCAGTTGTCCAAATCACCCATAGCAAGTAATTACCACATAATCAGCCGATTAATAGGGAATGAGAAGCAAATAAATGTGAGTGAGAGAGAATTGTCTAAGTGAATCGTAATATATTAGTCTTTGTGTTGGAGAATTAAAGATTAATAGAAAATATACTTCGATGACGATGAATCACAAAGTTTCAATATTTAGGTGATTTAATTGAAGGACATTTTTATACAAACTAATTTCGACTGTTCCGAAAATGTGAAGAAGAATATCCACAGAGACGACCGAATGAGGAAAGATGTAGATATCGGATAATTTTCTATCATTGGATATCTACAGCTCAAATTTTCCGAGGGGAAAATCAGATGTTGGCTTCTCACTATTATAAAATATTGCATTGCAAATATATAATAGAGAGAATAGAGAGAGATAAAGTAGAGAAAGCAAATAAACACCAAAGATAGTAGAAAAAGCCAGACACCAAAGATCATAGAGAAAGCGGAAGGAGAAATTGTTATTTTCTTTTTCTATCACTCTATCACCACTATGACAAAACTAAGCTTCTATTTATAAGAAAACAATTATGCATTTATCATTAATGTCAATATATTGAATAATACATATATTGGATAGAAAGATGAACATTCATTGGATAAAGAAATGTATATAAAATGTAGGATACAAATATACCATATAATAGGTATTTTAGATAAGATGAATATAATGAATATTCATTAAAATATTTCATACCACTCATCACTTTTTTTTTTTTTTTTTTATTTACAAGCATAGAGAGGGGGGAAGGACAAATGAGTGGGTCTTACAGTAGAGGCTAAATAATGTGGGTAAGAGCAGACACTTAAGCAACAAAGTCATCATCTTGCGACATAGTAATCAGCTTGTCCTTTCAGAGCTTGTCGAGGATCCAATAAGTTAGAGAACCGGTGAAGGCGAAGATGAGGTTGTGGATGGGGAGGGCGATGGGGAGGCCGAATGAGCAACTGTGGAACTGGAAGATCAAAGAAGGTAAAATGAATATATATATATATATGGATAGGAGCGGCTACTTAAGGACTTATTTAGCAACATGCCAAACAATGCATGATTCTATTTTTTTTTAATCTTTCGAATAAAAAAAACAACAAAAATCTATTTGGTAACTTTTTTGTTTGTTCTCAAGAACAAATTTGTTCTTAATAATAGATTTGGAATAGAATCAAGAAGTAGAAAAAAGTTGATTCTTTATTCTTAGAAACAATTCCGGAATCAAGCCAAATCATGTTCTTTTGTTTTCTCTTTTGTTTTCTTCTTTTCCTTCTCTTTGTTTTCCTTTTCTTTTCTCTTCTTTTTCCTCTAGCCAATGGCAAAATAAAATAAAATAATTTTTTTAAAAATTAATCAAATTATAACATTAAAATGTATTTAAAATATAATAAATTTATATTTAAAATATATAAAATATATAAAAATATAATTTTAAAATAAATATAATAAATTTATTTTAAAATTTAAAATATAAAAATATAATAAAAGTATTGAAAAATCAAAAGAAATTCTAAGTTGCAAAAATAATAATAATAATAATAATAATAATAATAATAATAATAATAATAATAATAATGGTAAGGATCAAATACATTTTTATTCTTGTAATAGAAACATTAAGCGATTACCAAACGCCTTCAAATACTTAGGGTGTTTAATGACAAAATTTTCGAAATGTAAATTGATTTGATCAGAAATTGATTTCTCAATTTCTATTTGTAAACCGAGAAGCTAATTTTAGCGATTTCTTTTTCAAATCTATTTCGAAATAGAAATAATTTTTAAATAAAGAAATCAAATGTGTTACCAAACGGATTTTCCAAACCGTTAAAATAGAAATCAAGAAACATAAATTTTATCACGCGCAATGTTTAGAAACTCGTCCAGAAAACAGAATAAAATAATTATTTCTGAGTAGAAATTAGTTATGAAACAGAATAGTTATACGCACCCTAAGCGACATGGTCATTAGCTTGCCCTCAAGAGCTTGTTGTGGACCCGATGAAGAGCTCGTTGGGGACCTGATGAGTCGGAGAGCTGGTGAAGGTGAGGATGAGGCCATGGATGAGGAGGCCGGATGGGTGACCATAGAAATGGAAGAACGAAGAAGGTAAAATGGGAGGAAAAAAAAGTCCTCGAGAGCTTGTAGGGGAACCAAAAAGAAGAAGACAAGGGCAAGACTGATAATCGCTGTGTTGAACTATCAGTCAAGCACATACGGATACCGTCCTTCGGCAATATGAACAATAACAAATAACGATTTAGTCGAGCAGGTAACCATGTTACAAAAAAATGATAAAGATCAATGGAAAAGCAAAAGAGGATGAATGGCCAACCATGATGCGAGTAGAGGCGAAACCGCCGATAAGTGTAAATATGATCCCCAGGATTAAGCTCTTCCTGTCTGACCGTGGTCCCCCAGAGTAGCATCCATAATGTGATCAATTTGTTAATGATCTGAATCGCCATTTTATCCCTTTGGGGTCCTTTCGAAGTCTCTCGTGCTTGATGAGCTGGTCTAAGATTAGCTTTGACACGCCTGAAAGAGCGAGCGGAATAGGAGTGGGTGGAGGAGCTTCTGATTAGCAAGGGCGCGATGAAGCTTCTGCTGCAGGCTAAGCGCTGGTAACGTCTGGAAGGTAGTCAGCTTTCGGTCTCTCTGGGATCAATAAACACCTCAAGCTTCCCGTGAGGGATTCTTAGCACTGTTGGGTCCAGACGAACAGGTTGTCTAGATGGAGACATAGGAGAGGATTTGAAGAATTTGGGACCCATTTCTGGATTGATTATGAGTGGACTGAAGGAAAAGGTACGTCGGGTCTGGTTTGATGATATGTGAGAGAGAACAGACAGAGCGGGTCTTGTCACCCGTCGGAAAGAGAGAAAAACAAAGATACCTGGTTTACACAAAGGTAAGAGAACAATCCGACTTCGGCGAGAGAGACGGACTTTTAGGGGCTTAGGAACTCATGTGGAGCTTGTCACCCGTCGGAAAGAAAGAAAAACAAAGAGACCTGGTTTTCACACAGGTGAGGGAACAGTCAGACTTCAGCGAGAGAAATGATTTATAATGGCCTAGAAACTCAAGTGGGTTTTGTCACGCCACGGAAAGACAGAAAAACCTTGTGTGCTTTGACGGAATAGGAGATGGCGTGGGTTTTCATTGTTCGCGAGACCCGTGAGAGGATTTGAAGAAGATAGGAACACTAGCGGTGTGTCTGTTTTACGAAATACAATTTAAAAAAGAAAAAAAAAACATTTTTCCTCATCTTTAGACGTTTGGTTGGCTCTGGAAAATAAATCATTGGAAAATATTTTCCTAATCAACTGGAAAGCATTCTTCTGCTGAAGCTTAAATTCAAAAAAATAATTTCCCTTTTAAAGTACTGGAAAATTTTTCCGAATCTACCAAAGCTTAGATTGGTGCTTGATTTATAAACAATTGTTCCTATAAAAATATATTTATAAAAAAGTTCGATTTTTTTAAAAATGTTTTTAAAAAATTCTTTTTTTTTCTGTAGTTAAGGATTAAACGAAAAAGAGCAAGTGGGTTGAATAAGGCTTGGTTTAACTGGTGACACTGACCCATTGCTCTCTCTGAATTCAACCGATACCTTTTGCTTTTCCTCCATACGCAATAGCATGTGGGAGATGATCTTAATCAGGGTTCAATTGAATTTACATTGGAACAATTTTATCATACTTGTGAAAAGGAGTAGTAGGGTTTCAAGGAGGTTTCTATATTTGCTATCACGAGAGGCGATCTCTCAATGATGATAGATAAAAAGGTCTTGAAAAAAAGACCTCTCTACAATTTGCGAGATCTGGAAATTTGACGTATCAGCGTCCATGCCCACTTCCACCTTTCTCCAGCAAAGGAAAGATGGAGCTACAATATTACTCTACTTTAGTCACCTCAAATCAAAATGCTCCAAAACTACTTTAGTTGTCGCTACGGATTCTTAAAAATTAATTATCCTCCTAATAGAGAGAGAGAGAGAGAGAGAGAGAGAGAGGGTTTCTTTTTTCTTTGCCCTTTTTGTGAGACAGCGAAAGGAAGAGGTCCCAGACTCACGTTTACTTAAAGATGGGACCCGTTGACTTTTGTGGTTCCATAGTTTCTGGGGCTTTTCTTCGACCAGAGATTCCAGATGGTCAAAACTCCGGCAATCCCTTTTATTTCAGAAGTTCCATTCGACTTGGTCTAGATTGGGCATCAGAGATTCCAGCAGTATAATTCGTCCGTTGGAAATGCTATTCTACACTCGTACTAAAATAGGACGGATTGATCCTACACTTCGAAATTTTCTTAAATTGAAAATTGATGTACTATTTAGCCATCCATCCAATCAAACATCATAAGCCAAATTTGATTGACGAGTCCCAAACATAAAAATACCACGACTAATAAGATAAACAAGAGAGGCATGCTTTGAGTTTCTTATCGCGTCAATTAAATGGAAATGAAAAATCTTTACCATTAATTGCATGTCCAATCTTTCTTGATGATGTTCGATTGATTTCCCGACTTTTTAGTGATAATGTTCGATAGATTATCAGAATCATCAAGATGAAATGTGCGACTTCAAATTAAACGATTTCCCGATTGAGATATTATATATTGCAAATCATTCCGGGGGCATCATCAGTATTGAATCTACATCCACCATTACGGGAGGCATCACTATAGAAAAAATTGACAATGTTCTAAGCTGCTTAATCATGTCAAAATGGCTGTGCGCATGATAGGGCATGCAAAATGGAGTATCACTCAAGCTACCCGTTGACGACTTCTCCAACTAATCTATTTTCTGCCTATCATTGATTCTACTGTCGCGAGCACTAAAAATCATCATCACTTGCACGCTTCAGCGAGCGCTAAACATCGTCGTTTGCGCACTTAGTTTAATCATGTCAGTAAAAAAAAGGTCGCATCAAATTTGAAGAACAACGAAGCGATTGAACGGAAAGAGGAGGATGTCGGTTTTCAAGGCCTTCCTCCAACTAGAGGTAAGTCAACAACTTGAACCGTCTGCTGCTTATAGAAATGTCATACTGGAGAATCTCGAACGGCCGTAAACAGAACTAGGCGGAATAAGGTATGTAGCTAAGAGTAGGTAAAGAGAGAGAGAAAATCGGATTTGGATGGGCAAATCTTCCGAAAAACCTCACTAACAGTTGGAGGACGGTAGTAGAAAGCCATAACAACACCCTACTACTATATAAACTTAATAATGGCATGAGTTCTCTCTTTAAATAGTAGGCTACACAGAACCATCATAAACAAAAAAGAAAAGATTATTCCAAAAGCTCTAAATTTATTATATGATAACATATTTAGTCATAGATTTTTTTCATTTTGTAAATTTTATAGCATCCAAGACACGTTATATTAATTAACGTGTAATCGTTGTTTCAAAAATTGAATGTTCCTGGGCGAACTATATACATAATGCACAAAATAGTTATTTTGAGAGAGAGAGAGCAGCTGGCCCCTTTGCGTAAACAGATGGGGACTCGCGCCACGAGCTTGACCTGCTTCTCACTTTTGTTAGGGAAATCCCTTATGATATTTTGAAGATGACAAAATAAATCAAATGTTACTAACATGTTTAATGGTTAAGTAATAGACCATGCAGATAATAGAACATGTAAAGGATATAATCAAAGTCTGAACACGGCTAGAAGACTGAACATAACATATGTCCAAAGTATATTATGAAGATTTCCAGACTTCTATGTCAAAGTCTGAAGACCGCGACTTTAGTGTCAAAGTCTGTTCTACATCGAAGTCGTCAACTCTAACTAATTCCAAACTGAACGTGAATGAACCGGAAGACGACTCTATCTTTGAAGCCGAACAGGCAGAGAAGATAGACTCTATTCTGAAACTGAACTGGGTACAGACCTTAAAGCTAAATTTGTTCAAAAAACAGATATGTTCAGACCTAGATTGTAAAGTCTATTGCACTCAGACTCAAATTGTAAAGTCTATTGCTCTCAGACTTTACATCCAGATTCGACAGAACGTAACTCAAGCCCAATCATATAACGGCTAGTGATCTGGTTTGGATTCCACATCAAAATTAATTTGATTGACTCAATCTATTTGATTGACGATTGGATCTTGAAGACAAGAACTTTCTATAGGAAGAACCTTTACTTATGGAAACCAAGATTCCGTTTGTATGAGCGATCGGAATCAATTTGGGATTCTACCTTTGTCACTCAACGGCTACCAAATCTTCTAGATATAGAGCTGTCCAATGGGTATATTGGAAGACGATTCTCCGGGATACTGTCCAACGGCTAGTTTGGAAGTGGAGAAGTATTTAAGGAGATGAAGGACCGATGAGCAAGTAAGAGATGGAGCGTAGAATTTATAATTCCAAAGTCTGAGCGACCTTCGATTATACACTTGTCTTTGGAGAGCTTAAACGTTTGTGATCGTGAGAGAAATACCAAAAGAGTGACTTAGTGAGATAGTGTAATCTACTACTAAGTGTTTGCACTCAAAGTTGTAATCTCTTGTTGATTGCATAGTGGAATCCAGCCAACAAGGCTGTTAGCGTGGGAGAGTGGACGTAGTCTTGGATTAAGCCGAACCATTATAAATCTTGTGTTCTTATTCTCTTCCTTAACTCCTTTATTTTACTCGAAGTTTATTTTATTCCGCATATATTTGCCAAGGTTTATTTTATACACCTATTCACCCCCCTCTAAGTGTTCATACTAGCACTCTCAATTGGTATCAGAGTCAAGTGCTCAGTTTATAAAAGTGTTTTTACTTTTGAGCTAAAGATCTTTTATGGCTAGTATCTTGATACCAGGACTTATAGAAGGACAAAGCAACACAAAACCACCATATTTTGATGGAAAGGAATACAACGTGTGGAAGAACAAAATAAAAGCATTCCTAAGATCCAAAGATCCCTTGCAATGGGATGTTGTGGAAAAATGAATCAATCATATTGATGCGTCTACATCAAATAAGAATGGCAAAGACAAAGAAAGCAAACCCCCCGCTCCTATGTCTTGGATGAAGATGTCCAAAAGAGAAGTGCTTGATGCAAAAGCTATTTATTCTTTATATTGTGCATTATCTCCTACTGAATATAATAGAATCTCTTCATGTGAAACAGCAAAAGAAGTTTGGGATAGACTTCATATTACATATGAAGGGACCGATCATGTAAAAGAAACAAAAGTAAACTTCATGCTCGACAAATATGAATCCTTCAAGATAAAGCAAGGAGAGTCGATTGGAGATATATTCAATCGTTTTACAGAAATTATAAACGGTTTGGCATATCAAGGTCAACCAATTTCTTCCCCAATGAAGGTCAACAAACTCTTGCGAGATCTCTAAAAAAATTGGAACCATGTCAAGACCTCAATCCGGGAGACTCAGAGGATTATGCCACTTTCCGTTGATGAATTGATTGGCACTCTTCAATCCTATGAAGTGGAGCAACTCAACGATGAAGATCCCGAAGGTAAGAAGTCCATTGCTTTAATATCTAATGATGTTTTTGATGAAACAGATTCAGAAAATGACATGGACGATGAAGAACTTGCCTTTATGGTCAAGAAATTCAAAAAGCTAAGTAGAAAAGGAGGGAAATTCGATGGAAGAAAATACAAGCAGAATGGCCAGAAAAGAACAATAAAAGAAGATGATGAGCAAAGAAATTTATGCTTGATGGCACATTCAGAATCTGAGTTTGACTCAGACACAGACTCAGAATCAAAGTCTGACTCGGACACAGACTCAGAATCCGATGAGGAAATCGAGGTAAGTAATTCAAAAATTCCTCTCAAAGTTTCAAAGTATATAAATGAACTTTGTTCAAATCTCAAATCTTCTCTTAAAAGGATTTTCGAATTTAAAAAGAGAATTCTCGACTTAGGCAACAAGATCTTTCTCAAAAAGAAAATTTTGAAATTTTGCAAAAAGATTTTCTACAAACAAAAGAAAATCGAGATTTGCTTGTTAAAGAAAATGATTTTTTGAAGAAAGAATTTTCAAATATTTCGACAAGATTTTCAAATGGATCAAAAACATTAGAGCATATTCTTTCTAAACAAGTTCCTTACTATAATAAGTCAGGACTTGGTTTCAATAAGGAAAATAATTCTTTAATTGATTTTCCTAAAGTAAAATAGAGACTTAGACAGAAACCTTCAAAGGCATTTTACAAAAATCATTTTCAAAAAATATTTGTAAAACCTGTTGGTCTAAATGCATTTAAGTGTTCAAATTGTGGAGATTCAGAATACTTTGAGAAAGAATGTCCTAAAGTCTGGAAACAGATCAAGAAAAATTGGGTAAAAACAGCATATTCTACTAACTCTCATGGACCCAAGAAAAAATGGGTACCAAAGAAAAGATGAGTTCTTTTTTTGCAGGAAATAAAGGAAAAGAAGAAGTTGGTAAGGAATGTTTTTGGGTACATAATTCTCATTACGCTTGAAATTCGATATATCATTGATTGATTCAAATTTTATAATGATCATATTTTGCTTTATGGAATAAAGAATCGTATGATTTGTTTTTGTGATTTGTGAGTTGAGATTTGATTTAGTACGTGTGATTATTTGAGATAATTCAGATTATTTTGTCTAATTTTATACTTCAGATTTAATCATATTTTGCAAAGTAAAAATCTGTTTTACGTGATGATGCAAGATATTCTTAGATATTCAAAGATTTTATTCTCTCTGTTTTTATCGTACTATGACTAAGTGAGAATTTATTTTTCAAAATATCATTGTGCATAATATTCTTTCTTTGAATACTTTGTTACGATGAATTAAGAAAGAATATTTGATTATGGAGATTTTCTATTTTACTCTAACGTCAAGGAATGATCCAAATTGATGGATACCAAAAAGGGAAATGGGTTGATTGCAGGAAATTCTATAAGAGAAGAACGATCGTGAATCTACGCAAATTTTGGTACAATCTGAAAAATATCTCTTGCGACAATTGGTAATGATTTTTTTATCAATGGTATATTTGAAACATATACCTTGGGTAAGAGAAATTTTTTATCCTTCCTTGCAAATTTCTACATGCATTTATCATGATTTTGGATGATTGTTTATTATATTGCGAATATCTTTTGTCATAAATATAAAGTTTGCAATTTTGGTACATGACAGAAATATCTATTTTCCTTTTGCAAAATGCACATCTGAAATTTATGCTCAAGGAAATCTCTTTGATCTTGAAAGATATTACTGCATATTCATGGATATTCTTGCGATATTCTTAGAAAATATATTATATCTAACAAGTTTGATTCGGAAATCAAAGGAATATATTACGTGACATTTTTGCAAAGATGGTTATCCATTATACAAGAATTTGCAGGTAACAAAAGAATTTTCCATTGAATTTTGGAAAGTTCAATTAGAAAATCATGGGGATTCTATACTATCTTTTGGAAGTTCAAAAATTCTATTCATTGTGCAAATTTTTTGCTTATTGAGGAAATCCCTTATGCATCGTACAAAAGGTTGAATAGTTCTGAATTTTAATATTTGATAATTTTATATATGCTATTCAATTTATCTATTTGAAGAAAAGGGTATTATATATCACGTGAATATTATTACAGCTTATTTGTGCAAAAAGTTTGTTAAGTTTATGCAGGTTGAATTCAAGAAGAGCTTGATTGAAGAAAATAAATTCTTGCCTCGAATTTCAAAATGCAAGTGATCGTTGCAGATGTTTTTTTTTTTTTTTTTTTTTTTTTTTTTTTTTTTTTGGTGACCCAGGGAACCCTCGTGCGCCGCTTCGTGGCAGAGTAAACCCTGGGAGAGAGTAGAGTCACCACCACCCTTGCTCCCCAGGTAAGTCAGCACGACGCAGCCGGGATTTGAACGCTGGACCTTTTGCGAGAGGAACAAGCACTTGAGCCAACTACGCCGCAGCGCTGGGTGGTAAAATATCTAAATGTATCTACTTTCACTCAAAAGTTTTTTGTTGCAGATGTTGTTGCTACAAATGAAATACTGGAAAAATATTTTGTTCAATGTGCACAAGCAACAATTGTTTCTATTCGCAAATATTGTCATGATGACAGGGGGAGAAATCAAATTCAAAAGAAAAGGAAAAGAATCGTGATCATCTCAAAAAGGCAACAAATTGAGGGGGAGCTTTGATCAATTATGAAAAAATCTTTTTAGATTGATCGTGATCTTGTTATGAATGAAATGAAAGGTAAATGTGTCAGAATTTGTTTAAAAAAATTCGGTTAGTGCATCTTTTATTACCTTTTGTCATTAACAAATCTTTTATTGATATTATCATTTTATTATGACAAAAAGGATAAATGAATTTTATGATGCATCCATGATTTTTATTGAATATTTGCTAATATATATGATCGAAGTGAGCTATATTGCATATCTTTAATATTCGACTTGCTTTATAAAAGCTGATTTTTGGAAATTGTGATTCATGCGAGATATTTGTTATAATTCTCTATGTGATACTTTTTTCATTATTATCGCTTTTTGATTATGACAAAAAGGGGAAGAAGATATGAATATGCATATATATTGATTGGTTGATATTATTTATTGCATAATATTGAGCTGTGATTATTTTTCTATATATTGTTATGATCAATCTATTTGCTATCTTCTGATATCCTTTGATTTAAATTAATATCTTTAAAAGTATGTTTACAAATCTGCATATTCAGAGATTGTTTTATCATCATCAAAAAGGGGAAGATTGTTAGGGAAATCCCTTATGATGTTTTGAAGATGACAAAATAAATCAAAGGCTACTAACATGTTTAATGGTTAAGTAATAGACCATGCAGATAATAGAACATGTAAAGGATATTATCAAAGTCTGAACACGGCTAGAAGATTGAACATAACATATGTCCAAAGTATATTATGAAGATTTCCAGACTTCTATGTCAAAGTCTGAAGACTGCCAGACTTTAGTGTCAAAGTCTGTTCTACATCAGAAGTCTGTCAACTCTGACTAATTCCAGACTGAACGTGAATGCTTTTGAACGAGAAGCAGACTCTATCTTTGAATGAACCAGAAGATAGATTCTATTCTGAAACTGAACTGGGTACAGACCTTAAAGCTAAATTTGTTCAGAAAACAGATATGTTCAGACCTAGATTGTAAAGTCTATTGCACTCAGACTCAAATTGTAAAGTCTATTGCTCTCAGACTTTACATCCAGATTCGACAGAACGTAACTCAAGCCCAATCATATAACGGCTAGTGATCTGGTTTGGATTCCACATCAAAATTGATTTAATTGACTCAAACTATTTGATTGACGATTGGATCTTGAAGACAAGAACTTTCTATAGGAAGAACCTTTACTTATGGAAACCAAGATTCCGTTTGTATGAGCGATCGGAATCAATTTGGAATTCTACCTTTGTCACTCAACAGCTACCAAATCTTCTAGATATAGAGCTGTCCAATGGGTATATTGGAAGACGATTCTCCAGGATACTGTCCAACAGCTAGTTTGGAAGTGGAGAAGTATTTAAGGAGATGAAGGACCGATGAGCAAGTAAGAGATAGAGCGTAGAATTTATAATTCTAAAGTCTGAGCGACCTTCGATTATACACTTGTCTTTGGAGAGCTTAAACGTTTGTGATCGTGAGAGAAATACCAAAAGAGTGACTTAGTGAGATAGTGTGATCTACTACGAAGTGTTTGCACTCAAAGTTGTAATCTCTTGTTGATTGCATAGTGGAATCCAACCAAGAAGGCTGTTAGCGTGGGAGAGTGGACGTAAGCTTGGATTAAGCCGAACCACTATAAATCTTGTGTTCTTATTCTCTTCCTTAACTCCTTTATTTTACTCGAAGTTTATTTTATTCCGCATATATTTGTCAAGGTTTATTTTATACACCTATTCACCCCCCTCTAAGTGTTCATACTAGCACTCTCAACTTCCCGTATTGACACTTGACAAGATCGGTGGAAATTCACACTTGAATCCTTAATCTCTCCCTAGGTTCTATGCGGCCACCATTCTCTGAATTTTGCAGCAATTTGACGTGAAAGGTGGTTGAAAAGACCACAACCTTTTCCCGCCGCAAATCCCATCATATCGGAGCTTACATCTCATGCAACCAGCCTTTTTCACTCCAACAATTTATGTTCTTATTGTGTCTGGACATGTTCGATTGATGCTTCATTTAAGCTTTTCAGTTGGATCTTGGTCATCTTCGTTTTGAATCGGACTCAATTTTGCTGTAAATTTTAAGCTTTGGATGGACATCCTTGTAAGTGTGAATGCCCTCAATATGATCCATTTCTCTTAATCTCTCATCAAACACGAAAATGTGTGTAAAACCCATTGATCAAAGATAGATGAGAGTGGTCCAAAAATATTACACTTCTTCCCATTGCTATATGCTATTGTGTGATTGTTTTCGTCTCTCTAAAATATAATAACTATGACAACCACTTTTCATAGCCTAAACATCTACTCATTGCACAAAATAAGAGATTTCATATTAGCACAAAATCTATCTTGCTGAATTTGAGCGCTTAATCATTCGGTTAATGTCTTCTTCGTCTTTTTTCATTTTCTTTCTTAATCTCAAAAGGAAAGTTATATGTACCATGCGACAAACCGAGAAACCATGCAAGCTGAGCCTTACCATGAGGATTTATGTCCTTTTTTGTTTTGGAAAAAGAAATGAGAAAGACATGATTGGATCCATGTGATGATCGTAACAAAGATAGAATTGCAGAGTCAAAAGAGTAAGTTTCATTGAGTTGTTGGATAATATATGCACACCCAAATATTTGTTTACAAAATCAAAAACAAAATAAAAAATAATTAAAAAAATCAAACATAAACAATTGAGTGTTGTGGGTCGCTAGCACAATTTTAGAGATCACAATTTGAGTTTTTAATTGGGAATTCCATCTCGTTATTACACCCCCGCACAGAGGAGGATCCATTGGATATGCCAATCTCGACCTAAAAATTGAAGAGCTTTCATTTTGAGAGGATTTTTTTAAGGAGCTCTACCAATTGATCTTTCGTGGAGATATGACAAACTCGTTGTCACACCCCAAATCCTATAGGAATAAGGGTAATGACAAGGTCATCCTTCCATGCAAAAGACGCAATCTCAAACCATCAAAATCTAAGTCTCGAAATCCCCATCAATAGCACTTTCACTTTAATGATTTGAAAAACACAAAAGATGAATGGAATGAGCAATCATAGCCTAGTGAGTAATGCGTATATCTTCTAAGTAAATCGAGCACCCATTATGCATATTTATAAAACTAAACCACAACTCATTCAACTCAAATCCAAAATATAAGCAACCTATAATAAGAGAATAAGTTACATATCTTTCAACATAGATATATCCATTTCACAATAATATCAAACAAATAATTTCATTAAAATCACACGCCAATGGTTTATTCCATTGGCCAATCTCATACTCAGATGTCAACCATAGTCACATATAATGCTTGGTGACAATGCGACCAAACTTCTCCTTGGCATGGTTTCCATCTAAGTTAACAAGAATATCCTAAATTGGTACTAAGCAAAAACATCAATGCACAACAACATCCTCCATAATCCATAAAACCAAATCCATAATTCAATTCATATATGACAATGTTTTTCCCGAAACTATTTCATAAACCAAGTTCATGAATCAACATATATATACATGCATACATATGTACATACATACATGCATACATACATATACCCTTTTCGTGACAACTTTCCTAAATCATTTGGCAAACGAATCACAACTATCAACTCGCAACAAATGCCTAATCTAGATTTTATGCAACGAACATGCTTATTTATAACTTTATAATATATCAAATCTTTTTAGTGCTTTCAAGACATGGGTTTAGAAATTTATTCACAAGATAGCACTACTTACTTGGAAATGCCTCAACCAAACAATAAGTAGCTAAATGAGCTGAGAATCTCCTGATCCTAACAATTAAATGAGAATAGATGTTAAAGCTAAATAAAACTCTATCTCAACTACACAAAGGCTATACTATGCCTAAACGCTAATAAAACGATTCCTACACACTAAGAAATTGCTCAACCAAAACAATTATTTAAGCCTAAATGCAATGCGAAACTCAATTTCGAAATCCCAAGATTTCACTAACCTAAACTCTATTGCTTCAAATCAAACTCCATCAAACCCCATGGTTTTACAACAATATAATCCCCATTTCTATGAAATCCCAAAACTCCACAACTCAAAAATCGGATTCCGCAGCTTAAATCTCACTTAATTTTGAATTTAAGCCCTAACCCCAAAAATTATCTCAATTGGATGAACAAAGAACACAAACGCTTACTGGGCATTGCAGTACAAAGTTAAATCGGCTTGGCGAGGTCCCTGTGATGTGCACATGCAAAATCCCCCTTTTCTTCTTCCCCTTTCTTGTTCTTCTCTCTTTCCTTTTCCCCTTTCATTTCTCTCTCTCTTTATTGTCCCGAGCTGCTCTCGCTCTTCCCCTTAAGCCAAAGGTCCACTTCCCCTGTTTTGTTGACTTTTAAACCCCCTTTTTCCCTTTTCATTTTGTTGTTTTTAATGCCGGTTCCCACCAAAGGCAAATGTTACACTTGTAACGGGCCCTTAGCAACCCAATCTCGCATAAAGTGAATGTCAATGGATATATGCTTCATAGGGAGTGAAAGACCAGATTTGCGTGTAGATGAACAGCTTGGATGTTGTCGTAGTAGGCGTTGGTGGCGAGGGGGCTCCATGATTCCACCGTGTCTACTATCTTCCGTTAGTACGTCCCCAGTCATGTTCTCATGCGCATTTAATCTGAGATCTGTTTAAAGTTCACTCCTCTTCCAAAAGGATAAAGGGAGGGAAAAGAAAGGGATTTTAGAGAGGCGCCCACTCATGACTCTGCCTCAGAACATGGAGTCCAACTGCGTCACCTTCACCAGATTTTTTGGGTGTCCTTGGCAGAAACTCTACTGACAGCAACCAACGACTCTTTTATTTCTTCACTTAACCACATAATTGGCAAAGAAATTAGATGGTTCTTGAACAATTCGATTTCCGAAAACCCTCCTATTCAGGAAAAGACACGTAATTTTAACCTTTAACTCACGAAGTAAGATAAAAACAGATGTTTCCCTGAAAGAACAATGTAGAACAAGCCTAAAAGCAGAAAAGAGAAAGGGTGTGGTTTCTCCAGCATATGGGTTCTGAGAAAGAATAGTGCGGCTGCTTTTGCTCCTAGTTGGATAACATCCAACCAGTAAGTCATTCATCAGAAAAGAAAAAATGCCCTTGGTGTTACAATTTGCAGAGCATGAACATGGCATCTCCTCAATACTCTACAACACCGGAAACCTAGTAGTTACCTACTTTGAGAGAAATTCAGTCTGCAAATCAAAATAGAACTCATTACAGAAAATGGCCACGGTCAATCTGACATACTCACCTAAACTCTTTGTACTAAAATGGCCTGTCTGGTTGCAGCGACTACAGTGCACAACTCGTTTCACGCGGCCTCGATCTTCTGCTCGGACATGCTTCTTCCTTGGCCTTCCAGGTGGACGCAGTGACTTGGGAGGGTTGATGATAATCTCGACAGATCTGTTGGCCATATTGCATGGTGCTTCTACTTGGAGATATGAACCAAAAGCTACATACCCCTACCACTGATTTGGATAGAGCATCTCAAGTTTATGCAACATATGCTAGAGTGCAAGCAATCTTAGATTAAGCAACAAGCGTTAATGGAAAGGGACTACTTAACAAACTTCTTGGGCCGTTCTTTCGCATCTCTACACTTCTTCACAATAACACCATACAATGCCGTCTGCTCGCTGACACTTAGACCCGTATGACAGTAAGTCGCGAAATGTTCACAGTTATTAGCAATAACATCTTAAGTACCAAATCCATTGCTCCCAAGAAGCTGATAAGCAATCTCAATGACTTGTTTAGGGGATTGTCACAAGAAAGGGTGCTGCAAGTTCCTGCATTCTTCAGGAGATGGCCCAGTCACGGTACGTCATACATGAAGTAATGGATATATGAAGCTTCTTGTTGCCTCGACAGAAGCAATCGAGGCACGTCTTAATGACCCCGCGGCAAGTGTTTTCCAGGTAGCCACATACTGGACAGGCGGGCACAGTTTTTGGTTCGACTCTGGAAGGTGAGAAGATGGTCTCCTTGCCCTCTGTCCTGGTGAAGTGAATCACGTAATCGTCTCCCACATTTATTCCTGGCATGTTTAGATACAACTTGGTGAATTATGAAACACTTAATAAAACCACAGATTTTCCTAAAAGATGGAATTAAACCACCAATAGCAGTAGGATCTGGGTTACATGCTAGCAGCAAGATTAAGCAGGCCTTTTGCACAATAGGCCTTCAAATAACTTTACACTCAACTTTCTTTTTCTTGGTCATAAGCTTTCCAGTGAAGTTGTAAGGACCTATAAGGACAAGACGAGCAAAACAATAAAAGAAAAAAATAGTTTAAAAGAATGTAGGAATGGAATCTAGAAACCAAAAAGTACCCATTTGACTCAGAAAAGGCAGGCAATTTATGCATCTAACTTCAAATACTAATCGTAGTTCCCAATTGGCGTTACCATCTTCCATTTTCGTTGGGTCTATTATTCGGCAAATTCCACCTCATGGCCCTGCTTTTGGGCCAGGGGAGACAGAAAATGAAGCTTAAAATTTGATTTTAATCAGTCTGAAAAGAAAGCTTCGCCCAATTAGAGAAGAGAAAAGAACCCAATTGAGAAATAACAGGGAAGAAGAGATCTCATTTTTTTTTTTTTTTTGAAAAAGGTATTTTATTTATATAATAAGACAAAAGCACCAAAACCCACAGTTGGGCCATCAACACATAACAGAGCCCAAAGGCCTGGAAGAGGAGAGGCCCGCCAGTTTGGAGGGATGGTCTTCATTCGTTGATGTCGCGCGGCCCAGTCCGCCACTGCATTAGCTGATCGTGGGTAGCAAACCAGGCCCACTAGCGGCATTTGCTGCAGAAGAGCTTTACATTCGAACGACACCGCACGTGCCTGCCAGTCCATCTGCTCTTCACGCTAGGGGTGTGCAAAATACCCGGGATCCACCCGGACCGCCGAACCGGACCGGAACCGCCGGAACCGGCGGTTCTTGAGGGAACCGGTCCGGTTCCCAGTTCCGATTTTGGGAACCGGTGGGAACCGGTCCGGTTCCCGGTTCCATGGGCGGATCCACCCGCCCGCCCACCCGAACCGGACCGGTTCCCTTTTAATATTCAAAAAAAAAAAATACTAAAACAAACCTAGGTCTCTCTCTGTCTCTTCCACTTCTCTTCTGCGGCTGCCTCTCTCTCTCTCTCTCTTCCTTCTCTTCTGCGGCTGCCCCCTCTCTCTCTCTCTCTCTCTCTCTTCCTTAGTTGTCACGCCCCGAACCCCGAGGTCGCGCACATCCCACTTCGGTCGATCAAATATGCGACATCCCAGGATACGTCGCCGACCCATTCATTTTATTACGCATGCGGAAGCGAAACAAATCCGACAACATTTAACTTGGGATAGAAAAAGGAAACAAAACCACAACATAACACTTTCATAAATCAACGAAATTACAAACGAGGTCTACGGCCAAAAGTCTACAAAAGACCGGCTCTTAAAAAGAGGTTATCCTACGACCTACAAGACGTACACGATCTCCAATCCTTATGACTTCGCTTCTCCAACTCTTCAAGGCCAACCAAAGCTATCGGCCGCTCCATCCATCGAGGGGACACGAAATGGTTATTCAATAACCGGCTGAGACAACGTCGTGACCAAGTTCAACCCCCTAAACCCCTATTAGAAAGGAAATACGCCCCGGGTGGCCTAGCCACATCACACAGAAGACTTACCTCGCCTCGGCCCTTTATCTGCCAGGTTAGCACAATTTATATAAACCAACCACGTGCAATTATGATAACCAAACAACCATGGCACAATCACATTATCAAACAATTCAACCACTTGGATCGTCTCAGCGATCAATCGACTCGGCCGATTACATGTCATTCTAGCAAATCAATCATTGCTCTCAATCCCGGCCCTATTCGGCAAAACTAGAATCAGTGGTATCACGGCCCCACTCGGCGCGACCTTTATCAGGTGGCAATTCACGGCCCCATCGGGCGCGACCTCTAATAGGTGGCATATAACGGCCCCATCGGGCGCGACCTCTAATAGGTGGCATATAACGGCCCCACTCGGCGCGACCTCTAATAGGTGGCATATAACGGCCCCATCGGGCGCGACCTCTAATAGGTGGCATATAACGGCCCCATCGGGGCGCGACCTCTAATAGGTGGCATATCACGGCCAATCTCCCATCAATTTCTACACTTAGGATTTCATAAAGAATCCCTATAGATCGCAATCACACTCCATTCATCACAACCAATCATCAATTTCAAATTCTACTAGCACAAAGAACGATCAGCACGAAATTACGAGAGAATAAGGTTCCCAAATAATTTTCAGAATTTATTAAATAATTAAATTTATTCCGAAAATTAATTAGATAATAATATTCATATTTTTCGCAATCCACATTCAATTTATAATATTCGACCATCGATTTCAAAATCCAAATACACAAGCGTGACCGGCACGAAATTCGAGAATTTAGGGTCCCGACGAAATTTTTGGAATTTAATAAATAATTAAATTTATTCCGAAAATAATTAAATAATAATATTTTAATAATTTCGAATAATGATATATTATTAAATTATTAAATAATTTCGAAATATTTAAATAAATCAAAAGTAAATTCCTTTATGTCACATCAAGGCTTATATTAATATAAACCTTCATTTAGCCTTAAATTAAACTCACTTTAAGCTAATTAAACACATTAACATAATCCCCACTTAAATAAATTAAACTAACCACCTGAGCACAATTAACATAAACTAAGCACACCTAAAGCATAATTAACCCTCTAAGCGAGGTTTAGTGAGTCAAACTCACCGGATTAGCGAACCGAGCGGACCAAACGACGGGACGCCGAGGAGAACAACTTTCCTCAAAGCGGGCCGAGCACCGGGCTCGAGAAGACGGCCAAAACGGGCCACGAAGCCGCTGCATACCCATTTTCCGGCGGCTTCGATCATGGGCGGAGGAGGGCTAATCCGAGCCTAATCGGGCGGAGGAACGGCGAGGAGAGGGGCGGTAGCTCGGGCGGCCAACGGCGGGCCTCACGGTGGCCGGAGATGGGCCTGGATGGCTCGGCCGAGCTTCCCGAGATCGGGAAATCGCCGCCGGAACGGAGGAGAAGAACTAAAGCAACTTGGCTCGGCGGAAACGGCGAAGTAAACGGGGCCGGCGGTCCGGCGATGGTTCCGCCGGCGCACGGCGACGAGACGGCCTTGGCGAGCTCCACGACGGCCCGAGGATCTTGGACGACGATCTTAGACGAGCGGACGCCGGCAGCGGACGGAGGCGGCGGAGCGGCGCGGCGCGACCGCGACGGCGAGGCGCGACCGCGACGGGCGAGGCGCGACCGCGACGGCGAGCGAATGGCGAAGGCGGCGACGGCCGCTCTGGCTTCCGATTGCTGCGTTTGAAGCTGGAGAAGAAGATGGAGATGGAGAGGAGGGGTTCGCACGGATGGGAGGAAGAAGAGAGGGAGGAGAAGAAGGAGAGAGAGAGAGAGAGATGGGACCATTTTTTTTTTTTCTTTTTTTTTTTCTTTTTCTTTAATCCCCCAAAATGGCCCACCATGACATCACCCTATGTCATACTCCACTCACTCCCACAACCTCTTCCAATGGGTTCACTTCCATTTTCCGCCGGGGTCCAATTTTTGTACATCAAATTTCTTCAATTCTCACCAATTCTCTTTCAATTGAATCAAATTGAATTCCATAAAATTAATCCAATGTCACCACACTTCAATTCACATCTTCACTTGTCCGTAGAACCAACTTAAATCCCAAAAGCGCGACCAAAAACGGCCTACTAATTCCTCGAGCCAAATCAGCTATTTCTTGATTATTTTCTTTGAAAAGCTCGGCTTGCATGAAAAAAATCTTCCAAAGATGATTCAATGATCTTGAAATGATTTGTGACACACCCGGACTTCCAATTTCGAATTCGATCTCAATTCCACGGTTAATTTCACTTTGGCACGATACTAGCGGCCCAACCTACCGGGTAGCCTTTAGAAATTTTCATGCATTTGACTGTGGTTGATCATCTCAAGCCACAATGTACCTCTTTGAAACATTGGCGACTTTCGGTTGTCGGGGTAATCTCAAGATTTCAAATACGAACACAGGGTACCCAATCGACAGAGAAGTCGGTCCAGTGTCGATCGACAAGGATTATGCGATCCGGTGGAATCACCCACATTCAATCACATGCCTCTATCGAGTCGACCTATCTCCGGTCTCTAATCGACTTTTATTTGTGCCGTAATGACCCTTGCAGATTAGCTCGGTCGAAAGGTCGCTTCGGCCAAATTCTCGAGTCTGATGCATTAGAAACTCTTAACAGCTTCACCCGATAGATTAGTTTTCATATGAGTGGCCGACTCAAGGAAAAGAACTATATGCGTGCCAACGAAATGCCCGTCTCAATTTATTGAAAATAGGATTGGAAAATCGGGATGTCACAACTCTTCCCCTCTTATAAAAATTTCGTCCTCGAAATTTAAACCTTTACCAATTCTTAATAAAAAGGTGGGGGTACAATGTCGTCTCATATAATCTTCTCTTTCTCATGTCGCTCTTCGCACCAATACTGCCAAATCACTGCTATCTTGCTCAAACAACTTTCGGTTTCAAAATACTAAACACTTGCCCACTTAAAATTTCAAAGGTCTTCAACACAAAATCTGCGAAGCTAAGCTGGCGACTACGGCGGTCTCTCAACTATCTCGTAATTGCAATCGAATCACGATTCCCGAACCAGTTTCGGACTGCGATTTTCTGATCTCTTATCTCATCTCAACCGATTTGGAATCAGACACTCGCTCTACAACGACTAAAAAGAAATTATCTGATCTGATGGCCCAGGAACCTACGGTCAAGATCGATATAACTACGACATCGATCTCGACAAGCGCAATCACGACTCACGACCGACCTTGGCTGCGATCTTTCTTTCCTTGACTTCATCTCAACGGTTGAAATTCTACACTCTCTCGCTATACATCGCTTAAGAAAGAACCATCGAAAGTTACGCAACTTGGAACATCTGATCTAGATTTGAAATACAATTCATCCCCGACAGTCCATGCAAATGATTTATATGATATACACACACTTCGGTGTACCCACTTTGTGACAAGACAGAATCTCCAATTTCTGAAATCGAACTTAGATTGGCGGTTAATTTCACTCCGACATGCTTTTAGTGTGACATAGGCTACTAGGTAGTTTTCGGAGCTTTTTAGGACAAATGACCCGTGGTCGATTTTCTTCGAGCCACGATGAACCCACTTGACACATTGTCGACTCTCGAGGATCGTGCAAATCTCGATGATTCAAATACGGACACAAAGTACTAAAACGCGGTAAAATCAAATTAGTATCATTCGACGAGAGTTTTCCAATTTAGTGGAGTCACCCACGATCGGTCATTCATCTCGTCGAACTAACCTATCTTTGATCTTAATTCGATTTTTAACTGAGCCGTAATGATCTCTAAAGATGAGCACGGTCGAGAAGTCGATTCCTGGTCGAATTCTCAAGTCTATTTGCCTTAAAGTCCTTAATAACTCACCCAACTAGTCTAGTTATCTCGTAAGTGGCCAACTCAGAGAAAAACACTGTAATCGCATCGATGAAATGCCCAATTTAACCAATCGAAATCAGAGTCTGAAAATTAGGATGTCACACACTCAAAACAAGATCTATTAAATCGTCCGGACGGACAATGCTGAAATTGCTATGATGAGCTTCCCATAAGATATCTTCTTTAATCTCTACATCATCAATTACACACAATCATCCTCGAACCTTAGCATTAAATCTTCGTAAATCTGAAAATCAACCTCTCATCTCGCATTCTCTTACGTAATCTTCGAATTCCCGAATCGATCAACGAAGCAATTTGATTCTAATCTATACTCTCGGCTCAATTCGAGGGTAGTCATAAGATTCAAAAGGTGGCTTACCTTAGATCTGAAAACCGAATTTCGAACTTTTTCAATTAAGATCAAATCCTTGAGTACCAACTATGCAACTAAGGACTCTCGACTCGATGCGCCTACGACTTTGCTCACCTTACCAGAGTGATACAAAATATCATAGTCATAATCCTTAGTGAGTTCCATCCATGACTGTCTCATATTCAACTCCCGAGATCTCAAGCGGCGGGACGCACATTCAATAATCCTATCATGCCGCATCAACAAGCAACCAAATCCTTTAAACGACGAATCATTGCAGATCTCATCACTTTCAGGACCAGATGGAATAGTCAAAGCACAAAGTGCGGTGGTCAGCCTCTTTTTAGGCCCTTGAAAACTACACTCGCACTTATCTCGCCCACACGAACTTTTCTTAATTCTTCGAAGTCTTGACAATGGCGATGCTAACACCGAAAACCTTTCCATAAAACTTCACGCAATATCCCGCTAATCCTCGAAACTTCGATCTCTATCCCGTAGTCAATATCGACCAACCGATCACTCCTTTAATCTCAAAGCGAGGTCTATGAAGATTCCATCTCCCGAAATCACATGACTTAGGAACACAACACGAGTCATCCAAAACTCGCATTCGTTAAACTTATTGCAAAATCCAAGAGCACTCAAGGTCTGAAGTACCATCTCTAAATGTCTCTCGTGCTCCTCAGCACTCTTTGAACCCACTAGGATAACTTCACTGAATACGATCACAATTGATTCAAGTACCCTTAAACATTCTGCTCATTAGACCCAAACAAATAGCTATGGTGTCCATCAACCATACGGTATTACAGCGAACTCATAAGCGCCATATCGAGTACGAGATGCTAACTTCGGTGTGTCCTTCCGATCCTCAATTGATGATACCACGACCTCCGAGTCGATCGTGAGGAATATCGATACACAACCACAACGGACCACATTTCTCCTTCATGTACGAACGGTGCTCCCCAAGGCGATACTTTGGGAACGTATGAATCCCCTATTCAACACTTCCTGCATATGCACCTTCAATTATTTTAACTTAGGTAACACCATCCGGTAAGGAGCCTTAGGGGACCGGCTCGATTCGGATGCTAATTCAATCACGAACTCTATTTCTCTTTCGACTGAGCAAACTTGGCAATTATTCATAAAAATACTTTAGAAAACTTATGCTGTACCACGATCGTGTTTTCCATATTTGGCCCTTGACTAACACATCCATTACAATTGCCATGTAGATTTGATAACCAACAAACAGAACCAAGTCATCTTCAATGACGAATATCAAGGATTGAAGGTCCTTTCAAACTTTCGGTAATTCAAAACTTTCACACGCTAACTGAACAAACTGAATTATATCACTGCCACGATTCACAACAGCAGAAAGCTCCTCAAGCCAAACCTTTTCATAAATGACTTCCAAGTCATACATAAGCAAACCCGTCAGGTACAACTATAGTTAGAGACTCATCTTCCTATTACTTTATTACCACAACGAAAACCCTATGACCTTCACTGAAAATTCCGCTGCATTACTCGCATAAAACATCTCATAAACATTCTTCTTCGATTGATGCATGTCGATCCCTTCATGCTCCTCTAGCCATCCTAGTGGCGTCTTCTCTGCAGTAACAGTGCTCACGCTCTCCTGAATTTACACGGACAGTTCCTAACTTGATGGCCGTGTTGGCCATATTCAAATCATGCTCTCTTTTTACTCTGACACTAAGCTGTCTCATGCCTTCTTTCCACTGACTCGGCACACAATCAGGGAGTCATTTACCTCCTATCAAGGAATATCATGCACCCTTCTTTGCACTGGGGCTCCGTTCCAAGTACCCCATTAAATGTCACGAAGCATGCTTCTCCGATCTGTCTTATCAACGACGGTGACAAATTTGTGATTCCATCTATCTATACTGAGACAATCTTTGATCAAATAAGCATCGGCGACCCTTGTAACAAGTCCTGTCTCTCTTCTGACACGGAATAGATCCATGTCTTTCGTTACACACACGACACACATCGATCGAGTTGAGCACGACTTTCCAATTTTACTCTTCCGATTAGGTGAAACGGGACACCTTTCTTTTGACATCGGCCTTTCTCCCCAATCACTTTCCATCTCTGTCTAAAGCGAACCTTGACTCGATACAACGGCTTGATCCTCGATCACAACTTCATATTGGGCCTCAACGCGCGCGGCAACAACGGTCACGACAACGCGGCGGTAGAAACAACGGCAACAAAGCAATAGCTTGGTCCCGAACTCACTGACCCAACAAGCTTCCAAGGAACACTAGCGCTTGAACGATCCTAATGGACCTAAGATCATTCAGTGCTACTACACTCTAAGTACCGACTTGCGACGGTACTCTCACACTCGCGCTGGTCTAAGCCTGCTCTCTACCTCGAGTACCGACTCTCATCAGCATCCTACCGAGGTATAGGTCCTATCGACCTCCTCCAAGGAGTTCACCACTCCTGGTCACTCATCCTACAGGCTCTTTATAGACGCCTGTCTTCCAATTCCAACACCAGGTTAGAATCTGAGTGACCCCACAAACAAGCTACCAAACAATTATCAACCACATGCATTAGCATATTAAAAGCCTTTCCTACTAACTATCCCATGACTCATCGCACCTTATCACTCCATACATGAGACCATGCTCGATACCACTTAAACGGGGCTGTCACGCCCCGAACCCCGAGGTCGCGCACATCCCACTTCGGTCGATCAAATATGCGACATCCCAGGATACGTCGCCGACCCATTCATTTTATTACGCATGCGGAAGCGAAACAAATCCGACAACATTTAACTTGGGATAGAAAAGCGGAAACAAAACCACAACATAACACTTTCATAAATCAACGAAATTACAAACGAGAGGTCTACGGCCAAAAGTCTACAAAAGACCGGCTCTTAAAAAGAGGTTATCCTACGACCTACAAGACGTACACGATCTCCAATCCTTATGACTTCGCTTCTCCAACTCTTCAAGGCCAACCAAAGCTATCTGGCCGCTCCATCCATCAGGGACCTGAAATGGTTATTCAATAACCACTGAGACAACGTCCCAGCAAGTTCAACCCCCTAAACCCCTATTAGAAAGGAAATACGCCCCGGGTGGCCTAGCCACATCACACAGAAGACTTACCTCGCCTCAGCCTTTATCTCGAGTTAGCACAATTTATATAAACCAACCACGTGCAATTATGATAACCAAACAACCATGGCACAATCACATTATCAAACAATTCAACCACTTGGATCGTCTCAGCGATCAATCGACTTGGCCGATTACATGTCATTCTAGCAAATCAATCAATGCTCTCAATCCGGCCCTATTCGGCAAAACTAGAATCGGTGGTATCACGGCCCCACTCGGCGCGACCTTTATCGGTGGCAATTCACGGCCCCATCGGGCGCGACCTCTAATAGGTGGCATATAACGGCCCCATCGGGCGCGACCTCTAATAGGTGGCATATAACGGCCCCATCGGGCGCGACCTCTAATAGGTGGCATATAACGGCCCCATCGGGCGCGACCTCTAATAGGTGGCATATAACGGCCCCATCGGGCGCGACCTCTAATAGGTGGCATATCACGGCCAATCTCCCATCAATTTCTACACTTAGGATTTCATAAAGAATCCCTATAGATCGCAATCACACTCCATTCATCACAACCAATCATCAATTTCAAATTCTACTAGCACAGCAACGATCAGCACGAAATTCTCGAGAGAATAAGGTTCCCAAATAATTTTCAGAATTTATTAAATAATTAAATTTATTCCGAAAATTAATTAGATAATAATATTCATATTTTTCGCAATCCACATTCAATTTATAATATTCGACCATCGATTTCAAAATCCAAATACACAAAGCGAACCCAAGACGAAATTTCGAGAATTTAGGGTCCGACGAAATTTTTGGAATTTAATAAATAATTAAATTTATTCCGAAAATAATTAAATAATAATATTTTAATAATTTCGAATAATGATATATTATTAAATTATTAAATAATTTCGAAATATTTAAATAAATCAAAAGTAAATTCCTTTATGTCACATCAAGGCTTATATTAATATAAACCTTCATTTAGCCTTAAATTAAACTCACTTTAAGCTAATTAAACACATTAACATAATCCCCACTTAAATAAATTAAACTAACCACCTGAGCACAATTAACATAAACTAAGCACACCTAAAGCATAATTAACCCTCTAAGCGAGGTTTAGTGAGTCAAACTCACCGGATTAGCGAACCGAGCGGACCAAAACGACGGGACGCGAGGAGAACAACTTTCCTCAAAGCGGGCCGAGCACCGGGCTCGAGAAGACGGCCAAAACGGGCCACGAAGCCGCTGCATACCCATTTTCTGCAGCTTCGATCATGGGCGGAGGAGGCCTAATCCGAGCCTAATCGGGCGGAGGAACGGCGAGGAGAGGGGCGGTAGCTCGGGCGGCCAACGGCGGGGCCTCACGGTGGCCGGAGATGGGCTGGATGGCTCCGGCCGAGCTTCCCGGATCTGGAAATCGCCTGGAACGGAGGAGAAGAACCAAGAACTTGGCTCGGCGGAAACGGGCGAAGCGGGCTTCGGCGGTCCGAGCGATGGTTCCGGCCGCGCACGGCGACGAGACGGCCTTCGGCGAGCTCCACGACGGCCCGAGGATGCTGGACGACGATCTTAGACGAGCGGACGAGGCGAGACGGAGGCGGCCGAGCGGAGCGGCGAGGCGCGACCGCGCGGCGAGGCGCGACCGCGACGGCGAGCGAATGGGCGAAGGCGGCGGACGGCCGGCGGCTTCCGATTGCGTTTGAAGCCGGAGAAGAAGATGGAGATGGAGAGGAGGGGTTCGCACGGATGGGAGGAAGAAGAGAGGGAGGAGAGAGAAGAAGGAGAGAGAGAGAGAGATGGGACCATTTTTTTTTTTTTTCTTTTTTTTTTCTTTTTCTTTAATCCCCCAAAATGGCCCACCATGACATCACCCTATGTCATACTCCACTCACTCCCACAACCTCTTCCAATGGGTTCACTTCCATTTTCCACCGGGGTCCAATTTTTGTACATCAAATTTCTTCAATTCTCACCAATTCTCTTTCAATTGAATCAAATTGAATTCCATAAAATTAATCCAATGTCACCACACTTCAATTCACATCTTCACTTGTCCGTAGAACCAACTTAAATCCCAAAAGCGCGACCAAAAACGGCCTACTAATTCCTCGAGCCAAATCAGCTATTTCTTGATTATTTTGCTTTGAAAAGCTCGGCTTGCATGAAAAAAATCTTCCAAAGATGATTCAATGATCTTGAAATGATTTGTGACACACCAAGACTTCCAATTTCTGAATTCGATCTCAATTTCACGGTTAATTTCACTTTGGCACGATACTAGCGCGGCCCAACCTACCGGGTAGCCTTTAGAAATTTTCATGCATTTGACCTGTGGTTGATCATCTCAAGCCACAATGTACCTCTTTGAAACATTGGCGACTTTCGGTTGTCGGGGTAATCTCAAGATTTCAAATACGAACACAGGGTACCCAATCGACAGAGAAGTCGGTCCAGTGTCGATCGACAAGGATTATGCGATCCGGTGGAATCACCCACATTCAATCACATGCCTCTATCGAGTCGACCTATCTCCGGTCTCTAATCGACTTTTATTTGTGCCGTAATGACCCTTGCAGATTAGCTCGGTCGAAAGGTCGCTTCCTGGCCAAATTCTCGAGTCGATGCATTAGAAACTCTTGCTTCACCCGATAGATTAGTTTTCATATGAGTGGCCGACTCAAGGAAAAGAACTATATGCGTGCCAACGAAATGCCCGTCTCAATTTATTGAAAATAGGATTGGAAAATCGGGATGTCACATTAGTTCCTCTCGCTATTTCGATTCCTCCTCGGTGACTTGTGCGTCGCCTCACCGCACAAGCGCATGGCCGTAGCTATGTGATCGTCCGCCACCCTCCGCCGGTGCCACTCCGATCTCATACCCGCACGCCCACCGACCGCGACAGCTCGCACCTCCGCCATCGTCGTCCCGCGAGATCCGCCTTCCCCGACGTGCGGACCGCAACCGCCGCTCGTTTCTTCACGTCGGTGGGCGCGACTCCAAAGCAACCCACGAGACCCATCCGCGACCAACGCTCGGCGTCCCTCGCTTCAGCCGCGGCGATCTCGCTCAACGACTACGGATCGAGCTCATCTCGGCCCGACCGTCGCCGTTCGGCCTCCCTACCGAGATCCGCCTTCCCCGATGTGCAAGCACCGCAATCGCTGCTCGTTTCTTCACGCCGGTGGCCGCGACTCCAAGAACCCACGAGACCCATCCGCGACCAACGCTCGGCGTCCCCGCTTCGATCGCGTTGATCTCGCTCGAAGACTACGGATCGAGCTCATCTCGGCCACGACCCGACGCGTTGCCGTTCAGCCTCCATGCCGAGATCCGCCTTCCCCGACGTGCGGCACCGCAACCGCCGCTTGTTTCTTCACGCCGGTGGCGGCGACTCCGAAGAACCCTCGAGACCCATCCGCGACCAACGCTCGGTGTCCCCGCCGGCCCGCGCGATCTCACTCGACGACTACGAGATCCGAGCTCATCTCGGCCACGACGTCGTCGCCGTTCAGCCTCCCGCGCGACTGCGATCCGGTTCGGCGACCCGCGACCCGGCTCCGCCGCGCCTCTTGCCCAAGCGACCCTTCTGCATATCCCGAAGAACCAGCGTCGCCCGCGTCAAGATCGGTTCCATGGATCCACCCGGGAACCGGACCGGACCGGCGGTCCGGTTCCCGGGTGGATCCATGCGACAAACGGGTGGATCCCGGTTCCAATTTTTCGGAACCGGTACTTAGCGGGCGGTTCCGGTTCTAGGTCGGGAACCGCCCGCCCGGACCATGCACACCCCTACTTCACGCTTCAAGTAGTTGACAAGAACTTGGTTGTTAGACTCCACGACAGCCTCCCCGATTTCTTTTTCAAGTATTTCAGGGCTTTGAGAACCCCTAGGGTTTCCACCTGCAGAGCCGTCTCCACCTGGACTATCTTCGTGAATCCATCTATGAGGCTGCCGGAGGAGTCCCGGACGACGCAAGACACGGCTCCCTCCGTTGATTCCTCACACAGCGACCCATCTAGAGATCTCATTAGCAAGCAATAAAGGGGCTGAAGAAGACTGACCATGGTGACTCTGAGAGCCGTATCGCTTGTAAGTGTCGATGTGGTCACCAGGTTTCCAGATCTTCTGGGTCGACCTTCTTCCATAACAGATTCGTCATCACCCTTTTCACCTCAGGTTCTTTCGGACTCTCTCTTTACTCTCAAAGACTTGCCTATGGAAGACGGCACTGTGACCCAGAATAAATATACAGACGATGCTATGAGATGATCGCAGTTCTTGTCCATCCAGTTTGGTTCTTACTTTTCTCCGGGCTCCCAGATGATATGAAAATGGTCCAGTCAATGAAACAATTCAGTTTCTTCCTCTCCACGCGGTCGCACAGCACTGGCCGCACACTTCTGAAGAAGATGTCCCAATGAAGGTGAAAAACGAGTAACTGTTCCTTTTTTCATATCCAATTCCATCTGCTTGGGAGGATAAGAGCAATGGAAAAAATGTCAAAAAAGTCATAGACCTATTATATTTATGCTGATTTAGTCCTAAATCGTGCCAATTTAATCTTAAACATTTTTACTTCGTGTTAATTCAGTCCTAAACCTTTTAATGATATCAATTTAGTCATAAACATTTTGAATTAATGTCAATTTAATCTTAAATATTTTGATTTGGTGCCAATTCAGTCCTCTTGGCTAATTTTGACTAAATATTACTAATATGACTACGTGACTCCACCAATACCGTCGTGGTCAATTTTTAATAATTCTTTTAATGGGAGCCATCACAGGGCTCACCCTCGCCAAGCGAGGGTCGGCCTTGCTCAGCCTTGCCTAGGCTAGATCTAGCAAGGCCAACCCTAACCAAGCTCGGCCTCGTTATGGCTAGATGAGGCCAACCCTCCTGACCATAGCCAATGGCTAGTGGCTGGTCATTGGTAAAAGGGAGAAGAAGAAATGAGAGAAAAAAATAATAACAAAATTGAAAAGTTATTAAAACATCATTAAATTTTGTTTACGTCAGCACCAATGGTACCACTTAAGCTGGCTAACCTTCATTCTAGCAAAATTCGGCCAAAATTAGCCGAATGACTAACTGAATTGACACAAAATTAAAACATTTAAGACTAAATTGGTATTAATTTAAAAAAATTATAACTAAATTAGCCTCATTAAAAGGTTTAAGATTGAATTGCCATCAAGTTAAAAAGTTTAAAACTAAATTAGCACCATCAAAAGGTTTAAAACTAAATTAGCATCGTACAATTGATTTAGTTTGACGCTTTTTTCATAAAAGTTACTTCTTCTTCTTCTTTTTTTAATCAATGATTATGAGCAAAATTAGCACAAGACTCACTTATCTTTTATGTCCACATCCCTCCGAGGGCTCTCAACTCCTATTTTTATTCTCATATTATTCTTGGATAAAGAATAGCAATTTACTTTTTTTGGTACGGAAGTTCCTTCCTCCAAATTTTTATTTCTTATTTCATGCCGAATTTATGTATGACTTCGTTGCACAAGTGCCGTGGACGTCCGATTTGTTTTTCAAAAAAGTCTTCAAAATACATGCTACACTCATTTATCGTACCTTTTTCCCCTTGAATTTGAATTAGGCATAGGATTCTTGTAGATGCTTATAAGTCTTGGGAATTAAATAGGGGTGATCAACTCTAAGATGAGTCGATTCTTAACCTGAAACCCAAAACCAGATCGGGCAGGGTCGGTTCTCCTTTCGTGAAACCGGGAACCAGCCCACCTGATCCTAGAATAAAAAATTCATGTTTTTGTTGTTTTTATTTCTTTAATTTCTTCTATTCCCTGTATCTTAAACTCCAAAAGTCTGGTATTGCCTTTCGCTTACATTTAGTGATATTGCTTCAACCATCTACTAGAGCAATTGTACCTTCATTATGTTCCGATAAATTCAATGGTTTTGCTTTCCTTTTTATTCTTTTCTGCATCAGTTTTTGTTTGTCCTTTCCATGTGCATCTTCTTGGTTACAAAGCTTACGAAGCTACAAGTGGGAGTTTCCCAACATTGAAAGAAAAAAAGAGAATTATTTTAAATTTTTCGTTAAACAAATGTTTACATTATTAGGGTTGCGATATTAATTGGTGATCGACTAGTTCTCCAATGGATTTTGTAGTCATTACTTTATTAAAGGGTGTCGTATCAACATATGCTCTTCTTTTTTTATAGATCGTATCAGCATATGTTAATTAATATAAAAATGCCTATACATGGACAAACAAATTTGTGGTCATCACTCTATTTGTGTTGAAGGTCAGAAAGAAATGCAACCAAGCATATCGGTCCGGTTTAGGTGGGAGAGAGAGAGAGAGAGAGAGAGAGAGAGAGAGAGGGACTAGGTCGGGAGTGGTCATGAGATCATCATCCTGGACTTCTATTGCTATGCCTCGTTTGGACCACCTACGTTTATTTTTTCAAATCATAAGATTTTCTAATTTTGCAGTTAATGATTTTGCTCATGGTTACGACGTGTAACTCGTTAGTATAATTCAGGACTTTTCATCATTTAAAAAATAACAAAAACTGTCGTTATTGATAAGATATACACCCGCTGGATAAACAGTTGAAATAAATGTCATGCGATTTATCAAGACCTAACTTAAAGCTGAAATTCATTCCATGATTTATTGATGGCCTAGGCAGGACTTTCACCACCTTTATCCCCAGTCCAAAACTAACCCTCAAATCCCCTCATTAATTCAATGAGTAGATCTATGGAACTGCCAATTCTTCTAAGGCAAGTATGGATCATCAAATCTGCATTCCACATAAATGGATCAATTTGGATGGGACCATTCTCATCCCGACTTGATGAACCGATCTACTTGTGAGAGATGGATGAAGGTGAAAACATCATTAAGAGACCTCTACTTTATAGGAAAATTTATTATTTTCTTTTAAGTTGGCCGAACCGCCGTGGCTTCGAAGGCTTGTGGTCCAATTATTGGACTCTTTTTTCATTTCTTTTTTTTTCCTCTTGGGCCAATGCTTAAGACCAAAGGGATTGTACTTGGCACATAACCTAGGAAAATTGTCTTAAAAGTCCTAAATTTATTACATTTTTACCAATTTAGTTATAAACCTTTCAATTTTATTAATTGAGTCTTAAATATTTTTTCATTTTTTGTCAATTGAGTCCATCAAGCCAATTTAAATAATAATTCATTAATGTGGACGTCTCGGCCATCTTACATGGCACAGACAACATTAATATGGACAATTTTTAATAATTTTTTTAATTTTTTATTTCTTACTTTTGTTTTCCTTATTCTTTTCTTTTTTTTTCTTTTTTCTTTTGTCCTTCCCTTCTTCCCCCTCTAACTGGTTGCTAGGCCTCAGTGGCCGACTAGAGGCAGTGGATGGCTAGGGGCTCGCCCTTGACGAGGTTCACCCAAGGCTTGGTGATTAGTTAGAGGAGGAAGGGAAGGAAAAAAAGAAGAAGAAAGAATAAATAAAAATGAAAAATCGAAAATATTAAAATGTTATTAAAATTTATCAACGTCAGCACCAGCTGTTCCACACAAAAGGGTTGACCATGTTAGCAAATTCCGATAAAAATTGAATGGATCGACTTGATTGGTAAAATGTGAAAATGTTTAAGACTCAATTTACAAAATTAAAAATTTGTGACTAAATTGCAATAAATTTAAGATTTTACAAATAATTGTCCCCACACAACTTTGTCCAAATGGGCCCGGCCCAACATGGGCCCCATTATGCCATGTCTAGGCTAGCACAACTTGTTGACCATTGATAATCCCAACCAATGTTTCCAATTAGTGAAGAATCTATTTTGATGCATCCAGATGCATCCGAACCATTTAATTAATAAAGTCCACACATATTCAATTTAAACACGAGTCAACGGTTAAGATAGGATCTAGTAGACTCATTAGAAGGGTGGGTCAGGTTGGATCGGGTTGGGTCGGGTCAACAATGACCAACCCAAATAGACCAAACTCGACCCAACCTATATTCTTAGAACACTTCCATATTTAACTAAATCTAGGAAAACCCAAACCCAAATCGAGGCAAGAGTGCGAAGTGAGTAAAGGTAAGAGATAATGAAGAGAGTCATAGAGGTGGATTTAGTCTAAATAAAATATAAATTCATTTATGACTCATTTATTAAATATAATTAATTCATATAACAATTCAACCCATTATATATGAGTTAAGAAACAAGTTTATGATCAATTTTGATTAATCTAAATCCTGGTTACAGATATTGTGTGCATAGAAGAAATTTTCGGTCTAGAGTTGGAAACTTTCTGCTCTATATTCTTCCCTGACAAACATGCATTGAATGCGGACAGTCTTGTACCAATTTAGTTTAATCACATTTCGCTGTCTCATGAGTAGGGGTGAGCGGGTCCAGGGTCTAGACTTGAACCATGTTCCCTACCCTGTTATAATCGGTTCTCCTTTTTTGGACCCTGTTCCCTACCCTGTTTTTATTGGACCCTGTTTATATTGGAACCTGTTTTGCATAAAAATTAACCTTAGAAAAAGCAAGTCTAGATGAGTTATCTTGTTGCTTGGCCAATTCTTTCTGCAATCCCCAGCAAAAATATCAAGATCAAAATTAGTCAGGTGCGTTAAATAACCCCTACCATTGACTTGCTAATCAGAATCAAACTAACCTTGAAGACCGTTTCTTCCTTCCACATCTCAACCCCTTTGCAGAACGACCTTGATGAGGTTCCTAATCATTCAAATGGCCAAGAAAAATGTTGACAGTCTTTTGGTCAATAACTAAATTGTTCTACTTACAGGAGGAGCTAAAGAAATCAGAGTGGAAAGCAGAACGAGAAAGAATTGAACATAATTTCCCAGTGACAAACCTACAAAGAGTATGATGATTAAAACAGTGATGAGCTAGTAAGGGAAGACCACACTGAGCGCTACACCGACGGTGATGCCGAGCATTAGCATGGGCTGGAACAGAAGGGCCAGATCATAGTCTATGATGGGAACTTCCCTCATCGGATGGGGTACTCTCAGGTTGTACCAGACAGAGGCCGTGGATGCCCCCATTATCATACCTACACAAATACCAAAACTTTCAATTAACAAAAGTCCTTGCTGAGAAGTTGGCATAATTCTTCCCAGCTCCTTTACCTAGAGAAGCAAGGAAAGGCAAAAAAAAAAAAGGAAACAATTCATAAACAAACCTCAAATCAAAAAAAAAAAAAAAAAAAAAAAAAAAAAACACTGGACTTGAAACAATGAACGCAGAGAAACAAGTTTCCACTTTTCGAGCGTAATTATCAATCTAAGCTCGTTAAAAAATGATTTCCTTCCTTTTGGTTACTTCTGTGTGCTCTTCAACGTGTGTGGCAAGGTAAAAAGGAAAGTGTTCACCACCATCACGTCACATCTCATTCCAACTCTAGTATAATCTCATTGCAACCTATGGTAGGCACCGAATCCTGTACAAATGACCACTTGCAACGGCACTAAAAGAAGGAAACAGAAAAGTGATTGAGAAGGAGATTATGATATTCGAGGAATTTTGTCCGACTCACACTTGGAGATGGCAGCAGCGCAGACTTGGTGTCGAACCCGACGACGAGGGTGAGCATGGGCACGAAAATGCCACCGCCCCGACGCCGCACACCGTCCCGCACGCCAACCCCAGAAAACCGATCACCGTGGCCACCACCACCCGCCACCCAAACTCCAAATCCTGCTCCACCCCCATCACCCAGAAAACCAAATGAAAACCACCTTTATGAGTCGAAATCCACGTTGGCAAAAAGCTACGAAAACAGAGCCCGAAGCGCACCTGGGGCGGGGGCTCGGAGAAGGCAAGACGAGAGGCTGGAGTAAGGAGGAGGAGGCGAGGAAGGGGTCGAGCAGGTGGAGGTTGTCGGGGGTGACAACGACGGTGGTGTGACGGTGACGGTGACGGCGGGGGCGGCGGGGCGGGGAGGAGGAGGAGCTTGGCGGCGGTGGTGCGAGCGCGAGGAGAACCGGGAGAGGAGCTCGGGAAGTCTGGTTCTCTCGCGTCGCGCCTCTGCGAGTAAAGATAGAAATAAAATTAGGGTTTTGCTGGGGGTAAAAAACGGTTCTCCAACCGGTTCCCAAACCGGTCCGATCGAACCGGTTCCCGGGTGGGTAATCCCTCGGAACTGGTTCCCGGACCGGTTTAAACAGGGTCTGAGTTTTGGGAACCGGTTCCCGGCCCGGTTTTAACCGAAACCGGTTCCCGACCCTGTTTTCCGGGTGGGCCGGACCGGGAACCGGGTAAACCCGGTCTGGTTGCACACCCCTACTCATGAGCGTTCTCCAAATTTTCATGAGCTCTCTCGGATCGAGCATGTCGCAGTCCATCCATACATGCAACCAACTAATTCTTAAAACCCAAAAAAAGTACTTCAACTCGGAGAGTTAGTATGGGTGTTGGGGAAGAAATGTTCCTTAAGACATTCCATGGAGCTTAATTTTGAAAACAGATAATTTAAAAAAAAAAAGTCACGGAAACTTAGGTGAGATGTATTAGCTAAAGCAGACTAATTTACTGGTGAACATAGGCAAGATGAGTGCCACTTACAGAGCAAAATAGAGGTCAGACCTGGCAAATCTTGTTGAACGATGGGTCTGAGGCCGAATGCCAGACTTCAAGAACATGAGAATTAACACAGCCTCCTTTCCTAAACCAATGTGAAACTCTGGAGATGGTGGAAGAATTTAAATCGAGCAAGTAAAATGAACCGTTCAACAAGCTCTTGTCCACCGAAGAAAGAGATCGAATCGTCATAGGCAAGTCTACATCACTAGCACAACGCAAAAAAAAAACGAAAAAATCGGAGCTGGACTGGACACTCTCTGCTCTTCAATGCGAATGGCGAGAACAAAGGAAGCAAAAAACAAGGCAAGAACATCGCGGCCAGTTTGCATTGTGCTTCTAATTGGAGATATGAACCATAAACTACATACCGCTGCTACTGAGTTGGATAGAGTGTCGCGACCAATTTTTCGGGATGAAATCAGCTAGGTTTGGCTAATGGATTGCTAAGCCTAAACTTAACTTGGGCTCTCCCAAGCCCATACCAATTCGCAACTTAGGTTCATGTTCTTAACATGCGATTGATTCGATTAGAAACCCAAGTAAGGTAACGCTCCTACGAACCAGAGACTATGGGTACGGGGACTTGGTTACGCTAGAATTCTCTAATGCCATTTCGGTATATTTTTTTTTATTTTGAAAAAAATGTTTGGCAGGCAGTTTGGATTGATTTTAAATTTATTTCCCTAACATGTGAGGTGATCATGCAGGTGCGCAATCTATCAATTTAACACACAAGAAAGCAAATAGAAAATGCAAGACTTACCTCGTAGCAACGAAAGCGTCTGCGTTGTTAAATCAGAATTCACATCATCCACCCTAAATATGATTTCTAATTAACACACAATTTCGTTTTTTTTTTCACTTAATTAATGATAATCATGCTTTATGGCGATGCAATATTAACTAAATGACCTAATTCTAATGACATGCAATTTCTAATTAAATGGACCTAGCAACAATCACTAAATGATATGTATTTCATGAATCTAATTCTATATGACGTTTACATGATTTTTTATTTTCTTAATAAGCATGCAATCTATCTAGGAGAAAATATTTAAACCTATAATTAATAAACATGCAATCCTAACATGTAATGACGTGCAAAAGATTCCCTAATTCTATATGACATATGCATGGTGATTTTTTAATTAATTTCGAAATTAGAAAATGTCAAATGATTAAACATGCAATTTAAGCTAACAAAAATCTAATATCCTAAATTTATGTTTTCTTTTTTCGATAATTCATGATAAATAAAATGTTTAATCTAAATATGCAAATAACACTAGAGCACTCAATATTCTAACAAGGCAAATCATTCAAAATCATCAAAAATATCACACATCGTTTAGATCAAAAGGTAATATTTCGCTGATAAAGTCAATAAATTGATCTTAAGCCTTAAAGATCAAAATATCAATTTTATTCCCGCTTGATTAATTATTTCATCTAAAGCCTTATAGACGAAATAAAAAAAACCCGTGTGCGGTTGCGAATTGGGCAATAAATCATAATTGGGAACACGCCGATAATTCAAATATTGCACGTAAGATATTGAAAATCATGTATTAGGCAATAAAATATCCAAATCAACTTTAGATAAGATAATTACCTAATTTCGCAAATGATATTACTAAATTTGATCTCATCGGAATCTGCTCGACGGATAACCGGCGGTGTGTGTGTGTGGTGGTGTTCATCAGAAAGTTTCGATTAGTTCATAAACTCGCCAAGGGTAAGGACTCTGGACTTTCTTTTATTATTTCTTCTTCGAGGATGTTCTGCATGTGGCCAACGTAAATGGATCTTGGGGAAATAAGTCAAAGACATAATGGAATATGAATATCAAATAGAGATGAAGAATCGGTCTCCACTTAATCCATCTTTTTGCTCTTAGTTCTCGGGTCCATCGTATGACGCGAGGTCGTGCTTTGGCCAAAGATTCCCTCAATGAACCTACAAAACAGAAACGTGGCTGGATCGGTGTCGAGGGAAAAGCAGTATCTTCGTCGAAAATCTGCGGGGCTACTGGTGTGGTTCGGATCCGAGTGGGTATGTTTGACTCGTCAAAGGCTCCGCTGGAGATCAGCAGAAGAGGGGAGGCAGCGACATGTTGAAGGCGTCGGGCTGGTCAGCGATCGGATCGGAAGCTCATCGCCGTGGGGATCGGCAGTAATAAGCCTCGCTATCAATCTTTCTCTTTTTAAAAACTTGGCCAAAACAGGACAAATTTCACTGCGTATTGCGAACGTCCTTTTGTGCCCACTGACGAATCCTGGAGGGAAAGAAACTCTAATGGGGATGTGACCAGAAAAGAATTGATGAAGAGTCGACCTGGATGCTTTGCTGGTGTCACTTGAGTTGCTCATAAAATCGTTAAAGCGGCTGTGGCGGGGTTGGGGATGATGCCGGTGCTGGACTGGAATGCGCTGGGATGGCTGAGTTCTTCGTCGGGCGGTGAAATCACTGCAAGTGGCGCTGCAACGATCTGAAGGCGTCAGGCATACTGTGCTCGCCAGAACAAAAACAAGCTAGCCGGCTGGAACGCAGAGACACGTCTGGAAGCTGTGGGCGTTGGAAAGGTGTTGCGGATTATCACCACAAGCATGACCAGTCGTCGGGGACAGATGTGAAGCGTTGAAGTGCCGACGGGACTCTGTTGAACCTTGCTCACTGGTCGTTGCCGTTACTAGGCGTTCGCTGAGCAGGTTCTCGTGAATCATCGTCGAGAAAACACACGATGGACAGTGATGTTGCTCGTACGAGAACTTGGGCACGGCTGTTGAAGGTGACCAGCCTTGACGGCTAAAAACGAAATCTTTTCTCTCTCTCTCTCCCCGTCCTCCGAATACTGTGCAGGTCAACTTTTTATAGTGGTTCCGATCGGCCTTTTCCTATATGGTAAATTTCAAACTTCCATCTTCTATTCCATTAAATCAAGGATGCAAATCAAAGTATGATTTCACAATCAACTTGATTTTGCACTGATTCCTTCCATTTTATCAAAATCTTTACCCTTTGTTCACCTAATTTTTAATTGTTTATGCATTTATCAAAATTTGAATACCCATCAGAATTTCAAATTTCCTTGCATACTTCAATCAAATCAATTTCTCCCATTTTCATTTTTTTTTCGTTTTATTTGTCCAAAAATGTAATTTTTATTTTCCTTATTTTTCTAAATCTACTAAAAATAGGTGTCAACATAGAGCATCTCGAATTTATGCAATGAACGCCAGAGTGCGAGCACTCTTAGAGTAAGCAACAGTCGTTAATGTAAATAGACTACTCGACAAACTTCTAGAGCCGTTCTTTACAATTTCTGAGCTTCTTCTCAAAAACACCATAAAATGCCGCCTGCTCGCTGGCAGTTACACCTGTCTTACAGTAAGTCGCAAAGTGTTCGCAGTTATTAGTAATGACGTGATAAACACCAAATTCATTGCTCCCAAGAAGGTTAGAAGCAGCTTCGATTACTTGTTCGGGGGATTTGTCACAGGAAAGGGTGCTGCAAGTCCCCGGATTCTTCAGGAGATGGCCCCATCGCGGTGCGCCATACATGAAGTAATGGATGGAATGAAGCTTCTTGCCGTGTTGACGGAAGCAATCGAGGCACGTCCTAATGACCCCGCGGCCAGTGTTTTTCCGGTACCCACATTTTGGACAGGCGGACATGGTTTCCGGTTCACCTCCAGAAACTGAGAGGATGGCCTCCTTGTTCTCTGTGCTAGTATAGTGAATCACATAACTGCCTCCCACATATATTCCTAGCACGTTTAGGTACGACTTAGTGAATTATGAGACACATAGTAAACCACAGATTTGCCCTAGAGATTGAATTAAACACCAATAGCAGTAGGATCTGGTTTAGGTTTGCTAGCAAATCAACATAAAGCGGGCCTTTGAGGCCTTCGACTTTACGTCAACTTTCTTTTTCTTGGTCATAAACTTTCTAGTGAACTTGCAAGAAACTAAAAGTTTATAAATGGAAATGATGAAAATCTCTCGTGACACTATTCCTTAATTAATTTTTTATTTTTTTTATTTTATTTTTCCTCTTTTTAAAATTATTTTCTTTATTATTTCTTTTTTTGCCCTTTCATCATTCTTTAATCAAATATATATAATAAATGGAAATATATAATTTATAGATTGAATTTATATTATAAGATAGAATTAAAGTTGAATATATAAATTAAAAAAAGATTAAATTTAAAAATAATTTTTAATTTTTAATTTTTAATTTCTTAAATTATAATTCAAAAATATTAATTATTTTGAAGTATAATTTTAATTTTGTTATTTTAATAAGTTTGTTATTCAAGAAAAATAAATTTTATTATGGACATTATAAATCATATCTGAGCAAGTATAAAACGAGGATAGGATAAATCATATCTTATCTCGATAAATCATATCTATCATTTTATCCCAAACGTCAAACACAGTCTTAGGTTCATTTAATACTATGTCATTTATATTAAAATATATTATATACTGCGATTCACCAGACATTGGATAGGATATAGAAAAATCGTGGGCTTTCATATTTTATAATATTCAGTCTTATCCTGATTAGAAATCCAGACAACCAAACGTAGCTAAAAAACAATACGAGCATAACAAGAAAAGAACACAAAAAGTGATGACACCAAAGAAATCATCCGAATTATACGGTAGTTTAACAGAACTTAGGAAATGAATCTAGAAACCATAAAGTACTCATTTTGACTCAGAAAAGGCATGTATTTTTTTGTGTCTAACTTCAAATGCTAATCATAGATCTCAATTGGCATCACCATCTTCTACGTTCGTTGGGCCAATTATTCGGCAAATTCCACCTCATAACCCTGCTTTTGGGCCAGGGGAGACAGAAAAGGAAGCTAAAATTTTGATTTTAATCAGTCTGAAGAGGAAACTTCACCCAATTAAAGAAATAGAAAAGAACCCAATTGAGAAAGGAGGGGGAAGAAGAGATCTCATAAGCAAGCATTAGAGAGTTTGAAGAGCACTGACCATGGTGACTATAAAAGCCGTATAGCCTGTACGCGTAGATGTGATCGCCAGGTTTCAGATCTTCTGGGTCGACCTTCTTACTTAACAGCTCCATTCCATCTTCGATTTTCTCCTTGATCTTGTTCCTCATTTCCATTTTCGCCTCAGGTTCCTTTGGACTCTCTCTTTACTCTCATAGACTCCAAACTCTGCGAACTTGTTTGCTGATGCCAGCATAAATACGCAGACAATGCCGTGAGATGATCACAATTCTTATCCATCAAGTTTGGCGCTTGACTTTCTCTGGCCGCCTAGACGAGATTAAAAATGGTCGTCAATGAAACTACGCAGACAATGCCGTGAGATGATCATTATCCATCAAATTTGTCGCTTGCTTTTCTCTGGCCGCCTAGACGAGACTAAAAATGGTCGTCAATGAAACTACTCGGATTCTTCCTCTCTATAGAGTCGCACGACACTGCCCACACACTCCTTTCAGATTAATGACGAAGATGTCCTAATGAAGGTGAAAAACGGGTAACCGTTGCTTCTTCCAAATCCAGTTCCATCTGCTTGGGAAGATGAGAGCTAATTCTTTTTTTTTTTTTTTTTTCTTTTTTACAGTGATGATCAGCAAAATTGGCAGCAAGACTCACTTATCTTTAGGTCCACATCCTTCTAAGGGCTCTGGATTCCGATTTTTATACTCATATTATTAGTTGTTCTTTTTTTGGGTTTCTTCTAAACTCACGCTATCCCCCCTAATTAACTCCCGAGACTTCCCTTCACGTTGAATTAACTATATTATCCATGGCCCACTCTTTACTTTAGATTTTTTTTTTATTGCCTTTTTTATCCTTCCTTTTCTATCCTTTCAATTTTACTAGAAACGAAAGTATTCATACTCCTCTCAAATAACATTTATTAAGGTTAAAAATGGGGTCTACTCTTGATTTAAGATTATTGCTTTTTTTCTTTTCTTCTTTTTTGGTTTTTTTTCCCTTTTCTTTTTCCATTTGAAACAAAATTTTTGTACCTCTTTTTTAAAAAATAATTATTTGGTAGATAACTAACTAATTATTTGACAAAAAAGCTAATTATTGTGTGAATGATTTGTATATTTCTTTTTTTACTAGGATTTAGTACACATTTCATTCAATTATAACTTTAGTATGTGTCATTATGTTGTAATCCGTGTATTTTAACAACTTAATTTTTATTTTGTTCAGTGAATCTAATAGTCAATTTTCTAATTATTTATTATGTAAACATTAAAAATTTTGAGTAACCCTAAACGGTTCTTCTATTTATAGCAACATATTTCCAAAGGATAGTTAATCAAACGAGTTCCGATCTTTCTTCTCTGATGTTCAATAGAAATATTATGTTGATCATGATAATTATCTCCCTAGTCACAACTAAGAAGAACATATATGTCTTTCTTTGAACTTTCCATAGAGACAACATAACCTTGAGCAAGAAGATGCATCTACACACTACTCAAACGATCCTCTTATGTTAGAAAATTCCCAAGTAAAATTTCAAATGAACTTGTTGACATGATTAATTGTTGTTTGCCATTCATGGTTTTATCATCAATAAATGCACTTAAGCAAAAAAATAATATTTTTTTCAATAGTGACTACACTACAAAAAATAATATAATGAAAAATGAGAAGATTGTGTATAATGCATGCATGTACCATAATATTGAAGTCGAAAAATTCACGATCATGAGGATGATCTAGGGAAATAAAGTAAATAATCTACAGATGAAACTAACATTTCTTTAATCTGATAAATGATTAGTGCTTGCTTATATAACAATAATATAGAATAAGTTCATATGAAGACAAAAGTGAAGGAAGTGTTGAACGTAATGGGTGTAGAAGAAGCGACTAGGGCAAAAAAAAAAGCTATATGAAAAGGACGTGGATAGTCTTGTCTTTTACTAAAATTCAAATAAAAGATAAAGCAGGGGGAAAAAACAAGAGATAATCTTAAGTTAAGAGTGTGGAAATCAAAAAATTCACGATTGCGGGGATAATCTAGGAAAATAAGTACACAAATTTGCAGATGGAACTAACATTTCTTTAATCCAATATATGATCAGTGCTTGCTTATAAAACAATAATGGATAATAAGTTCAAACAAAGAGAAAAATGAAGGAAATGTTGAATGTAATGGATGAGGAAGAAGCGATTAGGGTGAAAAAAAGTTCTTTAAAAGGAATGTGGGTAGTTTTGTCTTTTAGTAAAATTGACATAAAAGATAAAGAAGAAGAAAAAGACAAAAAATAATCTTAAATCAGAAGTGGGACCAATAAAGGGTATTATAGTCAATTTAATGTGAAAAGGATGTGACGCGCCAAAAAAATGGTCGAAATAGCCGGGCCTTCTTCTATTCTCAATATATTTAACTCCAAAAGCCTGGCATCGTCTTTTGCTTACATTTGGTAACATTGCTTCCACCATCTACTAGAACAATTGTACTTGCATTATGTTCCGATAAATTCAATAACTTCACTTTACCTTTTGTTCTTTTCTGCATCAGTTTTTGTTTAACAAAAGTGTATCGCAAGTGCCAAAATTTAGCACGGGTGGATGCTTAAATGTTAAAACTTCCAAGATGTACATTTACGTGCTATTCTTTTTTGAAAATTGGACACTCTAGCCGCAAATCCAACGTTGCATTATTTTTAAAAATAAAAGTATTCTACGTGGCTCGCCAGACTTGTCTACTCAGCAATCAATATGCAAAATGACATCGTCTCCATAATCCCCAAATTAAATACCCTAAATCCAATCACTACGAACTAACCACCACAATCACCAACCACCACCACCAACCATCATAACGGTGGCGGTGTGCTGCTGCAAGGTGCTAGTGCTTGCACTAGCTTGCACCAGCTTGCACCAACTCCTAGACCTCAACAACAATTGCAACCGTCGAGTGACAATGAGTGAACGGCAAGCGGCGATAGAGCCTTAACAAGAACAACAACCAAGCACGAAGACTCGAGCATGAGAAGGACGGCAAGCGTGAGATGGACAATGAGCGTGAGACAATGCTTGATTCAATACGCTAAACAGTGTCGTTTATCAACCATGCCAAAATGACGTCATTTAACATTCGCCCTATCCACATGGCTAATAATTTTTAAAATTATTGCCACGTTAGTAAAAATACTCGCCTAATAATGTTACGTCAGCAATTTGGTCGGAAATTCACACCATTGACACATAATTGTTCATTTTTTTCTTCGATTTTAACACTTAAATGTACACTTTGAAAGTTTTGGCACTTAAGGGCGCGCATGATAAAATTTCTGTTTCTCAATTTCTCTGTTTCTCGTTCCCCGAACAGGTTTGGAAAGCAATCCGTTTGGTAACGCAATTTGATTTCTCTATTTCTAAAACAGATTTCTATTCCAGAAATAGAGAAATCGAAGAAATCAGAAGCTGAAATTTTTAACTTCTCAGTTTCTGAAATAGAAATAGAAATAGAAATTTTTTTTTCTCAACTTTTCAATTTAGTCCAAAATATTTTAGATCACTAATATTGAAATAGAAATAGAAATAGTTAATTTAGTCCAAAATATTTTAATAATTTTTTAATATAATCATTCTAATCAATATTGATTGAAAATCTTAATCATTGGGCTAGATGGTGAGAATTGAATGAACAAGGCTTCATTTGTTGCACGTAAGAGATTTTATGCATGGTAATAGTCAATTGGTCATATTCATATCTAATGAGTCTTTCTTCACCTACTCTTCCGTGTATGCCACCAACGACTCTCTTTGGCTAACTATTTTTTTAATCATAAACTTCATATTAAGGCGGTAAAAATGGGTCAAATCATTAGGGTTTCATCTGATTTTTCTTTTATAAGGAAAAGAGATCTAATAAGAAATATGTTGTTCTTGTAAGAGTGTTGATGAAAATATAGATTTTGATAATAAATTTTTAAATAATCCTAGTGTTGATAATTTTGAAAAAAAATTGGTGACGATTTTTGAACACGGTGAGGATATTTTTAACAAAATTTGGAAAGAAATTGGAATTAGACTTGAAGTTAGGATTTTTTTAGGAGATTAGACTATTATAATCATGGCTATCATTAGACTTATTTGATTAATGTGAAATCAATTTCGGCAAAAACACAACGACATATTCACTACAATTGAATTTCAATTTTTTTTGCCACGTTGTTTATTTTTCGAAAGAAAATATTACGTAATAGGAAACGTAAGCACATGTAATATAAATTCCATGAAATTGTATTTTCAACTTTTCTAATGTATTAGTATTATTTCGATTATTTTTTGTATTTGAGGATTTTCTATATTATTTTAGTATTATTTCGGCTATTATTTTATATTTGAGAATTTACTATGTTGTTATCTAATCAATTTCTATTCATAGAAATAGAAATTTTTTTATGTTATCAAACGGATTTTGTTTAGAAATAGAAATTTTGAGTCGTTATCAAACGGGTTTTTTTGCTTTAAACTTGTCCGGGGAATAGAAATTGAGAAATTGATTTCGGCCGTAAATCAATTTCTGTTTCAGAAATTTTACCATGCGCGCCTAAGTGTCCACCCATGCCAAGTTTTAGCATTTTGGGTATCCAACACTCATTTTTTTTGTACCTTCCATATGCATCTTCTCAATTATAGAGCTGCAATTGGGAGTTTCCTAGCATTAAAAGCAAAAAAAAAAAGCATTATCTTCGGTTTTTCGTTAGATAAATGTTTACATGATCGGGATCGCGGCATCAATTGGTGATCGACCAGTCTTCTACTGGATTTTGTAGTCATTACTCTATTACATGGCATTATGCATCAACATATGTTAGATAATATGAAAAAAATATATATATATATATATATATATATATATATATATATGTGAAGATATATTTGTAGTCATTACTCTATTTCTATTGAATGTTAGAAAAAAAAAATGCAACCAAGCATCTGTACTCTTTAAGAAAAAAGGAATTATAAATAAAGGCTTATTGGTCCGATCCGCGCGATTCAACTCCACACGTTCGTTTGGCGGAAAATGGGCAATTTCCGAAAAATATTTTCCCAAAAGTCATTTTCCAGGAAAAAGACAATATTTTTTTGTGTTTGGCTTAAACCTGAAAATGTTTCGTCCGATGTTCGGTAAGGAAAATATTTTCTAAGACTTCACCATCTAGGCATGCATCACTTACCAACCTATAAATCCATCAAATATGAACTTGCCTTTAAATTCGGACAAACTTGCTTCATATCTTTGTTCCCTCATTGTCACCAAATGCTCATCTACTCTACAAAATATCCGTGTGGATTTTAAAAAGAAGCAAAGGAGAAAAGAAGCAAAGCATGTACAGCCCTAATAAGAATCTTTTAGTTGACTTGAGTGGCATGTTCTCCCTACGTCTTTTATGTTCCAATAAATAAAAGAAAAAAGAAGCAAAGCATGTAGAGCATTTTACTTAAACAATGTACAACTGCAAAGTAAAATAAATAAAGAAAATAATAAGCAAGAGTGCAGAGCATGAGTTTGAGATTGATGAGTTCGAGGTTCACCTGGCAATGGCCGATGACTAGCCAAGAAAGAAAAAGATGAGAAACAAAGAAAAAGAAAATTAAAAATAATTCAAATTAAAAAAGAAAAAGAAAATTAAAAAATAATTCAAATAAAAAAAGAAGAAAAGAAGAAAAAAAGGGGAGGAAGAAGTAATGATTTGTAAAAGTGTGAAATAAGGAAGATTAAGAAAGGAAAATGTTTTCCACTTTTCAAAAATAGAAAATATTTTTCCCTAATTTAGAAGACTTTTTTCTTTTCATTGAAAAAAATTTTCCCCAAGGAATGTATTTTCTGTGAAATGAATGTCGGAAAATCCAAAAAATATTTTTCAAGAAATTATCTTTCGCGAAACGAATAGAGCCTTATAATCAAATAACCGCTCAGAGCTAGTCGATTTAGTCCAACTCCTAGATTGGAACCAGACTTATACTTGCCCCTAAGGCTTAAAGACAGGACCGCAACACTAGATCCTGGCCAAGGAAAGGCCAGTCTTGGAATTTTTGAAGATCAGTTTCGAGATTCCGACAACACCTTTTGACAATGCCCTACGAGACAGAACTGACAACGTAGGATCAATTTGGATTGGTGTTCCGCGAGACGTTGCCGTCGCTCGGCATTTCCGATTCTCAGTCAAATCATCTGGCTTCTCCAAAGGGGAGTCACTTATAGCAGGTTCGCTCCCCGTCAATATATTAACGAAGAGAAGATTCTCTCCTCAACCATAGAGTACGATACAAAAGAGAAAAATGTCGCATTTCTACCTTATTCAAATAAGCCTTTATCACAAAACTAGCATCTAACCCTTTGTTAACCAGTTTCACAGTGCGTGTCGTTCGTGCAGATAACAACACTGACGAATTGCAAAATGCAAATGCCCCAACTCCATGATTCCACCATGTCTGCTATCTTCTGTGAGTGCGTCCTCAGGCATTTTCTCATGCACGTCTAATCTGGAATATGGTTAAAGTTCACTTCTTGGGTCAAGACAAAAGGACAGAGGGAGAGAAAAGGAAGGAATTTTAGAGAGGCACCCACTCATGTTTCTGAACCGGCTCACCTTCTCCTGATTCTTTGAGTGTTCTTGACAGAAACTCTACCGACATCAAGGAACGGCTCTATTATTTCTTCACTTGACCGCATAATTGGCCCAAAAATTAGATGGTTCTTGGACAATTCAATTTTTGAAAACCCTCCTATTCAAGAAAAGACACGTATTTTTGGCCTTTAATTCACAAAGAAAGATGAAAACAGATGTTGCTCTGAAAGAGCCACGTAGAGAAAAAGCCTTAAAGCGGAAAAGAAAGAGGGTATGGTTTCCGCAGTATACAGGTTGAGGGAATAGCGCCGCTCAATTTCCTTCAAGTTGGATAACATCCAACCGGTAAGTCATTCATCAGAAAAGAAAAATGCTCTTGGCGTTACAATTTGCAGGGCATCTCCTCAATACTCTACAACACCAGAAACCTAGTACTACCTACTTCGAGAGAAATCCAGTCTACGAATCAGAATAGGACTCATTACAGAAAACGGCCACGGTCAATCTGATATAGTTATCTACCATGCAGATGGCGCTTTGTCGACCGTCAAGCATATCTCACAGAATCAAACAAGATCAGCAATTCTCGTTACCTGGAAGTATCGAAGCACGTACAGCTACAGAGCATCAGGTTGATAATGCAGATAAACCAGACTTAGCTACAGGAAGCAACCAATATGAGGAAAGAGTAAAGATAGCAGATTGGCAAATCTGACAACAGCTATTTAGTCGCAGAGACCATTGCTTCAGCAGAAACACTAGGCAAAGTTCAAAGGAACCCTAAACATCACTAGAAGAGAAATATAGCATTTACTGCAAAACCTAACTAATAAAATTACAAGAACAATTAAGAAGAAAAGGAAGAAGACAAATTATTTTGCACAGAAACGTATCTAATCAGCTTTGCATCACGACCTAAAGAGAGTGCTAAGTACTTAGATAGGCGCAGCACATGTTGTCCTAAAATGGCCTGTCTGGTTGCAGCGACTACAGTGCACAACTCGTTTCACACGGCCTCGATCTTCTGCTCGGACACGTTTCTTCCTTGGCCTTCCAGGTGGACGCAGCGACTTGGGAGGGTTGATCATAATCTCGACAGATCTGTTGGCATTAGGATCTCCATCAGTTAATTCCTTCCAAAGTGACTTATCAGGAATTGGATGTATGGTTTGTGAGTAGGTCTTCCGGTAAGTGGCAACCGTGAAACAACTCTCTGTAAACCGGTGCACATTCTGCCGACATGAAAGCAGGGCGGCTACAGCATGAGCACAAGGCAAACCGTACAATTGCCAACCTCGACAGAGGCAACAACGATTGCGAATGTCCACTATGTTCGTTCCTTCATGGGATATAACTTCAAATTCGGCTTCATTAGCACGGAGCACCTGAAAGGTTCGTGCACGATCTAGAGCCTCGGCAACCCGCCTTTCAGCTGAAGGCACAAGTATTGAGGTCCACTGCATGCTGGTCTCTCGGCGTTCATTGAACCACGTCATGAGCTGCCTCCGAATACACTCCATCATCTGAATTATTGGGAGGCCAGAGGCTTCTAAAATCCAAGTGTTGAGAGATTCAACAATGTTAGCTGTCAAATGTCCAAACCTCGTTCCCTCAAAATAGGCAGTTGCCCACAAGCGAGGTGGAATTCTTCGAATCCAATATGCAGCCTCCTGCGAGATCTCTTCAATCTCCAAGATCTTAGCCTCAAACTCAATTACAGTGAGAGCATATGCGGCTTCCCACAGAAGGTTGACAAGCATCGTGTTGTTAAACTCTTTACGGAAGCTCTCGCTCAAGTGGCGCATGCAAAACCCATGAAAAGCAGTAGGAAAATTTGCTTCAACTCCATCCACAATACCTTTCTGCCTGTCCGACAAAATTGTGAGCCTCGGCATATTTTCTGTGTTGATCTCAAGCAAATTATGGAGTTCAGATAGAAACCACATCCAATTATCATCATTCTCCTCGTCAACCACACCAAAAGCAAGAGGAAACAGGGCTCCATCCCCATCAAAACCAGTAGCAAGAAGCAAAGTACCGAGATACTTGCTCTTTAAATATGTCCGATCAAGTCCAAGTAATGGTCGGCAGGCATTTAGAAAACCATAGATTGATGCTTGGAAAGATATGAATAGGCGCTGAAAACAATTATCCGAAGTATTTCCATAAACAGATGCTATACTCCCTGGGTTTGTCCGTTTAACCTGGTCACAATATGGTGGAAGTAAGCGATACCCTTCTTCGAAGGAACCTCGCATAGCTGCCATGATACGCTCTTTCCCTCGCCAAGCTTGTTTGTATGACAAGGTGATGCCGTGAACACGATGGATCTCTTCAAGTATTTCTTTTGGCTTGCAGTTAGGATTCTCCTTTAGGCGTTGTTCCACGGAGTTCGCAACCCATTGAACCGATGCTTGTTGATGGCCAAGATGAGAAATTCCTCCACATGAATGATTATCATTGATGGTCCTAATAGTAAAAGTCGGAACACCTGGTAGTTTTGCTGCATGAATGCGCCATGGGCATCCTTCACTTGCACATTTGGCAGTAAAACGAGTCTTGTCAGATTTTATGGTCTGAATTTCAAAATGAAGTGCAATAGCTGTATCTCTCAAAGCCCTCCGGCAGCTCTTGACATCAGGGAACTCCTGCCCTACTGATAGCTCAAAGTTTGAGCCAGAAATAATAGTACGGGCTTGAATGATAGGACTGCCAACAAGTGCATGCTCAACATCCAGATCCTCTGCAGCTTCAATTGCCATTTCCTGGTTATGATCTACTGCTAGCTCCAGACTGTCATCAAGTTCCTGATTTTCTGAAACTCCTAACTCATTGCTTTCTGATAATGCAAGCTCATGGTTCGGTGCAGGTAAAGCCAATTCATGGCCTTCTTGATCAGGCTTCCTGTCCATAGCCAGCTCATTGTCATGCACATAGCCATGGCCACTGCTTCCCTCAGCATCATGGTTTGGTCCTAAGCCCAACTCATGATCATGAGCATGTCCTAAACCAAGCTCATGCTCATGCGTCTGTCCCAAACCCAGATGATGCTCGTGGTTCTGTCCAAGTTCCAGATCATGGTTTTGGCTGAGTCCTATGTTATGATTATGTCCTGGCACGAAGTGCTGATTTTGTGCTAGAGCTACATTATGACTTTGCCCCAATATCAAATCGTGGTTAGCCATTGAAGAACGAATCTCAGTATATGAATAACTTCTCCAGCCACTCAACAAATGGTGACTTTAGCATTAGAAAGAGACTTCCAACTGTCCTGTAAATGACCTGCAAAGCAGACAACCGTCCTTGATTATAAAACAAACAACCATGACACACATTTACCAAGAAAGCTTGCATGTATACAATCAGGGCATTAGGACATTCAAATGTACAGACAGTTCACTGAGTTTATGCTTCATATTCAAAGATTGCCATGTGCAAATCGTAAATAAATACAGCACAAGAATCAGCCAATGTCAATGAAGAACAAGATCCTGCTCTCTCTCTCTCTCTCTCTCTCTCTCTCTCCCCCCCCCCCCCACTTTCTCTTTTCCTTGCCCCTCAAGGACAGGACAGTCAACAGAAAGAACGATTTTTTTATTTTTTTTTGGTGCAAATAGAAAGAATGATAAGCAGCAATAAATCCGGCAAGCATTATCCCGTTAACCATGTTTCCCCACCTCCCCCATCCCCGGGGGCAAGTCAATGGAACTGGATTAATTACTCATCCTACATCTCCCGGATTTTCGAAATCCTTGACCATATCGCCGCATAATTAAAAATTTAAGCGAGGAGCAGCCTATAACTCGATTGAAGCTTCAATCCAATCCATCCATCACGAAAGCTTCAAAATTCCCACTCAATAGAGAAGTGCTCGCAAAACCATAATCTCTATTGACCACTAAACTCACTAACCTCAGAACAAACACTCAACCGCAAGCTCCAAGACCCGAGCTTCAGTTTCTCTATTTTTTTTTAATAAAGCGGGAGAGTAAGCGATCAGAGTAATTCGAATCAAAAAGCTCATCACCAACCCAACCCAACCCAACCCAACCCAATTCCAGAAAAACCTAGAACAACACACTAAACTGGCAATCACCTGAGAATTCAAGAACCAACCCACCTTCGACCCAGCTCGGATCAACGGAGCCAGCTCCCATAGAGCCAGGAACCGGAGATGGGTCCCTCCAGAATCCGCCAAAGCAGCGATCTTTGACGACGGCGACCGCGACGGCGACAGGCCGGATCGGAGCCTAGGGTTTCCGGGGGGCGATCGAACCGGGAGGGCCGCGGGGATTTGAACGGGAGGAGAGACGGGAGGGAAATTGGCGGGTAAATTGGAGGAGGAAGTGGGGTGTTGTGTGGGGAGGAGAAATATGGAAAACCCAAGGGGGAGAGATTGGGGAAAGGCAGGGGCAGAAGAGGGAGAGAGGGAGAGAGAGGGGCGCTGGGGAGGATGGGAAGAAGGGGAAATTATGCAGAGTCCTTCCTTTCGGGTGTGAAGGGAGAACGGGGCATTTAGGTCAAAGGGGAAAGCATATTAGAGAGAGGAAGGGAGAGAGAAGGATTGTATCCGGATGCCCTTGTGGATTTGGGTTTTGAGAATTTGATTTTTGGAATTGACTCTTTTGGGCCTTTCTTGGTTGTGCAAATTCTTTGTTTTGGACCTCCAATTCTTTATTTGGGGGAAGTTTTGTGTAGGTTGGACTAAGCTTGTCCCTCCTTAAAAGCTCATGATTTCCTCCTTTTTCTCTCTTTTTTTCCTCCTAAATTAAAAATTAGTGGGGTAGCATGTGCCATGCATAAGATGATGGCAAAGTTGATTAAAACTTTTTCAGGTCATGCGAACCGCCACCGGTAGAGCATAAGGATGGGAAGGTCGAGAATCCCGTTTGCCATTCCCCAACTCGTGAGGCAGCGCTTTGCCCCAAAAAAAAAAAAACATATTAAAAATATATATAATAAATCTAATTATGAGTTATTCTAGTTTAAATTTAGGTAAAAGCTCCAAAAAAACCTAATATGCCCATTATGGCATACTTATCTGAAACTTTTTTTGTAACACCGAAAACTCAAAACTTATACATATGTGATACATTTATTCAAAATTTATATAATATGACCCATTTGCTCTAATTTTTTTGTGACACAAAAAACCCCAAACTTATATCGTATGACAAAAGAAGTTTTGGATAATTGTGTCACACAAATATAAATTGAGTGAGTGCGTCACAATTTGACAAAGTTTAGGAATTTTTTTGTATCTTTTTCCCTTAAATTTATTCACATTTTGTCAAATTTCATTTACAGATTATTAAATTTCACTAGGTCAAGAACTATAAATGTATAAATTTAAACAAAAATGTAGTTAATAAGTATATTTGGTTCAGATCGTAACATTTCATAAAGTTCTTTGAAAAAGTAGTTTTGTGTAAATATTTTCATTATCAATAATAATTTATATTTAAATATTTGTATTTGTGATGAACAACTTTTTATATTCATTCCTATTATAAGTGATCCAAACAATCATTTTTGCATATTATTTTTTTCAATTGTTATTTTTTTTTTCACAAAAACAAACCAACTCAATATGTTTTATTCAATTTTATCCATTTACTCCGGGGGTGCCGAACAAAATTTGGGCAGATTTTTAAATTCCCTCCGTACCCTCTTCACAAAAAATTTAAAAAACATCTTCAAATTTTCGGATCCCTTTTTCATTCCCCTTATTTTCGTCCTATAACCAAACAGAACAATTACCGCATCATGAAGATAAATTACAATTTTAATAGATTCAACCAATGCTAAAATATATTTTAATCAATCCTAAGTTTTGGGTTTGTTAGACCAATAAAAATGAATCACAAACCCATTTCTGAATCCATAGATGATTATATGTGTTAGTTATAAATAAGTTTAAACATAATAAGAGAGTTAAATGAGTTATAAATGGATTAAGAGTAGAACTAGAGTAGAACCGACCAAAAACATATATTTTTCTTTTGTTTTTATTTGATCTGCACATTCACTCTACACTCTCACTTCTATTTGAGTACGAATTTTCCTAAATTAGAATAAATGTGGAAGTGTTATAATAATATTGGTCAAGTTGAGCTTGCATTGGATATGGGTCGGGTGGGGTTAAGTTTGCATGGGATATAGATTATTAAATTAGCATTGCATGAGAATGAGTTTATTTGGGTCAAACCATTTTGGATCCGACCCGATCCACCCGTGTAACCGTGATCAACCAACGCAAAATGGGCAGGTTGGCAAAAGCAGACGATGCTTTGCGTTTCGTCCAACTCTTGGGGGGCCGCAGCGGGGATGAAGCATTATGCTGATGCCATCCACATAATCGAGCCAATGGGTTCTATGGGGAATATCTGGCAACGTTTACGTTCCCAGCATTCTGATAGATTGCCTCTGCCACTTGAAAATGTCTGATCCTGGATTTTTCGTTTCGACCAAAATGTTCAAGATTGGGCTTGAACCGGATGTGGTGACCTTTAACACTTTGCTCGACGTTCTCCCTGAAGAGGGTAAGATCGCGCGAGCCTTGACTATTGGCAGAAGAAATGTGGGGCAAAGGTTTCAAGGCTTCATCTTGAAGGGATCGTGTACAACTGGTAATACTTAGCCATCCCTTCGGTTAATGAGGAATTTGGAAGAAAGGGGTCGCGAGCTGGATGTGGTCATGTACACCACGATCATCGATGGTTATTGCAAGGAAGGACCGGCGCCTGGCGGCGGAGGCAATGTGGCCTCTTCAACTGTACCAGTCACGGGGCAATTCGACCAGATATCTTCACTTACAATACCTTGATTCATGGCTTATGCTGCATAGGAAAATGGAAACGAGCGAAGGCCTTGTTAGAGAAGATGATTAATGATGGAATCGGCTCAAATGTTATCACTTATAACTCCTCCATCCAAGGTCTATGCCGTTGTGCCCAACAGGAAGACGCTCAAGCTCTGTCGAGTGAGATGCTGCGGGGAGGAACAAGGCATGATGATCGAACCTTTACTATTTTTTGGATGCGCTCTGCAAACAGGGCATGACTAACGAGGCAAAGTGCATATTTGATTCGATGATTGAGATGGTTGTTGAGCCAGATGAAGTTACTTATAAATCATTGATCAATGGTTATTGCCTTCAAAATAAAATGGATGATGCTGCAATTACGTTTAGTTGATGACTGCAAGGAAATGCAATCCTAATGTTGTGCTATGGCTCATTTATTAATGGGTGCTGCATGGTTAAAAGAGTCGATAAGGCGATAAGTCTCCTTCAGGAAATATTGGAGAAAGGATTAGTCTTTAATGTTGCCGCTTATGGTCGTCTGATAGATGGCTTTTTCCTTGCTGGAAACCCTGGGATTGCATATCAGCTGTTTTATAGGAGGCCAGCTTGCAATAATATAAATCAACAAACTTGTGCCATCATGGTGTATGGTCTTTGTACATATGAACAAATCAACAAGGCAACAGCATTGTTTTGACATGTGGAAGATGGCATGGAGGATGTTCATACAATCCGCTGCAACATCCTAATTAACGGCTTGTGTGAGGCAAGGTAACTTGGATGTGCAACGAACCTCTTCAACTCGCTGAATGCCAAAGGCTTGCAACCTGATGTCGTGACATTTCTAGCCATCATAAAGGACTATGTAAAACTGGCCAAATACGTGAAGCTTGTGAGCTACTTCGTGATATGAGCCAGTAGGGATGCTCTCCAGATGGTTTTGCGAATAAGATTATCGTCCAAGCACTCCTTGAAGACGGTCAGAAAGTGAGAGCAATGCTTTTCTAGGCGATGATTGAGGGAGGCTTTTCTGCAGATGCATCCACGGCTGAAATTTTCAGTGCCTCATCCAACAGTACATTAGAATCCTGAAAGTCTGCACCGGGTGCATAAACTTTCATGAATTATGACTTCGTTTATAGTAAATAGCTAACCTTTATCTTGATGAGAGAAAACTGGGCTTGCTTCATCGATTGCTAGTAATTCTGTGTATGTTAGTTAAATTTATTACGAGGAAAGAGCATAGCGGGGTACAGAATGTAGTCCTTGGTTCACATACTTCTCTTACTTTGGCCATATTAAGAGAGTTTCATGCGGGGGAGCTTCCTATTTTACGATGGTGGTGCTGGGAATGAGGCAACACTGTCTAGAGGTGGTAGAGTTTAAATTTGAAAACTACTTCCGTTTGCTTGTTGGGTACTGTTTACTATGGATTTAATGCCTGAAGTCGATGTCCTTGGAGATTCGAAAAAGAACATGTTCTGATTCGAGAAAAGAAAAACCAGGACAAATGCAAGAATGACTGCACGTGTCCGTAAATTGCTGCTTGAGATAACGTTCTGCCATTGAATTTGGAGAAAATATGAAGAGAAATCTGCACCAGTTCTCGTGCATTGTGGCTATCCAGAAGTCCAGTGTTGGGGGATAAAAAGAGAAGCGGACTCTTTATCTGATGTGACCACTTTCAGCTAATTCTGCTTGAACAATGTGTATCTATTCCTCTCCAGATGTCAAAACAATGCCATTGCCTCCTTCTGCAGACAGATCTGCGGCATCTCGTATATCACAATCCCCTAAAAGTTGCAGCTTCAGGAGTACTGTGTTTTGTGAAGATTATTGTCACGAAAGGTTCGTGTAAGCATAACTGACTACGATGCAATTATCCCCTATATAATGTCGTCCAGGAAGCAAAAAGTAACCTTAATTTCATCTTTATTCAAAAGCATGGGTAACTCATTTCGACAGTGATAAGGAACGAAGTAGTAGCTAGCACTTTTGCCGCAACGGTGTACTCTGTGACAATGAAGAAAAAGATTGTGAATTTGATGGGCTGCTAGAGGATATTCCCTTCGATGTCGGTCTAGAGGTCTTGTTCTATCTTCAAATTGTCGTCTCTCTTGTTTTAAGACGACTTATCAAGAGCAACTTCAACATTATAGTCAAACCTAGAGACTGATGTCTTTCAACCAAGTAATGATCAAACACTGAATCTGAGGAGGAAAGATTTTGTGGACCCTTCATCTGGGATTATGATTACTCTTTGGTTTCTTTCCTCTGATTTTCATTTTAGTTTTTCCTTTCCTGATAAGTACCATTGAAGTTCTGTTCCTGAGGTCAAGCATTCCTGTAGGGATGGCCATGTGGCAGATATTGTTGAACTGATAAAATAATGTTTCACATGAGTGATCGATCATCTAGTTTCATGTCAAGAAAGGATAGCATTCTTGTGGTGAAGCGAGTTCCCCTTGCAAAACTTGCAGGAGCCTTATAAAAGTATTCGGCAATGATTTTGAGCGAAGCTACTCAAATTTGTTTTCTGAAGGTGTCATAATTATCAGCTTTACAGCATTGCCAATTTTTTCCAATATACAAGTGCTCGCTTAGCTTTTCAATTCACCGCTTCATGTTTTATGCATCGGATTTTGGCAATAACTATTTAAAGCCAACGAATGCAAGTCAAAACATGCGGTATATGCTGCTAAGCTAGTTCGTGGATTTGGGTTTCCTTGTGATGTATTAGATTTGTCAGACAGTTCAAGTAATTTGCTTCTTTTAGATAGATTATGTGACCATAAGAAACTTTTTGAGGTGATGACAAGAGAGATCTATTTTTTATTGTGAATTGTAAATTTCTGCATCCACTAAAGATGATTATACTAAAGAGACTGATTTTGCATTTAGCTTTTCATATCGCCATCTCTTCTTCTTTTTCCTTTTCCTGCACGGAAGTCTCGGGGACATCAAGTCAAACCTTGTAAGGCCAGTCCAATGGTAAAATGCAGGGACAGCCAAATAGAGAGAACATCCAAAGCCCACGCACGAGTAGGCCAGTGCCTATGATCCTTATTCGGCAGGGAAAAAGTAAGGTGAAACCGACACCTCGGAGAAGTACGCACGAGTCACGACCCAGCTACCAAAGGGTGGTGTCCATAAAGGCTGTCGCTATCGCTTTGACTGCAGAGTTAGTCCTTCTTGTGCACGCACCGTTCGCTTTCGGACCTCTGCACCAGCTTGACTCCTTTTGTACGCTGGAGAGCTGGATAGCTGGAGAGCTCAGAGAGGGACCGATGCTTTTGTCGGTTGTGATATTTCGGTCAATAATCCCAGCTGATCAGATGCATAATGCGGAAACCACGGTTACAGATCCGGTTTTGACTTGAGAGCGTCGGACGTGGGTAGATCCTCGGATTAGTTGGATCCATTGCAGTGACCGCGCTTGCAGTGTCGCCCCCAACATGCCTGGAGCAGCACTTTCTGACATGGTTCATCTAGTGATGAGTAAAGAGTAAACATAATTCCAGTATAGAAATCGGAAATCTGAGAATCCCGGATTCGAATTCTCAGCTATGTACGGTAGTTTCAAATTTTAAAAATTGGGAAATTTGTTCTAATAAGTAGAAACCTGAAATCTAGACCGAGTTTTATGTCTCTCTAGTATCCTATAGCTTAAATAATAAATGTGCAATTTAAAATCACTAGTAAATTAAGACTTTTACTTTATTAATATAAATTTTTGTATTTAAATATAAGTCGTGATCGATGAATTGTAACAAATGGTCGTCATTAAAAATAATGATTCACTGCGATCGTTCAGTTAAGAGTACAAGTGAAACATGGATAAACTTTGAAACTAATTATGAAATTTATGACAGAATAGATTCTAAGTTTAAAAAATTAAGGAACATGTTTTAACAAGTAAGTGTTTTATGTGGAACCTAAATCCCCCTGCGGGGGGTAACAAGGGCAAAAAGAGTAGAGTTTCATCTAGATTAAGATTGGAGGCATGATAAGTTGCTGGGTATTTATCATTTTGTTTATAGATGGATAACATGCTTTAAACTGCCCTGCTGTTGTTGGCATGGTATCGCTGGTTTGAAAAATAGTTGCTAGTTCATTCTGAAACTTGCTCCTTGAGAATCCAATGAGCAGGTAGAGTGAGGGTTGCATTCAGTATATCAAGGATTATTAAGCCAGAGAGAACCTATGGAAGCATGTGGCACCAAGCTTGTCATGCCTTAGGCTATCATCTGAGTCCAACTTAGAAAGACGTTATGTGGTTCTAATTTTCACTTATAACTTCGTTTCTAGAATTTGAAATGCAAAAAGATTATGTTCTGAGGGAAATTTATATATGTTGTGCGGACTAATGTTCGTATCTTATGAAAAATTCCAAGTGTTCTGCGTAAAAAGTCATAATCTCATTCCAACAACTGACTCTTGCGTAAGGTTCAACAGACTAATAAGGGCATGCATGTTTGTATTCTTTTTTTCTGTTCAAGAACAGATTTTCTATTTTTTTGTTCCCCGGAACAAAAAAAGAACAGAAACGCATTTGTTTGCGTTTTTGTTCAAAATTTGTTTTTTTGTTCCCAAAACAAAATTGGAACGGAAATAAGAAACAAAAAAAAGTTACTTTTTTGTTCCGGAAACACTTCTAAAGAACAAATTTTCTCTCTTCTCTCTTTTCTTCTCTTTTTTTTTCTTTGGCCAGTCGCCGGCCTCGGCCATGGCCGGCGACCTCGCCGAAGCGTCGCCAAGCCTCGGCGAGGCCGAGCGTTGCCGGCCCTTGGCAAGGCTCGACCTCGCCGGATCGGGCGAGGCCAAGCTCGCCTAGCTAAGGCAAGGCCGAGCCTCGCCCGCGCCCAAGCAACACTCGTCTCGCCTTGGTTTGGGCCGGCTAGGGCACGCTCAGATCTAGCGAGGTCGAGCCTCACCATGGCGCGCGAGGCGCGGCCTCGTCGCCGGTCGCCCAGCCTCGGCATGGCTAGCGACCGGCCAAAAGAAGAAAAAAAGAAAAACAAAAGGAAAAAAAAATTAAAAAATTAAAAGAAACAAAAAAAGGAATATAAGTATTTCTATTTATTTTTTATTAGAACAGTTTACCAAACGCGTCTTTTTGATCAACAATTGTTCTCTGGAACAGAAATAATTTTTTCTATTTTTATTTTTTGAAATAATTTTTGAACAGAAATACAAACAAACACATCCTAAGATTTTTTAAGGGATTCGGATGGAGGGAGAAAACCCTAGACCACATGAGAAGAAAAATCGAAGAAGAATAAAAATAAAAAATATATATAAAGGAAAAGAAAAATCCAACCAAAATTATTGAAGCAGGGGAGGCAGCTAGAGAAGAGAAGACCAAAGCAGTGAAAAGACATATCAAGTGCAGAAATCTCTCCATGCAGATGTGGACAAAACAGAGCAGCATCTTTCCAATTCAGAGGTGAGGACAAATCAAAGCATTTAAGAGAGAGAGAGCCCCAGCCACACGTTATGTTAGAAAAGACAGAAGCCATTTTACTATTCCCCCACCCTCTTCACTTCAGACGTCTCATTCCATTGTAAAAAACATTCTTTTGAGAAAAAGAAAAATTGGGGACCCTCGAAAGGGCTTCCCTAAAGGAAGATAAAAGACAACACAGGAAGTTTGTCAGATTGTCTGATGAAAGAGACTGGACCTAAGCGAAAATGAAAAAATTATGGGGGGATCCAGGGGAAGGCTCCATAAACTGATATTGGAAACTGGGTCGCCAAAGGACAAGCAAGCATGGCCTCTGTTTTGTTTGTTCAAATTTTTCGCTCCCCTTAGCTTATCTCTATCTAGATCTTAAATGACAATTTAGTGATCAGGGGATCACTGGACTATTACATCAGTGACGACATATTAGACTAGTTCATTTGATTGTTGAATGTAGCAGCCGAACAGTCACGAAGAACATCTAACGATGTAACTCTTGCATCGAGCCTTCAACTCGGTCTAATATGTTCCAATGAAATGAACCCATCAAATTGTAATTGTGGTGGATATGATCTTTAACTATTTAAGCACACTTACACCTCTAAGTTTAGTCGTTACAGTGCAGGAAGCAAGTGCCAGGTCAAGTAACAGGTGTGTTGATGAGATGACATTGATTAAGATGGGACACCCAATTGAATGTGCATCGGTTTACTCATCACTAGAGAGAGAGAGAGAGGCCAAAGATATCTCTGTCGTCTGCTCTTTTGGTTTCTTGATTCTCAGAGAGAGAGAGAGAGAGAGAGAAACTCTGTGCTGGTGAGTTTTAAGAGAAATACATCAGTAGCACCTGATGCTGAACTAGAAGCGGCTCATAATGGCAGCTTATTACCCCAACAACGTCACCACTGATCACATTCAACAGGTTCCCTTCTCACCGTCTCTATCTCTTCGGTTTCCTTTGCCATTCTTTAAGCTTGTCTTCACTGAAGTGTTGGATTGGTGTGTTTTTAGTCTCGTCTTTCTTTCTTGTTTCTATGGAAGCATATTTTCTTATGGTGGCATTTCCTATGCGTGAAGCATAATTAAGAAAGAAGTTGTTGTGGAATAAACTTCCAACAGAGTAAAATAAAGCTCGAAAATCTTGTTCTTTTCTCCTTTTTTTCTGCTAGTGCTAATGGTTGGTTATTGACTTGAAGGTCTTCGGGACCATCTCCAAATCCTTCTTACCCCAATTTAGCACATCAGATGGAGAAATTTTTCCCTGAAAAACGAAACTTTTTTGTTTTTTGCAGTAGGTTTGTGCTATTGTGTCTTGTGGTACTTATGATCCTGTTGTTTCGCCTGAATGCATGCAGTACCTAGATGAGAATAAGTCCCTGATTTTGAAGATCGTCGAGAGCCAGAATTCGGGTAAAATGAGTGAATGTGCAGAGTAAGCAATGCCTTCATTTGCAGTTTACTAAGGTCCAGGTTGAATCGATTTGAAAGTCTAAGCTTATAATTTCACTGATATAGCTTTTGTATTGTTCTGCAGAAACCAGGCCAGGCTGCAGAGAAATCTCATGTACCTAGCAGCCATAGCTGATTCTCATCCACCTCCAAACATTCATCCACAGGTAAACTAAATTTATTCCAACCCGAGACAAATATTAACATTTCATTAGTTCTAATGAAGTCATCATGTTTTATCACCTTGAGACACCTTGACCTTAATCTGGAGAACCCTGACTTTGTAATCTTGCAGTTTTCTTCGAGTGGTGTTATGCAGCCAGGAGCGCAGTACGCTCACCACCAGCAAATGACGCCGCAGGCACTTGCGACGATGCGATCCTCCATGCTCTACCCTCAGCAGCCTTTCTCTGCACAGCAGCAGCAGCAGCAGCTCGGTGCGAGCTCTGGTGGAGGCACAGGATTCAACATCCTCCACAGCGAGGCGAGCCATTCAGGCATCGGCCGCTCAGTGTTCGGTGTCGGAGGTGGAGGATTCCCCGAGTTCGCCCACGCCTCGACAGGTATGTCGAGCGGGAGCAAGAACGACGTGGGCAGTGCGACTTCTTCTGAGGGCCGAGGAGCAAGCTCCCTGAGCGGCCCGGGTGGCGATAATGGAGAAACCCTTTACTTGAAAGCCGCAGATCATGAAGGGAATTGAATGGTGAGGATGGCAAACGGTCGAGCCCCCTCGAGGCCCGATGGTTACTTGCTTGTTAGGCTTATGCGCAAGAAAGACTAATCGATTAGCTTTATGTTGTTCTTGTTTTCCTGGGTAGATGATGCATTGATGCTGTAAATTCTCTAGGTTGAATTGAATCGCTATGCGCTTCTGCTCTTGGTTGGCCTATTTCGTTTCTTTCCGTTGCTGAATGTGACATTTTGAAGCTGCTCTTCTTAATGATCCTGACCTTTGAGATCATGTGAACATAACTTAGCCCCGGAAAAGATTGACTCGGGCAAGTCTAGCGTAAGGAAAAGAATCTCACCGGCCTGATAATTTTTTGCTGCAATTAGGATGATTATGATATAAACAGAACTGAGCGATTTTCCATAACAGGACGAGAACGGAAGCTGGAAAATGGGTAGATGCGATGGGTCTATTTGTTCGACTTGTTGAACCATGAGCATCTGGGAGCTGCTTAGCCTTAATCAACGACTTGCAATTAGGTCCATTAGTTACTTCGGACATGTTAGAATCATATTGTTGCTTGATGAATAAAGTGGTCAGATTTGCGATGTTCAAACAGAGGTAATCAGTCTCCAAGAGAAACTCAAACCATATCAGTTCACCCAAAACCAAATTTAAACACAAGAACACAAAAGTGACAGGTTCAAAAGCCAAAATAACATCATGTGAACTCCATCTAATTAGTAAACCTGAAGCTTTGCCAGTCTTGCCCGTAATTCTTTGACAATTCTATGACTCTTGCATCGTGTTTGTACGCTTTGATTTTTCTTCATTTCGCCAGGAGTATTAGAAAGCACTGTAAATTTGTGATGTTACTCGATAGGACACTTGCTGTTGCCATGCTCAATTTGGCAGTAATCTCGTTGAAATGCTGAATGCTGAAACGACTTGACTCTTAATTATACAGCAACAATTATCTTATCCACACTAACTTATCATGAAAATTGAAATGGAAGCTAGTTTCTTTATCTGATCATACAAAGAGACATTGAGAATAAAACCCCAACAGGCCTTCTGAGCACTCTTTCCAGGAGAGACCTTCATCCAAGAGCCCATTGAAGGGCACAGAGTATGAAACATAATCTTGCTCCCCATTCTTCTGTGATTGCAGATTGCTTCGGCCTAAACTCCGGCTCCCATCCTTGCTGTACTCAGAGAACTCCCCGGCGTCGGAGTCTTTGCCAGTCAGTTCCTGGACGATCGCACGGAACTCGGAAGCATTGCTGGCCTTCACCATGACGGGGCTCGAAATGTACTTGATCTTCAATGGTTTCTTCCTAGCCATAATGGTGGGTTTTTGGCTTTTAGCAATCTGGTGAAAATTGAGCTTGCCCATGAATGATGTAAGTGGGGAGAAGGTGCAGAGCAATATCTCTCTAATTTCACGGAAGCTTCAATTTATAGATGCTGTAGCCTATGACGAATCGAGCCATGAGAATAGAAGATGTTGCCAAACAGCGAAATCGAGTGGAGCTTCCAAGAAACCGGGGATCCAAGACGAGACAAAATTGGAAAAAGCAAAGAAGATGACTAGAGAGATTAAGATTGCATGACCATGCAAATATAGCGACCAGAATTCCAAAATGTCTGCCCTCGTTCCAGCTTCCTCCAAAGGCTTCTTGTCTTTATCAAGGACCTTTTTTTTTTCTTTTCATTTGACTACTACCAGTAGTGCTCAACGAAAAATTTACATATGCATAACATTATATTATGCATATCATATATTGTATAGAGAACCAAGCAACCGCGGCCCGTCGCTAACATGAAAAGTACATAAATATATAGAATTGGGGATAGGATGGGTTAATTCCATTCACTTTCTAGACTGAATATCATCATTATGTTCATGCAGTGCGGGGTTCGGCGATGCTCGGATTTTGTCTATTTATGAATTGTCTTAAAGAGAAAGGTTACGATAGTCCAAATATATAAAAGGTGGTATATTAAATTTGTGATGTTTAAACTCCGAAATCACAATATGTTCCTAGCAAAAGAATAGTTAGCTAGAATTATAACTATGTCAACATATTCGATAATCGATGATTACATGCTGCTTTTTTTAGTGTCATATTTTAAGTACTGGAATCATCGCTTTGTGATAATTTTATGCTAGATAAAATGAGGGACTTGACAATGTTTATGGTCGTCGGTTTTTTCATCGTCGGTCTTCACCAAACCCACGTGCTAGAAGAACGTCGCTCTCATCAGTCAAATATCAAATTGCTAGTCTCCCTGACCATACATGTAGAAACTAGAAAGCCTTTCTAGATTGATCCCATTGATTAATGATTTGTCATCAACCGCTAAGATGTCGTGCACAAGCTACAAAGTGGATCTAGAATTCAATTCATCGTACCAATTAGAAGTCTATTCAATGTATGAAGAGTCCTCATCAATGCATGTTTTATTTAATATTCCAAACGTCTACGATGGTTTTCTCAGCTTGTTTAATGAGTTTCTTTCAAGGAAAAAATGGTTGTCCAAATTTCCTCATTTGTTTTTGTGCGTAGAATTATGAATCGATTAGGAATTAATTTCGTTGGCAATGAAAATCACTCCTATAAAAATAATTTTTTTTTTTTTTGACCAAGGATCTGCCGGAGCATACCCTTGTCGGCTTACGCCGATTCGGGGTCTCACAGGCTTCCAACAGTGACTATACCTTAGGGAAAGCTGCCCAACAACTCACCGCCAAAGCCCCCCACTTAAATTGCTAGTACCGTGGAGATTCGAACTCTCGACCGCATCGAAGCAAGGGAGAACGAATACCAGCGCGGCTGCCCACATATGGGTAAAAATATAGTTTATGCTTTTGAAAACAAAAAATCTTCTTTTGATTCGTTTGACCTCCATTATAATCATCAACTGACCATTCGAGCCCATTTGCCTTAGACTTGGGTGTCCAATGGTCAGACTTGGGTGCCCACGTGCTGGATCCAAGCTGTGGATTGTAAAGCACGAGCTGCCAACCTTTGAACTGGGCGCCTCATCACTTGGTTCGAGTCTTTGCAGCGCCAAACCAAGGTCCCTGGGGTTGAATCCTAGACTCCGCGGTCGGTCTTAGGAATAGGATCGCAGAATTTGAGACTCTAATGTCTGGGTCCGAGGCTTTGGCTAGTCGATTCCAAGTTGTTGTGAGAGCTTGGGGTTCTTAGCAATCGGACTCAAGTTCCCAATAGCCAAACACAAGACCCTAGTGGGACCTTCATTCCAAATTATTCGGCCCGGAACCTAGGTGCTAGAATTGGGTCCCCGGTTGTGTCCACATCGCCGAGTCCCTGGTGGTCGGACCTGGGTGCCGGTTCGACTAATAGGACCTCCTTGAGCCAGACCTTTGTTAAGTCCACGTCGACCTGGGTGCCCAACAGGTTAACACCCAAGACCCCGAAGCTGGCTTCGAGTCCCTAGCGGTCTCGCCGGCGAGATCTGGATTCGGCGGCCGTAAACCTTGATGCTTCACATATGGATCACCAAACACGTTAACCGATAACGAATGCATGCCCAGATTTTCTCATCGATGTGTGCCCCACGCCGAAAAATGTTACGTCTCTAGTGCGTCGCCAAGGAATTCCTCGGTGAAATGTTCTCCATCTAGAAAGCATTCTCGTAAAAAGACCCGGACCCAGAAAAGAATTCATACCCAGATTCAAACACGTGCCTGTCCATCTGTCAACTGCTTCCTTTTGCTGGACTCGACCTTCCTCATGATAATGTCATCATGCACTTCTCCCTCAAAAGGATATGCAGCTCATGCAATTTCAAAGAGCACTCATCCAGTCACGTTAGGGACCTGTTATCGTTTCAATTCTTCCAAAATCACGTGTTTGGCTAAAACCCATACTGGCTATGAGCCAAATACTTAACCTTAGATTTAGCATTCACACTGTAGTTTCTATTTCTGGCACCCCCTTGATGCCGTTGTTCTTACTAATGACTTCGGTCTAGTTGTTAATGAAGTATTCTCGATATCCTATAACTGAAAATGCACAATTTTTTCTTAGAGAAATGATAGAAACGTTACCATGGGTTTAAATTAATTTATAAAAGGATGTGATAGATGTAAGTGGATGCGTAATCAAACTAATTATTAAGATCAATCTTTGTATTAGGTTTATTATATTCTTTATGAGAGTAAAGTTAGTCATGAGGCCATCTAGAAGATGTGTCATGAGGCCATCTAGAAGATGTGTGCTGATGTGCTTTTTTTTTAAATCAAGGTTTCATATTCTTGTTGACTGTTGACACTGGTTGTGCGTTGCATCCTGTGTCCAGAAAACAAGATTGTCTTTTATCGCCGCTTTGGCCGGATAGAGAAGAACATGTCTCTTCTTCTCAGCACGTGTTCTTGAAAAATCCTTACTGTTAATGGGTATTGTTTTTGGGCTTCTATTTCCAAAAAGGAAATATGTTTTTAATATGGATCGATAATGCATGCCCACCATATTTTCTGCTGGCATTATTAGCTCTATGTATCAAATGCTTATTGTAATGAGCTTAACTGATGATTAATTGATTGTTACCATGATAAGAAATTGGAATGAGAGAGAAATTAATGTGCAGTGAGCCATCCTTGCATGAGGATGTTTCCTCGACCGATTATCGTAAGACAATGCTATGAAGAAAGGCAAACGTTACTTGATATAAGAACTATAAAATGCAAATAATTAGATACTTATATAAAGAGCAACAAATGATTAAAATTTAATTGAGTTTTATAAAGTTGATGTGAAGTACCTAAAACGGAAAACATGTGAATCTTTGTTAATACATGAGTAGAGAACTCCATTATGTCTGTTCGACCTAACTCTTATGTATTTTTTATAAAAATATATTATCATTGAAATATTTTGTGGGATTACTACCGACTATTTAAAAGTTTAAGCCATTAAATAAGGCATGTTTGATTTTTTTTTTTTTTAATATTCTAACACTCCCTCACACTCGTAGACTAAATTTTGGCCCAAGACTAAGTGTAGAAATATATAATAAGGAAGGCAAATATAGGTCTGTAATATTTAAACTCAAGACGCCATATTCTTGATGGTAATGGTGTCGCAAAATTTTTTGATTGTAATTAGTAGGTAAATACTGCTGATTTTCCACATATGTTTTTTATTTTTATTTTTTTTGGGGGCAAGCATTTGTCTTTCCATGTTTAGTAGTCTCCAAGTGCCAATCCCAAGATTGCAAGAAATTTGAGGACCAAATTGTCAAAATTGCAAAAGTTACAAAGATCAAGTTTCGAAAGACAAGTCTAGTTTTGGGGTCACATGTATTATTACTATTATGAGACATTGGACCATCGAGCTAAAAAAAAGTTTTGAAGAGTCCAAATTAAGTAGTCTATTATGGCAATAAACAGAAAGATAAAACAGTGCAAGGAAAATGCTAATCGTCACCTCAGTACAAACAATGCCATGCGTCGGTTTCTTTCATACATAAATTCCGTTTAATTAGATATAACTTTTTGATGGATCACTCAGCCCGCCACTAAGGTGGAATTACATTTTCAGTTATAGATGCAAAATCGAAAAATCTCCTCCTTTTCCAGCTTGCAGACCTCTGTATCATCTCATCGTTGTACCTCTAATGAAAGAAAAGGTGTCCCTTGATGATTTCCTGCTAGCGAATGACCTATTGATGCCTAATGTTCTAAAATACAACTCGGGAATTCTTTTGGGACGAGGAGATACGACTTCAAGTCACTGGTTTTGTTTGTTGAGGATGTCTTGGTCTTAACAAGACACCATTTGTGTCGTCGGTTGATCTTATCTTTGTAAGTTACAGTTCTTTTCCCACCATTTTTTCGGTCTGTTCCTCACCCTCCCGCATGGCTCAGCCGTCAATCATTACACTTTTTAACTCCTTAATTTTGTGCGATTTTTCATTTGCATTGGAGGGTTGGCGGCCATGTCTTCCCTTCTGCATTTAGAGAGAGTGCATTGGTGGGTTGGCCATGTCTTCTCTTCTTCATTTAGAGAGAGAGAGAGAGAGACATGGTTTTTATGCGGTCAGGAATTGGCGCGAGAGGGAAGGCACCGAACTTAACGGCCCTCTTGAAGAATGTCACATTGCGAACACCACTCCATTCTCCCACATCCACTTTTGCACAAGACATGAAAAAGAGAAAATGAAGACTTTGCAATAGCCCCCCATTGAACTCCTCCTTTTTCTCTCTTCTTTTCCATCACAGACCCGTTTTCTCTCACTTTCTCCAGAAAATATTGCCACTAATCCCATCATTGTTCCCCCTTTTTCCCCCTCTCTATTCTGGGTGGTTGCCCGATTCCAGTGATTGCAACTGGATCATGCATCATTGATCCTTCCTGGTACCCGAAAGCCCAATTCATTTGAGGGCATAGGTTTCCATATCTTCGGCATAATTTGTGCTCTTGAAGATTTCAATGGTGGGATCAATAAGTTGATAACTTTCAGTTGGAGAGGCGAAATGTGTGAGGCTGAAGATTTCGGGTTGGTGCGGCAGTCATTGAGATTGTCATGACCTTTCTGAACCAAAAACCTGTTCACTGAGAAACCTCAATCTTGAAGCACAAAATGGTATGTCTTGCTTGTGATCACCTTTGATCTGCTTTCAATTTGCATTGCTTTTGCAGCGTTTGTGCTTACTATGTTTCCATTTGAGTACCCCGTGCAATGTTGGCTTGCATGTCCCATGTTTTCGGGTCTCTGGATCATAGGTGGAATTTATGAAAGACTCGGTTTCTGCAAATGTAATAAGATAAGCAAGCATCACAGATTAGTGAAGACAATTTAAGCCACTGCATATGCCGGAGATATCATAGGAAGATTGGCATGCAGTCGAATGAAACGGATATTGCTGGAAAAAAGTGTTTTTTTGTTGTGGGGGGACTTTAGTAGTTGAATCGCTCGTGATCGTCGTAAAAGAAAAATAATGGTGTTTGAGGAAATCTACTTGGACACAAACCGTTTTTTATTTCTGGAAACTGGTATCTGGTGATGAATCAGAAAAAAACTCATTGATTAATTTCTTCCAATCAATCATTTCATCTAAATTAGCTATTGACAGCAATGCCATACTTGTCTGAAATGACTCGAGCCACATTCATCGTTATTTTTAGTTCTAAGCAAACATTTGCGATCCATTAGTTGTTTGCTTGATTCTATATTAACTGACATTGCACAAACTTTAGACTTTTTTTTTTTTTTAATGATTTGCTATATCCAAAATATGTAAATAGTTGTTGGTTTCTTCTTCTAAGTCCTGATGATCTTCATATATCCTTCCCAATTCTTGATCCAATAGAAAGAATAATGTAGATGATCGTGAGTTTCTCTGTATTTTCATGGGTTAAGTCATGTTCTCGCATGTCATAATGTGTCTGCTGAAAGTCTTATGTTTTTGCATTCGTGTCTGCAGGGAACACCAGTGAATATAATTGTTGGTTCTCATGTCTGGGCCGAAGACCCTGAATCAGCTTGGATTGACGGCCAGGTGTTGAAGATTAATGGGCAGGAAGTTGAGATTCAGGCCACTGATGGGAAGAAGGTTCGACATTACTAATTACTCGAATGTGGTGACTTTGACTAAGCTTAACAGTAATGTCTAAGTTTTTAGTGAAGGCAATTGTGTACCTGCTATTAGTTCGCTGTATGCACTGCACTGACACAAGTCCTGTTCGTGATTTTTGGAGGTGGAGTTGAGTTCATCGTTGTTATATTTTCCCCCCAGCATGGTCACATCAAACTTCTTTTCTAAAAGTAGACTTTTAACCATTTGCATAATCAATGACATAGGATGTCCTTTGTTCATAGAGCGGCCTCAAGGGAAGGTGCTATGCTCTATCTTCCTATAAATCAAAAGATTTTGCTATGCTCAACGTATTTATATCTGTAGTTGATCAGCAGATGATATGTAGTTGTCTTCACTGAAAAACAATGATAAGGTTTGCTCAAAGGGTGCATCCTATTACATGGTTCTTAAGTTGTCACTGAAGCCCGTTACAATCATACTTGCAGGTTTGAAAATGGTTCCTAACACAAATTTTCTTTTCAGGTGGTCGCAAATTTATCAAAAATATACCCGAAAGACATGGAAGCTCCGGCAGGTGGAGTTGATGACATGACCAAGTTATCGTACTTGCACGAGCCTGGAGTTCTGCAGAATCTGAAGACGAGATACGAATTGAATGAAATCTATGTAATTTCGCTTGCCTTTTTTACATCCTAATGTTTCCAAACTTCAGAGCTGTTCCTTAATTTTTACTGAGTTTCCATTGACAGCATTGTTGATTGTGCTTTGTTCATGGCAGACATACACCGGAAGCATTCTTATTGCCATTAATCCATTCCAAAGACTTCCTCATATCTACGATTCTCACATGATGCAACAATACAAGGGAGCGCCCCTTGGGGAACTGAGCCCCCATGTTTTTGCAGTGGCTGATGTTGCATACAGGTAACTTCAATTTAAAACTTCGAAGACTTAATCGTTCATTTCTGAAGTTGAGGACCCAGTTACTAATAGTAGTGCAATTATGTGAAACCAGGGCAATGATACATGAGGGAAAGAGTAATTCTATTCTAGTCAGTGGAGAAAGTGGAGCAGGAAAAACCGAGACCACGAAAATGCTTATGAGATACCTTGCCTTTTTGGGAGGCCGAGCTGCAACCGAAGGACGGACAGTTGAACAACAAGTTCTAGAAGTATGATTAAATGCCCGGTTACTCTTAATTGGTCTAACCATACTTATTCATGAGGCCACATTTTATTTTCTTACTTGGAAATTGTGCAAATACAGTCAAATCCGGTTCTTGAAGCATTTGGGAATGCCAAAACAGTTCGAAATAACAATTCCAGGTTAGAATGAAAACCAAAGCAGCTGTTGAGTTTTTTTTCTCACTCAATGTTAGGGTATTGGCATGAGTTGTGTTGTAGAGTTATTTTGACTTTGTCAAGAAATTGACATGATACTCTACAAATTAAATTGGTGCAGTCGTTTCGGGAAGTTTGTGGAGATACAGTTTGATAAGCATGGAAGAATATCAGGCGCAGCCATTAGGACATACCTTTTAGAGAGGTCTCGTGTTTGCCAAATTAATGATCCGGAGCGCAATTACCATTGCTTTTACATGCTTTGTGCAGCTCCTCAGGAGGTATTGCTATTATTTGGGCATCCACGGCCCTCTATTTGTCCACATCTATGTTCATGGACATCTCATATTTCTTGTTACTACTGTATCTCCATAGGAAATTGAGAAGTACAAGCTAGCAAATCCCAAATCATTTCATTATCTCAACCAGTCCAAATGCTATGAGCTGGTTGGTACAAACGATGCACATGACTATCTTGCCACTAAACGAGCCATGGACGTCGTGGGAATAAGTGCAAAAGATCAGGTATGTCGATCAACTAATCATTGGCCGTAAGTAATCTACAGTACCGACAGGTTGATTTCTCAGGTCTCCTGACTCCTATTCTCCCCTCAGGAAGCAATTTTTAGAGTTGTTGCTGCGATTCTCCATCTTGGAAATATTGTATTTTGCAAGGGAAAGGAAATTGATTCATCCGTCCCCCAAGATGATCAAGGAAAATTTCATCTCAAAATGACAGCAGAGCTTCTCATGTAAGAACTGTCGTGACTGTACTTGGACTAAGCTATAATTACGTGTATTTTTTGTTCGATTCTAGACAGGCCTATAAATGTACGGAATTTGGTGGTAATAATGATCTTCCATTAATTTAAGGTGTGACCCCACGGGGCTGGAAGATGCTTTATGCAAGCGTGTTATGATCACTCCTGAAGAGGTCATAAAGCGTTGTCTTGATCCTCAAAGTGCAACTGTTAGCAGGGATGGATTAGCAAAGACAATATATTCCCGGTTGTTTGATTGGTAAAGTGCCAAACTGACTCTAATGACAAAGGTTTATGAAGGTGTAATGAGTTTCTGCCTGACAACTCTATGCTGCCAATGCACAGGTTAGTTGACAAAATAAACTCCTCAATTGGACAAGATGCCTCTTCAAAATCGCTGATTGGAGTCCTTGATATTTATGGCTTTGAAAGTTTCAAAGCTAATAGGTAAGCATTGGATAAACCACTTAAAAGCACTGTAATGAACGACAGTAGATTCAAAGCTATTTTTTTTCATAATCTGGTACTCCGACATCATTTTGCAGTTTTGAGCAGTTCTGTATTAACTTTACAAATGAGAAACTGCAACAACACTTCAACCAGGTAAGGATTGTTATGCTTACCCTATAACTTCACTTTGGCCTTATCGATATTGTCCTCATAATGTTTGTTGATGAATTTCAGCACGTCTTCAAGATGGAACAAGAAGAATACACAAAAGAAGCGATTGATTGGAGCTACATAGAATTCGTCGATAATCAAGATGTCTTGGATCTTATTGAAAAGGTCTGATCCGTCTCTTGTTAGTTATCATCATGAAGTATTCTAAAACTTCCATTAATTTACATGTATGGTTTTCTGGCTGCAGAAACCCGGTGGAATCGTCGCCCTGCTTGATGAAGCATGGTGAGATCCCCTATTTTGCCCATTTATCACCATTGCAGGTTCTAGTTTCAAATAGAATATTTCATCTGACAATATTCTGCCCCATCCAAAGTTATGGAGCTGGCGATTGTGTTCCTTTGAATTGTTTGGAGCTTCGGGATTTCTGTCTTATTCACGAGATTGGTCCCTATTTCTGACTTTTTAATAGTTAAGAATTTTTATTTGCAGTATGTTTCCCAAGTCAACGCATGAAACATTCGCAAACAAACTTTATCAGACATTCAAAACTAACAAGCGCTTCATCAAACCAAAACTGTCACGGACTGATTTTACCATCGCACATTATGCTGGAGAGGTATGATATGTTGACGGACTCTAATATATGTAAAAATAAAGTTGCTTTCACATCCATGACGTTCTCTCCTTGCAATTTTTTTTTTTTCAAGGTCTTGTACCAATCTGACCAATTCCTAGACAAGAACAAGGACTATGTCGTGCCGGAGCATCAAGATTTGTTGAGTGCGTCGAAGTGTAGTTTTGTTGCTGGCCTTTTTCCTCCTCTCCCAGAGGAGACCAGCAAATCTTCCAAGTTTTCCTCCATCGGATCTCGATTCAAGGTGATCTTGGTTTAGTGTTTTTCTTTCCCAGTTTCCCTAGTATACCTCATTCCTAACAATTTCGATGACTTAATAATGCAGCTGCAACTACAACAACTAATGGAAACATTGAACTCCACGGAACCCCACTATATCAGATGTGTTAAGCCAAACAACCTTCTCAAACCAGCCATATTTGAGAATGTCAATATCATGCAACAATTGCGTTGTGGTGTGAGTACGACATGATTTCATACCTCATCTTCATTTGTTATATGAATATCTGGTCTGCTGCTAGACATGATGAGTGTCTTCTGCAGGGTGTCTTAGAGGCGATAAGAATCAGCTGTGCTGGATACCCAACTCGCCGCCCCTTCTTTGACTTTATTAACCGCTTTGGAATTCTTGCTCCGGAGTTTGTCGAAGGAAAGTGAGTATCTGATATACAGTTTAAATCAACTAGAACATTGCCGTTTGGCTGCAGATGCATGGCCATACCTTTATTATTACTAGTTTTTTCTGATTATTGTAGAAAAAAACAATTGGATTTCCTGATGTTTGAATTTTACATTTTCTTGCAAAAATAGCTTCGATGAAAAGGAAGCTTGCAAGAAGATTCTCGAAAAGAAGGGGCTCAAAGGGTTTCAGGTAGCTCCTATAGTTTCTATACTTCTCCTTAGTGACTGCTATTCAGTCTGTGTGATCAGTACCAATCATTTCAGCCCTCAACTTTTGGCAGCCAAAACATTTGAGTTTTCTCTATGCTGCAACCATAGTTTCTTATTTAAAGGAATTGTCTTTGCCTAAAAATATTTTAAACACATTGAAGTTCGCATTAGTTCTTTAAAATTTAATGTCAATACACCATTTATGTGTGCAGATAGGTAAAACAAAAGTCTTCTTGAGGGCCGGTCAGATGGCTGAATTAGATGCACGGAGAGCAGAGTTACTGAGCAATGCTGCGAAAACAATCCAACGACGTATAAGGACTCACCATGCTCGCAAGCGATTCATTGCTGTTAGAAAGGCAACGATTGTTGTTCAATCTTTGTGGAGAGGCAAGTCGTGCATTTTTTTCCCCTTTATAGGAGGGTAACCAGAAAAGTCATGCCTTTCCCACACTTCAGAAAAAAAAAAAAATCCTCATCTTGTTCTACATGATGACAGGACGGTTGGCTTGCAAGCTTTACGATCAGATGAGGCGGGAGGCAAACACTGTGAAAATTCAGAAACACATACGTAGGTACCAAGCTAGAATGACTTACAGCAAACTCCGTGCTTCAGTGCTCGTCTTGCAAGTGGGTTTAAGATCGATGGCAGCACGAAAAGAATTCAGATTCAGGAAGCGAACAAAAGCAGCGATCATTATTCAGGTTAAATTCTAGGAATAATTCGATTGCATCACTTGATATCAAGCGTAGTACATGCTAACAATTTTTGTTCTCTTACTTCTTGCAAATGCAGACAAGATGGCGGTGTCATAGGGCTGCCTCCTACTACAAGAGGCTTCGAAGGGGATGTATAGTTGCACAATGTAGATGGAGAGGAAGGATTGCCAAAAAAGAACTTAGGAAACTGAAAATGGTATGCACTATGTAATCTTCTGTACTTCGCCACACAAAATACTATGCGGATTTTCCATCATATTGTAGACGATACTAATGATGCAATAGTTCTCGAGGAAAACGGTCTAGCAGGAAAAATAAAAGTATAGGTGGGTTATGTTGGTTTCTAAGTTTTTTACCTCAACGGAAGGGAATGAAGATGGTGACATGAATCTATCTTAAAGATGTGTTGATTATATCTTCGAGTTGTTCTTTGATATGTCTTTTTCATGGCTACATAATTGTCGATACTGTTCAGAAATGGAGAGATATTACGTGGATGTTCTTACAAATTGTTTCGTGGCATTCCTGTTTGTTTTCACTGGGCTGAACACTTTCAACTCCTGTCATGTTTCCAGGCTGCAAGGGAAACAGGTGCACTCAAAGAAGCAAAGGATAAGCTTGAAAAACATGTGGAAGAACTTACGTGGCGCCTACAACTGGAAAAACGTTTAAGGGTAATATCTTGTTTCTTAGTGTGGAGCTCCCTCTTTTATGGGCCACTTAGTATAAAGCCTCTTTGGAATACTGTGTTCCAAGTACTTGACTGCATTCTCATTCAAAGTGAAATCATTTGTGCAGACTGACTTAGAAGAAGCCAAAGCACAGGAAATAGCAAAGTTGCAAAATACAGTGCAAGCCTTGCAGACCAAGGTCGATGAATCAAATGCAGAGCTTGTCAAGGAACGAGAAGCTGCCAAAAAAGCCATCGAAGAAGCACCTCCTGTTATTAAAGAAACCCAAGTTTTTGTGGAGGACACAAAGAAAGTCGAATCTCTAACATCAGAAGTGGAGAACCTGAAGGTATGGTAATTTGCGCAAAGGATGTCATCAAAAAGTCATAACATCGCGGATTTAGACGGACATTTATTAACATGTTAAACTATAACCAATATATGATCAAACAGGCCATGCTGGATTCAGAGCGAGAAAGAGCAGGTGAATCAGATAAAAAGTACACAGAAGCCCTGGAGAACAGTGAAGAACGACGTAAAAAGCTAGAAGAAGCAGAGAAGAAGGTTCATCAACTCCAGGAATCTCTGACCAGGTAACTCTTCCTTCAGATAACTCATTCTCTACTATGAATGAATGAACTCCTATGTCCTAACAAAAGCACGTATAGATTGATATTAGTGAAGCATGCATTTGAACATATCCATTTGTAAGTACACTTTCCACGTCATCTTCATGACACTTATGACTTGTTGTGACACACATGGCTCGCTGATATCTGGGTACCATTTTAAGGGACATTGATGTTCTCATGAATGTATTTGAGATACTTTAATATCTGTGAAATTAAGTGTAAGGCCAGTTGACAGTTTGCAATCACATAATTAGGTTAGAAGAGAAGATCAATAATCTAGAATCAGAGAATCAAGTATTTCGTCAGCAGGCTGTGTCAATGGCACCCAATAAGTTCCTTTCAGGTCGATCCAGATCAATCATTCAGGTAAACTCAGGATCATATATTTCCAGATTCACTGGTAGCATCATGACCTAAAATAATTCTTGTCTTGTTGCAAAAATGGCAGAGAGGTGCTGACAGTGGTCATCTGTCAACAGACTCAAGGCCAAATCTGGTACGACAAACTCTCCAAGATGTACATAAAGACTTCTGAAGTCCTCTATATTGAGTTTTTCTCACTCGAAATGTCTTGAATGGAATAGGATCTACATAGTTATTCGATCAACCACAGAGAGTCTTCCGAAATAGAGGATAAACCTCAAAAGTCATTGAACGAAAAGCAGCAGGAGAATCAAGAGCTGCTCATCAGATGTATCGCACAGCACCTCGGCTTTTCTGGGAACCGACCAATCGCTGCCTGCATCATATATAAATGTTTGTTACACTGGCGATCCTTTGAAGTTGAGCGTACAAGCGTTTTTGATCGGATCATTCAGACAATAGGCAATGCTATTGAGGTCAGAGACACCTCATGATATTACAGCTTTTATTTTCTCCCTCATGTTGATCTCCTCCATACTTGATGCCTCTCTAACTTGAATATTATCAAATGGAGCAGACTCAGGATAACAACGATGTTTTGGCTTATTGGTTGTCTAATGCCTCGACACTTCTGCTTTTGCTCCAACGCACACTAAAAGCAAGTGGTGCAGCTGGAATGGCCCCACAGCGTCGAAGATCATCGTCTGCCACCCTGTTTGGAAGAATGACACAAGTAAATTTCCTCATTAAGCCTGACCCGAGGCTCTTCATTTTTGGATGAATGAGAACACTATAAATTCATGGGTATGATGAACTTCAACTAATTTAGTTTCCGACCCATTCTTACGTTTGCCTTTCTTTGCTTTCAGAGTTTCCGTGGAACACCACAAGGCGTTAACCTATCCATGATCAATGGCAGCATTGGCGGAGGAATGGATTCTTTACGGCAAGTTGAAGCGAAATATCCAGCTTTGCTTTTCAAACAGCAATTGACAGCATACGTGGAAAAGATATATGGAATGATTCGAGATAACCTGAAAAAGGAAATATCTCCGCTACTCGGCTTATGCATCCAGGTAGTGACCGCTGATTGACATTATGTTCGGTAATTGATAACAAGGTTCGTGTCTGCGGTAATAACTTCGGTCAAGAATAGCTTACACGAGTTTTCTTTGCCAATGATGAACTAGGCACCAAGAACATCAAGAGCAAGCTTAGTCAAGGGGGCTCGCTCGGTGGCAAATACGGCAGCCCAGCAAGCTCTAATTGCACACTGGCAGGGAATTGTGAAGAGCCTCGGGAACTTCTTAGATACCCTGAAATCAAATCATGTCAGTAAACTGCATTTAGGCCTTTTATGCATCTGCTTTATTCCCTAATTATATATAGCATGATGAGCTTCAATTATTTAGAATTTCACAATTTATTGCTCCCACATCATCTTCTTCTTAGTTGCTGGCCAAAATTATATTCCCAGTAGCAAAGATCTTGTAATTCATTTATCTGCGCAATTCAGCAGTTGTGACATTTTTTGAGTATGTTTGTCTTTGTTATGTTCCAGGTGCCACCCTTTTTGGTTCGTAAAGTATTCATTCAAATCTTTTCATTCATCAACGTCCAGCTATTCAACAGGTACCAGACTTAGAAAATTGTGTTTTTCAATTGTTTCTGAACTATGAACCAGAATCTTACTTCATTCTTTCCCCCAGTCTTCTGTTGCGGCGAGAATGCTGTTCATTTAGCAATGGGGAATATGTCAAAGCAGGCTTAGCTGAGCTGGAACACTGGTGTTACAAGGCAACGGATGAGGTACAATTTGGACACCGTGATTCAGTTGTTGTTCCCTAGGTTTCTTTCTAATCAAGCCAAGCTATGCAGTATGCAGGTTCGGCTTGGGATGAGCTAAAGCATATTCGACAGGCAATCGGGTTTCTGGTAAGTGGGCTACTTTGTCCGTTTCATCACTTTCTGGTGCTTGCCCCCGACTATTGTAGAAAGATGAGCCCAGAATCACTCAAATGTTCGGTCTTGGCAATGCAGGTCATACATCAAAAGCCGAAGAAAACGCTGGATGAAATAAGCCATGATTTGTGTCCAGTGAGTTTCTTCACTCGCCGAGCTAACTTTGGTGATTGGGAACAGCTCCAGTACCCTGTACTTCTGCTCAGTTCCTATATGATCTAACTCCTTTTTCCGTGTCACAGGTTTTAAGCATTCAGCAGCTTTACCGGATCAGTACGATGTACTGGGACGACAAGTATGGCACACACAGTGTATCTCCGGATGTAAGTTTCTCTCAATGGATTACTCGATCTAGAACTAGGTTAGAGTCATTCTTGTCTGTGGGGGATTCCTCGGTCATTTTCTTTCAGCATACTTAACAGGAAAGGAATGCTAACCCGGAACTTTGCTTTCCTGAACAACTCTCGTTCAGGTCATTTCAAATATGAGGGTGTTGATGACCGAAGATTCGAACAATGCCGTCAGTAGTTCATTCCTACTCGACGACGATTCCAGGTGAGCTTTGAGATTTACTCGAAACAGAACCAATGCTTACTCGATTACCATTACACCACTACGTTACTTGATCTTCCATAGAGTCTCTCTTTAGGCGATGCACACAACTTTTTGACTAACTAATTCTCTGCGCAGCATTCCGTTCTCGGTGGACGACATATCAAAGTCAATGGAACAAATGGACATAGCAGACATCGAGCCTCCGCCGCTAATCCGCGAGAACTCAGGCTTCAGCTTCTTGTTACCGCGTTCTGACTGATCGATGAACAGACCGGATACCCTCCGTCAACTTGAGCCGGGATGCAATCTTTGTTGAGCACAGTTCTGCTTCTGTAAGGCCGTGGATTAGATGTATTCCTAAGAATTCCCCTCGCGGGGGTACGCAACCGAACTGGGGTGTGGAATTACAGGATAATCTTGCCTTTCTGCTATTGTCACTCCAGGGCATGGGAGTTTTGCTAGTTGAAGTGAATCCATTGCTTAAAATGTGACTCTCAATTCTGTAAATAACCTCTCTCTATAATTTATTGATGATTAACATGAGACACCGCATTAATCAAAATAAAGGAGATAAAATCTCTCTCTGTCTCTCTCTCTCTCTCTCTCCTTCCTTTTAAGTTTGCACATTGTGCAAAACCATGCCAGAAACCAAGATGAGCAGGGAAGATCAGCTGGCAATATGCGCCTGCAAAAATCCATCCAAATGCCACAATCAAACAGTAAATATCAGAATTTCTTACCATGCCCATGAAACACTTTCCCTTTTCCTTTCCAAATACATTTGGATTTTGCTAGCACGGATAACAATTTGCTATGAGTCACAAGTTCTTAAAAAAGTAGACTCAACAATAATTTATAATTATTTTCATTTGATTTTTCTATAATCCATAATATTGTTATTCTAACCGTTTATAAAAGATCGTTACCAAATTATTTCTCTATTTAATAAATTGTTCATAACATGACAGATAGAGAGATTCATCTTACACATATATACTCATTATTTCCACGAGGGGTTATATGAACCATTTTCATTGGCTCTGTCTATTTCTCTATTTAATAAATTATTCATGACAAGATAGATAGAGATTTTTTAGTCATCTTACACATATATACTCATTATTTCCACGGCTGGCTCCGTCTAAAATTAGAGCATGTGGGTCCCACCGACCGCACCTTCGAGAGAGGACTTTCCTTTTTCCGAGTAAACCCGTGAAAAACACACGGCGAATTGATCGAGCGTACTTCGAGAGACCATACAATAGGATACGATACGATACGACTTGATATTTTTTTTTTTATGGGTGGGGGTGGGGGTGGGGTTGACGTCGTCTGTCAAAATGCTGCCAATGCTGCCTCGCCACCACGGCGAGATTGCGATGGCGATTGCGACGGAAGGGGGGTCGCCATCTGCACTTTCGATTCCACGCTTTGGCTTTTGCTTTTCTTGCAAAATATCCTTTCCATATACTGCCAATTCGAAAGGTTACCCCCAGCCGCGACGTCCCTCCCATTTTCTTTTTTCTTTTTTTGCCTCACTCCCCCGAATACGTAGACTTTGATGTATTCAGAACATTTTTTTAAATGACCACATGTATTTTTATTTATTTATTTTCTTCATTTGTCGATCAAAGTGGGCCTTTTTATATGTAAAAAAAAACATGAACATCGCTATCAAGACAAATAAATGATTTGAAAAATTTTTTTTTATAAAAATGATCGATTATATTATTTATAAAAATGAAGGAATGAAAATATTAAAATATAAATTATTGTTGACGGTGGAAATATCATTCATGAGTAAATTATTTGGAGCGATTTCTATTGAGAAAATATATGTATTTTTTTTTTCAAACCAATTATGAGTTGTTCTAGGTCATTAATATGTAATTATGGCTCCACGAATAAATTAAAGGCGGTGCGGATTTTATGATTCCAGTTATGGGTTGGCCTTTCCAACGGGTGGGGCGACACGTGTGTCACGTGGGTTTTGTCTGATAGTCATTTGTCCTAAATCGGTAGCATTTGAAAAGGTAAATGCACTTTCATTACAAGTAAACTAGCCGATCAAATACCGACCAAAAAAAAAAACTAGCCGATCAAACAAAGAATTATCCAATTGATCATAATATATTATTTTGAAGATTGGATATTTTTCGTTAAACTCAATCACTATATATTCAAGCATTCAATGTTCTAAGTAACTTGTTCGACCAAAAAAACAAAAAAACTGATCTCCTTAGTGATCTTTTTTTTTTTTTTTTCCTAGAATTCTTAGTGATCTTGTTAGCAAGTACATCCGGTGTGCTTGCTAAACATATAAATATTCAGATTTCAAAATATTGATTCTTTATATTACGAGATGGATAGGTACATTGAAAGTCGTTAGCATTTCTTTATGATTTCGTAAGGTTATTATTATCATTAAAAAATCCCGAACTCATACTACATAACATATTCAGTCAAAATCATACTTCCTTTCATAAAAAAGTTTAATTGATATCGAAAATCCATCATCTGTCAGCATTTTGTCTGATATACAATCAGAATATATACGTCACTGCGCTTTTCATAGACATGATAGGCGCATTGAAAGTCACTAACATTTCTTTATTCTTTCGTAAGGTTAGTGTCATTAAAATTCTCGAACTCATACCGCATGGCATATTCGCCAAAAACTATACTTCTTCTCATAAAAAAAACATCCAATTAGCATCGAAAATCAATCATCCATCAGCATGTTGCCCGATATCCAATCAGAACACACACGTTTCACCACACGTTCCATATTAAAATTCATGTCACGGTCGATTATCGTGTAAAGGGACCTTGTATGCATTTCGACCAAATATTCAATAGAACGTCAATGAAGAGCACACCCGGCATTGGATACGACGGTCCGAGATCCTCTTGCGAAACGAAAATCAATCTTAAAATAAGCGTAGAATACCCGTTTCGAGTATTTCAACGGTATTCTCGGAAAACTCAAATTTTTGGGTTCGGCATAAATTATCCGAAAAAACATTTAAAAAAAAGAAGAAAAGGAAACTACCTAGGGCGGTGTCAACGGAAAAGACAACTAGACAAAACGAAAATTGTTTTCGGAAAAGACAGGGAAAGAAGATAACTTGACATTGAAGTCCTGACAGGCGTTAATTAATAACAGAAAAAAGTGGCGATTTGGGCCCAATGAAAATTAATTAAGGCGAGAAAATCGCCGCTTTTATGGATTTTTTTTTTTGTTGGCCGAGAACAAAAGAAAATAATAAAAAAATAGAATAAAAAAAAAAAGAGAAAGAAATGGGAGATGCTTTTTTAGGGTCCTCCAAGGCTGACGAGGCTAGCAAGGGGGAGGAAAAAGGGCGTCCAGGTTCTCTTCACGTAATATTTGGTGGGTCCCACCCCCTCCCTTAAACCCCACACACCCCCCCCACCTCTTTCTCTCTCCTCTCTCTTTCTTGGCTCTTCTTCTTCTTCTTCATCTTTTACTTTTGTTGTTGTCTGAATTTCTTGAGTTCGAAGCTTTTGTGGTGTTGTTTCGGGGATTCCTGTCTGACCCTTCTTCGGTCTTCTGCGGCTGTTGGGCCGGCGCGATGTCTTGGTCTTCTTCTTTTTCTGCAGCCAAGAAATAAGTGAAAAGAAGCGAGTTTCGGCCGTGGTTTGTTTATTTTTTTTGACTGTTTCTTTTTCAGGAAAACCCGGTTTTCTTTCCACCCCCCTCCCCCCCGCCGGGTCTATTTCCTCCTTTCCACTTCTGGGATTCGAGCGTTTTTTCACCTCCTTTTGCTGCGGGGGAGGGAAAGAGATTTCGCTTTTCGGTGATTGGGAGGGATTTTGGAGGTATCTTTTCTTGGTGGTTCTTGATCTTTTTCAGCGGGGGGGTAGCGATCAAGAAAGAGGCCGACTTTGATCTCCGGTTGTTCTCTTTTTTAGGTACCCATTTCGTCCTACTTCTCGATTCACTGTTGATAATTTGAAAAGAAAAAGGAAAGAGAGTGCCTTTTTGGTTTTTCGCAGCAGCCCTTTTCGTGTGCAGCTTTGATTCTGGTGTCTGTGCTCTGTCGATTGGAGGCAGTTCGCTTCAGAGTAGTTGGTTGTCTTGTGGGGTTGAGCATTGCTGGGGATTCTCTCTTGCCTTTTCTTTCTTTTCTTTTGATCTTTTCTTTTGGGTGTTTTGTAGAACTAGTGAGCGGAAGGAGGAAAGAGAAATGAGGTGATATATGGTTTGAGAGGCTGGGGACTGTGGTTGCTCTGGTTTGCAGTTCTTGCTAGATCTCAAGCATGAAGGGCTAGTCCTCCTGCTTCGTATCGCAGATTGACACGTCTTGGGATTTGGCAGATTGGTCTTCTCTTGCTATGAGATTGGTGTCTTTTCGATTACCTTGGATTGGAGATTGCCTCTGGTTTGGAAGGTGAACATTGGGGGGGGGCGATGAATTGTGTTTAGGCACTCACTCCGGGGGGGCAATGTTAAGAGCAGTTGCTCTTGGCTTATTCCTGTCTTCCCTTACCGTCCGTGCTTACACCGATGACAATGGATATAGCTGCTGCGATGACGATGGCTTTTGGACCGTCGAGAGAATCTTGGAGTGCCAGAGAGTGAGTGATTTCTTGATTGCTGTGGCGTACTTTTCGATACCACTTGAACTCCTATATTTTGTTAGCTTGTCGAATGTGCCATTCAAATGGGTGCTCGCTCAGTTCATAGGGTTTATTGTCCTCTGCGGTTTGACACATTTGCTCAATGGTTGGACTTACTATGGCCCTCACTCATTCCAATTGATGGTGTCCCTCACAATTGCAAAGATTTTCACCGCGCTGGTCTCATGTATAACTGCAATAACCCTTTTCACTTTGATACCTCTGCTGCTCAAAGTAAAGGTGAGAGAAACTTTCTTGAGACGGAACGTATTGGAATTAGACCAAGAGGTTGAGATGATGAAGAGACAGAAGGAGGCTAGCTGGCATGTCCGTATGCTGACACGGGAAATTAGGAAGTCGCTGGATAAGCATACGATACTGTACACGACTCTGGTCGAGCTCTCTAAAACTTTGGGTTTGCACAATTGTGCAGTTTTGATGCCAAATAATGATCGGACAGAAATGATTATGACCCATGAGTTGAAGGTAAGTTCAATGAAGAGTTACGGTCGCTCCATCCCGATCAATGATCCTGACGTGATAGAGATAAAAGAGAGCAAGGGTGTGAAAATTTTGAGGCCAGATTCAGCCCTGGCAGTTGTGAGTAGTGGTGGGCTCGATGAGCTAGGTGCTGTGGCTGCAATCCGGATGCCGATGCTTCAGGCATCAAACTTTAAAGGAGGAACTCCACAGTCAATTGATACACATTATGCAATACTAGTTTTGGTTCTTCCACAAGCAAATCCTAGAGATTGGAGCTACCAGGAAATGGAGATTGTGGAAGTAGTTGCCGATCAGGTGGCCGTGGCCCTTTCTCATGCTGCAGTTCTTGAAGAATCTCAGCTTATGAGAGAGAAACTGGCAGAACAAAACCGCGCTTTGCAACAAGCTAGGAGAAATGCTATGATGGCTAGTCAGGCGAGACATTCTTTTCAAAAAGTGATGAGTCATGGGATGAGGAGGCCAATGCACTCAATCGTGGGCCTACTGTCGATTCTTCGAGAAGAAACTGTGAACCCTGAACAAAAACTCACTGTTGACGCAATGGCAACGACCAGTAATGTCCTCTCTACTTTAATTAATGATGTGATGGAAATGTCCGCTAAAGATGATGGGAAGTTCCCTTTTGAGATGAGACGTTTTCATTTACATGCTATTATCAAGGAAGCCTCTTACCTTGCCAAATGCCTCTGTGTTCATAGGGCCTGTGGTTTTGAGATCAGTGTTAAAAGTTCTCCCCCCGATCAGGTTATGGGCGATGAAAGGAGGACTTTTCAAGTGATACTACATATGTTTGGTTATCTTTTGGATATCTATGATGGAGGGGGTAATGTCACTTTTCGGGTCTCTTGTGAGAGCGATACTGAGGTGAATCATGATAAGACTCGGGTTCCTCAAGCGATAAGCCTGGCTAATGAGTTTGTAACTGTAAAATTTGAAATTGAGATTGCAAGTAGAAGTGCTCCTTCTGGTGGCTTAATTCCTTTAATGCACTCAGCTGGTTGGAGTCGTGGCAGTAGCAACAACAATAAAGATACCCTGAGCTTCAATGTCTGCAAAAAGCTTGTCCAGGTTGGTGCTTGCGCTCCCTTGTATTTATCATTTTTCACTGAACAACCATGAGTTTCCTTTCCTCATCACATTAGGTTTGGATGCAATTTTTGCTGCATTATCTTCGCTGTTTCCATGTGTTTTTGTCATTGTGAAGTGAACCCACTTGGTTGGGGCTTCATGGATACACAAAAAATTTAGGAATTTGGAAGAGGGTGCACGATATCTCATGGCTGCTGTACCATAGGGTGACTGCAGTGCTTATCATATTTCCTTCTTAATAGTAGGCTTGTCATTACCAGATGGTACAAGAAATGATCTGTCCTGTTGTCAAAATGTCTGTCCTGTTGTCAGATTGGACAATGGGTTCATTTAGATGTTTCTATACTCTGTCATTAACTTGGTTGCAGCAATAGGTAATGCTATCATCAAATTGAGTAATCATTGTGAAGTATGTTGTTAATTTGGTTCCACTCAATAATTCATCATACATACCGTAAACTTCAAAGACTTGATAAGACTTCTAATGAGCAGTTAGCTCAGGAATCTGGCCATGCTGTTAAACTTGTTTGGTTCAACTCTGTCGAAAATGAGGAAATTTGACTTGGGGTTTTATTTGAGATGCTTATTAACAACTCATTTGATCTTATCTTTGCACTTTTGTACTTTGAAACTGATGATTCTGTAGCAAAATTTTGGGGTAGGACCTTGTCTGAGCAGCCATTTGAAGTGTCTCTTTACAACTTATAGATCTGTGCAAACCATGTGCAGATGATGCAAGGAAATATCTGGATCGCTTCAAATTCTCGAGGTCTTCCTCAGAGGATGACACTTGTTCTCAGGTTCCTAAAGCAAGATTCTCGGGGAAGAGCCATGTTGCCTCTTGGAAATCACATGGAGCAACAAAACTTGGACTCTCTATTTAGAGGCCTCCGGGTTCTACTTGCAGATGATGATGTTGTCAACAGGACTGTGACCAAAAAGCTTCTTGAAAAGCTTGGTTGTCAGGTGACTTCAGTTTCAACGGGTCTAGAATGCCTTACTGCCCTGAGCCATACAGATAATTCTCTCAGAGTGGTTTTTCTGGATCTTCATATGCCCGATATGGATGGCTTCGAGGTTGCAATGAGAATAAGGAAGTATCGCAGCCGTCACTGGCCATTAATCATCGCACTGACGGCGAGTGCTGAGGAACATGTTTGGGAAAGATGCCTGCAGACGGGAATGAATGGCGTGCTATGGAAACCGGTAGTCCTGCAAGGGGTGGCCGATGAACTTCGACGAGTATTGCAGCGAGCAGGGGAAGCAGTATGATGACGCGTAGGAGGTGATGAATTCATCGATAGGCGGTTCTTATACTTCCCTCTCATGACAGTGTCGATTCTTCTCGCATGATGTAGACAAAATGCAGTCACTATGCTTTACTAACCATTTTATTTTTGCTTATTGATAGAATCCAATAGGCTTAAATGTAGCTTTTACTCAAATTCTCATCGGATCAATTCAGATCCACAAGAATTATGTAGAGATTCACAAGAATAGATTATCTGAAAGTGCAGTAGAAATGAACAGTCCAGTCGTGCACATTCTCTCAAAATAAGAAAAGGGTACCGTGTTTTGTATGATCTGGTGCAATATTGGAGCATTCTGGACCGGTCAAGCTGTTAATAGTGTGGACCCGAATTGTTTAGTCGTGCACCATCCCTTCTGTTGTGTTCTTGAGCAACAGGCATTAAATTCATGCAGTAGAAGTTCTGTGTGGATGAAACTTATTACGGCACATGGCAATGTGAGTGTCTAAGTTAAGTCTGCGTGCGTCTGGTTGTTGCGTGAAGCTTGCTGAAGTTCCTTAAAAAAATTGATTACAGGTAGTAGCACCATGGCAAGAGTTGTTTGTCTCGGGTTTCAGACGTGGGTCGAGCATTTCTGGATTGTAGTTTACGTAGAAGTCAACAGTTTGGCACGGCACTCTGAGGTAGCATGATTCTTTATTTGTTTACTTTCTTGAGTAGGTGATCACTGAATGTTAGTGGCAGTGACGCATTTTTTCTTTGCCAAAGGCGGAATCTTTTCATGTGTTAGAGAGAGAGAGAGAGAGAGAGAGAGAGAACAAAATCTATGCCATAAATAATGTCAAGTTGCACTTTCTAAGCATGTACTGCATTGTGTCATAAAAAAAGAAAAAAAAAAAGCATGTACTGCACAAAATTTATGCCATGTACAATATCAAGTTGCACTTTTTAAGCATGTACCACACGAAGCCTCTCTCTCTCTCTCTCTCTCTATAAATAAATATATATATATATATATATATATATATATATCAAGCTGTGAAGTCTTTCTGCAGAGAAACGCGTTTACAGTTGTTTACTGGCTCTTTAAAAAGGCTTTTTTCAGTTGTTGCTTTTTTATGGGACCCTGTTAGATCGAATGAAAATTGTCCGTTCGATGGATCGAAAAACCTCTCGGTCGCAATGTGGAAGACCCTTTTTGTACTGATGGGATGAGCTAAGGTCAGTTGAGCGGGCGAAATTTGATGTAAATTCAATTATTTATGGTTCAACCAACTAATTGATCAAACTCTATAATTGATGAAAACTTGATTTCAAAAGCGCGCCTCAGTAATTGATTGATTGGTACAGTACTTAGAATGAGTTTAGGAAGATAGATACGAATTCTGCTTCCTTTAACTTTTCGATTCATCTAACTAAATCCTTCGACAATGCCTATGGAACGTGCCGAGATCGTTTAATGCCTAATTGCACATTTGGGAATGACATTGGAGGAGTTTAATTACAGAGTTTCACGGTGGCCAAAAATAGGAAAGGGAAAATAGGAATGGCTGGCTCAACAGTTCACAAGAGTGTTTTGGGCCATAACTCAGGTCCAAGAGCTTGGATTCAGCATCACTCTTCCCCCGCATCACACATCCAAAGAAAGCCCAAAGGAGAGAGCCCTCCTTTCGAGTTGATGCCTCTTGGTTAGGATCGTGAGAGATCTTTGGCTTAGTAAAAGCTTGGACATTCGTAAGATCTTTTCTACATTTTTTTTTTTGGGGGCTCAATCTGCTTCTTAAACGTCCTAGAGGAAAAATACCAAAAAAGTAGTTAACCTATTGCATTACTATCAATTCAGTCATACTTTTTTCAATTTGATAATTTAATCATAAATCTTTTCATATTGATACCAATTCAATTCATCCGAATAATTTAGATTGGAAATTGCTATTATGAACATTCGCCCCGCCGATCGGTGCTAACGTGAACATTGTTAATAATATTTTTAATGTTTTTTTGAATTTTTAAAATAAATTATTAAAAAATTTTCTTTTTTTCTTTCTCATTTCTTTTTGCCAATGGCCTCACAGCCATGGCGGATGAGGGTTGGCCTTGCTGGGGCGAGGGTGAGAGTTGGCCATCCAGATGAGGCTCCCATCGCCAAATCTAGCAAGGTCAATCCTCACCTAGCCCAAGAAAGCCTTGCTGCGCCTCATTGGGCCTAACCCTCATCGAGGCATGGTGCGGTGAGGCCACCTAGCTTGGGCGAGGGGGGCCTCACTTGGACAATCAATGCTCACCCTTGGCTTGGTGAGGGTGACCTCGCCTAGGCGAGGCTAGCCCTCGATAGCCATGGTTATGATCAACCACCGGAAAAAAAAAAAATAAGAAAAGGGAAAAAATATTTAAAAATTGAAAAAAAAATTATTAAAAATTGTGCATGTTAGCGCTATACCACGTCGGATGCTTGACATCCATTTAGCAATTTCTTGTTTTAAATTGGTCAAATAGACTGAATTAATATCAATATGAAAAAAGTTTATGATTAAATTGATTTAATTGAAAAGTTTAAAACTAAATTGATATTAATGTAATAGATTTATGAATTTTTTTATATGTATATTTGAAGTTTGGAATTGGGTCATCCCAAGTTCCAATTGATTGAGCCTAAGTTCGAAATCGATGATCGGTTTTAAAATGAGCCCAAAGATCGACACTCGGACCCCTCAAGTGCTAAAAGTTGGCATAAATGGCCACTTAAGTGTCAAAAGTTACGAAAGTAACACTTAAGTACAAAAATCGGAGCAAAATGAATCACTTAAGTGCCAATCTCGCCAAAATTTGGCCAAAAATGCTAAGGTGTTAATTTTCCAGCAAAATAAGTGCAAAACGGCGTCATTTTGATGCTAACGTGGTAAAAACTTAATATAAAATTAATATGAAAATTTAAAATTAAATTTATTTAAAAATTTAAAATTAAAAAAAATATTTAAAAAAAACAATTAAAAAAAAAGGGAGGCGATTGAGGGCTCGGCTCTCTCTAACCGCCGTCGCCGGAAGGGCGACGGGGGGGAGGGTTGGCCGGGGTCGCGGTCCCCGGCCAAGGCCCGATGACCTTGGCCGACCCTCCCCCTCCCCCTTTTTAAATTTTTTTTAAATATTTGTATTTGTATTTTTAAAATGTTTTAAATAAATTTAGTTTAAATTAAATTAAATTAATTTTTATATTGATTTTTACCACGTTAGCATCAAAATGACGCCGTTTTTGCATTGTTTGGTCACATCGGCTTGCAAAACGACGCCATTTTGCATTTACTACGCCATAAATTGCGTATGTCAGCATTTTGGTCGAATTTTGGCTAGATTAGCACTTAAATGATCAATTTCTTTCCGATTTTGGCACTTTAGTGTCATTTTCGTAACTTTTAAGATTTAAGTGTCAATTTATGCCAACTTTTGGCACTTAAAGCATATTTTTGTCCCCAAAAATCAATTCTTTCTTTTATCTTTGTGAACTCCATAAAAAAATTTCAAAGGAACTAAATTGCATGAATTGCTATCGGAACAAGCACCCGCGGATTAGGTCGAGGGATTGGCTCTTTATCTAGCTCTATACTTGAACCTTCAATTTTTTCCGAAAAACAAAGGAGCCTCCCTTTTTTTTAGGGAGAATGAACAGATAGGTCTAAGCCAAATAAATTTCAAGTCTTTTGAAACCGAGACTCGAGCTGGCAGATACACCAACTTGGCCAAGCAACCGGCCGGTTCTAGCCGGTCGGTGGCTCCCCGAATCAGACCGGCCCAACAGCACGAACCGGGGCTTGATCATCACCAGAACCAAGAAGAAAGACCACCAATCCACTGATGCGACTGTCCGCCGAATCACCAGAACTTTTCTCAAACGTTGGAAAACCGAAAATGGAGGTGCGACAAATTGCAAAGTCCCTGTGGGAGAGCGACGACGTTACGGCGGGATTCCCCAAGCAGGACGCAACTGCACGGGGATGCGCCTCCTCCTCCCTCCCTCCCCGGCGGGTCTTCCGGGGGGGGGGGTTTCTGCAGCTGGCATCATCGTCAGCCCTCCCACCAGGTCAAAGGTCAACTCCCCCCGGCGCACATCTCCCTCGTTTTGCCGACCGGAGCTCTGTCGTTTTCCACGGCCCCCTCCTTGTCGTTTTCCCATCTTTCTTGTTCCCGTGAATGCCCCCCCTCTCCCTCGAGAATCTCGAGGGGTCGTGAGGTTGCTCCGCATGGAACTTGCGCCATCTTTTTGCCCTAGTCCAGTTGAACCCTTCAAACCAACGATGGTCAAGAAAGCGAGGCGAACTCATGGATGCCCGAAACTCTTGTCGTGATATTACTCCGTGTAACGAGTCGTCCGGTGATTGGATTCGCGCGGGAGACTCCTTTTTCTGGTGTTGAATACGAGCCGATTATTTAAATCGTCGCTCGTAGTCAATACATCGATTTTGCAAGCTTGATTTCGAAGCATCGAAACGACCGTAGGTTTAGGGCGGATGTTGAGGCTCAACCGACCGTTGGTTGCTAACTCACAATGAGACATATGCAAGTTTCCATCTCTTTGAGAACTTTTCACTTGGCTTGGGAACTTGGTTACCATTTTGCAGATGCATTCCCAAGGAAGTTCTGCAGGTTAAGCTTCATGCTCTATATGCAGTCTATCTTGTAGTTCCGTTTCATTTCCATTTTCTGCTTATATATATACATACATAGCAGGAGGACATGGGTGAAAATTAATACGCACGAAAATAGTCATATTATCATAATATTATTATGCAGAAGATGGAATCACATATAAAAAAAGAAAAAGAAAAAGAAAAATGAAGAAGATGGAGTTGCCTACTATCATGAGGCTGTACGGGATCTTCCACTTTGTTAAGTTAATAAATTCGCTTGCATATAATTTATGTTTCTCATTTTTCTACATATATTATTCGCTACTTTAGCCTATAAAGGGTCGAAAGTACTATTCAGAGACATTCTAGTCCTTAACCACTCCTTACATTTTTGGCCTATCCTTCATTGACCTTCAGAGCCGAAACTATTTAAGTACAGTTATTCATCGCAAGTACTCTCGCATTTGATTAGAACTGCATATGTATCGCAGTTTTCTTTTTTTGGTCAAAATGATGATTTTTTTTTTTACCATATCTATTAACAGAACATTTATCAGCAACTTACTCTTCTATTCAGTAATAACCTTTCTTATTGAAGATTCTCCTTAGTTTGATTAGTTCAGTCGTTATTTACCGTGCCCTAAAACCAAAACTTGTCATCATTTCGGATAGCTTCAAATCGTCATTTTGATAACCCTGATCATACAATAACTGCATCATCTTTACTGTAAAATTGAACTAATCGAGAATGATTAAATTTCTAGCTAGCAACAAAGGATTATACTGTTTTTTCTGACATTAACAATCTCCTTGTTAAACACAGTGAGCTGTCTATGCAGAGAGGCAACAAGATGCTTTGCATAGTTCTTTTATACATGTAACAAACCATGATTTGGCTGGCTAGGATGCGAAATATTCCCAATTAATTAGTAATTATCATAAGCTGTAGAAACATTGTCAAAGGGATCATTGTTTAGTTGCTAATTTATTAATGTTTTACTTTGCTAAACATATGATTACCCAACAGGGAGATTGTTCTTTTTGAATATTTCTCCTGCTAATGTTTTTTTAACTGATTCACCTCTTCCCATGAATCTAACATTAGATTTTACTTAAAGGAGTTTGATTGTCACCTAGCTAATATAATTATGTTGTTTGAGGAATATTGATCATGATTTACCTGAAGATTGTGTTGAGACAGGTGAATTGTTTGACCTATACTTTGGCACTTGCAGAATGAATGACCACCACATCCTCAACAATAGGGAATTTCCTGCATTGTGATTGGCCGTCGGCCCGAAAATGGAGAGACGCTTTAACTAAAGAGAAGATTAGCATAATTGTTTTTTGAAAGTTAGGTCAAATTGCACCTAATCCTGACGAAATAGACGACGTGTACCTCACGGCAAGTGCGCCTCCCGATCGAATAAAGATATTCGGCATCAAGGGAACTTGGCAAAGCAAAATGCCATTGAATTTCCCCTTTGCTGATGCATGATTCTCCATTACCAGTGGCCATATTTTAAAACTTAGCTGCTCATCACTTTTATAATGAACAAGAAAGGCTCCGTTTCAATGGTCCACATTAGTTTACTCTGGTTCCACAGAATCCAATTCAAAGTTCATTTACTGGCATGTTTAGGCTGAAACATTAATCTAGGGTTCTTTACCAAAAAAAAAAAAAACATTAATCTAGGGTTTGGAGTTGTTGACAAAAATCAATTAAAAATGACAGTTGATAGGAACCGAGGCAACTACATTAATTGTCATTCCTCGTCATCGGCAGGTTTAATTATTTAAATCGTACAATTGAACATTTTAAAACCCTAGGTGGGCTCAATGGGTACTGGTGCTTTACCACTGGAATGTTGCAAGAAAGAAAAAGAGCTAGTGTTAATTTTTTAATAATATATGATTAACATTGACATGTGAAGGCATGTGAAGAGGGTCCTCCTTGCTGCTCAACTCTAGGATCCTTTGAGTATGTCAAGAAAAGAAAAACATCCTTTTAAGGGCACTATACTGATCTCAGGCATAAAGTGGTGCTTGATTATCCAATATACAAAACCTTTAAAAACAAAAACATATAATATGTCCGTACGGATTGTGGAAGCCTAATCAGCTGAAAAGATCTATTTTAGGTCTCGTTGTTTGAACAAAGAATAATTTACAGGATGGAGACATAGATGTATGCGAAACATGATTGAAACATCACTGAAAGAAACTCAACATGCGTGATTATACGTTTGCTTTTTTCCTGCATTTGGGTGATCATACAACTAGTTTTAAAAAAATATTTTGCAGTTTGAGGACATAAATTTCTACACATGATTGAAGCATCGATAACAGATGATGCAGTTAATCTTTCTAATCCGAGATTTGAGTATGTTCCCTCATTCTGAATACTTTCATCATCATATATATTTAGTTTGCCTGTATTCTTCCAGCTAGACAATATTTCCCTCATCGCAAAAAGCATCATTTAAGTTAGTGATCATAAGTACAATCGAATAATTGCAATAGATAGGACCTGCTACTATACTGGTAAAAGCATTAACTAGCTCCAGAAAAATGGCTCTTTTATGTTGAATGCAAGCGTTCATTGCTGTTTTAACAAGTGAAAATCTCGACTTCTGGATCACTGCTAGTCATCGTAAGTGTCAAATTCCACACTAGTAAATTAGATTTCGTATCTAATGTGCTCTCATCTAGCAAACTAAAGCATGCACCAGGAGCATACCTTTTCTGAACAACTTTGGGTTAATTTTTATGTTGAAAAGTGCAGAAAAATTGGGTCTGCTGATGTTTCAGCCATAGTCTAATGCAGTAGTTGATTAGTATATAATCTTGGATAAAACGTCAAAATCCTTCAAATGTTTGCTTAGAAATTGGCAAATGAGGAACTGCTTATTCTGAAGTTATCTCTTTCCTCTCAAAAAGTCACTAAGTTTGGATCTACTTTAGCAAATTATCATCAGTTCATCGCCTAAAGTTGCACACGCTTTGCTCGAAGAATGAAGTTTGCAACTAAAAGGCCACCAGAACCAGAAGTCAATGTTTGTGGGACTTGAGAATTCTTGAGAAGACATCTCCAGATTTTTCGCTTAATTGGCTAGGTTCACTCTAACTGTAATATGTGTAGTTCCCTTCAAGCTCCAAGTCTATCAGATTCAAAGTGAAATTCAGTAGCAAGAAGAGCATGTTCTTCAGGGACACCCCCCCCCAAAAAAAAAAAAAAAGAGCCATGATCATGGATTAATTATGAGACACAAAGATATAAAAAAAAAAAATTATGTTAGAGAGGAGGTTGGAAAAATAAGAAAACTTCAGCTCTGCCAGAAAAGAAAATTGAAGAGGAGGAAGAGAAAAGGTGAAGAAAATAATTGGAATAATTAATCAAGCTATTTCCATGATCAAGAAGCCTTCAATATTTTTATCTTAGCTCTTCTTAACGATTGTCCTAAGAGCAGACCAATAAATAGAGTTACAATACATACCAACACTCTTTGAAAATTGAGTAATAGCACATTTTAAAAAGAAATAATAGATGATATACCGCCAGCATAAAAGAAATTTACACAAGCGACCTTTTCTGCCCCTGTATTGAAGATTATAACATCCACTCTCTCAATTCAATAGTGTATAAAGTCGCTTGTGTAAACTTTGCTATAATTACTAACAAAGAAAATACTGAAGTACATGAAGTTAGCCAGGGTCAGATCTACATGGAACTCCTGGCAAATTGCATATGCAGAAATTAAATGAATTACAGTTGTCACTATTCAAGGCTTTAAATAAAATACTCAGTAGACTGGATTTAAAGTATTAGTTTTGCTCCTGACTGCTCTAAGTTTTATGCAACAGTATGAAGAGATTAGCATAGAAAGGAGGAGTATTTTATGGAGTGAAACACAAAAATCAGTGGAAAAGTTGTGAAAACTAAAATAATTGAAGGAAATTGAAATAAAACCCTTGCCTTGATTTGCACATAAAGAAGTACCAAAATGATGATAGTCATGGTTTAATATACAAAATACGAAAAAGACATGAGCAAGTTGTTTTTCATATCCCTGACACAATACAAGATAAAGTAGCTGACCTGAAGCTCTCTCTATTTCCCCCTCTCCCTCTTGTCCTCACGACTTCTCTAAATTATCCTTTTCTAGCCATAAGCTGGCCGGCCATGGGTCCAACCATAAGCCTCATGGTTCAATTGTCCACCATTTGGAAGCAAATTCGGAGGCAAATTGTACACCGGCATCGATGAGGGGTCCGCCATCCCCCCTTGTTGCTGTCCCCCGCCGCCACCAATCCCCGGTGGCGAGCCACTCCCCATCTGCCCTTGTCCGCTGCCCGCTTCCTCGTCCTCCTCCAGGGGCAGTCTCTCGTAAGTTGCATTAGAAAAGGTCGCTGCGATCACCATGACAGGCCCCGAAGCCACGAGCGAGCCCACGACGCTTCCGCCAACCACTTGACCTTGGCCTCCAGCTAGGTATATGGTCAATCCAGTTGACCCTGGCGGGGCAGGACCAGGTAAGAAGGCCCCGGTGAGGGAGAGAATCTCGAAGCGGCCGTGAAGGGCCATGACCGCCCCTGGGGCTGTGGGTTGCCGGAGTGTGACATTGGTGACTGTGCCGCTCCCGCTGAGCACGCAGACACCCCTCTGTCGCCGTCTGGCGAACTGGGCCACGCTCTCAGCTATATCTGCGCCGTTGGCTATCTCCATCACATGGCTCCGAAGCGCGTTAGGACTATCTCTTGTCACAAAGATCGGCGGCTTCGGCTTATTCTTGGAGCCCGGCGGACGGCCCCTTGGCCTTCGAGAGGCGGCCTCGACAGCTCCTTCCTTTGGCTCATCGCTGTTTTCTCTCTCGTCTTCCTCCCCGACACCGCCTCCTCCGCTGTTGTCATTCATGGAGATCCCTAGATCAGGCTTTTTCGCTGGCGAGGAGCTCGTCGCCGTCTCGACTCCGGGGAGCCCGACCTGCCCTGTCCACCATGGATTTGACATGATTCCTCTTCCTCGTGGAAAAAAAATTGGGCAAACTATGTGCTGTCGAAACTATAGGATTGATCAGCACTTGAATTCCTTATGGACCCCCAGATCTATCTGTGTCAATTCACTTCTTCTCTATGCAAAAGCTCAACGAGGAGAAGAAGCAAAATCGATGCAAAAAGTGAGGAGAGATGTGACAAAGAGAAGACCTCCCCAGAAGAGACCGCTAGTTCTAGCGATCTTTCCAAAGAAGGCAGATGTTGGACAGAGTTGGAGAGAAACAGAAAGAGGAAAAGGTAGTAGAGGTTAAGGAAGGCGAACGATTTGAGAAAGCTAAGGGAGAGTGAAAAGTGACGAAGCGAGCACGAGAGAGAGAGAGAGAGAGAGAGAGAGAGAGAAAGAGAGAGAGAGAGAGAGTATGAAAAGGAAAAAACCACAGCTTAAGTAAGCGAGAATCTCTCACTCGCCCTCTGTTTTTTTTCTTTTCTTTCTGGGTTTTCTTTACGAACCCCGCTTTGGCTTGCTTATGGGGTGCGTGGTTCTTCTTTAAACTCTTGTCTCCCCCACAAGAATACAAAAGTGATGCGGTCAGGGAGAAGAGAGAAGGTAAAGAAGAAGAAGGAGGAGGAGGAGGAGGAGGAGGAGAAGAAGAAGAAAGAAGAAGAAGAAGAAGAAGATGGCAATGGTGTTGGGAATTAGGGTTTGCGCTGTGGGGTCGCGTGCGCGTGAAATGGTGGGTCGCACGTCCCCTTCTCTCTCCTGCTCTCTCTTTCCTTCTCTCTCGCGTCCCGACATACATATATCATCAAAAATGAGCGAGAGGTTGAGGAAAGGTGCGCGCAATATGTTAGTCGGATCATTTTTATATGAATAAAACTGACCTCATTTCTCAAGAAGCTTATGTCCCCTAATAAATGAATTAAAAAAAAAAAAATACCCCGCCGGGGGGAGGGTTTTTTCAATTATATAAATGTTAAAAACGGGGCGGGCTCCAATCTTGACCGCAAAATCAGTCATCTTCCTCCCGGTCGCTTTCCTTAGGGCTCCAGATGTGCCGTTCGCGACTGCGTCTTATGATCAGACTGGCCATGATTCTGTCTTGTGGAGGCCGTTTGCATGGTGGGGATAATCTTAACCTTCCTTTTCCCTACTTTTTAACAATGGTTTTTTTTTTTTTTTTAATGGGGGATTGTGGAATGGTGTCCAATCGATTGCGGCCTCTCTTCGTGCGGCTTGAGACTTTTGTTATGTGACGCTATGATTAAATCGTAAACAATTCGATATGAGATCCATGTTGCAGAAAAAAGTATGGGGTGAAATAGTAAAAAGGGTCATTAATAGTTGCATCATATTATATGTCTTAGGCCGTAGATTATTGTTGTAATTTGTACTTGTTCAAGCCTACATTGAATTTCTCTTCGTGGTCAATTTCCGTGTCGCCAAAACGTGGATTGTCTTTTTAAGGAGTAGGGCAGGACCATGACATGGATAATAAAGCCAGTTAAAATGAGCATCCGAACATGAAAGCATTGTGGAATTAAGATAACACATTTTCGGTTGTTTAATAAGTCAAGTGAACAGATTAAAACTAATCATTAAGATTTAACGACCTGGTTAAGATGTTTGACATGTATTTTAACTATTTGCTTTAATATGGGGTACATACAAGGACATTTTTGGGTCAATGCACTAAAGGATTGCATTATTTGCAAATTTGCAACATTTTATAGGTTAAGTTATTTCACGAATTGAGGAAAAAAATTAGGGTTCGCTTTGAATAACGTCCCTTTGTGTCATTGAAAAACATGTTTGTTCATGTTTCAATGAATTCTAGGTGTGAAGAAACTGTTGCTACTGTTAAAAGGCCAAGAGGAATACACAATTTTTTTTTAAAAGAGTAGAAGAAGTCATTTACATGTTACCGATATTATATTTGAATCTCGTTTAGGAGTGCCTTCATGACATTTATTAAGCATACTTTGTAGGAAACTTTTTATGTATAAAACACTAAATACACAGTTTACAATCACATTTAATACATTTAAATACTATAAATTTTCTTAGCTTAATAAGCATTTTGGAAGCACTGGTCAATAAATTTATTCATGGTTACCATGTCATGTTACTTCACGCTCACCCATGTTATGACTGAGCTTCAATTTGATGCATGCGAGAAATCAGGGAATGCAATAATTAACAAATGGTCTTGAGGATGTAATGGATGAACCCGAAGCTTTACATAGTAGGCTCAATTAGGAACCATAGAAAAATTGGAGGTTCGACAATCAAACTCAATTTCAAGCCTAATGAGTCTTGTCCAAACTCACTCATGACTCGAAAAATGTTGAGATTTCATTTGCAAAAAAAGGCCAGCCTAGCTGAGCAATGAGCCAGCCGCAGAAATGGAGTCACTTACAAGTTTTGAATATGACGCTGCTCTTACACCGCAAGTCCAAAAGGCATTATTTAGCTCAACGCAAAGGTGGCCTATTAGGCTTGTCAAACCATCAAGCTCATAATTAGGTCTTCTTGTGATTGTCCGTTTTTAATTAATCCACATTAACCCTGTCCTTGTGATATGGAAAATTGCATCCTTTTTGTGTATGTAATGTGGCTGAAAATATGTAAAATTAATACCACAAGATATCTCAAACTGATACACTTATAACAAATTTATCCAAGTTAATTTTTTAACCACAAAAAATCTCAAACTAGTACTCTTGTAACAAATTAACCTTCTTTTAGTTTCTATTAAATTTTATCGTCAAATTGCTGAATTAGATGGCATGTAGCTGTCGATGGATATATTGATTTGGGGTTTTACCCTTCGTTTATGGTTTTTCATGATGGTTAATCTAATTTAATGGAATTTAATAAAGGGTAAATTTATCGCAAATATATTAATTTGGGGTTGCTGATAGTAAAATTTTTTTAGCTTTGTGTAAATTTGTCATAAGTGTGCCGGTTTAGAAATTTATTTGCAATAAATTTGCTAAAGATATATCATTTTGGAGTTTTTTTTTTTGTGGTTTTAATCCAATATATAAGTAGTCAAAAAGTCTTTTTCTCTCCCTTTTTCTCTTCTCTCTCCATCATCTTTTTCAGCCTTTAGCGATGGAGGAGGGGTTTAGCCTTTCCTTGCCCATCTTATTTATTTTTGTTTGTGTGTTCTCATTTGTTTCTTATTTTTTCTTTTCTTCAAATCTAAATTTGAAAGTTCTCTTCTCCCAATCTAGTTTTAGATTTGAGAGCTTAAACTTTTCTAATCTAAGGACTTATGCTCTTCCGCTCTAAATTTGTGATTTTCATAAATATGTTTTCGCAAATTCGACACCCCTATATTATGTTTGTGTACTATGTTATGCCTCCAGTTTCAATGGTGATCACAGTAGTTTTGGCATCTCACTGAACCACGAAAATTTTCTCTTTCAAATGTTAGATCTGTGTTTTTTTCATTTATTTTGATTATCTCTATATGGAGATAGTGTAGAGGAAGCCGAATTTAGGCACATATCGCCAACTAGCAATGCCATAGTTGCTAGAGAATGAGTTTATGATGTGTGCTCATCACTAATGATAATACAAGATCTAGTAATTGGTCGCCGATTAACTTGCTTGACAATTCTACTCTTATAGAACGAGTGTGTACTTAATCATGCTAGTGCTCTGTTGATCCTCTTTGTTTTATAGTATTTTTGGCTTTATTATGCTTCAAGTTGTTTTGATATGAAGTCTATGTGTTTCTTATACATCCTTTTGAGCAATGAATACAATTTTCTTTTGAAAAGAAAAAGAAAGTGGTTGATTACTTAATTATTTTGGGATCATTAAATTTAAAATCCATCACTTTTAATGATCAATCAAATTGATATTGGCCAAAAAGACCTGATCGACTTGATTGTTTAGAAATTATGATCACCTATCACCTTCAAAAGCCGGGATCATTTGCTTCCACATCTAAAAATTGCATGTCTTTTCAATTTCTAAAACTCACATCACCTTCTCTTGTACTATAAAAGGCATAAAATGATGAAACATTGGATGCCGGTAATCACCAGCAATACGTATTATTTAATAAGTACTGTCGGATGTAAACATTATAGAATATTTTAAATATGTTTAAGCTTTTAAAAAATGGTCTGGAATGTGCAATAATGACAATCTCTTGCTAAATTAGGACTGAGTGGTCGGAAAGATAATTTCGAGCTCCTCAGCTTATGTGTTCTTTTCCCAGAAATGCAATGCACGAAGTGGTGTGTCTCCAGTCTAATGGGACAATTGTCTGGCCTCGGAAGAAGCCTTTTCGTCAATAGTTGTAGAGTCTACACAGTAAATTAAACATAATTAATACTATAGTGCTAGTAATAATGTATACTTGCAAAAAGTAAGATTTGCTTGTCTGAAAGGAAAATAACCATGATATTTTAATAGTCAGGATACGATAAAAGTATCAACTGAAGTTGTTATTTTATGGAATGAAGTTCGATTCTGGATAAGAGACCAAGATGGCAAGATAGGGAACAAAACTGCAACAGGAGTATTTGACATTACATAGGACCAAAAGTCTAAGATCCTATGCAGAGCTTAAATTAATACCTTCAATTTGCATAATCATTCTTAAAATCGATAGTTTAGAGTTGATTTGAGATGCCTAATTCCGAAGAAGTCCTACTCCCAATCGGGCATTTTCTCTCTTTTGATTTTCAACCCCAACCGTTGCATTGGAGCGGCTAGCCACCCCGTTTTTTTTTATGTTTGAGCTAGCCACCCCGTAGAAGCCGCCACCTGCCGCCAACCACATGACCCTGTGCCAATGCCACCCGTATGTACCATCACTGCAAGTTCTCTCTCTCAACTAAGGAAATGTGTCAGAAAAATCTTAAACATATTGTATTTGTACCAATTTAATCTTAAACATTTTGACTTAGTGCTAATTCAATTATCTGGTTAATTTTGGTAGGATATTGCTGATATGGACAATTTTTACTAATAGTTTATAATTTTTTTTCTTTTATTCTTCCTTTTGCCAATGACTGGCCATCAGCCATAGCCAATCTTGCCTGGGCGAGGTTTGCCATCACCTGCTGCAAGTAAGGCCCAGTTGGGCGAGGGCAAGCCCTAGTGACAGTCAGCCATACTGAATTTGATAAAGGGAGCCCTCGTTAGGCCTTGCCCTTGCCTAGTTAGGTCTTGCTTGTGGCGGGCAACGGCGACCCTCGCCTGGGCGAGGCTAGCCTACCTAGCCTTGGTCAGTGGCTAGTCATTGGCAAAAGGAAGAGAAAAGAAAAGAAAATTAATTTTTTTTTAAAATATTATTAAAATTTGTTCACATTAGCACTGGTGGTGCCATGAAAACTTACTGATATCCACTCAGCAATGTCCGACTAAAATTAGCCGGAAGGATCAAATTAACATTAGCTCAAAATGTTTAGGATTGAATTGACACAATTAAAATGTTTATGACTAAATTAGCACTAATGCAATAAGTTTCTTAACTATTCAATTCAGTTATGAGTCAAGATCGGGGTCCTCTATCATCCTCCATTAGTAGAGACATTTTCCAATGACCCACCGACCTTAAAATCAAGATCAACAATGGTCACCAATGAACCCGGGGTAGGGGTTATCTCTTCATCTTTTCTGATTCGATCAAAGACAGGCCTATCTTTTCTTCGACCAAACCCATATTTCAACACGCACCAAACTCAACCTGCTCGAGGTGTAAAGCTGGCTAAAAAGATGCCGTTCAATCGAGCTCGAGTTCCGCTCGCCGGCAATCGCTCCCACTCATTCACACTTAGAACAATGCAAGCTTAGAATCAGTCGTAGTTTGAATAATAGCATCAGCAGACCGCAATGCAATTTTAAAAAAAAGAGGGGGCAGGGAAAACCTAATCCTGATTAGAAAAATCCATCTGGGTCACAACAAGCGACCAATGAATTGCGGTCGCAGGTAACCCCGAAGGAAACTGAGGGTTTTGACCGGGCGAAAGCCGAAAGATTAATTAACACGACACAGCGAAAGGGCGTTGGACGGTCCGAAACCAATTTTTTCTGCTTATTTTTTTAGGGCAAGTTGAGGGGGAGGAGATAAGTTTGTTAAATGGCGAAGGAAATGGACGGATCGAATTGTTTAGCTCGTGCGTTCGCTCAGCTCTGGTGGCCCCGTGCCTTTATGGGGAGCTTGCATGGTCCATGCCTCTCTCTCTCTCTCTCTCTCTCTCTCTCTCTCTCTCTCTCTCTATGAACAAGCAAGGTGCAAATCTTTTCTTTCACTTTGACTAATCACATAATCACATAGCAGCATGATTAATTTAATATAAGGGGAGGGTTTTCTTGGGGAAGGTTGGCCCTCTTTTTTGGGGTTTTGATTTTGATGAGCATGTGTTTTGAAGTCTTGATCTAATGTGTGCCTATTAGCTAGGGTAGGGTTTGTAATTTTTTTTTTTATAAATCTGTCTTTCTTTTTTAAACTGCGATCTGGTGCGCTAAAGCGACGGTAGTATGCATATTATTTGCGGGTGCATGTACGAGCCCCCTCTATGAGAAAAGAAATCAAATTTGATGACGATTTAGTTTGTGGTTGTATTTCTGGGAGCAAACTTCGAGCGAATATGAAGCGTGTGGATACCTTTGAATGAAAGACAAATCCATATCAAAGCTTACTTTAGCTTCCCTTCCCACCACTCATGAAAAAGATTTCCTTTTTTTATTTCTTCAGTTAACGATTATAAACATGAAATAATCGAAGCATAGAGCTCAATAGGATTGCTTAAGCGCGCAATTTCAATGCCACCGCTATGGCATGGTGGGATTGGCGGTGCTGTCCCAGGGTTGCGGGGACGGGTTTGCCCTTCTAGGCAAAGTGGTTGCATCTCGAGTGAGACATTTCGTGACGCGTGCAAAGCTGTCACGGGCCATTAAACTTATTGATGTGATTTGGAGTGATTAATCTTCTCATATATATAAAATGCATATAATAGAGTTGCATACTTGCGCGCCTGTCTTAGTCATGATATATTACTCGTGGACAAAAAAATTACATCGCTGGCAAAGAGGTGTGATGAAACCCTAATCTTTGTTCTACTTTGCTTCTTTTTTTAAATTCCTTTTTTAGACATTATTTCAATAATACTCACCAAACCTGGCGTTGACTTAGGCAAGGGAAGTGATTATTACTCAAGTTTAGGTCAATGCGACCAACACGAGATACATACATAGACTATGATACTCGAGCAAATTAAGGATGGCAGTTTCATAGTTTGACATACCAAGAATTGTTTAATGAACCAATTGATGATGACTTCGAGAAATTTTCATTTAATGAGAGTTATGGCAATGGCGGCCCCCCAAAAAAAGTCAAATCTTTGATGAATTTTAGACCGAGATGCAGGTGGAATATACTCTCTTTTTCTTTTTCTTTTTTCCTATATTATAACCTTCTAGTTAAAGTTCTCAATTCTCCCTCCAATTTTTTTTAAAAATAGATGAACCTGCCTCGTCATTTGAAACAAGAGCCCAACGAAAATCATGGTGATGAATTTAGAGCATGAAATCGTCTTCCGGTACATATACAATGTACTGTGGATCGGATTATTTATTTCTCGTATCGAGCAATACTAAATACGCCGATGATTTAAATAAAACTACACAAACGAAATCATCTTCCGGCACTAGGAAGTAGTGTAAATCGGATTAATTATTTCTCATTGTTGAGCATTACTAAGACTCTGTTCGTTTCACGGAAAATATCATGTTTCCGGAAAATATTTTCCCGGAAGTCATTTTCCAGGAAAATGACTCTATTTTCCGGTGTTCGCCAAAATCTAAAATTTGAATGGAAAATATTTTCCACTGTTCATTAGCTCATTTAATTGTTTGGGAAAATTAATCAAAAATTAAAATTTAATATTTTTAAATGACCAAAAAAATTATTTTATTTATTTATATTATTTTAAATGATTATTTTAATTATTTATATTTTTAAAAATCGAAATTTTTATTTTTATTATTTATTATTTCTTTTTCTTTTCCTTCCTCCTTCTTCCTTCCTCCTCCTCCCTTCCTCCTTCTTCCTCCTTCCTCCTCCTTCTTCCTTCTCCTTCCGCTGCCACCACCTCCTTCCTGCCTGACGATGGCCGGCTGCCTAGCGGCCAACCAAGACCCGGTGGCCAGATCCGACGAGCTCGAGGCTCGGCCGATCTCACCCGAGCTCGCCGGATCTAGCGACAGAGCTCGAGCTCGCCTGGATCGGCGAGCCGTGAGCTCCGCCGCTAGATTCGCGACCTCATTGCATCACCCCAAACAAGCATAACCAAATCCCCAAAATAGAGCAACGAACGAACACACGAGCAAGCACGCGGAGTGCTAAAAAAAATCCCAAGGAAAGGAATCGGGGGCAATCACCCGTCCACCGGAAGCCTCGCACCGCACGACGAGCGGCCTGGACGGCGGGCTCCTTGCGAGCCTCCCGGCGCCGCTGCGGTGCTCCCTCTTGAGCTGGATCCTCCCGAGCGGCTTCGAACCGCCGGGGAAGTGGAGCGCTGCGGCGGCGGCGACGCCCAGGCCGGAGCAGGCGGGCAGGAGCGGCCAGGGAGGGCAGAGAATGAGGGATGCTTCACCCATCGTCGGCGTCGAAGGAGGAGGAGGAGATCAGAAACCCTAAGCTTTTGTGAGAGAGTGCAAAAATGAGAAGGAAAAAACAGTGCGAGGGAGAGCGCGAGAGGCCAGGAAAATGTTTTCCTCAATGTCAAGAGAGAATTTTCCGTTGACCAGAAAATGTTTTCCTTGATCATGTATTTTCCGCCCACCCAAACATCGGAAATCCAGGAAAATATTTTCTTGAAAGTTATTTTCCGCGAAACTAACGGAGCATAAATATGCCGATGATTTAAATAAAACTTTGCAAATTCTAGCACATGAAATCTTCTTTCAGAACCTAAATGATGTACTGTGATTTGAATTAGTTATTTTTCGTGTCGAGCGATATTAAGTACATCGATCATATGAATAAAACTTACGCAAATTGGGGAAATCACACCGAATGTCTAGAACGACTAGGGGGCATGTGCGAAGTGACTGATTCCATAATGGCCTTGTCAAAACCATCAGCGGCCAAATCATCTGATTAGGGTTTCTGCCTTTTTATCTTTATCAGAGCTTCAATTCTCGTCCAACTTTCGGCGGAAGAACATACTTCTTGTCCAAGTGAAGACGCCGAAGATTCAACTGGGCCACGGTTCGACCCAAAACAACAGAAGCCTATGGGCCGGTCCGGGACGGGCCTCGATGGAAGTCCTGGGCGTGGGCTGTGTTTTCGGGGCTTGGTCTGTGGGCCCCAAAGGACGCGGCCCGAACCGAATCCTTCCTCGGATCGAGTCCTGTACGAATGGCGAAAAGCTTCGATCTTTCCTGTCGAGCTTCTGCTGCTGCTGATCCAGGGGAGGACGGAGAACCGCAGCACAGCACGCTCCAGAGAGAGAGAGAGAACAGAGGAAATGGTGGAGGATCTGTTCGAAGGGTTGCCGCCACCTTCTTCGAACCCACAAGAGGCCCAAGCTCCAGAGCGAGAGCAGCTACGGGGAGGAGGGAAGCCTCGCGCCCCGTCCCCTGTTCCGCCTCCTCCGCCTCCGCCATCGCCGCCGCCGCGTCCTGCTCTCAAGAGCGCCCTCAAGCGGCCCAAGTCCGACGAGCCCAATCCCCCTCCAGGTAACCCGAATTCTCCGTTCGCCGAGCTGCGCAGCCCGTTTCCTGTAGATGGTCGGTTTTGTCTGTCGTTTATTTATTGATGGGTACTGCTCGTTCCGTGCTCTGGGTTTGATCGTTTTTGTCGCCGGTGTGTCGTGGGTGCTCCGTTTGAGGTTGATCCTTGATGGGTCTCTCTCGTTTCGCGGGCTGCGAGATTGATTTTTCCAGTGGAACCTGTCCAACGGCTGGAATTGTTTTGGCTTATGCTGGTGTTAGTCCCATTGATGATTTGCCAGCCCTAGCAGCCGAAAGAAGTTCTGTGTTTGTTCAAGTACAAGTGATATGAAGGAGTTCGAAATATGGAGTTGTTTGTTGTGAGAAAAATTTGTTCTTGTGGCGATGGTGGCGTTAGTGTTTTCGTGGATCGATCTGAATGGTTTGTCATTTGTGTTTAGATGCTGAGTCAGGGAAACGTTTGAGGTTCAAGACGCATACGGATGCCTCGGAAGCTCAAGTCATAGATGCCATGAAGAAAATTGCATCTCACATCCGAAATCCCACAAAGCTTGGCAAGGCGTCGAAGCTGGCCATACAGTTGATACAGGCAGGAAGTGTGAAGCCCGGGACGAGGGATTACTTCTTCGCCATACTCGAGGCTGCAATGTCTTTGTCGACAGCTTGTACTGATCAATCAGTGCGGGCAGATTATCATGCATTGTTCTCTGCGGCGCAAGATGCAGCTGAGGTATGGACATGGCTCCTATTATTAATGAAGTTTGATATGTCAGGGTTATTATGATAAAAATCCCTAAAGATGCTAC